>OX463235.1:11795509-13045509 GCA_949820135.1 Sylvilagus floridanus
TCAGCATTTTCCTTTCTATGTGCGATGTGTTCTATGACCTAAAAAACTTTGTCTACTCCAAAGTCATAGAATTTTCCCTCCTGTGGTTTTTTTAAAAGAGGTTTTAGAATTTTGACATGTTGAAAGTTTTGCATATTTTTTTTTGACAGGCAGAGTGGACAGTGAGAGACAGAGAGAAAGGTCTTCCTTTTCCATTGGTTCACCCCTCTAATGGCCGCTGCGGCCGGTGCACCGCGCTGATCTGAAGCCAGGAGCTAGGTGCTTCTCCTGGTCTCCCATGGGGTGCAGGGCCCAAGGACTTGGGCCATCCTCCACTGCACTCCTGGGCCACAGCAGAGAGCTGGCCTGGAAGAAGGGCAACCGGGACAGAATCCGGTGCCCCAACCGGGACTAGAACCCGGTGTGCCAGTGCCGCAAGGTGGAGGATTAGCCTAGCCACAGCACCGGCCAGGTTTGGGCTATTGAACTTTGATCTATGTAGAGTTAAATTTTGTGTATATCACGAGTTAAGGGTCAGTGTTCCACATGTATGGCCAACTGTTACAATACAGTTTGTTGGGAAGTCCACCTTTTCCTCGTTGCATTTCCTTGCAACCTGTCTTCCCTAACACTAATGTATGGTCATTTTGCCAATATCACATTGCATCATCAACTTACCTTAACATATACACAAATTGTGATTTATTATGCTTTGATTTTATTCCATTCAGATACTGATATGTGATTTTTTTGTTTGTACCATGATTATATAAATGTGCTTTGTTTAATTTCTAATTAAGATATTACTTTGTAACATACTTCTAATTTAATTCTGCAGTAGTCAGATAATGCCCACTGTACAAGTTAATTTTTTGATGAAATCAATAAAGAATTCTTTGAGACCACAGCATATTGTCTGTCTTGGCGAATGCCCCACATGCAGCCGAAAGAATGTACATTCTGCTTTTCTTGGACAGGCCTTGAAAATATCAATTAAATGTCCCACAAGCTTCTATTTCTCTATTGATTTTCTGACTGATTCTATCAATTACTGGGAGAGGAGTGCAGAAATCTTCCACTCTCATTGTGGATTTGTCTCTATCCTTTCACTTGGATCAGATTTTTGCCTCATGTATTTTGAAGCTCTGTTTTTTGTGTTTTAAAATGGTTATGTAGGATTATATGTATTCAGAGCCACTTAGCTTGTTATCCCGGTGATAATTCTTGTCTGCAGTCCACTTTGATGTTAATACAGTAGCAGCTTTGATGTGATCGGGATGGACACGCGCCCTGGTTTTCCAGTGATTTACCTTAGCCTGTCTGACCCTAAAAGTATCTATATTTTGATATTTAAAGTCAATTTCATTATATATAAAGCATATGACACCCTCTTGCTTTTTAGCTTGTTGAGAAATGTCAGACATGTTAGTGGAATATTGTATCCTCTATATTAACTATAAAAATAGTGGTTTTTTTAAATCAAATTGTTTAGTTTGCTGTTTGTTTTCTGGTTTTTTTTTTTTTTGTATCTTTTCTAATGTCATTTTTCTTTCTTGAATCATATTTTGGATTCTATTTTATCCTTATTTTGGCTTATGAGGTATCTCAATCTATGTGTAGTGTTTAAAGCAAGTACTATTATTTTGCACAGTGTATCATCAAAAAACATTATAGCTGCTCATACACAGTGTAAGAAACCTACAACAGCATACTTAGCATACTTTATTTTCTGTGCTCATGTTCTTTGTAGTATTGATATAATTTACTTTAAAAATTATTTACTTATTTATTTATTTGATGGAGATGGGCAGAGAGATAGAGAGAATCTTCCATCTGATGGTTCACTCCCCATATGGTTGCAATGACCAAGATTGGGCTGGGTAGAAGCCAGGAGTCAGGAGCTTCTTCTAGGTCTCCCACATGGGTAACTGTGATCTAACTTCTTGGGCCAATCTCCTTTGCTTTTCTTAGGCACATTAGCAGGGAGCTGGATTAGAAGCAGAACAGCCAGGGCTGGAATCAACATTCCCATATGGGATGCCAGTGTCTCAAACAGTGACTTTACACTCTTTGCTACAATGCCAGCCCTTCCTCTTCCTCTCATATTTTAATCTATGAAACACATTATTATAAATTTTACTGCACATCAGAAAAATGCCTTTTAAAGAAAATTTGTGGGACCAGTGCTGTGGCCTAGCGGGTAAAGCTGCTGCCTGCAGTGCCGACATCCCATAAGGGCTCTGGTTCAAGTCCTGGCTGTACCACTTCTGATCCAGATCTCTGCTATGGCCTGGGAAAACAGCACAAGATGGACTAAGTCCTTGGCCCCTGCGCCCATGTAGGAGACCCAGAATGAGCTCCAGGATCCTGGCTTCAGATTGGCACAGCTCCAACCATTGCAGCCAATTGGGGAAAGGACCAGTGGATGAAAGACTTCTCTCTCTTTCTGCCTCTTCTTTTCTCTCTGTGTAACTCTGACTTTCAAATAAATAAATAAATCTTAAGAAAGGAAGGAATGAAGGAAGGAAGGAAAGAAGGAAGGAAGGAAGCATTTAGGAGCTCCCCGTGCCATAACTTAAAAATATTATATTATATTATATTATATTATAAATATAAATTATATTTGTTTGTTTACCACTTTTGATTCTTTTCCTTTTTGTGAGTATGATAAAGTTTCTTTCTAGTATTATTTCTCACATTAGTAGATGGGTAGGATTAATTTCTGTGGAAATTTGTGTTTAGCAAAACAGAGGATCTCATCACCAGGAAAACTTCTCACAAGCCAATAAATAATGTGCCCAACCTATCCCTTCAATTAGCCTCCACCGTAACGTCTACCAATACTTTTTCATCCTAGCGCTTCAAAATTCTCTTACCTTTCATTTCAGCTTTGTTGAATTTAGTGTCTCTCCCTGTTGCAATAGTCTTGAATAAAGTCTTCATTGCCCATTTAACTTGTTGGGTGCAGTATTTCCTTTGAAACTAACCCAGATTATTCATGGTTAATCATTTTAATCACCTCTTTCCCTTTCATGCTATTTGTCACCACTAACCACAGACTTCCAAAACCAGAAATCTGATGTTTTTCACTTGCTATCATTGAATACTTTAATGACTTCTAGCATCTTCAAGGTAAAGTCTGAATTCCTTGTCATAGGAAAGAATATACTTAAATTCTCTCTCTCTCTCTCTCTCTCTCTCTCTCTCTCTCTCTCTCTCTCACACACACACACACACACACACACACACCTTTTGAAACTGATGACTGATTTTTGGTATCATGTAGCATTTTATCACATATGTTACGTGAAGGTACCAGAATATACAATTGGGTTTTTATGTTTGAGTTCATGAACTTGTGATGGAAATTATGAATATCATTGGCTTATATATAAAGGATCCTATAGGGTAGGAAAAGACAGGACTAAAACAAATAAGAAGCTGGATAGATGTAAAACTTTTAGGTTGCAGCTCTAGAAAAAAAGATTTCGTCCATTGCCCAGGCCAAGTCCGGCTTCTGAAGCCTTGTGGCCAACCTTTCTCTACGGAATCTTGTAATTTGTAGACTCAGCATGCTTTCCTCAATTTCAAGTGAGATAAGTGTTTTTGCGAGTTGACTCATACCTTTGTGACATTACCTCAGTTTTAGATGTTTTGTAAAGGACATGATTACATGTCCCAGTGTTTGGGGCTAACTAAACAAACTGAACCCTGATTCAAAACTAAATTTAGAGGTAAAGAAAGAACAGAATGTTTGAAGTGAAACCAGGAAGCATTTCCTCATTTCTGGGCTACTTAATCATTATTATTTTATTTTTCTAAGCGTGATAGGTCTTGGATATTTGATATTTTACTTTATATGAGTGAAATTGAGCAGCTTTTCATTTGATTATCATTGATAGCTCTTGCCTATTTTCCTGCTGGACTATGATTATTTGTGTTGAACCCTCTATTTAGTAAAACCATTAAGCCTTTGACTATAATGTAAATTTAATATATACTTCCTCCAAAAAATAAAACATTAATTTGAAAAAACATAACAACAAATAAAATCTTTAAACATATATTGTAGTGAAAATACATAAAGTAGGACTATAGATTTTATATAAGTGAATACTTTAATTTTTTTTTTGTTTTTGGTTTTGTTTTGTTTTTGACAGGCAGAGTTAGACAGTAAGAGAGAGAGAGACAGAGAGAAAGGTCTTCCTCTTTCTCTTGGTTCACCCCCCAAGTGGTTGCTACAGCCAGTGCACTGCGCAGATCCAAAGCCAGGAACCAGGTGCTTCTCCTCGTCTCTCATGCAGGTGCAGGGCCCAAGCACTTGGGCCATCCTCCACTGCCTTCCCGGGCCACAGCAGAGAGCTGGACTGGAAGAGGAGCAACTGGGACAGAACTGGCGCCCCAACAGGGACTAGAACCCAGGGTGCCAGCGCTGCAGACAGAGGATCAGCCTAGTGAGCCGCGGCACCAGCCCGTGAATACTTTAATATTACATATAATAAATCCTTTGGCTGTATCAGTGATGTATCTATTAACTTGCTATGTGAAGTTAGAATATTCTTCATAACAATTCTTTGATTGGCTGAACTTTATTCAGGCTCTGGAATCTTCTAGGCCCACCTGTGCATTTTTTGTAAAGTCCAGGTTTAGCAAAGAACCCCACTAAGTCATCTTAGTAAGAATCTCCTCTGTCTTCGATATTTAATCATCCATGATAGATGATCAGGATTCCCATCTTCCACCATCACCCAGCAAGAATTCTGTGAGGTTCTCTTAGCCAGGAACCATCCTTATCTGATGTTTTCTTGTAGTGATTTTCCATGTACTCACCCTCATCCTACTCCTTGGCTACAAAAACCTTTCCCTTTTCATGCTTTATTCAGAGATGAGTGCACTCTCTTTGTAGGATAGCATTGCAGTGTCCTGAGCACACGCTCTCTCACTGCAAGATAGCACTGCAGTGTCCTGAATAAAGTCTGCCTGGATACCCCCTTTTACATGTATCATGCATGGTTTTTTTTCTTTAACATCCTCACTAAAGAAATGTGTATGTTCTTGGAATTGTAGCTTTTTAATGTCATGAAATACTTAGGTAGATTGAAATTGTTACCCCAGTAATTTTAAGTGGTATCTGTATTCTCATGGACTTGAACTTAAATATTATTTATGATGAAGAACGTCTGCAGATAGGCACATGTTTGACATAGCTATGAGTACTGCTTGGGGTGTCCACATTCCATATTGTAGTGCTTGGTTCATGCCCTGGATCTTCTGTTTCTGGACCAGCTTCCTGCTAATGTACACTCTAGGAGGCAAGAGATGATGGCCCAAGTACTGGGGCTCTCTTTCTTCCATGTTGGAGGCCCGGATTCAGCTCCAGGTTCTTGGCTTTGATCTGGCCCAGCTCTGGCTGTTGCAGGCATTTGGAGTTTGAACCTGCTAAAGTAAGATCTGTCTCTCCCTATGCTCTCTATCCTTCAAACAAAATAAAAATAAATAGATATTTTAAATGCTTGGAGAGGGACAGACTAGAAGGAAAAGACAGTGGAGCCCTTGAAAGATTACCTGGGAAAGTGGTGTGGACAAACACCTGGTACTGAAGGTGGGAGAGATGCAATGTTCCTAATTCTATATTTGATTCCTAGAGTTCCTGTAACCAAGCATCACAGCTGTGTGGCATCAAACTGTAGACATTTTATTTTGTCATGGCTCTGGAGGCCAAGAGTCTGGTGTCATCAATGATGGTCCCTTTTAAGAGATTTGAAGGAGAATATGTTCCATAGCTTTCCTAGCTTCTGACATCAGGTATTCCTCCTGTGTTTTCACATGAGCCCTTCTTCTGTGTTTCTCTCCTTTTCTTATATGAGTAGAAGAGCTACTGGGTTCAAGGCCCATCTACTCCACTATGAATTTACATGATTAGCTCTTCAAACCTATTTCCAAATAAAGTTACATTTAAAGGTACTGGAAATGTGTGTGTGCTAGCATTTCAATATACCTTTTTGAATAGCACGTAATCACAATCTAACCCACAAAATACCCCCTTCCCAGAGAGCATATGTACTCTAGGCAAAGGACCATAATCTTAAAGAAAAGCTTTCCTTGCATTGCTAGGACACCAAAAATCTTGCAAATTGTAAAAAGCTGTCCATAAGTATAGAAGCTACTCCTTACTGATCAAGGTTGGAAATAAGCACAAGAGTTGGTGGTATTGAAAAATGTTATGAGTGAGATTAATGTTCTCCCTAAAAATGAGAGGCAGGTGCAATTGTCCATGCAAGCAATTTGGCTGGAAGTCTGATATTGATAAATTGAGCCCAAAGGGACCAGGAAGGATTAAGGCAAGGTTAGCACCATACCTTCTATTGATTGTCTTTCATGCAGATTCTATTTGTTTACTGGAGATCCTATTTCTGCTCCTGCTTCCTAAATTTTTATTTTTGATTATCCTTCCTTAATCTACTTTCTATCTCTGATGGTTAACTTTTCTGATGATTATCTTGTTGCCTCCTATTTCTCTAAAAGCATCCCATGGTCAAGAACAAACATGAGCATAGTAAATGGTTGGTGAAATCATAAATTTTACATGTGTTACATGTTGCATTTATTCTTGTTAATCATTGCTAAAATGTAAAGAAAATAAGCCTAGACATTGCTCCCCTTATACACGGTGAGTGAATGACTCTTGCCCATAAGGTTCACTTGTGTGAAGGTCAGCTTCCATTCACGTATCTGGAGAAGGTCAATGAGTCCATAAATGAACTCCATTACTCTACATCTCAACAGACTTTTTGTTTGCAAAATATGCAGCTCTGTTGGAATGAGGTGAAAATTTTCCTGCCTCTTGTACTTAGTTCTCTGGCTTTCCAAATCCATTTTAAACATATGAAAAGCTGAATCTCACATTTTATAACCTCTGAAGCTCATTTTGCCTATAGTATTTTGCCACATTTTAATAATAGGAATTATGTTACCCAACATTCAGTGTCCATCACCATTTCACACTACTCTTGTTTATTTGCTTTTGGAGTTCATGGTGTCTATGTGGTTATGCATGGGCAGGTACTCAAGTTGAAGAAAACAACTTAGCAGTAGAGATTCGCTTATTATGTCTTTTGTTCAGTGGGATCTTGAATTTATGACAATAGAGAAATAATGAAGAAAAAATGAAATATCTTCTTTTTAAAAGATTTATTTATATATTTGAAAGGCAGAGAAGAGAGAGAAAGAGAGACAGAGGCATTTGGTTCACTCCCCCAAATGACTGCAATAGCCAGGGATGGGCAGGAACTAAGCCAGGAGCCAGCAGTTTCATCCGAGTCTCCCACACAGGTGGCAAGGTCCCAAATATTTGAGCCATCTTCTGCTGCTTTCCCAGGGGCATTAGCAGGGAGCTGGATCGGAAGAGGAGCAGCTGGGACTTGAACTGGATCTCAAATGGGTTGCTAGCATTGCAGGCAGTGGTTTTACTTGCTATGCCACATTTATTAGCCCTGAAATATCTTCTTACAAGCATATCTTTGGGGTCAGGTATTACAGCAGAGCATGTTAAGCCACTACTTGAGACACATACATCCCATATTGGAGTACCTGTGATTGAGTCCCACCTCCACTTACAAACCAGCTTCCTGCACTCTGGAAACATGTCATGGGTGAGACAGCAGATGTTGGTTCAAGTACTTGAACCAACTTAACTTGCTACCCAAGTTGAGAATGTGATAGAGTTCCTAGTTCCTGGCTTTGGTCTGGCCCATCCCCAGCTGTTGCAAGTGTTTGGGGAATGAACCAACAGATAACATATCATTTTCTTTGTCATCCAACCTGTTAGACAAATGAAAATAAGTAAATAAACTTCTACAAAAGAATCTCTTTGTGGCTGCAGAGCAGGCCATGCTCTTTCCTTTGACTGCGCACACAGAGGCCACAGACTGAGTTCCTCACTGATAGCCATTATCTTTCAGTTAAAGCACCCTTCAGTTTCTGTGTCGGAAACTGTGCATTTTTCTGGTCTTATAATCCTTATATGTAAGGTGGGGAAAGGTTGCATCAGGAGTTACTAGCTAGGTGCACTCTTCCCTCTATCAATTTTTCCCTCAGTAAAAATGCATTGATTCTTTGAGAACATAAAGTAAATAAAAAGTACACTTGGTAGGAAGATAACATTTTTTAACAGAAGTAAATAATGAATTCAATTACATCTACTTCACAACATTAGCCCCAAGAAGATATTTCTATTAAGTATGTTATAAATTCTTTTTGCAGGCATAGAATTGAAAGGAAACTTAAATTTGGTCAAAGATAAGCTTTTTCCGATGGAGGGGGACCGTGAAGTGATTGGAGCTAGCATTTCACCAGATCAAGTGGCTTTACTAAGGGAGGCAGGTTTTCAATAACACTTTCCAAGTATTGTGACAAAACATAAAGTGAGTTCACATAGATATCATTACAATGACAGAAAGAAAAAGCACTTCTGAATCTGAAAAATAAAAAAAAAAAACTTTAATTTCACCTTGATAAATACTGGAAAATAAGAATTATACAATGAAGTCATTGGACTGAGAAAAAAATGGTCATTTTTATTTCCTTAAATTGTCAACACTACACTCATAACCTTGTTGGACAATTTATTTCAGTGAATTTGTTTGCAGTGGCATTGGAATTGTCAAAATTTCTGCTGAAAAAGCTCAGAATTTTAGCATTTGTGTTTCTCCTCCACTGTGATCTGTCATATCAAAAAAAAAAGAAAATTAATCCTATTGGTAAATAATTTTTAAACATTCACAAAGTGCTACAAATTTTTAAAGGTGTAAAAGTTTGCATAAAACATAATATGATTAGTAGAAACTGTATAACTATACAAAGCATAATTATGACATTAACTTGTAAAGAGGTATTGTAACTACTGGAATTTTTGACATCTGTCATTCAATCAGCTTTCTCTAGACATACCTGTGTAATTTCCTTTTTTTCAATTAGAAAAAACAAAATACAGAAATATTCCTATTTAAATTGCCCACTTTAAAAACTAAAGTAGAAATCCTGTAATAAAGTATTTGTTCTTTTTTTTTTTCTGTCTCTTTTCCTTTTTTTCTCTTCTTTTTTTAAGGATTTATTTGTTTGCCTGAAAGGTAGAGTTACAGAGAGAGAAGAAGAGACACAGAGATATCTCCTATCTATCCACTGGTTCACTCCCTAAATGGCTGGTCCAGGCTGATGCCAGGAGCCAGGAGCCTCTTCCAGGTCTCTCACATGAATGCAGTGGCCTGGAATCTGGGCCATCCTCCACTGCTTTTCCAGCTGCCTTAGCAGGGAGCTGGATAGGAAGAGGAGCAATAGTGGAGACAAACCATTGTCTATATAGGATGAGGACGCTGCAGGCTGTGGCTTTAACCTGCTGTGCACAGCACCAGCCCTCTCATTCTATTTTTAATAACTATTTTTCTGCTTCTTTATTAATATACTTCCACTATGGTTAGAATGCATTATTCGTTTCTATATATCTTCATTTTTATAATAAAATTAATTAATTAAAAAATAGTTTCAAGAATTTCATAGTAACTGCAAATTAATTAGACAGCTTCCAGACCTTTTTAAGTTCCTAAGGATTTTCTTAAAAAAATAAAATAAAATTGGGGCTGGTGCCATAGCTCACTTGGTTAATCCTCCGCCTGCGGCGCCAGCATCCCATATGGGCACCGGGTTCTAGTCTCAGTCACTCCTCTTCCATTCCAGCTCTCTGCTGTGGCCTGGGAGGGCAGAGGAGGATGGCCCAAGTACTTGGACCCTGTACCCACATGGGAGACCAGGAGGAAGCACCTGGCTCCTGGCTTCGGATCGGCGCAGTGCCAGCTGTAGTGGCCATTTGGGGAGTGAACCTACGAAAGGAAGACCTTTCTTTCTCTCTCTCTCTCTCTCTCTCTCTCTCTGTCTATAACTATACCTGTCAAATAAAAAAAAAAAAGTATCATCATTTAAGTTTCCAAAGCTCAGTAGAACATTCAATTCTATCATCTTAAAAACTAAAACCCAAAGTAACTGTCTGAAAAAAAATTTTTTCTGCTGTCCTTTACAAACAAGATGAGTCATTTCATCCAAGACACAGCTCATAATGGGCAGCAACTAGATATTAGCATTTATTACTAATTTTGAAAATTGTAACTTTTGAATCAATCAATATCCTCCAAATTGCCGGTTTTTCATCTTTGTCTCTTTTCATTTATCACCACATACAGCTTTGGCTGACATTAGAACTCTTTGGTATAGAAAAGTAGAAGAGAGAGTGCCTGCTTAATCAGAGACAGGTCTAGCCTGTTCTACGGTAACCACAGTCCAACCACAGGAGCAGATGGAAAAACATCTCACCCACACAAACAAGCAAGAAAAGTGATAGAGGATTTCAACAAAGACCAAAAATAGGGGAGGGCAGATCACCCTGCCATGTCCTAGGATAGAGGCAAACTTCGTAGGCATTTGCTGACACCCCTAGGGTACTAATTTGAATTATGTAGGCATCTTGTTGCCCTGGTTATGCAAGCCTCTCCCACATACTCCACCCCACAATAGCTTTTGCAGCCACACAGCCTGTCTGAGAATCACCATTTGAAAACAGGAGAGAGAGATGACTTTTATCCGTGGTTGACTTTCTGTTCTTCTAAAACAAGAACTTAGCATCTTGCCAATGACTGTGGGGGTTGAAGGAAGCAAACACTGGGGAAGCAGTCAAGTTTCAAGAAATTTCAAGATTAGTTCTGCCTGTAGTAAAACAAAATAACATTGTAAGGCAGGCTTGTGTTGGCAAAGTCAGTGGAGGACTCATGTTTCCACGTTTCAATCGTCTGGGACCCTCAGCCTGCTGTGCCAGGGGAACAGGTGCATCAGTGAGACTTACTAGAGCTTTTATTCCCCACTTGCTGAATGGAGAGCAGACTGACCCTTCCTAGGCACCTTACAGGGCTGCCATGTTCATGTTTTTGAAAATCAAAATAAGAATTAAAACAAAACAATAAACTAACGAATAAAACTCCCTCTGCCACTTCTCATTTCTTAGGATTTATGTTAGATCCAAACAGTAAAACAATAAAAAGAAAAGAGACCCTCCATTCATATTTACAATACAGTGTTTAGGGAAACTACAGTGAAAAACAAGGGAATAATAAAGACAAAATTAGGATTAAATCTGAGAGTAAAGTTGATCTATTCTATCAGTGAGATCCACACAGGAGCCTTTATATGTTTGATTCCTTAAGCTGACTCAAACTATCTGAGTTTTTAGTTCATTGTTCTGAACACTACACTGTACATCATATATATATGTATGTATGTATGTATGTATTTGTGTGTAAGAACTATTTCATAATTTTTCAAAATAACTTAAAAAGACATAATAGGTAGATGGATGAAACAGAATAGAGAGCCTAAAATAGATCCACACAAATAGACTTTGTTCCATGACAAAGGAACAAAAGCAATACCATGGGAAAAATACGGTCTTTTCATCAAATGCTAGAACAACTGGACATCCAATGTGAAGGAGAAAAATATAGAATCTAGATACTGACCCTATCACCCTTCACAAAATTGAGCTCACAATAGATCACAGACCTAAATGTAAAATGCAAAACTATAAAATTCACAGAAGATAATACACAGGAGGACCTTGGGTTTCATGATGACATTTTAGAGAGAATACTGCAGGCACAACCTATGAAAGAAATAATTAGTTGACTTGATTAAAATTAAAAAAAAATGTGTAACAACCTAGGAAGGAGAAGCTGATGGGCTCCAAACACAAAGAAAAGGAAATGGTAAGACTTGGTGCTCAGTTTGATCAGTTTGCACTGTGTGTACGCATTGAAAATTTCACTGTACCTGATGAAAATGTACAAGTAGTGCTTATTGGTAACAAGAAACCTTTTCTAAATTCAAGGATAAAACTCCGATATTTATAATTTTATCAAAAGGAACAAAATAAATCAGAATAAACTTGACCAAGTAGGTGAAATACCTGTCTTGTTTACTGTTAACTATCAAACAGTGCTGAGTGGAATTAAAGAAAGTAAATAAATGCAAAGACATCCAATTTTCATGGATTAGATCACTGAATATTGATAAGATATTAAACTACCCATGGCTGAACACAAGCTCTATGAAAATCCTCACAGAATGGTTGTGTAGAAATAGAAAAAAACATGCAATCTCAAGAAATCCCAAGGAGTCAGAACAATTTTGAAAAAGAAGACTCACACTCTCTGATTTCTGAATATATTACGAAGCAAGAATAATTAAAACAGTGTGGTACAAGCAAGAAGATAGGCTGTCTGAAATCCCCTTGGATAATACTTGTAATAGAAAAAATGGCTCAAATTTGAGCTACATAGGAACAAATACGAAATTCTCAACGAAATTAAAAAATAAAGTTCACTTCTTGTCCAGAAAGTTAAAATCCAAAAACTCCAGAAATCTCCTCTACATGTTTTTACTCAGCTCTGTCGCAGTCAGAATGTTGAGTGACATGTATTGGTAGAAGCTAACATCCTTCAACAGTGAGAGCATGGAACTCTATTTTTCCTGAGTCAATGTAGCTATTACGGAGCTCCCAGTGTTGGAACGATCCATCCCCAAGTTACTCATGTGGCCCTCTTCCAGATTTCCAGAGAACAGTAGTTTGCATAATAACACAGTTGTATAAAGGTCATACCCATAAAATTTAGCCGTGTAAGCAATTTTTGGTCTCTAAGCAGTTTATCACTTTCAGAGTAACATTATTAGAACCAAACACATATTGTAATCTAAATATACACTACTGTTTCCAGAAAGAAGAAAAAAAATTGCATTAACCCACTGAAAGTATTTGGGTAGAGTCAGCTGTTTGGCATAGTGGATGCCTGCATTTCATATCAGAGGGCCTGGGTGCAAGTTCTGGCTCCTCTTCTGATTCCAGCTTCCTACCAGAAGGCAGCGTGGAGGGCACCAGATGTTGGCTTAGGTACCTGGGTGCCTGTCCCTGTGTAGAAGACCCACACTGAGTTCTGGGCTCCTGGCTTCAGTAAGGCCTAGCCCCAGTGGTTGCAGGCATTCAGGGAGTGAATCAGTGCTTGGGAGATCTCTCTCTCTCCCTCTCTCTTTTAAATTAAGTAACTAATTAACTATCTAGTTAGCTAATGAATTTAAACTCCGAGTAGAGGAAGAAAGAATAACGTGTTTCTTGACTTCCATGTCTTTAGGGTGTCTAGTCAATTAATACCCATTTTAAAAAAATGTCAATGTGTCCTGAACCTCAGTTGTGGAATACTCCCATCAAACGGCCAGTGTGCTTTCCTGTGATCTTCCCAGAAAGACTTGCGGTGTGCCATGGAAGAGACAGCTGCAGCAGGCAAGACCCTCCAATCCAGGAGAAAGCTTAGTCACAAGAGAAAATTCCAAACACAGCCTTCTTATCCGGACAGTGAACTCTAGATGCGTTCTGAAGTCCCAAGTTGTAGTACACCCTGTGCCTTTTATTTTTGCCACTCCATGAGCCCTGTCTCAGGAAGAGTGTTTGCTCAAACGACAGTGTGACCAAGATGCTATTTTCTCTTGAATGATCTACATCACGGGGGAGGTTTCCTTGCTTTGGCAGAGCCGCTGCAAGGTGCCTGTTACCTGCCCTCTGCCGGGTAGGCTGCTTCCACGCTGTGTGAATTCTTGCAGACCCCAGAGATTGGCTGTGCGCTAAAGGCCCGGTGGAGAGGTAGGACAGGCTGGCTGTCTCCACCCGTTTGCTATTCTGGAGGAGTAGCTCAAGCCCTGAACCTTGTTAGAGAAAAAGGCAGGCTGCAAAAAGACCTTGGGTGTGAATCATGGCATTCTCTCTCCGCTTATTAAAGCCATGTCTGTTCCTGTTTGGCCTCCAAAGCTGTTTCGGCGTGATCTGTCAGGGAGATTTTTGAGTGGCGAATAAACAGTCAGATATTCTGCGGTGTATTGCTGCGTGTGGACACGGGCCGTTTGTCAGGGAGCCAACCGACAGCCACCTCAAACCATGGTTTCTTTTCAAAGATTAAGCAGAATTATTGATATGGACAATTCTAGCAGCAGGAGAAAAATGTGTTTGGGTCTCGAGACTTTACCTGAAGCACCACAAAAGTACTTAGGAACAAAGAAGCTTTGGAATCTTCTAAGGGGTTCAAAATTATTGTATGTATTCTTATTGAAAAAATACACATTCCAATATTTAGCAAAATTAATTCACACTCCTCTAATGTTATGCATGTTGTCAATAATTTATTAAGTGGATGCTTTCTGTGCAACAATTTTATTAAAATTTATACGAATGTTGGAAATATACCTGTTTTTATACAATTATTCATAGCTACATCTTACTAGATCACAGGTCTTTAAAATTATAAAAGGAAGTCTGTTGACAGATAGTAAAGCATAAACAATTAAACAACATAAAAAATTAGCCCAGATTGAAGATTCAGAAAGCTTTTTCTCAATTTTCTTGCCAATGTCAATAACTATCGTATTATCCACATGCTTAATTCTGCTCAGGAGAAAAAAAAATATATATATATATATAATATTTGACAGCTAGCGTTAGACAGTAAGAGAGAGACAGAGAGAAAGGAGGAAAACATTTCTTTAGGGTTAATAATTCTACAGGCATAGCCTACTAAATATATCAAAAGTTTAAACTTTTTGTTAACAAGTGCTAAAGAGAAACTAATGTTAATTGCTTTAAGTTGTCATGGAACAGAGTAAGCAAAAACATTTAATTGTACGGCAAAGATCATGATCTTAGCAGTATTTTCCTTAGTTTTCTGGGATTTGGTAAAGAAAGGAAGCATAGATGTTGTAACTTTCAAATATTTGAATAACTAATTTTAATTAGAATAAATCATAGGAAAATAATTTTATTTAATCTGTAATTTAATATTTTAAGGGACAGCTGCTTTTTAAGATACACATTAAAATTATGTACCATATGTATTTTAAGAAGGTAAATATAAATATATGTATAATATACATATATTATACTATACATGCACACATAAATATATATAGATATATGACTGACATATATATGACTGACTGAGTTTGAGTATGTAGTATGTATAGAGATCAGATAGAATAAGGGGATCCTCTCAATGTTTTCTTCCTTTCTGGGATTCTACTCTTTTTATAGCAACGGAAGGTAACCAAGGCACCATACCTTTCACCTTACACAAAAATCCACTCAACATGGATTAAAGACCTAAATCTACGACCCAACACCATCAAATTATTAGAGAACATTGGAGAAACCCTGAAAGATATAGGCACAGGCAAAGACTTCTTGGAAAAGACCCCAGAAGCACAGGCACTGAAAACCAAAATTAACTACTGGGATTGCATCAAATTGAAAAGTTTCTGTACTGCAAAAGAAACAGTCAGGAAAGTGAATAGGAAACCGACAGAATGGGAAAATATATTTGCAAACTATGCAACAGATAAAGGGTTGATAACCAGAATCTACAAAGAAATTAAGAAACTCCACAACATCAAAACAAACAACCCACTTAAGAGATGGGCCAAGGACCTCAACAGACATTTTTCCAAAGAGGAAATCCAAATGGCCAACAGACACATGAAAAAATGTTCAAGATCCCTAGCAATCAGGGAAATGCAAATCAAAACCACAATGAGGTTTCACCTCATCCTGGTTAGAATGGCTCACAAACAAATCTACCAACAACAGATGCTGGTGAGGATGTTGGGAAAAAGAAACACTAACCTACTGTTGGTGGGAATGTAAACTGGCAAAGCCAGTCTGGAGATTCCTCAGAAACCTGAATATAACCCTACCATACAACCCAGCCTTCCCACTCCTTGGAATTTACCCAAAGGAAATTAAATTGGCGAATAAAAGAGCTGTCTGCACCTTAATGTTTATTGCAGCTCAATTCACAATAGCTAAGACCTGGAATCAACCTAAATGCCCATCAACAGTAGACTGGATAAAGATTATGGAATATGTATTCTATAGAATACTATACAGTGGTAAAAAACAATGATATCTGGTGATTTGCAACAAAATGGAGGAATCTGGAAAACATGATGCTGAGTGAAATAAGCCAGTCCCAAAAGGACAAATATGATATGTTCTCCCTGATCGGTGACAACTAACCGAGCACCAAAAAGGAAACCTGTTGAAGTGAAATAGACACTATGTGAAACAGCGACTTGATCAGCCCTTGTCCTGACCTTTGAGGAACAACTTAATACTTTTAGTATTTTTTTATTCTACTTAATACTATTGGTTGAACTCTGTAATTAACACACAATTGCTCTTAGGTGTTGAAATTTAACTGAAAAGTGATCCCTGTTAAATATGAGAGTGGGAATAAGAGAGGGAGGAGATGTACAGTTTGTCACATGCTCAATTGGACTTGCCCCAAATAGTAGAGTTAGAACTGTGCCAGGGGATTCCAATTCAATCCCATCAAGGTGGCATGTACCAATGCCATTTCACTAGTCAAAGTGATCAGTTTCAGTTCACAATTGATCATGATGATAGGATTAGGAGTCAAAGGGTTCACATAAACAAAATTACATCTTAATTAATAGTGTTTCTTCAAATCTGACTTTAAGTGCCACACACAGGAAATTTATGATGAGTTTGCACTTTGTTATATTACCAGAAGCCTAATCTCATCAGCATTTGGATGTATATACATTTTTTCTATGCCTGCTTAATCTGATAATAATAATAATATTGACATATTTCTATATTTTTAATTTATTTTATTATCATATCCCAATTATGGTTTTTACTTTAACTTAGCTTATACATTATACTTTTGATTACTTGTTTTCTAATTGTTGTTACATCTTCCAAAGGATCCCATGTAACTCATAGATTTAATTGTTGTCCTAAGTCTTTTTTTTTAAGATTTATTTTATTTATTTGAAAGACAGAGTTACGTAGAGAGTTAGAGACAGAGAGAGAGGTCTTCCATCTGCTGGTTTACTCCCCAGATGGCTGCAACAGCTGAAGCTGTGCCGATCCAAAGCCAGGACCAGGAGCTTCTTCCAGGTCTCCCACATGGGTACTTGGATGACTTGGGCCATCTTCTACTGCTTTCCCAGGCCATAGCAGAGATCTGGATCAGAAGTGGTACAGCCAGGACTTGAACCAGAGCCCATATGGGATGCCGGCACTTCAGGCCAGGGCCTTAACGCGCTGCACCACAGTGCCAGCCTCTATTGACCGAAGTCTTAACCATTTTCTTTTCTTTTTCTGTGCATCTTTTGATGTTAGCACTCCAGAAGGACGTTTCAAGAATGTCTTTTATATCACTTAGTCAGGTTCTCATTGTGCCATTCTTATCATTTACCACTCTGAATTGAGCTCTTACTTTTCTTCAACCATTTTAAGTTTCCTTGTCATTTCTCATAATTCATTTAGCCTTCATGTTATTTCATTTAAATAATCCCCAGTGGAGCCAGCATGGTGGAGCAGTGAGCTAAGCTGCTGCCTGCAATGCCGAGCTCCCATATGGGAGCCCTAGCTCGGGTCCTGGCTGCTCTGCTTCTGATCCAGCTGCTTGCTGATCTGCCTGGAAAAGCAGTGGAGGATGACCCAACCACTTGTTCCCCCCGACACACACCTATGTGGGAGAGTCAGATGGATTTCTAGGCTCCGGATGTCCGCCTCAACCAGCCCTGGCCATTGCAGCCACTTTGTGAGTGAACCAGCAATGGAAGATCTCTCTCTCTCTCTCTCTCTCTCTCTCCGATATTCAAATAAATTTTAAAAATCTTAAAATCCTCAACTTATTTTTCATCCATTGTTGTTAAATGTTATTCAGGATATCAACCCATTATCTAAAATATGTTTTGAGTTTCTAAGGAAGAAAGTTTGTAGCAGTATGGAGTCTTGATAATAAGGCAAACAAATTCTATGCCATATTTTCATTTGTTTCATGCTGCTTTATTTATGTTTTATATGCATGTGTATATATATATATATATATATATGTGCCATGCATATATGTATATGTAAAATGTACATTAAGGGATATGACCCAGGGTTACTATAAAGAGATATAATGTAGTGTATGATCTGAACAAAGTTGTAGACAAAATTCCTTTTCACGTAGCAGCTGAGGAGCAAGCTGATGAATGTAGATCCTGGCGGAATTCCCAGTTCCTAGAGAGCTGTCATTTGTTTTATTTATTTTTTTGACAGAAATGAATATATTCTTTCTTTACCAGTGGTTTTCTAACATACTGGACAGATTAATTGCACGGAAACTACAACCTTGAAAGAGATTAGCCCTTAGTCTCTGCAAATGCCCAGTCAGTTCATGGATCACATTTGAGAATGCAATGTTCACCCATGTTCAGTCTTTAAGACTAGGATACCCATGTACTCTCCTTACACCGGTCTAAATCTTTTGCAGAAGATTAAATATTTTTTTTCCTTTTTTTTAAAGATTTATTTAATTATTTGTAGGTCAGAGTTACACAGAGAGAGAAGGAGAGGCAGAGAGAGAGGGAGAGAGAGAGAGAGACAGACAGACAGAGAGGGGGGTTTTCTTTCTGCTTGTTCACTCCCCAATTGGCTGCAACAGCCGGAGCTGTGCTGATCTGAAGCCGGAAACCAGGAGCTTCTTCTGGGTCTCACACGGGTGCAGGGGCCCAAGCACCTGGACCATATTCCCCTGCTTTCCCAGGCCATAGCAGAGAGCTGGATCAGAAGTGGAGCAGCCAGGACACAAACTGGTTCCCATATGGGATGCCAGCACTGCAGGTGGCAGCTTTACTTCTACGCTAGAATTCTGACCCCTAAAGATTTTCTTAAAAACCGTAAGAAACCCTGATTGATTGTGTAAGCCAAATAAGAGAGTAGAATTGGTCTAAGACCAGAAAGTAAAGGAAAATCCTTGTGATTCCCAGGATCTGTTACTTAGGCAAGGCACTGTGTTGTGTCCTTTGAAGCCATAACTGTGAAGATTATATTTAGAAAAATTCATTCATGGGTGCATTAACTGTGAGTGGTCACATGATATGACCTACATCTTGACGCACCACGAATGAGTTTTAACGTGGAATAGGAATATCTTATCACACCTTTCCCTGCCCTATAACTTTGATATGCTCTGGAATTGGAAAATTGGTAAAATTCTTAAAAGATCAATTTCCTGTGTTTAACGGAAATACAATCAGATATTTGTTAAATTAGAGAAGATATTATACAAAAGAAAATATCTGCATAACATCCTTAATGAACTTCTTTAAAAATACATAAGATGAAATAATTCTGGAGACCTGTTGTACATCACCGCCCCGATATCATACACTTAAAAATGTCAGAGATTAGCTCTCATGATAAATAGTCTATCTATTCGGGGCCGGTGCTGTGACATAGGGGTTAAACTGCCAGCATTCCTGGGCAGGAGCTGAAGCTGCAGTCCAAGGGTGGGATTCCTCCTTCCTCAGGATTATTACATAAGTGATGACTGTTACCAAACATTTAAGAAAAGAAAAACATCAATTCAAGTCAAATTTTTCCAAAAAATTAAAGAGAGGTAACATGTCCAAACTCTGGAGGCTGGCATTATACAAATACCAAAATCAAAGACACAATAAGCAAAAATAACCCACAGAACAATGTTCACCATGAAGGTAAATGAAAGATTCCTCAAAATATGTACAGGATCTATACAATTTGAAAATAAATTCCAAATGAGAGAATATGTGAGGGGAATTTATTTGTAGCTGCTACGTCAGAGTCAAGCTCCATCATTTGCCTGTGTCAGTGATATAAAGGTTGGAAAAGAAGTAGATATGATTTATAGTAAAAAAAAAAAAAGTTCCTAAAGTGTTCTAAATTAAGAAATTTAGAAAATCAAGTTGCTAATCTAATTGCAAACTGATTTTGACTTCATAGAATATACAGATTTTTATCTATAGCTGTGGAATAGGTAGACTATTTTTTTAAACTTTATTTATTTGAAAGAGTTACACAGACAGAAGGAGAGGCAGAGAGAGAGAGAGAGAGAGAGAGAGAGAGAGAGAGGTCTTCCATCTGCTGGTTCACTCCCCAATTGGCCACAACGGCAGGAGCTGTGTCAATCTGAAGCCAGGAGCCAGGAGCTTCTTCTGGGTCTCCTATGTGGGTGCAGGGGCCCAAGGACTTGGGCCATCTTCTACTGCTTTCCCAGGCCATAGCAGAGAGCTGGATTGGAAGAGGGGTGGCCGGGACTAGAACCAGTGCCCATATGGGATGCTTGTGCCACAAGATTCCCTATGGATTTCAGACTTGCCTGATTAGTTCTCACAATTGCATAAGCCAAATCTTGGCAATAGACCAATTATCTATCTATTTATCTGTCTATCTAATCTGTCTATAGGCTGCCACTTTCTCTATTTTTCTTGCAGAACCGTGACTGATACAATGGGTAAAATCTTTTGACTGTAATTGCTGTAGATGAAGTTTGTCAACTCTTGAAGTTCATATAAATGGAATAAAGTCATATAATATACACACTGTTAGTTGAGTTTTTAAAAATGGTTCAGTAAAATATTTTGAAATTCATCCATGTTGCTATCTATGTCAATGGTTTCTTCTTTTTATGGATTTGTGATTCACGATCTTCTAGCCATACAGATGTTTTGAGTCATCTTTTAGATTTAGTATCTCACTTGGAAATTCTTGATTCTGATACACAAAGAGTAGCTACCCAAAATCACCACTACTCTCACCACATACTTCTGTTACATAAGAAATCTTTCAAGAACCCACATGGTGTAAAGCAGTCCTTGGATATAAGCAATGTGCTTTTAGCTCAAACTTCAGTCTGCTAGGGAGAAACTATGCTCTCCGTGCTAAAAAATAATCAACTCAACAGGTAATAGATGGTCTTGAAGATTGGATCAAAGGTTCAGGTTGGACTAATTGTGCTTTTCCAACTATGTTCTCAGTTTCATAGGTCTTTGGACAATTTCATAGAAGTAGTTTACTCTAAGTTTAGAGACTAGTGGAATTATTTTACTTGAAAAGGACCAGATTTTTAAAAATACTTTCAGAAGAAAAATCTTTATAATAATTGACAATAGGGGCTAGTGTTGTGGTAGTGGGTAAAGCTGCCATGTACGAAGCTGGTATCCCATATGGGCGCTGGTTTGTGCCCTGGCTGGTCCATTTCCATTTCAGCTCCCTGCTAAGGGCCTGGGAAAAGCTGTGGAAGATGGCCCAGGTGTTTGGACCCCTGCACTAATGTGGAAGACCTAGATGAAACTCCTGGTGCCTTGCTTTCACTTGGCTTAGTACGGACCATTGAAGCCATCTGAGGAGTCAACCAATGGATGGAAGATTCTCTCTCTCTTTCTCTCTCTTTTTCTATCTCAATCTCCATCTCTTTCTCTTTTTTTCTCTCTCTGTCATTCTGCTTCTCTTACTCTGATTTTCAAAATAGATAAAATAAATCTATCCAAAAAATTGACAAACATATTTTGCATTGCTTGATGTTATTTAGTTCAGAGCCTTTTTTTTTAAATCTGTATTATCACATCCAATGACAATATAAAAGTTAACTAGAAAGGAACTATTGTCACTTCTTTATGGGTAAGGGAGTTAATACTAAACTCAACATGCTACACATAGTATTTCCAAGTGTTTGTGGGTTAATACTAACAGCAATAACAACAAGTCAAGTAGCAATTTAATAGGAAATGGCTTATGAGCAATGATTAGTATTATCAGAATGAATTCTTTCCTAAGAGTCAACTGAGAATGGAACTTGCAAAGGATTTCAAAATATGAGGTAGATATAAACAAGTAGGTGGAAGTGGGTGACACAGTATATGGCAACATAATTAGTGCTAATGGGATGAAATTAGGGCTATGATGGAGAAGGTCAAAGTTTATCAAATTGAGGAGCTAAGAGTAATTAGCAACATAGCCATCTTTTCTGCTGAGTTTTAGGAAAAACGTTTTACATGTCTAAGAATGATCAGTTTATGTAGCTAATTCCCAACAGATGCTTGAGATACTGTTTGCCCCAAAATGTTAAGGTTCAGTAGAACAGTAACCAGCAGCAAAACAACACACACCCATATGTGATGCACACATACATAATATAGTTTAGACTAATTAAAAATGTTTAGGCTAATTAGAAATGTTTTGCAATACCTACAATATTCAGGAGACATTGTTCATCAAATTGAAAGATAATGATGTTTTGCTTTTCCTTTCAATTTACTCTTTTATGAGTTGGTAATGACACTAAAACTTTGTATTATACACACAACTAACATTTTTCTTCTTTGTGTTGTATATGTTTATACAATGCCATGGCAGTAAGCTACAATATTCTCCTTTTAAAATTATTTATTTATTTGAAAGGCAGAAATCAAAGAGAAGGAGACAGAGAAAGAGAGATCTTCCATTTGTGGACAAATGTACTTAATTTACCTGTCTTTTCTTTTTCATTTGCCCATATACAATTTCTCTTTAACAAGGGGAAAAGGCTGAGAATGTTAATGATATAATGAAAATCCTTCCTCCTGCTAGGAAACAATTTCAGAATCTTTATAACTGCAAGGTCAGTAGCTTTATGTCCATGTGTGATAACATACCTCTAGGTGCAATAATTATTTGGTATTAGAGTGCATTACTAAAATATATGCCTATTGGGATACTACTGGTTTGAAAGTAGAGAAAGAAAGTCAGACTAAAATGAATTTTAACTGTGTCATAGGCTGATAATGAATTATGCTAAAAGGAGAATGGGGAAAAACAATGGTTGAAGAATCTCAAAAATGAAGGTGATAGATTAGGAACTAGGAGATTTGGTAGTCTTTCTGGGAGAGTGTTCTGTTCCAGGAGAATGGGAATTCGGATGATCAGACACTAATCATAAACCTTGGTATATTTTCATAGTCTTTTTCACACGAGCTGTAAGATATTGCATTGCTGCTAATAGTTTGCAGGGCATTTCACATCTAAATATTATACTTGGAGAGGAGAATGTGACACCCCAAACAAATCTACCACTTTGACATCAGAATTACTTTAAGGTAGGTATTGTGGGGAATTGTAGACACAGGAGAAACTCTGAAAGACTTTTTTTCTTGACAGATAGAGTTAGGCAGCAAGAGAGAGAGACAGAGAGAAAGGTTTCCTTCCATTGGTTCACCCGCCAAATGCTGCCACGGCCATTTTGGATTGGATGCTGCGCTGATTCAAAGCCAGGAGCCAGGTGCTTCCTCCTGGTCTCCAACGCAGGTGCAGGTGCCTAAGCATCTGGGTCATCCTCTACTGCCTTCTCAGGCCACAGCAGAGAGCTGGACTGGAAGAGGAGCAGCCAGGACTAGAACCCGGCGCCCATATGGGCTGCCGGTGCTGCAGGCAGAGGATTAGCCAAGTGAGCCATGGCACTGGCCCCCAAGGCTAAGATTTAAAATAAAAATTTTTAAAGATTTGATTATTTATTTGAGAAGCAGAATTACACAGAGAGTGAGAGACAGAGAGAAAGGTCTTGCATCCACTGGTTTACTCATCAGATAGCCCCAAAGGCAAGAGCTGGGCAGATTCCAAAGCCTGGATCCAGGAGCTTCTTCCAGGTCTCCCAAGCAGATGCAGGAGCCTGAAGACTTGGGCCATCTTCCACTGCTTTCCCAGGCTATAGCTGAGAGCTGGATTGGTAGAGGGGCAGCCCAGACTCAAACTGGTGTCCATATGGGATGCCAGAATCACAAGTGGATGATTAACCTACTATGCCACAGTGCTGACCCTTTAAAATAAAATTTACTCTCCCACTTATAAATTTGTCTCTATCTGCACCAGGAAGAGAGTTCACCTAAATCACTCAAGATTTTTTTGTTTATTTGAAAGGCAAAATTATAGAAAGAGAGGGAGAGATACACAGGGATGGGAATGACTGCAACAGCCAGGGCTGGGCCAGGCTGAAGCCAGAAGCCAAGAGCTTCTTCTGGGTCTCCCACATGGGTGACAGGGTCCCAAGCCCTTGGGTCATCTTCTGCTGCCTTTCCAGACACCTCAGCATGGAGTTGGATCAAAAGCAGAGTAGTTGTATGGGCTGCTGGTGTCGCAGGAGGTTGCTTAACCTGCTGTGCCATAATAGAGTAGAGACTCAATCAATAAAGAAGGCATGGACTTCCAACAGCAGAACAGAATTCACTCTTGTTTTATCATTAAAGGGTTTTCTCCACATCCTTCTGTTAATCAAGAACACAGCCAGGACTGAAAACCAGGCACTCTAATATGGGATGTGGATATCCCAAGTCACGTCTTAATAAATACACCTAACATCCACTCTGCATTTCATTTAAAGAAGTAAGAAGGACTGGGGCCCAGCTTGTGGTGCAGCAGGTTAAAGCCTTGGTCTGCAGCGCCAGCAGCCCATATGGGCACCAGTTCGAGTCCTGGCTGCTCCACTTCCGATCCAACTCTCTGCAGTGGCCTGGGAGTGCAGTAGAAGATTTCCAAGTCCTTGGGCCCCTGCACCCACGTGGGAGACCCAGAAGACGCTCCTGGCTCCTGGCATCGGATCAGTGTAGCTCTGGCCATTGCAGCCATCTGGGGAGTGAACCAGCAGATAGAAGACCTCTCTCTCTCTCTCTGCTTCTGCCCTGCTGTAACTCCGTCTTTCAAATAAATAGATCTTTTTGTTAAAAAAAAAGGGAAGAAGGAGCTCCAAAGCTAACCAGTTATTTGACCTATTTTTTTTGGCTGTGGGAATTAGCGTTAAAATGGAGCCATTCTTCTAATGGAAAGATTAAAAAAAACATTTGAACAATTTGTATGTCCTCCGGAAGAACTCCTTACTATGGAATGATTCTTTGTGATTCTGTTTCCATAAGTCACAATATTTTTATCCTCTTGTTCTGTTTGTTCATGTTGGTCTCTACCAAAAATTCAGCGAATGGTGTCGTTTCCATGCTGATTCTATAAACGTAGTTACTGAAGAATTAGAAATGATTAGCCTGACAACCATCTGAAGATGTACTGTTAAGTAGAAGGAACTAATTCTGAGAGCTGGAAACTCTCATGAACAGCCCATTACTGTAATTGGCTTTTGTGCAATAAATGGAGTATGTTCCTTAGGGCTTTGTAGGAAAATGAAATAAATTGCATATAAACTAGATTACCACTCCTTAAAGTACTTTTAAGTACTTTGTGTGGTTTAGTACTTCAGAGATATTTACCAACATTATGGCTTCCCTCACGTCTCATTCATTTGTTGATTTTCTTATTAGAACCTGGTAAACACATCATTGGTAAACATCAGAGAGCCCTAACTTTAGTATGCACATTATTATGGGTTCCATTTTACACCGAGTGTAACATTACATTTTCTTCCATATCAGGATGAATGTAAACCATTAGTTTTTATTAATATAACCTTTATAATGACTCTTCAATATTGCAGTGTTGAGGCATTCTAATTTGTTTTTACTGTATCCATCTTTAATATATATTCTCACAAGTATTGGCTCTTCTTGATAAACATTTCATGCATGTATAATCTGATGATTACATAGTGCCATTGTTACACATCAGGTGTTCAAAGATCTGTCTTAATGAATGAATACATTCTCGCCTATCACTCAGGAATGCAGGAAGAATGTTATGTTTTCAAGGTTGCTCAGAATACCCAGAATGAAGTCAATCCTTGGGCAGAGGCTTATGTGTATCACCTTCACACTCCTTGTTATTCTTGAGAGATTAATTTTAAAGATTTTATAAACAGTTATCTGTTATCATAAGAAAATGCTAACGTACATTCATTTCACCTGATACTTCATGACTTCTACTCCTCACCCTTCTCCTACTGCTCAGTACATGTGTCAGGATGGTTAGGTTCTTTTTTTTATTTTTATTTATTTTTATTTTTTGACAGGCAGAGTGGAGAATGAGAGAGAGAGAGAGACAGAGAGGAAGGTCTTCCTTTGCCGTTGGTTCACCCTCCAATGGCTGCCGCGGCTAGCATGCTGCGGCTGGTGCACGGCTCTGATCCGAAGCTGGGAACCAGGTGCTTCTCCCGGTCTCCCATGGGTGCAGGGTCCAAGCACTTGGGCCATCCTCCACTGCACTCCTGGGCCACAGCAGAGAGCTGGCCTGGAAGAGGAGCAACCGGGACAGAATCCGGCACTCCAACCGGGACTAGAACCCAGGGTGTTGGCGCTGCAGGCGGAGGATTTGCCTATTGAGCAGTGGCGCCGGCTGGTTAAGTTCTAATACATTTTAAAATCAGTCAATGTTTTTATAAAACTAAGCATTTTAAGAAAATTCTAGAAAGTTCCAAGCCCAGTCTCACTGTAGCATACATATTCACCTGATCATTCAAAACAACCTCTCAAGGCCATTAGTTTTCCTAAACAAGGGAAGGAGAGAGGGGGAAGAAGACAGAAGGTAGACGTTTCAGGCGTGTATCAAAGAAGAGAGCACATCACCCAAGTGGTTTTGTTTGTGTTATTCCAAGTTGAGTGGGTTCCTTGCTATACCAACAGCCACATCTCCTGCCTTGAAACTTCCCAGTGGTAGTCAGAGAGATGTAGCTCAGCATTGATCACCTTCATTCCTTAACAGCCACACACGACACAGCCTTCCTGACATGTGCTCCTTTGTCATCCCTCACAATCAGGAAAATACATAACTGGGATTGTGCTGCAGACTTTTTACATCAACTCAATTGCATCTTTTCATGGGGATCTTTTACATGTCAGTACGGGTAGAACTGTTCTATCCTTTTCCACTGTTGGGTGATGTCCTAGTAGAATGGCTATACCCTAGTTCATAAATAACCACTTGGGTAATTTCTAATTTTCTTAGAATTCTAATAGTAATCCCACAATACATAACTTAGTAAATATATCTTTGGGTACATATCAAAGTTAGTAGTCCTACATATAATTTTATGAGTGTACTTTAGAATTTGATCAAATTGTAGGTTGTGGACTAGTGGCATTGATATCACATGAGAGCTTTTATATATATATATATATATATATATATATATATATATATAATCCCATCAATTATTCCAGACCTGCTGTTTCACCATCTACGTTTCCAACAAGAAATCCCAATGATTGATTCATATTAAAGTTTGATTTGTACTTGCCCCAGAGAATCATATGTATATTCCCAATATCTCTCTTATTGGGAAAAGTTAATATGTTAACATCGTTGTTTACAAACTTTTCCTTGTCTGGCTCCTGGGTTTTTCCTTCAATTCAGATGGTCCTTTGTATCACAATCATTATGTCTTGTGATACAAGGCATTTTAGTGTTTTGGAAAATTAGAGTTTTTTCTAAGTTATCCCATTTTATTATTCTAGACATTTACTTAACAATCTCAAGCAGTTATTGAAAAATGTGTCCATTAGGTTGTTGAAAGCTGTCCTCTTTCATACACAACGTCCCATATTTAAAGGGCCTATTCCCATCCTGTTCCACTGATTGTTGCTGTTTTTGTTCCCATTACCTTGTAATGAATTTTAACATATGATATGGAAAATCCTCTTTCATATAGGTTTTATTTTTTTTCATGGCTCTCAGATTTTATAACTGTCCTGTCTAGTTGTATAAAATAGATCTTTTAAATTAAAAAAAAATAGATCTTTTGGGATATTGGAATTCTAATTAACGTAACAAATTTGAAGAGGCAGATTATGCTCCTTTTTCTATACATAAATATAATAGCATTATTTTGTCATAAAATATTATATCAAGCATATTTTTGGAAATCCACTCACATGTTCATTTTATTAGAAATACAGAATAAATATAAAAGTATAATTAATAAATAAAATTAACACACTTTTTATTTATTTATTTGAGAGGCAGAGTTACAGAGAGAGAGAGAGATAGAGAGAGAGAGAGATCTTCCATCCTCTCGTTCACTCGCCAAATATCCACATCGGCTGGAGCTGGACCAATATGAAACCAGGAGCCAGGAGCTTCTTCTGGGTCTCCCACATGGGTGCAGGGGCCCAAGGACTTGGGCCATCCTCCACTGCTTTCCCAGGCCATAGCAGAGAGCTGGATCGGCAGTGGAGCAGCCGGGACACGAGAACCAGCACCCAGATGAGATGCCAGTGCCACAGGATCAGCTGTATACTTTTCTTATTACTTTTTTTTATATACTTTTCTTATCTTAGTATAAAGTTACTAATATCAGCTCCATTTTCTTGGAACATCATTATTAAACTTTTCAGGATTTTTTTCACCTTTATTTATAAATCCATGCATGATACATTTTAGAAGGGGAAGAAAACATAATTAAACAAAAGGAAATAATATGTTTTTTAGCACACCTCCCATAGACCTCTAATTTTAACACTTAAAAAGTTCTATAATGTTTTAGTCTCATTATATGGTTTTTACCACCACTACACTTGCCTCACAAGAATGCTAAAGAGACTCCTTCCAGCTGAAAGAAAACGTTACTAATTAATAACTTGAAAATATATATATATATATAAAAGCATAATTATATTATCAACTCAAACTACTACTCCCCAGGGCTCAGGGACATCCATGGTGGAGAGTTAGAGAATTCAGAATTTCTGAGGTCCAGAACTATAAGCTAATGAATGTATGCTGCTTAAGGCTACTAACTTTGTGAAAATTTGTTACAACAGCAAGAGAAAGTAAATATACTTCTTAATTCATTACTAATTCTCCCAAAGCCTAGTATGCATCCAACCTGGAAGATTCCATGTAAGAGTGATCTTCAGACTTTGACAAAATAAATGATAAGTTCATTATTTATTACCTCTTCATATGAGGAAAATTACTAATGTTATGGTTTTTATTCTGTAGTTTACAAAGGTAGAAGTGATAATCTTTAAATATTTTAGATATTGAGATTAAATTTATATAATACTTTCAAAAGACTGTAACACTGCATGCCACACAATGAATAATAAAAATTGTCTGTTACCCTTGTATATATATTCCTATTTTCATTAACCATTTTATCAGGTATTTGAATAATTATTGAGCCCTTGTAATATGGAATTTTCTAATGGCATTGATAATTGGAGCTATTAAAAACTCTATTGGTCCAATGTTTCATCTTAGCTAATGACATTGGTCCAAGTTTGAGAAGTAACTCATCTCAGTTCTTTAAGTAGCAAGGTCAGGATTAGAAGCTGTGCTTTAAGTGTGAGAATTCATTGGGTCTGTACAGAACACGATTTAGGAAGATTGCTGAAGAAATTTGCATCCATTCCATATGTACTTTTGGCTCGATAATCGCTAACATTGATTGCATATTTATAGTTTTCCATGAAGAGCTCTTTCTCAAGTATTGATTAAATAGTTATTGGAACACTCTTAAGAGATAAAACCTGGGGCTGATGCTGTGGTGCAGTGGGTTAAAGCCCCAACCTGAAGCACTGGCATCCCACATGGACGCCGGTTCCTACTGCTGCTCCACTTATGATCCAGCTCTCTGCTATGACCTGGGAAAGCAGTAGAAGATGGCCCAAGTGCTTGGGCCCCTGCATCCTCATGGGAGACCCATAAGCTCCTGGCTCCTGGCTTCACATCAGCCCAGCCAGTTCCAGCTGTTGCAACCATTTGGGAAGTGAACCAGCAGATGGAAGACCTCTCTCTCTCAGCCTCTGCCTCTGCCTCTCTGTAACTCTATTTTTTCAAATAAATAAATAAATCTTTGGGGGGGGAAAGGAAGAGGGGGAGAGAGAGAGATGAAAGCTATTATCTCTTTCGTTTTACAAACAAGGAAACAGCCATAGAGAGATTAAGAATTGGCAGAGTATCCATGGACACTAAGTAGTGAACCTGAGCTTTGTATCCAGGAGGTCTGACTACAAAGCCCTTCTGCTTGGCCATGATTCCATAATGAA
This sequence comes from Sylvilagus floridanus, assembly GCA_949820135.1. Lineage (NCBI taxonomy): Eukaryota > Metazoa > Chordata > Mammalia > Lagomorpha > Leporidae > Sylvilagus > Sylvilagus floridanus. The sequence continues at coordinate 11,825,357 of OX463235.1, forward strand.
CTTGATAGCTATGGGATGATGCAAATACTCTAGGGACGTTAACACTTACTGCAGTTCTCTGCACCGATCACTGTGCTTGTCACTTTAAATGCATTATTTCTTGGGGCTGCCATTGTGGCGCAGCAGGTTAAGCTGCAGGTTGTGAGAACAGCATCCCATATGAGAGTGTTGGTTTGAGTCCATTCTGGCTGCTTCGCTTCTGATGCAGCTCCCTGCTCATGCATCTGGGAGAGCAGCGGTATTTGGCCCAAGTACTTGGACCCCTGCCATCCACGTGGGAGACCTGGATGGAGTTCTGTGCCTCTGGATTTAGCCTGGACCAGTCTCAGCTGTTGCAGTCATTTGTGGAGGGAACTAGCAGATAAAAAGATCTTCATTTTGGTCACTCTGCTTTTTGAAAAAAAAATTTTTTAAAAATGCTTTATTTCATTTAATTTTAATGCTGCGTGGCACTTATGGAATCTGTGTAATTATCATCATTTGGAAGAGGAAACAGACACTGTAAAGTGAAGTAATGTTTCTAGATCCACGTAGCAACAGTTGAGAATCCAGGTGTCCAGCTTACTTCAACCTGACTGCAAAGTCTACAGTCTTCTGTATTATTTCACAGCAAGAGGAAAGGTATTTTGATTGACATTAATCAGCTCCATCTATTGCTCAATTCTTTTCAGAGTCCACTTGAATTACATGCATGTGCATGCTTATCAATCTATATCATTATCATGGTCATCATTACCACTCTAAAATTAGAGAACAACTTCTCAAAGTAAATTTTAGGTTTTTTTCAAATTTTCCATTCCCAGAATGCTTTTTTTCTTTTTCATAAATATCTAGCATATTCATCATTAAATATTGAAACTTGCTTTTTAATGTTTCCCTGATATTTCAAGATCAAATCTGTTAATAATAGTCACCCAAAAAGACTCCTTAACTCTCATCTACTTTATGGTCCACTTAACATCCATAGATGCAGGGACCGGCAGAGGGTTAAAGCCTCAGCCTGCAATGCTGGCATCCCATGTGGGCGCCAGTTCGAGTCCCGGCTGCTCCACTGCCGATCCAGCTCTCTGCTATGGCCTGGGAAAGCAGTGGAGGATGGCCCAAGTGCTTGGGCCCCTGTACCCACATGGGAGACCCAGAGGAAACTCCTGGCTCTGGATCAGCTCAGCTCTGGCCATTGTGATCATTTGGGGAGTGAACCAGCAGAATGGAAGACCTCTCTCTCTCTCTGTAGCTCTACTTCTCTCTGTAGTTCTTTCAAATAAATAAAAATAATTCTTAAAAAAAAAAAATAGATGCTTACAAAGCAGAAACTCAAGCCAGAGTGCTGTTTAGATGATATGAGGAGGACTGTAGGGGTGTTGCTGGGAGATCCAAAGTCTTGCTGGCTGTGATCATTGCCTCTGAATATACAAATATGAGCAAACACTTTCTCTCAGGGGATTGAGAGGGCATAGGATTGACTGGAAGGAATGGGTTGCATATTGAAAAGATGTTATGTTTCTAAAACAAATGTTCTTATATTTGATGTGGACATACTTCCAAAGTACTTCCAGAACCAAATTATTGTGTATAGTTGGAAAGATGCAATTTATATGAGAGAAATCGCATGACACTCAAAGTTCTTCAACATTTTTGATAGTGGTTGTAAAAAAAAAGTCAAATGTGCCTCAACAATAAAAATGTATGAGAGCAAATTTAGTTTGTGTGGGAAAAGCATAACTTTTAAAAATTCTCTTTTGTAATTTCTTTTTCTCTTTATAGACCTCACTGTCATTGCTACCCCATTATTCAAGCCTCTGGCTCCATTTACATTTAAGAAACGTGCCCCATTATTACAATTTTTCTGTTTTTTGCCTTGCACCCAAAGTCGGGAGGAACAATAAAAGGCAGCGTTAGTGGGATTTTTGACTGAGCAGGATGGCAATTATTAAATAATGTTATAGGTCACATAATGAGAAAAAGTGCTATTCACATTTGATACGTATGCGTGAGTAAAGTCATTATTTCACTGTAAGATACACAGGTTCAGACAGAAGCCTTTAAATGTGTTAAGAGTTCATAAATTTCCTAATTACAATTCTAGTAAGAAACACAGAGCACGTGTGAGAAGGCAGGAAGAAATCATTTTAAGGAGAAAGTTGAAGGAAGGTATAGCAAACGTGAGGGCCTCTGAAGAGAGACATTGAGTATTTTAACTGGACGTTATTCCTTCAGGGACTGGATCTCTCAAGGACCGAAACGGGAGCTGCAAAGGGGAGGTGGGGAAAGTCGACCTTCCCTTCCCCATCACTCACGGAACGCTCAGGATGGGCTGGGGCGGCTGTGAACCTGTTTCTTGCACCTGCTGAGCTGAGGCACCTGCTCCGTCACACGGTCAGAAGTAAAGCGGTCAACGGAGGATTACTGGCCGCTCTGCTTGGGGGGCATCTGCACATCTGCCTCCGCCCTAGACTGCACCGCATCTTCTTGTCTTTGATGCGAATTAGTTCCATACATTGCTATATCCGATTACCACTGAAAGAACCGCAGTCGGGACTTTTGACACTTCCCTTATTTATATCTTCCATCCATTTAAACAATGCTCATTTACTCATTTGAGAAACACAGAGCGAGCTGCCATCTGCCATTTCACTCCCCAAATGTTCACAAGGTTGGGCCAGGTCAAAGCTGGGAGCCAGGAACACAATCTGAGTCTTTTTTTTTTTTTTTTTTTTTGACAGCTAGAGTTAAACAGTGAGAGAGACAGAGAGAAAGGTCTTCCTTCCGTTCGTTCACCCTCCAAATGGCAGCTACAGCCAGCGCGCTGCGCCGATCCGAAGCCAGGAGCCAGGTGCTTCTCCTGGTCTCCCATGCAGGTGCAGGGACCCAAGCACTTGGGCCATCCTCCGCTGCTCTCCTGGGCCACAGCAGAGGGCTGGACTGGAAGAGGAGCAACCAGGACAGAAATCCGGCGCCCCGACTGGGACTAGAACCTGGGGTGCTGGCGCTGCAGGTGGAGGATTAGCCTAGTGAGCCACGATGCTGGCCTCAATCTGAGCCTCTTATGGGGTGACAGAAACCTACTTCCTTGAGTCACCACCAGTGCCATTATGAGTGTGCATGAGCCAAAAGCCGAGATTGGGAGCAGAGCGGGAACTTGAACCCAAACATTAGATGTGGGTGGTTTGTGATGGGAATCTTAACCAGCTGCTACCTCTAAGCCAAATGCTCAGCTCCAGCAGCCTAGCTTCATAACCATGGGTTTTAATATTAAACTATGCAACATTGTAATCGCAATCAATATCCTGTTCATTTATTTTGAAACCTAAAACATGCATAAACTCTATTTGGGGAAAAGAAATCAGAGTGATGGCTTTTGGTGCAAAATGATCATTGTCTGCTCATACCTGGTTGTTTTACTTCAATATTTGTGAGGCATCAGAGAAAGCTGAGAATAAAACAGTCCCCAAGAATAAGGACTCTGCTTGCCTAAGAGTGTTGACATTAACCAGCTATGAAACTCAGGTGAGAATTGCAATCAATGTCTCCACCATCCTGGTGTGGCAAAAATGGCAGCTTGAAAATGTGTCAAAATGGCTTTACCCTTCCTCCCCGCCTGCCCGAATTGTTTCACCCTCCGCCCCAGTACTGGAGGCCGCACCAACTGGGAAGTGAAGCAATTGCCTCTTCTACCCTGATTGAGTGCTTTAGAGGCTGTTAAAGTCTCACCATTTACTCTCATCTTTAATTGAACAGTTTTGATACGGGAAACAGAATGCATAGCAGTGGCATAACTGAGATAAGGAGGGCTGGAGGAGGCAGTTTGCAAGAAGAGGAGAGAGAGACACAGCAGAGTGAAATCCATTTGGGATGTATTGATTTTGAGATGTTTATGTGAAGTTCAAAGGCGATATTCAGTAAGATTTGTATACTTATTTTTGGATTACAGGAAAGAACAGGCGTAGACTTGATAACCCTTTTAACATATTTATACTTACGTCAAAGCACCCCATTTTCAATTCTGCCCACCACTCTACTACCCACCACATCGTCCCGAGGTTATCAATGACTCCCTATTGACTGGATCTGATGACTGCTGTTCAATTTTTACCTTAATGATTCTCTTTCTTATTTACAGATTTTGAAGTCTCCCTCTTCAGGAAACATCACTCCTTTGATTTTAACAATATTAAATTTTCTGTTCCTTTTTTTAAAAAATTATTGATGTAAAGAGAACAAATTTCATCTATTTCATAGTTACAATTCTAATAAGATAACTGTATTCCCCTCCCTATATCCCTCCTTCAACCGCCCTCCTTCCTCCCTTCCTTTTTTATCTTTTAATTTTTTTAAAGATTTTATTTATTTATTTGAGAGGTAGAGTTAGAGACAGTGAGAGGGAGAGACAGAGAGAGAGGTCTTCCGTCCGCTGGTTCACTCCCCAAATGGCTGCAACAGCCGGAGCTGTACTGATTGGAAGCCAGGAGCCAGGAGCTTCTTTCGGGTCTCCCACGCGGGTGCAGGGGCCTGAGGCCTTGGGCCATCTTCTACTGCTTTCCCAGGCCATAGCAGAGAGCTGAATGGGAAGAGGAGCAGCCAGGACTAGAACCGGCACCCACATGGGATGCCGGCACCACAGGTGGAGGATTAACCTACTGCACCACAGCTCCAGGCCCTCTCTTTTAATTTTTATAAAAACATAATTTTAACTTACATTATAATCATAGACTTACTGCACACTAGCCATTTCATCCAAAAAGTGAAGGGTAGAAAGACCACTCTTGCACAGGAGGATAGACGAGGGCTAAGAACAATGATCAAATCATAATATGGGGACCTGTGCCATGGCGTAGCAGGTAGAGCTGCTGCCTGCAGGGCCAACATCCCATATGGATGCTGTTTTGCATCCCAGCTGCTCCACTTCCAATTCAGCTCTCCGCTATGGCCTGGGAAAGCAGTGGAAGATGGCCCAAGTGCTTGGGCCCCTGCACCCGTGTGGGAGACCAGGAAGAAGCTCCTGACTTCTGGCTTCAGATCAGTCCAGGTCTGGCCGTTGCGGCTGTTTGGGGAGTGAATCTGGATGGAAGACCTGTCTCTCTCTCTCTCTCTCTCTCTCTCTCTGCCTATCTATAACTCTGCCTTTCAAATAGAATAAATATGTTTTTTTTTAAATCATAATATGTCAGTTTCATTCTTATACCTTTTATTGCATTTTGTATTAACTACTACATATCATAGTAAACATGATCTTTATCCTTTTTTGGACTGGCTTATTTCACTAACCATAATGGTCTCTAGTTGCATCCATTTTGTTGCAAAAGACAGGGTTTCATTATTTTTATGGCTGCTGTCTCCCAAGGAGTGCATTAGCATGAAGCTGGACAGGAGGGCAGAGCTGGGACTTGAAACCAGGCACTTGGGTACAGGTGTGGGCTTTCCAAGTGCTGTCTAACCTCTGTGCCAAATGTCTGTCCTATTTACGCTTTTGAGAGTAAAACTCTGATTTCCCCTGTTGGGGGAGCTGACATAACTTTGGCTGCTTACACGTGGGTGGCTGTGGCCCAAACACAAGAGCCATCTGCTGCTGCTTTTCCTAGGTGGTTAACAGGGAGCTGGATTGGGAAGTGGAGCAGGCGGTACATGAATCAGGCCCACATTGGATGTTGGCATTGGAGGGGGTGGTGTTACCCTCTATGCCACAGTGTTAGCCCCTACAATTTGTTCTTATGAGAAATTTCAAACACGCAGAGGGCTTAAAAGTGTACAGTGAGCCGTACAATGAGCAGCCATAGCGTCACCACTGACACTCAGCTGCAATGGTTCTTATCCACAGCTACGCTTTCCAAAGTTTCAGTTACAAGTGGCCAACTCTGATCTGAAAATATTAAATGGAAAATTCCACAAATAAACAGTTCATAAGTTTTAAATCATGGGGTGTTCTGAGTAGTTTGATGAAAGTTTGCACTGCCCTGTCCGTGGCTGAGGCAGGTGAGTGCTCCCTTTGGCCAGCGTGTCCATGCTGTATGTGGTATCTGCCCGGACTGACTTAGTAACTGTCTCCAGTCACCAGATCAGCTGTTGTGGTTTTGTAGCGCTTATGCTACAGCAATCCCTTTCTAATCAGCGATACCCCAAGATGCAAGAGTAGTGATGCTCCCAATTCTATCCCAGCATAACAATTATTTTATTGTATCATTAGGTATTGTTGTCCAGCCTCTTACTCTGTTTAATTTATAAATTAAATTTTATCATATGTATGGGTGTATTGGAAAAAGATAGTGTATGTAGAGATTTGTAGCACCCATGGTTCCAGGCATCCTCTGGGGATCTTGGAATGTATCTCCGTTGAATATGGGGAAACTACTCTACTATTAACATTTTTTTCTATATTTGATTTTCCTGAATAAATGTGGTAAGTGTCCTCTTTTTCTTGAAGTTGTTTTGTGTATTTCTGCTTAATAAATTGAACCTAAGTTTCGGGCATAATGACATTTCACCTCTAGATATTAAAGTATTCTCCAACACATAATTCTGATGCCAGTTTCATACCTAAGAAAATTAAGACCTACTAATATTCAGTCCATATCGAAATATTCCAACTGACCAAAAATGTCTTTCTATAGATTTTTAAAAATCAAGATGCAACCAAGGCTCACACATTACTTTTGAGCTGTGTGTCTCGTTTAATCTCTTTTGAAATAGAACAATTTCCACACCTTTTCTCTTGTCTCTCAATATTGACTTTTTGGAGCACTCAGCCCAGTTTTCTTGTTGAATTTCCCACATTCTGGATTTGTCTCATTTTCTCTTGATGCTGTGCGAATGGCTCTTCTATAAGTCCTAGGCTTTCTCTACTGTGTTATTTTTCTTTGTCTTCAGGCCCGAGAAATTGAGTCCTTTGCTAAAGAAGCAGTCATTTAAAAATGATATTGCCTCTTTAAACTTAAATAGAATAGATACCATCTTGGAATCTAAGATTACTTTTGGCAACTGTCACAGTTACTGACACCTGACGTTACTGAGGACGTTGGAAACTTTAGTGGACAAGTTTGTCATTGTCTAGGCCTCTTCTCTAATGATCATGCTGGCAGCAGATGATTTTGCTGGTAGGTAAAACTTAAAAAATGACATCTGAGTGCCTTCTGCTACCCTTGGTTGAATATCTGTAAGTCTGAATACCAGCATATGGATGCCGATGTTCATACGCACAGACACATTCATCAACTCCTCACAAAAGCATGATACTATAGGCATGTGAGAAACAAGAGTAGTTATATAGGTAGTCAATGCCATTATTTACAGATTTGCCTTATTCCATAGCCTGAACGATTTCCACAACCCAAAGCAGTAACAAGGTTTCTCCAACCCTGATTGGCTCTTGGTGGCTGACTTGAAGACAATTTGGAGGAGGAATCTTGGGGTAAACCTCATCTAAGTGAGGAAGACACCTGTGGAAAATACTCAGCATCTGCCAGGAGCCCAGGGACACAGCTCTCCAGTGCACGTATAAAGTATTTGAGAATGCCACTTGACCCACACAATGAGAAACTCTTGCAAGCAGATTCTTGCAGGCCTCTCTCTGGGAACTTTCGTTTCTATCCCCTCTCTGAAGTCAGGTGTGTGCTCTAAGATTTTAACAATGCAAGGTGTTGAGGCATTAAGTCCTCCAGGCAACATGAGTGTTGAAGAACTGGAGTGACACTTGAGCGTGGTTGGGAGCTTAAAGGAAGATTATAATGGTTCCCTAAACCAGACAAGAGAGGTTACTCTTTACACCTGACTAGAAATAATGGCTGTGTAAACGGTTCCATAATGTTTTCTCTAACAAAGATTCCACACAAGAGAGCATTTAATGGGAATCAGCTTCATGGGCCATTTAGATGAAATCTGCATTTTTTTGTGATTGAGAGTTGCTAAGTGGATACTTTCTATTTAATTCTTCCTAGAAAGCCCCAAACCCACCAAAAGTGTAAAGAAAAAAGCCTACTTTGTAGGATGCCTTCTCCAGGCTTCATTTACCCCAGCATACTGAAGGCATCGGGAGACTGCAGAGTCATTCCTTTGGAAACAAATAACAATTAGGAACAGAGGCAGATGATTTGATTTTGTTATTATGTCTGATATAATTAGAGACATAATTTGATTCCCTCTAATATGGCTATTAAATAAGAAGTCATCAACAAAGCCCAAGATGCTAGCATGGAAGGATGGAGAAAATGCTGACGATGTATCTCCATCCTCTTTCAAATCCTGCTGCTGTCTTCATTGCCCAATCTCAGGCATCATCTTAGCACTGACATCATCACCTCTGCTTCTGTCCAGGTATCACCTAACCTTCTTAATGTGGTACCCCAGTAGTTACTTAATCTGACCTTGACCACAGTGTAACCCAGTGAGATAAAGTTCATTTCATACCTATTTTATATTTGAAATTAACATTTAGGGAAGTCAAATAGTTGGGGCATTATCATATGATATGAAAATGTAGGGCTGTCCTTAAAAATACAACTCTGGGGTGGGCAGTATGGTGCAGCAGGTTAAGCTTGGGACATTCACAAACTGTGTTGGAGTTGCCCATAGGAGTACTAGCTCCTCCGTTTCAAATTCAGTTTCCTGCTAATGCATGTGGAAGGCAGTGGCTGATGGCCCAAGTACTTGGTTCCTTGCTACCCATATGGGAGAACTTAATGAGTTCCAGGCTCCTGGCTTTGATCTGGCCCAGCCCTAGCAATTGTGGACATTTGTGGAGTGAGCCAGCTACCGTAAGATCTCTTTCTCTCTCTCTCTTTCACTGTCTCTCACTTTCTCCCTCTCTTGCTCTCTCTGTCATTCTGATTTTCAAATAAATAAATCTTAAACACACACATTACAGAACTCCTGGTTTTTAAAATTTTTCAAAAAAATTATTTTGTGGGGGCAACTGGTCTCTGATACCTTCATTTCACATCAATCAATGGGTTGATTGTTTTTTCTTGCATATTTATTTATTTGAAAATCAGAGTTATTCAGAGAGAGAGGGAGAGACAGAGAGGTCTTCTATCTGCTGGTTCACTCCACAAATGGCCACAATGCCTGGAGCTGTGCCGATCCGAAGCCAGGAGCCAGGAGCTTCCTCTGGGTCTCTCACATGGGTGCAGGGCCCCAAGGACCTGGACCATCTTGCACTGCTTTTCCAGGCCATAGCAGAGAGCTGGATTGGAAGTGGAGCAGCTGGGACTCGAACCAGTGCTCATATGGATGCCAGCACTGCAGGCGATAGCTTCACCTGCCATGCCACAGTGCAGGCTCCTGGTTATTTTTTGTTTGTTTGTTTTAAAGATTGATTTATTTGAAAGTCAGAGTTAGAGAGAGAAGGAGAGGCAGAGAGAGAGAGAGAGAGAGAGAGAGAGAGAGAGAAAGGGCTTTAATCTGCTGATTCACTCACCAGTGGGCCACAACGGCCAGAGCTGTGTCGATCCAAAGCCAGGAGCCAGAAGCTTCTTCTGGGTCTCCCACGTGGGTGCAGGGGCCCAAGGTCTTGGGCCATCTTCTATTGCTTTCCCAGGCCATGGCAGAGAGCTGGATCAGAAGTGGAGCAGCCAGGACTCAAACCGGCACCCATATGGGATCCTGGCACTGCATGCAATGGCTTTACCCTCTATGCCACAGCTCTGGACCCCTGTTTTTTTCTTTTAATAGATTAAAATGATATGATCCTAGAAATCAACATGAAAAACAGCATATAAATAAAGAAAGAAATGCTGTTGACTAACACACTGAAATATGTTATTTCATGTGGTAGTATATTATTCTTACATATATTGTGTTAGTTATTGCATTAATAGATTATTGCAGGGAGCATGTTTTTAGCCTAGCAGTCAAGACATTCATACCATACATAGGGTTCGGCTCCCAGTTGGAGTTCCTGACCGCAGTCTCTTGCTAATACAGAACCTGAGAGACAGCAGGTGATGCCCCAAACCACTGGGTTCCAGTCACCCACATGGGCAAGTTAGAGTGAGTTCTTGGCTCCTGGCCCCGCATCAGCTCTGCCTAACTCTCGCAGGCTTTGGGGGAATGAACCAGCGGATAGGAGTAAACATGCAATCAAGTGCATACGTATTGTCATATAGGTCCAACACCTTTGCTGCTTTTCCTGTCTTCTGTTTTGCACAATACCACTTGCTCCACAAGCAATCGAAGGAACGTCCTCTTTCATAGGGAACCATAGGTCTTTCACTAGGAACCAAGACCTTTATCTTCTCATTAATTCTTCCAATATCAGCTATAAGTATTGGTATCTCTGTCATTCTCCCTATCACCCAAATAACCATGAAAACAAATAAATGTACATGTTTTATGTTAATGTTGCCTCCCTACACTCATGAAAGGAAGTTTTACATTCGTGTATAAGCATCTTCTAAGAAATTTGTTAAACCTACAGATTTCTAGAATCTGTCCAAAGAGAAGGAGACTTGTTGGTCATTAAATTGGACCCAGGAACATGTGTCTGTAACACATTGCAGAAAAATTTAATTGCAGAAAAATTTAATTCAAGTTGTTTTCAGATCTAAGAAACATTGCAACCAGTGGGGCAACAAAAATAGTATAATGGCCTTCATCATCTTGAAAACTTTGTAGCTACTGTCCATTATCTACCTTCTTGCTTCTCTTATGGAAGTTTCTTCCGTATAGCTATGTTCCTAAGAAATCTTTCTACCCTCTGCTTTATGACAGCACCTCAGGGCAGGCCATAAAGGTGCAGCTGGTAGCTACTGCATTGACATAACTGCTCTAGGATCTAAGGACATGCGTGTTCATTTACAACTAGGCTTTGACTCTCCTTCAGGTCACCCTCTCTGAGACATAATAGCTCAAAAAGGGACTTCAGGATATCTCAGAAGCTCATGTCTTTTCTTCTGTTACTGATATTCAAACTTCAGTTCCGTTTTATCATCAGTATTATGATATAGTAAATCGTATTTGTCAGAGATTTTTAGAGGATCATTTTAGGAACATTATTTTTAATAGGTTTGGGTTTAGAGAAGAATTAGGTTGACAGAAAAATTGAACAGAAAATACGGAGATCCCTTCTATGTCTTCTTCCAATTCTCCCTTCCTTGCTCCTACCACCAATGTCCCCTGTTATTAACATCTTCCATGACTGTGGCACATTTGTTAAAATTGATGAAACAATGATGAGTTATATTAGCTAAAGCCCATGCTGTTATATTAGGGCTCACTTTTTGTGTTGTATATTTCTATTAGTTTTGACAAAGCCATAATGTCATGTATCTATTAATAGATCTATTAATAGATCATACAGAATCTTTTCATTGCTGTAATAATCCCCTATTTCTCCTTCCCCCTCTGCCCTTGAACTCTTGGCAACCATGGATCTTTTTACTGTCTCTATAGTTTTTCCTTTACCAGAATGAGAAATAGTTACAAATATAATAACACACAATCTATTCAGATTGGCTTCCTTTGCTTAGCAGCATGGAAATTACATAGGTTCCTTTATGTTCTCTCATGGCTTGAAAGCTCATTTATGTATATTGCTAAGCAATATTCCTTTGGATGGGTTCACCAGTTTATCAATTCAAGTGCTCAGTTTGGGGCAATTCTGAATAAAATTGCTATAAATATTCATATGCTGGTTTTTGGGTGGATGTAATTTTCAACTCCTACCAGTAGTTATACTTAAGAGTATGATTCCTGGATTATTTAATAAACTGTGTCATTTTGCCTTCACACGAACAATGAATGACTGTCCTGGTATGCCACATCCTTATCAGCATTTGATATTGCCAATATTTTGAATTTTAGGCCTTCTAACAAATAGGTATGCAGTGGTGTCTGAGTGTTTTTGTTTCCAAGTCTACAACAACACATGGTATGGAGTATCTTTTCAGGTACTGCTTTGCCATCCATGTATCTGCTTTGGTGAGGTCTCCTTGAAAATCTTTTGACCATTTATTACTTAAGCTTTTTTTTTTCTTATTGAGTTTGGGTGTCAATCTTTCATCAGATATATGTTTTGCAAATACTTTTCCCCACCCTATGACTTGTCTTGATTATTTCCCTTAAGCATGACTTTCACAGATCAGATAGTTTAAATTTTAATGAAGTCCAACTTACCAATTTTTTTTCTTTCATGGATCACACCTTTAATGTTAAATTTAAAAGCTCATTGCCCAACCCAAGGTCACTTAGATATTCTAAATTATCTAGAAGTTTTATAGTCTTGTGTTTTACATTTGAGTGTAGGATCCATTTGAAGTTAATGTTTGTGAAAGGTATAACATCCATCTGGGCCTATCATCATTTTTTGCAAATGGATGTCCAGTAGTCCCAGCTCCACTTGTTGAAAAGACTGTCCCCTTTCCATTGTATTGTCTTTGCTTCTAAATTAAAGATCAGTTGACTATATTTGTGAGGACTTACTCCTTGGCTTTCCATTTCATTCCATTGATTGATTTGTCTATTTTTTAATTAGTTTTTTCTATATATTCGTTTCTTCAATGAAATATTTCTCCTGGATTTTTTTTAAAGATTTATTTGCTTGTTTGTTTGAAAGTCTGAGTGATGGAGAGATAGACAGAGAGATCTTTCAACTGCTGGTTCACTTCCCAAATGCCCACAGTAGCTGGAGCATGGCTGGGCCAAAGGCAGGAACCAGGAGCTCTTACCTGGATGTCAGGGATCCAAGTCATTGGGGCATTACCCACGGCATTCCTAAGAGCACTAGTAGGAAGCTGGGCCAGAAGTGGAGCAGCTGGGACTCAAGGTAGTAGTCATGGCACTTTAACCTCCTTGCCACAACACTGGCCTCCTAGTTCTCTATTCTTTCCCCAACATTAGGCTGCTTTCCTCAGTGTAGCTTTGTAGGAAGTCTCCAAGTGTCAGTTCTCTAAGTATGCTTTCCTTAGCATCGTGTTGGCTTTTTTCTCTATGTAAACTATGCTGATAGGCACAAAATAATTCGCTGCAATTTTAATTAGAGTTGTGTTGTAGCTATAGATCAAGTATTAACATATCTTTCTATTAATGAACATGGAATAGCTCTTCAATAATCTAGATCTTATTTATTTATTTAGAGTTTTAGATTTTCTCCTAGAGATCTTATACAGTCTTTGTTAAATTTATATCTCAATATTTGATTTTTGATGCTAAGATAAATGGTATTGTGCTTTTAATTTCAAAATGCAGTTGTACCTTATTGATAAATAAGAAAGCAAATAACTTTTGTATGTGCACGTGTATTCTGCAGACTTGCTATGTCTTATTAGTTTCAGATTTTTTAATTTATTTTTGAGATTTTCTATGTAGACAATCATGTCACCTCATATGTGAACAAAGAGTTTTATTTCCTCCTTCCTAATCTATACACCTTTAATTTCCTTTGCATTTCTTATTTTATTAGTTAATAATTTCAATATGATGTTAAACAGAACTGACAAGAGGGAATATCCTTGCCTTGTTCCTGACCTTAGGGGTCTAAGATCTGATTTTTCACCATTAAATATATTACTTGTAGGATTCTTGCATATGTTCCTTATCAAGATAAGGAGGTCTTCCCCTATTTCTGGTTTGCTGAGAGCTTTTGTCACGAGTGGGTGTTGGATTTTGTCAAATGGTTCTTCTGAATTTCTTGATATAATGATTTTTTTCCATTAGTTTGTTGATATATTATATTAATTGATATGAAAATGTTAAGACATGTTTTTAGATGTAGTTTCACATACTCAGTGTAACATTTGTTGTAACTACATTACTTTGGGCATTTTCTTGAACCAAACAAAAATCTGCAGATCCAAGGAAAAATGAGAGGAGAATTTAGGGTGGAGAGCAAAATAGGCCATGGTTCCTGGAGAGCGCACTGCTTTAGGAATGTGTCTTCCTTTATCTTGAACAAAGGAAGCCTTCTAAAAATATAGCATTTATTTGATTAAGAGAGGGAGAGGGAGAGGGAGAACGAGGGGGAGGGTTCTCATCTACTGGTTCATTCCTCAAATGCCTACAACCAGACTGAAGCTGAGTCTAGAATTCAGTCCGCATCTCTCACATGAGATGGCAGGGATCCAGCCACCTGAATCATCATGACTGTCTGCCAGGATCCACATCAGCAAGAAGCAGCAACTGGGAATGCAGCTGGGATTCAAATCCACACATCTGACATGGGAGTCAGCGAGAGCATCTTAACCACTAGGCCAAACACATGCCCTGGAAGACTTGTTTTAAATGAGCCGCGTAGTTGCCGTTTGTCTGCCACCATTTGCTGAAGAAAGAAAAGAAGAAAGACCTCAGTCTGTGTCCTGTGGTTTTTTATTCTTTCCTTCCTCAGAATTGAAATTTCAGCTTTGGTCCCCAGTCTTTACAGTTTACAAGTTAGCAGAATAAAAATTGAAACATTGGAGCAGGTGTGTGGTGCGATGGTTAAGATGCCACTTGGGATGTACACATCCTATGTTGAAATGCCATGGTTCAAGTTCCAGCTCTACTTCGAATTCCAGTTTCTTACATCTTGGGAGGCAGCAGTGATGGCCCAGGTATTTGGCTCCCTGCCACCCACATTGGAGACCTGCATTGAATTCCAGGCTCCTGGTTTTGACCTGGTCCAACCCTAGCTGTTACAGGTCATTTAGGGAGTGAATCAGTAGATGGATGGTCTCTGGCTCTGTTTCTCTATCTCTGCCTTTCAAATAATTTAAAAACTTGACTAATTAAAAAACCTGAAACAAAATTTTCCAACCGAGATGTTGCCTTTAAAAATTGTAGGATGATCTATGAAGGACAGAGCAGGGTGTGAAGAGGGGACACTATAAAAGAATGCTCTTGCTTCATCCACTTCTTTGGAAAACTGGGACCTCACATGGTCAACCAGAGGAATAAAACATACAAGATCATTTTTATATTTGAAACTAGTAGTGTAGGTCACGCACTCATTTTGAATTAAAGATGATTTTCCCTAAGAAAAGACAACCTGGTAATTGTAATTGTACTGCATTTGTGACCTTAAACATATGCTTTAAATTATGTTAAAAATTGTGAGTTATAAATGGACATGAAACTAAGATTGCATCCTCATGTTGCTGGCAGCTTATATGTGGAGAATAAATTAAATGGGAACTACCTGGCAGGAGAAAAACTACGTAACATCAAGTGCTGAACCAGGCATTCCGTACAATAAACGTATTATGAGATCAGGAAAGTGAAACCAGAGCAGACTGAAGCAGGGCAGACAGACTTTAAGAAATGGTAGTTGACTGGGGCTTGGAAGAGTAGCTTTTTGGGTAGGTAAAAAAGGTATCCATTAGCTTCAAGAGAAAGACAAGACTGAGGTGGGTTGTGATTCTCCCATAATGCTCCTGACACGTTCTTGTTGCTGTCTCTCAAATGACTCCTTTGGGGTACACATTCCTGGTGGTGTCACTGTCATTCAAGTTTCTAATAACTCTTACACTGTCACTGACTCACCAGCTGCTTCTCAGCCCTAATCTCTATCCTCATCCAGGATGAATTCAGTGTACAGGTGAACAATCTAGAAGTAAGGGACATTGTCTCAGGGCCATCAGCCTTGTCCTTGTTTTCCACCCCATGTCAGCCAGAGACTCCATGGTTACAACTTGCTGTGCTATAAATTAAAAGCATCTTCTTTCTCCTTGCAATATCCCTACTTTGGAACTCTCTTGCAGAAGTACTCCTTGTGTAATTCATCTTTAAATTCACAACAGCTACTTTTTTTGCTGCTCTGTTTTCCATGTGATTATTCTCGGATTCACTCACACAGCTTGGATTCCATGACCCAGTGTCACAATCATATTCTTGCAAAGCCTTGATAATCACCCATCTTCCCTCTCTGTGCATCAGAGCAGCTTGATGTAGTTAAAGAAAAAGCAGAAAACAAAAGAGATTACTAAACAACTGACATTTACGATCACCCTGCCTTTGTCATGCCTGGAAAATCATTAGAAGGCTTACCAAACTCTCTTTGTGGAGGGTTTAAAGCATGCTTGCCCCTCATGCTCTCAGGGCTTGGAGGACAGAGTACAAATAGAGAGCAACAGACTCCAGGTCTAAAAATCACAATGTGTAAGTCCAAGGAACAAACTTTTAAACAAAATGTAGTCTATCCTCTTACCTTGACAAATACACATTCACAATGACCTGAGAGGCCAGGTTTCAATTTAATTTGGACACAGAATTCTGTTAGAGATGGCAAAATGGAAAAAAAAAGAACAAAACAAAGACCCAAACAAAAACCCCTGCGGATGGCCTGCTCTTTTCTCAACATCACTTTCTCTCTCATGGCAAGGAGTTGGAACAGGTGGACACCAAGGTTAACACATCTATCTATCTTGCTCAGAACAGTCACCCCTGGGTGTCTCCTGGGGGCTGAAGGGACACAGAATCCACAGCTTGGGATGATATCAGCAGAGAAGATTTAGGAAAAATCTCCAAATGGACCTATGAAGCAGCCATGGGATATTTTGGTGGAGAGTTGTCACATACCAGCAACCCAAAGGCTGGGCTAGAAGAGCAGGGTCGTCTCTGAGTATACACACTTCTGTGGTCCCATGACTAAGGAAAGTGGCTATCTAGCAAAGAGCCCGAGTAAGGACCTGTAAAGCATGGGGCAGAAGGTATAGCCTCCTCTTGCCAGTGGATAAAGAAATATTGGCTTGGAAAGCCAATAAAATGAGCTAAGCCAATAAGGAAGACTCTGTTGTTGCAAATTTACAGATAGTTAAAAGGAAAATACCTTGCAGAGAGTTGATACAGTGCATTATGGTTACACAGTGTGAAGACTGATACATAAACCAGTTCTCCTCTGGTCCAGAGAAGGGAGAAGATTTGACAGCCACTCTGAGATTCTCAGGAGCCTGTGCACAAGAAACCATGTTTTGGGACCTCATGTAGTATTAACCAAAGTCAACAGGGCCACTTCCCATCAGATCTCTCCAGCCTTGTCCATCCTAGGGCTGTTGAAGTTTTGGTAAACAATGGTGCTGCTCTATTCATGGCAATATTCAGAGAGAGAGAGAGGCATTAGAAGTAGGGACTAGTGAGAGAACATGGTGAGCAGCAAACAGGGTGGAGCAGCAAAAACAGTCACAGAGCACTCGGGAACCATTGCCAGGGGAAGAGCCAATTCTTTCAGGCATTTAGATTAAGTAAGAGAGCAGGTTATACAACAGACTCAAAACAATGGGGCCCTTTCTATTGGTTTCAGGTTTTACAGAGCCCTTCTAGGGCTTAACCATTTCAGACCAGAGGCATGCATGGCTGCACACGTTTTGGGTAGGCAGGGTGAAGAGATGACATTAGTTGGTTAGAGGAACTACCACATAGAATAGCTGCGCCAGCTAAGTTTTCCCCAGGAAAGAGAAGATCCAGACTAGCAGTTTGTGATGTCTACCTTGTGTTATGCATTGCAGCATGATGTTAATTTCCCCCAAAAAAGCCAGTGAGGTGGGTGTTAATGCCATCTGGAGGTCCAGACAGGTGAGAAACTTGCCCAAAGACAGTTGGCAGGTAAATGTGGATGCTGGCTGATGCTGGTCTCCTCTGCTTTGCTACTTTCTGTTTATAGATTTTACTTCCCTAAGAAGAGAGTCTCCTGGCACCCACCTTCTCAGCAAAGGTTATCTCATAAAGAAATTCTTGTACTCAGTGTAAATAGCAGTGCTCTTATGCCCTTGGCTCCCTCATCTATTTTCATAGTTCTAGATATTAAATTACATTCTATTATCTGTATGTCTGATGATATTGGCCTTTTGGGGGCAAAGAGGTATTAGAAGTTGCCACAAAAGAGACTTGTATATTAAACTGATGTGTCAAATCTCTAAGACAGTGTTGTTTCCATGTGAATGTTAGCAAGTAATATTTGAAGGTAAAATAGAATACAATTATATTTTAAGTATCTATATATTTTTTTCAAAACACCATTTGTCTCCCCCTTTGATATTTCATTTCTCGCTATTGGAGCAGCTTCTTCCTTATGTTACCATATCTCAAATCTTATAGCTAGTCTCTGTCCCTTCTGTTTTTCAAAGTGCAATAGAAAAAAATCTGGAGCAAATATTATCTGAAAATCTGCAGGCAGCAATTGTGGCAATTGCTGGTGAACAGAAATCTGAGTTATGATGGAAAGATAATGGTCATTTCAATTGCTTTAAAAAAAAAAGCACACACTTCATTGTCCTATGCATAAAAAGTGAAGGGAATGCAAGTCCAATGCATTGTGGCCACGGTTGCCACAAAGAGAGCCATCCCAGTATCCCTATGGATAAGTAACATGGATATTATTTGGAAGAACTTGGTCATGAACTCCCTTATTTATGATCACATTCAGAAAGCCATGAACTTTTCCCACTTGCTATCATATTTTAATTCACTGCCTCACTTGTGAGCACACATATAAATCAGCGTGCATCTTTCAAAGATAAATCTCACACCAAATCCAGAATGAACCAGTGCATCCTGTTTTATAGAACCTATGTGACATGACTGCAAAGAGCATTTTTGATTAATCAGAACTAAGATTTTAATAAAGAAACAGCAGGTGGGCTAACCACAGAATTAAAACTCCCAACCGTCTCAGAGTAATAAAGTCATAAATATAAAAGTGCTGAAAATATCTCATTTGCATCTTTGAATAATGTTCCTGTTTAGCAGAGACAGGACACTGGGTTGACCAGCAGAGGGCGGGCTCCGGTGGATGCCGTCACTTTCTGGCACAGTCTTGTCGCAGTATCTCTGTCAATCTTTCACTGCGTAATGGAGCAGGGGCTGTGCAGTAATTAATTACCATCTGCAGTGAGTTTTCACCAGCGATTTTTACATCCAATTGTTCCGTTGCAATCTCACGCTGCATTTCAGCACACCCTGGAGAACAAAATCGTGCCTTTGCTTTCCTAATCAGGTTTGATCAATTCAAGGATTTTTTTTCCCCCACCCAGAAACTATGTTAGTTTATCCCTAGGACTCCCTATTAGCAGGTAAAATTTTAGGGCCTTTTTAAATTATTATTTTAACAAAACAGATCAAGGTTTGAAGACGAACTCTGCCGTCTAGTGGCTGTGTGACCTTATATTGGTGTCTTAAATTGCTCTAGTTATATAAACGGGTGCTATTTTTTATAGTAAAATATAAATAATAATCCGGGCCTGCGCTGTGGCATAGCGGCTGGGGCAGCTTCCTGCAATGCCAGTATTCTATATAAGTGTTAGTTGGTGTCCTGGCTGCACCACTTCCCATCCACCTCTCTGCTGCAACATGGGAAAGCAGTGGAAGATGGCCCAAATCCTTGGCCCCTGCACCCGCATGGGAAACCTGCAGGGAGACTCCTGGCTCCTGGCTTCAGATCAGCCCAGCACCAGCCGTTGCAGCAATTTGGGCAGTGGACCAGTGGACGGAGGACCTCTCTCTCTCTCTCTCTCTCTCTCTCTCTCTCTCTCTCTCTCTCCCTCTCCCTCTCTCCCTCTCTCTGTGGCTCTGCCTTTCAAATAAATAAATACATCTTTGAAAAATAAAAATAAATAAATAATAATACTGTATCACAAGGATGTGATGAGATTTAAAGATCTTAATAATCCATGAAGTGTGTACTTCCAGATTGTCACCTTCGCTAGCTTGCTTGCACATGGACTCAGAACACAGCATCCTACAAATTTACCTGGGAGTTTTTGGGCACCGTAACCGTGAGCGACAGTAACTACGTCTACGCAAGCTGCTGAATTGAGAGTCCCATCTGTCGTCTTCCTGACTGTAAACTGAGCAAAAGAATGTTAGCAAATACACTTTATAGTTCACAAAATGCTCTCAAGTGTATTATTTTATTTATTCTTTAGCTCTTTAGCCAGACAGGGTAGCAACTAGGATCCTCCATTTACTATGAAGAAATTGAGCCTCAGAAGAACAGACACGGAGAATAAATGGCAGACATGGAACTTGACCGCCTTCCAGTCGAGAGCCACTGCAGGGTGCTTTCAACACACAGTCCGGTACCTTGGAGAGTCACACACGTCCCTTTCTTGGTCTCAGCCTCTGCATTGGCAACCAAGAGAATTAGGCCAAATTATTTCAAGTTCACTTCCTGACTTGAAATTAACAGAGGTGCTAGTGTGATTTTCATGAAAGGAGTGATTCTAACATCAGTGGGGAGTTACTCAATATTTGCAGTCTCTGTATCATCCTTAGAGAATGAGGCTTCTTAAGTTAGATACACTGAAGAGGCTTCCTGGCGGAAACAGAGGTGAAGGAAAAGAGGGTCAAGTCCCACTGGGCCCTGGACCAGGTAATTACTAAACAACAACAACAAGGATCTAATTCCCATCTCCCAACACCCATTAAATATCGCCTACTATCATTTAAATACCACTCCACAAACTGTAAACTATTATACAATTCTCTCCATCAAACATCTTTCAAAACCAAGAAACTATCACACACCAAATGAACCTGGTGTTCCCCATTGCCATCCAAACATCACTTCCTAAACCCAAGCCCAAGAAATTCCAATAATACCAATGCTCATAAACATCTATGTGCTATCCATATGCCAGAACTGCCCTTAAAGCTTTAAAGTCATAGTTTCACACACACACACATGCACACACGCACACATACCTTAAGGAGTAATTACTTTTACTACCCATGTCTTTATAACTAAATAATTTTCTAACAATTTCACCTCCATCTCTCCTTCAGCATTTCTGTGCCCAGGCTTTCATCATGTATTTCCTGGTTCCTATAATACTCTTTTCACTGATATTTGTTTTTCTACATACTTTCTATCAACATATCAGTCTACAAGCAACTAAAGTGATTTTTTAAAGAAACTCTTTTATTCATTTGAAAGGCAATGTTACAACGAGAGAGAGGGAGAGAGAAAGAGCGAGAGGAGAGACAGGTATCTTCCATCCTCTGGTTCACTTCCCCAAATGGCCACAGAAACAGGAGCCAAGAGCTCCATCCGGATCTCCCATGTTGGGAGCAGGGGCCTAAGCACTTGGTCCACCTTCCACTGCCTTCCCCAGGCACACTAGCAGAGAGCTGATTCGGAAGTGGAGCAGCTTGGCAAGTGGTGGCTTAATCCACTGCGCCACAGCTCCAGACCCTGGCATGGTCTTCTAAAACATGAATTTAAGCAGGTCATTCTCATGTTCTAATTCTTCACCAGATTCCCGTTGCACTTAGAATGCAAGTTGCCTCGTTATCTGGACACAAACTATCCTTGTGGTTTCCTATAGATCTCCTGCCCCTTCCTTCTTCTGTCATGATGCATTAAACAAGTTATCTCCCTAGCGTCTCTGAACCAAGAATTTTCCCAGTCTGACATCTTACCTTATGGGGTCCTCTAACAAGAATTCTGCTTTCCTTACTCTTCTCTCAGTTACTCCTATAGATGGTTCAGAGTTAATGTCAGCTCTGCAGAGGGCTTCCTGAGACTACTTATGGTCAGGTAGGACGTACTGTTCAACCCAGGGCCCTGCTCATTCATTACGCTTAATGTTATTGGTAGTCATGCCCTTAGGTGCATGTGTGTGTGTGTGTGTGTGTGTGTGTGTGTGATTTCTTCCATGAGAAAATTAGTGTCTGTTTGCTCACTATTATGGTCCAGAATTTTGCATACTTTTTGTTTGTGAAGAATAGAAATGAATTAAATCACAAAGCCAAAGACTCATCTTTTTCATTCTTTATTAAACTCCTATTCTTTTCTCCCGGATTTATTCTCTTGAAAATGGTGAAACCTTTCAAAACAAATGATTTCTTACACCAAAAAAGAACACATGGAGTTATAATTTAAATAAAGGTAAGCAATGACTAAAAACTATTCAAGGATAATGAAAAAGTAAGTAAGAACTAAATGTATGACCTCCATCTTTATTATGTAATATTTTCATTCTCTTTTTTTTTTCTTTTTTATTTGAAAAGAGTCAGATATCTTCTGTCCACTAATTCATTCTCCAAAGCCTGCACAGCCAGGCTTGCACAAGGTCCAAGCCAGGAGCCCAGAACTTTATCTGGATTTCCTGTGTGCATGGCAAGGACCCCAGGACTTCAGCCATCATCTGCTGCTTCACAGGATGTACGTTGGTAAGAAGCTAGATCAGAAGTAGAGGAGTTGGAACTTGAGCCAAGTACTCTGATAATGGGATGCATGCATCCCAAGTGACTTCACCCCGTAATCAAATGCCTATCCTATGGGCTTGGCACTGTGGCACAATCGGTTAACGCCCTGGCCTGAAGCGCCAACATCCCATATGGGCACTGGTTCTAGTCCCAACTGCTCCTCTTCTGATCCAGCTCCCTGCAATGGCCTGGGAAAGCAGTAGAAGATAGCCCAAATCCTTGGGCCCCTACACCCATGTGGGAGTCCTGGAAGAAGCTCCTGGCTCCTGGCTTCGGATCAGGGCAGCTCTGGCCATTGCGGCCATCTGGGGAGTGAACCAGTGGATGGAAGACCTCTCTCTGTCTCTACCTCTTTCTGAAACTCTATCTTTCAAATAAATAAAATAAATCTTTAAAAAAAATGCCTAACCTAGATATTCACTTTTATTTCATCCTATAAAATATACTACCAGATGTTGCTATTCCAGATATCCTGGATTTAAGTCATAAAGAAATTATGGAAAAATAACTGGGGGGGGGGGGGGGCGGGAGCTAGCATCCATCCAACAGTTGCAGAAATAAATGAGACAGAATCTGGACATCTTCACCTGAAGAGTGCCCCCTGGATTGCTCTGGCCAGCACTTTATTTTATTTTATTTTATTTTATTTCATTTTTGACAGGCAGAGTGGACAGTGAGAGAAAGAGACAGAGAAAGATCTTCCTTTTGCCGTTGGTTCACCCTCCAATGGCCGCCGCAGCCCACGCACTGCGTCCGGTGCACCTCGCTCATCCGATGGCAGGAGCCAGGTGCTTCTCCTGGTCTCCCATGGGGTGCAGGGCCCAAGCACTTGGGCCATCCTCCACTGCACTCCCTGGCCACAGCAGAGAGCTGGCCTGGAAGAGGGGCAACCGGGACAGAATCCGGCGCCCCGACCGGGACTAGAACCCGGTGTGCCAGTGCTGCAAGGCGGAGGATTAGCCTATTGAGCCGCAGCGCCGGTCCTGGCCAGCACTTTTTATTTGAGTGTTCCAGCAAGTCTACAAGCTAGCAAGCACATAGGCACAGCTGTTGCACAATTTTAGGTGGGAAAGGAATCTGGTCTGGCGATCCGTGACAGAGAACAGAACTGTGGTGTGAATCTTCAAAGACAGGTCCCTTCAAATGCTCATGCAAGTTTACAAATTCCCCCCAAACGCCCCAGGTAACAAGTAGCCCCTGCTGCTTCTGCTACCTCATTCCCACAGGAGGGTGTGTCCTGTCTAGCTTGCATAGGCAAATACGGTACTGGGGCCATACCTCTTAATTTCAGGGGAGTGTGCCCCCTGAGGCACACTTAGGCAGCATCTCTACAATTAGGAAGGTACTTGGGGATGAAGTTGAGAAAATCCTGGGCCCAACACTTAACTAGAGGGGCCATATGATAGGTTGTAGATAGGCCATATGTAGGTTGTAAAATCTTAATTATAGGGATGAAACAGATAGCGACACGTTATCCCAATTCCTGAATAGAATTAATAGACAACCACCTCAACCCCTAGTTTTGAAACTTGAAAGAATTACATATCACACTTAAGCAAAGTAAAATAACAAAGTTAGAAACAGAGACATGCTTCAGAGATTTTATATGACCTCCAAGACCTTGGCATGATGTACATTAAGGGGAATGAAGCCACTGGCTTTCATCATTTAGTTTTTGAGTCAGATGCCCTTCAAACCGCCATAGGTGTGATAGATTCAACACACATTTATGGCAACATTTGCATTTTTTACTGACCAGTGCACAGTACTTTAGTTTACATTTTACTGTCAACTATTTTTTTTTCTTATTTTCCTGGATTCCTGGAGCTGCCATGCTGTTTATTAGATGATTACAAGGCTCTTGAAAGATCTCACTGCCCACCCAGCTCCACCACTCAGAATATCTGGGTTGTCCCAGGACGATGGGTCTCTGTTCTCTGCCCCAGTGGTGACCCACTTGACCCGTCCTTCTAAGGGCCTCGTTCTCACCTCCCATAATTTACTATTTATTTATCAATAAATATTTACCGAACACCCAATACAGATACATTAGATGCTAGAGAAATGAAATGTAAAGAAGAGAAACATGATATCACATCCTGCAGTGCATGCAAAAAAACAAACAAAAAAATGAAAACAAATAATGAGAGATCACAGTAGCATGCGTGAAGTGCTGCAACAGAGATAGATAGGAAAAACACCGGAAATTGAACATGGAACGCCGCACAGAGAAAGTAACCTTTGACTTACGTCTTCACAAGAATAATTCACAAAGCAGCACTTGGGAGGTTAAAGCAAACCCTTAAGAAAGAGAGAGGTATGTTACAGCATAATATCCTAAGGAAAATGGAATTCACTCAGGGCGGAGTACGCATGGAGAGAAGCATTCCACTTGAGGAGGAGGAGAAGAAATACTTAGAATTTGAGACTCTGTTCTGGAGAAACGTGATGAGAGGACCACCAAGAGAATGGGCGTCGCTGGATTTTGAGAGTGAGGAGGTTGGCCAGCTTTGACTTCTGTTCAGTGAGGTGGATTAGAGTGCAGTGCTCTAATGCAGGAGACAGAGGAGATAGAGCAGTGTGTGTGTGGAGTTGTGGAGTGTGTGTGTGTGTGTGGGTGTGTGTGTGTGGTGTGTGTGTGTGGAGTGTGTGTGTGTGGTGTGTGTGTGTGTGGAGTGTGTGTGTGGTGTGTGTGTGTGTGGTGTGTGTGTGTGGAGTGTGGGGGGGTGGGGGTGTGTGTGTGGGTGTGTGTGTGGTGTGTGTGTGTGTGGAGTGTGTGTGTGTGTGTGGTGTGTGTGTGTGTGGTGTGTGTGTGTGTGGTGTGTGTGGAGTGTGGGGGGGTGGAGTGTGGAGGGGTGGGGGTGTGTGTGGGGTGTGTGTGTGGAGTGTGTGTGTGTGGTGTGTGTGTGTGTGGAGTGTGTGTGTGTGGAGTGTGTGTGTGTGTGGTGTGGGGGGTGGGGGGTGTGTGTGTGGGTGTGTGTGTGGGGTGTGTGGGGGGGTGGGGGTGGTGTGTGTGGGTGTGTGTGTGGGGTGTGTGTGTATGTGTGGTTTGTTGTAGGGTGTGTGGGGTGTGTGTGTGTGGTTTGTTGTGGGGTGTGTGTGGTGTGTGTGTATGTGGTGTGTGTGTGGGGGGGTGTGGTGTGTGGGTGTGTGTGTGGGTGTGTGTGTGGGGTGTGTGATGTGTGTATGTGGGATGTGTGGGATGTGTGTGGGGGGTGTGTGTGTTTGTGGGGTGTGTGGTGTGTTGTGTGGGATGTGTGGTATGTGGGTGTGTGTGGGGGGTGTTTTTGTGGTGTGTGTGTGTCAGTTTCTTGGAGAGGAGATTTTTTTTTTTGACAGGCAGAGTGGACAGTGAGAGAGAGAGACAGAGAGAAAGGTCTTCCTTTTTCCATTGGTTCACCCTCCAATGGGCCGGCTCTGCGCGCTGATCCGAAGCCAGGAGCCACGTGCCTCTCCTGGTCTCCCATGCGAGTGCAGGGCCCAAGCACTTGGGCCATCCTCCACTGTACTCCCTGGCCGCAGTAGAGAGCTGGCCTGGAAGAGGGGCAACCGGGACAGAATCTGGCGCCCCGACAGGGACTAGAACCTGGTGTGCTGGCGCTGCAAGGCGGAAGATTAGCCTAGTGAGCCGCAGTGCCGGCCTAAGAGAGGAGATATTTTAAGGTGACTGCTCCCCCTTTGGACATGTTAGTTTTGAGTTCCCTTTAGGTCCTTCAGGCAGAGACGTCCAGGAGGCAACTTTGTGCACACTCAGGAAGATGATGATCAAGGCTTTTCTGAAGAGTGACTTAGAGCCACATAAAGGGAGCAAAAGCCATGCCATGGATGTTCATGTGCAGGAAGAACATATACTTGGCCAGTGGGCAAATTGATGTTATTTAAACAGAAGTTACAAAATGATTTAACTTGCTTAGAGTAAAGTTATTAAATTCTGCTAAAATGGCCTCAATTTAGTGAATGGGAAAATGTGAGCATGTGTCAGGCCTTCCCTCAATCAAGAGTATATTCATACAAAAAATCATAAAGGCTGTTTTATAAGTAAAACTAAGTCTCACTGAACACCAAAGTGTGTTGAGTTCTAATTACTATGTGCTTAAAATCTAGGAGATGTTAAGTTTCCAGTTCCAGTGTTGGGACAATAGAATGAGATATGTAAGTACTAGGGTTTGAATGTCAAATGTCTCTAAAAGGCCCATGTGTTAAAGGCTTGGTTCTCAGTGGTGCTACTGGGAGGTAGAGGCACAGTTTTAGGAGGTGGGAGGTCATTAGGTAATTAGGGCCGTGGCTTCAGAAGGTAATTCCCATGTGTGGATTATTATAAAAGCCTGAGTTTGGGCCCAACAGCTCTCTGTTTCCTATCTCATTCACATGGGTTCCACCACGGCCACCTGTTACCCTCACTGGAAGCCAAACCGTGGAGACTGCCCAATCCTGGACTTGAGTCTCCCAAACTGTGAGCTAAATAAACATTTTCTCTTTACAAAGTTAGTTACCTCAGGTTTTAATTGTAGTAATGAGAAGCTGACTAATATAACAGGCAAGCATGAAACTATCCTCATGGAAAAGCTGAATGAATATGGAACAGCTCTGTGTTTCTAATAATGGGTAGGTCAAAATGGAAGCAAGCGGGACAACACTAAAAAACTGAGACTCCTTAAAGACCAGATTCTGCTTTATAAAGTCAGTGAGCTTACTGTGTGTAATACTGTCTACCTCAACAATCTGACTTGGAAAAGCAATTGAACCAGGAGTGCAGCAGCAGCCCAGCAATGCTCAACAAGTAGCTGCTGTGCTGTGTGCATGCTAAGGGCTACTGCCAGATATTTGGGAATATTTGGGAATATCTTTCCTAGGGACCAGGGATGGGCATGTATACAGGAAATGCATGATTTTCCCCCTTCTCTGTCCATAGTGTCTTATTGTAAGGAGATATCGACATCTGAGTAGGTAGATAGATAGGTTGACATACAAACTCAGAGGCCCAACGTGCAGGAACCAGAGATCAAGATCTGGACTAGCACTGCTGCCCTTACCCCCTTCACTGTACCCCCAATCTTCTCTCCACCTTTGGGCATTTTCATATCTGAATCTCCTTATTCACAAATATTCAAAGCTATTAGATTTTTTTCTTTAGCAATTCTAAAAAGTAATTTGAGTAGAGATAAACCTGGGAAAATGAGGAGTATCTTGGTGAATGTAAATGGAAGGAGTTATCTGATCCAAGAATCATTAGAAATAACTGTTCATCTGAACAGAACCATAAAAGCCTCCCGGTTTTTGGAAGTTTGAATTTAGCATGTGATAAGAATAGGGATTTCACCAAAAACTTTGAATTGCAATTATTTGAAAAATAATTAAAATTGATTTCTTCATCCATATTTCATTGTGCTGGGACTTTGGTCCTATTTCTGGGCTTCCTCTTATCCTTGTTCTGATACAAAATGTGTCTGTGACAGAGCTTTATGCTTATTTCTGCCATTGATATCAAAACTTTCTCCTATCCTTTGTTTCTTAATAGCTTTGCAAAAATACTTCAAAATGTCTGTGAGAAAAGGGATTTAAAAGATAAGTTTATTTTGGTTAAAAAAATTTTCAAATCTTTTCATAGTTTCCTTCATAATAATACACATTTTCATGAAATTATTGAAGAGCCTTCATATTAAGTACTGAAGTCTTTAAGTAGGCATATTTTAGAAAATGACACATATATCTTAGCATTGGGACAAAACAGTCAAGTGGAACTATCTGTTTCAATGGTAGACAAGTTAATAGATACAGCATTACAATCCACTGTATCTTAGTAAGTGTTAATTAAAACTTTATCATTCTGCAATTAGTAGATATATGATTTCATGCAGACTTTTTTTAAAGGTTTATTTTATTTATTTGAAATACAGATTTACAGAGAGAGGTAGAGCCAGAGAGAGAAAGAGAGGCCTTCATCTGCTAGTTCATTCCCCAAAATGGCCAGAGATGAACTGATCTGATCCAAAGCCAGGAGCCAGGAGCTTCTTCCAGGTCTCTCACGTGGGTGCGGCAGCACAAACACTTGGGCCATCTTCTACTGCTTTCCCAGGCCAGAGCAGAGAGCTGGATTGGAAGTGGAGCATCCAGAAATGGAACCAGTGCTCATATGGGATGCCAGTACCACAGGCTTAGCCTATTACACTGCATTGCCAGCCAGTAGAATTTAAAAATTTTTTGAATAGCTTACTGTGCTCTTTGGTATTTTCTCATTCTGAAATGTGATGATTAGACTCATCCTTCAATTCTGTGCATCTGTGAAACAGTACAAGGTATCACTGGCAGAGATGATGGACTCATGTTAGCCTCAGCTGGATCCATATCCAGTTGCCTCTAAGGATAATGAGACATGCAGGGGTCAGCCACTTTTCTATGCCGGGATATAGGGGTATTCCTATTAAGAATTGGATCTTAAAAGCCCCAAGATGGAAATGTTTCCTGACTCAAATAGGGCTTCCAGTTGAAGATCTTCAACCAACCACCCTCATCTAGCTTTAACCTGAAACTTGCAGAAGGGAGAATGTTAATCAGATACACATGGGCTCCCCATGCCCCTGGGCATTATGCAATTAATTCTCTAAATAACACTGTAGTCAGAATCAAATCAGAGAGCCTGGATTCCAACAGTCAGTAAATCCACTGGTTACCTGTCTGATGAACAAATACTGTACTTTCTGTGACACAAGCTTGACTGGACGCCCCTAATTCCTATCTGCGGTGAGGGCTCCCAGCTGGGAACCACATCCTGGAAGGCTTTCACTCACACACCATTGCACACGCCTGTTTTTGCCTCCATAAATGTGCTGGGATTCTTCCTCCCAGCTTGCACTGACTACAACATATTCTTTGCCCTGAGGTTGCTGCACAAGGTGATTCTAGGGTGAATCAGCTCAAGGGCTCGTTAAGCTTCTAACCTCCCCAATGCACACAGCTTAAATGTAAAAGGAAGCCTTTAAGCCTACCTTGTCACACTGTCTGCTGGCCTCTGAGCAAGACATCAGGAGAGTTAATAAGGATCACAGTGGAGAATTCATTAAGCTAACCTAACTTAAGCCTGGGGACAAGGAGGGGTGGGATTAGGCCCCAAAGTTGAGCTGATTGGGCCTTGAGTCTGGGATAGGAGCAAGTATGCTTTAGGAAAGAGCTAAGAACTAGACGCATATAAACATTTCATTGTACTCACATAGCATCTCTGTAAGGCAAGAATGATTGTCGCCATCTACAGATGGCTCAGCAAGGTTAAGCAGTTTGCCCAAGGTCATGCATCTACAAGCAGAAGCATCGTGGTTAGAACGCAGATCCATCTGTGCTCTTCCTTCTGGTTCCCTAACCAGCTGGGGAGAAAAGCTGGGGCTTCAGGAAATGCAGATCAGCATGGAGAGTGGCTTCAAGGATGTGACTGCAGCCTAGTGCCACGGGTCAGAAGCAGAAGCACAGAGCAGGGGTGTTGACTGTCTGAAAGAAACACAGGCCGGGGGAACAGGCTGGGACCCAAAGCAGCCGGGGCTCAGGCTTTGCAGAGAATTAGCTGCAAAGTTCTTCCCAGAGAAGCCCGGCCGTGGAATTTCTCTCCCTGACAACCAAAATCCTTGAAAGCTGGTCACACTAGGTTTTCAACCTCGCTAATTAATTGTTGCTAACTCGCACACAGCCTGACTTATAGCCAAGTGCCTGACATGTGCTGTTTCTCTCCTGAGCACTGGGCACTCTGCAAACATTCCCCTCTCTGCTCACCACACATCTTCATGAAGGCCGAGAGCCAGTATCTGCAGCCTTCTCTCAATCTCCTTCCTCTGTATTCCCTTTCTGCGTTGTCAAATCCCGACTACGTAGCAGTACACACATTGTATTCCTGCAGGACTCGCAGGTGCTTAAATGTTTGGGCAAGAAATATGACAGCAAAAGTGTGTATTTGGGTTTGGAAAATCTCCCCTTTCTCTCCCTCATCTCCTGCACAGATTTTATGTTCAGATCTGTGAGAAATAAGAGAACTTGCTACAGCCTCTCTGTGTACTTTCTCTTTTCTTTTCCTTGCTTAAAAAACGCTGGGCGGGCTGGCGCTGGGGCGAAGTAGGTTGATTCTCCTCCTGCCGTCCTATATGGGCGCTGGTTCTAGTCTCAGCTGCTCTTTTTCTGATTCGGCTCTCTCCTATGGCCTGGGAAAGCAGTAAAAGATGGCCTAAGAGCTTGGGCCCAGGCACTTGCATGAGAGACCCAGAGGAGGCTCCTGGCACCTGGCTCCTGGCTTCAGATCGGCACAGCTCCAGCCAATTGGTGAGTGAACTAGCGGATAGAAGACCTCTCTCTCTGTCTCTCCCTCTCAGTGTCTATAGCTCTGCCTCTCAAATTAAAACAAAAACAATCAAACAAACAAACCACTGGTTATTGGGGGAGAATGTTTGGCCAGGTGGTTAAGACACTTGGAATGCCCACATCAATACTGGAATCCCTGGGTTTGAGTACCAGCTCTGCTCCTGATTCTAGCTTCCTGCTGATGCAACCCTAGAAGGTAAGGACTTAGTTTCTGCCCCTGTGGGAGACTGGAATGGAGTTCCTGGCTCCTGGCTTCACCTGGCCAAGCCTCAGGCAACTGGGACAACAAATAGGTCAATGAGATACAAAACTATTTTACACAGTTATTTTTTTATACTGTGTTTTTTTGCATATTTTATTTCTTTCTCTACATACATTTTTAATCTTTTTATTTTCATGTTATTAATGTTTTATGACTTTTAGGTATTGTGCCATGCAGTTTTTTGAATCTATGTTTATCAATATTATAGTAAAATTTAGTTTTGTTTACCTGATAGACCAAAACTATATTTTTGTACCATACTTTGAAAAACTTTTCTACTCAAAGTTCCCCTTGTTGTATTTCCAACTCTTGTTATGGTTTTATTGTTTCTATTTAAATATTTTATCTAACAAATCTGTTTTCCTATAAAGTATGAGATATGAATGCAATTCAATTTCTTTTCCAGGTGACTACCTAGTTTTACTAATACAATTTATTAAATATGTTTTCTTCTCTGATTTGAAATGCAACTTGTATCACATACTTAATTCTCCAGTGTATTTTTATGCATTCCTATACTTTCTTTGTCTATCCATGTGCCAGTGCCACAGTGTTTTGTTATTAAGGTTTACTATAGGTATTAGTAACTGAATGGATTGTTTTGATTTATTGCATATTTTTCTGTTGTTTAGTATTGTTCTGTAGTTTTCATTTTTCAATGTAGACTTTGAAATCATATGTTCTTGTTTCAAAAAAAGAAGTTATATACATGAATAAAATAGTGATATTGAATAGAACTATATGTCTAATATTAATTTAGATATAATGTATACCTATATATGAAGAGATATATTATATTATTTTGTATATATTGTATTGTGTTTAGTATTATATAATGTACTGTTTAATAATATAATACTTATAATTATATTTCATAGAGAGATATATTATTATGCACATGCCATTTTGTATGTGTATGTGTATGCATAGCAATCTATCACCCATCCATTTATTTAATATTTATACCATATTAGGAATATAAAATAAGTCAGAAAAATTTACCATGTTCATGATGCCAATTGTTCTATCCACCCTTATGATCTTTTCTCTATTTATTCAACATCCCTTTGTGTCTCTTAAGTTGCATTAGAGTGAAGATGCTCCTTGACTTATGATACAGTTAGGTCATGTTATGGTCATCACAGCTAGAAACATTGTGGAAAATGTATTTAATTCACCTAACCTACAGGATATCATAGCTTAGCCTAGCCCCCCTTAAAAGTGCCTGAAACACTTGCGTCATCCTACAGTTGGGCAAAATCTTCTCATACAAAGTCTATTTTATAAGAAAGCATTCACTACCTCATAATTCATTGAAAAAACTACTAAAAGTGAGAAACAGAATGATCATATTAACCATTGGCATATGATTAATGCATGCTAAAGTACAACTTCTACTGAATGTGTATCACTTTTACATCATCAAAAAAAAATGTAAGTCAAGGAGTGAGTGTTTCACTTTGTTAACACATCAGCAAGGACACTCATGCCGCATATGGGCGTGCCTCAGCTCAATGCCCACCTCTGGCCCCTGACTCCAGTTTCCTTCCAATGGAGACCTGGGAAGACAGCAGTGATGTCCCAAGAGACTGGGCCCTGCCACAGATGTGTGAGACCTGGATTGAATTTCTGGCTCTTGGCTACAGCCTTTTCCAGTCCTAGTCATTTGGTGAGTGAATTAACAGATGGGAGCTCTCTCTTTATTTCTGTCTCTCTCTACTCTGTATCTCAAATAAGTAAATAAATATATTAAAAATTGCAAGTCAAATCATTTTAAGTCAGGGACCGTGTGCATTCTCTTTTTTATTCAGAGGAGAACTGATCGGACTTTTAGACAGGAAGTTCTACTTGCCACATGACTGTTCCCAAGGGTCAGTGTTCTCAAGTTCCAAAAGACCCCTGAGCAGAAGGCTTACTTCTTAATTTATAGTTTAGAAACACTATTAAATAATTTGAAACTGCTTGTTAACTTCCCTCTCTGGGCCAAATCAGGAGCCAGGAACCCTATATGGGTCTCCCGGGTAGGTGACAGGGGCCCAAGCACTTGGGCCGTCTTTCACTGCCTTCCCATTCGCGTTAGCAGGAAGGTGGACCAGAAGTGGAGTAGCGAGGACTTGAACCAGCACTCTGGTGTGGGATTCTGGCATCACAGGCAGTGGCTTAACCCATTGTGCTTGCCTGATTTGCTTTAGCTCTTTGTTCATAGTTCTTTTTTAAAAAAATCTTATTGGGCATATTTATGATAGTAGATTTAAAGTCAAGTAATTTCAAAGTCTGGATTTCTTTGGGGATAGTTTTTGTCAGTTTATTGCTTTCTGCTTAATGGGAATACTTCATGAGCTTTTAAAATACACTGTGTGATTTTTGATTGAAAATTGGACATTTGAATATGATATGATAACTCTGGAAGTCATATTCTTACTCCTCCCTACGTTTTTCTGTTTTATTGCATTGTTGAAAGCTATAGAAGTCCATTTTGTCAGCGACTTCCCCAAGTTGTTTTTGTAAATACAACATATTTTCTCACGTGTGGTTATTGAAATCACTGTATCTTATCTTGCACTTAGCTGATGTGTTTACAGAGATTTCCTTGAACAGAAAACTAAACAGCTCTCCCGTTTTTTGCCGATTAGCTTGGTGGCCACAAAAAGTTAACCAGGTTTTCTCTGAAAGTAGTGAAAGCTTAGAGTCTTCCTAGGTCTGTTGTGTATGTGGCTTGAGCTGAATATGCGTGTGACTTTGTGAAACTCAAACTGGAAACATCTTTCAACTATGTGTGGCCAGTTACTCTCCCTCTTGGATAGTCGGTGCTAGAATTATTATATGTATTATTTTTAAATAAGTAAATTTCACATATGAATTATTTTTAAATAAGTAGAATTCCTTCAGTACAGCATTATTACTGTCTGTGTGTTGGTTTACTTTCATTTGTTTTAATCCTTATATAGGTTCACTGAAATTTTTATGTTTATTAATTTATAAATTTCACTGAATTTGCAAATGTCTTGTTATTTTTTGTGCCTCATTTTTGCCCTCCTGTTTTCTGAAACCCCACTTATAAATATGTTATATCTTTTAATGTTGACTCACGGGCTCATGGTTCCCTGGTCATCTGTATCCATGTTCTATCCTTTTCTTTTTGTATTTCAAATTGGATAATGTCTATAGACTTACCTTTAAATTCTCTTGCCAATTCTACTGTCATTATCACACTGGTGTTTTTCTCTATCCAGTGTTTTGTTTTCTTAATATCAGTTTGTGGATTTTCCAGTCACAAAATGTATGCATGTTTCCTTTATCTAGTACCAATTGTTCTGTTGGGAATAATTGTGAGAATATTTACCCTGATGTTTCAAGGCAGTAAGACTCTACAAGTGCTGACATAATTTTAATTGCCCTGCATAGCAATGCCTGTGACATTTCCTCAGGCTAAATTTTATAAAACCTGAATCATGGAGGCTTAACTCATTTCATTCCCTTATTCCACGTGTCGACACTTTTCCAATACTTGCAAATATTATTCTCTCTCTGTCGTCTTCAAGTAGACATGTTGCATTTTTTCCAGAATTTTTATTGCTTTTATTTGAGGGAGGGTTGATATGATGGAAGCTTTCTTGGCTAGGCCAAGAAAACAGAATTACCAAACCAATGTGTCTTTCTTTTTTCTACCAAACTTTTATTTTATAAATATAAATTTCCAAAGTACAGCTTTTGGATTACAGTGGCTTTTCCCCCCCATAACTTCCCTCCCACCTGCAACACTGCCAGCTCCTGCTCCCTCTCTCATTCCATTCACATCAAGATTCATTTTCAATTATCTTTATATACAGAAGATCAATTTAGTATATATTAAGTAAAGATTTCAACAGTTTGCACCCACACAGAAACACGAAGTATGAAGTACTGTTTCAGTACTAGTTATAGCATTAATTCACATTGGACAACACATTAAGGACAGAGATCCTACAGGGGAAGTAAGTGCACAGTGACTCCTGTTGTTGATTTAACAATTTGACACTCTTGTTTATGCTGTCAGTAATCACCCTAGGCTTTTGTCATGAGTTGCCAAGGCTATGGAAGCCTTTGGAGTTCGCCAATTCCGATCTTATTTAGACAAGGTCATAGTCAATGTGGAAGTTCTCTCCTCCCTTCAGAGAAAGGTACCTCCTTCTTTGATGGATAGTTCTTTCTGCTAGGATCTCACTCACAGAGATCTTTAATTTAGGTCTTTTTTATTCTTGCTAGTGTCTTGGCTTTCCATTCCTAAAATACTCTCATGGGCTCTTGAGCCAGATCCAAATGCCTTAAGGGCTGGTTCTGAGGCCAGAGTGCTATTTAGGACATCTGCCATTCTATGAGTCTACTGTGTATTCCACTTCCCATGTTGGATTGTTCTCTCCTTTTTAATTCTTTCAGTTAATATTAGCAGACACTAATCTTGTTTATGTGATCCCTTTGACTCTTAATCCTATCAGTATGATCAATTGTGAACTGAAACTGATCACTTGGACTAATGAGATGGCCTTGGTACATGCCACCTTGATGGGATTGATTTGGAATCC
This sequence comes from Sylvilagus floridanus, assembly GCA_949820135.1. Classification (NCBI taxonomy): domain Eukaryota; kingdom Metazoa; phylum Chordata; class Mammalia; order Lagomorpha; family Leporidae; genus Sylvilagus; species Sylvilagus floridanus. The sequence continues at coordinate 11,860,619 of OX463235.1, forward strand.
CCTGGCATGTTTCTAACTCTGCTGTTTGGGGCAAGTCTGATTGAGCTTGTCCCAAACTGAACATCTCCTCCCTCTCTTATTCCCACTCTTATATTTCACAGGGATCACTTTTCAGTTAAATTTCAATACTTAAGAATAATTGTGGGCCGGCGCCGTGGCTCAACAGGCTAATCCTCCGCCTTGCGGCGCTGGCACACCGGGTTCTAGTCCCGGTCGGGGCGCCTGATTCTGTCCCGGTTGCCCCTCTTCCAGGCCAGCTCTCTGCTGTGGCCCAGGAGTGCAGTGGAGGATGGCCCAGGTGCTTGGGCCCTGCACCCCATGGGGAGACCAGGAAAAACACCTGGCTCCTGGCTCCTGCCATCGGACGAGCGCAGTGCGCCGGCCGCAGCGCACCGACCGTGGCGGCCATTGGAGGGTGAACCAACGGCAACGGAAGACCTTTCTCTCTGTCTCTCTCTCTCACTGTCCACTCTGCCTGTAAAAAAAAAAAAAAAAAGAATAATTGTGTATTAATTACAGCGTTCAACCAATAATATTAAGTAGAACAAAAAATACTAAAAGGGATAAAGTATCATATTTTAAAAACACAGCTGAAATATCCTGAGAGTTGTCATATATATATAGATATAAATATATATACACATACATAATCCCTTAATGATACTTATAGTGATTTTATTTTATTCTACATATTGTGTTAAAAGCCCTTCATTTAATTGCATTGTTATCAGATGATTTTTATACATACTTTTATTTTTATTTTATAACACTTTTACTTTCTCATACTCCTTTAAGAATATTTCTTTAAATCCATTTCACTTTGCTTGCTGGTTTTAATACTGTTGTGCATTACCCTTATAGGGTGTTTTGCAGTGTGTATTCTTGTGTTAACAACACTGCCTCATTTCTGTGATTTTTCTGTCCTTTTCATTTCTTGCTTTAGTTCTTATATTCACATGTCAACATATTATAGTTTTATTGTCCTGAATCCATATATATTTGCTTATAACAACCTGATTTTGTTGATTGTCTTACAACATCTTTTAACTGATTGCCAAATAACTATGTAGCTTTTCCCGTGATGTTATTATTATTAATATTTTCATATCCAATATGCTTCCCATACACTTTTTTTTAGTTCCTGTTTATTTATCATGTCATCTTTCATTCTGTGGCTGCTCCTTTTTCATTACATATTCCTGAATGAGATAATTTGTTTTCTGGAAGCCATTATTCTCAGGAAGTTCACTAAACAAGGGGGCAAAACCTGTTTCGTAGTAACGGAATGTTCCACGGAAACAGGTAGAACTTAAAGAACTGAACATGGAGTCTCTCTCATTTCTCCATTTCTTTAGATATCCTTTCCACAACTGTCAAAATTAATGGAAGATAGTTTTGAGTTATTTCTCATTAACCTTGTTGGGCTTTTGCACGATTTCTATTGGACTTTAAGAAAAGGGTAATTTTTTAATGTCCATTTTCAATTTAGAAGTTCTCAAAAAGTCATTTACAAATCTGGAAAATGTATCTTGTACTCTTATAAATGCTGTGTGTTTAGTTCTAGACCCCAGGTTTCGTACTCCAAGAGCCATGGTTTTGCTATGGTAGTATTCTGGGTTTTCTGAGAATCCTGCCTGAGAGAAAAAGGGAGACTGGCCTGTGATGTGTGGATAAAAGTCAGCATTGTCGAGTAAACATATTTATTTATGCTTTAAAATAAACTCTCCACATGTTCCATAATTGTTTCTCCTAGAGCTGATGGGCAAAAAAGTCAAGGAGAAGCTGTATTTCTAGAGAATATATCAGATTGACTGCTGACATTTGAACACTGGTTAACACCACAAGAAACAAAAACTCAGAAATTAAAACTGTCTGTGGATTTATTTTTTCCAGTTTTTTTTCGGTGAGATCCAAGACACTTCTATGTTTACAGAGCTCAATTTATCCAGGCCGATAGACAGCTGAATGTGTCACACCAGACAATCAAAAGGGAAGGCTTTTCTTGTACATGCATTTGTAGGTGAGCCTTTGAAATAGACCTTGAGAGGTGCTATGATAGACTCTGAAGAATGTGTTGATTGATAAGGTGTGGGTGGAGAGGGACATTTTGAGAACGAAGCCCGGATTTTGTGTTTGGACAGCTGAGTGGATAGTTACATCTCCAGTTCAATCAAATATATAGAAACCATAGCATATCTGAGAGTACAAAAATTATATACATCTTCAGACAAGTTAAGTTTCACGTGTCTGGGGGATAGCAAGATGATGTCCAGGAGGCAATCGAAAATATAATCTGGTGCTCAGGAGGGAGACATGGGCTGGAAGAGAGATTTGGAAGTCATCAACATCTTGTCAAGGGCCTGTCATACTCAAAGGCCCCAAGATTCATTTTATATCCAACGGACCAAAGAAAATATTGAGAAATTCTTTGTGTAAACAGTGCACTTCTCTCTGAGGAAAGGCATTCAAATATTGGGAAACTTTAGTATTTCAAAACTAATAGTAGTTCCCCTGTGAGGTGTAGTTTTTGATAAGTGATAATACCATCTCTACGCCTGTGCCATAAAAATCTATATATATTCAAGTAAAGTCATAATGGAGATAATAAAAGAAAACAGTGTACAATATTTTAACTTAATGAAAACAGCTTAGGTGTTTTATTCTGGTCTCTGTAATTATTGATGTAACCTTTGAGGAAATGGAGTTTCTAGAAAAAAGACAAAGTGGAAGACTATTTAAATTCATGTATATGTGCTTGTTTCCTTGTGGTAACATAAAATAACATAAAAGTGAGCACTTGAACTATTTTAGCATGCACATTAAGTGGATTCTTAAGAATCCACTCCTCTATATGAGTGGCAGAGTCCACTTTTAAAAGCCTCTGTATCAAAACAGACACAGTTTTAATCACTGAAGCCTTTTGCTCGTAAGAACAGAAAAATTCTGGGGGTTACAAGCAAAAGTACAGCCATTGCAAACGATGGTCAGAGAGAAGTCTTTCTTGTGGATGAAATGGAGCAGAAGACTTTGACCTTTGCTGGAAGAACAAGCATTCTCTCCCTCGGTGATACCTGAACTACTCCATGTGGTCAGCAGATATCTCTGAAAGATCGTTAGCTGGGATGAAGTGGGAAATCCTGAGTGAAGAGGCACACATACCTGTTTATGTGAGTTACTGTATTTATTCGAATATATGTTGCCATCTCTTAGTGTACTATTATTGATGTCTTATCAAAGAAGAAAATATGCAGGTAACTTCTCATACTGTGCTTTCTCATGTAGAAATTTTAAATATCCTTAGATACAGAGTTCTAGTATATAGCCTGCTGCTCTATTCCATAACTTTCTGAATATGCCACAACTTTTGTTCCTTTCCTTTGTTTTTAGTGTAATTTTTTTTGGGGGGGGGGCAACTTAAATAGCCAATAAACTCAATCACAGCCAGTACCAACAGTGTACATAATACTTATCACAGGAATGTTTCCATGGACAGCTCTCACCAAGCTGGCCTAGAGCAGCCAGTAATAACCTACACCACAAGTAACTCAGCCTCTTCCCTGCTAGTAGAGTGAAACACTCCATCTGCTCTAAGGAATATCAGATTTCAGGAATTTGTACTATGTAGAACAAATGAACACTACAGAAATTTTAGAAAACTATACATGATATAAAACAAGCACTTTGTGATGAACTTAATAAATTTAGAGGTCACTTGTCTGTGGTCAAACAACGTGCAGACATGCAGGACAAAAATAAATGCTGAGGAAATTGATCCCAGCATTTAGCAATTTGTCACCATGACAAGAAAATCATTACCCAAAGGGATTTGCTGTCTGTTGCTGGTTGTATATACCAAGTTTGCCATTAGAAAAAGGAGACCGTGATACGGTGACATCTTGAGCACCTACAAGTCAAACTTGTAACATTGAGAGCAAACACTTGCTCAGGTAGAGTGTACTGTTTGTGCAAGACTTAGCATACATTATTCCTGTTATACTTCACAGCAGTCTTATGAGTATAGAGTCTAAACCTCATTTTATTAATGAGGAGCTGAGGCACAGAAAGGCTAACTAACTTGCCTGATGTTCCATAGCTTGTACAGTGAGTGACAGGGTTTAAAAGTAAGCAGGTTAACCACAAACTTCAAAAGTGTTTCTTGGGGCTGGCACTGTGACGTAGCAGGTAAAGCCACCGCTTGTAGTGCCAGAATCCCATATGGGCACCGGTTTGTATCCCGGCTGCTCTGGGATTTATTTTGGAAATCCAATCCAGCTCTCTGCTATGGCCTGGGAAAGCAGTAGAAGATGGCTCAAGTGCTTGGGCCCCTGCACCTGCATGGGAGACCAGGAAGAGGCTCCTGGCTCTTGGCTTCAGATCAGCACAGCTCCGGCCATTGCAGCCAACTGGGGAGTGAACCAGCAGATGGAAGACCTCTCTCTCCCTCTCTGCCTCTCTTTCTCTCTTTGCGTCACTCTTTCAAATAAATAAATAAATCTTTTTAAAAAAGTGTTTCTCACTCTGCCACACTGTCTCTAGGAAAGTTAGCTTGGGCCTGTAGTCTTTCTCCTTATGTCCCAAGTATTAATAAGGTAGGGATCTATGACATTGGAAATAGATCTGCAACTTTGTGTTTGTACCAGAAGCAACAAGAGCTCTCTGCTGAAGTAGCTGTGGAACAGTCAACGCTCACACACTTAACTATCAAAATGTTTGGGAGTGGTTACAAAAACTCTTTGTTTTATTCTGCTTATCCATTTTTTTTTCCTAGAAGTGTTAAGAGTATGGGCATCTAAAATTATTTTTCAATTACAAAATTAGCAGTTTGTTGTTAAAAAATTTACATAATATAGTTGTATGCAATGTAAATGTGAAAGATTTTCTTCCTCCCCTTCTTTATGCCAAGGATAAATCACTGTTAACACTGCTGTGTAAATTCTATGATAATTTTTATATTCACATACACATAAGCTTCAACTTCCAGAAAAGTTAAATCAAACCACCCATTTTGTTATGAAACTTCTTTTACTCACCAATAAATCATCAAACAGAAACAATTAGAACTATTTCCTTTACAAGGGAACATTTTTATTTCAGGTTCTCCAATGATTGAATGAGTGTACTATAAGAAGGTGAAGGTGGATCTGGGCCTTAGTATGTCCTGGAATCAAAAACTTAAGCACTTTAAAAAAAAAAAAACAGGTTATTTACTTGAAAAGTAGAGTGACAGAGAGAATGAGAGAGACAGAGAGATCTCCCATCTACTGTTCACTCCCCAAATGGCCACAAAACCAGGGTGGGCCAGGCCAAAGCCAGGAGCCAGGAATTATATCCAAGGTCTCCCATGTGGGTGGCAGAAATCCAAGTACTTGAGCCATCGTTTGCTGTCTCCTATGTGAAATAACAGGAAGCTGAATCAGAATCACAGAGCAGTTGGCACTCAAACATAGGATTTTGACATAGAATGTAAGCGTCTTTTTATTGCAAAGCAAATTATTTACGTAGGAACGTTATCAACAATTCCCAGGTAGAAAACTGGAGGCAGAAAGAACTCTTTCACATTTTCATTTAAAGAGATTCATTGACATGACTCAGATTCATGCAATCTTGGATTTGGTGTTCCTCTTCATAGCAGTCGACTGAATATAGGAGATTGGCATATGATGAGTGGGTTACGTCCTCTCAGTTACCCAATCCTGGAACTTTCAATAGGTGTCTAAGGGACAGAATCATTGCAAATAGCATAGCTTCTACTTAGAATCTACAAATTTATTCTGCTTAGAGGTTTATTTCTGGTATTTGGTGGTTATCTCCCTCATGGCATTAAATAATCCTCACAAGAATAAAGTACATTAATTATTTTGTGTTTTGCATTTCTTCATTATGTTAATTATCTTGTAGGTTTCTTCCTGACCTTTGAATCCTGGACCTAAGAATAATAACAATAAAAAAACAGAAAATAAATTACTAATTAATTTATTTAATGAGCTGATTGTTTATGTATTCAATTTGGAGTGAAATGAATGGCGTTGAGAAAGATGAGCTGCAAGGTTGCCCTTTTCTTCATTTCCCATTACTTCCAAATATATGCATTAATTTCTTGTTCATGTTGCCAGTGTCCAAGAGCATTTGCACACAAAGATTTAGATCCATGAGTAGTCCTCATAAATATAAACAAAAATCAAATTTAAAGTAGGAAAACCTATATGTTTTATTTTCTATAGCTTATTTCTATTTGCTCATTATTTGATTTGATCAAAATATGTTTTAAAATGCTTTATGTACCAGGTTTTGTATTAGACGTTGAAATTTTTAGCATTACAGATAAAATGTGCCTTACTTTCAAGGAGTTCAGAAGTTGGCTAGAGAAGCCAAGATGGGAAAAAGTTAACAGAAGACAAGGATACTGTAGAAGAAGCTTGTACCAAGTTCAGTGGTTTCATAAAAAGGCTAATGTCCCTCGACATTTGAGGAAAGTCTTCTGGAGTGTTCTCTTAGAAATTTATATGTGATCATTGAGTGTACTTCCTAAAACCTTCTCTTTCTTTTTATTTATTGATATATTGATTTCAAAAGCAGAGGGAGAAAGAGAGAGATACCTGCCATCTGCTAGTTTACTCCCCAAATGGTTGTAACCATGAGGCCTGGGCCATGCTAAAGCTAGGAGCCAGAAACTCCATCCTGGCCTCTCACATGGTGGCAGGGGCCCACGTACTTGGGCCATCTTCCTTTGCCTTCTCAGACACATTAGCAGGAAGGTGGACTGGAAACAAGACAACTGGGACATGCACTGGTACTCCAGTGGGATGCCAGCATTGCAAGTGGTAGCTTAACCTGCTTTGCCACAACACTACCACCACCCTTCTTTTAAGATTTGTGTTTTTATTTTTATTTTTAAAATAATGCAACACACACAACACAGAGAGAGAGACAGAGAGTAGAGAGATCTCCTTAAAGTCCTCTAGTGATCTTAAGAAAAATCAGTTAATATGCTCCTTTGGTAGCTGGTTGTCTCACTTCAATTCCTAAACCTTACTTTTTGTATTCCAACTATATCACATTTATTCAATGCACATATAATTCATAGCTTTTTCCCTTTATGTGGCCATTGTCTGGAAGCTTTTTCCATGTCTTACATTTTTCACTTAATATCTCATCTACCATCTATCTATCATCTATCTATATCTAACATTTATATTAGTTCACTTCCTCAGAGAGATCTTTGTAATCCACACAAATAATTCCACTCACCTTCTCTTAATGACTTTTAGGTTAATAACTTGTTCAAAGATTGTCGTTATTGCTTGATCACTAGCTCTTTCAGAGAAGAGTATCAGCTTCCTTCACCCTAGTCTATCCAGTGTCAATCATAGTGTCAGAAACACAGTAGGAGTTTAATATGTTGCTAATTATTTTTTTAAATTCATATTTAGTGAAGTAAGCCAGTTCCAAAAAGAAAAATATCATGTTTTCTCTGATATGTGCTAGTTAATACAGAATGCAAAAAAAAGTGTATAAGAATGAAGCTGACTTCCTACAATTTGATTATTGTTTATAGCCCTTGACTATACTCCTGTGGAACAGTGGTCTTTCTACTTTTTACTTGCTGTAGTGGTGTATTAAGCCTGTGATTGAAATTGAAAGTATGTTATTGCAAAAATTAAGGGGAGAAAAAGAAAGAATGGAGGGGAGAACTGAGGGAGGGAGGGAGGGAAGAAAAGAAATAAGTTATCTTCTTAGAATTTTGTCTATGAAGTACATGAATTCTGTTCTCATTATATTAATACATATCATTAATAAATGAACTTTAGTAAAGACAAATTAAAGAAATACAAATAGAAATTGGTGAAACCTAGGTGCAGAAATGGATATCATTGCATTGCAATGTCTTTAAGATTTAATTATTTATTTGAAAGGAAGAGTTACAGAGAGGCAGAGGCAGAGAGAGAGAGGTCTTCTATCTGCTGGTTCACTCCCCAAATGGCCGCAATGGCTGGAGCTGTACCAATCCAAAGCCAAGAGCTTCTTACCGGCCCCACGTGGGTACAGGGGCCCAAGGACTTAGGCCATCTTCTACTGCTTTCCCAGGCCATAGCAGAGAGCTGGATCAGAAGTGGAGCAGCTGGGACTTGAATGGGCATCCATATGGGATACTGGCACTGCAGGCAGCGGCTTTAACCCACTGTGCCACAGCACTGGCCCCGACAATGCCTTAAAACATGAAAAGTATTCTCTGTAATATGAATGATAAATAATTTGGCATGTGTTGAATGTACATTCGAGTGTAGAAGTAGGACTGTGAAAAGATATGGCTGGAGTGGATGGGATTTATCATAAAGATTATTGAATTAAAAAACCAAAAACTCAAAATGTTTGCTGTTGGTAGGTGTAACTACTGAAGAGTTTTTAAAGAGAAGTGGTAGGATATCATTTGAGTTTACAAAATAATACCATTGTCAAAATGGAAAGAAATTGGGCTGGGATCGCGGCTCAATAGGCTAATCCTCCGCCTTGCGGCGCCAGCATACCAGGTTCTAGTCCCGGTCGGGGCGCCGGATTCTGTCCCGGTTGCCCCTCTTCCAGGCCAGCTCTCTGCTGTGGCCAGGGAGGGCAGTGGAGGACTGCCCAAGTGCTGGGGCCCTGCACCCGCATGGGAGACCAGGAGAAGCACCTGACTCCTGCCATCGGATCAGCGTGGTGCACTGGCTGCGGTGGCCATTGGAGGGTGAACCAACGGCAAAAGGAAGACCTTTCTCTCTGTCTCTCTCTCTCACTGTCCACTCTGCCTGTCAAAAAGAAAAAAGAAAAAGAAATGGAAGTAAATAAAATCAATGAGGAAGTTGGTACACTTTCCTAGATAGTAGAGGTAGACTCTGCATTATGTGAATATGTGTGCACATGGAAGGATGTAGAGATTAAATGCAACAATCTGCAGTCCAATACCTCTCAACATTAGAATAGAGATTGTCACTTCAAAGATGATAGTCTGAATCTGCTCCAGTGTATGAAAAAGTTTATCTTCATAACTTTAATCTCAGAACGTACTTTTTCAAAGGAGCTGTGATTTGATTGAATTAATGTTCTGAAAAATTGATGCCCCAGAGTATGGTTGAAAACAACAGAAGAACTAGCTGATAATTAGTGGAGTTTCACACCTAGGTGTCATCAGGGCAAGAGGGGAATAGAACCTACCCAAACCTGTGTCATTCTAGGGTAACTGTGAGCTGAAACTGCACCTGCTCTAGGTTAACACTGTAGGAAGGAAGAAGTATAGACTCATTAAAATAATCCATCTGGCAATAAACAAATATTCAAGCAAATAAGAATAAAAAGCTCCAGGGTGGGGGGAAGTCCACTGTATCTAGAGTTGCTACCACATGTTATTTAAAAAGAAATAAGAAAGTGTGACTCATTGACTGGGGAAGAAAGTAATTAATAAAACTGCCTGTAGGAGTGACTGATGTTGATATTATTAGCAAAAGACTAAAGAGGTCCACAGAACTAAAGGAAACCATAATTAAATAAAGGAATGCATGATGGCAATGTTTCATCAAATGGGGACTATCAATAAAGAGACAGAAATGAAATGGAAATTCAGTAGTTGAAAAGTGTGGTAACTAGAACAAAACATTTGCAAGGAAAAATAGTGAGTTTGGAACTTCCAGGAAAAATAATAGGCAAACATGAAGATAGATTCTTAAAGTTTATACATGTAGAAGAATACAGAGAAAATAATGAAGAAAAAAAATGAACAGTGTCTCAGGGAAATGTGGGACTTTGCTAAGCACATCAATTTACACATAGCAGGAGTACCAGAGGAAGAGGAAAGAGAGATAGGAGCAGATAACCTAGTCAAAGAAATAATGGTGGAAAAATCTCAAACTTATTGAAATTAAAATAAAGCTTTCATGTCTAGAAAACATAACTAAGAGAGGGATAAAAGCAAAGAGATCAAACACATCACAGTGAGTGTCAAAAATCAAAGATCAGGAGAAAGACACTGTAAGATACAACAGAGGAATGATTCATTAGTTAAGAAGCGATCACAGTGAGATAACTAATTTTGAAGCAGAAGCACTAGCCGCCAGAATGTTATGGGATAACATACTCAAACCATTCAAAGAGAGGTTGTCAGGCAACAGAACTCTTAGCCAACAAGGATTACTTTCAAAATTTAAAGAAAAAATAAGAACTTTCTAGATAAACACATATACAGTATTTGGGGCTAACACACCAACCTTACAAAAAGTACTAAAGGGTATTCTTCATGCATAAAGTCAGTAATTCCAGGCCATGTGAATGAAAAAGAGCACTGGCAGAGGTAATTATGTAATAAAATGCTATATAAATAACTGGATTCTGATAGGTCAGGATAATTACAGTAAACTTGAGCAAACAGTGAAAATGAACTTAATATATATACTGAAAAGTCATTGAGTAAATAAGTGGTACATTGCACAATATTTCTGTAATGTAAAAGAGAGGATGAGGAATAGAGGAGCAAAGGAGATAGATACATAAAAATCTATAATGCACATGTAAATTCAAGTGTAGCACTACTAAAAGTGAATGAACTAAATAATCCAATCAAAAAACAGTGAGAGACTGGGATGGAACTCCTGACTCCTGGCCCAGTCCTGGCTGTTTTGGCCATTTGGGGAATGAACTAGTGGATGGAAAACCTCTCTGTCTGTCTCTCACTCTCTGTAAATACATACATCTTAAAAAAAATTAACAGAAAGGAAGAGACACCCATAACCAAAATTATGGTATATGACTAAAGCAGTATACTGAGGGTAATATATAGCTTTATAACACTAGAGAATGATAAGCAAATTAATGTAAAGCAATCAGAAAGAAATTGGAGTAAATAAAATCAAACAGCAAGAAGCACAAATGAAATAGAGAATTGGCAAACTATCATTTAGAATGACCCAAAGAAAAGAAATTCAAGTCAGTAGAATAAGAAACTAAAGTTCATTACTTCTTACCTCATCATTAAAAAGTTCATAAGCCAAAACTATGAACAACCCCATCAATTCCATGATTTAGATGAAATTGACAAAATCTTAAAAAGTCACACACTATAATTTACTGAAAAATGAATAAAGATGTCTGAACAAACTTGAAACAACAAATGAATACATTGAATTGGTAACCAGAAACTCCACTCTATGCCCAAGTATAGACGGCTTCACTACTAGAGTTTACCAAACATTTAAAAGATTAATCCCATTCTTCACAGACCCATGGATGAATATGGGCCATGAGAATGAACTCGAGCCTCCTATGGAGTCCCCCTCTGACGACAAGGGCTCCCTGGAGGACTCAGTTGATGCCATCAACAACTCAGTTACAAGCTGGATGAGATCACAGACTCACTGTTGGGCCAGAAATACAGAGGCCACCTGTCTCTGGGCCTTCAGCGGAACTGACAGGCGACCATACTTTGTATCTGCCAATACCGAGCAACAGAGTTTCAGGGATCATGTTTGTCCTGCCATTTCCACTTCTTATTCTTGGAATTCTGAGTAACAACACAGAAAATCAAGAGCTATTGAGGATACAGAAGGCCCGCGGCAGGGCCCGCGCACCTGCGCCTTCCTCCCCTGCCCTGGATAGGAGGAGAGCAACCCCTCTCCTCTCCATGAACAATCGCAGTGGAGACAACTGAAGCAGAAAGATTCTGTTCCTCCATGTGGAAAACAAAGACCATCCTGCACCAGGGTCTGGGCCCCACACAGCTTCTGCTCCACTGCACTCCGCCAGGCCTCACCCTGCAGCCCTAGAAACCTTTGGTGTAGCCCGGCAAGGCTCAGTTCAACGCTGAAGGCCTCAGGACTAGGGAAGCTGATAGTGTAACTTTGGGTCCGAGGCCAGAGGCTTGAGAACCGGAGGGTACTGCTGATGCAATCCCGGAGTCCCAAGGCCAGGGATCTCGGAGTTCTGATTCCCAGGAGGAGGAGAAGGGCATCCCAGCTTCAGGAGAGGCAAAATGGATGTATTTGCTCTGACTTTTTGTTGTACTCAGGCCCCTAGATGATTGCATGGTGCTCCCCTCTAATGAGGGAAGGACACCCCCACTCAGTCCTTTGACTCACACGCCACCCCTGGAAGTACCCTCACAGATGTTCCCAGAAATAGTTTTTTTAAAATTAATTTATTTATTTAAAAGTCAGTTACACACAGAGAGAAGGAGAGGAAGAGAGAAAGAGAGAGAGAGAGAGAGAGAGAGAGAGAGAGAGATCTTCCATCCACTGGTTCACTACCCATTTGGCTGTAAGGGCCCGAGTTTTGCCGATCTGAAACCAGGAGCCAGGTGCTTCTTCCTGGTCTCCCATGTGGGTGCAGGGGCCCAAGCAGAGAGCTGGCCACAGCAGAGAGCTGGATCGGAAGTGGAGCAGCTGGGACTTGAACTGACACCCACATGGGATGACAGCACTGCAGGCAGCGGCTTTACCTGCTTTGCGACAGTGCTGGCCCCATCCCTGAAATAAACCTTTATCAGCTGTTTCAATATCCCTTTAAGATGAATCATCACAATATTTCCCACTGCGGTTCAATTTAAATTTAGTATTTCCATAACCTTTCAAAAACATTGCCTTCAAAATAACCATAGAGTGTAGACTTTCTTTATTTGCTTTTTTAAATATTTATTTTTATTTATTTGAAAGACGGGGGTGGGGGTTGTCTTCCATCCGCTGGTTCACTTCCCAGGTGGCTGCAACGGCCGGAGCTGCACCAATCCAAAGCCAGGAGCCAGGAGCTTCTTCCAGGTCTCCCACATGGATGCAGGGGCCCAAGGACCATAGCAGAGACCTGGATGAGAATAGGAGCAGCAGGAACTAGAACTGGTGCCCATATGGGATGCCAGCGCTTCAGGCCAGGGCTTTAACCTGCTGCGCCACAGCGCCGGCCCCTGCTTTTTTTTTTTTTTAAATCTTAAAATAATATAGAGAAATACAAAGAAGTGTTCAATGAATGCACACCAACTTCATAAATGTTCACATTGCCATATTCTCTAGAGTGTAAGCTTCTAAAGGCTGCCAACATCGCTCTAGGAGGCAAGAGGATAGATCGGCTGGCTCTGCGAGTGCCCAGCTGGTTGCCTTGACCCCGTCTGAGCAAACCTGCAGAGGCTGACCCAGTGTGTTTCTCCCTGGGACACACCTCCTTCCTCCCCCCCCCCCCCCGCCCCATCTTCTGTGGCTTTTCTCCTTTCTTTGTAGAGGATGGGAAATGGTTCCATAGAAATAGGCAAACCATCCTGATGGAAACATGCACACAGATCTAACCTTGTGTTCTGCCTTTAGCTTATAATGTCTATTAGCGTTTCTCTGGACTGACTATAGTAACCCCTCTTTATAGTAGATTTCATGTTGCAGAGAACACACATTTAGACCACGTCCTGTCGTCCAGAGAGGACACACATAGATTCAAGCTGTCTGGGTCAGTTGGTTCAAACTGTAATCACTCACACTCAGCAGGAAAGCACTGAGCTACTGCTGGAAAGAAAAATGAATTTATTTTCTCTGGAATAAGTATAAGATAATAAAGTCCAGCAAACACTTCAAGGCAGCAAGACGGGTGTATCTGGTGATAAAACTGTCTAGTGGTAAAAGCCTCTGCATTCCTTAGCTCTGGAGTGGCTTAAATATTTTGTCTTCTAAGGAACAGTGATCAGATAGGGAAAGTTCATGGGCCAGCAGGGCCCAGTTCAATTTACTTTTCCTGCCATTTCAACAAGTCACCGTTTGGTGCTGATTTTCAATTCAGCTGCTTTTGTTGCACTAGAACCCTGCGTGATGAAAAGAGAACGGTGATTTTGTTTAGAAGGAAATATTCCAAGTGTCAACTAAGGAGTTAAAAATCGTTCTTTTTAATATTTTAGATTTTTATTTACTTAAGAGGGAGGATGAGAAGGTAGGGAGGGAGGGTGGAAAGGTGGAAGGGAGAGAGAGAGGGAGAGGGAGAGAGAGAGAGAGAGAGAAAGAGAGCGAGCTGGTGTACTCCCAAATGCCTGCAACATTTGGAGATAGGTCAGGTTGAAACCAGAAGCTTCTGATTCCCCACATGTGTAGCAGGAATCCATCCATGTGGGTCCTTACTGATGCCTCCCAGGGTCTGCATTAGCAGCAGACTAGAATCAGGAGTTAGAGCCAGGAATGGAAGCCAAGTGCTCTAATACATAAAGTGAGCATCTTAACTGACATCTTAGTCATTGACTAAATGCCCACCCTCCAAAGAGTTCTAACTTGCCATGAGCAAATGGACTCAGCACAGACTCAACAGAGAAGCACGTGGCAGAAATATCCATGTGAGTTCAGCTGTTGAGGGTATATGTGAGGCTGCTATGTGGATTGTCCCTGCTCATCTGCTTCTTTCCTCGCCCCTCATTCTCTTAAGACCCTCAACCATTGCTTCTCCAACTCCACCTCTACAGACTAAATGATCTCTTCTTTCCACTCCTTCGTTTATTTAACATGAATTTACGGAAGTGACTACCATGCATCAGGTACACAGAAAGCAATATTTTCAATCATTTATGATAGGAAAACGTATAAACAAATATACTGTGCTAATTGATTTTAGGGCATGTAGTGATAGCTATTGGAATTGAAAATTGTAATTGTACAATTGAAAATTGTAATTAATTGCGAATGGAATTATCAATAGACAAGCAGAAGTATGAGTTGCAAACGCATATGGATGCAGATCTGAGGAAGAGAGAATGGTGCAAAATCACATACTCTAGAAATTTCTCTGTTACATGCTGTAATGAGGTATGGCATGGGGAATGAGGCAAGGTTGGGAGGAGATAAGAAAGAACTGAGATCAGATTCTGAATAACACTGAGGAGCAGAGTAAAGTCATCTTTATCATTGAGGGGAATCGTTGATGGCTGTAACCAGACACAACTAGGAAGATCATCCCAGTTTTCAGGTAGGAAGGAATTTGTATTGAAAATCTCAGGTGCTAAGGGTGGTTATTTGGTATAGCATTTAAGATGCCACTTGGGGCACCTGCATTCCAAATCCGAGTGCCTGGGTTTTTTGAGTCCCAGCTCTGCTTCCATTTGCAGCTTCCTGCTAATGTGCACGTTGGGAGGCAACAGTGATGAATTAAGTACTTGGGTCCCTTTCACCCACGTGGGAAACATTAATTCCCAGCTCCCAGCTTTAACCCAGCCCCAACTGCTGCAGAATCTGGGGAATGAACCAGTGATGGAAGATTCTCTGTATCTCTGCCTTTCAAACAGATAAAAGTAAATAAATAAAAAATTTAAAGAAGAAAATCTCAGTTTCTAGGTTTTATTACAATATATAGAAAAAATTGGGACAAAATTTTTACTTCTATGTCTTAATTATTCCTTTCAAAGGGGGAGACACAATCAATCAAGCAAATTTATATAGCCATCATATAATTAACATATTTTTATGGTAAGGATGCTGTAAATCTATCCTTTTTACAATTGTGGAATATATGATTCACTGTTATTAACTTTGATCACCATGCAGCGGAATAGCTCACTTAAACTTATTCTACCAGTCTTATTGAAACCTCACAGCTTTTGATCAATATGTCTCCTTGTCCCCACCCCCTGCAGCCTCTGGTATCCCTTTCTAATCTGTGATTCTACAAGATCAACTTTTGTAGATTTCAAATGTAGGTGAAATCATACAATATTTGTCTTTCTCTGTCTGGCTTGTTTCACTTAGCATATTACTCTTTTAGTTCCAACCATGTTGTCCCAAATGACAGTGTACACACAGACCGAAACATCACATTGTACCCCATGAACATAAACAATCATTATTTGTCAATCAAAAATAGGTTAATAAAAAAGAGACATGTTTTAGTGAAATTATTGGTGAGCAGAACTCTTCCACTCTTCAAGAGGCTATAGAAAAATGCATGGTTATTTTCCCATATATAATGTAGTTAAAGCTGGAAGTCATGCAGAGAGTAGGGAGACTCTGAGTTTCTGGCTCTCTTTTTGATCCCCTATGAGGCACTTCAGTAGTGGAGAAAGAGACTGAACTAAATCCAAGACTCAGTGGAAAGTAACTGCCTATAGGAGGCATAATTTAGAGTGCCAGCCCAAACCCAGGCCCTTGTCTCATGAATTTCCACATTTACAGCCCTTTGGAAAGATCTGTGTTTGATACAAGAAAAAGCCTGTCCCAAAACTTTGACCCCAGGTCATTGGACAAATGATAGACACTTGACCCAAGGTCAACCAAGCCATTAAATTGTCCTAGTAGACCTAGTCTCACCAAAATCACAATCTACGGACCAACATCACTGCTATCGCCAACTAGAATGTTAGAAATACAGAATCTCAGGCATACCCAAGACCTCTAAAATCTGCATTTTACCAACATTCCCATATAATTCTTATGTGTATTTTTTGAGAAAAACAACTCTAGATCAGCTGGTTTGCCTTTCTTGAGATCTGAGCAAGATACATGGAAAACACATGAGTTATTAGTGAAGAAGAAAGCAAATGACTGGGGCCAGTGTTGTGGTGTAGAAGGTAAGGCTGCCGCCTGCAGTGCCAGCATCCCATATGGCCACTGGTTTGAATCCCGGCTGCTCCGGTTCCAATCCAGCTCTCTACTGTGGCCTGGGAAAGCAGTGGAAGATGACCCAAGTCCTTGAGCCCCTGCACCTGCATGGGAAGACCTGGAGGAAACTCCTGGTTCCTGGCTTCAGATCTGCCCAGCTCCGGCTGTTGCTGCAATTGGAGTGTGAACCCGTGGATGGAAGACCTCTCTTTCTCTCTCTCTCTCTCTCTCTCTCTCCCTCTTCCTCTCTGTAACTCTGACTTTCAAATAAATAAATAAATATTTAAAAAAAGAAAGCAAATGACCTACAGATGATAACTGATAACTCTGTTCATGTTCATGGCCTATTGGAATTGAAAGCCCATGACACTTTCTGCTGCTGAGTTACCTGGAGCGACCCCACATCCAGATTCTCTTCCTGGTTTCAGGTGTTCAGCTTTGTCTTGTACATCTGTGTTCTTAAATGTCCATGAGAGGGGCCAGTGCTGTGGCATAGCGAGTGAAGCTGCCCCTGCAGTGCCAGCATCCCATATGCTGGTTCGAGTCTCAGCTGCTCCACTTCGATCTAACTCTCTGCTAATGGCCCGGGAAAGCAGTAGAAGATGGCGCAAGTCCTTGGGCCCCTGCACCTTTGTGCGAGATCTGGAGAAAGCTCCTGGCTCCTGGCTTCAGATCAGTGGCTCTGGCTGTTGCAGCCATTTAGGGAATGAGCCAGCAAATGGAAGACATCTCTCTCTCACTCACTCTGCCTCTTCTTCTCTCTCTGTGTAACTCTGACTTTCAACTAAATAAATAAATCTTAAAAAAAAGGTCCATGGGAGAGCTCATTTACTATGTGTATACTCAGAATGAAACTCCGTCTTCTTGGAGCCAGTTTGAGATTTTTTGCTTCTTACAGCAAAAGTCGCCAAAATAAAATACTACTTAAAGGAACAGCCACTCAGCAGTTAATATAAGCAAAATGCCTATTCAACCACGTAATTTTAACAAGAGCAGCAATTTATCTTGTGCATAAAACTGGAAGCAGTTTATTTCTGAGACACGGCCGGTCAGTGAGACAAAAGCAGATCACTTCCATTTAAGACAGCATGCATCCCGTGAGGCCAGAAAGATGACATTTCTTGCATGGACAAAGACCATTTACTCATAACTAGAAAGCCAGAAAGACTCCCCATCAAGGAGAATTGGTCATCTTTGCCCACAGTCCCTTGGGGAGCAGAAGAGAATATCTGATGCAGGTAGTCTTGTTTGAAACTCAAGAGTTTTGGCTTTTCCCCAAAACTCAGAAGTCTGCCTCTACATTCACTTTTTCTTGTTTTTATAAACTTCTTCAAAGGCAGCAGTATCTACCATGAACATTGTGTCTTGCTCCCTAGCAAGATACTTGATCTTGAGCATAACCTTTCTGCTTCTCTATTTCTTTGTAAACTGGTGACATAAAACTCCATTCCTTTTATATGATGTCATGAAATAATCAAATCTACATATATACAGAGATAGAACTAATCAGTTATTTTTGATGTCAGTTATATTAATACAAGATACCCAATTTTTTTTCCCTAATGTCTTAGTAGTTTAGCAATGGAATGTTTTGTTCAAAAGAAAATCTTGCATATTAAATAAGTATAAGAGCCAGTGGTTTGGTTGACATAGCTATTGGCCGGCACTGCGGCTCACTAGGCTAATATTCCGCCTGCAGCGCTGACACCCCAGGTTCTAGTCCCGGTTGGGGTGCTGGATTCTGTCCCGGTTGCTTCTCTTCCATTCTAGCTCTCTGCTGTGGCCCGGGAGGGCAGTGGAGGATGGCTCAAGTCCTTGGGCCCTGTACCCATGTGGGAGACCAGAAGGAAGCACCTGGCTCCTGGCTTCGGATTGGCGTAGCCTTGGCCATGGCGGCTATTTGGGTGGTGAACCAACAGAAGGAAGACCTTTCTTTCTGTCTCTCTCTCTCACTTTCTAATTCTGCCTGGCAAAAAAAAAAAATAGCTATTGACAAAGATCTTTGGTAATCTGAGAGTTTAAGTCTTCAAATGTTGCAACTGAATGCAAAGTTTCATGAAGATGAGTGTGAAAATCAGATTTTGTAGAACTTGAGACATCCTGTATACATCTCAAGCACTATTCATGGGGTACCTGGAGTTTATGTTAGGACATGTACAGATCCAAAGAACTCAGTTTAACTGGGGGTCAGATTTGAAGTGTGTGTGTATAGATACAGTACATGGTAAGCAATGTTCATTGATTGATGAACAAATGCTGCTAAAGCACAAATCACTCATTTATCTCTGATTAATGGAAGTAGGAGCAAAACTTCACCCACATAAGGAAGGTTGAGGAGACTAAAGGTTACACTCAACCTTGGATTTTTAAGAATTCATAAGACATTTCGGCCGGCGCCGTGGCTCAACAGGCTAATCCTCCACCTTGCGGCGCCGGCACACTGGGTTCTAGTCCCGGTCGGGGCGCCGGATTCTGTCCCGGTTGCCCCCCTTCCAGGCCAGCTCTCTGCTGTGGCCCGGGAGTGCAGTGGAGGATGGCCCAGGTGCTTGGGCCCTGCACCCCATGGGAGACCAGGAGAAGCACCTGGCTCCTGGCTTCAGATCAGCGTGGTGTGCCGGCCGCAGCGTGCTGGCCATGGCGGCCATTGGAGGGTGAACCAATAGAAAAGGAAGACCTTCCTCTCTGTCTCTCTCTCTCACTGTCCACTCTGCCTGTCAAAAAAAAAAAAAAGAATTCATAAGACATTTCGTATGAAATAAGTGAGAAAAGAGTGTCCCAACTAAGGGAGAACAAGGTAGATGAAGCCATAGCTGGTATGACTGAGTGACATCAAAAATAGTCCATATTCTGATAAGATTGGAACTTGATTTTCGAAGTCAGGCAGGGGAGAAAAGTCAGAAAAAAGCTAAATAAAACATAGGTTGAGATCTACTTTTGAAGCTTTGGCTTTCATGAAGCCTTGGCTTTTTGGCCAAAAATATTTAATAAGCTACTGGTGAGGCTCCACAAATAGGGAACAACAGCAGGAAACTGGGGTGGGGAAGAGAGAGATACTGGTCTATTCTTTCCTGCCTTTCAGCTTTTCGCCCTGAGTCACCCCCAGGGAACTGCACCCCTGTACCAAAGACCATGGTTTCTGGCTTGTGGCTTTCAGCAGGGCCTGGTGGTCATCTCTCCCCATTTCCTTCCCCCTCATTTACTTACGTATTCATTCTTTACTTGCATCAGCCTGGACTCCAGTACTGCTCCTTCATTCAGTAGGTAACAACTGGAATGTGCACAGTATTCTGAGCTGTGCACAGTAGCTGAGTAGTGAAATTTTTAATTATCAGATATGGTTTTGTCATGTAGTACATTTTAAATGAGTTAAAATTACCACGGATCAAGGTCCTGGGAAACGTGAACTGCTTAAGTACTATGGTTAAGAATTTCACACAGCATAAACCTTCTTAAGGGAAATGTGGTTATTTTACCTTGCATTTGGTGCAAATTGTTTATACTATTTGTTTCAGTAACACAAACACACTGTTCCTTGATTTGTTAAAAGAAAAAAAGATGGGGCCGGCGCGGTGGTGCAGTAGGTTAATCCTCCACCTGCAGCATTTCATTTGGGCACCAGTTCTAGTCCCGGCTGCTCCTCTTCCGATTCAGCTCTCTGCTGTGGCCTGGGAAAGCAGTAGAAGATGGCCCAAATCCTTGGGCTCCCTGCACTCACGTGGGAGACCCAGAAGAAGTTCCTGGCTCCTGGCTTCGGATTGGTGCAGCTCCAGCCGTTGCGACCATTTGGGGAGTGAACCAACGGAAGGAAGACCTCTCTCTCTGTCTCTCCCTCTCACTGTCTGTAACTCTACCTCTCAAATAAATAAATAAAATATTAAAAAAAAAAGATGATGAGGGTTGACCAGAAAGTCTGATGTTAAACCAATGTTATCACATCATTACTTTGGATAAGAAATTCTTGAAAACATATGAAAATTTTCAAACTTGGTAGACCCCTTAAATCAATTTTGGTGAACTTTTTATAGTAATTCTTTGCTTCAATTAAAAAATGAGAGCAATTAATTACAATGTATTAAAACAAAAAAGCAAGACATAACAGGAGAAATCTATCATTAACCCATATTAAGAATTACACACACAATCCGTTATAATTGGAAAAGCAAGTCTATAAAATATACATTAAAGAAAATAAGTTGATCAGTTGGGAAGGATTTTAGTAAATCAATCTCATTTCATTATTAGAAACAGGTAAATTATTGCAGAGAATAAAGAATTCATCTACATTTTTATTGCAAGTATGTACTACTCGACACTCAAATGGTCATTGAGGGGAATTTGTTATTTATGAAAGCATTCCAGGAGTGACAATTGTGGTACAGTGGGTTAAACCATTACTTAGGGTGCCTACCACATATAGCCGAGTGCTCTCTCTCTCTCCTTTCAAATAAAGGAAGAAAATAAATATTTTAAAAAGACACACTCCAGGTAGCACATGAATAAAGTTTTTAAGCTTCACTGAAAAACTTCATTAACTTTTTTGTTTCACTTAATTAAACATTGTTGTTTAACAGTAGTTGGTATCACAGAGAGCTAACTAGACATTATATAGGCCTTAATGGGGGAATGAAGCACCACATATAATTATGAAGAACTTTTAAAAGTAATTTAAAATGCCTTAATAGTTTTAGTTATTGGAGAGGCAGACACACACACACACACACACACACACACACAGAGGGGGAGAGAGAGAGAGAGAGAGAGAGAGAGCGCGAGAGAGATCACTCCTCCATCTATTGGTTCATTCCCCAAATGCCTGTAATCACCAGGGCTGGGCTGAGCTAAAGGCAAATGCTGGGAGTGCAGGTCTCCCAGGGAGCTCAGTTCCTAGGGCCATCACTTCTGATTCCCAGGCTCTGCATTACCAGGCAGTTTGAGTCAGAAGCCAAATATCAGTGGGATCTAAGGGAGTGTTAGCCATTGTCCTAACTGCTAGCCAAAATACTTGTTCCATTATGTAGGACTTTCACCTCTTTAAAAATATCAAACTTGAGAGGCCGGTGCTGTGGTACAGTAGGTTAATCTTCTGCATGCAGCACCAGCTTCCCATTTGGGAGCCAGTTCTAGTCCTGGCTGCTCCTCTTCCGATCCAGCTCTCTGCTATGGCCTGGGAAAGCAGCAGAAGATGGCCCAAGTGCTGGGCCCCTGCACTCACATGGGAGACCCAGGAGAAGCACTTGGCTCCTGGCTTCGGATCGGTGCAGCTCCGGCTGTGGTGGCCATTTGGGGAGTGAACCAATGGAAGGAAGATCTTTCTCTCTGTCTCTCCCTTTCACTGTCTGTAACGCTACCTCTCAAATAAACAAATAAAAGAAAAATCAAATGAGTCAAATCAACCCTCTAAACTGTTAATTTTGAGAAAGTACAGATGCAGAGAAACATTAAAATTAGACCTTGGATGTATAATAATTTCACAGAATGAAAAATAATGGAGAGAGGAAATCTACAGATTATGACTTGGAAAGAACTCTACCAGTTGAAAAATGTCACTTTCATTTTATAGATTCTTATTCAGAAAAACTGAGAATTATGGTATGAGTAAATTGGAAGAAATTACTGGATTTTAGATGACATAAAAAGATTATTATTTTCAGTTGGGTAGCGTTTTGAGGGTTAGGCTAAAAAATCTTCTCCCTGACTGAAATAAGCACAGATAATATGACATCCTGTCTTGAATTTGTTTCAAAATAGTTTTGGAAGGGAAGACGTAGGTAGAGGGTGAGCCGAAACGTGACTGGCTGTGAGTTGACAGTTGTAGAATCTGGGTGATGAGCTCTCAGGGGGTTATTATACTAGTCTGTCTAATTTCATATGTGATTAACATCTTCACAGTAAAACGTAAAAATAAGTAAACAGCAAACGTACAAGGTGAGTGGAATGTGGCATTCTAATTCATCAGATGCAGTGAGGGAGGAAAAACATGTTTTCTTGAACGTGAACATAATTGGCTACTTTTTAATCTACATGTTTAAAAATTTTCCTCCTTTTGTGCCCTCTGGGACTTGCAGCAGTAAAAACCGTCTGTGCCATTTGCTTTCCCCCAACCCTCTCTCAGAAGTGTAGGAAAACCAGAAAACCTGGAAAAATTGTAATGATATTTATTGTGGCCAAGCCCAAATATTGAGAAATATAATTTCACACCAATTACTGCTGGTAGACAAGAGAGCCATCACTATTCAATGAAGTTAATGGATTTTTTTCTTGCTGATTTTCTTTGTTAATTTCTCCACTGATTCTCTTGAATTTCTAAAGATATATATATATATATATATATGTATATATATATATATATTTCTAAGTATTTAGAATGTCTATTTCAAAAATTTGGTTGGAATAGCAAATTAATTCCTGATCTACATGAAATTCAGTGAAAATAGTTTTTCACTTAAGAATTGGCTTTTGGATAGAGAGATTGTATCATTTATATTTTTAACAATTTTTTAACACTTGAAAAATAATGTTTAATATTGTTAAAATTTGAAAGATGTATTTATTTATTTGAAAGTCAGAGTTATAGAGAGTGGGAGAGGGAGAGGCTGAGAGAGAAATCTTCCATCCATTGGGTCACACCCCAAACGGCCGCAACGGCCAGGGTAGGGCCAGGCTGAAGCCGGGAGCCAAGCGCTTCTTCCAGGTCTCTGATGTGAATGTAGGGATCCAAGAACTTGGGCCAAACTCTGCTCCCTCCCAGCACATTAGCAGAGAATTAGATAGGAAACAGAGCAGCTAGGACTCGAACCAGAGCCCATATGGTATGCTGGCATCACAGGTGGTGGCTTAATCAGGTACACCACAATGCAGGCCCTTAAAACTAAAAAATAAATTTGTAAAACAAAAGCTGTTAATTTGAACAGAACTTCCTTTTTTCTCAAAAATATTATTAGCTTATTAAAATTATCAGATTTATGAAATTTCACCATCTGTTTTTCACAATTCTAATATTTTTATGTGTGAATATACTTACATATTTATAAAATATAATCCTTCTATTTTAACTGGAGGTTTTAAAAGTATTTATGAATGTTCTGCTATCATAAATACCATCATTGAAAGTTACATCTCTGTGGCTGGCGTTGTGGTGCAGTGGGTAAAGCTGCCATCTGCAGTGCTAGCATCCTATATGGGCGCCAGTTCGAGTCCCAGCTGCTCCACTTCCAATCCAGCTCTCTGTTATGGCCTGGGAATGGCCCAGACCCAGAAGAAGCTCCTGGTTTCTGGCTTGGATCAGCCCAACTCCACCCATTGCAGCCATTTGGGGAGTGAATCAGGTGGATGGAAGAGCTCTCTCTCTCTCTCTGCCTCTGCCTCTCTCTAACTCCACCTTTTAAATAAATAAATAAATCTTTAAAAAAAGAAAGTTACATCTCTGTGAGAATCTGATTATTTACTTATGAAAAGCTTTTGGTAGTGAAGATTGTAGGAAAATGGGTAAAATATCTTTTAGTTACTAAGTATTCTAAGTTACATTTTAGAAAGGAGTACACCAATTTACATTTCAACAATGATATAGTTTGGCTTCATTGTATGCTAATTTGTTATATATAATAACACATGGACATTTTAGGTGTTGATAATTGATATGTTTAATAATTTTTAAAATAATAATTTGGAATATTCACACAGGTTTCTAAGGCTACAGACAAATTACTATTTATTTTTAGTTATTTCTTTTCCATTAAGTTGCTATCATCTTTGTATCCATTTAAAATGTTGTAAATTCAGTTAATAAATATCATTTTTTACTAAAGATTAGGCAGTACACACCAAAATGAAAAATCAATGCAAGTTTATACTTTCAAGTTTTTTGTTTGTGTATTTGTGTGTGTGTGGCATGGTACATCATTGATGGTATGCCTGTGATGAGGTCTGACTGTTATTTTATTTTTAAATTTTTTAATTTATTTCAGAGGAAGGGAAAGAGAGAAAGAAACAGAGACAGGTAGAGACAGAGTTCCCATAAGCTGGCTCACCTACCTCAAATGCTACCCAGATGTCTACAATGGCCAGGACTGGACACAGGCTGAAACCCAGGGCCAGAAATGCAACTTGAGTCTTCACTCCGCCGCTCACCATCTACATTGGCAGGCAGCTGGACACAGGAGTCAGAGCTGGGAACTGAACCCATGCATTCTAATGGGGGATGTGAGCATTTTATTTTCTTGAGAGAGAGAGAGAGAGAGAGAGAGAGAGTTTGATTCTAACTGCTTCTTCATTTCCAACAGCATGAGCTGGGCTATGCCAATACTAGGAATCAGAAACCCCATCCAGGTGTCCCACGTGGGTGACAGAGTCCCAAGCGCTTGGGCCGTCTACCACTGCCTTCCCGGGTGCCTTAGCAGGAAGCTGGATCAGAAGTAGGGCAGCCAAGGCTCAAACCTTTGCTCTGATATGGGATGGCAGTGTCACAGGCAGAGGCTGAACTTGCTATGTCAGATGTGGGCGTCTTTAGCAGCATCTGAACTGATAGGCATAACACCAAAACCAGGTTGATATTTTATGTCGGACTTCCCAAAGTCGGCTAAGATTTCGCAGAAGAGCTCAAACCAGCTATACTGTACTTTCCCGCTGTGTGTAATATACATCATAGTTGTCTACATTAAAATTCCATTGCACCATTTTTTCTTTTTAAGTCTGACATGTTGAGCACCACAGAACAAAGTTAAAATGACAGATATTTATTGAACGTCTGGCTGCTCTAGCTAATGGGGCTTAGCGTATCTTGCATTTTTAGTTTCAGCTGCCAGTTCCTGAGCAAGAGACTCTACTGATAAAGAGTGGCTTTGATGAGAAAGCGGGGGGGAGGGTAATGTGATTTGGGTAAATGCACAAGTTTAATGGAGAGTGTTGAAAGAGCTGAAATAGAAATGCCTTCAGAGGTTCTTCACTCTCACAAGTTGATTCTACGATGCTGTCACCACCAGCTTGTCAAATGTGGCAGACAGAGGTGGAGAAACACCAGTCCGCCCAGAGATGCAGAACAGATGTCAAACAGTCAAGAGTGTGAGCTGGCAAGGGAATTTGGATAGGGACATGCAAAGCATCCTTCTTCAAGAGGTTCTTTTACCCTCTCATTTTTAAATATTTCGTTGTGCTGAATTTTTTTTTTAATTTGCCTCCTAGGCATACTACGCTTCAAAACTGCAAAGTGCATAGAAGGCTTGATATGTGAAGAAGTAGTTTGCACAAACTTCATTAACCTTTTCAGCCAGGTGCATATCTAGAAATTCTCTAGGGACATGGGGTCTGGAGTTTTATGATGCCATAAACATGTCACACCATGGATCTTCAGACCTCAGCAAGCTATGCAGACCTGGCTCTATCAGCCCTTTTGATTCATACCTGACAAGTTTCCAAGTCTCAGGTGGCCTTGGCCCAGTTTTCTGAGACTACAGTGAGCAGTCTCTATTCCTTCAATAGTACCTACTTCTGTTGGATTATTCCAACTCTAAATTCAATTCCCTTTATAATTATTTTCAACAGTGGACAGGTTCCACTTGATATGAATGATGTTTTTCATTTTCTTCTTGGAAATACACAAGATTTCTATGCTTAATTAACTAATAAGAAGTGATATTTTTTAAAAGATTTATTTTTATTTTATTTGAAAGTCAGAGTTACACAGAGAGAGAGGAGAGACAGAAATAGAGAGAGAGGGCCGGCGCCGTGGCTCAACAGGCTAATCCTCCACCTTGCGGCGCCGGCACACCAGGTTCTAGTCCCGGTTGGGGCGCCGGATTCTGTCCTGGTTGCCCCTCTTCCAGGCCAGCTCTCTGCTGTGGCCCAGGAGTGCAGTGGAGGATGGCCCAAGTGCTTGGGCCCTGCACCCCATGGGAGACCAGGAAAAAGCACCTAGCACCTGGCTCCTGCCATCGGATGAGCACGGTGCGCTGGCCGCAGCGCGCCGACCGCGGCAGCCATTGGAGGGTGAACCAAGGCAAAGGAAGACCTTTCTCTCTGTCTCTCTCTCTCTCACTGTCCACTCTGCCTGTCAAAAATAAAATTAAAAAAAAAAAAACATTAAAAAAAAAAAAGAAATAGAGAGAGAGGTCTTCCATCCACTGGTTCATGCCCCAATTGGCCACAACAGCTGGAGCTACACTGATCTGAAGCCAGGAGCCAGGAGCTTCTTCTAGATCCCACATGGGTACAGGGGCCCAAGGACTTGGGCCATCTTCCACTGCTTTCCCAGGCCATAGCAGAGAACTGGATTGGAAGTGGAGCAGCTGGGACTCAAACCAGCGTCTATGTGGGATGCTGGCACTCACTGCAGGCAGTGGCTTTACCTGCTACACCACAGCGCCGGCTCCACAAAGGGATCTTGATCATGGCACTTTGCAGTTTGCACTTTGCCCTGGTGCATTGCCCGGGTGCATTAGCAGGAAGCTGGATCAGAAGTAGGGCAGCCAAGGCTCAAACCTTTGCTCTGATATGGGATGGCAGTGTCATAGGCAGAGGCTGAACTTGCTATGTCAGATGTGGGCGTTATCTCCCAGGTCCACCCAGGACCGTGCAGGAGTGCATACACCTCCCTGCCATTCACAGACTTCAAGAACCACAGGACCTCTCTTCTCCCACCAGGTTTAGCCCAACTTTCTCCCAGTATTTCTGTCTGCTCTCCCCGCAACCCTAATAGAATGTTATGCAAGAACTCAGGTTTAATGGAACCATACAAAATTTAGTTAACAAAAACTATGCAGAGGGAGAAAGAGAGGCAGAGAGAGAGAAATCTTCCATCCACTGGTTCACTCCCCAGTTGGCCACAACAGCTGGAGCTGCACCCATCTGAAGCCAGGAGCCAGGAATTCTTCTGGTTCTCTCCCATGCGGGTTCAGGGGCCCAAAGACTGGGGCCATCTTCTACTGCTTTCCCAGGCCATAGCAGAGAGCTGGATCGGAAGTGAAGCAGCAGGGACTCGAACCAGCGCCCATATAGGATGCCACAGTGCCAGCACCAAGACAGAGAGCTGTTATTTTTAAAAATAATCTCATGCTAGACATTGCTGCCACCTGGGGAGTGAACCAGCAGATGGAAGACTCTCTCTCTCTCTCTCCCTCTCTGTCTCTGCCTCTTCTTCGCTCTCTGTGTAACTCTGTATTTCAAATAAATAAATAAATAAATAAATCTTTTTAAAGTATCCACCTGAATCCTAAATGTGGTATTAAATCCTTGTAAAATTCTACTTGGTGATTAATTTATTTGATAAATATCCACTTAATAAATATGCAGTACTTTTGGGGGCAACTGAAATGTAAGAACAACAGACGGCCGGCATTGTGGCTCACTAGGCTAATCCTCCGCCTTGCCGCGCCGGCACACCTGGTTCTAGTCCCAGTCAGGGTGCTGGAATCTGTCTCGGTTGCCCCTCTTCCAGGCCAGCTCTCTGCTGTGGCCTGGGAGTGCAGTGGAGGATGGCCCAAGTGCTTGGGCCCTGCACCCCATGGGAGACCAGGAGAAGCATCTGGTTCCTGCCTTCAGATCAGCGCGGTGTGCTGGCTGCAGCGTGCCAGCCGCAGTGGCCATTGGAGGGTGAACCAATAGAAAAGGAAGACCTTCCTCTCTGTCTCTCTCTCTCACTGTCCACTCTGTCTGTCCAAAAAAAAAAAAGAACAACAGACACAGAGTCTTTCTAGAATCTAAAGGATCATTTTAGATTCTCCTGGAGAAAAGATTAAAATATTTGTTTTTTTTTTAATTTATTTTATTTATTTGAAAGACAAAGCTACAGTGAGAGGTAGAGACAGAGAGAGAGGTCTTCCAACTGCTGGTTCACTCCCCAGATGGCCGCAACTAATCCGAAGCCATGAACCAAGAGCTTCCTCCGGGTCTCCCATGTGGGCACAGGGGCCCAAGGACTTGGGCCACCTTCTGCTGCTTTCCCAGGCCATAGCAGAGAGCTGGTTCGGAAGTGGAGCAGCCAGGACTAGAACTGGCGCCCATATGGGATGCCGGTGCTTCAGGCCAGGGCATTAACCTGCTGTGCCACAGTGCCGGCCCCAAGATTAAAATATTTGAACATAGTGAGATGTAATGGAAAGTGCACAGACCTGTGCTCCTGTGTTCGTATACATTTTATGTATTTACGCAGAGATTAGATACCCCTAGGCATTTCTGAAACACTAAATTTCCATAAAAACGTTAACTGCATTTATAATTCACAAACTGTAAGATATTTACGAACCACTTCCAGCCTAAACAGAATCATACCTTAGTGTTGGAATTTCTCTCAATACCTTGTGAAGTGTTGTTTACATTTACCTACGTGTATTTAATCACTGATCTGTTATATAACATGAAATTCTGTTACCCATATTTTAAAAAGTAATTAATTGTGGAGATAGCCAACTGAATCAAGTGCAGGTAATGAATACTGTGGAGGTGTTATTTTAAAATAATGTACCTATTTTCCTGTCAGAAAGAACCAGAACTACATAGAATGATTTATTCATGGCATTTGACAGTATGCTCATTTATGAAATATGTAAAAGCATTCTGTTACAAATAAGCTATCCTTAGTACTTAGTATTTATGATCCTATCCTCTTCCGACACCAATTATACCTGCTAATAAACGGGGGGGGGGGGGGGGGGGACTGGGGCTGTTGCACAGCGGGTTAAAGCCCTGGCCTGAAGTGCCAGCATCCCATATGGACACCAGTTCTAGTCCCAGCTGCTCCACTTCTGATCCAGCTCTCTGCTATGGCCTGGGATAGCAGTAGAAGATGACCCAAGTCTTTGGGCCCCTGCAACCCCATGGGAGACCCAGAAGAAGCTCCAGGCTCCTGGCTTCAGATCAGCACAGCCCTGGCCATTGCAGCCATCTGGGGAGTGAACCAACGAATGGAAGAACTCTCTCTGTCTCATAGCTCTGTCTTTCAATTAAATAAAATAAATCTTAAAAAAATAAACAAATAAACAGGCTGGGAAATTTCCTTATTCTTCTGTTGAAGCAGTTTTATTTATTGATATTCAATAGGATATTATTTGAATGTTTTAATCTCCTACACGTTGTGTGTGAGTGTGCACATATATGGACATTTTGGATTATAAAAAGGTGAGAAAATATTTTTAATGAAATAATTTTTAAAATAATCATTCATGTTTTTATTCCCTTCAACTTTATAATGAATGGTCTTCTAAAACCTATTCTATTTCATTTACTTTCAATTTATTGTAATACATTTATCATTCTGTATGAAGTTCTTTCAGTATTGTTTTGGGTTCCTTTAACATTCACAATGTTCTCATTAGGTCAGTTCTGTTTTTTCAGTCTTGCTAGGTGTTTGTACAGTTTTTTGATATCTTTTTCAAGAGCTAGCTTTCAATTTTGTGTATTTTCTATTATTTGATAATCTACTTTTTTCTTTATTTTTATTATTAAAAGCAGAAATAAGATGAATGATGAAAGTAACTCTTTTTCTATCTTCTTAATTGATTCTTTTAAATGCTGTACTTTTCCCTTTCTTCTTATTACCTTAATTTAAGGCTGGAATTTTTGTATTGCCTTAGCTACCAATTAAATTTTTGACACATAACTTATGCTATTGTTTAGCAGTGAATAATTAGAATTTCCATTAGATTTTCATCTGAAAATAATGGAATAATTAAGGGTATTCTTTTTTCATATTTTCCCCAAAATAGGGTTTGGATTATCATTTAACCATTGATTTCCACTTTCTCCAGTGTGATAAAATATGTAGTCAGGATAGTACTGATCTCTGAAATTATTTGGAATTTTACTTGTAGCCTTCTCTGTGATCATTTTGTTGTTGTTGTTGTTTTATTTGCCTTTGAAAATCATAGTTATGGGAGTGGGCATTCTTGCTACCATTGAAGATGCATCACTGTAGCTGGTTTGGAGCCCCGGGTCCAACTCCTGAATGTAGCTCGCCACCAGTGCAGACCTGGGAAACAGCAGTGATGGCTCAAGTATTGGGTTCCTGCCAGCCCTGAGGGAGACCTGCACTGTATTCCCAGCTCCTGAGCTCCAGCTCAGCTCTGGCCATTGCATGCGTTTGGGAGTGACTGACTTTGTTGAATTTTACTCTGAAAATCTGTGTCCCAAGCTTCTGCACACTTAAAAATTTATAAGCGTGTCACCCATTCTGGCTTCCACTTCCAATTCTGACTGTGATATTAATAATTCTCATCACATCTCGGTCTTTTGGCTAAGATCAAGTGTAATAATCTTCTTCACTTATTACTCTTGGTATTTCCACCTTTTAATTTTTCACGCTACTATTTATACAAAACTATTTTTATGTTTATGTTTATTCAGAAATTTGCTATGTTTTAAAAGAAAAAGGGTGAACAATCAGTTCTTTTTTCCTCCATATTTACCTAGAGTCCATCAGAATAATTATTTTTTAATTTTTAAATTTTTCAAAATATTATCTTTTTTTGTAATTAGTCCATTCAAATTGTTATTTCAGGGAAAAGTTGCTTATAAACTTGAAGAACAAAGACTTTAATACTTTAAAAGACATCACAGATTACATAAAAAGGAATACTTTCAAATTCATTTTGAAAAACTGGCATACCAGTTTAGGCAGGTAACACAAAATGGAAAAGTATGAAGCTTTGTTTCATCACTTTAGAGGTCAAATTTCTATACAAAAAGGAATCAAATTTAATAATGAGGTGAAGAAACAGAATGCCATATTCATATAGTGTTGATATAGAGTTAATACAACAAATATAAAGTTTAAGAATGGTAGAACTTGGGAAATTTGTTATTTTCTGTAGATATTTTAATGGTCTCAGAGAAAACAGATGTGGACATCTGGATTTTACAGTGAAAAAGACATTAAACATAACACAAGACAAAACTTCCATTTCTACTAGGAATACTGAGATTAACATTTTCTTCTTTCATATGGTGTCACTCAAATACATGAAAATCATGTAAGTATTAATGATAATATTATATGATCACTTTAATGCTTGAACATTACCAGTAAATCAAGTGTATAATATAGTGTATGTAAACCAATTCTCAAAATTTCTAGAAATTTTAATCAGTCTAGTTTCCAAAGTCTGACAATATGGAACCACTTAATTGTAAAGGGAGTAGGGAATTCATCATTACTTAAACATTACTTAAGGGGCCGGCGCTGTGGCGTAGCAGGTAGGGCTGCTGCCTGCAGTGCTGGCATCCCATATGTCCCGGCTGCTCCACTTCCGATCCAGCTCTCTGCTGTGGCCTGGAATAGCAGTAGAAGATGGCACAAGTCCTTGGGCCCCTGCACCCATGTGGGAAACCCAGAGGAAGCTCCTGGCTCCTGGCTTTGGATTAGCACAGCTCCGGCTGTTTTAGCCAATTGGGGAATGAACCAGGGAATGGAAGACCTCTCTCTCTCTCTCTCTCTCTCTCTCTCTCTCTCTCTCAAGCGCACACGCTCTCTCTCTCTCTTTATCTGCCTCTGCCTCTCCTTCTCTCTCTGTGTAACTTTGACTTTCAAATAAATAAATAAATAAATATTTTTTTTTAAAAAAGCAGTGGCAGTAGTAGAAGTGCTTGGACCCCTGTACTCATGTGGGAAACCAGAAAAGAACTCCTGTTTCCTGGCTTTGTTCTGGCAGAGCCCTGGCCGTTGCGGTCATTTGGGGGAATGAACCAGCGGATGGAATCTCTCTCTCTCTCCCCCACTCTTTCCCTGTAACTCTGCCTTTGAAAAGGATAAATAAATCTTTTTAAAAATGATTTTGAAAAATGAATGCTCTAGAACAATCAGATTTCAAAATTGTCATAGAATAATGAGATAAGGTCTGTTCTTAGAGACATTAAGCCATATGGAGATTTTGTGGTTTTGCGTGCTTTCAACATGCTGATTCTACACATAGTGTCATCTCAAAACGGCACCTCAAGGCTAAATCTGCTCTTTAGAGTGGTCTAAAGAACACTGTGACTCCATGCAGAGAAGTGCTGTGCATGCAGTGTTCTATCCGCTGTAGCTGCATCAATAGCTTCGTACACTAGTATTGTGGCGGTGAGTGGAATAGCTTACTCCCATGCCTTATTTTATTAAAAAAAAGTTCAAGGCAAAAATTTATGTCTCAAAACCTTACCATTGGGCCGGTGCCGTGGCTCACTTGGGTAATCCTCCGTCTGCAGCGCCGGCATCCCATTTGGGCACTGGGTTCTAGTCCCGGTTGCTCCTCTTCCAGTCCAGCTCTCTGTGGTGGCCTGGGAAGGCAGTGGAGGATGGCTCAAGTAAGTGCTTGGGCCCTGCACCCGCATAGGAGACCGGGAGGAAGTGCCTGGCTCCTGGCTTTGGATCAGCGCAGTGCCGGCCATGGCAGCCATTTGGGGGGGTGAACCAATGCAAAGAAGACCTTTCTGTCTCTATCTGTAACTCTACCTGTCAAATAAATAAATAAAAAATCTTAAAAAATAAAGAAAATCTTACCATTGTTAAAGCGATGATGAAAATCATTGGATATAGAAAAACATGATCTTCAACTTTGATCTTACACCACCTGGGTTAAGAATGATGTACCATTTTTTTTTTTAATGAAGAACTAAATTTGAGAACAAACTGTTGTCTACTGAGCCATTGAAGTTACAGTACACCTGGGGTTGGTGCCTTTCTCTCATCCGTATGCCTCGTTACTTGTCTATCTTCTGCATTGCAGACATGGACCTAATTGGTTTACTCCATCTTTCTACTCTTCTCCTGGAACATTTGCAAGCACAGCGTGTACTTACTGAAGGTGTGCAGCGGTACAGGAAGGAGAATACACTACTTAGGTGTGTCAGCTCTGTAGCATAGTGGTGTGAGGCTGCCATGGAAGCTGAGAGGCCAGTGCATGGAGAAGAAGGAGCTGTATTGCAGTTCTGGTCTGCGAAAGGGGCCATTTCCACACTCTTGAACTTCCTTCTCTTGGATGGAGAACAGGCAGCCAGCACCTTCGAGTAAAAACACAAATTTGTCAAGAGGCTGCTCACCGGTCCAGAGCATCAGTTTGAAGGCAATGCCTAGAACCGGTGTTGGAGCTGTCCTAACAAAATGCTAAGCCCAGTAGGCATTCCTGCATACTGGCCACAAAAAAAGCAGCAGGGGAGGACAATTTGCCAGGGGTCACATCTCAGTGGCCCAGCACCCATGGCCTTGCGATTGCTGCTGACAGGGCTTACCTCGTTGTCTTTTGTGAGAACATCTGAGTTCTGCTGTGGCTGGGGAGTTTTATGGAAGAATAAGCCAGCACTTATCAACCAGGCTGAAGGAGTGAGGTGTAGAAATTTTTAGTTTTTACTGCTTTTATGAATCCATTGTATCTCCCCATTTGTCTAGCCTGGGAAAGCACCTGTTAAGGTTCCAGAGAGTTGGCCAATTTTTCCTGCTTTATAAGTGGAAATACAACTCCCTTTAGGCTCCTGAGTCTGCATTTGGAGGGAAATCTCCTGCTTGTTTTCCACGTCTCAGTTTCCATTTCAAAATGCCTCAGCAAGTTGTTCTCCAAACAAACTGTGCATAAATGAATGTATAGGAGCATTCAGTACATATTAGAGTCCGGGGCATTGTGATACACATCTAAGAGGTACGCAGAGGAAATTCTCCAGAGTGAAGGCAAGAGCAAGCCAAGGCAGGCTCTGAAGATGAAGACCTGCAAGTACGTGATTATCACACCCTGGCTAGCCCTGCTGCGCCCCATTGAGAAACTGAACATGCATCTGAATCGGTAGAAAGGCTTTCTCAGTAGGAAGAGATTTCAGACTGGAGGGGGCAGGTTCAGACAGGGTTTGTTTGTCTTGTTGCACAACAGCAGAAAATAGCTGCAGTTTTGCTTGCTCTTATTCTACTCTCTGGTTCAAAAATTGAGACGGGGTGTGGAGGATGCAGTGGAGAAGGAAAGTAGAACTGGGAAGTGCGAGGCTTGTAATAGCTTCTGTTAAAATATTAGTAAAGTAATTCGATGTAAAGAAATCCAGGGGCTGGTGCTGTGGCGTAGTGGGTAAAGCCACTGCCTGCAGTGCCAGCATCCCATGTGGGCGCCGGTTCGAGTCCTGGCTGCTCTACTTCCTAGCCAGCTCTCTGATGTGGCCTGGGAAAGCAGTAGAAGATGGCCAAAGTCCTTGGGTCCCTGCACCCATGTGGGAGACCTGGAAGAAGCTCCTGGCTCCTGGTTTTGGATCAGTGCAGCTCCGGCCATGGTGGTCATTTGGGGAGTAAACCAGTGGGTGGAAGACCTCTCTCTCTCTCTCTTTCTCTCTCTTTCTCTCTCTCTGCCTCTGCCTCTCTGTAACTCTGCCTTTCAAATAAATAAATAAATATTTACAAATAAAAAAGAAATTGATTAACAGGATAGTAGGGAAAATGAAGACTTCTTAGAAAATAATTAATTTGATTATGTGTGATGTAACACTTTCCAAGTAAATTTCATCCTTGCAAATAAGTTGGAAAAATTGCCACCACTGTTGCCAGTATCTGACATTTGCTAGATTTGGAGAAACTTATCCTATGATGTTATGGCTCAGATATGTTTGCTCCCCTAAGGGTTCATGTGCAGGTGATATCGGAGATGACCCCCTAAAACTATATGAAAATGTGGCCCCTTATAGTTCCCCAGAAGCGCCATCTGGGGTGCCACATATGCTACCGGAATTTGGGGTGCCATACAATAGCACCATATGCTTATTAATAAATCCCTAATATTAATAAGCCTGAGAGGGTTCTTGCCTAATATTTACAGAAGAATTCTAAATACCGGCACAGATAAATGAGGCAGCATGGTACATTTTAAGCCTTTATTTAGTGAGAAAGAAACATAGGAGAGTGAGAACTTTATCTAAGAGAGGGGGGTAAATCTGGGTTCATACCGAGCACCAGGAACCAGCCACATGGAGGAGCATCTAGGCCAGGAAGCCTAGGGCACGTGGCCTGAAGGCCATATGACCTGGAGGTGCAGGGCTACAACCAGCCCCCTCCTGGCTAGAGGCCAGTGAAGAGAAGGGGCGGACACACTGTGTCCCAGGCTTTTAACCCACTTCCAAATGGGAGTGGTTAATTAAGCTGATTGGCAGGTGGGCACCCACGTATGACCAGGTAGGTGCATGAGATCACACAGGGGCGTGACAAAGCTATCAGGTAGGGCGTAAGGTCACACAGGGGCGTGGTAAAGGCGTGGTCTTCCAGCTCACAAACCTAATCAATTTTAGCCTGTATGCCTGCCTGCTTCACAGGGAGTATGGTCCCCAGAGTGTTGGTGCTGACCTGGGATCTTAGAGACGGGTCCTATTAGAAGGCCATTAGCTCATGGGAGCACCTTGGTCATGAAGAGATTGAGGTTGTCTTGCGGGGCTGGGTTAGGTCTGATGTGACTGGGTTAGTTCCCATGAGAGCTGGTTGTTCAAGGTGGGGCCATAGACCTGGCCTTTCTGTACAGGTCCAGTTCTCTTTCCACTGCTCTGCCACGTGGTGACACAGCAGGGGCCAGGCTCACCGGTCTCACCGGCACACAGGTGCTGTAATATTTGGATCCTTTAGCCACCAGAAATCATGAGCCAATTAAACCGCCTTCCATTCTAAATTACTCAGCCTTGAGGAATTGGTTACAGTAATATAAAACAGACTAAGACACAGAGTTATGCTCTCTGGATTTTCTTAATGGCAAAAGTGTAATTTATATAACTTCATACACATGCTTCTTTTTTCACTAATTTTCTTTAATAAATAAGTTGCCGTGTTTCTTGAGATACGGTCTTTGTAGCCAGTATTTTATGGGTAGCATATGTTTAATCCATCTCTCTTTTTTTGTAGATAAAGAATACGGAGGACCTTCAAAGAGCAGTAGCAGGTACAAGATCCTGCAGGAGGCAAAGACTGAAAGGCTGGAGCACCAAGAAGAAGGTCTCACTCTGCAGGGAGCAGGTGGGAAGCGAATGAGTGCAGGTGGAGTAGTGGGGCCAAGTTTTCCCTGGCTCAGATTGTGTCTAAACCAAGGGCACTCAAGACAAAACAATGACCATATGTTGCAAATCTTGTAGGTGCTCAGAGAAATGCAATGCATGGATACAATGCCTTTTTTTAGTACTCAATAAAAGGAATCCTCCTTTCACAGGGCCAGATCAAAGGGGACTCCTTAAGGGAAGCCCCACTGAGCAGAATAATTTTCTCCTTCATTTGCATTCCTTTATCACTTTGTTCATAACTATCCTGTGACATTTACCACATTTATTTTAATTACCTGTTCAAATGTCATCCTCCCATGAGACTGTGGATATATTAAGCAGCACATCATTTTAAAAATTTCCTTTTCTAGTCCTAATGTTTAACTCTGGCATGTAGTAGATGATCAATATATATTTGGTGAATTGAATTGCAACAAATCATTATAACAGGTAACTTCAATCATAGATTTTTTCTGTATATTTTGCAAAAATATGTATTCATTGAAATTCTTTTTAAAAGAGCCATTTAGTAAATATTTATTCCATGCTGACTTCTTGCTAGGCACTGGGATAAGACTAAGAGTAGAAAGATGAGGCAATTTACTGTAACACTATAGTCCTTGTTTTCAACGGATTCTTCATTTTAATGATGAATATAGAAAAAAATCAATAAGAACTGTATGATAAAACTAGAATAGAAAAATACACAAAGGAATGTTACTTCACCCACAGGGAACTCTCTCAGTAAGCTTCAAAGAAAATGATGAAATGTGAAATGAGCCTTGGCAGATGGACAGAAATTCAGGAGGGAGGGGAAAGAAAATTGTACTTCAAAGGGGCAGATGTGGGGGAGGGTGAGGAGTTAGATCAAGGGCAGTATGCCTGGGACTGAAGTTAGCCTGGGAGGGGAGAGTTAAGGGTTAAGCAAGTGGAGTCTTGGTGCAGTGCACAACAGGATGGAGATCAGCTTCCAGACTTTTTGGTAGGAGTGTCAAGTTCTGTTTTTTTAAGTATTTTTTTTTATTTTAAAAATCTATGTAAGAGGCAAAGAAATGGAAACAGAGATAGGGAGAGAGAGAAAATGGGAGGGAATGGAGTGGGGGAAGAGAGGAGAAAGGGTAAGAGGGATGGAGAGAGAAAGAAAGAGAGAGAGAGAGAGAGAAAACCCTCTACTAGTTCACTAGACAAATGACCACAGTGACTGGGCTGGAGCCAGAAGCCAGAAACTCAGTTCAAGTTTCCAATGTGTGGGTGATATGTGCCCCACTACTTGAGCCATCATCACTGCCTCCTAGGTTATTTATTGGGGGGAAGCCTGGGACAGGATCCAGAGTTGGGAATCGAATCCATGCCCTGTGATGTGGGATAGGAATATGTTAACAGCCCTCTCCTGGAGTGTTCATTTCTCATCACCGAACATTAGGGATTCATCTTCCTTCACAGAATTTTTCAATACCTTGACCTAGCCCCATTTCACTATATGACATTATCACTGAGTGTATTTGAAAAAGTTAATGGAAAATGGAATGAAAGCATATTTTGGTGCAAAAAATTTTGTGAAACGCGTTCATAGTTTTTTTCTCAATACTCATTTTCCATGGATGTTTTGAAGACTCCTCATAGACAGTTATTTCAAAACTTTTTTCTTTTTTTTTATATATAAAGCTTTTATTTAAAAAATATAAATTTCCAAAGTACAGCTTATGGATTACAATGGCTCCCCCCCACACAACTTCCCTCCCTCCCGCTACCCTCCCCTCTCCCGCTCCCTCTCCCTTTCTGTTCACATCAAGATTCATTTTCACCCAGATAAATCCACCCTTTAATTTCATTTTCCACTAAACTTTTGAAGTGTCCTTATTCTTAGTCCTGATGGAAACCAATTAGAATCACTGATATCTCACTTTGTGTTGGCTGCTTAACCAAATACCTGGACAACATTTGCTTCTCTGTACCTCCACTGCCACTTAGCCTTCTGCCTCCCTTGTGTCTAGCTCAGATTACTTCTCTGTCATTCTAATATTTTTTCTCAATTCTCATTCTTATTCTCCTTGAATGAGATTCCTACACAGTACCCATAGCCATCTTCTGCAAGTGTTAGTGGGAAACTATTTTTCCACTAATTCAACTCTGGAATGGTTTCTCATTTCATGTAGAATAAGCCTCGAGCCCCTTGAATGAAGTCGCTGCATGGAGTAGCTCCCGTTTCAGCACCACTTTAATCTCAAATCCTTCTCTGCCATCTTCATCCTGTTGGTGAGTCATAGTGTTGGATTCCAGTGTTCTGCACAACATGCCTTTACCCTCTTCTTTCCGTAGTCCACATAAAGTTGGCTCCTCTTCCTGAAATTTCATCTCAAATGTCACACTCTGCATGATCTTTGAAAATGTCCCCCTTTTTATTTTTAAGCATATTTATCCTTTAACTTATTTTGAAACAAAATGTAGACATAGAACATTGCTGTGAAATGCCACGCACAGCTTAATTCATTACGAGGAGGTCAACTTCTGCTAAAAGAAGAACTGTCGACAACTTAAATTTAGCAGAGTGTGCTTCAGCAAGAATGACAGCACCCAGAACCATATGGGCGCCGGTTCGAGTCCTGGCTGCTCCACTTCCGATCCAGCTCTCTGCTATGGCCTGGGAAAGCAGTAGAAGATGGCCCAAGTCCTTGGGCCCCTGCTTTGGTAGTATTTAGCTAAACTTAGGGAAAGTCCTTGATTGGTAACAGCTAGTGATTTGCCTTATTTGAGTGTGATCTGGTGAAAAATGTCTAGGTAAAGCTTAGCTAGCAGTTTCTGAATGATTCAGCTTAATTTTCCGTACTGTCTGCAATGGGTTTCAAGTGCTGGAGCTTCCTTTTAGCCCCATGGCCTCCCATTTAAATTGTTTTCTTTCTTTTTTTTTCTTTTTTTTGACAGGCAGAGTGGACAGTGAGAGAGAGAGAGACAGAGAGAAAGGTCCTCCTTTGCCTTGGTTCACCCCCTAAGTGGCCATTACAGCTGGTGCATTGCGGCTGGTGCACTGCACAGATGCGAAGCCAGGAGCCAGGTGCTTCTCCTGGTCTCCCATGGGGTGCAGGGCCCAAGCACTTGGGCCATCCTCCACTGCACTCCTGGGCCACAGCAGAGAGCTGGACTGGAAGAGGAGCAACCGGGACAGAATCTGGCGCCCCGACCGGAACTAGAACCCGGTGTGCCGGCGCTGCAGGTGGAGGATTAGCCTATTGAGCCGTGGCCTAAATTGTTTTCTAACAAATTTTTATTACACTGATCAAACAGGTAAAGAAGCATTAAGAAATATTGTCAGCCACTGAAGCTTTGAAAAGCCTTCTTCCCTTCCCCAGAAGCCAATTGGCTCCTGATTTTCAGTAAATACTTCCTTGTATGACTTTTGTTTCAGACCCCAAGCTTCACCTTGGCTAACCTTTCTATTTTGTCTTGATATATTTTTCCAAGTGCATTTTGATGTATAGGTTCAAATTCTATATTTTATGCTTTCATTTTTAATTCATAATGTATACAAAATGACAGATTTTAAGTGTGTATTTCAATAAGTCATTTCAAATGAATACATCCTTGTAACCCTCAATCAGCTCAAAAATGCCCTCTTTCCTCTCAATCCCACCTTCCTGGGGCAACCTTTGTTTTGATCTTTATCAGCATAGTTTTCCTTGTTCTTGAATATCATATAAAGGGAATATTGCAATATGAACTCTTCTGTTTCCAGGTTCTTTCACCCTGCCTAATGCTATTCCCCAAATTCATGGTTTCTCTTTCCATAGTTTAAGTTACCTGCATTCAAGTACAGTCTGAAAGTATCAAATGGAAAATTCCAGAAATAAACACAGAGACCACATTCACGTAACTTTTATTATGGTATATTGCCATAATTTTACTATTTTATTATTAGTTGTTATTGTCCATCTCTGTACCTAATTTATAAATTAATTTTATCATAGGTACACACACACACACACATATATATGTATATACATATATATGTAAGCATACATACATATATATATATATATATGTAAGCATGTTATAAATATAGGTTTTGGTACCATCCATGGTGTAAAGTATCACTGGGAGTCTTGGACCATATCCCCATGCATGAGAGAATTTCTCTATTACTGATTTGATTACTTGCACCATATACTAGCATTCTACTGCATGATTATACTATATTATATATATTTTTTTGACAGGCAGAGTGGACAGTGAGAGAGAGAGAGAGACAGAGAGAAAGGTCTTCCTTTGCCTTGGTTCACCCTCCAATGGCCGACACTGTCTGCGCGCTGCGGCCGGCGCACCGCGCTCATCTGATGGCAGGAGCCAGGTGCCAGGTGCTTCTCCTGGTCTCCCATGGGGTGCAGGGCCCAAGCACCTGGGCCATCCTCCACTGTACTCCCGGGCCACAGCAGAGAGCTGGCCTGGAAGAGGGGCAACCGGGACAGAATCCGGCGCCCCAACCAGAACTAGAACCTGGTGTGCAGGCGCCGCAAGGTGGAGGATTAGCCTGTGAGCCACGGCGCCGGCCTTATACTATATTATATTTAAATCCACCCCTTTGTTTGTGACATATAAGTTGAATTGAGCTGCAGAAAAATGTCAATAAAATATGAGCCTTCTTAATACAGGTCTTTCTGTGACTGTGTCTTCATTTTTTTGAGGAAAATGTCTGAGTGGAATTACTGGAATGTGTAGTAAGCTTATGTCAAACTTCATAAGATTTTTTTTATATTTCCTGTATTAATCTTTTAAATGGTCATTTATTTATATTTCTTTGAATAGCAGAGAGAAAGAAAGAGAGAGGGAGTATCTTCTACTTCACAAATTCCTGCAACATCCAGGAATGTCCAAAACCAGAAGCCAAGAAGGCCACGTGGGTCTCCCACAGAGATCACAGGGACACCACAGCTAGGGCCCTCATCTCCTGCCTCCCTGGATGGGCATTAGCTAGAAGATGGCTGGGAAGTGGGATATCTGGGGCTTTAACTGGGCTCTCTGGTATGGTGTACAGGTATCTCAAGTGGCAGCTTCCCCTGCCAAGCCACAACAGTGGCCTCTATTTCGTGTAATTGGGAGGAACCTCTTATCCTGTGTCTTTTGGAAAACCTTATTTGTAAACTGTCTTTTCAAGACTCTTCTCGTTTTTATTAGATAGTGGATATTTTTGTCTATTTTTTTGTTGTGGGAGTGTTTTGCACACATACAACCACAGCAGACCTCACAAGCACACAAATGTGCATGAGTAGTACGATGGGTATGTGTCAAATGTGTTAGGTCTGGAATAGCTCGGGTTCTGGTCTCTTGTACCCTCAGAAAGGAAAGAAAGAAAAAGGAGACAGAGACCGACCTCATCAGAGACAGGTTGCTTTATTGGAAGCAAAGAGGTTGGCGACAGTCTGTACTTGGGAAGAGACCACGTTGGGGGCATTTGGGATTCAGGTTTTATCTCCTAGGAGGGAATTTACCACTGGGGGGTGGTGGAGAAGGCAGCTGGCAGAAGGGTAGGGGGCTCTTTGAAGTCTCAGGATTTCCCTCTTGTGTGTTTCATGGCTGCCCTGTGCAGCTTATCTGTTTTGCCATTTGCATTGCAAGGAGTTGAGAAGGGTCTGGTTAGGCACCAAGGGTCTCCTCTCAACAAAACTGAGGGGGGGGGGGGGAGGAAGAAAGAGAGAAAGAGAAAGGTGCAACATGTCCTTTAAAATGTTTGTGGCCGGCACTGCAGCTCAACAGGCTAATCCTCCGCCTAGGGGCACCGGCACACCGGGTTCTAGTCCCGGTTGGGGCGCAGGATTCTGTCCCGGTTGCCCCTCTTCCAGGCCAGCTCTCTGCTGTGGCCCAGGAGTGCAGTGGAGGATGGCCCAAGTGCTTGGGCCCTGCACCCCATGGGAGACCAGGAAGAAGCACCTGGCTCCTGCCTTCGGATCAGCATGGTGTGCCGGCCGCAGTACGCTGGCCGCGGCGGCCATTGGAGGGTGAACCAAGGCAAAGGAAGACCTTTCTCTCTGTCTCTCTCTCTCACTGTCCACTCTGCCTGTCAAAAAATAAAAAATAAAAAAAAAAATAAAATGTATGTACTGTGAATATTTGCTTAAACTCTGTGGATTGACTTTTAATTTGTTCGTGATATCTTTTGGAGAGATTGTTTAACGTTAGTGATTCATTGGGTTTTTCTTGATGTTTAGTGCTTTTTTCCATTCAGAATACACTGGGTCTGCAAGGTCACAAGTATATTTATCTAATATTTTATTTATCTTGAATGCTAATATCAAAGCAATCATTACATATGGGATGATTACAAGCAAAATTAGTTCTGCTTTCAAATTTTAAAATTCTGCTTAAAATATTATTACATAATTTTTCAAAATGAGATTTGTTTTTCTAGTTGAAGATGAATTTGGGGAAGTGACAAGTCATTATAATATTGTCAGTTTTCTTTGCCTCCTAAGAGCCAATTTCACCTATTTTGGGAGTGATTTGGCTTCTGTTGAGAACCATGTTTTAGATCAATTTGGAAAGGATCTTAACAATATTCTATCTTTAATTCTGTGACTTTTCTGTCTCTCCCCATTGATTTTGATTTTTTTTATTTCTTCCAGAAATGTTTTCACATTGTTAAATTCATTACTAACAAAAGGTTTAATTTTCTTACACATTTTTTAAGAATTATTTTCCTGCTTGTTCTTTTTTTAATTTGTTTATTTTTAGTTGACAGGTAGAGTTATAGACAGTGAGAGAGAGAGACAGAGAACAGTCTTCCTTCCATTGGTTCACTCCCCAAATGTCCACTATGGCTAGCACTGTGCTGATCCGAAGCCAGGAGCCAGGTGCTTCCTCTTGGTCTCCTATGCGGTGCAGGGGCCCAAGTACCTGAGCCATCCTCCACTGCTTTCCTGGGCCACAGCAGAGAGCTGGACTGGAAGAGGAGCAACCGGGACTAGAACCCGGCACCCATATGGGATGCTGGTGCCACAGGTGGAGGATTAACCAAGTAAGCCACAGCACCAGCCCCCTTACACATTTTTTAAAAAGGAAATACTTTATTATAGTTTCTAACTACCTATTATATGATAAGGGTATTTCAAAAAAATTCATAGAAAGTGGCATTAAAAGATATGTTTATTTTGGTACAAACATTTTGAAATCCATGCACTCTTTTTTCATAATACACATTTCTATGTGATATCGAAATTGATCCCCTAAAATATAATATCAAAATATGGCCCCTGGCCTGCACCTCGGCTCAATAGACTAATCCTCCGCCTGCAGTGCCAGCACCCTGGGTTCTAGTCCTAGTCAGGGTGCCGGATTCTGTCCCGGTTGCCCCTCTTCCAGTCCGGCTCTCTGCTTTGTCCCGGGAAGGCAGTGGAGGATGGCCCAAGTCCTTGGGCCCTGCACCCACATGGGAGACCAGGAGAAGCACCTGGCTCCTGGCTTCGGATCAGCATGGTGTGCCGGCTGTAGCGCGCTAGCCGCAGTGGCCATTGAGGGGTGAACCAACGGAAAAGGAAGACCTTTCTCTCTGTCTCTCTCTCTCTCACTGTCCGCTCTGCCTGCAAAAAAAAAAAAAAAAAAAAAAAATGTGGCCCCTTAAAGTTCCCCAGAAGTCCCATCTTGGGCGCCACATATGTTATCGGGATTTGGGGTACCATATGATGTCACCATATGCTTATTAATAAATCCCCAATACTAATAAGCCCAAGTGGGTTCTTGTCTAATATTT
The DNA here is from genome assembly GCA_949820135.1 of Sylvilagus floridanus. Classification (NCBI taxonomy): domain Eukaryota; kingdom Metazoa; phylum Chordata; class Mammalia; order Lagomorpha; family Leporidae; genus Sylvilagus; species Sylvilagus floridanus. Next base: position 11,904,863 of record OX463235.1, read on the forward strand.
AGAGAAGAATTTTAAATACTGGCATAAATGAAAGAGGCATCATGGTACATTTTAAGCTTTTATTTAGTGTGAAAAATGCATATGAAAGTGAGGGCTTTATCTAAGAGAGAAGTAAATCTGGGTTCATACTAAGTACCAAGAACCAGCCACAGGGAAGAGCGTATAGGCCAGGAAGCCTAGGGTGGGTGGCCCGAAGGCCATGGGCCCTGGAGGCACAGCCAAGCCCACTACTGGCAAGAGGCCGGGGGAAATAGAGGAAAGGCTGGGACACACCCTGTCCCAGGCTTTTAATCCACTTTCAATTAACTAACCCAACTGGCCGGTGGGCACTCAGGTGTGGTCAAGTAGGGGCATGAGGTTACACAGGGGCATTGTGAAGGCATGATCTTTCAGCTCACCAGCCTATTCAATTTTAACCTGTATGTCTGTCTTCTCAACATGGCCTTTATGAAGACCCTTTGTAATAATACAAGAAGGCTGAGGCCCTGGCTTACTTGGCTAATCCTCCACTTGCAGCGTCAGCACCCCGGGTTCTAGTCCCAGTTGGGGTGCCGGATTCTGTTCTGCTGTGGCCCGGGAGGGTAGTGGAGGATGGCCCAAGTCCTTGGGCCCTGCACCCGCATGGCAGACCAGGAGAAGCACCTGGCTCCTGGCTTCGGATCGGCTCAGCGTGCCGGCTGTAGCAGCCATTTGGGGGGTGAACCAGCAGAAGGAAGACCTTTCTCTCTGTCTCTCTCTCTCACTAACTCTGCCTGTAAAAAAAAAAAAAAAAAAAAAAAAAAAAAAAAAAAAAACAAGAAATACAATGAATCCCCTATTGACCTTGTAACTTTTGTCATTTTAATTTTAATCCTGCCAATCCTATTTGTCCTTTTTGATGAATTCTTTAGAATTTTGCCCTGAAACCATCAGATTGCTGGCACATAAAGACACCATCCTTTCCAGTCTTCAGCTGCTTTTTTATTTTTATTTTTTTCTGTTCCTTTAGCTGTAGAAATTCGAGAGAGAGAGCATTTTGTGAAGTGTAAGCAAGTGTTCTTGTTGTTTTCCACTGCTGTCTGGCTGCCTTTCACAATCGGGGTCATGTCTTCACTCACGATGTCCACTGTTGCTATTTCTTTCTCAGGGACCAAGAGTTCTGACAGGTTGGATGTGTTACGTTCTGAACAGGAAATATAGAAGACGCTGAAGTCTCGGAGCCGTGTCATTGAGTTTTTACTTTTGACAGCCGGCAAAGCTGGCAGCTGCAGGGGGACATGTGTTACCAAAATCGAGCTCAGGGCTAAGCTTATAAAGGCAAAATCCAGGTCTTGTTGGGAGCTAATTACAAAGCCAAGCATCCGATACAGAAGCCAAAAGGAGCGAGGTCTTGCTTACCTCGCTGTGTGAGGGGTGGGGGTGGGGAGGGAGCATCAACACATTTCCCCAGCACTTAATGTACAGATAACCTTCTTACAAGGCTGGTTTCTGAGTAGACGGTAGTTGTGCGACTGGTCAGAAAAATAGAGGACAGACAGAATGCCTAGAAGCAATCCAGAAACGCAATAGAGTGGCAGGTCAGCCTATAGCTCCCTCCAAACGCACTGATAGGCATTGCTGAAGGCGGGACCAACAATAAAGGCTTTCCCTAGGCTTTTCCCTAAGCCTTCAAGAGAGAGCACTGCAGATCCTGTTGGGGGTGAGCGGGAGGCCAGGCAGCCCAGACCCTACCTTCCCTTAGGCCGACCTCCCGGAGGCTCGCTTGTTATGTATTAATGTTAGCCATCGCAAAACACACCGAACACCGTATAAGGAAAAGGGTTTATTGGGGAACACCCTACAGACAGGAGTTAAGGGGCGGTGAAGGAAAAAGAGAAGGAGACTATAAGAGAGAGAGACGGAGGAGAGAGGAGAGATGAGAGGAGGAGAGGAGCCAAGAGGGGCCAAGAGAGCGCAGCAGAGAAGGATCCAGAGAGCCCGTGTTCAGGAACAGGCCCTTTTAAAACTTTGCCAGAGGGCGGGCAGGGAAGCAGGAGCAGGAATCCCATTAGGAGGGGGTGGAGTCTGGCTCAGGTAGCTGGGCCATGCGGCCACCTGGCTAAAACTGCGCCAGTTTCCTAACATCGCTGAAGTAGCAGTTGACCACTGTGGTTCACTCCCCAGAGCTCACTGACAGGCAGCTCAGCAGGTGCAGAAAGTCTGGTCCTGGCTGAGTTAAGGTGAGGAGAAATGAACAAATGCATCATCTTGTTTTTGTGTATGGCTATGTCAGTTCTGCTATTGGGCAAAGTTGATAATTAGTTCCTGGGAGATTTCTGGTATTGCCTTGAATTAAATCGAAGAAAAGGCTTTCGTCACGTATTGTCATATCTAAACATAGAGGAATGACTGTGTAATACAATGAAAATTTAAAAAAAAAAAAAACAGAAGACCAGAAATATAGGAAGTAAGGTAATAAAAGAGAAAGAACAAAAAGAAAGTTCAAATCTGTTACATATCACATATTTTATGTTTCTCATTCCATTTCATAACATTTTTCAAACTTAGAGCAAATGTACAGCCTGCTTATTTTTAGTAAGTTTGTAAAATTATGTTTATCAATTTTAATTAAAGAGATGAAAAATCTCAGTTATCCCTGTTCTGCCATGGTTAATGTAATATTGTATTGCTTTTCATTCTTCTTTGTGAGGTCTTTCACCTATTATCTATCTATCTATCTATCTATCTATCTATCATCTATCTATCTATCTATCTATCTATCTATCTTTTTCAAAGGTCTTTTTATTTATTTATTTGAAAGAGTTACAGAGAGAGAGAGAGAGAGAGAGAGAGAGAGAGAGAGGTCTTCCATCTACTGGTCCACTCCCCAAATGTCTGCAACAACCAGAGCTGACCCGATATGAAGCCAGGAGCCAGGAGCTTCTTCCAGGTCTCCCATGGTGCAGAGGTCCAAAGACTTGGGCCATATTCCACTGCTTTCCCAGGCTATAGCAGAGAGCTGAATTGGAAGAGGAGCAGCCAGGACTCAAACTGGTGCCCATATGGGATGCCGGCACTGCAGGCCGGGTCCACTGTGCCACAATGCCCCTCTATCTTTTCATCTATCTACCCTTTATTTATCACATATCTATTGATTTATCTACCTATCATATGTCTACATATCAATCATCTACCAATCTATCCATCTATCTAGCATATCACTTGTCATCTACCTGTCAATCATCTGTCATCTACTTATCATCTATCACTATCTACCTATATCTATAGACCTCATCCATCATCCATTATATATGTATCTTCTACTATTTATCTTTCTGATACAACTTTGACCAGAAAGAATAGGTTTTTCTGTCTTATATTTTATTTATTGTTATGTATTTTAATCAATTTAATTGATTTGGATTATATGAAAAGCAATACATCTAAATGGGTAGTCAGACTAATAATGAATGTGTGCACTTGTTACTCATAACTTTATTCAAGATATAAAGTATTTCCCTCACTCCAGCAAGCTTCCTGTGGTTTCTGCATACAGTCATCTATAATGCAGGAAAACACAGATTTCTAAATCTATTCAAGAGTTTTGTGTATGAACTATGTATATAGTTCAACTACACTATGTGTGTAGTAATACATTATGTATACTTTGGTTTCATAAAAATCATATAAATTTAATTTCATATATTTCATTTGCTTTGTATATTATGTAGCCACATACCACCATCTCACTGATCTTTCACTTATTTATGGTTCAAATTTGAGCTGTTATGAATAAAACCTTCATTTTGATTGATAAATATAATATTTAAAAGATATTTTATAAATTCTCTCTGTTAGGTTGAAGATGTATTCTTAATTCGATGAAAGACTTCCATCCTTATAATTAATTTTTTCCATGTCTGCTGCATTTGTCCAACATTTTTCGGTGTTGGGATGATCATATAATTTTTCTCCTTTTATATGTTAAAGTGACAAATCATCTTGTTGGATTTCCAGTGTTGAGCAACTTTAGGTTATTAGCATAAATTTACTGCATCACTTTGAGTTGTCTGCTTTATACAACACTACAATACATTTGATCCAATTTTATTTGGGTTTTTAAAAATCTATGACCATGACTGATTGTAGTCTAAATTTAAAATTTTATGATGTCTTTTACACTTTTAAAATATATATATATATATATATATATATATATATATATTTTATTTGAAAGGCAGAGTTACAGAGAGGCAGAGGCAGAGAGAGAGAGAGAGAGAGAGAGAAAGGTGTTCCATCTGCTGGTTCATTCCCCAGATGGCTGCAATGGCCAGAGTTAGGATGATTCGAAACCAGGAGCCAGAGTTTCTTCTGGGTTTCCCATGTGGGTGCTGGGGCCTAAAGACTTGGGCCATCTTCTACTGCTTTCCTAGGACATAGCAGAGAGCTGGATCACAAGTGGAGCAGCCGGGACTCGAACCCATGTCCACATGGGATGCCAATACTGCAGGTGGTGACTTTACCTATTAAGCCATAGTGCCAGCCCCTACACTTTTTAATATTAGAGTTGTTCTGGCTTCATGAATGATACGGGAAGTTTTCTTTCTTTGCTGTTTCTTTTTTTTTTTTTTTATCTTTTTTTTGACAGGCAGAGTGGACAGTGAGAGAGAGAGAGACAGACAGAAAGGTCTTCCTTTGCCGTTGGTTCACCCTCCAATGGCCGCCGCAGACGGCGCGCTGCAGCCGGCGCACTGCGCTCCTCCGATGGCAGGAGCCAGGAGCCAGGTGCTTTTCCTGGTCTCCCCATGGGGTGCAGGGCCCAAGCACCTGGGCCATCCTCCACTGCACTCCCGGGCCACAGCAGAGAGCTAGCCTGGAAGAGGGGCAACTGGGACAGAATCCGGCGCCCCGACCGGGACTAGAACCCAGTGTGCCGGCGCCCCAAGGCGGAGGATTAGCCTGTTGAGCCACGGCGCCGGCCTCTTTGCTGTTTCTTGAAAATCTTTGCATAAGTCTAGTATTATATCTTCCTTAAATACCTAACATTAACAGTGAAACCAGCTGGACTGGGAGGTTTTATGTTTGCTGGTGTTTTTTTTTTTTTTTTTTGCCTTTCTATTTTTTTTTATTTTTAAAAAGATGGAGAAAATTATTCTATTATGATTTCTTTAATAGATTAAATTATTCTGATTTTAATTCTTTTGTTAACCTTTGGTAAGTGGAATTTTTTTCAGGGAATTTGGTTTATTTCTTAACCTTTTCAAATGTTAAAATATATTTCTTTTTATCATGTTAATAATATCTCAAGGATATGAGTTAACACTCTTTCCTTTGTTTTTTATTTCTTCTTAGTTATATATTATAAAGTTTTGATCAGTCTTGGGTTTTGAGCAATTTTATTAACCTTGTTTAAAAATTGTGTTTTTAATTTTTTTCTTTGGCTTTTTTTTCTATTTTGTTCACTTACTGTGTTATCATTATTAATTGTACCCTACTTCTTACCTTGGATTTAGCTTGCTTTTGTTCTCCTTAGTTTCTTAATAAAGAAACATATATTATTGATTTTAAATTAAATAACCTAAATTTCAAATTTGCTTTCATTGTTTCAAATGAATTTTGATAAGCTATATTTCCATTATCATGTTTTAGTATTTTTTGCTGACATTCTAATTTATTTTATAATTCTGTTTACTTTTAGCTCTCTATGAATAAATTTCTGAGTATGTTGTGATTTTACATTTATCTTATTTTAAAGGTTTATATTCATTAAATTTGGGGATTTATATTTTACCCTTTTTTCCCTCAACTCCATATTTCTCTGTTTTACTTTGTGTGTCATATGCATATATCCATATATATATATATATATATATACACATATACACAAGTATATTTTAATCATGTTCTGGACATTAGTTTTAACTCATTGTAGTTATTAAGGATTATTTTGTCTTCCTCTAAAGGGTACAGATGAAGCATCTCTATTCCAAAATCCAAAATTCAAAATGCTCCAAATTCTGAATGGTTTTGAAGGGCTGGCATGACACCATGAATGGAAACTTCTACACCTGAGCTCAGCTGATGGGTCACAGTCAAAACACTGGCACACTGCAATGTTATTTAAAATTACCTCTGACTGCATGCATCAGGTATGTATGAAACAAAATGAATTTATGTTTACACTTGGGTCCTATCTCCAAGAAAACTTTATGTATAGGCAAGTATCACAGAATTTAAAAGCATCTAAAGTCTCAAGCTCTTGTGGTCCTGAACATTCTGGATAAGAGATAGTCACCCTATGCTGGTTTTTACTTCGGTGGATAATTCAGATACTAGTGAGTCTCTTGGAACTCATGTAAGGGGGCAGTTAAGACAGATCTAGGCCTGTGCCGAGGCTCACTAGGCTAATCCTCTGCCTGCAGCGCCGGCACACCGGGTTCTAGTCCCGGCCGGGGTGCCGGTTCTGTCCCGGCTGCTCCTCTTCCAGTCCAGCTCTCTGCTGTGGCCTGGGAAGGCAGTGGAGGATGGCCCAAGTGCTTGGGCCCTGCACCCACATGGGAGACCAGGAGGAAGCACCTGGCTCCTGGCTTCGGGATCTGCGTGGCGAGCTAGTCGCAGCGGCCATTGAGGGGTGAACCAACAGAAGGAAGACCTTTCTCTTTGTCTCTCTCTCTCACTGTCTAACTCTGCCTGTCAAAAAAGCAAACAAACAAAAAAAGACAAATCTATAGAAAGCTTGTGTTATTTTCTAAGCTCAGCTCCAGCCTCCAAACACTGTCTCCTCAGTAGACCTTGTCAGGGCTTGGCTTAGGTTGGTGAAACAAATGTATGCCAGGAATATTGGTGATGCCTCTGTTTTGGCTATGCTGGACCAACATTGACTACAGCTCTGCTTCACCTCCCCTTTCTCTGCTGCATTGTCAGAGCCACATCGCTTTCCAAGCCCAGCCCGTCCTCCAGGCAAAAAGTCACAGGGAATGCCCACAAATCTCTAGTGATCCATTTTTCACAGTACTATGGCCAGAGACCCTGGACACTTCATGTGCCTCCATCCTAACCTGTGTGTCTTCGGAGTACTGTGTAGGGTTAGGAAAATATCCACAGGCAGAGAGCCACAGGCTCACGAGATTCTCTGTGCTCTGGGTTCCATCTCTATGCTGCCTTTTGTATGCTATCTGCAAGAGAGTGGTTCACATTTTTGTGTGGTTTTAGTGTTTTGTTTTACCACGATCATTCCTTCTGGTAGCATTTAGAAACATAAAGCATAATGTCTTATTTAGAATATAAAGTGTTTATATTTTTATTAATCTATATTCTCCAGAAACAGAACCAATAGGAGACAGAGATATGGGTAGAGGGAGAGGAGAGAGGGGTGGCTCACGTGATTGTGGGAGTTTACAGCTCTAACATCTTTAGGACAAGTGTACAGGCTGGAAATTCAGGTAAGAGTTAACTGATGATGCTATTCTTGGGTCAGAAATCTGCAGGGCAGGCCTCCCTGGCAGTTTCTATATTGCAGTCTGAGACTGGATTCCTCCAGGAAAACTCAAGTGTTACTGTTACAGCAACTTTAGGTTATTGGATAAGGACCATGAATCTCCTGGAGGTTGACTTGCTTTATTCAAAGTCTACTGATATAAATATTAGTCATGTCTAAAAGATGCCTTCGTAGCAACATACTGGACTTATGTTTGAAAGAACAACTTGGGACTAGAGCCTAGCCAGGTTGTTGCATAACATTAAGTATAATACCCAAGGTTTGGCGGCTGGCATTGTGGCACAGAGGTTTAATCCTCTGCCTGTGGTGCTGGCATCCCATTTGGGTGCCGGTTCTAGTCCTGGCTCTCCTCTTCCCATACAGCTCTCTGCTATGGCCTGGGAAAGCAGTAGAAGATGGAAAAAGTGCTTGGGCCCCTGCACCCACATGGGAGACCCAAAGAAGCTCCTGGCTCCTGGCCTTGGATCTGCGCAGCTCCGGCTATTGCGGCCATTTGGGGAGTGAACCAGTGGACGGAAGACCTATCTCTCTGTCTCTCCCTCTCACTGTCTGCAACTCCACCTCTCAAATAAAAAAATAAATAATAATAAAAAATCCCAAGGTTTCTATATTGTCCTCTACCTGTGATCTTCAGTTGCCTACGATTTGTTTCATGATGACTCAGCTCACAGAATAGTGATTTGTTTCCTTTTCACTGTTTTTAAGAAAATGTATTTATTCACACATACTTACCTAAAACATTTCTTTTCTGGATTGAGTCTAATAATTACAAGTGTTAGGTCAAATAATTGAAAGGATATTAATATAACTATTACCTGGCCCTCAGAACATTGTTAGCATCTTATATTACTACCATAAATGCATGAATGTCATTTTCTTCCCACAATGGGATATGGTTAGCATTTTAAAAAATGTGTTTATTAGATGTACGAAAATGATAAAGCATTTGTGTCTGAGCATGCTTAAATGTAATTAAACACATGAGACTGAGACAATTTTAAATTATGATCAATTTTAATTATCATTTTCATATTTATTTGAGGTTATATGTCTTATTCTTGTAGAGTTGTAATGGATAGTCATATAGTTTGGATGAGGACTTTTGTGTGCCATCTCTTTTTTATTACTTTCCATTTTGTGAATTGCTGTTGGTTTTTCTTTACAACTAGAATTAGCAGAAAGCTTTAAGAGGGCAATCTGATTCCCAGCATGAAGAATTCAGTAGTTTCTCAGATACCGAATTCATTGGAATTTTTGTACTTTCCTGGTGACGATTTTCACCATGATAATTTTCACATGGTAGAAGTATTTTTTGGGAAATTAAATAATTCTTATTCAAAAATGATTTCAGTATTAAATCATGCCTTTTTCAGTTGTTATATATGAAATTGTTTGGGATTCTGTTAGCTTATATGACTTGTGGAATTATTTAGGTATTTCCCTGGCTCCATAAGCCATATAATATCAAAAAGAATGCCTGTGTCAAAATCTTAGAGTAAGGCTAAAGACTTTTCTCCGAATACCTCATTATATGCACTGTGTATATTTTGACATCTAGCTTTCTTACACTCATGAGTTTGGCAATAATGAACAAATGAGGTTTGCATTCTGTAATCCAGGAGTTATGAGAGCAATTTCTCATTTCCAGGGGCCTGAGGATTTTTATTTTGTTTTTGTTTCCTTTTGTATCCTACTGCAGATTCATACAGAGTCTGTCTAGTTTTGTCTTTGTGTATGTCGTGGAGTTTGAACAGCAGGAAGGAACTGTGTAAGTGCAAGAACAGTGTTGGACAAAGATCAGATTTCCCTAGAAGAATCTTTCTTTCTCCTTCTCATCTTTGCTACCAAACACAAAGCTTGCTGAAGAGATTATGGTGGAATAAGTAGGTGTGATTCAGACAGGGTCAAGTGTCTATTAGGAGTCGGAAGAGACATAACAGAAACTCCTCTGACTAAAAGAGGTGACTGGAGCCTGAGAGAATTTGGAAGAGAGAAAGTCCAGGATCCCTCAAACGCAGGGGATTGTACCCTGCTGTCTAACTAATGCTGAAGATGAAAAACGTACAGAAAAGGATCCTGGTGCGTTTTCTGGCTTAACTAAACACCCTCCACCTCAAGCAGAGAGCCGGTATGCTTAAATGGATAATTAGGACGGGGGATGGGGCCGGCGCTGTGGTACAGCGGGTTAACGCCCTGGCTTGAAGCGCTGGCAGGCCATATGGGCACCAGTTCTAGTCCCGGCTGCTCCTCTTCCAATCCAGCTCTCTGCTATGGCCTGGGAAAGCAGTAGAAGATGGTCCAAGTCTTTGGGCCCCTGCACTCTCAAGGCAGACCTGGAAGAAGCTTCTGGCTCCTGGCTTCGGATTGGTTCAGCTCTGGCCCATTGCTGCCAGTTGGGGAGTGAACTAACGGATGGAAGACCCCCCCCCCCCCCGCTTCTCTTCTTTCTGTGTAACTGTGACTTTCAAATAACAATAAATAAATCTTTAAAAAAAAGCATGGGAGAAATTTTAGATACCACCAACGGATGGAAGACCTTCCCTCACTGCTTCTCCTCTCTCTGTTTAACTGTGACTTTCAAATAAAAATAAATAAATCTTTTTTAAAAAAAAAGGATGGGGGAAATTTTAGATACCATGGTTGTGAGGCTAACTGATGCTTAAGGACCACAGAACTCTTCCTAACTAATTGAGGATAGGTAAATCCCCAGTGCCCCACCGTACCCTGCCTCTCAGGAGCCCCACTAGAATTCGACGTTGAATATTTCATGCGCCCTGCCAATGAGGGCTAGGGACCACCGCTGGTTAATTCACTGAAAATAAAGGAAAGCTTTTTGAAAGCTTGAAAGTATGCACTGAAACTCATCACTGGTATCTTAAGAAACTGTCCTTCCATATCCTTTGGCAATTGTTAATATTTGGTATGTTAAATATTTGGATCAAAGTTTGCCACTTTGATGGTGTTTCTGTTCTATTTTCAAGTCTTTTCCTTGCCTTTTGTCATTATGTGGCTTGTCAAATAAAAAGCTGATCACAGTGCCTTCATTGTGGGATTTACATTTTGATACATTAACATTCAATTTACTAATAAAAAATATCTTCTCATGGGGGGGGGAATCATTGTAATCCATAAGATGTACCTTGGAAATTTATATTCTAAATAAAAGTTAAAAAAAAATATCTTCTCTGGGAGCCAGTGTTGTAGCCGAAAGGGTTAGTGAAGCCACGGCTTGGAAGGCCCACATCCTGTATCGGAGCTCTGGTTCAAGTCCCAGTTGCTCTGCTTCTGATCCAGCTTCCTCTTCATGTGCTGGGGAAGGCAGGAGATAAGGACCCAAGTGCTTTGGCAGCTGCCACTCAGGGGAGCCCCAGATGGAGTTCCAAGCTTGCAGCTTAGGCCTGGCCCAGCCCCAGCTGTTGCAAGCAAGGAGGGAGTGAACCAGTGGATGGAAGATTTTTTTCTCTCTGCTTCTCCCTCTGTGTCACTCTGCCCTCCAAATAAATAAATTGTTAAAATATTGTTATCTTTTTAGATGCCTGAAGCTTCACTTTTTTCTTGCCTTCCCCCATATCTGTTTTGGTGATCCAACATGTCTGCACAGTTGGTTTTTCTCAAATAATCCATTAATTAACCACATTCTATAAATAATGTGCAATAAATATTATCATTAAAATTGTCCTCATCTTGGAAGAGTTTGTTCATTTTCATTGATTACCAACTGATAATGTATTTTTTTAAGAAAATGTCTTTATTTCAGAGGTGTGCAATCTAAAATATGCAGACCAAATTTGGTCTAGTCTTGTTTTTATGTGTTAAGATTGCTTTTACATGTATAGAGTTATACCCTCATCCTTCCCCCCTCCAAAAAAAAAAAAAAAAAAAGAAAGAAAGAAAAATGAGTGACTGAGACCATATGTGGTACACGAAGCTCAAAATATCTACCATCTGGTCCTTCACACACACGAAAAGCTTGCTGACCCCTGCTCTGTTTTATTTCAAAGCACATCCTGCCCCACTCATCTCCTCTCATGCCTACCCAACTACGACTTGCGTGACTCTTGAACTTGGAAAGTGGGGATTCCATTCGCCATGTTCCATGGCTGGAGGAAGCTAAAATGCCAAGCAATTCAGATTTCCAGGAAGTGGCCCTCAAGCAACGACTGTGTCGCATTAGTGGATATACACCAAGGCCTGGCTTCTGGGGTGGGACGACTGTGGCACACCCACCCCTCACTGCCTTGCAGAGCACACCCTGAGATAGTAAGCCAGTTCATCTCCATGGTAACCTGATTGACAGCATGTACTGAACAGTTTCTTTATGTTCGCCTCCTGCTCTCGCTGTCTGCTGGAATTAGGCCTCAAATAAGCTCCTCACACTCAGTTCATGTGTCATTGCCTAAAATAGTCTTTGGAATGCATATTTTCTATTTTCTTTCCGCCTCCTTGAATTTTTCGCAGTTCCTTAATTTCATACATAATGCATTCCTGGAAATGTGTATGAATTAAGTATGTCTAATTTGAAAAGATAGACTTATATTTTATACATTCTCAGAGAGCCAAATATGTGATTTAAAATTTCTCATGACATTAACGTTTAATCACACATTTCAAAGACATGTTTTAAATATTTTACACCTAATTTTAAACTTATTTTTCTTCACAATTTCTCAAGTGAGTTGACCATGTTTACCCAGTGACTCATTAAAGCTAAAGACTCATCTCTTTGGACACACTTAATGGTTTGCATCTCTGTGCTGCCTTTGGCTGGTAACATCATTTTCATTTTTTCCTCTTTCTATTTTTTTTTTAATTAATCAGGTCAAAATGAAATTAGGTTTTCAAATAACTGGAAAAAACTATTCAGATGCAGATCAGTGCTGTGGCTAAAATGCATATTTGGCAAACAGGCAATCTCACCTTGAAACATTTCAATGTCTTTATTCATCAGAGGTAGAATGAACACCATAACTGACTTGAGAAAGGTATTGCAGAGCTAACAATGTATGGTTTTTCTTAAGAATGCTACCCAGGAAAGTTAATTATTAAACAAAGTAAGGACATCTTACTAGCCTTTTCCCGCTTCCTTCAGGTGTCCCTGCAGTTTGGGGCTGCTAGAGCTTTGTACATCTGGTGATTTTTCTTGCTCCACTTGTTCTTGTTTATTTACCTGGTGTTTGCTTAGGGCAGTGGTTCTCCCCTATGATTGCATAATGGAATCCAGAGGGCTTCAAAGGCAGTTTGGAGCCGTAGATCTCACCTCTCGAGAGTCTGCTTTAATTGCAATGGGTGTGGTGTGGGCGCTGGGACTTTGAGAGCTTCCCAAATGACTTGAATGTGCAGCTAAGGCTGAGAACCACAGAATCAGGCAGGGGTTCAGGGATTCTATTGGACTTTGATGTTTCTTGTTTGAATCTCTCCCATAAGAAAAAAAGTTATAATAAATAAAGTCCCAATAGGAGAATCTGTCCCTCTTCTGAAATATTTCTTTCTCTTGTGCTTTATTTTGGAGGACATTGTATGCTTCCAGCTCTTTTTAAATGTGTCCAACTGCTTTTTGAATGTGTACTCAACTGCTGTCACTTGGTCTCCCAGGAGAATGTACCTGCACCAGTAACACAGCTTACCACTGGTGCTATCACCATGAGCACAAAGAAACAAGATGGAAAATACGGAGGGAGGAGCAGCCGTTACTGTCCTCTACGTACTTACACCTGGGGCCGGCATTGGTTGTCGAACCCTCGCCAGCAAGGGTCCAACGGAGTCATGACATGACCGCTGTTGATCGGTTCTCAAGGAAATTTATTTTTAGTGATAGCAGAAGGAAAGGAGAGAAAGAAAGAGAAGAAAGAGCAGAAGCAGCCGAGAGAAAGAAGGAGAAAGACTGAAGAAGCTGCCGAAATTCCTGCCCCTATCCTGGTCTCTTATCCATCCCTGGTCCCCTAGGGCAAGCAGTCCCTAGCCAATAGTCCAATCAGGTTAAAGGGCACGCATAGCCTCAGGTGGAAGGTGTGTCTCGTCTCATCAGGTTGTTTGCAAGTCTTTTGTTCCGCACTTCCTTGACTTTGTTCTGCTTTGCAGGATGAGGCAGTGCAATGAGGAGGTTCCCACAGGTGGCCTGCAGTTCCCCACTATGGGTACAGTAGGTTATGTCACTTATGACTCTGGCATCCCATAATAGAGTGCCAGTTTGAGTGCCAGCTGTTCTGCTGCCAATCCAGCTTCCTGCTAATGCACCTGGGGAAGCATCTGAAGATGGTCTGAGTGCGTGAGTCCCTGCCACCCCGTAGGAGACTCAGATGGAGCTCCTGGCTCTTGGCTTCAGCCTGGTCCAGCCCTGGCTGTTGCAGTCATTTGGGGAGTGAACCAGAGGATGGACAATCTTTCTCTCTCTGTCTTCCCCCCTGCCCCCATCACTCTGCTTTTCAAATAAATAAACAAGTGGTTTTTTAAACAACAAAGATAACCCCAAATCTAGCAAATTCCATATGGTTATTCCTTTGTATGCCTTCTTTATTGTTTTTTAAAAATTTTATTTATTTATTTGAGAGGTAGAGTTACAGACAGAGAAGGCGAGGCAGACAGAGAGGTCTTCCATCTGCTGGTTCACTCCCCAAATGGCTGCAATGGCCAGAGTTGGACCGATCTGAAGCCAGGAGCCAGGATCTTCTTCCAGGTCTCCCATAAGGGTACAGGGGCCCAAGCTCTTGGACCATCTTCTGTTGCTTTTCTAAGGCCATTAGCAGAGATCGGAAGAGGAGCAGATGGGATGCGAACTGGCACCCATATGGGATGCTGCCCAGCAGGCAGAGGCTTAGGCCACTGTGCCACAGCGCTGGCCCCTACATGCCTTCTTTACTGGACCTCACCATCTCCTCTCATCCTCTCTTCCTCTCTCCATCTTTTCAGGCAACTCTTATAGATTGCACAGTATAAGAGTTTTGCCAGGCTCATGTTCATTAACTATTTGGTCATGGAAGGCAAAAATAGGATTAGAGATTCCTTTTTGAAGAAGTTTAAGGGGACTACACCTTTGGAAGACACCAGAAACCCTTCCTGTGCATTACAAGCGTGGTGTTGTTACCAAGGTCAAATGTTCATTTGGGCTTATTTTAGAGAAACAGGTGGAGATTCTCCTTGCGGTTTTGGGTAAGATTATGCACTTCTTTCAATTAGATCTCATGTTTTCTTTTCTTTCTTTTTTTTGACTGACAAGATTTTCTCCTTACTAATGCCAGTGAAGTGTCTTCTTTTTGTCTCTCACCTGATTAATTTCATGCAATCCAGGAGTCAGGAAATACTTGTGGCTGTTCTGCTATGAGGTACTTCAAAAAGTTCATGGACAGTGGGATTAAAAGGTAAAGTGAGGGCTGGTATTGTGGCTTAGCAGGTTAAGCTGTTGCTTGCAACACTGGCATCCCATATCCAAGTCCATGGTAAAGTCCTAGTTCTCAGCTTCCAATCCAGCTTCCTGCTAATGTGCCTGAGGAAGCAGTGAATGATGGTTCAAGCACTTGGGCACCTGCCCCACTGAGGGAGACTCAGATGGAGTTCTTGGCTCCTGGATGTGACCTGGCCCAGCCCTGACCATTGTGCACATTTGGGATGTGAACCAAGGAATCTCTCTCTCTCTCTCTCTCTCTCTCTCTCTCTCTCTCTCTCTCTCTCTTCTCTCTCTCTCTCTCTCACACGCACACACATACCCCTTTTGAATAAATAAATGAATCTTTAAAAGTAGGTTATTTTTGGTATAACTTTTATACACACATGAAATATTATGTATAATGTGCATTTTCATCAACTCCTTGTGTATGTGTGTGGATTTTGAAACATTTTAACATTAAAAAAAATGTATCATGGGGCCAGCGCTATGGCGCAGTAGGTTAACACCCTGGCCTGAAGCACCGGCTGGTTCGAGACCCAGCTGTTCCACTTCCAATCCAGCTCTCTGTTATGGCCTGGGAAAGTAGCCCAAGATGGCCCAAGTCCTTGGGCCCCTGCACCCATGTGGGAGACCCAAAAGAAGCTCCTGGCTCCTGGCTTTGGATCGGCACAGCTCCAGCCATTGTGGCTAGTTGGGGAGTGAACCATCAGATGGAAGACCTCTCTCTCTCCGCCTTTCCTCTCTGTGTGACTGTGACTTTCAAATAAATAAATAAATCTTTAAAAAAGAGAAATGTATCTTTTCATTCCATTTTTCACAAACTACTTGAAGTACCTTACAGATTCTTTTTATGAAAAAAAGTATTTTTTTGACAGGCAGAGTTAGTGAGAGAGAGAGACAGAGAGAAAGGTCTTCCTTCTGTTGGTTCACTCCCCAAATGGCTGCTACAGCCGGCGCTGCACCGATCTGAAGCCAGGAGCCAGGTGCTTCCTTCTGGTCTCCCATGCGGGTGCAGGGCCCAAGCACTTGGGCCATCCTCCACTGTCCTCCCGGGCCACATCAGAGAGCTGGACTGGAAGAGGAGCAACCAGGACAGAATCCGGCGCCCCAACTGGGACTATAATCCGGGTGCTGGCACTGCAGGCAGAGGATTAGCCTAGTGAGCCGCGGCGCCAGCCTTATGAAAAATTTTTAAATGTTTATTTTATTTATTTGAAAGGCAAACTGACAGAGAGGGGAAGAGAGAGAGAGAGAGAGAGAGAGAGAGAGAGACAGAGGGATCTTTCATCAGCTGCTTCACTCCCCATTGGCCACAAAGGCCAGGGCTGGGCCAGACCAGGAGCCAGGAGCCAGGAACTTCTTTCAAGTCTCCTGCGTGGGTGCAGAGCTCCAAGTACTTGGGCCATCTTCCCTTGTTTTCCCAGATGCATTAGCAGGGAACTGGATTTGAATTGGAGTGGCCAGGACTCAAACCAGGTGGCAGCTTTACCCATTATGCCACAACGCCAACCCCAGATTCAAGGAAAATATATTTAGTGACTTTGGGTGGGGCAGGCTGGGTGGTCAGAGTTCTCTATTAGGACATGGTCCTTTGCCAATGAAGCTAATGATGAACAATGAACAATAACCAATAAACAGATGGTGTGTTCTAAGACCAGAGAAGCCAACAGCTGTGGCAACCTTGCCAAACCACACACCTGCAGAGTCAGAGATGGGATTTCCCATCTCACCCTTGCTATCTGTGTGGTCCAAATAATTTCATGTCTTGACACTGATCCTTCTAGCATCAGTGGACATCTGACTTAGCAATGTAGGTTGAACATAATAATTCACTTGATAGACACAGTTCGTTGGGATATGGATGAGAACTTGCTCTGAGATGGATCAATTAGAAACTTCCCCTGGACACCCTACTCTCTCTAGTGGCAAAGATGGATACCTAAGACATCATACTCATCTGTAACCTGACTGCCTGTTTTGTGGGTGAATCCTGTTGACAAACTAATGTTTTCAGAGAAGAGGACTCAGAATGTCCTGGGTTCTCATTTTTTTGAAGCCCAGACTACCAACGAAGTTCCAATTTCTATCTCTTGTGTAAACCAGGAAATTCTCCTTTCACATAAAATGGTTTGAGGTGGGTTTGTGTCACTTCCAAACGAAAAAGTCTGGATTAATACTAGCAATCTTGTAATGAGAACATCTGAATTGAAGACCTGTCTGTGACTCTGAGAATCTACAGCCATGCCTGCAAAATGGCAGTAACAACATCCGCACATTAGAGAGACGATGAGAAAATTCCTGTCTCGGTGTCTGCACTATAACAACAGAGTAGAACAGAACACAGACATTAGTTCCTTGACACTTTTTTCCTCTCTGCTCTTCTCCGCCCTCCATTGAAAGGAGCAGCAAAATGAGAGGCCAAATACACCAAGCACTGTGTCTTTCTTTACTTGCAGTCGTCTGTGAAAGGCTCTGGTGTGGATGTGCTGTTTTGGGAGTCATTGCAGTGTCACCTGCATCAAATCTTAGAGTACTAAACAGAAATATAAAAGCAGGCATTTCTGATCATTTTCCTTGCCCAGAATCATAACATTCCCTTCGTGCTGCATAACTGTGCACTTTGTCATAGTGTCTGGGATAATGTGCCTGCCACCTAACTGCAGATTTCCCATAGATGATTAACCTGCTCCTCTCGAATAGCTGTTCAGAAGTAGGGAGTAAGCCATGGCCAACTTCTAAAACACCATCAGAAGTCAGAAAATATTACAGTCAACAGAAAAATAAAAGAATAGTTCACGTTATTCAATTTCAACAATCTGAGCAAGCATCTTGAGCCAGCCAAGCCTCTATTGATTAGGTTAGTGTGTCATCCTGTTCCAGAGGATAATGGTAATAAAACCAATGCCATTAAGTGCTCAGGGACCATGTCACAATATACTGAGCGAGACAGATGTCTCTGTGCTCATAATGTTCCACATTTATAAATAAAAATCTTCTTGTCCACTTCCTAAAATCATGCTTCGCTACAAAATTATATGTGCAATTTTATATTTCAAACCTCTCTCTTGTTCTCATTTGTGCATTTGCCTCCTGCTTCCCTTGAAGGGAGGATGATGTATTTATACCTTCACTTCTGCTTTAGAGACAGTGGAGAGAATTGGATACTCCCCAGGGGCCTGACAAGGCCATGGCACGCCTCACTTTGTTCCCACACACTGCCTTCTATTACAGACATGTAACTTGTCCCTGGAAAAGTTTCTGTTTATTTCCTCCCTCTAGTTTCCTTTGTGTCTTTAAGCCATCTTATTACCCAAGCTCCATCAGCTAAAAAAATAAAAGCTAAGTCACTGAGAATAGCAAGTAGATATTGATGTCTCAGAAAAGTGTGTATTCCCGTCAACTAATGTGGAACTTCATTACCTTGCTTATGAATGTAACGACTATCTCTATATACTGAGCTTCTGATCCATCGATCTTTGAAAAAAAATGTTGGGGCCTGTGGTCAATAGACAGTTTTGTTCAAGCCCATTTTTATAGATTAATTACAGTCACCTCTTATATCTGAGAGGATTGGTTTCAAGACAATTCCATGGACACCAAACTCCTTAGATACTCAGTTCCTAAATATGAATTGGCATAGTGTTTGCATACAACCGATGCACACTTTCCCACCTACTTTAAATCATCTCTAGATTACTTATACTATCTATACTTACACTATTCATCTGTAGATAGATATATCTATACAGATAAATATCTATATCCATACTTATACTATACATAATATAATGTACTTTTAATGTAAACAATTATTGTATTGTCTAGGGAATATCGGCAAGAAAAAGAAACTCAGTGCATGTCCAGTACAGATGCCCTTTCGGTTTTAATATTTTCAGTCTGCTGTTGGTTGAATTTCAGGTTGTGGAACCACATCTAGGAGAGCATGACTGTGCATGCTCCAGTGCAAACCAGCTTGTCCCCCTGAGCATTATATTCCCATGTTTTGTACAATAGGTGTCATAGTGCATAACCAATGGCTGGTTTCAAGCAGAAATGGGACAAGTCACCTGAAATAAAACCCAAAACACTTTTTTTGTAAATATGTTTTGAATCCAACTCAGCCCTAGACAACTTTCCAGAGAGACCAATGGTGTTGTCTCCTTGACAGGTAGCTCTAGCAAGACAAGTGTCATAATGCTTCTCTGGGGATGGAGGGCGGTTCAACCAGGTAATTAGACATCCTTGTGTTGTTATCTCCCACTCAAAGTCTTGCTTCCGATTGATGTCTGAATGACCTACGGGCAGTTCTTAGCTGCTAGCGGGAGAGAGAGATGGAGGTGAAAGCCGTAAAACACCTGCTCATCTCTCTGCATTTCAAGGCTGTGGCAGAACAGCTCCTCGTAATAATGACCCTGGAATCACAAAAGAATGCCCTGTGTCTCCATCAGATGGAATTCTTTCTTGGCATGCAGTTCACCAAAGCAACTCTTGAGACTCAGGAGTAATTGTTTTAAAATTGATTGCATGTGGGCCTGAGTCTGCAGCCCAGGATGTTAGGGAAGCAGAGCGAAACCCTGAGCTCGCTCGGTGTCTGTTCCATACCCCGGCCTGGCTCCCCAGACGGGCCCTGATGCTTCTGCTCTCCTCTCATGCCACGGATCCTACCCCCTCTCTAAGCTGGCTTCCCCAAATTTCTATGCGCTCCGCAGTATAGGCGGTGTGTGTCAAGGGAGGATGCTTTCCTTGTGTGTGTCACACAGGCCAGCATTTCAATATCTCTAAGACGACTTTTTTCAGAAGGAGGGGAGTACGTGCTGACGAAGCACCTGTAAGAAGTGCATATGCCGCCTCAGCGTGGAAAGAACAATCTCCCGAGACAGCTGGGACGACGCAGGGCACCTCGTTGCTTTTCTTCCGCCACGTGGCTGTCAGGAAGGTCACTTGGGCAGCTCAAGCTTTCACTGGAAAGTAACTATCTTACAGGTCACCTTTGTCACTGACTTCGTGAGCCTTTCTTATGTTGTGATTTTAATTGTCTTTGTGCAGCAAGAGCCGGGGATTTGTATGTTTGCCCATTTCATACCAAGCCGAGCCAGGCAGTAATTGGTAAGATATGCAGTGCTCTGAGTGGCAGGATGTGATTCAGAAAAATATGCATCTTGGGGTAAGGTTTGCAGGCATGGGGCTGGTGCTGTGGTGCAGTGGGTTAAAGTCCCAGCCTGCAGCACCGGCATCCTGTATGGGTACTGGTTGGAGTCGTGGCTGCCTCGCTTCTGATCCAGCTCCCTGCTAATGCGCCTGGGAAAACAGTGGAGGATGGCCCAAATCCTTGGGCTTCTGTACCCACATGGAAGACTCAGAAGAAGCTCCGGGCTCCTGGATTCAGCCTGGCCCACAGGCAGTAGTGGTAGTCATTTGGGGAGTGAACCAGTGGATGGAAGACCTCTTTCTATCTCTACTTCTCTCTGTAATTCTGCCTTTCAAATAAATAAAATAGATCTTTTAAAAGAAAGATTTGGAAGCATGGCATAAGTTTATAAAGATATTTGTTCAGGGTCTGGCGCTATAGCCTAAGCTTCCTCCTGTGGCAAAGGCATCCCATATGGGTGTCGATTTGAGTCCCGGCTGCTCCACTTTGATCCAGCTCTCTGTCATGGCCTGGGAAAGCAGTAGAAGAGGTTCAAGTGGTTGAGCCCCTGCACCCATGTGGTAGACCTGGAAAAACTCCTGGATCCTGGTTTCAGATCAGCCCAGCTCTGGCCATTGAGATCATTTGGGGAGTGAATTAGTAGATGGAAGACCTTTCTCTGTGTCTCTGTCTGGAACTGTACTTTTCAAATAAGTAAATAAAAATCTAAAAAAAATTGGTTCACTGAAGACTATTTGAAAACTTTCTTTCTAATAATGGAAAAACAGCAAAGAACACCATATGCCAAATTAATATTTCACAAAGTAAATACATTCCAAGTGGAAAGAATTCCTTGGTAAATTTAGAAATATTTAAGAAAAAGTTTATTGCTTAGACTGTTGTCATTGTACATTTTTAAAAAAGATTTATTTAATTATTTGAAAGGCAGAGTTACAGAGAGGCAGAGGGAGAGAGAGAGAGAGAGAGAGAGAGAGAGAGAGAGAGAGTCTTCCATCTGATGGTTCATTGCCCAGTTGGCCACAATGGCTGGAGCGACGCAGATCAGAAGGCAGGAGCCAGAAGCCAGGAGCTTCTTCCAGGTCTCCCAGGCAGGTACAGGGGCCCAAGGACTTGGGCCATTTTCTACAGTTTTCCCAGGCCATAGCAGAGAGCTGGATTGGAAGTGGAGCAGCCGGGACTCAAACCGGCACCCATGTGGGATGCTGGCACTGCAGGTGGCGGTTTTACCGGCCACCACAGTGCCGGCCCCAGACATTTCTTAATTTTAGGGAATATAAGAGGACTCCTTTAACAGCTTCCATGCCACACTCTCTGTGACTGGAGATCTGGCGGACCTTAAAACTGCTGAGACAAATACATGCAAATTACGGCAAAGCTCTACACTTAAATGCTTCAATGTCTTTCTGCTGAATTAACAAGAAACCCAGGTTCTTGGCGAAGAACCTCTATGGGGAAGACATGATAGAGGCAATTGGGGGCTGTTTGCCACAGCTGGGTTTCCACTCAAGCTCAGCTCCACCAAGGGTGGGGTCCTCTCTGCTCCTCTAGGGTCCCGGGCCGGGTTTGCCCTTTGCCTCGGTGACTCCAATTCTGTGCTTCTGAGATGCCAACTGTGTCTTTCGGGGCCGCAAAAGCACACCACCCACTTTGGCTAGCAGGATGCTTGTGTTCTGCCCCCTCCCAGGTATTATTTTAAGCAACATTTAGAGGAAATTTCCTATCACAGAGCCGCTGGGTGCACACAGAGCCCACAGGTCTGGGAGAAGGTATGGTAATGGTGGGAGGCGGCAGTGAGTCTGGGCTAAGCAAAGAATGGAGATTTTACATCCTGGAGGACTCAGGCAAGAAGCTTTACAATCAACTGCCTTTTATCCTAAACGATTAGTTCTATGGCCTTCATTTTTTCCCTCACATGTAAATGGGAAGCATACGAGTTCCTGCCTGGTGGCTCAACTCTGGAGAACTTAGCCTTATTACTACTACGAAGTCAGCACTCCCTGAAAATCTGCCATACAGCCTCCAAAAATCAACCACAGAAATGGTATGTCTCCATTTGAAAAAAAAAAAAAACACAAAGTTTTTGTTTCAGAATAGCTTCACGTTTACCCATCGACGATTGTGAACTACTACATTCTCATATACGGCACATTGAGCTTCCCCTGTGGTTAACATCTCATGTTAGCATGAAGTTAAAACCATTGTTCATCCATCAGTCATCTAGATTTGACCAACATTTTTTAAATTAATGGTAGAAGCGGGGCTGGCGCTGTGGCGCAGCGGGTTAATGCCCTGGCCTGAAGCGCAGCCAGCCTCCCATATGGGCACCGGTTCTAGTCCCAGCTGCTCCACTTCTGATCCAGCTCTCTGCTATGGCCTGGGATAGCAGTAGAAGATGGCCCAAATCCTTGGCCCCTGTATCCATGTGGGAGACCCAGAAGAAGCTCCTGGCTCCTGGCTTCGGATAGGCACAGCTCCGGCTGTTGTGGCCAACTGGGGAGTGAACCATCGGATGGAAGACCTCTCTCTCTCTGCCTCTCCTCTCTCTCTCTGTGACTCTGCCTTTCAAATAAATAAATAAATCTTTTTTTAAAGAAGGTACAAATGTTGCCTTTGTTAATTTTACTCATGAATTCAGCTGTCAACTTTTGTAGTATGTGAAGATTTATACTCTTCGATGTATTGACCTTCGAAAATATCTTCCGTCGTAAGTTTTCCTCCTTCTTGGATAAACGGACCTAAAGACAGAGGTTAAATCCTAAAGCCATATTGTCCTCTCCCTCCTGTGCTTCCACATAGGGCATTTGAAAAAGTTGTTGGAAATTGTAATTAAAAGAAAAGTTTATTTTAGCGTGAATACTTTTGAAATCTATGCATAAAGATAATCTGCAAAAATCCATGGAAATGCGTATTATTAAAAAGCTAGGCATGGATTTCAAGATTGTTTTCACACCAAAATTAACTCATCTTTTAGTTCTATTTTCTACAAACTTTTTGAAGTACTCTCCTATACTAAACTTTATCATAACTTATTTAAGCATGTTACCTGGAATATTCCCAGTGTTTTTAGAAATACAAAGTACAGTTGAACTTTCACTCTAGTGTGTACCATAAGAGCATACTGATTTGTTGCTCAGCACTCGGACACGTTGATGATGCAAAGTGAGTTTTAAACCATTTAAATGTCTGCTCTTTCATGTTGTCGCATATCTTGCATTTATGCAATTGATTTTTTTGAACTTATACACTAAATTATAACCACCTTGGTTACATTGTATTTATTGAATTCACTTGATCTAGTTCCATAATTTGAAACTGATAGGAAATTTTAAGTTTGGATTTTACTGTCCAGTGTTATACATTTCTCCTCTCACCTTTATGTTACCCAAAAAAGTTACAAGTATGCCATTCTTTTTTATTATTACCATTTATAAAAATGTTGTCCCAAACTACTGATTAAGTTTAAAGAATGAAACATTATTTTTTTGATCTTTTGTAAAAATCTATTAAAAAGAATAACTGAGGAAGAAAAAGGTATGAACCCACCATGGCAAAGTGAATGAGAGGAGAGAGAGAGATGCCAAAACATTTGTGGAAAATGAAGAGTGGATGAAGAAAAGTAGCTGACCCAGAGTGGAGGGAGCTGAAACTGAACTGTTGGCAGAGATGGCTGCCTGCAGTCGGCTGCAGGTCTCAGCAAGCCACTGGAAATGGAGCGCCAGCTATTTCTCTAGTATATTTTTAAATTTTTGGATTGATATGTCATATTAACACATTATTAAAGGATATACTACAAGATTTCATCGCACATACACAGAACAAACAGTGTTAGTCATCTTTCCATTCAGTAAGAGTCCCTAGACAAGCTTCTTTGGAAGGAACAATGTTTATTTCAGTTTAGAGTTTGGAGGTTCGCAGTCCACGAGTGGGCAGACCCATCGATTCAGGCACCGGGTGAGGCTGGAGGGAGGTGGAGGGCCAGGCACAGGGTGAGCCAGGAAGCACAGAGTGGACAGCACACTCTTTCTTCACACCATGGGTATTTCCTTGCAGAGCCACAACACTCAGTTCTAGGGGCACTCACCTAGCAACCAAATCCAATCCAATCATTTTCCCAGGCCTCACCTTCAGATGCTACAATTCAATTAATCTCCATGATGAATCCACTAACATAAGACTCTGGGGATCACGGTTTTAATGCACGGGATTTTAGGGAGGCACTCAAGTTATTTCCCAAACCATAACACTGACCACACCAGGAAACCAGGCTTTTGATTTCCTTTTCTTTGGCGCTAGAGTCTACCAACAACTTTGTTCCGCTTCTTCATGCAGAATATAATATGTCACCCTGAACTGTGGTCACACCAATGTGCTGAAAAACACTGGAGCCCCTACATACACCCTACTGTGTTTCAGTACCCATAGCCAACCTCCTACATGCACCTTCTCCCTCTCTTCCCCCAGTAATCACTATATATATATATATATATATATATATATATGCCCCCCCACACACACACACACATACACACACACACACATATATATACACACACATGCACACTTAGGTATAATTTAATTCCCACATGTGAGTGGCGATATGTAGTATTTGTTTTTCTGTGTCTGGCTTATTTCACTTAATACCATAATCTCCAGTTGCATCCATTTTTCTGCAAGTGTGAGGATTTCATTCTTTCTTAAGCACAATAATGTTCCATTATGTTTCTATATGACATTTTCTTCATCCATTCACCTGTTGACAGACATATTAGTTCATTCTACATCTTCATTATTGTAAGAAGTGTTGCAATAAAGATGGTAGTATAAATATCTCTGATATAATGGATTCATTTATTTAGGACATATAAAATTTTCAACATTATAATGGATCATTAGTCCATTATTTGGGGAATGGTATCAAACGTTCATCTCGGTTCAAAACATTTTGAAATTCTGGGCTCTATGAAGACCCCTGATGTGCGTGATTTCAAATTTTTTGCAATAAAAACTTTATCTTTTAAATTAAATTTTCTATTAATTTTTTGGAGTGTGCACATCTAAGTGAGAAACAGAGCCTCTCCCAATCTCTGTACATGAATAGAAGTCTGCTTTTTCACAGAACTTGGGAGAGGTGAGCAATGACGGAGACATTGATCTGTCAGAGTGCAGAGATACATTTGATAGCAATTAGTAATAGTAGAACATAATGGTAAAACACGGGCTTTGGCCTTTGAAGTTAAGTGGAATCATGCATGGAAACCCTTAACATGGCATTTGACATATAAGAAATATAAACGAATATTTGCCAAGAGTAAATGCCTGCTACACCTTATTTCTTTTAAATCTCCATGTATTCAATGAAATGAGCCATGCATACTTTTCAAAGATGGAACCACGATATCCAGAGGTTAAGGAAGCAAATGTTGACAGGATTGAAAGTGGTGTGTGTGTGTGTGTGTGCACATGTGTGTGCATGAGAGTGCGTGGTGAGGAGTAGGATTTGAAGCTCACACTGCTGATCATAGTGGCTGTACACTCCTGCCTTCCTTGTTTCAGTGATAATACCTTTGCTTTCACAGTCTCTCAAAAGGCCTATCCAGCACTGGGGAACAATTCTTCCATGAATGCACATAATGAATTTTGCATCAACAGGTTCCTTCCTTCGTTCACTTATATTGAGGGTGAGAGACTTAGGCTGAAGCAGGGAATTATATGAGAGGGAAAACTGCTTATTATGACTTACAAGAAATATTAAAGAAAATAACAGACACCCAGTCATCATTTGTCTTTCTGCTTTCTTAGTGAAATGCCCAAAGTCAATTTTCAAAGGATCTATTAAAGCAAACCACCATACAGCTTTGGCACTGTGGCATAGCAGGTAAAGCCACCACCTGCAGTGCTGGTTCGAGTCCTGGCTGCTCCACTTCCGGTCCTGCTCTCTGCTATGGCCTAGGAAAGCAGTAGCAGATGGCCGAAGTCCTTGGGTCCCTGCACCCACATGGGAGACCTGGAAGAAACTCCTGGCTCCTGGCTTTGGATCGGCGCAGCTCTAGCCATTGTGGCCATCTCGGGAGTGAGCCATCGGTTGGAAAACCTGTCTCTCTCTTTTTCTGCTTCTGCCTCTCTGTAACTGCCTTTCAAATAAATAAGTAAATCTTAAAAAAATATGCAACCATAGCTAGGTGTTTTAGGGCTGAATAACTGTGCAGTCTTGGGTAAGTTATGATGTTATCAGCTTCAGCGTAAGGTGAAACGCTTGATCTCATTTCCAGCTTGAACAGCCAGTGGTTTGGTGAGTAGATAACTAGGGGGAGCAGCAACAATTTGTTTTGTAATTCCACATATCTCATTAGGCACATTCATAGATAATCATATTTTTTCAGTTTATTAATACAATGAAAAAGTTAAATTTTTGACATCATAATATTATAGCAAATTTAATTAGTTCTTAGCCAAACAACACTGAAGTCCTAGAACCTCACTGGCAAGCTGAGGGCATTGGTTTGTCCGCTGCTATGTTGTACCTGCAAGGTGGCTCACCACACACACATAGAGCATCACAGGGCTGCTAAGGTACACCTCACATGCTATTAGACTCCTGGCATCTAGTAGCTAAATTTAGCATTCTGATATTTTTGTTTTCTTGTAGAGATTGGGCTTAATACACAGTGCTTTAACATGTGTACACAAAGACAACTAAACAGCACAGACTTTTTTTTTGAGTTTCATACACATTCACAAGGTAACAGCAAAGTCAGCATTTGTAAAGGAATGTTTAAAAAATGTTGTGAAATATTTAAAGAATTCAAATGGGAAGCACTTCAGCTGGTTTCAATATTTATTCCTCTAGAGCAAGACTTACATCAAACCTCCCATTAAAATCTCCTCTGAGCACCTTATATATTAGTTAATATGAGGATGCAATATTTCCTTACACTCTAAATTGTCACGAAGATAAATATGTATTATTGTAAATAGATAGACCATGGAAATTATTGCATTTATAAAAGGGAAAAACCACATCACAATAACCTCCTATTATGGCTGTGTAGAGAAGAAAATCGTGTGTTACTATGGTAAAAGAGCACAAACATATTGAGTGATGAAAGATAAGTCAGAGATGGGAGTTTAGGGGGAGGGAGGCTTTCCTTCTCCCTCTTAACAAATGCTCCAGCCATAGCTTATGCTTGTGTCTTTGCAAGCAGATCAAGTTCATTTCTAGCACATCTCTGCTTCTGAGTTAACATTTTAAGATGGACTGTAACTTGGATCATCTGGGGCTGTGTAGGTGCATACAAATGCGAGTTTAGAATTTATTTCAATAAGGCTCCAAGCCATAGCAGGAGAAGTCCAGGGCCATCACAGAAAGTATCTGCCCTCTGTTAGAAGTATTCCATCTGTCACTTTGCCTCTATTTTGTTATTTTCTTGTGACTTATAATCAGTCACAATGCATTTGAAGCATTGTAAAGACTTTGAATAAGAAGTAATGTTATAGTGATTATTGCAATAGAGTTTCAAGTTCTGGAGAATAAGATTTTTGACTGGCTTATCTTTGTATTGAGAAGTGCTGCAGTTTGCCAGCTTAGGAATGGTGTCGGTGTGGGGGAAGGATACACAACAGAAAGTATGCATCAGGGCTTGCTTTCACATTCCAGAACATATGACAATGTCATGCCTGCACATGCCATTTTGGCACACGATCACGGTCAAGCTTTTCTAATGTATGTGAGAAACGGTGGCACTGAACGGGGAGAAAGGGTCAGAAATTAAGAAATTAAACTTGGCTTTTGTTCTTGACTCTGGGTGACTCTAGAGCCATCAGTTTACCTCTCTGGATTCCCTGGATTCAATTGACACAGAAATTGGCTGCACATCGCCATCAGCGTGGAAGCCTACACAGAATGCTAACGCTTGTCCACTCCCAAGCCATTTGACTCTCTGCTGGGGAGGCTGAAGTTGCATGTTCTCACAGCACCCTCTTGGATGTTCTAACAGCAGCTAGGATGAAAACCATCATGCTGGCTGGCCCCTAAGATCTTTCCCAGGCAATCATGCAGGCCAGGGGGGAAACTTCATCCTTCTTCTCCTTTTCCACAAGAACTCTCTTATCTTCACTTCCTTTCTTTCTCCTTATTGGACTTAGCAGCAGTGTGAAGCTGTAAGCCATCTTCATGATGTGTGGCAATATCCACCTAGATGTAGTGGAAAGTCGGGTACAACCCTCAGATCAGGATTTTCTTCCTATGCACCATGGGAGCTGAGGTCCCTTCAGTCTTCATGATGGAGTTCAGTCCAAGGCCACCCATAGTCATCTGGCGAATGGGAGAAACCGTAGCCCTTTTTGGCTGCTTTTTGAGTCTTCTGATAGAAGACCAGCTCTGAGGAAAAAGAGTGACTATTTGAAAGAATCGTTGTTTCCTGTTTAAAGCTCTTCCTTGTCATATGTTTAAGTTTTCTTTTGTAGAATGAGTTCCTTGGGTGCTGCGGCAGTGTTTATGAGGTGAGCTTGAGGTGCTCACTGGCCTTGCACACACAAGGGGGCAGTTCTCCTGCTGAAGAAAGCCCAAGGGCACTCACTCATTGAGATTCCTGTGCTGAGAGCCTGCGTTGACCCTCTGGATTAAGGCAGCTTTCGGTATCCATCTCAAGAGATGAGCAAGTTGTGTGGGAGCTGTGATTGCTGGGTAAAATATTACTATCTGATGTGCTCAAATCAACAGCTGGTAGATAGGTCTTTTTCCCATGTCCTTGCTTATAAAATTCTTGTAGATAAAAGCTCTAATAAAGAACTCACTTTGTTATTTATTTTGTTTACTTTTCCAAATTTACTGCAACTGGCCATCATCTACTTAATTTATCTCTTTTCAGCTCAGAATGAATCACCTTACATTAATCATCTGATTACAAATTCCTTAATTCTGTGTAGCATATTTCTCATTCTTCTCAATTTCTTTAACAAGAATTGAGAATTAGGCTTATGGGCTGTGCTGTCGGTATTGGCTAGGTGCTAAGTAGTGACAGATCTACATTGCTTTTATGCCTCTGGGGAGTTTCCAGTGAGGATAAAGTTACATTCATTAAACATCTGACTTACTTTGGAGGCAAATAGGATTCTGTCTGTTCTTCCCTTTAAGAAGTTCACATTTGTATTGCCTTAATCTCCCTGCAGTGGTTCCTCGGGAAATCAGGAAATACCCACCATATGAATCCTTTTTCTGGTTCCGTTAGTACGCAGAACATCAGGTAATTATCTCTCACTCACTGATTCACTCCACAACTATTTGAGTACCTACTCTGTGCCAGGCACTAGTGCTGGAGATGAGGAATGAGCAAAACAGATTTTGCATCTGGAATTCAGCGAAGAGAGGCTAAGTGGTGCTAACTACTATGGAAGAAATAAAGAGGGTGAGGATGGTTCTATAGGCAGGAGGAAAGCACTGTTGCACAGTCAGAGAATTCTGACTACTGGAAGAAACAAAGCAACCAATCAAGCTAAAACTTTGGGGGTGGATGTTTTCTAAAGAGAAGTAACAGAGCAAAGGCGCTGAGGCAGGAGAGTCCTTGGTTCAATTAGGAAACAGCAAAAACAAACAAAAACAACCCAAAAATACAAAACAAACTCTGAAGTGGTTGGAACAGAACGGTGAAGCACCAAGTTTGCAGAGCAGATGAGCAGATCCCCTTGACCAGTTAGGGAGAGGTCATTAGCATCCTGTATTCAGTGGTAGGAACTTTGCGTTTCATTCTAACAGCCACTAGGGGTCAGCGAACAGACCTTATGACTTTTTTTTTTTTTTAATATATTTGAGAGGTAGAGTTACAGAGAGGCAGGTGGTGGCTTTACTGCTACACCATAGCCCCAGCCTCTTCCTAACTCTCTTCAAAGGCTCAGTCTGGCTTCTGTGATGAAAATAAACTTTGAAGGCAAACCTTGAGACAAGGATGCCATTTTGAAGACTTCTTGCACGGCTCAGGCAAGAGATGATAATGGCTTGGCTTGGAGAAGTGTGAAACGGATGTTACCAAATGTTCACATTTTGGATTTATTCTGAAGAAAAAAACACGAGAGAATTCAATGATGGTTTGAGGTTGGTGTGAGGAAAGAGAAAAAAGTCGAGAACA
The DNA here is from genome assembly GCA_949820135.1 of Sylvilagus floridanus. Lineage (NCBI taxonomy): Eukaryota > Metazoa > Chordata > Mammalia > Lagomorpha > Leporidae > Sylvilagus > Sylvilagus floridanus. Next base: position 11,934,970 of record OX463235.1, read on the forward strand.
ACTCTCAGTTATCTTCTGTAGATTATAGACGTGAGTTGCATTATGGGAATATGTCAGGCTTGGAAATGAGAGAAAACAGGTTGCAAATTCTTATTCCAACAGCTGAGTGACTATGGGCAGCACTCAGAAGTGTTAGGAGCTTATTTCTTCAGAAGCGTATTTGTGGTAATTAACACATTATATATCAGGGTTACAATGAAACCGTATCTTAAACTCTCTAGTTTTCCATTTTAATGTCTGCACCATCCCGTAGAGAAATGATGGTATCCCAATTACATGGGTAAAGAACATACATGAGGACATCGAACATTTTGCTCCAGGTCACACAAAGCCTGATATAGGATTTAAATCAGGTCTGTTTGACCTCAGAATTCAAAGCCCCAAATGCCATATTAACAACCATGAAAACCATGATGTTTTTAAGAAAAAAAATAGCTGGGGCAGGCATTTGGCTCCTCAGATGGAACTCCTGCCTTCCATATTGGAGTGCCTGGGTTGGGGTCTTGGCTTTGTTTTCGGTTCCAGCTTCCTACGGATGTGAATCAGGCTTGAGTACTTGAGATATGACAACCCATGTGGGAGACCTGGATCGCGTTCTCTGCTCCTAGCTTTGGCCTGACCCAATTCTAATTATTGTGAGCATTTGAAGAATAAACCAGCAGACGGAATATTTCATCTGCTTGTCTTTGTCTTTCTCTGTGTGTCTCTCTGCCTTTCAAATAAATAAAAACAATCATTTTTTTAAAAAAGTAAACAAAATAGCTAAAATTATAGAATACAAATGATCTTTCAAAAAGTCCATGGAAAGTCATTACGGGAGCAGATGTTGTGCCACAGTGTGTTGCGATACTGCCTGCAATTTTGCATCCTGTATCGGAGTGTTAGTTTGCATTCTGGCTCCTCCAGTTCCAATCTAGCTTCCTACTAATGTGCTGGGAAGGCAGCTTACAATGGCCCAAGTATTAGGTTCCTGCCACATATGCGAAAGACTCAGAGGGAATTCCTGGCTCATGGTTTCATCCAGGCCCACCCATGGCTGCTGCAGCTATTTGAGGGAGTGAACCAGCACATGGAAGATCTCTCTGTTTCTTTCCTCTCCTCTCCTTGCCTCTTTCTGTTCCTTTGCATTGCAAATAAATTAATACATATTAAAGAAAGAAAATATGTATTTTATGCACAAATTTAAATTTTTCCAGCAAAATAGACTTACCTGTTAATTGCATAATATGCCATTTTGTTTAATATCTAATGTATATTATTTCTCATTCTCCCTACCACATGTAAATATTATCTTTTTCTTACAAATGATAAAGTAGAGAATCAGAGAATTTATGTAACTTGTCTACATTGCAATCACCCGGCACACTTCAATTCTAGCTTTCGATGTGGATCAACACCACACACAGCTGTTGGATTTTCTGATGCCAAGATGCACCTCTACCCTAAAGGATTCAGAGTGCGTCTTTGCTGTTGCTGCAGGGCAGGGTGCGGTAGAGGATAGTGTTGAGTGTGGAGATTCTTATGAGAACCCCAGGAGCTCCAGAGAGCAGCAGGTGTCTGCACTGCTAAGATTCCACAGCAATAAGCAATGACTTTCACTCCCTGGCACATTTCGCTGAAGTTAATATTGCAAGATGTTAGTCTGCTTCTTCCTCCATAAACAGAATTTATTGCATTTTTTTCGTTGCTTTCATTTTTCAGAGATGATGAAGTATTTATCAGAAGGCATGCCTCTGCAATTCATAAGACTGTTCCTTTCACGAGCACATCCAATCGTTTCTTTCTCTCTCAAAAAAAGTACAAGTGAAAATCTGACTATTGTTGGATTTTATTTTTGTTCTCATTGAAATGAGAAGGGAAATTTACCAACTATTTCAAAGAGAAAATCTGATTGCCGTTCACAGAGAATAATAAAGAAGAAGCATATGATTTATTGGCAAATGGTGGTGTTAGATTGGTTTCTTTTTGTTTCAGCCTCAGTTATTAGAAAGTCCCAATATAAATCCAAATGAATTTTTTTTTCTTGGAAATTGTAATTTTTTTTCTTGACACAATTTAGTCAAAAATCTTGAAGGGATTAAATCAGTCCTTCTAAGCTTGCTTTTAGAAAAACATGGATTAAGAAAGTTCTGGACATAGCCTGGGCAACTTTTCTCTTCACAGCTGCCCCTGGCCTGGGAAGATGGAGGAATTCTCAATTCTGATGGTGAAACACAGGACACTTATACGCTGCAAAGCTAAGAGGGGATTTCAAACAGTTTGTTGAAAATGGAATTAAAAGAGCCATACATGCATGCAAGTTTTTTTTTTTTAAATTCATACATTTAAAGTATCTTCAAAAAAGTTCATGAAAAGTGTATATTGTATAAAAACAGTGCATGGATTTTCATTTTTCTACTAAAATATAGTTATCCTTTACTATATATCTCTGCACTATCTTTTTGAAGTACCCTCATGTTTGTGTCTTCTGCCACACCATGGAAAATGTGTGAAGAGAATAGGTGGAATGGCTAACAATAGTTGAGATATAGTATCTTAATTTCTAGAAAATTAAGAGTTCAACACAGGGAATACCTCCATTGCCCCTTATACATGGCTGAGCATTTACTAATGTTAACTTGATCCTCACAGCCACCACCAGAGCAGGACAGGTTCAGTCATTCCCTTTTCAGAAAGGAGGAACCAGGGTCTCAGCACTGCCTAAGCACATATCTACTCTAGGGGGCGCTCCCACGATGGCATCCACACCCCTCTGGCCCCTCTTGTGGTCAGTATACATTACACTGGTTTCTCTTCCCATGATAAGCCTCCACTTCCTCCTCTGGAAAATGGGAGCAGGTGTTTTCTAAAAGGACTCGATTTTAAACAAAGTATGTAAACAATTCAGTGTCTATACTGCATTTTAGAAAACTATGTTTTTTTTTCCTCTTTGTGGAAACTGTTTCTGTTTTCACAGAGGTATCTGCATAGGATGCTGAAGTATAAGAAGGTATATAACTTCTAATGGTAACTCTTGACTCTGGAAAGTAGAAAGTTTCACATTGAATTATATGTTAACAACTTAGATGTTTTATTTGCTGTATTTGTTAGGTTGTAGACGAGAAACAGAACCAGTAGATTTCTCTGATACATCCCTAAATGATGTGTATGCAGATACACACATGCATGCTGCATGCATATATATGGTAGATGTATACAATACATATACATACACCATATAATACATAGGGCATGCATGCTATACTATATATGTATACTATATGTGTATATATGTACACTATGAACATATGTGTACACTATATGTATATGAAAACACTTCACAAAAGTTCATGGAAAATGAAATTGAAAGATAAAGAAAAAAAATTTAAAAAAAAGAAAAAAAATAAAAAAAAGAAAAGAAAGAAAACAAAAAAAAGAAAAAAAAGAAAAAAAAGAAAAAGAAATTGAAAGATAAATTTCTTTTAGTGCAAAAAATTGAAATTAATGCATAAGAGAGATTTTCTAAAAGTTCATGGAAAACCATGTTATAAGAAACAATGCCCAGATTCCAAAATTTTGTGCACCAAAAATAAGTTTCCTTTTCGTCCCTTCATCTTTTAAAATTTATTTTCATTTAATCTGAAAGAGAGATAGAGGCAGAAGCACATACATACACACATGCACATATACATACAAGAGTGATCTTCCAACAACTGGTTCTCTCCAAACACCTTTAATGGCTCAGGCTAGGCCAGGCTGAAGCCAGGAACCTGGAATTCAATCTGGATCTCCCATATGGGTGCAAGGATCCAAGGGCTTGAGCCATCATCTACTGCCCCCAACAGTGGGAATGAAAAAACAACTAGGACTTAAATCCAGGAACTCTGACAGGGAATGTGGGCATCCCAAGAGGCATGTTAATCACTGCACCAAACGCCTACCCCTAAGCTTATCCTTTTTTTAAAGATTTATTTTATTTATTCGAAAGTCAGAGTTTCACAGAGAGGAGAGGCAGAGAGAGAGGTCGTTTATCTGTTGGTTCACTCCCTAGTTGGCTGCAACGGCCGGAACTGCACCGAACTGAAGCCAGGAGCTTCTTCTGGACCTCGCATGCTAGTGCAGGTGCCCAAAGACTTGGGCCATCTTCTACTGCTTTCCCACGCCATAGCAGAGAGCTGGATCAGAAGTGGGACTGCCGGGACTCAAACCGGTGCCCATATGGAATGGTGGCACTGGAGGTGGCTGCTTTACCCACTATGCCACAGGGCTGGCCCCAAGTTTATTCCTTAATTTCATCTTCCATGGACTTTTTGAAGTACCCTCATAAAAAGAAAAGCGAATTCAAGACATTGGCTTATGCAGTCGTGAGACTGGCAAGTTTGCTAGGTTGAGCTGGCAGGCTGGACATTCTCAGGCAGGAGCCCAAGATGCGGTCCACAGTCAAAATTTCTTCTTCAGGGAAACCTCACACTTCTTCTAAGGCCTTTCAGCTAATTGGAATCATTCCACCCAGGCAATTGAAGACAATCTTTACTCAAAGAAAACTGACCATGGATGTTAAGCACATCTAAGAACGTCTTCGCGGCAGCACCTGTATTAATGTTGGATGAAATGACAGGGGCACTGCAGCCTGGGGAAGCTGGCAGACAGGCTGTCAAGCATGGTGCAGTTGCTACTCAGCACAGCAGCAGCCAGCGTGGCTGAATCATTTTATCATGTTTTCTAACCAAAGATCCCACCTCTGAGTCTTTCTTTTCTCTACACTCCTGTGGGGATTAGGATATCAATGGAGGAGCTTTACCTTGGTTCTGCACATTTGTCCTGAAAAGTAACTGTTATAGTATTTGTTCTTGTTCATTGAATTATTTGCAATATGCCCTGAATTCAGTGTTTCTTGAAGGCAAATACTTGTTAAATTATTCATAGTGCTACTTTCTAAGAATAATTAGATTACCCGCTGCCTACATCAGCTATAGGACTGTGGCACCCAAATTTGAGAATTTAGCATGTTTTATGTGTATTTATCCTTGTGGTAATCAGCCTGTATTTGGAAAGGGGGACAGGATCAATTCTGAAATCAGCTTATGGAGCGTGCTTTATGTTGATGAGGATGGAATTCGTAGACAGGGTTATCAGGGAAAGCCTTATTGACAAGCTAACATTTGAATAACATCAGAAGGACTGAGAAAGACAGCTATGCAGACATCTGGGTAAAAGCATTTCAGGCAGAGTCCCTTGGACAGCAGCGTGTCTGTAGCGTTCTGGAAAAAATGAGGAAGACTTGTCTCCAGAGGGAAGTTAATGAGAGGACATTGGTAGCAAATGAGGTTCAAGAGATAAAGGGAAGCTTGATTCATAAAGATATGCATGTTTCATTGTGGCTAATTAGATTATTTCTCAATAATACTTTCCCCTCTACTTCCTTGGGAGCATATATTTTCATGCCCAATGATGTTGCTTGCCGGTGGAACTGGTGTTGCAACTGAGAAAATGCGCTGCTCAAATTTGCAAAGGAGCCTGCTACAAGGAGCATAATTAGATAGAAAGCGCCTACTGCTGCCCGACTGATCCATCACCCTGTCCACCCAGAGGCTACATTTCATGGAGCTATTTCCTAGCAGTGACTGAGACTTGCAGGGGTACCAGCGCTGGTACATTTTGTGGAATGCAAATCTCTTTTCATTGGATTCCAAGATTCCATGTTGATGTGACTGAATCTTTCCTAGATCTCCACTGCGACTTTCCTACCCATGTCTTCCTTCCCCTTCTTTATTTTATTTTATTTTATTTATTTATTTTTTGACAGGCAGAGTGGACAGTGAGAGAGAGAGAGAGACAGAGAGAAAAGTCATCCTTTACCGTTGGTTCACCCTCCAATGGCCGCTGCGGCTGGCGCACCGTGCTGATCCGAAGCCAGGAGCCAGGTGCTTCTCCTGGTCTCCCATGCAGGTGCAGGGCCCAAGGACCTGGGCCATCCTCCACTGCCTTACCGGGCCACAGCAGAGAGCTGGACTGGAAGAGGAGCAACCGGGACAGAATCCAGTGCCCCGACTGGGTCTAGAACTCTGTGTGCCGGCGCTGCAAGGCACTTCCTTCCCCTTCTTGCATGCTTGTCAGACTAGCAATGTAATTTTGCATTAAAAGTTTTTGCTTCGTGCTTGTCCCACGGCATAACAGGTAAAACCACCGTCTGCATTGCCGGCTTCCCATATGGGCGTAGGTTCGAGTCCTGGCTGTTCCACTTCCAATCCAGCTCTCTGCTATGGCCTGGGAAAGCAGTAGAAGATGGCCCAAGTCCTTTGTCCCCTGCATCTGTGTGGGAGACCCGGAAAAAGCTCCTGGCTTTGGAGTGGCCCAGCTCCAGCCATTGCAATCATTTTGGAATGAACCAGCGGATGGAAGACCTCTCTCTCCCTGCCTCTGCCTCTCTATAAATCTGCCTTTCAAAAAAAGCAAAGTTGTTGCCTTCTACTGCCCCCTTTGTTATGTCCTTCACTGGCCTTCCTCCACAGAATCATTCTTATGTTTCACCCACTTATAGGATATGTCATTCAGGAAATCTGAACTGGCATACTTCATGTGGCTAGATATTATTGCCTTGTGTATCTCCTACACTTTGATTTTGATGGCTTGCATTGACTAATGGTAAGGGATACATGAAGCAGACCCAGTGTACAACTTGAACCAAATGCAACTGTGCAGAGTCAACATCATCAAAAAATCTTAACAATTCCAAAGTTATCAACATAAAGTATAGTAATGTCAAGCCATTGAGATAGATCATAGTTTGTCATACTACAAGATCTGGACAATAGGTAATAGACCCATTAGTAAAATTTTGGCTGTTCTTCTAAACTTGAAAACACAATTGGATAGCTTGGAATATAACATGACATAGTGTGAATTATCCTGTTTGAACAGGCTCATTTATTATTATGTTATATTATGATAATATTATTATGATTAATATTATTATGTTATATTATGATAACAAATAGAAAAAGATAAAGGGCAAAAACAGAGAGAGGGTGGGCGCCGTGGCTCAACAGGCTAATCCTCTGTCTTTAGGCACTGGCACACCGGGTTCTAGTCCTGGTCAGGGCGCCGATTCTGTCCCGGTTGTCCCTCTTCCAGGCCAGCTCTCTGCTGTGGCCAGGGAGTGCAGTGGAGGATGGCCCAAGTGCTTGGGCCCTGCACCCCAAAGGGAGACCAGGATAAGCACCTGACTCCTGCCATCGGATTAGCGTGCTGAGCCGGCCGCAGCGCGCCAGCAGCGGTGGTCATTGGAGGGTGAACCAAGGGCAAAGGAAGACCTTTCTCTCTGTCTCTCTCTCTCTCACTGTCCACTCTGCCTGTCAAAATTAAAAAAAACAAAAAACAAAAAACAGAGAGATATTCTATTTGGCTTCTGAAATAACCCAGTCAAGAGATAATGGTGTTTTGATCAAATTGGGGAAAAGTAGTGAAATCAAGATTTTTTTTTAAAGATAGAGAAGATAGGATATCTTGATGACCTGTTGTGTCGTGTACAATTAAGGGGAAAAATGATGACACCAATGGTTTAAACCTGAGCAATTGAAATGATGGAGTAGTCTTTTTTTTTTTTTTTCCAGGTAGTAATCCACCTACCACTAATACCATTGCATCTTACAATTCAGTTTGTTACAATATCAATGCTGTAATTGGTCATGGACATGAACCTGTAATACTGTACATGAGCTGTAATACTGTGGCATTAACTTATTCGATCTTCAGCTAACATATTTGTAAAATGAGAATGATACTATAATTCCATTCAGAGGGTTGTTCTGAAGATTATCTTTATGCAAAGAATAAGCTCTTTTATTTTATTTTGTTTTATTTTAGGTGTATCTATACACACTGTACTGCTTTTCAGTTTCATCAGGACATCTGAGCAATGACAATAGTGATTACATGAATAATACATTCAGCTTTGAGAAACATGCTGAAATTCATAGATTAATGTAAGACAGAGATAAAGATAGTGAAGGAAATAGACACATGAGTATATGTAGAGACAGATGGATATTACAAAATAAGAACTTTGTTCTCAATAAATAACACTTTCAGATGTAAGCAGCCCTCAGTTAACACACAAATCCAAATGGCAATCATGCTTTTATTATTTAACATGCTACAAAATGTTTAAACATAATAGGTAGTAGAAGAGATCCATAGCAAATAAAAGAAATTTTACAACCAATGTAATCAAATAGTAAGGCTCATGAAATGAGAATACTGGTTATTCATGATCCCGGTGAACTTAGTCAAGATATAAAAAGACTATTTAAAATTGCAAATTAAATGTGTGATTATCATTAATAGAATTTAAGGTAAGCTGAAAAGTATATAAATCAATGTGTATAGGAAGCACATTTGATAAAAATCAAATTCCTAGTTTATGTGAGAATAGAGTAGAATTCCCTTACCATTAAAATGACTACTTATCAAAAACCTCGATAATATTTGTGCTTAGTTAGAACTATTCCACCTTGGCAAACAATTTACTAATCATCTTGTGTGATCACTGAAAATGTACATCTACTGAAAGTAATAATTGCTTCTTAATGGTCTACAAAAGATAAATACCAGGGGACAAGTTCATGTGATGGGGCAAGTTCATGTGATAGGGGACAAAATATCTCAAGGAGAACAAACGTCACAACACAAGGCAGAGGTCGCCAAGAGACTTACTTACTTAGATCCAGTTTAAGGCAGGTATTTCCAGGCTATTTTTGAAAAGCAAAACATTACTACTTAAAATGATATAAAATTAATGATGCCAAGTTCCTTTGTTTTATTCAGAAGTATGATAACTGATAGTGTCGTATACAAACCTGAATACAGAAAAAATTAGACACTGCAAATCTGGAATATCTTTGAAAAATATTTTACATGCAAGAATATACAAGAATTTGTTGGGTACGCTGGGCCTGCTGATGGGACAGTCTACATACTGAGTGACTGTGCTTCTCCAGAGTTCCAAATAAAAACAATTCATCTATTCTCAAAAAAACTTAAGTTCAATACTATAATATTTCCAGATAAATAGTCCTTTGTCCTGTGGTGTCTATGTTATGCACAACACATTCTGTTTCAGAAATGAAGAACTGGAAGGTACAAATGCAAGCTTCCAGGCTGTCAATCACTTCTTGTAACCTTGCTATTCTGAAAATGCTCTATCACCTTTACTCTTCCAAACCCTTGTTGTCAGCCCAAATTGAATGGCCCAAAGCACTTCCTTATTTACATCATTACAATCTGCTTTCATGTCTCTTCCACAATGTTTTAATAAAAAAAAAAAAGCCCCACAAATTTTGGTAATGACATAAAGTTTGATTTCTGTACTCCCTTAAAGAACATACTAGTGGAGTCATGAAGTTTATATTTTCTAAAGCTATTGAATAACTTTATGAATGCATGTATTTACTTGAATGGAGCAATGATTATGAAATATAAATAGAGAAAAGAAACATTTGAGGGGTTTGTTATCTAAATTATTTCCCGCTGGTCATCAGCATATCCCACACCATCAACAAGAACAATTGATTCCCAGTAGGGAAAAAGATATATGTAATACCTACCAAACATCAGATATTTCAGATGATTTACATATGGATTCTCATTTCCCTTTGATTATTTGTGAAGTTGGCATTATTAAGGAATACCATGTCTGACAGCTGAGTAGACTATCAGCTTCCAGGAGGTTAATAACCTGAATGAGGTCTTTCAACCTCCCTGGTGCCCTCTTCTCCTCAACTTAGCTTCAGCAAAATATTCAAAATCAAAACGAGCTGAGAAGGTGGATGTGAAACTCTGAGCAACGTAATGCATTGTGAGACAAGGTATCAAGTGCAATTTAGGATTCTGTTTAGAAATAAAGTATGACAATTGAAGACAACATTTTCCATATAAATCTCACATTAAGTCAATCAATAAATAAGATAGTGCATTTCTGCTATATTCTAGGCCACTGTTGGGCTCCTCTGGTAGATAGTAAATATGTGTAAACATTGTCTTTGATCCCAAGGAGTACATGTATGAGCTGATGTGAAAAGATCAATGAACTCAGCCGATTAATAATTCAGAGCATGATAAGTCAATTTGGTTAGACATAAAATAAATGCTTTATGCTCAATTGAAATATTATACAAATTGCTCTCTGAAAATAAGAACTTTTGCTTCCTTGCTATGTCAATGGATATAAAATTTGAGCAGAGGCAAAGTAAGCTAACTGTTTGACGTACAATTAAATAGTAAAAAAAAAAAAAAAAAAACTCCTTGGGAAGAGTAGAGAATAATATTGCCATTCAGCCAGGTATTTAGGAAGTAATTGATACTGATTGACATGAGATTACTTTTTTTTATTATTGTCACATTAATCAATTTTCTGATTCTCCAACACCACTGGGTGTCTAGCAATTCAACTCAGTTGACTTCTGACACTAACTATCCAAAGTTAGGCCAGCTCTCACAAGTTATGGGGTCTGTCCAAGATTGCTTTCATGCATATGCCAGTCAAAAATGGGGTACCCAGCCCGCTTACATTTCTGCCCGGGACGGAAGGGCCCTCTCAGCTTTGATTATTCTCTAGCACAACTCACAGGATGCAGGAAACCCGTTAACTTATTACCAGGTCACTACAAAGGAACATCCAAACAGAAAGCAGGCATAGAACAAGGTATGGGCACTTGGAGAGTGAAGGCCTCCTCTGCTCTCCCAGTTGTACCACCTTCCCAACCCATGTGTTCACCAATCTGGAAACTCCCTAAATTCCACCGGTTAGAGTTTTTATGGAGGCTCCTTGAGATAAGCACAGTTGATGAACCACTGGCCACTGGCGATTGAACTCAACTTCCAGCCCCTCTTTCTTCCCTGAAGAAATAGTTCCCTGGGAACCATTGCCTACTGTGAAATTAAATAGGGGCCCACCAAGAGTCATCTCATTAGCATAACTTCAGGTAGGGTTAAAAGGGCCTCTGATGAAGATATTTCTATGACTCAGGAAATTTTAAGGGACTTAGGATCTCTGTGCTAGGGAACAGGAACAAATACCACACACTTTTTACTGTACCACATACTGAATAAAGCCTCTTTAGATCAACTCCTTATTCATTGTCAAAGTTCGAAGAAATAGCCAAGGCTTAGAAGACATCATTTTTCGTAACTAATAAAAATAAATTCAGGGCTCTTGGGGGGCCGGCAGATGCATTCAGATTTGAGTTTGAATGCAGAGTAATGGGCTCCTTTCCTATATAAATCAATATGTGTCCAGGCAGAACAGGAGCAGAATAGGAACCTCAGAAATTAATCCCCACTTCTACAGCAACCTTCTGTTTGACAAAGGAGCTACAGACACACCCTGTGGTAGCCATTGTGATGTAGGTGAGGTAAGCCTAAACCACCACTTGAAATTCCCCAATCCCATATTAGAGTTCCAGTTTGAGTCCTAGCTGCTCTGCTCCTGACCCAGCTCCCTGCCAATGCACTTGGGAAATAGCAGATGATGGTTCAAGTATGTGAATTCCTGTCCCCTAGGTGGGAGACCCTGGTGGAGTTCTTGGTTCCTGGCTTTGGCCTGGCACAAACCCAGCTGTTGCAGGCATTTGGAGAGTTAACCAGCAGATGAACACTTTCCTTCTCTCTCTCTCTCTCTCTCTCTCTCTCTCTCTCTCTCTGTCTCTCTCTCTTTCTCTCTTGCCCTCCCCCATTGTATCTCTCAACTAACTAAATAAATATTTAACAAATAAAGAATTAAGTAAATAAATACACATACCTTGAAGAACGGATAGTCTCTTCAATCAGTGCTGTTAGGAAAGTTGGATATCCATATGGCCAAAATTCAAACAAGACCCTCACCTACCATGCACCCTATACAAAAGTGGACTCAAAATGGGTCAAAGATCTAAGTGTAAGATTGGAAACAATGAGGCTATTTGAAGAAAACAGGGGAAATCCTTGAAGAAATCATCAACAAGTTTTGGATAAAACCCCCAAAGTATAGGCAATTAAAGAAAAACTAGACAAATGAGATGGTATCGGACTAAGAAGTCTGTACAACAAAGGAAACAATCGACAGAGTGAAGAGATAACCTTGAGAGGAGAAATACTTGCAAGCAAAGGATTAATATTCAGAAAATAGAAATCTCAACAAAAAAGATAAAAATCAATCGAGCTAAGAAATGGTCAAAGACTGTGACTAGACACATCTCAGAAAAAGAAACACACATGGATGGTGTGTGAAAAAATGCTCTATGAATATTATCAAATAGAATAAAAACTAACAAAAGTGGCAAGAGTGTAGAGAAAAAAAAACCCTTATACATTGTTGGTGAAAATGCAAATTAATCCAGGCACCATGGAAAACAGTATGGAAGTTCCTCAAAAACTAAAATAACATCTACTCATGACCCAGGTATCCCACTTCTGAAATCAGTGTATGAGATAGACACCTGTACTCTCATGTTCTTTGCAGCACTATTCACAGTAGCCAAGAAATGAAATAGCATAGGTGGTCATTGATGGATGAAAACATAAAGAAAATATAGTTTAGATACACAAAGGAATATGCATAATTATAAAATGAAATTTTATATATCTATGCATATATCTATGGGGTGTACATATTTTATATATGTATGTTATTTTATCCAAATAGAGACTAGGAAAGACTCTGAAGGAAGGGCAAAGTGGCTGGGGGAGGTTGGGAAATGGGCAGTGAAACGAAGAGTGAACTTAATGGATTCTGGTGTCATAGCTTACGGTGATGTATAATATTCTGTATAAAGAACCAGAATACAGGGGTTGGTAAGCTCCAAACACACACAAAAATGTAAAAGTGGAAAAGATGATTGCCCTGTATAGTCGATGTAAGTTGTGTGTATGTATAGAAGTGTTACAATGCACCCCTTAAAATGTGCATCTAGTACCTAATTTAAAAACAAATTTCAAAAAAAAAAAAAGAAATATGAGTGTACTCCAAAATGTTTGTGGGGGAAAACGTGAGTTGTGTTTGATATTATCTAATCATTTTACTATGTCCTTGTGACTCAGAAATTACACTGCCCGTTCTGCCCTTGGACATCTTCATGACCCTCCAAAGTGAGTATGTTACTGTTTGAAGAATGATGACCCACAGAATCCACTGGGAAGCCTCTTCAGAGCAGCTAGGATGCTAAGATTTCCTTTCAAGAAACCATGGAGATATACATATATATATATATAATTTATATATATTTATATATAATAAATATATATTTTTAAAAAGTAAAAGAAAAAGAAGGGCTACATAATTTTAACAGGGAAATATTGTGGGACTGCATTTAAAGAGATTAAGTTTCAAGCTGTCCAATGTGAAGTCTGTTGACATAAACCTTTTAACAGAGCTCACTAAAGGGCCTTTGACTGGCCAGAGCCCCTGTGACGGTTACCAGATAAAATCAGAATGAGGTGTTGCTATTTCTGTCCTTTCCAAGGCAGCATTCTTGAATTCAACTGTAAAAGAGAAATTGAGTATATTTGACAGGTAGAGTGAGGTATCCAAAATTCAAGCCAGTCCCAGCATAACTTGTTACATAATTTTCCTTTTCATCTTCAGACGCTGCCTTGAATATGTGTCCTTATCGTCACACTAATTTTTCGAGCAATTTTAACCCTGGAAGTGCAAAAAGCTTTTCTTCCTTTACAGTGTGTATGGTGTCCAAAAAAAGTAACTAAAGAAAGAAAAAAAGAAAAAAATACCAGAAGTGGACAGAGATTAAAGTAGAAAAACACAGATTGCATGGAGAGCCACTCCAACAGAGGAAAAATCTGAACAGAGCATGGTCACATAGGAATGGATATTCATGGAGCAGGTGGAGGTCTGCAGATGGACATGACCAAGAGGAAACAGGGGCGGGGGGAAAGAAGGACTCCGGCTAGAATCACCTAGCAGGATTCCTGCTGACAGCAGGCCAGGGTGACCAGCCGTCACCTGCAGTGGGAGGAGGATAAGAAACCGGGTCAGACTGTGACGGTGTCAGGCTCTGATTAAGCTGACTTAGCAGAATTCTGGCTAAAGTGGACAAGGAAGAGACAAATGGGAAATCCAAAAGTTGAACCATATTTTAAAAGTTAGAGCAGAGTTTGATCGAGGAGAGAATCTTTGTCAACAGTGTAGTAGAGGTGTAGGGACAATTAGGACGTCTGGTAAGCATTCCCAGGCTAGCCTCGTATCACAGGATGCTGTGTGGTTATAGGTGCTTGAGGCTTTCCTGACCATGGGTTTGTTTCCCCTGCTTTCTTTCTTTCTTTTTATTTTATTTTTTATTTCACAGGTACAGTTATAGACAGTGAGAGAGAGAGAGAGAGAGAGAGAGAAAGGTCTTCCTTGGTTCACCCCCAAATGGCCTCCACGGCCGGCACTGAGCCAATCCAAAGCCAGGAGCCAAGTGCTTCCTCCTGGTCTCCCATGGGGTGCAGAGCCCAAGCACTTGGGCCATCCTCCACTGCCCTCCCGGGCCACAGCTGAGAGCTGGACTGGAAGGAGGAGCAGCCGGGACTAGAACCAGCGCCCATATGGGATGCCAGCTCGCAGGCGGAGGATTAACCAAGTGAGCCAGGGCGCCGGCCCCTCCCCTGCTTTCAGATGTTACTATCCAACAGGTTCCTGAAACATGCTTACCCTTTCTGCTGTGACCTCTATTTAAAAGCAAAAAAAAAAAAAAAAAGTAATAATATATTGCAAATATTTCCAACCTTAATCATTTATGTATTTACCAAATGTGAATGGACACTTACTATGTCCCAAACCCTATTCTGGGTGCGAGAGTTACAGAGTGATTAAGTAGCAAGAATGTACTGAATATTTTTCTAAAAACAGAAAAAGCTAGAAGGCTCTTGAGTGCTTTCAGCATAAAAAAAATGATAAATATTTGAACAGAGATGTGACGTTTAACCTGACTTGAACATTTTACGAAGTATATACATGTATCAAAACATCAAATGGGACTCCATAAATATGTAAAGTTTTTATGTGTCAGTTAAAAATAGGAATAAACAAGACAACATATTTGCCCCCAGTAAGCTTAAATTCTAATGATGAGGGATAAAATAAATAATTAAATATGTGATGTTTTCAGCATATTGATGTCTTATAATTCTCTCCCTCTATAAACAGTTTCTGTAGTCCGCTCATGTGAGAACATTGCATTACACACAGATGCGGTCCAATTGAACCTTATGAAAATTCAATCACTCTGCACCTAAAAAAAAAAAAAAAAAGCCCAATTACACCACAGACCCTACACAGTTTATTTATTTATGCAAACCATCAAAATTCAGTAACCAGGATCATCAGGGACTTTATAAGCAACACAGATTAATTTTAAAATGAATTTTATATAGTCAGTATCTCCTAATTGGATAAGTTTAAAAGCATGACAGAAATGCATTGAGGAAAGAAACATTTGACAAGAGTACACTTAATGCATGTATAATTTGAGACAATTTGATACTGTGATGAGTATAAGCTCTGTCATGTATGAGTTCTCCCTGGGACAGCACAGCAAATCAGCGTCATTCTTTTTGTCAACCCGGATGGCTTTGCACAGGTTGCCTGAAGTATTCTGCAGCAGCCTGGCATCTCGTTGAAAATCTTTGTGTATTTTCTTGCAGGCCTGACCATCTTAATGCAGCAGGTCTCCCAGGGAAAGCGTCCTCCCAGGGTGAGCTGCAGCCAAGGACTCGGACCTGAGGCAGGCATCCGGCCTAGCAGTTAAGACGGTTTCAACTCCTCCATCCCATGTTGGTGCACCTGCGGTGGATTCCTGCCTCTGTCTCCTGACTGCGGCTTTCTGCCAATGCAGACCCTGAGAGACAGCAGTGATGACTCAAGTAGTTGGGTTCCTGCCACCCACATGGGAGACCTGGACGGAGTTCCTGGCTCCTAGCTTCATTCTGGACCTCAGGCGTGGACCAGTCCTGGCTGTTGCAAACATCTGGGGAGTGACCTAGCATACGGGAAGACTCCCTGTTGGTCTCTCTGTCTGTCTGCATCCAGAATACTTTTTTTTAATTTTTATTTTTTTAAAGATTTATTTTATTTATTTGAAAGAGTTACAGAGAGAGGTAGAGACAGAGAGAGAGGTCTTCTGTCTGTTGGTTCACTCCCCAGATGGTCGCAACGGCTGGAGCTGTGCCGATCTGAAGCCAGAAGCCAGGAGCTTCTTCCAGGTCTCCCACATGGGTGCAGGAGCCCAAGGACTTGGGCCATCTTCTACTGCTTTCCCAGGCCATAGCAGAGAGCTAGATTGGGAGAGGAGCAGCTGGGACTAGAACCAGTGCCCATATGGGATGCCGGCGCTTCAAGCCAGGGCTCCAACCCGCTGCACCACAGCGCCGGTCCTAGAATACTTTTTTTTAATTAAGAAAATACTGTAGGCCCTTTGGGATAGTCATGCTCTTTTCACATGATGACATTTCAAAAAGTTCATGGACCAATGAAATTAAAACAAATTTATTTTGTTGCCCAAAAAAGATGAGATCCATGCTTGTTTTTCTCATACTAGGTATTTTCTGAGAACTCTTTGGGGTCCCCCTCTCTTTTGCATTCCTGGCATGTTCACCTTCACCTTCCTTCCCAGGGGTCCTCTGCAGGACCTCCTTACCGGATGTCGGAGGAAACTTGAGGACCCCTGTCTGCATTCCCATCAGCACCCAGTACTTTTGCACTCCTAGGCTTTCCCCCCTCCCTCCTCCCTGACCTCTTTTTCCTCCAACTGCAAGAGCTTTTGTCTGCAACTTCCTCAAACGCTAGAGAACCTGTACTTGACCCTGCACCAGACAGGCTTTTCATGGAGAAGAATGGAGTGGCCGGGAGGAGAGCGGGTGCTTTCCCCCTTGTTAGCCTCTGGCTTCTGGCAGCAAGTGCTTCAGGTTTCACTGTGGCTTTGTTTGCTTTGTTTTGCTGTAATTGGCTATTGCAACATCCAGTGACCTCCCCAGCTCACTGAGATCCTGATAATGTTGACAAGGAATGTGAAACCCAGACTCCCTGCAGCAACCAGATGTGACTTTTCAGGGATCAGCCCCTCCCTGGACCAAGTCCTGAACTCTCCAGGCCAGCATGTCTGCTCACTCAGGTATCTCCCAGAGTGGCATGGGAATCAGCGAAGTCTCACTAACCACCCCCCACCCCGCCCCCATGATCTTAGTTTCACTTTTACTAGATCTTCCTGTGTTAATTATTTGAATCCAGTAGGAGTTCTCATCCAAGTTGGTTCAAAATGCAATGCTAGGGCCAGCGCTGTGGCGCAGCAGGTTAACACCCTGGCCTGAAGCACCGGCATCCCATGTGGGCGCTGGTGCTAGTCCCGGCTGCTCCACTTCCCATCCAACTCTCTGCTATGGCCTGGGAAAGCAGTGGAGGATGGCCCAAGTCCTTGGGCTTCTGCACCTACATGGGAGACCCGGTAGGAGCTCCTGGCTCCTGGTTTCAGATTGTCACAGCTCTGGCCATTGTGGCCAGTTGGGGAGTGAACCATCAGATGGAAGACCTCTCTCTCTCTCTCTGTAACTCTCTGACTTTTAATAAATAGATAAAAAAAAAATCTTTAAAAAAATGCAATGCTATGCAGTCATTCTCTGTTCTTGGAAGCAGACATTTTTAGAGAAAATTTCAACTGCCCAGTACTTGGATTACATCAGGCTCATAAACATGGCACATGCTTAGTTTATAACTATAAAAATGATTCATCACGATCATCTAGGATCACACAGGAGATCTGTGGTGGGTGGTTGTCAAGTGTTGTGAGCTTTGTTTAGATTCCAAGGTATTTTGACCCTCAGGAATCAAGCTCTGTGCTCTGAGAACTCAGAGCAACCCTAGCAAAACCGACAATTTTCTTAATTTCCTAGACTCTAGGTAATTTCATAGATTATTACTACTAGAGTGGACTCTTCATTAATATTTATTTATTTGCAAGGGAGCAAGAGCAAGAGTGAGCGAGCGGGAGACTTTCGTTTGCTAGTTCACTTCCCAAATGACTGCAACATTTAAGTCTGGGCGAGGCTGAATCTAGGATCCAGGAACTCTTATCTGGGTCTTCCATATGACTGGTAGGGGCCCAACTTGGGCCATTTTCCACTGCCTTCCCAGATTCATTAGCAGGAAGCTGGATCGGAAGCCAAACCAGCGCTCCAAATGGGGATGCTTGCGTTGCAAGTGGTGGCTTAACCCACTGAGTCCCAATGATGGTCCCAATGAATAATGAACTCTTGGCACTGGTTTAGGAAAGAAAAGAGTGTCTCCATTAAGGATATCTATTGGCTTGAAGTCAGGAACATCCAAACTAAATTTCCAGCTTGATCCCTGGGCAAATTACTCATCAATGGAAGTTCTCCATTCCATAACGAAAAATGTCTATAGCGCCTAACAAACTTATTGTGGTGAATAAAGACTTTAATGCATTTACAGCTTCTAGAACAATTAGTGGCACAGAACAAATGTCCAATAAAAAACAGACACCTTCTCCTCCTCAGAGAAAGATATGGGGACTGCAAATGGTTGATCTTTAGAAGAAACTAAGAAAGCCGAGCTCATCAGCCAACATGCCCTGGGAAAGTATTGGCTTAACATTGGGGTACTGTGTTGTAAATGGGGAAAGAAGTTTCTCTGGTGGGCGACTATAAGAATCATCCTAGGGATGGATGTGTGGTGGAGCACTAAGTTGCCCATGCATCCCAGATGCCATGCCTGGTTCCAGCCCAACCACTCTGCTTCCTATACAACTTCCAGCCTTGGTGGCAGCAGTGGAGGCTCAGGGTCCCTGCCACACATGTAGGAGCTCTGGATTGAGTTCCAGGTTTCTGGCTTCTTCCTGACCCAATCCTGTCTTGTTGCGGGAACTTGGGGAATGAAACAATAAATGAAAGTTACCTCTCTACTGGTCTATCTATATTTCTCTCTCCATCTCTCCGCCTTCAAATAAAAGAAAAGAATCAATATTATTCCTCCAAAGGATCACTCTACCATGGGTAATCAAAGGAATTATGCTTGGAGACTTTATGAAATTCAACAGTTCATTATCCTCGTAACTCCTAGACAAGGTCCTTCAGGGAGGACCCTTCAGGGACCTGTTTCAACCAAACAGGTAGGGCAGTCAGGCCTCCTCTTTGGGGGATCAAGGTGGAGTACACAGACAAGAGGCACGAGGGCATTTCTTTGGAACGTTTGAAGGCTGGTAGATCAGTCGAGGGAGGAGCATGAGCGGAACATGGGGCCAGGACCAGTCCTGCCACACGGGGGTGCCTCATCACTGGGTCAGGTGCTCACAGTCTGCTCCTGAGAACACTGAGGCATCACAGGAAAATCTGAGGGGTTGAAAATTTATAATACGGGTATCCCACATAATCCCCAAACAGGACACACAGCTGAGACTCAGGAGAAAGCAAAATGGACTCGATTTACACAGAAAGCAAAAGTTGCTTTTCCTCTTTTGCTATCATTTTTTTTTTTATTTTTTGGTGGGGTGGGAGCAGTTTGTATGGCTCTTCTTCTTTTTTTTTTTTTTGACAGGCAGAGTGGACAGTGAGAGAGAGAGACAGAGAGAAAGGTCTTCCTTTTACCATTGGTTCACCCTCCAATGGCCGCCGCGGCCGGCACGCTCTGGCCAGCGCACCGCGCTGATCTGACAGCAGGATCCAGGTGCTTCTCCTGGTCTCCCGTGCAGGTGCAGGGCCCAAGGACCTGGGGCCATCCTCCACTGCACTCCTGGGCCATAGCAGAGAGCTAGCCTGGAAGAGGGGCAACCGGGACAGAATCCGGTGCCCCAACTGGGACTAGAACCCGGTGTGCCGGTGCCGCAGGTGGAGGATTAGCCTATTGAGCCGTGGTGCCGGCCATGGCTCTTCTAAACTCTGCTTTCGTGCATTTCTCTCTGCATGTTAAGTAAAATGTGTTTCTCAGCTGCACCAAAATATCTCCTAAGTTGAACCACTTAGGAGAGACTAACCAAGCTCTACCAGCAGATGAGACATCTGAATTACCAGCTAGATGCATCAGTTCAGCTTGGGCCAGATACCCTTGTCTAGACCAATCTATTTTAGCCAAGGACGTTGGACTATGTAGTTTTGGTTAGAGCTCTGGAGGGAGCTGCAGAGTATCCTGGGAGAGGACATAGAAATATTCTCCACAAGAAGGATATAGTGGAGGTAGAAGAAATAATGGACATCTCTACCATGGAAAATTGTCAATGTTTCATTTACTCACAGTCTAATCAAGTACATGTTTTGACCTTGGTTCTCAGTGAAGGCCAAAGTATCGGTCATGCTTGTAATATGCTGAAATAAAAGCAACAGAAAAATTCGAACCACAAAGTTAGAATTTCCATGTAGGAACTGTGATGTGGTTAAGGGCAGGGTGAGGGGCTGCTTTGATGTGATGTGCACACTAGAAAGAATTGGCAAAATGCTAACCCCACAGTTGAAGGAAGGCTGGCTTGCCACTGAAGTAAGCTGTGAATGTGACAAAACCAACCTCATCTTCCATCCCCTCCACATCTTATTGCTGCCATTGAGAAAATCGCACAGTGAAACCAAAGCCAAGTCTATCAATACAAACATGTTCAGAGGTGTCTACGTACTTTGTAGAAAAAGAGATATAAGTGATAGATGTTTGGAGCAATGATTGAGACACCATTTGAGGTGCCCACATCCCACATCAGAGTGCCTTGGTTTGAGTGCTGGCTCTGATCCTGATTCCAGCTTCCTGCTAACGTGGAGTAGCCAATGGATCAAGTATTTGGGTTCCTGTTACCCGTGTGGGATACCTGGATGGATTTCCCAACCTTTGGCTTTGGCCAGGCTTATCTGCTGGCTACTGCCAGGATTTGGGAAGCTAGCCAACAGATAAAATATATCTGCCTGGGCCAGCACCGTGGCACAGTGGGTTAATCCTTCACCTGCGGTGCCGGCATCCCATAGGGGTGCCGGTTTGAGTCCCGGCTGCTCCTCTTCCCATCCAGCTCTCTGCTATGGCCTGGGCAAGCAGTAGAAGATGGCCCAAGTCCTTGGACCCCTGTACCCACGTGGGAGACACAGAAGAAGCTCCTGGCTTTGGATCGGCCCAGCTCTGTTGCGGCCATTTCGGGAGTGAACCAGCGAATAGAAGACTCCCTCACTGTCTCTCCCTCTCACTGTCTGTAAATAAATAAATCAAATAAATAAATAAATATCAAATGAATAAATAAATCTCAAATAAATAAATAAAAATCTTTAAAAAAAAGAAATATATCTGTCTCTGTCTCTCCCTCTCTATTATTCTGTATTTCATATATATAAGTAGTCTTTTAAAAATATATAATCTTATCTTTTTCCTTAATTAGGCTTGCAAATGATTTTTTAAATTTTCCAAATAACTTACTCTTGTTTGTTTTTATTAATCCTTTTATTTTTTATTTTTTTAAATATTTATTTATTTATTTATTTGAAAGGCAGAGTTACAGAGAGGCAGAATCAAAGAGAGAGAGAGAGAAAGAAAGAGAGAGAGAAGTCTTCTATCTGCTGGTTCACTCCCCAACTAGTTGCAACTGCCAGAGCTGTGCCGATCCAATGCCAGGAGCCAAGAGCTTCCTCTGGGTCTCTCACACAAGTGCAGGGGCCCAAGGACTTGGTCCATCCTCCACTACTTTCCCAGACCATAGCAGAAAGCTGGATTGAAAGTGGAGCAGCTGAGACTAGAACTGGTGCCAATATGGGATGTGGGCAATGCAGATGGTGGCTTTACCTGCTACACCACAGCACCAGCCCTTATTAACCCTTTTTAACATCTGTTTTCTAACTCTTTATCTTCTGCTTTTATCTTTATGGATCCCTTTCTTCTGATTTTTATAACATTAATTTTATTTTACAAAAATTTTTATCTTTTCTCTTTTTTTAAGATTGATTTGTTAATTTGAAAGTCAGAGTTACACAGAGAGAGGAGAAGCAGAGAGAGAGGTCTTCCATCCGCTGGTTCACTCCCCAAATGGCCGCAACAGCCAGAGCTGTACTGATCTGAAGCCAGGAGCCAGGAGCTTCTTCCAGGTCTCCCACGTGGGTGCAGGAGCCCAAGGACTTTGGCCATCTTCCACTGCTTTCCCAGGCCATAGCAGAGAGCTGGATGGGAAGTGGAGCAGCCGGGACTAGAACTGGTGCCCACATGGGATGCCGGCGCTTCAGGCCAGGGTGTTAACCCACTGCGCTGTTGCGCTGGCCCCAATTTTACACAAGTTTATATCAATCAATCTATTTTCCATGTTCAGTTATACATCATTTACACATATGGGTTATCTGTTGAAAAAAATTTGGGCTATATATATCTTACAGTTTGTCAAGTAGTATTTTATTGCATTTATTTTGTAAATATGTTTTAACTTCTGGTTTGATTGTTTTCCTTGAAACTATTTCTATGACACCTGTTGAAAATATTATAACATTCTAAGTTTATTTTAGTTATTATACTGATTTTATATCTTTAGTATGGCATGATCACTGAAATGTGGCTCCGTTTATTTAAACTGATTGATATTTTTTTATGTTCTAATATAGAACTGTTGTATCAATAACTGGGCAATGAAAGATATAAAAAGGCAGATTAATGAAAAACAGTCATTTCAGCAATGATCTTCTCACCTGGAAAGGTAAGAGTGATTCAGAATCAAGAAAAAAAATCAGACCTGTTGATATTCAGATAATAGAAGACAGACAAGGTCACTGTCAAAGTCACCAAAAAATAATATTTCGCCCAAAGTGAAACCATGCTGCAAAATTACCTCATGACTGTACCCAGGCAAAGCTGATTCTCACTCCTCTTGATTCAGAATCGCCAAGCGAAACTCAGACTCCACAAAATTCCATCCCTGCTCCTTCTTTTTAATTTTTTAAAAGATTTTTTTTTTATTTATTTGTAAAAGACACACAGAGAGAGAGACACACACACACACACACACACACACAGAGAGATCTTCTATCCACTAGTTCACTCCCTAAATGTCTCCAGTATCAGAGGCTGGGCCAGGCCAAAGCCAGCAGCCTGGAACTCCACCCAGGTCTCTCAGGGGTGGCAGTACTTGGGCCATCTTTCACTGCTTTCCAGGTCCATTAGTAGGGAGCTGGATTGGAAATGATGCAGCCAGCACTTGGAACAATACTCCTATGGGATGCCGGCATCGCTGAGGGCAGCTTAACCCACAGCACCACAATGCAGGCCCCTCCCTGTGCTTTCTGACCGAAAGTCACCACCCCATCAGCTGTCCATTCCTCTTGTTGACGAAGCATCTTAAGAAACCCAACTCTGTTTCATTGTGAGCGTCTTCCGGGTGCTCTTTTATCTAATGACGTTACACCCCCACCACCCCATTTCCATAAAAGAGCTGAAACTACAGACTCTAAAATTGATATAATGCATGGAGTTATGGCAAGAGCTGTGTAGGTGCTGAGCACAATGAAGAGAAGCGCTGTGCTCATGTCAGCATGCTCTGCTCTATAGAGGACGCTTGGAAGAAAAGACGCGAAGCAAGGCCATGAGGGCACGTTAGCACCTCTGCTCAGTGTTTCCTGGGCACTTTTTCCGACATTCCTAAACACCGTGTGTAGGGGGACAGTGTCGCTCCAGGAATGAGGTCTGGGCACTGCTGCTTCTCCCAGTTCCACGTTTCTCTCTCTCCATCGGAATCTCTTCAGTGATTTCAGCCTTTCCATTCAGTGAATGCCTTTGCGATGTCAGTTTCCTCAGCACAAAGGGATAATATCTACCGCCGAAGTAGGCTTGGGAGCCAAGACAGCTAACTCTGCGGAAGGAAATTGAAACAAGAGCCTGGGGAGATCACTGACGTCATAAATAAGCGTGTCAATTGTTAAATCAGCAACAGGAGTCACTGTGCACTTGCTCCCCATGTAGGGCCTCTGTCCTTAATGTGTTGTACTATGAGAATTAACCATAAAACTAGTATTCAAACAGTACTTTATATTTTTGTGTGTCTGTGTGGGTGCAAATTGTAGGAATATTTACCTAATATAGAGTTGGTCTTCTGTATATAATGTTAATTAAAAATGAATCTTAATGAAGAATTAGAGGGAGTCGGAGGGGGATGGGAGGGGGAAGAAGGGTGGGTATGGGGGAAAGAATTGCTATATTTCTAAAGCTATACCTATGATATTTGTATTCGTTAAATAAAAGCTGTCTTAAAAAAAAAAGAAAGAAACTTCCAACTTTCTATGCAACAGTCCAGGCTTGTTTCCACTGACTTGTCTAAATTATATAGACAAAGGAATTGAGGTCCAAAGAGGACAAGAGACTTTCTGATCTACATAACTTGTCATTGGCAACCTTGGGAAATTGACTTTTCCTTACCTCTGAAATCTGCAGCATAATCATGCCTAATTCATGCAACTATGAGGGAGATTAAATTCCTCAAGTCCTATGTGGTACCTCAGGTGGCCTGGCCATATAACATTAGCTGTTATCTTGGATGGGTGTCTTAGCCCCAGATTCTGGTTCCAAGTCTTCTGCTAAGTAAGTGGGGTCACTTCCAAGTGATTCACTCATAGCGTGTTAAGTGTGCTTTTTAAATTGTGAAGTGTGCTACACTGGCATACTTGGAACAGAGTGTTCCTTTTTGCCATGATCACAACACTTGTTTGTGCTACCTTACACATAGAAATGATTTTCATTTCTGGTAG
The DNA here is from genome assembly GCA_949820135.1 of Sylvilagus floridanus. NCBI lineage: Eukaryota > Metazoa > Chordata > Mammalia > Lagomorpha > Leporidae > Sylvilagus > Sylvilagus floridanus. The sequence goes on from OX463235.1 coordinate 11,959,669, forward strand.
AACTCATTTTCAAGCTTTAAAAAGTCATATTTTTTAATTTAAATAAAATAGTCTATTGTAAGAACAAATCACTTTAAAATAGCTTTTGTCCTCCTCAAAACCTTTGTTTATTTATTTTTAAAGATTTATTTTTATTTATTGAAAAACAGAGTTACAGAGAGAGGTAGACACACACACACACACACAGAGGGAGGGAGACAGAGAGAGAGAGAGAGAGAGAGAGAGAGAGAAACAGGTCTTTCACCTGCTGGTTCATTCCTCAAATGGCTGCAGCAGCAGGGGCTGTGCCCATCTGAAACCAGGAGCAAGGAGTTTCTTCTGGGTCTCCCATGTGAGTGCAGGGGTCCAAAGGCTTGGGCCATCTTGCAACTGGGACTAGAACTGACGCCCATATGGAATGTTGGAACTTCTGATCTGGGCTTTAACCCACTGTGCCACAGTGCCAGTCCCTTCAAAACCTTTAGACAGCTTGATTTGGTTGTCTTGGGCTGTCACTTCTACTATGATGGGAACGTCTATCCATATCTTAGCAGGATGTATCAATAGGTTTGCAAACAGTTATCTCTAGTGGCTTTAAGACCACAGCTAATAGATAGTTGAATTAAATTAATGCCAGTATCAGTAAAAGCAAAAGCAATTTTTTGTTGGCAATAGGTGAGTTGTGAGCAGCATAAACTGCTTGTAAGTTTCACTGTCTATCCCAACTTTGCCCTTATCATAATCCTGTAAACATTGAATGAGTTCTTGTTAGCCACATGTAAATTTTGCTTTTGAAATATCCCACAATTAGAAATCATTTAGGGTCCCAGATCTTCCTTTGCACTCACATCACTGGTCATCTGGATCTGAGACATCAACCAAATGAGGATCCCTCTGTTTCCATGTTACTGAACATGCAGGGAAGCATCTGGTACATGAAAGACACACCAGAGAGGAACATGTTCAGTTCTGGCTCATTTGGTAAAGAAAACCACTTACCTACTTGGTAAACTTGACAAAATAATTTGGCTTCAATTGTCCTATGTCTTGTGGATGTTTTAGTGGCTTTTCCTTGGCACTACCAGAAGGCTTAGAAATAAGAATGACAAACCAAGCATCCGTTGTTAACGGCAGACTGGAAAGTCATGGAATGAACTGGAACCATGTACTTCAGTTAACATCCGCTTCAACAATGTCTGGTTAATGGATGGGATGACACCAATGTCAACTCCCATTCCACCTCTCCTGGGGATAGGGGAACTCCAGGCTTGGGTGTATCTGAAGGAAATTTCTCTACAATAATCATATTTAGGTCTTTATTTTCAAAGCTGACTTAGTGAAACTTAGGTCCACTCTGACTAAAGGCTCAGTACAGGCCATTTTGTTTGTTTGTTTTAATTTTCCACCCAGGTGGCAGGCATATGGGCTAGTTGCAGAGACACCAGCTAGGATGTCTGCATCCCATATTGAAGTTCCTGGGTTCAAGTCCCAGCTCCAGCTCCCAATTTCAGCTTCCTATTAATGCACTGATAATTCAGTTGAGCCCCTGCCACCTACATGGGAGACCTGGTTTGAGTTCACACCTTCCATGTTTGTCCTGGCTTAGCATCAGCCATTGTGAGCTTTTGGAGAGTGAGCCAGTGAATGTGAGCTCTTCTCTCTCTCGCTCTCTCAAATAAAAAATAAAATAAAATATTCCATCCTATGTGTCCATTTCCCTCCAGGGACTTCCCCAGTTCTTCCTCTCAAAGTCCACGCCCAGATGTCGTAGATCACTTTCATGTGCTCTGCCTGCCCCTTTGATTTTGATGAGTTAAGCTTTGCTGCGCCATCTGGCCAGCGTAGGGCTGCAGGCAGCCTTGATTATTTCTTTCTACTTGACTCAATGCATAGCCCATGCCTCTTAGTAATCTCTTCCTTGAAAGCCACCACACATGGGTTGGCCTCTGGTTGGCACTAAACAGGAGGAAACCCTCCCATCTTTAATCCTGACATCTGTTGCATCTGCTGCCGTTCCTCATTTCAGACAGATCCATGTCAGAGTTTCACCCCTGTGCAGAGGAGTCTGAGTCTGAGTATGACTGCAGGTGCTCGAAAATCAGATAAACTATAAATAGTGTTGGCAGATTAAATTAGGGCACACAGTTAAATTTAGACTTTAAGTTAAAACAATACACAATTTCACTGCTTAACTAAAAAATTAGATGTTTACCTGAATTTTAAATTTGACTGTATTTATTATTTGCTAAATCTGGCACCCAAGCTATAAAATATTCCCTTTCTATAGCACTAGCTACTGCTCTCCCAAATTGCTTCTGAGATCTGGAGACTTAGAAAATGCAAGTCTTTCAATCCTACACAGTGAGTCACTGTGACTGCCAGGGGTTGTGTCCCTGGCTATGGCCTACAGCACTGTTATGGGATGGATTTTCATTGATCTTTTTGGCTTTTTCTCAGAAAGCAAAAAGTTTATATATTTGATCTGCTCAAAAATATCATTTCCACTGCATAGAACATGTTTATTCTTTTATTTAAAAACATTGATTTATTTATTTCAGAGACAGAGAGAGAGAAACAAAGAGAAGGAGAGAGAGAGACACCCCAAGTGATCACAGTAACAAGGGCTAGGCCAATCCAAGACTAGGAAACAGAAACTTAACCTAGGTCTCAACACGGGTGGCAGGAACCCAATTCCTTTAGACATCATTGCAGTCTCTAGGGTCTACATTGCATGAAGCTGAAATTGAAAGTAGAACCAGGATTCAAACCCACGTACTCTCTCTAATGAGAGATGCAGGTATTTTAAGTACTAAGCCAAACTCTCACCCTAGAACATGTTTATTCTGAACTCTCCCAGAATACTAGTATATTCTCTGCTTTGTTCTGAATGTTTATGTGCCCCTAAATTCATATGATGAAATCATAACCCCCAACTAAATTAGGAGATAGAGCCTTTGTGGGACATTTGGGCTCTGGACACAGACCCTTCATGTATGGAGTTAATGCTCTTATAAAGAGGCTCAAGGGAGCTCAGTGGTCCATTCTACCATGTGAGGATGCAGGAAGAAGGTTTTGCCTATGAACCAGTAGACTGACCCTGAGAAGATACTGAATCCATTAGGCCTTTGATCTTGAACTTCCCAGGTTCTAGTACTGTGAGAAGTAAATTGCTGTTGTTTAAAAATCACTCAGTCTGTAATACTTGGTGATCGCCGCCATCCGGTGTCCTCCTCACCGACACATCTTGGCAGGTGGTATGTGTCAGGAGCACAGTGTCAGGTCTCAGCGCACAGGTGTGGGGAGGGATTGCAGGAAACACCCTCTGCTCAGCCCCCTCAGGACATCAGTCAAATTGTGAATCTCTTCATGCTGTAGTCATCTCTCCTTGCTGCTTCAAGGACTTTTTTGTTCCGTTTTGTTTTCATTTCCTGGAATGGACTGTTGTATTATGAGCTTCTGTACTTCTATGCATTGAGTATAGAGAGCGTAACACACTAAGTACTACTTTGCTGCTCTGTGCCTTTGGTTTTAATCCTGCAGAGGCTCTCTGAAGCAGGATCTCACAGCCTCCCTAGGGTGTCCTCTAGACACGTGTCTTCCTCTTCCTTCTCTGTGTCCTTCTGTGTTCTTTCACTTCTTCCTGCTCCTTCCTTCTCTCTCCTACAGAGCACTAGCTATGGCAGGGAATACATGAATCTCTGGTCTAACACCATTTTCTCATGTTTTTTTTTTTTAAACACATGTAACTTTCTTTTCTTTTTTAAGATTCGTTTATTTATGTGAAAGTCAGAGTTACACAGAGAGAGGAGAGGCAGAGAAAGAGAGAGAGAGAGAGAGAGAGAGAGAGAGGTCGCCCATCTACTGATTCACTCTCCAGTTGGCCACAATGGCTGGAGCTGTGTCGATCCGAAGCCAGGAGCCAGGAGCTTCTTCTGGGTCTCCCATGTGGGTGCAGGGGCCCAAGGACTTGGGCCATCTTCTACTGCTTTCCCAGGCCACAGCAGAGAGCTGGATCGGAAGTGGAGCAGCAGGGTCTCAAACCAGCGCCCATATGGGATGACAGCACTTCAGGCCAGGGCAGTAATTTCTGTGTGGGTGCAAACTGATGAAATCTCTACTTAGTATAAACTGAATCGATCTTCTGTATATAAAGATAATTGAAAATGAAAAAAAAAAAAAAACACTTGGTGTTAAATTGGAAATTGCATAGAAAATTAATCAATTTTTAAAAAAAATATCATGTAGGATCTCTGTCCTTAATGTTCTGTACATTCTGATTTAATGCTATAACTAGTACTCCAACAGTATTTTTCACTTTGTGTTGCTATGTGGGGGCAAACTGTTGAAATCTTTACTTAATATGTACTAAACTGATCTTCTGTATATAAAGAGAATTGAAAATGAATCTTGATGTGAATGCATGGGGGGAGGGAGTGGGAAAGGGGAGGGTTGCGGGTGGGAGGAAAGTTATGGGGGGGGGAAGCCATTGTAATCCATAAGGTGTACTTTGGAAATTTATATTCTTTAAATAAAAGCTTTTAAAAAAAATTCACTGTGCCACAGTGCCAGCCCCTCTCATGTTTTTTTTTTGTTTGTTTGTTTTTTTGTTTTTTTTGATAGGTAGAGCTACAGACAGTGAGAGAGAGAGAGACAGACAGACAGACAGAGAGAAAGGTCTTCCTTTCCGTTGGTTCACCCCCCAAAGGGCCGCTATGGCCAGCGCTGCACCAATCCAAAGCCAGGAGTCAGGTGCTTCTCTTGGTCTCCCATGTGGGTGAAGGGGCCCCAGCACTTGGGCCATCCTCTACTGCCTTCTCAGGCCACAGCATAAAGCTGGACTGGAAGAGGAGCAACCGGGACTAGAACCCAGAGCCCATTTGGGATGCTGGTGCCACAGGAGGAGGATTAACCAAGTGAGCCACGGCGTTGGCCCCCTCTCATGGTGTTTTAATTACTACCATACTCAAGGCTTGGGCAACATCTTCAATCCATACAATTTCCTAGTCCTATTGTCTAAAATTTCTTCTCTTTACCTGTAACTCCAACTTTATCCCTATTTAGATAACTGTACATTTTCAGAATTTCCAGTGTACCTCAAATCTCAGTAACCCAGAGATGCAAAAAGGGTTGTTTGCCTTTGAATGTTTACCTTCATAATAATACAGGCACATCAAAAGGTGTGTTCAGTAAATTTAATTCCTGAATACATAAACGACTATGCCCCGATTCCATACTTGGAATCCTTCAACACTACCCTCTCACTCTAAAAATAAGTTCATAAATCACCCTACAAGATCCTGTGCTGTTGGAGTTTTAGGAGCTCTTAAAATAACTGTGGACTAATCATTCACCAAGAAATATTTGTGAAGCACCTGCTGTGTCTCAGAAGTGTTCTAAGAATTGCATGTACAAAGTGTAAAGAGAAACGCATTCTCTTAGAGATTTTAACATAGTAAGTGAACACAGGTAGTAAAACCTCACTACATCATAAATGTGACATATTAATGCTGTGATGCTTTAAATAGGAAGAAAGCACATATCTTTTACTTGGCACAGTTCATACACTTGGCTATTTTTGCACAACCCTTCTATTTGGAAGACCTCTATAAAGGCCATTCTCTTTGCTTGGAACAACATTTTCTGCAAGGATTTCTTCTACTTATCTTTCATTGTTTCAGCTCAAGTTTACCTATTTCCTCAGGTAACCCTAACCTGACCCTCCAGCACACTGTGCCTCCCCTTCCTTGTTGCCAGAGACAATTCCCGGTATTTTATGCTTCCCCTGGCTGTCATTATTTCTTTCATAGGGCTTATCTAAGTTGAGAATTGTCCATTCATTGTGCTATCTCTTATTAATATCTGTTCTCACACCACAAGGGAAGCTTTCCAAGAGCAGGGAGATTGTCTTTCACTGTACCTTTCTCCCCCAAAGCTTAGAATAATGGCTGGCATGTGGTAGGTGCTCATGAATGTCCTTGGACCAAAGCAGAGAGGGAGGGATCACAGATACACCATGCAAGCATCTTGATGCACACATGCCATGAGCCACATAAACACTGATAATGAGGTAGCTGAACAGGGATGATAGATTCCAGAACAACATGTGGTTTGAATGACTTCATAGTTTTGCCTGGATCAAAATTCTTCTAAGAAATACATTGAAAATATCACAACACTTTCTGCATAGACTTTTTGAAGTCCCTGAGTTATAACCAGTAGGTGATCAGGAAATATCTTTCGGTTATTTCTTAGAGACAATAAATGAGATAAAGTAAATGCAACATAGATCATGCCTGCAAGAACTAAAATTTCCTGGAGTGAGTGGTGCAGCGGTTAAGATGCCCCTTGCGATGTTTGCATCCCATACTGGAGAGCTGGAGCTCCAGATCCACTGCTCCCCGTTCCAACTTACTGCTAATGTGCATCCTTAAAGCAGCAAATGATGGCTCAGCTGATTGAGCCTCTGCTATCAACATGGGAGACCTAGATTGGATTCCCAACTCCAGACTTTGGCCTGCGTCCATTCCTAGGTCATTAGAGAAGTGAAACAGTAGATAGGATCTCTCTCTCTCTCTCTCTCTCTCTCTCTCTCTCTCTCTCTCCCCTTTATATAAACAAGGAAATAATTTTAAAAAGAATTAAAATTCTCTGTGAAAACATCCCCCCGCCCCGTACTTGGTAATCAAGTGCCTGACTTTTTGAATTATATTCAAATTCTTTAAAAGAGAAACCATCTGGGAGTCTCATTTAGTTGACGAAGACTTGTTTTGCTTTACCAAAACCTGTGTACACCCTGGCCTGTGCTCTCTGCGTCCTGCTGTGTACTTTGTCTCCTTGGTAAAGCTGGAGTTGAAGGATGTGTTGTGCCTTCTGCTTTTGTTCATTTCCCGGCTCCCAGATCTTTTCTCCAGAATCAACTCTATGTTTGATGCTGGGAACTTGAGTGATGTGGGCAGATTTCTGATTCATGAGGCACAGGAAATGGCCATCCTCCCCAGGTAAGGCAGCTGCTGCTTGGGATGCCAAGTCGCCCCGATACCATCTGCTTGGCTGATCCACTAATCTGCCAGGCAGTGTTTGCGAACACCAGAATTGTTTCCTATTGGAGACTTCTTGAAACATCTCTTACATCAATTAAAGACTAGAGAGCAGATGGTGATTTCTTGAGACAGTGGAGGACTTAACTGATTCATTACTCATGTAGGAAACAGTGATAACACCCAATTCGGCATCATATGCTTTGGCTTACTTTTCTTTTAGGCTGTCAGTTCCCATCATGTTAGGAGATTTCAGATTGTAGGGATGTAAATATGTTTCTATACTGCAGATGATGAAGACTCATAAGGATGCCTAGGAAGTCAGCAAGCACACAAAGGTCTGTCTCACTGATATTAAGGTCAGACCTCAGATCAATAGAAAATTGTGTTCAACACAATTCAGTTACCAGGGCAGCTCCGAGGACACTCAGCAGAATTTGTGAATGCAATAGAGTCTGATAATGTAGGCAAAGCATAGCACTGTGCCTGACAAACAGATACAACTCAGCAAACAGTACTTAACATTATACCACTACCAAAATTCTAGAACTTTTTTTTTTCAACCTAGTCATTTTGGCACACTATTAGAAAGATGTGCCTATAGTCTCCTAATAATTTCTCTATTCTCTCTTTTTTTGTTCTAGTGTTTCTATTGATTTTCTTCTTTTCTACCCATCCCTTCTTTCATTTGTGACCAGAACTTCTCAAGAGAAAGTTTGATGAGGCATATTATTCACTACCCATTCCTTATGTACACCTACTGAGTACCCTTGTGCCAAGCTACTCCTTAAACCGTTCCTTAAAACTAAGCAATTACTACTCCCCTTTGACCCAAGCGTAGGCCCCTGATGTAATCCATCCTAGCCAAGATGGAGGTTTGCATGGCAGGAAGCCTGGGGAAGCAGGTGCAAGAATCGCCCAAGTTTCTCTGCTTAGAAAGGAGACTGGGAGTACAGGATATACTGAATTTCATGGAGGGTTCAGTATAGTAGTATTTCAGTTTTCCTTTACCCTGGAAACTGGTAATAAGCTACTTTATGTATTGGGTTCTGATCTTTAACATTCTGTCAATGAGCACAAAATATTTTGCTCAGGAAGAAGTTGAATGATGACTTAGGGATAATTTAGGGAGCTCATTAGAAAATTTGCAGTGGTGCACAAAGAATCCTCCCATTACACCTGTCTTCAGGCCCCCGGGGCCTGCCTGAAGGAAGCCAACTCATTTTGGAAGCAATTTCATGAGTAAGTAAATTCTTCCCAACTTTTGGCAGAGTAACATAAGGTATGGGAAAGATTAAAACATAGATCGACCTCAGTTTAAATCCGTGCTCTGCCAGCAACTAACTGACACATCACTCACACTCTCTACGGTACAGTTTACTCATCTTTAAAAAGAGGCCAGTAGAGAGTTTACCTGAGATAATATATACAAAATGCCCGCCTGGCACAGAAGTTGGAGCAATAATTATTACTGGTTTTTTTTTTTTTTCCTTGTGAGGTCTATTCTGAACTCACTGAATAGTTCTTCTAGCCTCTGTCCACTGGCAGGTCCTTCAAATTTTGCATTCGCCTGCTTCAGACTGTAGAGATTACAGTCATGTGTCTCATTAGGATGCCAGCAGTGTGGCTTCTGTGGGTAGGAAGTCAGCCCACCAAGGTGCAAATGAGCAAACATGGGAGGCCCCAGTTGGTGCATGTGTGGTCCCTGGTGGGGGCTGGGAAGACAAAGCAAACCTGTTATTAGCCATGCTTCTCCAGAGAAACACATTGTTTTATGGTGATTATATATATTTCAACTGGGTTTGTAAAAATTACAAAATTCAAATGTAAGTTTGTTATTGTGCAAAAAAATTGAAATTGATGCACCGCTTTCTCATAATATACATTTTCCATGAACTCTTTGAAAACCCCTTGTGTGTGTATGTGTAGATACACATATACGGATATATACATACGCATATATTTCTTATTGTAAAAAGTTAAATTTTATATGGTAATATATATTTATATGGTTGATATGGATAAATATATAGATAACAATATATCAATCTCCATAATCTTGTCAGCCAATTCCCACAAGAAATTTGTGTGTATGTGTGTGTGTGATATATATTTATATCTCTCCACATAAAAAGATTTATTATGGAAATTCACTCATGTACTTATGGGCCAAGAAAACCTGTAACTGCTGGAGAGAGGGGAAGGAGCTGGTCTGAGTCTAAGGCTTGAAAATGAAGGATGGCGAAGGCCCAAGTCCCAGAAGCCTTGATGGCCAAAGGCAGGAGAAGATGGTTATCCCAGTCCAAACACAAGAAAGTGGATCTGCCCTTCCTCCACCTTTTGGATCTAGTCTGGTTTTATTTTGGTTATATTGGTTCAGTCCTTCAAGGGATTGTATGATGCCTACCCACACTAGAGAGAGCATTGCAGTGAAATGGATGGGACTGGAGGGAGTCACGTTAACTGAAATAAAAAAGACACAGAAGGTGAACATTGCATGTTGTCCCTCATGTGGGGAAGCCCAAAGCATTCAATGTGAACATACAGCAGTGATTACAAGAGGGGAGGGGAGTTTCAAGGCAATAGAGGGAGTTTTGACAATATTAACAACCAAATCAGAGTTAGATCAAAGAAATAATTTTCTAGTGTTACACATAAAGTGGTTACTACAGTTCACAAAAGCCTATTAAATGTTTTAAGAACAAATAGAGGAGCCGGTGCCGTTGTGTAGCAGGTGAAGCCACTGCCTTCCATGCCAGCATCCTATATGGGTGCCAGGTTGAGTCCTGGCTGCTCTGCATCTGATCCAGCCCTCTGCTGTGGCCTGGGAAAACAGTACAAATGGTCCAATTGTTTGGGTCCCTGCACCAGTGTGGAAGACTGGGAAGGAGCTCTTTGCTCCTGGCTTCCAATCGGCGCAGCTCCAGCCATTGTGGCCAATTGGGAGTGAACTAGCAGATGGAAGACACCTCTCTCTCTCTGCCTCTCCTTCTCAATGTGTAACTCTGACTTTCAAGTAATAAATAAATCTTTAAAAAAAGAAAGCAAATAGAAGACTGAAACTCCAAGACGGCAATCATAAAGTAGTATCACTGAAGAGGAAATACTGATCACCCTGATTTGGCTAGTATACTTTGCATACATGTGTTGAAAGTTTGCACTGTAGCCTATACACTTCTTAATAAAACTAATGTACATATATTTATAAAAGATCTTCTATAATAAAGTCTACTGATTCAAGTGCCAATCTCTTCAGAAAATGCCCTCGCAGCCCCATCAATTCTGTTTTATGAGCTATCTGTACGGTAGCCCTTGGCACAGTCAAGTTGATATATAAAACCAACCACCACATCTCATTGTTGATACAGAGCAACTCAGCATAAAAATCACAGCAGGGGAGAAGAGCTCCAACCTGGAGATGAATCACTTTCCATGGATGCTTGATCTGGATGACCCCACCTGGCTGTGGTCCAGTAGGCACACACCTTCCTGAGTTGAGGCCTCATGGTTTCCTGAGTCTCCCTTTCAAGAGGAGAATACATCCCCTTGCTGCGAGGACCGACCCTAAAGAGAAATTCCATACGAAAATCGTTTATGGTTACTACTGAAACCATCAACCTCTACATAGCATATTTTGGGGGACCAGAATTCATCCAGCATTCCCAAATAGTGCCTGATGCTGGATTTTATTATTTCAGAGACGGATTGAATGTCAATTTATGCAGATGCAAACTCCTTTTAGAATATGGTTTATATACCTTCCATGCTAAGCTCACTCTGTGTACAAATTGAATGTAAATTAATAGTAACATTGATGATAACGTAGTTTTTATATTTCCTTATTAAAATACATATTTCTTTGAAAAAGAAGACTGTTGCCTACACATCTTTGGAATTTTTCATTGCCCCAATCGCAAAAGCTAAAATATATTAGATCCTTGATATGTATTGGTTTAACAAGTATATGTTGGTCATTTTATTAATATATGACTGTTCTTGGTGTTAATAATCACCACAGAATATTACTTGTACACAATAGCATCTGCTTAGACTGTAAAATATTCTGATCATGTCTCCCTGGTCACCCACTCTCTTATGTTCATGAATATTTTAAAGTACATTCTGCCCCCAATTTTAGGCTTTCCTACTTACACTTTCCCTCTGAACTCAAATTGCAACACATTCTCATAAATCTGAGAACAGTAAGATTAGTTTAAGAGAAGTAGACAGTATGAAATATAGATTTTAATTGTAAAATGTCATAAAAGAAAAGCATAGTAAAATCATAGATAAGTGTTATTAGTATTATAGCAAAACTTAACAAAATTGATCTATGGCATTCATTTAAAAATAAAGAAACAACAAAAACAAATAGTGGGTAAAAGTCATTGCCTGTAGTGATGACATCTCATGTGGGCACCAGTTCAAATCCTGACTACTCCACTTCTGATCTAACTCTCTGCTATGGTCTGAGAAAGCAGTAGAAGATGGCCCAAGTGTTTGGGCCTTTGCACCCATGTGGGAGTCCCAGAAGAAGCTCCTGGCTCCTGGCTTCGGATCTGCCCAGCTCTCTCTCAAATTTGGAAGTGAATCAGTAGATGGAAGACACCCCCCCCCCCCCCAGCCTCTGCCTCTCTGTAACTCTGTCTTTCAAATAGATAAATAAATCTTTAAAAAATATATAGGATTACAAATACCTTAATGAGGAATAAGTAAGCAAACATAAAATAGATAAAAATGCACAAATTTTCAATCCCAGAACACTAGAATCCAAAATTGAATGCAGCTAAGCAAAATAAGAAAACCCCTGACCAATTTCTTTTTCTTTTTATTAATTGCCCTAGCATTTTATTTTTATCTTTTATTTATATATTTTATTTAAGTTACACAAGTTTTATATATTTCCTTTATACCTTTTTAGGAACATAATGGCACTTCTCCTACCCCCCTTGCCACCCATGCTCCAACACTTGCTCCCCCTCCCTCTCGGATTCCCACTCCTAATTTTTACAATGATCTTTTTTCAGTAAACGTAATGATTGTATCGTTAACCCTACCCTACATGAAAGAGTTAACAAATAGCATGAAGAGAAAACAAAGCAAACCACTGTTCTTCAAGGAAAGAGACAAGGACTGTAGGCAATCACTGCTTCTCAGGGTGTCTCTTCCACTCCAATCCATTGCATTTCAGGTGCTCCACTGGTTACCTCAGATCAGGGAGAGCATATGATATCTGTTTTTTTTGGGACTGGCTTATTTCAATAAGTACAATGGCTTCCAGTTGTGCCCATCTTATTGCAAAAGACAGGATTTCATTTTTTTCTACAGCTGAGTGGTACTCCATGGTGTATGTATATCATAAATCCTTTATCCAGTCTTCAGTCTATGAACATCTGGGTTGATTCTGTATTTTAGCTATTGTGAATTGTGCTGCAATGAACATAGGGGTACAGAGAACTCTTGCACATACTGATTTCTTTTGGTTTGGGTAAATTCCCATGAGTGGAATGGCTGGATTGTATGGTAGGACTATATTCAGATTCCTGAGGTATCTCCATACCAGCACCCATATGGGATGCTAGTGTCATAGGTGGCAGCCTTACTGCTATGCCACAATGCTAACCCTTGGAGTTCCCTTGTGTACGTGGGAAACCAAAATTTATGTCAACCTACGATATGCCTTTTGAACAAAAATTGTCTTTGTGCTACAAGGCATTTAAAAATTACATAAGGAGGAAAACTATGTCCTATCCCCATTTCTGCCTAACGACCAGATATACATTTTCCTTTGTTGGAGACAATTCTTAACCCAGAGATAGTGCAAGAAAAATCAACAAACAAACCTTACTCCATTAGTTTTTTTCCAAATATTTATCTTTCCACAGCCCTTGCCTGTGGAAGCTCACAGTGACTTTCCTTTGTCCTTTGGTTTCTCCACATATTTGTTGCTCTTTTTGAAAATGCTGTGGAAGCCCAGGTTCTAAACCACTGTTTGGAGTTAATTTTCATTGAGGATTCTCCTGCGTGATGTGCACTGCACGCTTCAGAAAACATACTTGCTTTTCTTTTGTTAATTTGCTTTTTATTACCAGGATCTTCCTCAGCTACAAACTCATGAGGGTTAAGAGAAATTGTATTTCCTTCCCCCAAACATGCTTGAGGATTGATTGGTTCTATGCTGGCCCATGAACCATTTCCTTGTGCTCATTAACAAGGGGAGTCCACAGAGAAGAGGGATAATTGCATCCATTTTTTTACAGAACAAACTAAGTAGCACGGGATCCATGAAAGCATACTGTATCATATCTGTGTATGCTGGTAATTTTTTTTTATTTGACAGGTAGAGTTATAGACAGTGAGAGAGAGAGACAGAGGGAAAGGTCTTCCTTCCATTGGCTCACTCCCCAGATGGTCACTACTGCCAGCGCTGCACTGATCCGAAGCCAGGAGCCAAGTGCTTCCTCCTGGTCTCCCATACCAGTGCAGGAGCCCAAGCACTTGGGCCATCTTCCACTGCCTTCTCAGGCCACAGCAGAGAGCTGGACTGGAAGAGGAGCAACCGGGACTAGAACCCAGCACCCATATGGGATGCTGGCGCTGCAGGCAGAGGATTAACCTAGTGAGTCAAGTTGCCAGCCCCGCTGATAAATTTTTGACGAGATAGGAAGATAAAAAAAAGGCGGTGAGCCAAGAATATAAATTTTCCTTAAAATGACAAAGGACTCAGGAAGGTAGTTACTTCTAGGGTAGTTACTACTAGAATCGACTTAAGACAAGGAATCCCTCTTTCATTACTATGGTAGAAAGCATCAGGTAAATCGACTGCTGGGGTGCAGCCCCTCTGGTCTCTCCTACCCACGTCCCAAAGGCCAGTGGAACACACTTAAGTGGATTATCCCTAGTGCCGCTTTGATGAAAGAGTGTAAGGGAGATTCCCTAAGGGATGAGCTATTTATTAGATTCCAGCAAGCAAGGATGGTTCTTGGGAGTTGGTTAGATTAACAAAATGGGAATGTGAATTTGGTGATATTGGTGCCTAATGCTATAGGGCTATCCAAATTGTTTCAAATGGAAAATTAAGCAAGTTAATTGTAATGATGGCTTGATTTTCATTCAGTAGAGAGTATCGGAGGAATTTTTGACATTTTATTCTCTTGAATATGTAGCATCTAATAATATTATTTATACTATTTTTTTAAAAAAGATTTATTTTATTTATTTGAAAGACAGAGTTTCAGAGAGAGGTAGAGAAAGAAAGAGGTCTTCCATCTGCTGGTTCACTCCCCAGCTGGCTGCAAAGGCTGGAGCTGTGCTGATCTGAAGCCAGGAGCCAGGAGCTTCTTCCGGGTCTCCCACGTGGGTGCAGGGGCCCCAAGGACTTGGGTCATCTTCTACTGCTTTCCCAGACCATAGCAGAGAGCTGGATTGGAAGAGGAGCTGGATGGAAAAGGAGCAACCAGGTCTCAAACCGGCGCCAATGTGGGATGGGAGGGCTTCAGGACAGGGCTTTAACCCACCGCACCACAGTGCCGGCCCTTTGTTCATACTATTGTAAATGTGCATTTAAAATTCCTGCGTTGAAGATAAAGTAATTGATTTGTATTGCTGATACAAGTACAAAATTTTGGTGGAGTACAGTATTAGTGTGCAAACAAAGCACATACCTAATAAACAAACCTTAGGGACAAAAAGACATTTGGAATTGGCTGCAGTGCACATAATAATTCATAATTGTATCCAAACAAGCTTCAAAATTGTACCAAGCCAAACAGAAGTTATGTAGAAATGTATATATATATATATATATTTTATATAGATATATATCTATATTCTATATATATATAGAAATGTATATATATTTTACACACACAGAGTAACCATCAAAATTTTGTGATACAAATTATGAATACAAGGCATACATTACCACAGCAGTATGTGTTTCTGCTTATGCTGCCCGTTATTCATGGGATGTTAACATTGAGTGAAGTTTTAAAAACCAACATTGTCAATCAATCTAAGTTTCTTAAGATGGTAGTAAACCAATTTTTTGTAACTGAGACCTCCATCCTTTGGCACCAGTTTTTTGTAAATCGATTATTACAAAGAATTGTTTGAAATTAAGCCTACAGTCCAAAGCAGATTCCCCCAAAATTGCTAAGAGGAAATGAACACATCAAACAACGCTTGAGCAGCTAGCAACATTTCTGTAGTTACATATTGGATAAACTCAAATTTGTGGAAGGATTGTTGAGAGTACTTCTAATTAGATTAATTTTTATCCTAGACAAGGTTGTAATACATTGAGAAGGGTGATGATTTTGTATGCATTTAAATTTGATAAAATATTCAAAATAATACTTCACATCAACAGTGTAACGCTGTATTTATTGAGTTTGTAAAATAAAATAGTTCTGAATGGAGGTAAAAAGTTAATTGCTTTTCAAAACATCTGGGTAAATATTTTATATTAAAATAAGAGAGCCAAAATTGAGAATACTTTCATCCAATGAGTGAAACTTTATATGAACTTACCAGGATATAGCCAATATTTGTGGAAAAGTAGAAATAATGATAGTGTGCATCTTCCATGAGGTTTCTGAGTCCTTGTGCACTCTCCCTTGGCATCTATGCAGTGTTTTCTTAACTAAAGATATTACAGTCTTCAGAGCAGAGTCCACTAAAGGTGCTGACAATTTTGCATTTATTAATAAAATAAAACATTAAAGACAGTTTCAAGAAATTTATAAATAATGACCATGTAAAATTATTTTTCAAAATACTTTCAGAAAATAGCACTGGCATTATATCTAATAAACAAAGTTTATGATATGCTTTACTCTGAATTATTTATAATGTTAATTGAATCAGTATTTTAAAAATCTTTTAAGAAATGTTGCACTAAAGTATACAGAATTTTATTCTCAAAAATGGTTTTGAAATAGAAATATTGTATGGAAATATCAACATAACCAAACTAGAGAGAGAGGGAAGAGGAAGAAGGGTGGAAGGGCCAGTAGGGTGGGAAGAATCACTATGTTCCTAAAGTTGGATTTAAGAAATGCATGAAGTTTATACACCTTAAAGAAAAGGTTTCTGGGGAAAAATGTAGTGAAAACCAGTTTGCCATTCAAAAATTCTACATTGTGAAAAACCAAAATAATTTTATTATTTTAATATTCCCTTTTTATTCTAAAATGTTCTGTTGTGGAAGATAAATTACATGGCTATGCTACTCAGATTGCTGAACAGTATAACTAAACTGTACTACATAACTTTTGCTATATAGGGACCAAAGTTAAAGCCATTATCAAGTGATTTTATATACAATTTTAGATACAATTTTATATTCAATTAATATTAAATATAAAATATTAAATATATATAATATATTAAAATATAAAATTATGAGTATTAGAAAAGTTTGCTAATTAATGATGATCAAACAACAGAAAGGCTTACTTTTGTCTTTAAAAACTAAGAAAGAAATGAATGAAAAATTCTATATTTCATGAAATGTAAGATCAAAATGTTTTTCACATATCAAAGTTTAGCCAAGAAACAGTCATCATGTTGTTGTCAGTGCCAGCTTTTGTCCAACTTGCTTGCAGCTCTTCATGCTGTCGTTAGATCAGTTTAACTATGTGTCTTGCTGATGCTATACATGTGAAACCCAATTTTTGCTTGAAAATTCTTCTGAAATGATGACTGATTTGAAGCCAAAATGAAAATGTGTCTTATATTCAAAAAGACGTAGAACGGACAGATTCTGTGGCACAGCCTGCATACCCTATCTAAGAGTAGGTTCCAGAACTGGCTCTCCACTTCCAATCAGGTTTCCTGCTAATGCACCTGGGAGAGCGACTGATGATTTGAGTCCCTTCCACCCATGGGGAAAACCTGGATGATGAACCCAATCTGGCTGGGTGGCAGGGACCTGACTACTTGTTATCATCTGCATGTTAGCAGAAAGCTGGATTGAACTAGAGGCAGGTTTCAATCCCAGCCACTCCAGTGTGGGGTGTGGGAGCCCCAGGCAAGGGCCCAACTTGCCGAGCCACATGGCCACCCCTGGAATCCAAATGCAGAAAGTTTCTCAAAGCAAAAGAAGTAATTAACTTTAGTGTGCAAAGTTGACGGTGTTTAATTACAATATTGATAAAGCAGAAGTTAATCTTCACCTGCACCAGAAAAGTTTCAGAGGAAGGTGAGTTAGAAGTCAGCTAAGTGGATTACCAAGAGAAAGGAAGGAGAAGAATCGAAGATACTACAGACAGTGGTGCTTCGCAAGAATTATGCTCTAAAAAAAAAAAAAAATGGGGTGGTAACCAGAGATAGCTGTGCAAGAAAGGATTTTTAAACTAATCAGAAAATGGGGATCTCTCTTTGATGCAGCCCTTAAGATGCTGCTTGGGATGTCCACATTCCATGTTGGAATGCCTGGTTGAAGTCAGCTCCTCTGCTTCCTATCCATCTCCCTGCTAATGTACACCCTGGGAGGATGCAAGTGATGACCCGGGTCACCCACATGGGAGACCTGGATGTAGTTCTGGCATTCTGGCTTGTACCTTGCCCAGCCCTGGCTGATGTAGTCATTTAGGAAGTGAACTAGCAGATGGAAGGTCCCTCTCTGTCTCTCTTCCTTACAGATAAAGTGAAAATAGATCTATAAATAATATATATGCATATATCAGGAAACAGGAGCATGTATGTATGCTGATGGGGCATGAGGATGGAGAGGACATTAACAGGAGTGCTGATACAAGAAAACATGGGCAAGCAATGGCATTTGAATGCAGGTGGCCTTTGGGAAGGCTGTGTGGAGATCCTTGATAATAAGAACAACAGCCAAGTGGGTGAGCACAGATGCTGTGGGCGTGTAGAAATGAGGTCTTGTGAATGTTCTAACCATTATTCTCTTCTCGGGAAATACAAAGCAAAGGATCTGCTGAGTGACGATGAGGCATATGCACATGAATTGTCCTGTGGCCTAAAACAGTACCATCTACAAAGGCTCCATGTGTGTTTGAACAGAATGCATTCATTTACTTTGTCTCCCTACAATATTATTGATTTATTACAGCAAACTTGCTAATTATCATTAATATATCTACTACTTTCAGTTGCCTTATTCTCTGCTCTTACATTTGTATGATGAGGCTATGAGTAGATGGCTGTGATACATGTGATGTCAATTTAAATAAACTTCCATAAAATACCTAGAATTTGTTTTGGAAGCAATAAATATGAATTTTTTTCTTACTTTTTTTTCTTCTTTTTTTTTATTGAAATCAAGAGGAGACCTCCACAGTAAAAGTCATCCTTTTTTGCAGAAATTGCCAGTCTGGACTCTTGTGAGCAAATGAGGACCCATCCTGGTTCTTAATTAGGGATGCACACCAGGCAAGTTATAATTAAATGCATACTCCCCATCACTTGCAGGTTAAATGCGTGGTTCACGGAGTCAAACAGGAGGGGTAGCGTTATGAATGGTGCTCCTGATAGTAGTCTATTTCATCATATAAATTTATGGCTGGGAAGAGAGCGTTCCTGGTAACACAATTATAAGTTAGAAAGAAATGAGAGGGCAGACAGCTCCATGTACAGCTGACACCATTACTGACACAATCAAGGGCTGATCCTGGCAGGAATCTATACTTGCACAACTGGAGTCTCATGACCTCTAATGCCGGCTGTGTCTCTCTAATAGAATTATTTCACCAATGGCAATTGGGTTATTAAATCTTTTCCCAAAAACAATGTCCTTGATCTGGAAGTAAGGACCCTAAATTGATGAAGGGGAGTCTTCAATGTCCCAAATACACAACTTGGAAAGATGATTGCCAGGGCCCCCTTCCTACACAAGAAACTTAAAAGTGCTCTCATTAACTTCAAATCCCCATCCCTACCAGTTCAAATTTGAGAGCTGGAGGTTGGAGAGGAGAAACACCTATGGCAGGGGATAGGATGTCTGTTCAAGTCCCAGCTGCTCCTCTTCTGATCCAGCTCCTTGCAGAGGGCCCAGGGAAAGCAGTGGCAGTTGGCCCAAGTCCTTGGGTCCCTGCTCCTATGAGGGAGACCTGAAGAAGCTCTTGGCTCCTGGCTTTGGATCGACCCAGCTCCAGTTGTGTCATTTTGGATGAGTAAACCAGTGCATGAAAGATTTCACTCTGTCTCTCTGATTCTCTCTCTCTGTAACTCTGCCTTTCGAATAAATTTTAAAAATCTTAAAAAAGGAAGCTCGGAACTTGTAAGTCTTATATTTACAAGAAAAAAGGTGAGGAAATAGAAAACAAATGACTGTATCTTAAATCCACCAGAAAAATACCTAATGTGGGGTTAATCTTATGAGTATAAAGTGGACTGAGAGTAGATCATTGCAAAAATTAAAGGAAAGGATGGCAAAGAAAGGAGGAAGGAGGGTGAGAGCAAGGGTGGGAGGAACAGTAGGATGGGAAGTATCACTATGCTCCTAAATCTGTATATATGAGATTTGCTCACCTTAAAAATTAAAAAAAAATAAAAATTAACACATTGAAAAATACCTTAACTCATTTTTACAACTTTTGATTAAAATAAAATCAGTCTAAAATATGCTCACAGTCCACACTAAAATTAAACTAGAATCAATACCAGAATCACAGTTGTGGGAGCCTCAAAAAAATGCACACTTCTACATAACACATGGAATAAGGAAGAAATCTCAGCAGAAATCTTAAAAAATATTGCCCAAGTCCTTGGGACCTGCACCCCATGGGAGACCAGGAGAAGCACCTGGCTCCTGCCATCGGATCAGCGCAGTGTGCAGGCCACAGTGGCCATTGGAGGGTGAACCAATGGCAAAAGGAAGACCTTTCTCTCTCTCCTCTCTCTCACTGTCCACTCTGCCTGTTTAAAAAAAAATATTTTCAGTCAAATAAAAATGACTATGTAACTTTTCAAAATTTGTAGGCAGTGGCTTGATAATTAAATGAACATATTAGAAAAAACTGAAAGATATAAAATAAATATTCTAAGCTTCCATCTTAGGAATAAGAGAAAAAGGGCAATTTAAACATTAAAGAAAGAGATACAAAGAAATAATTAATATTAGAGCAGAAATCAAGGAAATTGCAAACAAGAAAACAATTGAGAAATGTAACAAAACCAAAAGTTGATTCTCTGTAAGGACCAATAAAATGGAAAACATTTAGTTAGGCTAATCAGGAAAAAAATAGAAAAAATGATTATTAAAATCAGAAATTAAAGAGGGGGTATTGCCATTGATCCTGTGAACATAAAAAGTGCTAATAAATGAATAGCATATACAATGCTATGTTCACAAATTTAATAATTAGGTGAAATGAACCACAAACTACTCAAACCCCAAAACCAAAAAGAAATAAATATGAGAATAAGACTGTATTTATTTTAAAAATTAAATCAATTAATAACACCTTCCAAGAAAGAAAGTACCAGGCCTAGATGGTTTCCCTGGTGGCTTCTTTATCAAACTTTTTAGGAACAAAATATACTATTTTCCCACAATGTTGCCCAGAAAAGAGAAGCAGAGACATCAGTCTGAATCAACGAGGTGAACACTATCATAATTCAAAACCCAGGTAAGGACATTACAAGGAATAAAAACACAGCATATGATTTCCTATAAGCAATGACACAAAAAACTCAGAATATTATCAAATGTAATTTAATAATATTTTTAAATAATTGGACATCGCAACCAAATTACATTGATCCAGATTGCAAGGCTGGATTAGCATTCAAAAATAGATTTTAAATTTCTTAATCAAAACTCAAAGCTAAAGTCAGAAGCCAAAAAGCTTGCAATTTAACAAAATACTTTGTATATTCATAAAAGTATTCGTAGATTATGAATATAAAAGTAATTTTCTCAACTTGGTAATCCTCATCTATAAAACACTGCAGTTAACTTGTGTGTAATGGCAAGAGAGGGAATACTTTCTTCCTAAGAGCAGCAGTGAGACAAGGTGAGCCCTTTGACCACTCTGCTTCAATGCCGTTTGGGACATCTTCATTGCTGAAATAACACACGAACAGGAAACAGAAGTTATGTAGATAGAAGTTTTGTCTTTATTGATAGACGTCACGATTGTCTAGTTGGAAATCCCAAAGAATAAACCAGAGTAAAAGGTCTTTTGGAACTGTTAAATGATTGTTGCAAAGTCACAAAATGCATTATTAATATATAAAAGTGATTTCTTTCCCATTGCTAGCAATGAACAACTGGAATTTGAAACTAATTAAAAGGTGACATTTAAACGGGTGGGAAAAGAATGAAATAGTCTTCTCCCCCCACCCCCAAAAAAAGAAAAGTACCTGGTGAATATCTATTTCAGAAAACAACAATACACTGGTGGAAAACAATCAAAGAAAAGTAAAATAAACAGAGATACTCTGTGTTCATGGATTGGAAAGTTCAATATTGTTAAGATGTCAATTCTTTCCAACTTGATCTACAAAGCAATCTCTATTAATATCCCTGCAAGCTATTTTGTAGGTATTGGCAAACTGATTCTAAAGTTTATTTGAAAAGGCAGAAAACAAGAAATAGCCAACATAAATCTGAATCAAATTACAAAGGAGGAGCAATTAAATTACCTAATTTTAAGACTTACTCTGAAGTTATTAGTGAGACATCGTGGTTTGGCAAAAGGGTACAGAGAAGAATGGAATAAAACAAGAGCCAGAAATAGACACACACACACACATACACACACACACAATGTATTCAACAGTTTAACAAAGGAACAACAAGAGCAATTTAATGGAGAATGGATAGTGTGGTATAATGAGATTTACTTTTTCATCTGTCATTCTTGACTTATAACCCTGTCCCCAAGGCAGACCACAGAAACTTACAGTCATAAAACCCTGTACACTCCAGAGGGATCCTGCTCCTCATCCTACTCACCTCTTCATCTGAATCCATGGTAACGTCCTTGATAATAAACAAGTAACTATACATACGTGTTTCCCCGAGTTCTCCGAGATGCACAAGCAAATTAACTGAACCTGAGCAGGGGATTGTGGGACCCTGGTTACAACTTTTGGGTCAGAAGCACTGACAGAATATCCTAGGGCTAGTTTTCTGCTAATGTAAACATTGGTAGTAGGAGGTGATGATTCAATTACTTGAATTTCAGCCTCCCATGGATTTAGTTTTGGTTATTCCAAGCATTTTTGGAGTGACCCAGTGGAAGAAAATTCTCTCTGTTTTTTTCTCCTGGTCTCTCTACCTTTCAAATAAAAAAAAATAAATATTTAAAAAGTAAGATGTCCTATGGGATACCTGAATCCCAAACCAGGGTGCTTGGACTCAAAGCCCACTTTTGCTTCTTATTCCACATTCCTGCTAATACAGACCCTGGGAAGTAAGAAGGATGGCATGAGTACTTGGGGCTCTGCTACTCATGTGGGGGACCTGGTCCTGAGTTCTGGCTGTTGTAAGCCTTTGAGTATTGAACCAGTAGATGGAAGATCTTTCTCTGTCTCTCTCTCTCCCTTTGTCTCTTTGCCTTTCAAATAAAATGAAAGTGAATAAAGTCTAAAAAAAACCCTGAAATTCAAATTTTTTTAAAAACATGGCTCATTTTTAAATATAGACAAAAGATGTGTACAGACACCTCACCCAAAGACTTGGGCCATCTTCTATTGCTATTCCAGGCCATAGCAGAGAGCTGGATGGGAAGAGGAGCTGGATGGGAAGAGGAGCAGCCTGGACTAGAACCAGCACCCATATAGTGCCACAGCACTGGCCTCAGCTGCAGAGCTTTCAATGGGAATTTTAAGAAAGTGGGATCAAGATCCTGAGGCACTTCTTGCAAGAGTTGTTAGCAACAGATGAAGCCTGGCCTTCCCAGTATGACCCTGGAGACAGTACAGTCAAAGCAATGGTTACCAAGGGTAGAAGTGGCTCAGTCAAACCAAAAAAAAATCAAGGGGTGGCAGGAGATCAATTAAAAGCAAGAATGAGAAGAGAAGATCATAGCTACAGTTTTTTAGGGTGCTCAAGGCATTTTGATATTTGACTTTCTGGAGGGCCAACAAAAAATATTTGTTTATCGACTGAGTGTTCTGAGAGATTTAGCTAAAGTCTGAGTAGAAGAACAGCTGAGAAACCTTGGCCAAAGACTGTTTCTCCACCATGACAGTACTGCTGCTCATTGCTCTCAACAAAGACAGTTTAGAGAGAGAAACAAACAAACAAAATCCCATTTCATTTACTTATTTTCATTCTGTTTGAAAGGTGGAGAGTCAGAGAGTGAGACAGATGTTCCATCTCCTGGTTCACTGCTTATATGTCTGGAATAGATGAGCTGAACCAGTGGAAGCTAGGAGCTCAGAACTTGAGTCTCCCATGTGGGCAGCCAGAACCCATATACTTTAGCCATCCCTTGCTACCTCCCAGAATGCATATTAATGGGCAGCTAGATTGGGAAGCAAAGCTGAGACACAGCCTAGGCACTCTGATATGGACTGCAGGTGCCCAGGAAGCAGCTTAACTGCTGTACCAAATGCCAGCCACTTAGAGTTGTAAGGGAAATTGGTAGACACTCAGATTATAGTCCTGATTTGGCTCTTTCTTAATCCTTTTCCCTTCTTGATAAATCTTTCAAGGGCACCGATTTTTCTTCAGTTAATAATGTAAAGAGGACTTTCCCTGTTATGGGTGAATTCCTAGGGTG
This sequence comes from Sylvilagus floridanus, assembly GCA_949820135.1. Taxonomy (NCBI): domain Eukaryota; kingdom Metazoa; phylum Chordata; class Mammalia; order Lagomorpha; family Leporidae; genus Sylvilagus; species Sylvilagus floridanus. The sequence continues at coordinate 11,983,388 of OX463235.1, forward strand.
CTCTGTTCTCAGGGGATGGAGTAAATACATGCCTGCTCTCATGACCTACAAAAGTGTTCAGAATCTGGTGAAGCTTAGATTGCTACTTTGTGAAGTCGTCTCTTTATATAGATCCAAACAGCTAACAACCCAAATCGCCAGGGGTAAGAGACAAGAGAAACTCTCATCCATTTCTGGTAGGATTGCAGGATACTACAGCTGGCCACTGTAGAAGTCAGTTTTGTTTGTAGTTGTCTTAGTCCATTTGTTCTGCCATAATAGGAGACCTGAGACTGGGTCATTTATAAGGAATATTTGTGAATAATTTGTTTCTCTCAGTTCTGGAAGCTGAAAAGTCCAAGATCAAAGGTGTCAGCATGTGTTTCCCACTGAGAACCTCTGGCTGTGTTTCCACAAGCACTAACTCAAGCCAAGTGATGGACCTTACATCAGTACGTCATACATGTGCATCCTTGATGTGATGAGAAAAATGGCACTTCTTCTGTGGTCTTATAATAAACCATAACCCACATCTAATCATGGGAGAGCACCACAAAGACACAAACAGAAGAATATTCTATAAAATCCCTGACTCTTTTTCTTAATTTTCAAATTATTAATAACAAAAAAATTTGAGAAATCGTCACAGTTCAGAGGAACACAAAGAGATGTGGGAAGCAAATGTAATATGTTATCTTTAGTGGGATTCAGGAATAGAAAAAGATAATTAGAATAAAAGCAAAGAAAATTTGAACAAAGTAGGGATTTTAGCTAATAATTATGTATCAATACTGGTTTATTAATTATAGCAAGTATAACATATAGAGGCAATTCAAAAGTTCATGGAAAAATGAAATCAAACATACAATTCTTTTATGCAAATAAATTTTGGAATTCATGTACGACTTTTGCACATTATACATTTTCCATGAACTTTTTGAAGACTCCTCATACTAATGAAAGATGTTAAAGGAGAGGAAAATAGCAGCAGTATATACCAAAACTCTGTGTATGACCTTCTTAATTTTTTTATTAATCTAAATCTCCTCTAAAAAGGTTCCCATAAATAATGAAGTATAACCAATTTCCTTAAGAGTATAAACTGTTAAGAATTCAAATATTTGAATATCAAAGAGTTTGTTGGCATTTCAGACACAGGTTGTAAAATATAAATCCAGAACTGATTTCAAGAAATTAAGTAGAACAAATGCTAATAAATATTTCCAGAATTCAAGGTATTTTTGAAGATCAAAATATATAGAACAGAGCTTTCTCTAAAAGTCAGGTTTTTAATTCTGTCTTTTAAAAGAGAGATTAATAAAGATTACCTACCAAGTATAGTTTGTTACAAAGCATGGTGTTTGTGTGCACAGATACATATTTAGATCATATATATATATATATATATATGGTAAATAACCCTTCTTTATAATTGAACTCCTAATTTCTTTTTTTTAAACATAATCTCTGTCTCCTTTTTAAAAATGTATTTGACAAATAGAGTTATAGACAGTGAGAGAGAGACAGAGAGAAAGGTCTTCCTTCCATTGGCTCACCCCAGAAATGGCCACCACGGCCGGAGCTACGCTGATCTGAAGCCAGGAGCCAGGTGCTTCCTCCTGGTCTCCCATGCTGGTGAAGGGGCCCAAGCACTTGGGCCATCCTCCACTGCCCTCCCGGGCCACAGCAGAGAGCTGGACTGGAAGAGCAGCAGCTGAGACTAGAACCCAGTGCCCATTTGGGATGCTGGTGCTGCAGGTGGAGGATTAACCAAGTGAGCCACGGTACCGGCCCCTGAACTCCTAATTTCTACTACGTACCAATCACTCTGATATTTAAATATTTTAAATCAGGTATTTGGAGTTACTATCCTCATTCCTAAAACTTCCAGAAATAGGCTTTTCAGAAAGCCTATGTGTTTAGGCCGGCGCCGCAGCTCACTAGGCTAATCCTCTGCCTGTAGTGCCAGCATCCCGGTTCTAGTCCCACTTGGGGTGCCAGTTCTGTCCTGGTTGCTCCTCTTCCAGGCCAGCTCTCTGCTGTGGCCTGGGAGTGCAGTGGAGGATGGCCCAAGTGCTTGGGCCCTGCACCCCATGGGAGACCAGGAGAAGCATCTGGCTCCTGGCTTTGGATCAGCGCAGCATGCTGGCCATAGCAGCCATTTGGGGGGTGAACCAACAGAAGGAAGATCTTTCTTTCTCTCTCTCACTGTCGAATTCTGTCTGTCAATAAAAAAAATGAAAGCCTATGTGTTTATAAAGCTTTATAGTGGTTGGTGATGGATGTTGTTATCGTATCCCCTTTTCTTTCAAGAGATGTTAGAGAAGTTGACCTAGATTCTGCTGCTTAACAGCAGCTGCATGCAACATCGATTCACAAGGATCTAGTCAAGAAATTTATTTTATATCCTGTCATCACAAAGGTTTCCTCTGAAAATGAGATAAGACATATATATATATATATATATATATATATACACATATATATATTAAAATGCAAATTATAAAAATACACATCCCATATATGTATCTTTGAAATCTCTCTACCCAATTTACAATGGCTTAACTTATAATTTGTGGACTTCATGGTGGTACACGAGTGATATGTAATGTGTGGAAACCCTATTTTAAATTTTGAATTTTGATCTGTCCTCAGGTTGGTGTGTGCAACCAATACTCTCTCACCATGCTGGATGGGTCCAGTGAATTCCATAGTCAAGAGGGTGAACAACTGACACTCTACAGTGTGCTGTGCTGCTAAGCTATTGATGTTCAGTAGGTTAGGTGTACTTAATGCACCTTCGATTTACAATGGGTTTGTTGGGATATAGCCCTATCTACCTCAAGAAGCATTTGTACTGTCTTCTTTGGAACTCTAATCTAGCTAGAATGACCTAGAAGCTAATAGCAAAGGCACTGCTTCAAAATATTTTTTTAAATCATGGCATACCAAAATGGTATACTGCTAATATCCTAGGTACCATAGGATAAATGCACAAGGCTCCATTGTCCTCTGAGACCCAGGGCCTAGATGTCTAGGCCAAGTTCGACATGTCTTGAACAAAATCTGGACCCACCTATGAATCACACTCATGTTTCCAGCCTGTTGCAGCATGCTGGTGTTGTGCTACAGCAGTTAAGCCACAGTCTGAGATGTCAGCACCCTATGAGAGCACTGGTTCAAGTCCTGTTTGCTACGCTTCCGGTCCAGCTCCTTGAAAATGTGCAAGGGAAAGCTATGGATATGGCCCAAGTACTTGGGTCCCTAGCACCCACATTGTATACCCAGATGGAGTTCCCGACTCATGGCTTTGGCCTGGTCCAGCCCCAGCCATTGTGGCCGTGTGGGGAGTGAATCAGTGGATGGAAGATCTCTCTCTATCTCTACCTGTAACTTTGCCTTTCAAATAAATAATTAAATCTTGGAAGGAAGGAAGGAAGAAAGGAAGGAAAGAATGAAGGAAGGAAGGGAGGGAGACTAAGCCCTAACATGCTTCAAATTTTCAAAGCCCCAGGTTTCTAATCATCTATTCTCTTTGTCTACATTATCTATCTCCACTTATGGTTATCAGTATATATCTGGCACTCAACTCCAATATTTGTCTTTCTGTGTTCCCTCCTGAGTACTAGCCAAATGTGCATTGTCTATTTTCTAAATTTCTATTTTTGGGGCCGGCGCCGTGGCTCATTTGGTTGATCCTCCGACTGCGGTGCCGGCATCCCATATGGGCACCAGATTCTAGTCCTGGATGCTCCTATTCCAGTTTAGCTCTCTGCTGTGGCCTGGGAGGACAGTGGAGGATGGCCCAAGTGCTTGGGCCCCTTCACCTGCATGGGAGACCAGGGGGAAGTGCCTGGCTCCTGGCTTCGGAGCACCAACAGTAGTGACCATTTGGGGAGTGATCCAACGAAGGAAGACCTCTCTCTCTGTCTCTCTCTCTCACTGTCTATAACTCTACCTGTCAAACAAAAAATTCTTTTTTAAAAATATTTATTTATTTATTTGAAAGTCAGTTACACAGAGAGAATGCGAAGCAGAGAGAGTGAGAGAGAGAGGTCTTCCATCCGCTGGTTCACTCCTAAATTGGCTACAACTGCCGGAGCTGGGCCAATCCAAAGCCAGGAGCCAGGAGATTCTTCTGGGTCTCCCATGTGGGTGCAGGGGCCCAAGTGATATAGCAGGTGTACAGGTTAAATTTGATTAGGTTTGTGAGCTGGAAGACCATGCCTTCACCACGCCCCTGTGTGACCTCATGTCCTACCTGTGCACCCACTGGCCAATCAGATTAATTAACTACTACCCTTTGAAAGTGGATTAAAAGCCTGGGACATGTGTCGGCCCTTCCCTTCCTTTCCTTCGCCTTTTGCCAGTACAGGGCTGGCTGCAGCCCTGCACCTCCAGTGGCCTCATGCTTCCTAGCCTAGATGCTCCTCCACGTGGCTGGTTCCTGGTACTCTGTATGAACCCAGATTTACCTCTCTCATTTAGACAGGGCCCTCACTCTCTACGCATCTTTCGCACTAAATAAAAGCTTAAAGTGTACCATGCTGTCTCGTTCATTTATGCCAGTATTCAAAATTCTTCTCTGAATATTAGGCAAGAACCCACAAGGGCTGATTAATATTGGGAATTTATTAATAAGCATATGGTGACATCGTATGGCACCCCAAATTCCAGCATCACAAGGACTTGGGCCATCTTCCACTGCATTCCCAGGCCATACCAGAGAGCTGGATTGGAAGTGGAGCAGCCGGGACTCAAACCAGAGCCCATATGGCATACCGGCACGGCAGGTGGCGACTTTTACCCATTATACCAAAGCGCCGGCCCCAACTAAATTTCTTTACTACTAATAAAATATCTCACTAATTTGCCTTCATATCTTGATTTAGTGTTCCATTTGTCTTGTTACACATTGTTCATTTCTCTCCTAAATGGATCTCTTATAGGAAAGTTTATGCTTTCTTTGAGTGGTTCACATGGCCTGGCCTATACAAGGGCTCAAGAAGGTGAGTTTTTTGTTTTTTATTTTATTTTTTTGCAACTATTACTTTAAACATCACCTCACTATCTGCCATGTGTAGCTGCATGGGCAGCACATCTTGACGAATCCAGGCATCATTACTTGAAAATGGAAATATATGACCTAACAGTTACATATGTGGACACCAGGTCCTCCTGTCCCTGTTAAATAGACATTACAGCAGGGTAGTTTTTTTAAATCACCACTTGCTAAGAACTTGTAGTTTTCAATAGTTACCAAAAGTTTTGCAGAGTGATTTTTATCAGGATATATGTCAGATGAATCGTGTACCATAATACATCACAGAATTGTCTCAATGTGTAAGTTCAGGTAGCACAGATAAGCTACTGAGATCTGGAGTCTCAGCATCTGGCTACAATAGACATGGCAGGTTACAGATTAGCCCAAGTTATGACAGACTAGAAAGGGCAGCATGGGAAATGCTTGCAATACATGTTCCTGCCTTTTTCCAAGTTTAAAAAAAAAAAAAAAAGAGGAAAAGAAAGAAAGAAAAGAAGGGCAAAGCCATGGCATTCGGAAACTAGAATGTGGAAATCAGCCCTCAGTTAGAATGAGGAACCAAGACTTTTTTGTTGAAGTACAAAAACAATCATATTTGCATTTCAGCATGAAATGTTATTGAAACTAAACCAGATGTTGCATTCATATTCAAAGCTGTGGAGTCTTCCTAGCAGTGACAGCGCATTAGCAAACAAAGTAAAATAAACAATATGATAATGCTGGGATGTTGGGCTTGCTGCTGGGGAAGGTGAAATCTAATCTCAAAAGAATCACCCAGAATAAGAAAAGCAGAGAAGATTGTTACTGAGATATGATTGAGGAAATCTAGACAGGTCAAATGTAGGTAGGGCGCCATGGAGAGCGTTCCTTAAATTTACCACGACAACCCAAATTGTGTTTTCTTTATTTGTTTTTCAAATAAACATTTGTGTTTACATTTATTTGCTTATGTAGTTTTGGCTAGAAAGAGGGATTATTGGCGGGAATGAGTAAGGAAGGGGCACAGGTGCATCCCTACAGCTTGGGCCACTCCGTTAATGGTCTCCACATGGTAACTGCTGGGTTTCTACTGAACAGAGAGCAAGTATTCATCCAGTTTCGTGCCTCTAAATATAATCTGGAGGCACTTCCTTCTGTCACCGCTACACACGTATTGCCTATAGAACTGAACAAAAGTCTATAAAATTAATGCCAGCGCAGCAGCTTCTGCTTAAATTTGAATTGTTGTTTCACTATTCTTTGTTGTGTATAATTCACTGAGAAAAACAACACCGGATGAGGCCCTTTTTCTTGTTTTATAAATATGCATTTCTTCCTGGCGATTTAAAAAATAAAGAGTGAAATAAAAATTTCAGGTTTTCCTGGGGAAAAAAAGAATGACAATTTTCAATTACTGTGCTGCTTATCACAAAAGCAGTTTCATTTGCCTGATGGCTTCATTGACTGGTGTCAGGATAATGCCAAGTGGAGTATTTTGCTAGCTGAATGCCACCAACAGAGCTAGACAAAATAGTGCTTTTCACTTGCATTATGGAAATAGTAGCTATTAATTGTGCTGCTCAGCCATAAGCTGATCAAGCCAGAGAACACAGAAATGTGTCATTTACCATTTAGAAAGCCTCTTTTCTCAGATTTCCAATCATTAACTCACAGTTGAAATCTTGGACTTATGAATATTTACCAAGTTCTCTTAAGTCTCTTGACTTACTGAATATTTACTTATTGTATACCAATGAAGTAAAATTCTAAAGGGGTTTGACTGGGATCAACCACAGATTATAACTGGGGGCTGGCGCTGTGGTGCATCAGGTTAACGCTCTGGCCTGAGGCGCCGACATTCCATATGGGCACTGGTTTGAGACCCAGCTGCTCTACTTCTGATTTAGCTCTCTGCTGTGGCCTGGGAAAGCAGTAGAGGATGGCCCAGGTTTTTGGTCCCCTGCACCCATGTGGGGGATCCTGAAGAGGCTCCTGGCTCCTCTCTCTCTCTCTCTCTCTTTCTCTGCCTCTCCTCTCTGTGTAACTCTGATTTTCAAATAAATAAATAAATCTTAAAAAAATAATGTGCTTTTTGGTGCAAATTTAATGTAGTAAAGTTTAAATAAGATTTTGTCTTCAATGTATTTGGGAGGTGAAGCTGAGACTGAAACGGGGCACTGTCATATGGGATGCAGCATCCCAAGTGGTGTCTAGAGCACCATGTTAAATATCCACTACTAGAATTGTGTGAGCAGAGTGTAAGGTACAAAGAGCATACTGAAATATTTCTTAGAATTGTAGACTGAGACTGTTACACATGATCTTGAAGGGTGATGGCTGTAGGTGTAGGAAGAGCCAACGTAGTCATTACCCGGGAGAATGGTAAGGTGTAACTGTTCTTCAGAAATGGCAGGTGGAGGCCCAGGGAAGGCAGGAAGGCAGAAGTACATTTATTATAGTGACAATGTGGATGAGAGTATAACCATCGTGAATATAGAGGCTTTGTAGTTTTGCCACTGGTAATTTTCCTTAAACAGAAAAAAGAGTAGTTTATCAACTGGGAAAAAGGCAGTTCATTTTGTTAGGTAGGAAGTCAGATATGAGCTTATGTGTGTGTGACAAAGGCCTAAAGAGAAGACGTCTGTGTCCAGCATCTGCATCTCAAAGTCATCCCGATAACATTTCAGGGGCAGCCCAGCCTTCGCATCCTAACCTGCCCCCTTCTACCTGATAATCTGCCGGGTGGAGGTCCCCGCCCCTTCTGCCTGACAATATTCCACAGTCTTCCAGATGAAGCCCAGTATCTGCATTTCAAATACCCTGCTCCAGATCCTAATTCTCCAGGGGGTCTTGCTCACCTTTCCTCTAAACCCAGGACTCTAGGCTTCCTTCTGTCTGATACCTTCAGGGGAAAACTCAGATAGGAGCTTCTTAATATTTACATCCATAAATTCCTTTATTTCAGGAGGAGATGTGTGAAGACAAAGACCCATCTCCTTAAGAACCCCGGCCTCAACCGGACTGTGCGCTGAGCCCTCCGTCTCTCTGCTGAGTCGCCCACCAGCCTGCCCAGGTGTAATCTCTCCACTCAACCATTTAACTCCGCTCTCCCCTCCCAGTCCGAGCAACTGGGCACTCTCTCTCAGGTTCTGTCTGGAGAGGTGCCCATCTGTTCTTATGGATGTCCCTTCCCTAATAAACGTTGCTGTTTCACTTTCCACTACTCTGTCTCACGCCTGAATTCCTTCCTGCTCAAAGACAAGAACCCTGCCATTCTCCAGTAACACATTTGACATATCTCTTGGGAAGTCATTTACACTGAAATTTGACCAACAAATTTGTCATTTGACAATCACTCTTCAGTACTAAGAGGTGGTTTTCCATGATAGAAAGACAGACATGGTGGTTATCCTAACAAGGGATCTTAAAATGATTACACTACTGTAGTTTTAAGCACACATTTTGAGACATCAATTAAAATTCTGGCTATGCTACCATAAGTTATAGGACCTCAGTTTGGTTACTTAATATTTTTAGCCCTAGTTTCTTTATTTTCTGGAAGAGACATATGATTGCCAACATAATAAAATTGCTTTCTGTCGGGGACCACATAGCGTGTGGCCTCTTAGTGGAAAACTACTGAGGCAGGGCTAAACAGCCCAGACCAGAGAGTACTGATAACGCAACCTTGTGTGACTTTGTGCCTTAAGACCTTGTAACCTTTCCCCTACTTACACAAACATTGCAGCTACAAGATAAGCTCCCCTTCTTTCCCCCGCCCAACGTCCTGTCCTCCTAAACACCCCTCCTTCCCCCACCCGACACTCTGCCTTTATGATATATAAGTATGTGGTTGAAAAATAAAATTAGCAGCTTGATCAGGACATGTCTTGCTGCCATCTTTGTGTCTCCTGTCCCTTTCATTCCCCATTCTAGGTACTTGGCCCCAGTTGACGTCCCGCGGGACGGGACAGCTTTCCAATTTTAAATTAAATGCTACATAAAGAACATTTAAGGCTGATTCTGGAAAATAATAATGACTCAAAGTTTTAGTCATTATTATATGGAAAAATAAATTTCAAAGTCATTTTTTGGGACTCCTATTTTCAACTTTAATGCAGAATTTTAATATGTAAAACTTTGTAAGTTTGACTGTATAACTTTTTTCATTATCAAGTAAAGTATTAAAGAAAAATGCTAACCCATATAGTTTTGGGATTTTTTTCTTGTTTGTTTTTGTGAAGATTTTATTTATTTACTTGAGAGGTAGAGTTACAGAGAGAGAAGGCGAGGGAGAGAAAGGAGGGAGATAGATAGATAGATAGATAGATAGATAGATAGATAGATAAATATAGATATTGGTCTTCCATTCACTGGTTTACTCCCCAAATGACCACAATGGCAGGAGCTGCAATGATCCAAAGCTAGGAGCCAGGAGCTTCTTCCAGATCTCCCATGTGAGTGCAGAGGCCCAAGGAGTTGGGTCATCTTCCACTGCTTTCCCAGTACACAAACAGAGAGCTGGATCAGAATAGGAGCAACCGGCACTAGAACCAGTCCCCACTTGGGATGCTGGTGCACAGGCAGAGGCTTAGCTTACTCCAGCATAGTGGCGGCCTAACCCTTATAGTTTTAATGCATTAACATTTAATATAGTTTTTTTTTTACTTCAGAAGGATTTTATTGATGTTTAAAAAATAAATCAAATATTTGTAAATAAATAAGATATTTGCAAACAAAATAAAATTCCACTAAAATATTCACAAAATCCAAGAAGCCTCCTTAAGAAATTTCAAACATTTCTGGGACATAATTTTGAAAGAAACAAAACTAGAATGTTATATGACCCTAATGCTTTCAGCTTGTAAATGGGGAACCCTGAGAAAGAAGAAATGGCCAGCTCAAATGGGCACGCCACATTATTGGCAAAGCAAAATACGCTCTGCTTTGTTCTCGAGAACACGCAGAGCAGGGTAGCAGAATGCTTCCACAGCTCCTCTGCAGCACCACCCAGCATCTTCTGCTTTGCTCTCCAGAGCCCTCAGTTGCTAGGCTCTTTCCTCTTTTTGAATAAAGCTGCGGAGGACTGTGCATGATCTAAGCCAAACTCACAAACGCAGAAGATCCCAAAGGCAAAGTTTCTGTTCACTTTATTCATTTCTGAATGTGTAAAGCCTAAACCACAGTCTAACTTAGCATGTGTCTAGGGAATAAACACCCATCTTGATGACCATGTGTGGAACTAGTAGGTAGGTGGGATTTCAGTAGAAATGATGATTACAACAAATATAATGATATTAATTAATAAAAATTTCTTAGCTGGCAGACCACAATCCAAGTATTTTATATATAATACAAGCTGTAATCATCTGAAGAAGCCTACTGGGTAGGTGTTTTTTATCTGTATTTTTGCAGATTAGAATTTTTTTAAATTTTTTTTTTTCTTTTTGACAGGCAGAGTGGACAGTGAGAGAGAGAGAGAGAGAGAGAGAGAGAGAGAGAGAAAGGTCTTCCTTTACCGTTGGTTCACCCTCCAATGGCTGCTGTGGCCAGCGTACCACGCTGATCCAAAGCTGGGAGCCAGGTGCTTCTCCTGGTTTCCTATGCGGGTGCAGGGCCCAAGCACTTGGGCCATCCTCCACTGCCCTCCCTGGCCACAGCAGAGAGCTGGACTGGAAGAGGGGCAACCGGGACAGAATCCGGCGTGCCGGTGCTGCAAGGCAGAGGATTAGCCTATTGAGCCTCAGTGCCGGACAACAGATTAGAAATTTAAGGGATGTGAAATTAAATTTTTTGAAGTTGCACAGCATTTAAGCTAAATAGTGTAGCTCTGCAGTTTATGCTCACAACCACTGGAAAAACAGCTACAGGATAGTCCACCATTTGAGTTTCCTGCTGGGTGTTTTCCAGTGTTTCAGAATGAGACTATGAATGACACTTTTCTGTACCCAAAGGAGAGGTTTCCTTCTTCTTGAGTAGGTGCTAGTCCTTGGAGGCGGGCTCTGATCACGTCAGGACTGAGAATGGATCTCAATCCATGGGGGCCTCAAGTGGATTATCTGGATGCGATGTTTTAAGCAAATTACCACAAAGTATTGGATACTTCTCTCTTCAAGATGAGGAGCTTCATTGTGCTCATCTTCATTGTGCTCAGTGAGTGTGTTATGGACTACATGATTCAGTCATAGTGAGTTAAAGTACAACACAAGTGATGGCATTGCCCTGGGAGATGAACTTATAAAGAGTTGTGTGAAGAGCTGGTGATGAACTTATAAAGAGTTTGTGTGAAGCTCCTGTGTCTCACAGTTGAGTCACTCACTGAAGGAAGAAAGCCACCAGGCTGTGAGCATGCAGAGGCCTACATGGCATGGAGTATGCCAGTGAAGACTGAGGTTTGCCTACAATCACTCGAGTGAGTTGAAGGAGACCCTCCGGCTCTACACAACCACTGGCCTGGCCAACACACAGGTTGATGATGATCTCATGAGAGACCCTAGAAGCCAGAACCATCCATCCAAGCTACTCTTGGACAGTGAGATAATATGTATTGACTAGGTTGCCTAGTTTTGGAGAAATTTTTACACATTGATAGATAATTAATACCAACCTAAGGAAGCTATCTAGAGAAGTAAAAGTGTCAACAGGAGTTGAATTTATACAATATTCTTTCTGGTATTGATTCTGTCATCTCTATGATGTGTTTGGTCTCTATGATAAAGTATGAACATTCATTTCTTAGAAGGGATTCTTATTGGGTTTTAGTTACATAAAAACCCTCTAAATGGTTCATTACCCATGCCCCATATAGAGCTTGATATGGACACATAAAAGTCATTTTCTATCCCACTTATTGTATTTATGGAAAACTCAGGTCCAAGCAATGCTCATCTTAGTTATTATTTCCCCATTGTGCCATTAATAAAGAAAAACATGCTTGTGGATCCTGCTCAAAACTAATTGATAGTGGGAAAAGAAATAAACAAATTAGAGCTGGTAATTCTATTGTGATAAAATGTCCTAATGTTAAAATTACATTGTAAAGTTGGGTCATATAATTTCTGAGGAAGGCTTTTTCGTGTACACTGCACATTAAAGTGCATTTGTATGTGCATTTTAACTTGATAAATGGTGACACGTTCCCATTCAAAATGCCAAGTAGCAGTTGACAAAGAGTTCAGGAGGGACTGAACAAAGCAAAAGGAAAATCTGAAATATTTTGATCTTCATCAAATGCTTCTAAGGCCCCATTCACAAACTCTTACTAAGATGCCCAAATCAGCGGCTCTCCCCAAATCACATGTTGTCATCTCTCATTCTATGTATGTAACCTTAGACCATATATTTTTAAGTTTCAAAATACTGCATTCCAAATCTTACTGAAAAAGTAGGTCCTTACTGAAGGTAGCAGAAATAAGGGAAAGTCTCTTTAACTCATATTCCATTTGCATGGCATGAGAGTGGCTTCAACCAGAATGACGGTTATAAAGTCTATGAAAAGTGAAAAATCACTGGCATCAGGACGTTTTTGACAGTAGAATTGACAAGAAGAATGTGGAGTGTGAGACAGATAGAGTAAGCACGATTGAAATAACATTTGTCCCAAGGAGTGAAGTCATCAGTATTTAATGAACTATAATTGAGAACATGAGCAGATTAAAGGGTTAGGGAGTAGTGATGGACAGTGAGTCAGGAGTTTTGTTAATGTTAAGCTTGAATTGCTGAGTTAAACCTAAGTAGAGAGGTACCATGTAGGAAGCTGTTTATGAATCCATATTTGAGGGGGAGGTTAATGTTGAGGATATATATCTGAATGTCTTCAGCTGACAGAGGTGTGATAGCCTCCAACATGGTCCCAGATGTTCCGGCCTCCTGGTATGCACAGACTTGATGGGAATCCTCCTTCATTTTATCAGGTTCTCTTGTGTGATTAAGAGAATGTGGCCAAAGGGATGGTATGCTACTTCTGAGGTTGGATTAGTATATAAGGGTTCTCCAGAGAAACAGGATCAAAAGGATAAGTGTATGTATGTGTGTGTGCGTGTGTGTGTGTGCACACCTGTGGTGGGGGGAGTGGGTGTAGGATAGGGGTGTGGAGAGAGATTTAGTTCAAGGAATGGGATCATGCCATGATAGACTGGGGATTCAGAGGTCTACAGGAAAGTCCATCAGCCTAGAGACAATGGAAGAGCCAGTACTCTGGTTCAAGGTCGAAGTCTGCTTGCTGGCCCAAGTCCTTCTTGCTCTGGGGAGACAAGCTGTTGTCTTCTACTCTTCAACAGATTGAATGTGGTCCACCCATTCATTTACATGTTAATCTCATCTAACACAGTGTCACAGAAAAACATCTCTATAAGCAATTGACTGCCTATCTGGGCCATGTGGCCTAGACAAGTTGATTCATAAGTGAACTATGATGATGATAAGAGTCATTGGGGATTTTTACTTGTCTTCTCAGATCACTTTTTGGGGGGATGGGTCTGGACAAGTTTTAGGAGGATCTTTAGGCGACCCTTTAGAGAGAGCCAGTTGGGAAGGAAGTGAGAATTCTGTCACATAGTTGAGGCGTCTTGGAAACAAGTCCTTCAGAAAAATCCAGGCTTCAGATGACTTGAGCAGTAGCCAAACGCTTGACTGAAACCTCCTGAGAGAGCCTGACTAATTCCACCCAGCCAAGCTGCTCCTGGATCAAAATCCATCAGAAAGCGGGTAATGAAATCAATGCTGGTTGCTTTCAAGCTGTCACGTTTGGGGGTGATCTGTAACACAGCAGACGATAGCTTGTGCAGGTTCTGATGCTAGAACTGGGGTGCCATCCTAACATACTTACAACAAATGCTGAACTGGTTTTAGAATTGTTGCATTTGTTTTAAATGTAACTTTTTTTGTTTTAAAGATTTATGTATTCATTTGAAAGGCAGAAATACAGAGAAAGGAGAGGGGATCCTCCATCCACTGGTTCACTCCTCAAATGGCCACAATGTCTGGGGCTGGGCCAGAGTGAAGCCAGGAGCTTCATCCGGGTCTCCCATGTGGGTGCGGGGGCCTAAGGACTTGGGCCATCTTCTGCTAGTTTCTCAGGTCCAAGCAGCAACAGCATGGAGCTGGATGGAAAGTGGAACAGCCAGGACTTGAACTGGCACCCTTATGGGATGCGGGAGCTACGAGAGGAGGCTTAACCTATTACGCCACAGCGCTGGCCTTGGGGACTGTTTTAGAACAGTGAATGGAAACTATGGGGAACTTGATGATGGTGCCAGTAAAAGCTTGAAGAGCCTTTAAAAACTTTACAGAAGCATCATGGCCTTTGAGGAGGCTACAACTAAGGGACGTGAGGAAAATCTCTTTTGGGCACTGAAGAAAAGATTTGTTTGTGTAATGAGAGGAAGTTTTACAACACTGCTCCCCACATTAATGAAAAAAGTAGGAAATGCATTGAGTGATGCAGCTAAGATTTTTCCAGCCACGGTGGGAAATGGACCACGTAGAGTGCAATGTGAGAAGAGAGGGACAGAGTAAGGGTAGGAGCTGGGAGTCAGCTGCGTTGAAAATTCTCAGGTTCTCCAAAGGGAAGGTGATGCAAAAGGTAAGAAATGGCTTCTGAACACTGCCAGCTCACTGCTAGGAAAACATGGGCTTCAGATAGATAAAGTGTAGGATGTGCCAGTAACACCTTTTGTTAAGACCTCAGGAAAATCAATAGTGGTAAGTCAGAATATTTTGTTACACAACAGGTCCTCCAAACAACAAAGAGGGTAGCTTATAGATACAGCTCAAACAGCAAAACTGCTGAGTTGCTTGAGGGCACTGCTCCTGTGCTAGCTCAGCAAGAACTCAAAGCAGAGCGAAGCTCATGTCAAGTTGGCATTCTGGTGTGCTTTCTGTCTACATCGTGCAGTGGGTAACTCCCATCTTCGGTTTCACAGGTCTTCAGATTGTCCTTGAGGGCGTGTATTTAGGGAATTCATTCATTCATTCATTCATTTATTTCTTTATTTGGGAGAGAGGTCCCAACTGCCGATTCGTTCCCCCAAATGTCTGCAACAATCCCAGGCTGAGCCAGGCAGTTATCAGGACCTAGGACCGCAATCCGAGTCTCTCTTGGGGTGATGAAATCCCATACCTTGAGTCATTACAGCTGCATTACAGGGTCTGCATTAGCAGGAAGCAGATTCAGAAACCAGAGCTGAGAACTGACACCAGGGCTATGGGATGTGGGTGTCTTAACCACTGGGCTAAACGACCACCCCCAGGAATTCAATTTGAAGAGTGTCCTCTATATCTGGGCCTGATCAGGCCCCCTGGTAGTCACACCCTTATTTCCACTGCTCACCTCCCATATTGAGATCAGTCTGTGTAAACACAGAAAATGGCGACAGTAATGGCCACTTCCACGGCTGAGTTGTGTGTATGATACTGCAGCTTCTGCCTTCTGCTCTGTTGGTACATTTGCTCTGGGAAAATGCAGGTGCCATGCATCAAGGACACTCATAGAATGGCCCATGTCAAAGGGACTGACTGAGGCCTTTGTCCAGCAGGAAGAACCTGAAGCTTCCTTCCAATAAACACGGGAGAAAGCCGTCTCGGGAGCAGATCCTCCAATCTTGGTCAAACTTCAACAGAGCCTTGCCGCAGCTGAGAGTGAGGTGGCAACTTCATGGAAGACCCTGAATCAAAGCTACCCACCTAACCCACTGATAAATTTTTGACCTTCAGAACCCCAGGAGATAACAAGCATTTTGTTGGTTTTGGCTGCTACATTTGGGCTCCATTGTTAAGCAGCAATAGGGTACTGGTGCAGTGGGATTGAAAGCCACTGGTCTGGGGAGAGTATCTAGAGGATGAATGTGTATGGAGAGACTTGGTGTCAGAGAACTCAGGCTGGGGGCTTGCCTGTGTTTGAGTGCCAGGAGCAGGGAAAGAGACAATGAAGAAATATGACTTTGGCAAATTACTGGCATTTACTTTTCTAATCCATTAAATGAAGATAAGTGCCGCCTACAGTGATGTGGGTGAAGATTAATGAGGTAACATTAGTAATGCATACAATAGTGTGTGCCACATAAAAGCCTCAGTCGGTGTTATTTTCCATCTTTCTAATACCTCTCACCATGATTTTCAGTTTTCATTCTCCTTGCCAAGGCAGAATCTCAGATGTCTGGGGGGGCATTGTGAAATGAACAAAAAATGTAAAATTATTTTGAAATTAGGTTGAATATACTCTTCTTAGATATCTTCCTTTACCTTTAAATCTTTGCCTTCCAAAATCTATTTTCCACAGTCAGTAAATGAAATGTACATCCATACCTATAGAATTATATGCAAGAAATATTACTGGGGAAAAAGCATATTATAGGATTAGCTATGGAAATATTTAGGTTTTACTTTTGATATTCCTTTTTTAATTATTTTGTCCATCTGTTGAGATATGTCTATTCAACAATATTTTTTTCAACTTATAAGATCCTGGGAACTTTTTTTACAGTGAAAAGAAGTTAGAAAGTATCTGTTCAAAGTAGATGGGTAGAAAATATGTTTTCCTCAGAAATGATTTAATGTCATATTTAGAAATACTGTACAGCTTTGCTCTGAGATTAGCCATCAGGCGTTTGACAATATTCATCCTTATCTGTCTATCAAATATTTCAAAAATGACTTAATGATCTCGCAAAGATAGGTTTTCGTTGATAGGGGCAGAATGCAGGGAAATTTCATTTTTGTTGATTACCTTAAAATTGTGCAAATAAGATTCTATCAAACTTTTTCTATATTGTTTTGAAATTAACATCATAACAAGATCACAAATTTCAGTTTAGACTATGTTGCTTATATTTTCAAAAAAGTAAGATTAAAAAAATTCTAATGCAGTCCTGCAGAGAGAAAGAAACGTGACCTAGTCAGGGTGACTCTGAGTCTTACATGGGACATGTTGCAAACTTAGATGTGACAATTGATTTTTACTCCCAGTTTGACCGTGGATTTTCCAACCCACTCTCTTCTACTCTTGTGCTTTGAGCATGTGGAAAAGTCTCTTATAATCATTCCCTTTTTGCTTCCTAAAATGTAAATTTCATGGATACAAAGCAATACTTAATGAGAGAAGAGAAAGAATATGCTTACTCTAAGTCCTTGGTCTGTATTTCTGAACAAAGACCTTGAAATGAAGATTGACGTTCAAGATGTTTACTAAAGAGTTTCCATGAAAGTTCTTGTAAGGGAAAGGGAATGGGAGGAAATATTGTGTTAAACTGTGAAGTAGTGCATCTGCTATAGTAGCTGAAATTGGGATAGTTATGTAATAGTTAAAATAGTGCACCATTACCTGGAACGACCCATTTGGTTTTTGTAAAGGCCACAATGGTCAAGTAAATAGGGCTGTCACAAAGATCATAGTGTATGCAACATATAAATTATTAAAATTGGCATCAAACTCTACCTCCTTGGGTGATTTTGAATTGTTTTAACTTGGATATAATGTTTAAAATGCAGAAGATTTGCAAAGATAATGCAGAAAATGCCCATTGTGATTCACCCAATTTGCAAAACTGTTAATATCTTCTGTAGTCATTTATCAAAAGTAAGAAATTAACATTGACACAAAACTATTAACTGTAGACTATTCAGATTTTACTGGATTTTAAAATAATAATCATTTTGCTTGATTCAGGACCTGATTCAACATCCCACATTGTATTTAGATATCACGTTACTTCAGCTAAAAAAAAAAAAACAAAGATACAAATAAATGAATAAATAAGCAAGTTAAAGCTATTTTCAAAAAGAATAAAGTCTGGAAGAGAGATATCACCTTATTTCAAGATTTACAATGCTACAGTATTCAAGAAAAGTATTTTCTGCTATGGTCAAAAAGATGAATGACAAAATAGCAGCAATAGACCCACACATATATGCTCAATTAATTTTCAGCACAGGTTCCAAGGTAACACAATGGAGAAAGAATTGTCTCGTCAATAAAAATTGATGAAAAAATTGTGCATGCCTAAGTTTAATATGGACCTTGACTATTCTGTCACACCATATATAAGACTTAGTTGGAAACAGATTATAGATATAAATGCAAAAGATAAAACTGCAACTTCTTGAAGAAAATATAGAAGAATTCTGGGACCTTGAGTTTAAAAAGATTTGTTAGCTGAAAAATCAGAAGACACAAACTGTAAGAGAAAATCTGTAGATTTTATTTCAAAATACCAGGTAAAGGGTAGGCTGCTGCTTAGGAAACCTGCATCCCGTAGTGGTTCAAGTCCCTGCTTGGCTTCCAACTCCAGCTTTGTGCTGCTGTACACCTTGGTAATAGCAAGCAGTGGCTAAAATACTTGGGTCCTGGCCATGTGAGACAGCTGGATTGAGTTCTTGACTCCTGGCTTCAGTCTGGCCCAGCCTCGACTGATGCAGGCAACCTGGGAGTGAACCAGCATGTTTAAGATCTTTCTCTGTCTGAATCTTTGCCTCTTGACATGTCAAATAAAATGAAAATTAAAAAAATAAAAATTTAAGAAGTAAAAATGAAATATAGGGTGAACATCCATAATCTGAACATAGACACTTGAAAAACTCCAAAATCTGAAACATTTTTAGTGCCAACATGATGCAAAAAGTGTCAAATTCCATACCAGACCTTATGTGACGTTACAGTCAAAATGCATTAACATATGTATTTTTAATTATCGTAAAGCTAAAAACTTGCCATGGGACTCCAAATCCCATTCAATTGGCAGGTACCAATGTCATCTTACTAGTTAAAGTGATCATTTTAAGTGCATACCTGATCATAAAGATAGGAATAAGTGTCAAAGGGATCACATAAATAAGACCAAGTGTCTTATTTATAATAATTATTATATTATGTAATAATATATAATATATAATAATATAATATATAATATATATAATATAATTATAATAATAATAGATAGAATTAAAAAGGAGAGAATGATCCAATATCGGAAGCAGGCCACACAGCAGACTCATAGAATGACAAACGCTCTAAACAGCACTCTGGCCTCAGAATCAGAAAGACATTCGGATCTGGCTAAAAAGCCCATAAGAGCATTTCAGGCATGGAAAGCCAAGACATTGTGGCAAAAAATGACCTGCATGAAAGTCTCTGTGAGTGAGATCCCAGTGGAAAGAACGGGCCATCAAAGAAGGAGGTACCTTTCTCTGAAGGGAGGAGAGAACTTCCACTTTGATTATGGCTCTAAATAAGGTTGGAGTTTGTGGACTCACGAGGCTTCCAGGGCCTTGGCAGCTCATGACAAGTGCCTCAGGTGATCACTGACATCATAAATAGAGTGTCAATTGTTAAATCAACAACAGGAGTCAAATGTACTTGCTCCCTATGTAGGACCTCTGTTCTTAATGTGTTGTACTATGAGAATTAATGGTAAAACTAGTCTTCAAACAGTACTTTATGTGTCTGTGTAGGTGCAAACTGTTGAAATCTTTATTTAGTATAGAGTTGATCTTCTGTATATAAAGATAATTAAAAATTAATCTTATTGAAGAATGGGATGGGAGAGGGAGTAAGAGATGGGAGAGGAGTGAGGGTGGAGGATGGGTATGGGGGGGAACTGCTATAATCCAAAAGCTGTACTTATGAAATTTATATTTATTAAATAAATGCTTTCAAAAACAAAACAAAACAATAATTAGGATGTTCTCCAAAGTCTTATATGAATGGTTGATGGATTAATGTTAACTGATGAAAGATGGGAAATTTATCAATTTCTGGGAGGTAGGAGGGGTCTTTAGGTCATTGGGGAATGTCACTGGATGGTAGTTTTCATATAAACTGAGCATCTTCCCTGGATAGCAACATGATCCTACCTCTGCACACATTCTACTATTATTCACCCTTTTCAGAAATCAGACCAACAGGGCTCCCCAATCTTAAATGGTTATCTTCCAGTACCATGCCCCAAAATAAACCTTATTTTGTGAAATAAATGACAATACCAACTGTTGACAAGGCTATGGAGGAACAGGAGCTGATACATCACTAGTTGCAATGCAAAATGGCACAACCATTTTGAAAACAGTTGATGAGGTCCTATGAAGATTAGGATAGTAGCAATCTGAGTCCTATAACTATGAAAACATGGTTACATAACACCTAGTCTAGAATAGCTTTATTCATAATAGTCCAAAGCTGGAAAAATTCAAATATCCACCTACTGGTTAATGGATAAACAAATGGTGAAAAATCCATGTCATGAAATACTAATCAGCAAAGATAACATATTACTAATAAATGCGTAGATGAATCTTAAAATCCTTATAAAAGGAGCATATATTGGGACAATTCCATTTTGTTGGCACTCTAGGAAAGATCAACAATTGGAAGATACAAGAGGCGATGAGGGAAGGAGATTGACTACAAAAGGGAGAAAGAAACTTTGATGGGTTAAAGAAATATTCTATATTTTACGTTGGTGCTAGTCTTTATATGGGCGTATATATATATATATATATATAGTCAAAACTCATCAAATTAAAATTAAACATAAAGATGATTTTATTCTGTAAATTATGACACAATAAATGTGACTCCCCAAACTCAGCAAAAAGTGCAGTCATCCACATCACTGATCAGATCTTCACTCCTTAAAATGTGAATATTTCAAAAGAAATCACAATATGCATTAGGAAATGAGCAATCTTGGAACCCAGCAGACTCAGCTGGTCAAAAGCACAAATTCCCTCTGCTTCTCTGACTCCCTGAGCAAACAGCTTCTCTTCAAATTTGCCAGAAAATTCATGCTCTGAGTCAGTGATTCTACAGTATTAGGGACTCAAAAGTGTCTAAGCTGTCTGATGAGTCAGACTGCATCCAGCTCTAAGGGATGTAGCCAAGGTTGGTTAAGGCAAAGAGTGTTCCCACCCCATTCTTCTTTGGTCCCTCTGGTGAATGAAAGATGCACTAATTTCCCCATCCCTTCACAGGGCTAACTTTCTTATCCTCACTACTCCTTACTGAGAACATTAAGCAAATAGTATTTCTACGTTGGAATAGCACAAGTTGGGTCATTTTGCAGTGCGGTACGCAAATGTGCCTATTGATGTTTAAGTTTGGACTATCTAGTATCTCACAAAAACTAAATATAAATTCAAATCAGTTTCTTCAGCCAGAGGAGCCACCACTTCTTTCTGCTGTGCTCCCAAGGTGAATATCATCCAATAGGTCATTAGGAGTTTTAAATCAAATGACACTTAAAGGGCTTTGTGCAATTAGGGAATTATGAAAATTATCTATTCAGATTTTCTGTGTTTCATGAGATTTCTCAAACTGGACTTCATTAGAAATTAGATTATTAATAAGATACACAGATAAATATTTTTCATCGTCAGACATGATGCTCCTGGTTGATGTAACAATGGCATATGTTTTTAGAGCTGTCAAACTCATGAGAAGTCAACTCAAGGGAAAGAAGCAGTGTCATGCCCAAGTGTGTGTGTGTGTGTGTGTGTGTGTGTTTGTGGGTGTGTGTAAACCACAGCTGTTGATTCTCCAAGGCGGTAATTTGTGGTTCCCTACAAATTGTAAAGGCAGACCTTAAAATGGTTTTCACCTGACTCGTTTCCTGCTGTGGATAACACATACCTCATCACAGAGCCCCTTGAAGTTAAGGTTTTTCTATCAGAAATGCAAAAAAGTACTGCCCCTGACAACTTGCTTTAATGCATATTTTAGTCTCTATTCAAAAACCAATAAAGAAAAATCAAGTGGCCAGACATGTCAAAGTCCCACTCCACTGTCATGTCTATCACATGGGGATGTTCTAAAAGCAACCCAATTAAAGAGAGAAGTGCTCTATTTCAATAAAGGGAATGACTTAATATTTCTTTAAAATTACTTCAGATTTGGCATGATCATGAAAGAAAACTTATCAACCTTTTAAAAATGCATGCAGCCTTCCAAAACCAGGGGGGGAAGAGATGAGGGAATCTTTTGTAGCTGAGAACACAGGGAAAATAGAATATAAGATAGTGAGACAGTGAGTGAGTGACTTAATAATGGGTTTATGTTGTGGTTGATGTATGGGGTGTATGTGTGTGTGTGTACTTAACGTTGAGAATTGCAAAGGTATATTTCAAACATACAAATACACAATTCTAAAGTGACACAAGATATGTAAGGGTAGTTAGTATTGGAGTACATGATGCATATTTGCCTTTCAGGACCAAGGCAACGAACATATTCATCCCCCAAATAGCTGCAAGTGCAAGAAGTGGAAGACTCAGACGGTGCATGCACCAAGATCTGCCCTTGGCTGAAGGGAATTACTAGCCCAAACTTTCACCTTCTTCCTCGGGTCAGTCTAAACCTACTACTGGTCAAGAGAGAAATCCAAGATACAGTTGCATGCCAGCCACAGAGTTCCCTTTGGGATCAAGTGTTCCCCTTCATATAGCTGAACTGCTGTTTAGCTTTTCACTCTGCCTAATCCTTCTCCTCCCACATTTTTGAAAAATGGTTCCCAAGGATGGACATATCTCTGTCTCAAATTCTATTTCATGGGAAGTGGATCTAAGACAATCATATCCCAGCCTTTTAATTTAGTGTTACTTCTCATTTATTTCAGACTCTGTTTTTATTTCCATGAAGGAATTAGTTGTTACAGAAACAACTAAAGATCCTTCCCTCTCATTATCTCAAGAGATATTTGCAATCATTCATTCAGTGTTTTTGCGTCTCATGGACATTTTTCTATTTTGTAACACATTTATGAATCTATAAATATTCCATAATAATTTTTGCTGATAGTCAAACTCTATATATAGCACTATAGAATATATTCTGCAACTTGAGTTTTTGTGCTCCAAATTGTTTTTGAGATTTATATTTGCTGATGTAATTAGATATTTAAATGATTTAAAGCAAATATGTCAAAATATTAACAGCTGATGAATTTCAAATCAGAATTCAAACATACCTGGTATATAATTTTCTACACATTTCTTTATATTGATTAATTATTTCAGGATTAACCATTTTTAAGTGAATCGGTTTAATCTGAAGAAAAATAATAATATAGAAACAAATCTTGTCCTTTGTTCATTCTGACCTATGGTAAAAAAAATCCGAATTCTATTGTCAACAAATCTTTTACAGTGTGACTCCAACCTGCCCATCTAGTTCCACATGCATCTATATGTTGGTGGGTCTCTTGATCAGCTTAATATTTTCCCTGGGGTTCTCAGAAGGCTAGTCCTGCAAGATGTTCTACAATAAAGGTGATCTCTGGTTAAATAAGAAATCAGCATTGCATTCTATTGACCTCTCTTGCATGTGCATCCTCTTTATCATATTAAAGACAGTGAGAAATTTTGCAGTAAATAAACACATTTAGGGGCAAATGTGGTGGTGCACTGAGTTAAGCTGCTGCCTGCAATACTGGCATCAGCATGGATTCAAATCCTAGTTACTCCACTTCCGATCCAGCTCTCTGCTAATGGACCTAGGAAAAGCAACAGAAGATGGGAGATGCAGTGGGAGACCTGGATGGAATTTCTGACTCTTGACTGTGGTCTGGCAAAGCCTGGGCTGTTGCAGCCATTTGAGGAATGAACCAGTGGATGGAAGATCTCTCTTTCTCTCCCTTTCTCTCTGTAACTCTATCTTTCAAATAAGCAAATAAATAAATATTTTTAAAAACCATTTCATTTTTATCAACTAGTATGTCCCAATTTCATTTCTTCATAAAATGATGAGTTTAGAGAACTTCCAATGAAATACCCCCAGAAAAAGCATACTGTAGACATTTCACAATCACCGCTAGAGCTATAACTTATCCATTCACTGTCTGGCTCCAATGTGCTGTGAATTATTTTTTCTCTAGATGTTGCCTATTCTGTCAAAGTATGTTGCTTATCTCTGTTGAACGTGTCTTTTTTAATCACCCAGTGCAATTTCTCATGACCTTCTAAAGCAAGATAATAAGTTACCTCCACAGTGTGGTTTGAACAAGGTACCCTCTCACCCACTAGAAAGGAGTTCTACTTGGTTAGAACCCAAATTCCTTAAAATCTGGGTCATTATTAGCCTAGTCTTAGTGACTACCCAGTACATGACCTGTGGGTGGAACTCAATGAATAGTTGTTGAACATCAGAATGAACACATGTATTGATAGGTACACAAATATGCCTTCTTACACAACTAATGAATATTTGCTCATTATCATATTTTTTAAAAGATTTATTTATTTATTTGAAAGTCAGAGCTACACAGAGAGGAGAGGCAGAGAGAGAGAGAGAGAGAGAGAGAGAGAGAGAGAGAGGTCCTTCATCTGCTGGTTCACTCCTCAATTGGCCGCAAAAGCCAGAGCTGTGCGTATCCGAAGCCAGGAGCCAGGAGCCTCTTCTGGGTGTCCCATAGGGGTTCAGGGGCCCAAGGACTTGGGCCATCTTGTACTGCTTTCCCAGGTCATAGCAGAGAGCTGGATGAGAAGTGGAGCAGCCAGGTCTCGAACCGGTGCCCATATGGGATGCTGGCATATTAACCCACCGAGCCACAGTGCCAGCCCCCATCATATTATTTTAAAATCATTTGTTTATACGTGTCTTGCACTACATTGCAAATCCACTGCAAGCATTGTGGTTGAGTCAGGTCTGTACATTCAATGTTTAACACAATGCATGTCACAGATGCTTGAGAAATTTATTTGATATTCTGTAAAATGAAGGAAAAATGTAGAAGAAAGTAAAGAAAATAAAATCAATATGAAAGTCAGGCTTTAAATAATCTTCTAGGAAACCCCTGAGGGATAAAGTGCAAAGAACCTGGTTAGGACAATTAGCTTCTCTCAAAGTAAATGGGTATAAAGCATCGTCAGCTCTCCCACAAGATTTTCTCCCTCATCCATCGTCCTCATTTTAATCTAAAGAGAGTGATACTTAAACATAAGTCAATCAAGGGTCTAAATGCCAAGACTTAAGAAAAACCTTTAAGAAAACCACTGCTTTACAACCTAATTAGCTTCCAAACCCTTGTCAGTTGGCTGCTCTACCACCAGGGTTAATCTGTCAGAAGCACAGAGCATCCAGCCATGTTGCTTATGAATTCTCCCAGACAGGCGAAAATTCCCACCATTCAACAGCAAGTGGGAGCTAATGACCTTAGAAATTACATAATTAGCTAACCTGTAATTGTTCAGATTGCTTTCACTCTTGTTTACTGGTCCCGGCCAAATGTTTTCTCCCTCTCCCATTGCCTCCAAATCATCCTGCTTGATAATTCATTTTTTTTTTCACCTAAGTAGTTATACCGTTACTTTTTTATTTATTTACTTGAGACAGAGTTACAGAGAGAGGTAGAAACAGAGAGAGAGAGGTCTTCCATCCACTGGTTCACTCCCCAAATGGCCACAATGTCCAGAGCTGGGCTGATCCAAAGCCAGAAGCCAGGAGCCAAGACTTCTTCTGGGTCTCCCATGCAGGTGCAGGGGCCCAAGGACATGGGCCATCATCTACTGCTTTCCCAGGCCATAGCAGAGAGCTGGATTGGAAGTGGAGCAGCCAGCCAGGACCAGAAACGGCACCCATATGGAATGCCGGCACCACAGGTGGAGGATTAACCTCCTGCACCACAGCACTAACCCCTATTATATTTTCAATCTCCTCGTAGATCTTTCTTTTTAGGAAAGCTCTGTTTTTGAGATGTTCTTCCTCTCCTGTTGTTTTTGGGAAAAACCAGTATATATCACATACAACAAATAACTGAGTAAAGAGATGAGTTTGACATCTTCTTCCACTGTACCATTTTTTCTGGACTTTGCTTTACACTGTGTTATGCTGTCTATTGCTTGAGGTTCATGCCTGTCATCCAGAACAGCAACTGTGCCTTTGTCTTGTCACTATTTATTTACCTCCAGCTCGCTTCTCTTGATCTTTTTTCCCTTCATCCCTAGAAGCCAGAGTAGGTCTTTCTTCAATGCACTCTCATAGAATCCTATCATTTTCCGAATAAACCAACATATGACTCTGTCTTCCCGTGTGAACTTTTCAGTGAAGTGTGACTCCCTGAGAGTAATTGTTATATTTTTTTCATTATTGTACACTACTATTTGACCAATTCTGGCCCCCGAATGTTATCCTATTAACTCGCTGTAGAAGAATAGGATGATTATATGGTGTAGTGGAACAACAGGATCTAGGGCTCCAACTCAAGCCATCACTGATGGTATTTTCCACTGCTGAGCCTCAGATCTCCAAAAACTCTATTCTGTGTTTGCTGAGTTTTGTACATTTATATTTCTCAAATAAGTCATCATAGTACAGAACACTATTTTCCACTAAATCCCTGGCTCTGGGTTCAAGTTCCATGTTCTAAGATGAATAATCAGGAATCAGAAGGTAGGATAAGTAAGAATATTTAGGTGAATAAATGTTAAGTTAGCTTAGAGATGTCATGGAACCAAAGAATCTAGAATACTTTTTTGCTACATCTGCTTACCATGGAAAGACCTTCCAAGTTACTCTCTATTAACCTAGAGACACATCCTCATTTCCAACACCAACACTCAAATGGCTACACCATCATCGCTACCTCACTTCTCTTAAAACTTACACTTAGAGGAACATTGAGTTATAATTTGGTGCTGAGTAGATGATAAACAAGATAGCCCCATATTGAAATGTGGCCCATGAACACTGAGATCTTCCAATCTCACTCATCCAGATCTTCTGAAATTTGGATAACTTCTAGGGTAACAGAAGTTACTTCTGTAAACTTCAGACTCTTATACAAAGTCCCAATTTTCAATTTTCCCCAGTTCTGTTCTCCATCTCTGCCTCTCCTCTTCACTACAGAAAGAATAATCTTTCTGTAAAGTCACCCAGGGTTGCCACCCAGGTTTACTGTTGATAAAGTCAGCCCATTAAGACACTGCTTTATTTCAAAGACTCGTAGATTTTAAGCTATACCTTACTATGACTATGGCCTTGATTCAATGGTCCTGGATTAGGTGGAATTTTGGTCAAAATTCAGCTGCTCAAGAATGACTCATTTATAATTTTTTTCTAAGCTTTTGTAATCAATTTAAATGAATGAAATTAAATAAAATCATCTTTCAATTGAAGGTATTCAAATAAAGAACAGTTATAAAACACACCTCATTTACCCTCCAGTGCTGTTTTGCCAAATGGGAGATCAGTACTGTCAGCACATATTCTCTAAAGATATGGTATTAAGTGTGTCAGTTTTCTTGACCTATCCCTGGCCACAATGGGTCTATGCAGTCATTTTTCCTAGAGGAATGTAAGCTCTCAGTTTTCTTGTTAATGAGACATTTTGACATGGGCAGCTTCCCAGCTAGTCGCTGCTATTCACCATGACAACTATTCACTCTAGGATGGAGGTGCTAGTGTAACACCTGGTGTCAGGGGAAGCACCCACTGCACCTCTGTTGCAATCTCTGCCTTTTTTTCCAACTCTTCCAAAGAGAATCTGGAGACTTTAGCTTAGCTCCGGTGTTTTCCTCTTAGTAAGACAAGTATGCATGGATGCTTCCTCTTTTTTTTTTTTTTTAAGTCATTATAGAGAATTTAAGAAATGGTTGGTTTCAATGGTGTGAATGGGGCTTAGAGAATATGACTATGAATGGCACAAAATCCTGGAGCTGTGATAGCCGGGATACTTTATCACTACCACTCCTAAAGGGACCAGGAGAGAAACCAGTCATCAGCAATTAAGGACACACACACACACACACACACACACACAGAGACAGAGAGAGGGGCAGGGGGAGAGAGAGAGAGAGAAAGAGAGCGAGCGAGCGAGCTGTCTGACAGGACCTGTGAGGCTGTGACTTTTGGCAAACTCTAGCGGTTTACACCCTGCCTTCACCAAGTCCCACTGGTATCAGAGGACTAAGAGCCTGGTTAACACAGAAAATACAGATCCATCCATGGGGTACCAGGTATAGTGAAAAAGAGAACACTGATCCCTTGATTGAAAGATTTTGTTTCCAATGTCATCTGCATAGGACACATTTTTTTTTTGCTCTTTAAACAGAATTTGTTGATGCATAATACTACAGTATATATCTTTCTATATACATCACTTGAGAAAAACACAGACACACAGAGAAGCCATGCTAGCTAACAAAGCTATTAAAACTGTTCTTTTGACATTCCCTGTGTTACAGGTCCTATTTTCCCCAATCTCTCCATACAAAACTGGTCTCTGAATTTTCTGTTCAGAGGGACCCTTTCTGGAACTCAGTAGATGCAGTCACATATTCACATTCTGTTCTGCCCCTTGAAATACCTATTCTATAAAATTCCTCCCTGAACAAATTGTTCTCTGATTCCCAGAATACCAACACAGTAATGTCTCTTGTTGGCTGGATAAAAACATGCAACACTTCTATTCTTAAAGCGCACCATTTGTGCAATAAAGACTCTAACTCATGGTCAGGGTTAGAAGTTGCTATGTCGAAGCAGAAAATTGAACTACTTAGTGCTTTTAAGAGTTCTACATAGCTAAATGAAGACAAAGGCTCCTCTGGTGTTATAAAGACAATGGTTTTTAAAAATAAACTTGGTGAAAATGTCTGCACAGAGGTTTTAAGCAAGACAAAACAAAAAAAAAAGAGAGAAGAAAACAATGTATTAGGAAGACCTTGTGCATATATGGAGTGTGGTAAATTCCATGCATTGTGTCCAAACACAGGGAACAAGGTCAGTGTTTTGTGTATGAAATCATATTAACTTGAAGTCGGGTTTGGTTTCCACTTTTGGCTCTCAAATACGTGTCCTTGGAAAGATAACTTTTTTGATTTATGAAAGGAGAAATCTGCAAAAACCAAACGTGCAGTAATAATCGGTGTGGCTACCCAATAAACCGTTCTATGAAAGAAACTATCATGGCAGTACTGCTTGTCAGATGATCAGTCATTAACAAGTTCTCTCTCAGACATTAACTGCAAGAGAGAAATACTGAATGTATTCCTAAGAAGGTATCCTTCTTAGGTAAAGAGTAAAACAGACAAAAAAGAGCGCATGGGACACATAAGCAGAGAAAATGCATGTGTAAAAATGATGCCTCCAAATATTTTCCTTAAGTTAGGATAATGGGGGAGACAAATTTCAGTTTGTCCTATGGAGTAGTCATCTGTTAAGAAACTATGAAATAGTGGAAACAGCAAAACATGTGGAAGAAAGAAGCTTGATCAAGTTCCAGATCTCTTTGAAGCTCAATTTCCTTATCTGTAAAATACCTCACTCATAGTGACTGGTGCTGTGGTGTAGCGAGTAAAGCCGCCCTCTGTAATGCCAGCATCCCATATGGGCATCAGTTCAAATCCCAGCTGCTCCACTTCCCATCCAGCTCTCTGCTGTGGCCTGGGAAATCAGTAGATGATGGCCCATGTCCTTGGGCCCCTGCACCTGCATGGGAGACCTGGAACAAGCTCCCGGCTCCTGGCTTTGGATCGGCCCAGCTCCAGCTGTTGCAGCCACTTGGGGAGTGAACCAGCAGATGGAAGACCTCTCTCTCTCTCTCTCTCTCTCTGTAACTCTGCTTTCAAATAAATAAATCTTAAAAAAAATCAAACTCATTGTCACATTCAGTGGGAACTAAAGGGAATCAAATGATAGCTGACACTACATAGAAACTATAAATACCAAACAACGCTGCTATAAATCTGTCACTCTATCACCAACTTAATGGGATTTGGAGTTGGTGCATAAATAAGAGTGTCAATTGTTAAATCAACAACAGGAGTTACTGTGTGCTTGCTCCCCATAAGTTGTACTTGGGAAATTTATATTTATTAAATAAAAGCTTTCCATAAAAAAGTCTTTTAAAATGTTAAAAATCTATCACTGGGCCGGTGTATTGGCACACTAGGTTAATCCTCCACCTGCGGCGTCGGCATCCATTGGGCACTGGGTTCTACTTCTGGATGCCCCTCTTCCAATCCAGCTCTCTGCTGTGGCCTGGGAAGGGAGCAGAGGATGGCCCAAGTGCTTGGGCCCTGCACCTGCATGGGAGACCAGGAGGAAGCACCTGGCTCCTGGATTCGGATCCGGCAGTTGTGGCCATTTAGGGAGTGAACCAACGGAAGGAAGACCTTTCTCTCTGTCTCTCTCTCTCTCACCATCTGTAACTCTACCTTTTAAATAAACAAATAAAATCTTAAAAAATTTATCACCAATATTTAGCAAGCTCTTCCTGAAATTTAATTTTGGGCTTGGCCCTGCAGAGCATTTCAGGAAAAATGCTACCAGGATGGCTTCACTTTTTCCAACATACAGTGTCCAGCAGGATATATACAATGAGCAGAAAGTTAAGTAAAGGTGTAATAACTAGTATTATTAATAATACTAATAATACCTAGTATTTATTAACCTAGCTAGATATTAAACCCAAAAGTCAGCACTTAGGAAGAGAGGTAGTTTACTGAAGTTTGGAGGGTTTACATGTGAACTAGACAAGATACTTGACTAGATACTGAACCACGAACAGCTCATAGTGGATTACTATTAAATTATGTTTCAATCTGAATTTCCTGTTTGCACAATTCACACTTTGCGACTTCCATTTTGTGTCTTTTCCACACATCATTCACACCAATCGTGATTTTGCCTAAATGACTTCAACCTTCTCCTTAGTACTTTAACATTTTTCCTTTTTCTAAGTATAGCAAATGTGATGCAGAAGTTCTATGCAGTCACCTACAGAAAGGCTAGTGATATTTTGTCCCTTTTGAAACTCATTACTTGCTATTGATT
The DNA here is from genome assembly GCA_949820135.1 of Sylvilagus floridanus. Classification (NCBI taxonomy): domain Eukaryota; kingdom Metazoa; phylum Chordata; class Mammalia; order Lagomorpha; family Leporidae; genus Sylvilagus; species Sylvilagus floridanus. The sequence continues at coordinate 12,014,146 of OX463235.1, forward strand.
CAAATATTAGCAAAAGAAAAATCAAGGAGGTGGGGATGGGGTCAGTGTTGTGGTGTAGGGGGTAAAGCTGTCACCTGCGGAGCTGGCTTCTCAGATGGGCTCCGGTTCCTGTCCCCTTTGCTCCACTTGGGTGCAGCTTCCTGCTAATGATCTGGGAAAGCAGCAGCAGATGGCCCAAGTGTTTGGACTCCTGTTACCCACACAGGAGAGCCAGATGACACTCCTTGCTCCCGGTTTCTGCCTGATCCAGCACTAGCCATTAAGGAGTAAACTAGTGGATGGAGGAACTCTGTTTTTTTGTCTCCACACCCCCTCAACTCTGACTTTTAAAAAAATCAAGGAATAGGGTAAATTTGATTGCCTTTGGCCCCTATTTAATCCTGAAGTATAATTTTATAAACCTAAAATACACATTTGTTTCAATATTTTGTAAAATACCTTATTTGCAAGCATTCTTATGATGGCAGTTGGTGTGTCCAAGATTTCTTTTAATTAATTAACTTATTTGAGAGGCAGAGAAAGTAAGAGATGGGGGAGAGACAGACACATAGAAAGAGCTCCCATATTCTGGTTCACCACCCACAACAACTGGAGCTAGGCTTGGGGGTCAAAGTCAGGAGCTGGGAACTGACTCTAGGTCTCCTGTGTGGCAGGCAGGAACCCAATTAGTTGAACCATCACTACTGCCTTGCAAGATCTTCATTGGTGAGAAAATGGAGTCAGAAACCAGAGCCAGGATTAGAACCCAAATCCTCTGATGTGGGACATAGGTGCCTTTCACACTAAACACTTAGTTCAAGATTTTTCAGTCTTTCTAAATTCCTCATAAAAGAGATGGCAACTACATAATGGAATCAAAACCATTTGGACAGCATTTACACCAAAACTACATTGTGAGGATTTTGCATTATAGTGACACACAGTGAGAGTGAACAAAGGTTGTCATAGGAACAGTACAAGTCCCTGAAAAAGTCCAGCAAGGGAACAAAAACTGTTGTTTGAAATTCTAAAAAAAAAAAAGAACATTTGAACATAGATATATTGAAGAACTAGAGTGTATCGTTGAGACATCTGAGGATATTCATTTACAAGAATTCACTATTAAAATCTATTCTAATAAGATTACTGAATTTTAAGGATAACAATTATTTTGAGTACATAAGAAAAATATTTATGAGATACAAGGTGAAACGAAGTTGGATAATCCTTAAACTTTTCAACAGGGTTTTATTATATCAAGAAAATAGTGTAACATTTAATATATCTAAAATTATAACTTTTGATTAATAAGGACACAAACACTTAGCAGTATGCAAAAATTCAGAGAACATTGTTGCCATGAGTCCTTCCTAAAATTTTCTCTAGAAAATGAGCTTCAGATATCCTAAACATCTAATTTGACTAAAGAGATCATCATAAAATGTGGTGGTGAACATCAAAGACTGTCGTTGCCTGTGAAACTGAGAACAACCTATCGTTCCAAGTACCCTGGGTAGATTCACGCTTCTCAACTGGGGAATACTAAAAATCACTTTGAGCCCTCTTCCTCTCCCACAACGTCAGAATCCCAGCCTTCCAGACAACCTGCAAGAACCTGCTGACCATGCATATCACCAGGGTCAGTCTTCACAACCACTTAACCAATTGGCAGAGCTTGCCATCCACTAGAATGAAGAAAGAACTTAAGCAAAACAAAATTAAAAAAAAAAAGCTTCAGTTGACTGAAGCTGCCACCAAAATTCCTTCATTCCAGTTTCTTTCATTACAAAGATGAGCATCAGGTTAGATGAATTTAGCCTCAGTGTACTGGATCATTACAGAACAATCCATGGCCATCATATTGTTATGCAATCTATTCTTTCAGAATCTATACTTTATGCTTTAAAACCAGGGAGATGTGTTTGGTGCAGTGGCTACTATACCACTTGGGATATCTACAACTCCTAACAGAGAACCTGAGTTCACGTCCTGGCTCCCTTTTCAACTCTACCTTCCTGCCAGTGTGCACCTTGGGGAGCAACAGTGGCTGCTCAAGTAATTGATTCCCTGCCACAAACATGGGAGACCTGGGTAGAGTTCCAGCCTCCTGATTTTGGTCTGACTCAGCCCTGGCAGTTGCAGTCATTTGGGGTTTGAATCAGTGGATGGGAGTTCTTAGCTGACTGTGTAAATCTCTTTCTGTCTCTTTCTGCCCTTCAAAGGAATAAATTAAACATTGTTTTAGGGATCATGTATTCGAAAGTCAGAGTCACAGAGACAGAGGGAGAGACAGAGATCTTCCATTCATTGATTTACTCTCCAGATGGCCACAATGGCCAGGGTTAGCCAAAGCCAAGAGCCAGGAGCTTCTTCCAGATCTCCCACATGGATAGCAGGGGCTTAAGCACATTCCAAGGCACATTAACAGGGAGCTGAATTGGAAGTGGAGCAGCTGGGACTTGAACTGGTGCCCACAGGGATGCCGGCATCGCAGGCTGCAGCTTTACCCACTACGAAACAATGCCAGACCATGTAAAAACATTTTTAAAAGAATAAAAGCTATCTATTCTGCCGCTTTTTGGCATTTACCTAGGCCTTTTGGACAACATCAGAACTCAAATACCCATTCATTTTGTTGACACTTTTCTGCTCTTGACTTTTTGATGTTAAAAAGACCCTAATTCAGAGTTTGAAATTCATCAGCAGTGCTCATCTATCCAGCCTCTAGATAACATAGGAAACATGTGAATCTAGGGACGGTGGGAGATGGTGATAAAACATCCTTCCATAGTCTAATGAAAAATAAGCTGATTCTATAATATAAATAAAGCAGAATTTGATTTTCTTCTGCACATTTTATTTCTAGCATTCATGTAGTTCTGCAATCAAAAGCTCAGAAAAAGTGAATGGCTCCCTAGAAGTTTAACTTTGCTTCGTGATAAATATTTCAAGGTCTCTCCTTTAGTGGGATGGATTAATGGTTTGACTTCTTGAAGAGATTAAGCTCCTGCCTCCTTTTATGGGACAAGCAATCTCATTAGGATCTTGGTTAATGGATTCAAAGAAAGACGCAAAAGTTGGAAAATCCACAGTTACCAGCCTAACAAGATAAATCGTCCCACCAGCTGCATCCCAGGCAGCTCTGAAAGAAGTGAGAGTTTCCAGGCTTTCACTCTCAGCGGAACTCATTACAGGAGCCCGAGGAAGGCCACCAACTTCCCACCTTCTCAAGAAGACATGCGCACGGACAAGCTCTGTGTGACGTAGTTGGCTGCTCCTGGTCAACTCTGCCTCCCCTCATCTCCTCCCAGCTTATAGTAGGAAAGGGATACAGCACAAGTAAAGGATGGAAAATCGCTCCTACATTCATCTGGAATAGCTTATTACCTTTGATGAGTATGGTTGTCTTTATTTGTGTATTTCTTTATTCACTTACTCATTCCTTTAATCAACTTTTAGAGAATATGAATGCTAAAATTGGCATTATAAATAGTAATACGTTATAGAAGGAAATAAACTGGTGTTTGTAACAAAGGAGCAATGACAGGCTTGGAGCAAAAATGAAATAAAGCAAAGTAAACAGGCATCGGCATGTGGCACAGCAGTTAAGACGTCACATCTCGTGTCAGAGTGTTGGGGTTCAAGTCCTGGCACTGGTCCCAGTTAATGTGCACCCTGGGTGGGAGTAGGTGATGTCTCAAGTACATGGGATACTGCCACCCACTTGGGAGACCTGGACTGAGTTCCAGGCTCCCAGCTTCTGCCTGGCCCCAGCTGATGGGAGCATTTGGCAAGTGAACCAGCAGATGGGAGATTTCTCTGTCTCCCTCTGTATGTCTTTCTTTGCTTTTCAAATACAATAAACAAAAACATGACAAAACCTATAAATTAAATAAAATTAATGAATCAAAGAACTTAAAAAAGTGTTAGTGTGCATAAGTCTATCATGAAGATATTTCATTGTGGAGTTATCAAATAGTTCATGGAAAATGCGTATTATGAAAAATGTATGCATAGTTTCAAAAAGAATTGCACCCAAATATGCACTGAAATAAACTTATCTTTTAATTCCATTTTCTATGAACATTTTGAAGTCCTCTGATATACTCTTGAGATTCCATAGTTTATTTCAGGCTGTAAGAAGCACTTTACAGAAAAGATTATAGATTATGTTAGAGCTGAAAAACTCGAAGCAATGAGACAGGATTAAATTTGGCTGAACGTAACCTAAAAGCCTCAAATCACGGTAAAGCAGACAGAAGTTTCCTTATTTCTTATAAAACAGTACAGAACACAAGAATGGGAAACATACCACTATTTGCTCTACTAAGAGCCGGGAGCTGTTCCAGTACTCACATATACAAGAACTGACTTATTTAATATTCAGTTCATTCCTTTGAGTTTGGTGTTTTGTCCAATGTTAGAGATGAAGAAATTGAGGCACAGAGAAGTTATATAACTTTTCAGAAGTCATATAGTAAATAGTAGAGGTGGTATTTGAACTCTGACATTCTAGTTCCAGAGAGGAGTTGGCACTTCTTCTTTTGCATGATGTGAAGTAAAGGCAGTGAGAGAGACAAATGCATTAAAGCTCGTGTATTTTAGCGCAGTATGTAGATTACTCAGAGATGCACGATGGTGGAATCATCTCTCATTGAAACAGGAGATTGTGTTTTCTCGGTGTCAGGAACACAGGAAGTTGGACATCATGGCTTGGGTATATCCCTGTGGCCCACACATGATAGCATTAATGGAGAACAAAATGCTTTAGTCATGTAAGCATCAGAAAACTGTTACGTTGCCACCAGTGCTAATTACAGAGGGAATGAAGAAATTTCAAGTTCTACAGGATTGCATGAATTGGCAGAAGTCATAGACATTTCAATACTAAAATAAGCAAGTTATTGGGAAGGAAGGAAGAAAGGATGGAAGGAAGAGAGGGGAGGGAGAAAACAAGAGAAGAAAGTAAGGAATATGTAGGTAAAAAGTTTACCTTCTGAAAGGAGGGCTCAGAAAACCAAATTCCCTAAATGCGCTATCTTAAATACGAGAGACATTCAATACCCACAGAGAAAGGTAGAGAACTGCTCAGCACCCACCCATCTCCAGATTGCTTTCATTTTCTTGTTAATCGTATTAGCTTCATGAAAGTGCATATGAGATTGTGGCACTTTTTCATTACGTGGAGTTTCATAGCACTTAATAAAAACAACATCTGTCAAAAATGGAATGACAGGCTCTACATTGACAAGCAAAGTGTCATTTAAATAAATCAAAAAGAGTGCGTGAGTATCCAGAAATACTGTTTCTGCAGAAGGCAGGCGCATCATGGTATTTTGTGCACTTTTTATTTCATCTGCAAAACCGAAGTATATCCAAGCAAGAAGTTCCCCTTAGGGAAGGCATAGCAGACTTTCAACTGCTAAGGAAGTAGAGGGAAAAGGCAAAGGAAAACCCTCCAGAGGTTTCAATGCAGATTGCCATCCTATGTGGAATCCTCGGATACACAGAGTTCTCCCACTGCTGTTTACTGAAACTTATTCTGATGAAAACTCTTAAACATTCATTCATTGATGTGCACAGTTCAAAAAATTACGTGGAGGAAGGTAGTTTCCATAGAGTGCTCTGGAAGAGGATCGGTGGACCCACCTGGCTTGATTCATGTTATATGTCAGAAGAGGAACATAAGAGATGGAAAATAACATGCTCCTATTTTATGGTGCTATAGGTGTCCATTTGAGAACATCAATCTAATTTTCATAGTTTAGTAGATTTAAATTGTATTTTCATGATAATTGTTGAAAGATAGTTATTAGAATATTTTTCCAAATCTTTTCTTCTGAATGTAGTTTTCAGAAAAATATTTTATAATTCATTGCTATGTTTTATTTGTCATTATTTCCTAATGGTTAATAAACAAATATGTATCACCAGTGTAATGAAGGAAGGAAACCTCAGTTAGGTATTGGTATTCTTTATCATGCAGAAAACTAGGAAACTTTGAAATGAGTTTAGACTGGCCAGCTTGATGAGTCTTCAGTGTAAACTTTTTGAAAAGCTATCTGCATGGTAAATGTTTCATATGGCTTCTGCATAGAGCTGGAATGTTCCACAGGGAGAAGTGAAGGCTCTAGTGTTTGCTACTCCATGGACTAGCAGCAGGGCATCACCTATGAGCCTGAAGAGGAAGGCAGAGTATCTGAAGTCAGCACTACCAAACAAGATTCAGTAGTTTACCAGGGTCTCTAGGTGATTCATAAACACAGGACAGTTTAAGAGTGACTATTCTAGACTATTCTAAGCCCCGAGTGCATCAAATTGCTGATTGAATTTGGGGACTCATGTGGAGGACAGAGATGGAATCAGACTGTATAACATTTAACTTGGGAAATACAGATGCAGACAAAGGAGACGTGGGTCATACTTCTACGTTAGCATAAACTGTGTTGCTTCTTGGGCAGTTTTTTTATTTGTGAGATGAATAGCCCTTATCTTTTATGAATATATTTAGAAATAATTGAGATAATATATGCTAAGCATATGCAAATATACAGGACATGGAGGAAATGAGGCTCATTTAACTGATTTTTTTTCCTTACTGTGAAAGTTTAGGGGAATGGCTGGTGACTTTACAGTCCTATCTCAAGGAACAGATATTAAAATATATCTAACAAAGACATGATGTAGCTTCAGGCTATAGCTCTTTCAATTTTAAGGGTCTGTAATAGTCTTCCAGAACTCACAAGTGTGGCAAGAAGGGCTTGGGCACTTGCCCTTCTTGAAAGGGAAGTAATGATGGGTTTTAATTGCAACACAATTAGCGCTTCTGATATCAAATTAATTTTCATTGATAGTGTTGGTCTTGGCAGAGGGTGTAGAATTATGAGATGAAAGCTCCATGAGTACATGCACACACTCTTATACTTTTATGCAAATTGAAATTTGTTCTTCATTTTCCATTTCCAGAATCAAAGATTAAGGATAATAAAGCTCTTTAAATTAGCTAAATGCATTTTATTACATTGAACCACACTTTATCAAAGGCCATACTTGGAAAGTCCTCTTCACTTTATGCAATTATTCAGAAGATCATAAGTTCATGGACTTTGTTTGTGCAGGTAATCTGGAGGAATTAGTTCTCTTACAGAATATTAACAATTTCTTGTGCCTGCAACTTACTTCTAATCTTAAATGTACTTATTAAACTAACATGTTAAGTCAACAATAATACTAAAACAAAATCTTATTTTTGTTAGTTAAAAGCATGCTGTATTTCTGCCAACAAAAATGCCATGTATGCGCCCATAAAAGCAAGTATTTGGAATAAAATGATTGTTACAGAAAAAATTGGCAATACATTTCATTTTGAACTAATGCAATCAATGTGTATTTAAACTTTAGATTATTTCATTAAGACATTAGTATTTTGGGGATACATATAATGAAAACAAAGAAATAATTAAAATTATACATATTAGCAGAAGTAATTTGGCCTAAGATTAAGCTATAAATTCTCCAGCAGAATTAGATATTTGTACTAAGTTTTTATTGGGACACAACTGGATAAGAAGCATGGGACTTTGGGAGTTTTTTTCCTTATAAAATAAAATTTTATTATTTTATTTGAATGCATTTTTCCGTATGTCTCTTCTTGTCTTCTATATTGATATAGCTAATACAGCCAATATGCTCAAGACTCAAAAATGTATACAGTGAAAGATCTTGGTCCTGCCCTGGTATCATACTCACAGTTTCATCCCCGAAAGGCAATGATAAAAATAATATTTGTGGATTGTTTTTAAGGTGTAGTCTCTTAAGCAATTAAAATCAACTATCTCAGTCAAACCTCAATGGAACCCTTTATATCCAACTGTTATCTCTCCATTTTACAGGTGAAGAAAGTAAAGTTTCGTGTGGTTAAGTCATTGACTCAAGTCATTACACATAATAGTGACTGGGGATAGGAATCCAGGTACAGTGCACATGCTTTAAATACTGAGCTCTTTTTTAAAATCTAGAAACCTTTAATTTAAAGTATATAAGTGTTATATATTTCATATATACAAATTTAGGAGCACAGTGATTCTTCCTGCCCTCCCACCTGCATTCCCACCCCTCTTCCTCCTCCCTCTCCTAGTCTCATTTTTATTTTTTACAAAGATCTATTTTCCATTCATTTTATACTCATAAGATTAACCCTATAGTAAAAGTCCAACAAATAGCATGAAAAAAAAAAAAAAACTGTTCCTCAACAGTGGAGAAAAGAGCTGTACAAAATCGTCACATCTCATTATTGACATGTTATCAACATGTGTCTATGCATCTTTGTTAATTTCCTGATGTTGGTAAATGCCCTGTGTTTATGTAGAATGCTAATGTGTGACAGTTTTGGTGATAACTACATCAGAATTGTTAGTTCTTAGCAGTCAAGACAAGTGCTGTTCAAAATCATCACATCTCATTATTGACATGTTACCCACCTGAACACGTCTTATATTCCCTGTCTGTTACCATGGTACACTTTCTTTCTTTCTTTCTTTTTTTTTTCACAGGCAGAGTGGACAGTGAGAGAGAAAGACAGGGAGAAAGGTCTTCCTTTTGCTGTTGGTTCACCCTCCAATGGCTGCCGCGGCCGGCACGCTGCTGCCGGTGCACCGCACTGATCTGGCAGGAGCCAGGTGCTTCTCCTGGTCTCCCATGGGGTGCAGGGCCCAAAGACTTGGGCCATCCTCCACTGCACTCTCGGACCACAGCAGAGAGCTGGCCTGGAAGAGGGGCAACCAGGACAGAATCCAGCGCCCCGACCGGGACTAGAACCCTGTGTGTGGACGCTGCAGGCGGAGGATTAGCCTATTGAGCCACAACGCTGGCCACCATGGTACACTTTCATGAACCTTGCCTTTTCCATGTAGCTGTGTATCTCTAGATATTATTCAATAGCATGGTATGTAGCATTTCTTTATTCTTTTCTTTTAAGATATTCAACTGAATACTATGTTATTTTACTTGTGTTATTGCTTGACTCAACCACTGTGATGTGGATGAACATAGATGTGGTCTCTAATCTTTTCTTATTTTACAGAATCCTGCAATGTCTATCACTGTACATGCACTAATTTTTACACATACAAGTGAAGCTGGACCATAAAACTCATATGTGGAAAAGCTGAGTGACCCAACCCAAAGAAATGATACCAACTTTTATTTCCCACCAGTAATGTTTCAAAATTTCTGTATTCCCATGACTAGTGGACACTGTTATAAAACCACTGGTTCCTTGCCAGTATTGTAAGTGAAAAATATTTTCTGCTATTTTAAAATTTTATTTTTAAAATCTATTTAAGAGCCAAACAGAGAGACAGCCAGGCCGATTCACAGTTAGCCAGGCAGAGTATCCATCTGCTGTTGTACTCTCCAAATGCCTGCATCGGCCATGGCTGCAGCCTTCCAGAGCCAGGAGCTGCGAACCCAATCCAGGTCTCCCATGGGAGTGACAAGAACCCAGTTGCTTGATGTGTCACTGCTGCCTCCTAGGGTCTGTTTTGGCTGAAGCTGGAATTAACTGCTGGGTGTGGGGATCAAACACAGGCACTCAGATATGGGATCCGAGCATCTTAACTGCTAGACCAAATTCCTATCCCCATTTTCTGTTATTTTTGTCATTAAACTTTCACTTTTCATTTGGAAAAGATCAAAGGTATAACACAATGTTGCTAAGATTACTAGGAATTCTGATGTAGTTACCACCAAGACTCTCAGAAGTTAGCATTTCACATAAACACAGAGCATGTACCAACATCAGGAAATTAAGAGACACATAGGCACAAAAACTGTGACTTATGTACTTATCCATTTCACAAATCATCCTTAAAGTGTCCTTCTGTTGATTTAGGATTGAATTCATTCCACTTAATTGCCCTAACTCTTTTGCATCTTTTTTTTTTTTTTTGACAGGCAGAGTGGACAGTGAGAGAGAGAAACAGAGAGAAAGGTCTTCATTTTTCTGTTGGTTCTCCCCCCACTGGCTGCTGATCAGAAGCCAGGATCCAGGTGTTTCTCCTGGTCTCCCATGGGGTGCAGGGCCCGAAGACTTGGGTCATCCTCCAATGCACTCCCGGGCCACAGCAGAGAGCTGGCTGGAAGAGGAGCAACTGGGACAGAATCCAGAGCCCCGACCAGGACTAGAACCCGGGGTGCGGTGGCGTATCTTCTAATCTGGAAGAGTTTGTGTGGTTCCCCCTCCCCCTTTTATTAACTTGAGATTTTTTAGAGAGGATGGCCAGTTATTTTATCCAACATTTCTAGTTTTGAGATTCCTGGTAATTCTTCTTGACTAAATAGTACAGTCAGAACACCACGGAAGATGTGGTGTGATCCTCAGAGTGTTCCAGAGCACACGATGTGATTTTTTTCCATTACTGCTGATGTAAAATTTGACCACCAGGCTCAGGTGGCACCTGGTAGGTATTCCACTGCGTTGCAATTTTCCCTTGGTAATCACTGAGTATTCTCTGCAAGATATTTTGTAGTTATGCCAGAATTCTATTCTATTCTATTCTATTCTATTCTATTCTATTCTATTCTATTCTTTTTTCCTTCCGTCCTTCCTTCCTTCTAAATTTATTTATTTTTTGAAAGAGTTACACAGAGAGAGGAGAGGCAGAGAGAGAGAGAGAGAGAGGTCTCCCATCCACTAGTTCACTCCCCAGATGACTGCAACAGCCAAAGCTGAGCTGATCCAAAGCCAGGAGCCAGGAGCTTCCTCTGGGTCTCCCACATGGGTGCAGGGGCACAAAGACTCAGACCATTTTCTACTGCTTTCCCAGTCCATAGCAGAGAACTGGATAGAAAGTGGAGCAGCTGGGTTTTGAACCGGCACCCATATGGGATGCCAGCAATGCAGGTGGTGGCTTAACCCACTAGGCCACAGCACTTGCCTTGGATTTTTTTTTTTTTTTTCATTCATGTAATCATTTAATGATTCTAGCATCAATCAATGAGGATCAGTGCTCACTTTGTATTTCCATCATTCCTTCTTTGTTGATTAGACAGAATTTTATTCTAAGGAAGAGTGTTCCCTTCCCTTCCATTTATTTGCTTATTTATTGATTGGCTCATTCACCCATATGACTTTGGATTCATAGAACTGTACTATTCTATGATTAGTAAATTCATTCTTTCCTTCATTCACTTTGTTGTTCAAAGAATCCCATTTGGCATTCTTCCTGTTCATCTCTATGACCGTTCGGCAGAGTTCCATCATTTTTGGCTATTGTATTGCTCTTCTCACATCATCAATAAGGTTATGTCTTAACTTTTATTTCTGTAAAGCCTTTTAACTTTCACCAATTTTCCACTTAGCTGTTCATTTTTCTTATTAATTAGTGGAAGTTGTTTCATAATTAGGCAATGAATGTTTTACATGATGACTTGGGAAATGTTTTGCAGTTAATCATTTCTATTTTGATTTCCTTCTGGTTTTAACATTCATCATTACTTTAGTGTCATAAAATATAGCAGGACTTTAAGGCTTTTGGAATTTGTATCATAGCAGGACAGGGCTTTCCTAGACCTAACACAAAACACTTCTGCTGGTGCAGTACCAATTGCCTTTGAGTTCACTTCCATGAGTTTTTTATCTTTGCATATTTGCTCCATATGTGGTTTGTCTTAGTGAAAGATATAAAGTATTATAATTTTTTTCTTCTTCTTTTTTTAAAGATATTAATTTTATTTATTTGAAAGACAGAGTTACAGAGAGAGGTAGAGACGGAGAGAAAGGTCTTCCATCCTCTGGTTCACTCCCCAGGTGGCCGCAACGGATGTAGCTCACCAATCTGAAGCCACGGGCCAGGAGCTTCTTCCTGGTCTCCCATGTGGGTACAGAGGTCCAAGGACTTGGGCCATCTTCTACTGCTATCTCAGGCCATAGTAGCGAGTTGGATTGGAAGAGGAGCAGCCAGGACTAGCACCAGTGCCCATTTGGGATGCCGGTGCTTCAGGCCAGGGTGTTAACCCGCTGAGCCACAGCGCCGGCCCCTAATTTTTTTCTTCACGAAATTATTTTGTGCTCAAAAATCACACTGAATAATTCAACATTTCTCATTTATTTGAAATTCTGTGTTTATCTGATAATAACATTTTTTCATGTATTTGTTTATATTTTCTTGTTATTTATGCTGTTTATGACTTTATTATCTCCTTTATTAGGCTGTATTTTATGATTGACTTAATATGCTGTTATATTATCTCTCTCCTTACCTCCTTTTTCAGAATTTTTCTGTTTTCTTATTTATTTTACATATAAAATATATCCTGTATTTGTTCAGTTAAAAAGTCAAATATTATTACTATAACCACATTAAGGTAGAATTGACATTTGGACAAATTTAAGTCTTCCTTCAGATCACAGCATTACTTTCCATATTTACATGTTAAAATTTTTCAATGAGTCCTTCAAGAATATTTTAACATATTCATCATGTTCAGATAGTGTTTTTGTTAAGAGAGATTTTTATCCTTCTGATTATTTCAAATGGAATATTTTCCTATTGTGTTTTTTTGCTTGTAAACTGGAGGATATTGTTTTCTGTATATGAATTTTGTTTCTAGAAACGTATCTGAATTTTCTCATTATAAATGTTTTGATCCACTGAATCTGGTTTTCCAAGCATACATCCACCTCAGTGAGAATAGTGACAACTGTGATTTTGTTTCTCATTGTTATATGTTTAATTTCCTTCACTTAATTAATATCTGGTTTGTTTTTTTTTGGAAGTGGGATTGGTATTATTACAGTACTATATTTTCCATAGCAAGTAAAAACTACAGACATTCTGTTTGCTTTGGAGTCAGTTTAATTTACTAACTTCCTAGAAAATGTTCCTTCTTTTTTTTTGTACAGGGTTTCCAACCTACTTTTCAGAGTCAAAGCATGAGAGCAACCTTATTCTCTTAATATCCTTATCACTTACTGCTTTGTATGTTTGTGCTTCCAACTTCAGTATATTCTAGTTTATTTAGTTTGCTCAAATATGTGGTGTTAGTTTATTTATTTATTAGTTTTGCCATCTTGCTTATTGCTAATTGATGGCGTTCTGCTTTTATCCATATTAAATCCATCTTACTTTCCCTTGGCCTTTTGTTCAATTAAAACTTTAGACTTTGACTTCATTGCTTCTGCTATGAATTACTTTCACATTCAATAATTTTAGGTATGTTACAACTTAGGAATGTTACAACTTTAGGTATGTTACAACTTAGATTTGTATGTTTTCTTAAATGGTTTCAGAAAGATTTTTTCTTGTAATTTCCATTTGTTAGGGACTTTTTAGTTTTTGTTATTGTTATTCCATGCTTGCCCAGTTCAGGACTACAAAAAGATATTATCCTTGCATTTCTTTTTGTTGTTGGTATTCATTTTTACCTATTTGTCTGAGAGATATGGAGACACCTAGAAAGAGAGAGAGAGAGAGTGCTCCTAATCTGTGGTTTATTCCCCAAAGTGCCTCCAAGGAAGCAGGAATCTAATCCAGATTTCCCACGTGGGTGGCAGGGACCCAGCTTCTACTTTTTTTTTTTTTTAAGATTTATATATTTATTTGAAAGGCAGAGTTACAGAGAAATAGAGGCAGAGATAGAGAAAGAGAAAGAGAAAGAGAGAGAGAGAGAGAGAGGTCTTCCATCTTCTGGTTCACTCCCCAAATGGTCACAACAGCCAGAGCTGCATCGATCTGAAGCCAGCAGCCAGGGGGCTTCCTCCTGGTCTCCGATGTGGATGCAGAGGCCCGAGGACTTGGGCCATCTTCTACTGCTTTCCCAGGCCATAGCAGAGAGCTGGATTGGAAGTGGAGTAGCTGAGACTTGAACCAGCAACCTTACGGGAGGCTAGCACTGCAGTCAGCGGCCTTACCTGCTATGCCACAGCAGTGTCTTTACATGCTACACCACTGGGACCCAGGACCCAACTTCTTGAGCCATCACCACTGCTTCCCAGGTCTGCACTAGCAGGAAGCTGGAGTTAGGAGCTAGAACCGGGTATTGAATCCATGCACACTTCTGTGACACAGGCTTCTTAACTGGAGTCGTATCCACTAGATTAAGCTACCCACCCTTATCTGCAGTATCCCTACTTTGGGATACAGTGATGCATTATCTGTAGCTTATTATTTGAACACATTTATGATATTCCATACACACTTTATAAAATGTATAGTCGTTGTTGAGGGGCAAGGGTAAAATATTGATACTATTTTAAGATTTTTAAAGAAGTATCAACTCATCTGCTAAGTTCCAAAAACACATTTAAATTTTTTTTTTTTTTTTTAATTTTTGACAGGCAGAGTGGACAGTGAGAGAGAGACAGACAGACAGAAAGGTCTTCCTTTTGCCGTTGGTTCACCCTCCAATGGCGGCCGCAGACGGCGCGCTGCGGCCGGCGCACCGCGCTCATCCGATGGCAGGAGCCAGGAGCCAGGTGCTTTTCCTGGTCTCCCCATGGGGTGCAGGGCCCAAGCACCTGCATCCTCCACTGCACTCCCGGGCCACAGCAGAGGGCTGGCCTGGAAGAGGGGCAACCGGGACAGAATCCGGTGCCCCGACCGGGACTAGAACCCGGTGTGCCGGCACCGCAAGGCGGAGGATTAGCCTGTTGAGCCACGGCGCCGGCCAAAAATTTTTTTTTAATTGGAGCCTGTGCTGTGGCATGGTAGGCTAAGCCTCCTCTGCCTGCAGTGCTGGTATCCCATAAGGGCACTGGTTTGTGTCCTGGCTCCTTCTCTTCCTATCAAGCTCTCTGATAGTGGCCTGGGAAAGCAGTAGAAAATGGCCTAAGTCCTTGGGTCCCTCCTGGCTTCGGACTAGCCCAGTTCCAGCATTTGCAGACATTTGGGGAGTGAACCAGCTGATGAAGACCTTTCTCTCCGTCTCTCCATCTCTTCATCTGTTCCTCTGCCTCTCAAATAAATAAATAGAATCTTTCTAAAAAGATGTACTTGTTTATTTGAGAGGCAGAGTGACAGACAGAGGGAGGGACACAGAGAGAGATAAGTACATCCCTTCTGCTGGCTCACTTCCTAAATGCCTGCCACAGCTGGGACTGGGTGAAGCTGAAGTCAGGACCCTGGGGTCCTGTCCAGGTCTCCCATTTAGGTGGCAGGGGCCCAGGCACTTGGGTCAGCCTCTGCTGCCTTTCCAGGCACATTAGTAGGAAGCTCCAATGTGGTTGGTGGTGCAAGCAGCATCTTAACTCACTGTGCCACACCCTCCTAAAACCCATTCATTATAATGAGTTGGATTGCATGACAGAGAGCTACAAGATCAATTGCTAGATAATTTATATTTTTACCAAGTTTGATTTTTAATGGCTCAGGAACACTGTCTCTACTAAAAAATTCGTTTCATGTTTCTCAGTGAAAGTCTCTCTTGTTGGATTTAGGTACTTTGGTTTAGTCGCTGTTTTCTTTTAAGCCTGAGCTATGGATATTATGTGCGTGTGTTTAACAAAAGTTTATAACAATACAAGCGAAAAAAGTAAAGTGATGGACAGGGCATTTGTTGTAGCAGTTAAGATGCCCCCTGGGACACACATCCCATACCTACATTTCTGGTTTAGAGTCCTGGCTCCACTCCAGAGTCTGGCTCCCAGCTAATGCACTGCTCAGTGGGTAGCAGGTGTCACCTCAGTTTCAGGTAGTTGGGTTGATGCCACTTGTGTAGGAAATCCCAGATCCTGGCTTAAGCCTGGCTCAGCCCCTGTGTATCAAGCTTTTGGGGACTGACACAGTGAATGGAAGATTTTACCCCCTCCCTGCCTTTCAAAAAAAATTTTAGATAAAAAAAAAAAAGGTAAAATGAGAAATGACAAACTACAATCATAACATGTATTACAATTTTTGTCATATGGATGTGCATAGGCAAACATACATATGTAAATTTGTTACACAGAATTCTTTTCTATGGTCTTACCATAAACTTGTTGAACTGATCCCCAATGAATTATCATTTAAGCTGTTTGCAGCATTTTGCTGTCATACACAATGTAGCCAGACTGAAATGTTTGCACACACGCATATGTAAACGTGTGTGTGTTTACTCACCAATGCCAGTTTAATTCCAAGGAATTATTTTTATGAGAAAAATCGTTGCTTTGCAGGAAGCGCATTTTAAATTTACAGCGCTTAGAACATTAACACCTAATGCCACATTATCCTCAAGAAACATTGCGTCTGGCATAAATTCACGAAGCAGATCTGTTTTTACCTGTCCTGCTTCTTCTCCGTCCATCCACTTAATCTGTTGGAATAGGAATAGGATGGTGGGGGCCAACACTGTGGCATAGCGGGTTAACACCCTGGCCTGAAGTGCCGGCATCCCATATGGGCGCCTGTTCGTGTCCCAGCTGCTCCTCTTCCAATCCTGCTCTCTGCTATGGCCTGGGAAAGCAGTGGAAGATGGCCCAAGTCTTTGGGCCCCTGCACCCACATGGGAGACCCGGAGGAAGCTCCTGGCTTTGGATCGGCACAGCTCCAGCTGTTGCAGCCGTCTGGGGAGTGAACCAGCAGATGGAAGACCTCTCTCTAAATTCATTCTGCACAACATCTCCTGCAAAGAAAAAGCTTTTCCAAAATGACTGCACCAAGTCAGTTGCATCACCATGCCCTAATTTGTCAATACAGCCTGGTTATATTTGGTGTTGTTATCATTATTATATTATATAATATATATATTATAGATTGTCTTTCATCTATATTTTGCAATGTTTTTTCCTTCATCATATATTACTTTTGTAATCAGAAAAGCATACTACAATGAAATACAAGATTGTAAAGTTAGAGTTTTAAACAGAGGTGAGTCAGGGCCAGCATGGTGGCATAGCCAGTAAAGTTGCTGCCTGCGACACAGGCACCCATTTGGGCGCAGGTTCGTGTTCCAACTGCTCCACTTCCTGTTCAGTTCGCTACTACTAATGGCCTGTGAAAAGCACCTGAAGATGGCCCAAGTATTCTGGCCCCTGTACCCACATGGGAGACCCAGAAGAAATTCCTGGTTCTTAGCTTTGGCGTGACCCAGCCCATCTGGATAGCAGAGGGAAGATATGGAAGATATTCTCTCTCTCTCTCTCTCTCTCTCTCTCTCTAATTCTCACTTTCAAATACATAAATAGATAAAGACATGAGGCTGACTAAGCTTGCACAATGGCTAGTATTTGTCGTCTCTATTTTCAATATCTGCAAGCAGTTGAAATATAATTTTTACAGTTTAGCCTAATCTATGAGGTAAAACCTCATTGCTGCATTCACAGCCTTCCCCAGGCAGCTCTCACTCTGGACAGGAGGCTGTCACTCAGATGTTAGGAGAGGGTCAGCGGTCACCTTCTGTTGTAATAATGTATTCTGACTCTGCAGAGAACTCCCAGGACAGAGTTTTGAGAAGTGAATGTAACAGCACACAGATGAAATTTCGCTTCATGGAGAATATTGCAGGTGAACGTTCAGGACATTGTAGGAGATGGCTAAGCCAGAGTCAGGAGTGTCTCGTATTTTTGCAGAGTTTACTATTTCTTCCTGGGCAGTGACCAATCCCCCTCGCTCTGTCTTATGTTTTTCTCCAGTGTCATGAGCTGATCTCAAGGACATCCATGTCACCATCAGATACAGACAAAAAAAATAAATAATCTGCGTAACAGATGAAGGAAAGGGATTGGTGGCTTCTGAGTCTTGCAAATTGGAGAAAGCAAAATACTCTGTTCTGGGAATCAGAATGTCAGGCTATAATGCCTGTGCGTGCTGTGCTTACTGATGCTCATCCATGAAAGAGGGCAGGGCACAGGGAACCTCAGAGAAGGGGGCCTTTGGGGACTCCAGCACCAGCACAAGCCCTGAGCTCATGTAGAGAAGAGGGGAGGTAGGCGGTGCCGCATGCCGCATGCAGACGCTGCTCGATACCCTATGTTACAGCCAGCTCTTTCCTGACCATAGCAGTTGTAGGCTTCCCACTGGCCTTTGTGCCTTTTGCTTCCGGGTAGATACACACAGGGCTACTCGACACAGATGTTCTTCCCCGCCCTGTTCTGGAATAGACAGCCTGAAAACTCTGCTTCCTAGACCCAAAGCCTGGGACAGGAATTGTTTATACATCGTCTACTAAAGGGGTACTATTTTAGAGAATGTCTGTAAGGGAGTGAGGAGTGAAGAGGGGAATGGAAGAAGAATATGGTCTCCTGAGACACCAGACGCTGCGGGTTACTAGTCCCTACCTGAAGCCAGAAGTTTGGTGCTTTGTGTTTGCACAGCGGGAAGCCTTTGGCTGCGGGAAGGCTGCCTCTGGGGCAAGTCAGAGACCACAGGCAGAGGGAAGCACACAGATGAAGAGGACAGGGGTGAGCAGCAAACACAGCAGCTGGCAGTGGGTGCAGAAGGCTTGTCAACAGGATCTGATGGGGATGCCAGCAGCGTCTGCCACCTTCGCTCTCATCTATCACTTGTGCAGCGCTCTGTCGAGCACGTAGAATGAAGGGAAGGAAAAAAAAGACAGGAGAAACCCATCGTGGAAGTAGTTGTAATTCCTTGTTAGAGATTTTCCAAGACAGCTGCTTGACCATTACTTAAAGCACCATTCTATGCAAAGATCAGCATTTTTAGTTGCCTTTTAAAAAAACATGTATTTTATCAATTACTATCATTCCATCAAACAGAATTCTGCTTTTTATAGGGCTTTAAATACATTACATCTTTCTTACTAACAAAAAAATAATAACCAATTCATGGGGGTTTTCATGAAACAATTGTATTTTCACCAAATGTCTCCAAGCAGTTACTAATCACATTGAATCAAGATAGAAAATGACAAAAGTAATTCCAATTTCACTAGGTGGCATGCCTTTTCAAAGATAGGCCCAAGGACTAGACTAACGGGAGATGAATCATCTTCATCAAATATCTATTGGTTGATGATAAAATTCATATGGATTTCCCTGGAACCTGTCCCGGGGATTTCATAATCACTTTAACTGCTGAGCAGTTTAGAGAAAGGGTTCAATATCCTCACACACGCAGTAGTTCTCCCCACATCATCAAGAAAATTGTTATGAGCTTGGTGAACATTATTTTTTTGGGGATTCAAGGAACAATGTCCAAAAGCAAAGACCACTCTTAACTCTATTGCTGCCCCCACAGGACAAAGCTGATGTGCTGAGCACAAACATTGCGTGCATCACACCGAAAAAAGGGAGCAAGTTACGAATCAGGCAATGAGATTCTTGAAGAGTTGTTTAAATTGTCGACTCTTGCACATAATTTCCAAATAGAATCCTTCCACTTCGTGCCCCTTTTCACTGTATTAATGGGCACTTAATGCAGTGATATTTTTATTAGATGCACATGTATAATATCCTCTTTGCAGATAACTCTAATATTCACTTTATCAGAAAGGAGAGTAGGCCACACTGTCTAATTTTGGTGAGTTTTCCACCCTCTAGGGTGAAATGGCTTCACATTAAACACTTTAAACAGGACTCTGAGCAATCCTCCCAAACAAATTCTACCAAAGAAATAATGGAGACTAACTTTTTTTCCCCACTACTGGGACCATAGTTTGTCCTAAGAACTGATAGTGCCCAGATATCTAATGCAGCAGCAACACTTTGGAGAACTCTTTCTAGTTGGTTGGTGCAAGTCCTCATTGGAAACTCTTCAGATAAATGCTCCAGGGTGTGTGTCACTTCAGCACTGCTGCATGGGCCCTTTTTGAAGCACATTTGTGTCACAGGTACTACTAGGAGGCCACGATCCCTGTAGCTCAGGTCCTCCTCCTCTTGATTATTGTGTACCAATTGCCTCTGAAATTCTGCTGCCTTATCAAATAGCTGCCACGCAGGGCTATGTGAGTCCCCTCCCATTGATTTAAATTTCCAGTGGTGCTCTCCTCTTACTGCAATGAAAGGATGACTTGCTCCTTGGTTCTCTGCAAAGCTCCACTAGATTCTTAATAAATATAAATCTCTTCAACAACTATGGGTTTTTACAGAGCTAGGAGTGCCTATTGACTTTGATATACTTTTTCTTAGGTCCTAGGAGAGGATGGGGAAGGCTAAAGTAAGACTAATTAGAAAACAAGGCCCTATGTTGAAAATGATGTGTTTATTCATATTCTTTGAAAAGAGGAGCGACAAAGAGAGATCTTCCACTGGCTGATTCACTCCCCAAAATCTTGTAACAGCTGGAGTGGACTAGGATCAAAGCCAGGAGCTAAGAACTCAATGTACATCTTCCATATGAGTAACCAGATTCTGCAACTTGAGCCGTCACTCTCTACCTCCTGGGATCTGCATTATTAGCTGCAAGCTGGAATCAGGTGCAGAGCCAGGACTCCAACCCAGGTATTTGGTTATGGGATGTGGAGATTCCAACCAACCAACCAAGCAAGCAACCAACATCTTCTCTTTTTTTAGGATTTTTTTTTTAATTATTTATTTGAGAGGTAGAGTTATAGGCAGTGAGTGGGAGAGACAGAGAGAAAGGTCTTCCATCACTGTTTCACTCCCCAAATGGTCACAACTGCCAGAGCTTGGCTGATCTAAACCCAGGAGCCAGGACCTTCCTCTAGGTCTCCAGTGTGGGTGCAGGGGTCCAAGTGCCTGGGCCATCCTCCAGTGCCTTCCCAGGCCATAAGCAGAGAGCTGGAATTGAAGAGGAACAACCGGGACAAGAGATGCAGGCACTGCAGGTGGAGGATTAACCATCTGCGCCACAGCGCCTCCCCTTCCCGCAGTATCTTAAACACTGTGCAAACACTAGCCCTTAACAGGCTGTTTTTAAAAGTGTGAAATATGAAAAGAGCAGAACATGGTGGGGGAGGTTGGTTGGGAAGGGAAATTACAGAGAAAATACACTAATTGATCTTTCACATGTCTTACCTAGTTGGAAAACAAAATTCAACTGGCAATTGTGGAAAAAAAAAAATCACCCAGGGCCAGTGTTGTGGCACAACATAGCAACGCTGACATCCTACATGGGAGCCCCAGTTTGAATCCCACCTGCTCCACTCTCTTTTTGAAGATTTATTTATTTATTTGAAAGTCAGAGTTACAGAGAGAGAGGTAGAGACAGAAAGAGAGAGATTACAGAGAGTTGTAGAAAGAGATCTACCATCTGCTGGTTTACTCCCCAAATGTCTGCATTGGCTGGGCCTGGGCCAGGTGTACCCAAGGAGCCAGGAGCTTCCTGCAAGTCTCCCACAGGGGAAGTAGCACAAGCACTTAGGTCACCTTCCACTGCTTTTCCCAGGCCATTAGCAGGGAGCTGCTTCAGAAGTGGAGCAATCAGAGTTTGAACTGGTGCCCATATGGGATGCTGGCATCATAGGTGGCAGCTTTACCCACTACTCCACAACAAGCTCCCGCTGCTCTGCTTCTGACTCAGCTTCCTGCTTGTGCGCCCAAGAAGGCAGAAGAAGATGGTTCCAGTAACTGAGTCACTTTTAACCACGTGAAAGAACAGGATGGGGCTCCTGGCTGCTGGCTTCAGCTTAGCTCCAGACCTGGCTGTTGCGGCTATTTGTGGAGTGAACCAAAGAATGAAGATTTCTCTCTCTCTCTCTCTCTCTCTCTCTCTGTTTCTCTGTCTCTCCCTTTCTCTCTGTTGCTCTGCTTTTCAAATAAATAATAACTAAGTCATTTTAAGAAATCTCCCATTATCCAATTACCAAAGTTAGAAGCATAACAGTACTATTATTCGATATCCTTTCAACTACTTTTTTCTTTTTCCATTATTGCTGTGACTACACATTGATGTAAAGCAAAAATGAGAAATAATTTGGTAAATATCTGTGTGAACCACAAAACTTGTTGTGGCGTAATGGGCTGGGCCTCTGCTTATGGTGCTGGCATTGACGTGGGTGCCTCCGCATGTCCCAGCTGCTCCACTTCCCATCCATCTCACTTCTTATGGCCTGGGAAAGCAGTGGAGGATGGCCCAAGTGCTTGTTCTCCTGAACTCGTGTGGAAGACCTGGAGGAAGCTCCTGGCTCCTGGCTTTGGATCACCCCAGATCTGACTGTTGCAGCCATTTGGAGAACGAACCAGTGGATGGAATACTTCTGTCTCTCCCTCTCTCTGTATCTCTGCCTCTCAAATGAATAAACCCTTTTTAATAAATAAAACACAATAAACTACAAATACTCATGCTCCTTTATCCAGAAATTCACTTCTAGCAGTTTTGCTTTGAATTTCAAACAAGTTCAAAGCAAAATACATGTATAGGCATCATAACATTTCTTCGAATAACAAAAGATATAAATAACATAAATAGACAACCAGTTCCATAAGTTATGGTACATCCATGCAACAATGCCATGGAACCCTGGAAACCAAAAGAAAGCTCTTTCTATATTAATGTGTAGTGGCACTAAGACGTAAAAGCATAATCTTTTTAAAGAATGTTGGAATATTTACTTACTTATTTGTGGGAGGGAGGGGGATGGGAAAAGAGATAGCTATCATTCACTGGTCACTGGGTCACTCTCAAATGCCTACAACAGCCAGGGCTGGACCAGGCCCAAGCCAGGAGTTCGGAACTCAGTCGGGGTCTCCCATGTTGACAGCAGGGACTCAAGTACTTGAACCATCACTCGTTGTCCCTCAGGGTGCACAGTTGAAAAAAGTAGAGCCAGAAACTTAACCTGGTCCTTCAGCATGCTATATGACTGTTCCAAGTGGCATCTGAGCCAGTATACTGAATGCTCACCCCAATGTATCATTTTGAAAGCTTGACTTTTAAAGCTGGAGATTTAAAGCCATGCATTATCTCTCTTACCCAAAAAGAAAAAAAAAGGAAGATGGCCAAATTGCCTGCTCCTTCCTTGGACTGTTGTGAGGATTGTCTGAATAACTACCAGAAAAGAGCTCAGAATGCAGCCTTTACAGGCCTACTTTACATAGTTGGTGCTATGTGAATGGCAGCTACTGCATTCTTGAAACAAATTAGGTGGAGAAAGGCATTGAAAACAATGTGGATAGTATGCTTCTACCTATATAAAAAAGAGAAAAAAGTGATTATTTGAACTTAAATTTGTATATAATGAAGTAGGGAGATTATACAGGAGACTGTTAACATCACCTGCTTACAGGGAGGGGAACTGGGCTGGGCACAAGAAGAAATAAGCACTCTAGGAGCCGGCTCCATGGTGCAGTAGGTTAATCCTCTGCCTGCGGCGCCGGCAGCCCATATGGGCACTGATTCTAGTCCCAGCTGCTCCTCTTCTGATCCAGCTCTCTGCTGTGGCCCAGGAAGGCAGTAGAGGATTACCCAAGTGCTTGGGCTCCTGCACCTGCATGGGAGACCTGGAAGAAGCTCCTGGATCCTGGCAGCTCCGGCCGTTGCAGCCAATTGGGGAGTGAACCAGTGGAGGGAAAACCTTTCTCTCTGTCTCTCTCACTGTCTGTATCTCTACCTCCCAAATAAATAAATAAAAATCTTTAAAAAAGAAGTATTCTACTATAAATCATTTAAGCTTTTCAAATTAGGAAAAACATTCATTTATTAGCTCTTCAAAATTAAATAGATACAAAGAAATATAAAGGCATTAACTATAGCAATTTATTAATTTAAAATGATCATAGATTTGTTACCGGAGAAATTTGCAGGGTTCTTGTCTTCGCATAAGAAAGAATTCAGGCGTGAGACAGAGAGTAGTGGGAGGTAAAATAGCAAGGTTTATTAGGGAAGGGACATCCGTAAGGACGGACGGGCACCTCTCCAGACAGAGCCTGAGAGACTGGGGAGAAGGGGAAGAGTGGAGAGAGAGTACACCTGGCCAGACCAGGTGGGCGGCTCAGCAGAGAGGCAGAGGGCTGAGCGTGCAGTCTGGTTGAGGCTGGGGGGTTTTAAGGAGATGGGTCTTGCTTCCCCCACCTCTGCTCCTCTTGGAACAAAGGGCTTTTTAGATGTAAATAGAAAAACTTCTCCCTTGAAGGTCTGAAACAAAGGACTTTATGGATGCAAATATTATCAGAATGGAGGAAGGGAGCTGAGTAGCAGAGTGTTTGAGGTGCAGATACTGGGCTGCACCTGGGAGACTGTGGAAGATTGTCAGGCAGAAGGGGTGGGGACCTCTACCTGGCAGGTTAGCAGGTAGAAGGGGGCAGGGCAGGATGTGAATACCAGGCTGCCCCTGAAACACCATCGGGATGACCTTGAGATGCAGCATATGCTGGACATAGATGTCTTCTCTTTAGGCCTTTATGTCACACACACATAAGCTCATAACTGACTTCCTAACAGATTTAGATACAAATAAAAAAAGTAATAAAAAAATCCCTTTACATGTAAACTGCTTCTCCAAATGGTAAACCTTAGAAAACATCTTCATCCACAGTTAGTGCACAATATCACAAGCAGGATATCAACATTCTTATTTTGAAAAAGATTTTTTCTTTGAAAGGTATTGAGACAGAGGGAGATACATACACACAGAGACTTGCAGAGAGAGAGAGAGAGAGAGAGAGAGAGAGAGAGAGAGAGATCTTCCAATAGCCAGGGCTGGGCCATTCTGAAGTCAGGAGACTGGAATTCCATCAGAAACTCCCACATGGACACAGGGGCCTGGCCTAAGCACTCTTCTTGCAGTTTTCCCAGGCACATTAGCAGGGAGCTGGGGTGTGAACCAGCGCCCACACGGGATATTGGCATTGCAGGCAGTGTCTTAACCTATTACGTGAGAAAGCCAGCCCCGGACTTTAACCTTGCAGAGACAGTTCATTTCACTTGTTTCGAGAATTTTGTACTTCTCATTGAAGTGTATTTTTAGCTTGGACACTAAAATTTGTGCAATGTGGTTCTACCATCTCTAGCTCCTTTCTATTAACATCTATGGCCAGTGCTGCGGCTCACTAGGCTAATCCTCTGCCTGCGGCGCCAGCACCCTGGGTTCTAGTCCCAGTTGGGGCGCCGGATTCTGTCCGGTTGCTCCTCTTCCAGTCCAGCTTTCTGCTGTGGCCCCGGGAGGGCAGTGGAGGATGGCCCAAGTCCTTGGGCCCTGCACCTGCATGGGAGACCAGGAGGAAACACCTGGCTCCTGGCTTCAGATCCGCGCAGCACGCTGGCTGCAACGTGCTGGCCGTAGCGGCCTCTTGAGGGGTGAACCAATGGAAAAGGAAGACCTTTCTCTCTGTCTCTCTCTCTAACTCTGCCTGTCAAATAAATAAATAAATAATAAAAACATTTATTGGTTGTCTTTTATATTCAGTTTCAAATCCTGCGATCTTCGTATGACGTGATTTTCAGTGCAACCTAGGCATTTCAGTGTTAGTTTGTAAGACTCTGAATCTTATTTAAATCTTTTTAAAGCTGTTTTCTCTTGCAGGAGAAAGGAAGTGTGCAACTTTCCAAAAGTCAGGTATAGGTAGAAATCTATTTCGCATTCAGACCCCATTTACACTTGAATCCATTAACAATGGGACTCTATATTATTATTTGGGGAAGGAAGAAATTCCATTGACTATGTGTTCTTTACTGAGACTGAAGTAAAGCTGGCATTGTGACCGCACTGTCACGATGCAAGTCCTCACTGCTTTCTCTGAGACCATTCCAACTTGTAGAGTCATAGAGAAGGATGTGTCATTATTTCTGGCTGTAGTAGAACTATATTTCCTCATGTAGTCCCTGGGGATGGTTTGGGAAGAGGAGCTATTTCTACTTGGTCTTCTTTGACATTAATAGAGTAAAAGTGTTCCCTAGTTGGCCTGTCTGGCATAGATAGGGGAGAGCATAACTTTCACAGGCATGAGTTTCAAGGATTTTGGTTGGAATCAACACATCACGGTACAAAGGGATAAACTGCCCATTTCTTGTCCATACAGCCAAAGGTACCAGTCTTCTTCTGTCCTGTGTGCACTGGAATTTCTGCTATCTTTTTCAGCTCCAAACCTGGGTTATACTCAAAAGAAAAAATAGGAAACCCAGGAAACTCACCATCAGGGTCTTCCTCAGGCCTGAGGCCTCAATCTGATTTGTTTCCTTCTCTTGATCTTTCTGAATCTTTTTATGCTTGTTTTATGTTACACACACACACACACACACACACACACAGGGATGTAAATAAAACTTTTAGCTGTATTTATTGGGATGAATAATGAAAAACTCTATCTTTACCAATTTTTAAAAGTTTAATTCCCCCATTACATATGTTTAAAATGTCCTCATTGATCTATTTCTTAATGTGGCAAAGTTTGAATGATTTATATTTGTGTTGCTACTTTGATTAAGACTAATTTTCCATGGTATTACAATTAATTATGCTTGTGAATAGGAAAACTATTTTTATACATTTTTGTTTAATTTGTTTGAAAGGAGGAGGGGAGAAAGAGAGAGAGAAACAGAGAGAAGAAGCAGAGATATTTTCTGTCTGCTTATCCACTCCACAAATGGCTGTAATAGTTGGGGCTGGGTGAGGCCAAAGCCAAGATCTCAGAACTGAGGGTCCCAAATACTTGAGCCATCACTTGTTGCCTCTCAAAGTACATGTCAGCAGGAAGCTAGAATCAGAAACAGGGTCAGGACTTGAACCCAGGCGCTCTGATGTGGGGTGCAAGTGTCCCCAGTGGCAGTTTAATTGCTGCAACTGTTACGGCCGTGCCGGAGTAAAGAATACACCAAGAGGCAGTCTCTTATGCAAAACGCAAGAAGAGTATTTTATTGACCAGCATGCTGGGGTCGCAGCGTCACAAATGTGAGCGAGCGACCCTGAGTACAAATCGCATTAGCTTTTTATAGTCACCCAAAGGCTTTGTAGAATCTGTAGAACATATTTCACATGGGAACCCAGGGGACAGGGGAATCCCGTGAGCACAAAGTGTACAGGTGTAAGTACAGATAACATCAGCTATTGGCCAGATTTACAACAGGTAAGGGTCACTTTCACCATACATTTCCTAAGGTTAAATAAAACCCTAAGTTCATCAGCTGGGTGCCTGTCAAGGTGAACAGGTTGGTCTGGGTCCTAGTTTCGGTGGGCCATTCCCCTAATTTTACAAGGCTACATTCCGGTATTATCTCTTCCTGCCCCAGCATCACCATGTCTATTTAGTAAAGACAGTCAATCTGGCAAGGGTCAGAAGAGAAAGGGGGGGGAGGTCCTGCTCAGTTTTAATATTCCTTCACAACGAACACTGCCCCTGGAAAACTATTGGCACACATGGTTTCAGAATGTATACACAGCCAACTTACTCAATGCTGATCGTTTCAGCAGGATGTCATTTTTTTCATATATTCTAAGTAAGAAATCAAATTTTCCATTGATGGAGCCTATTATGTTTCCTCGTGGCCAATCAATAGTCATGCAATTTTATTTCTATTTTATGTCATTGAATTGGAGAAACTGCAGAGTTATGTTAAATTATTTTAACAATGTCGAAAATTCCCCAATTTAATCAAATATTGTGTCACTTCCTCATCTCCCTTTCAGTCATTCTTCAACCCACAGCAATCAGCAGTCAACTGCTGTCATTGAGGAAAATAGTCATTCTAATATTTTCACATGCAATGGTTTTTTTTTTGGTCTAACTTTTGCTGGTTCTCCATTCTTCGACACCAATTCTAAATCATTTTTTGTGCTTAAAGCTCTACAATCCTTTGTCTATGGGTTTCTTTAGTAACTCTTTCACAGCCTGCTGAGCTACCTGCTTTTCCACTATGCAACTTTCACACATTAGCTTTCATCAGAATTCTGCCCACATACTCCCAACCTCACCTCTGCCCCACTGATGCACTTTTCCTTTACTTTGCAAATTCCATGTGCTGAGCATAATCGATCACTGATATGCTGAAACTATATATATATATATATATATATATATATATGAAATTCAATGATTCCTACAGCCAGAAGATGGGAAAAATTATCATCATAGCAGCACCATAGAAAATACACAGAAATTAGGATAATAAGAAATAGAAAACCCCAGGGTTGCTTCTGAGATTTGCACTTCTCTACCACCTGAACTAATATAGAAGGAGACAGTTGACCAGACACAGGCAAGTGATCCAAATTTCATTTTAAAATCTTCTAGGAAGAAAAGAGAGACTTTAGACCTCTCCCCTGTCACCTGGAGGAAGACCATATTTGTAGGGGAACATTCAGTGCACAAACATGTGTATTGCAGATGTGCCCACAGCACCAGCGGTTGCTACAAGGGCTACAGCCAAGGCTGTGGTGATACAGCAGTGAATTATTGGCCTTGGCACCACAACCCAGGGGCTTGATGGAGTTCGTCCTTTCTCTCGACTCCACACCAGCAGCCTCTGCCTTAGTATAGGTTGGACATTGCTGCACTCTCTATGGTGGAAATAAGCAGTAAGGACAGGAGATAGAGAACCATGTCAGAGACTCTCCTTCTGTGTGTGTGTGTGTGTGTGTGTGTGTGTGTAAGGGAAGGGATGGGGGATGACAGCACTGTGTGTGTGTGTGTGTGTGTGTAAGGGAAGGGATGGGGGATGACAGCACTGTGTGTGTGTGTGTGTGTGTAAGGGAAGGGATGGGGGATGACAGCACTTGGGTCAAGCTGGAACCCTAAGGAGAATCCTGTGGTCAACAGAGCACTAACTCTGAAGCCACACTGCCTATGTTTGACTCTTGCCCTTCCCGTGTGATTTCTGGCAGGTTGCCTAACTCAGAGCTTTAGTCTTTTGTGGTGAAACATAGATTACTAAAGGACTTGCACCATAAACTTGTTGTAGGGATTAAATGTATTACTCTATGGAAAGTGTGCAAGTGAGTGTCTGCCTGTGTCCAGCGGTTTAACATGTGGGCCACTGGGTTTCTTGGGTTAAGAGAGTAGTGAGATATCTTGAGAATCAGCCCCCCCCCCTTTAACTTCCTTACCACTGTTGTTGGTCTTTCAGGAATCTGGAGTTCATTTTAGACCCCTCTTCTGGTTTTTCCTACCATGAATTTTGCTGATGTTATTTCCTCTGTAAGTCTTTCTTCTCTATGCTTTCAGTCACTGTGCTACTGGAGACTTCACTGTGGTTGTCTGAATCGCTGCTGTCATTCTTTCATCCTGGCCTATTCAAATGTTCAAAACTGCCATCCACTGCGCTGCAATTCTGGTCACGTCCCTTCCCTTTTAAGTCTTTTCCCTGAGTCCTCACCAGCCCCGATAAGGTCACCCTCTTTGACACAGCAGGCAGGACGCTGCCCGTGACTTTCTCCTGTCACTCCACGCATAGCCAACTTTGTGCCTCAGTAACAATGGGGTGCTTGTCATGCCTTGAAATACCTGGCTGCCTTTGCATCTGTAATTTTCCCAGACATCAGTGGCAATAGTGAAACAGATTGACTGAGTGTGTGTATGTGTGTGTGTGTTCATAGGCACGCCTATGTGTGTGTGCATATAAATATTGACTTTCATGATGTTTTCTTATTAATCCATCATGTATACGATTCAATGACTTAACAAAGCATCATCCCCTCAAGAATAAGCCCTCACTCCCAGTCCCTTCAGACCTGTTCCTAGCCAACTTGGTCACCCTAGCTCCTGCTTCATTTGTCTGTCTTTGAGTTACTGTATAAAATTATACCATGCAGTATATTTGTAAAGCATGGGTTTTTCCCTACTCCTTGCAAAGTACATAGTGCAGAAATCAACTAAATACAAACATCTAAAGTAGGCCAGAAGAATATTAGCATATGCTAATATGTCCCATCCATGGCATACTTTCTGAATATATAACATTGTACATACCTATAGATAGTCTTCTGAGTGAAGGTGGATGAGGATGTTCAATGTACCTTTGCTGTAGGTGGCAAAAGTTTAGAGGTCAAAGGGATGTGTGGATGATGCACTCAGTAGAGTACTGTGATATCAGCACTGGTACATGGGTAGGTACTAGTGCCACAGATCTAAATCAGGGTGCTGAGAGTAAACAGTGATAAACAGAGTAATATCTATAGCCCGATGTCACTAATGTACCTACATTTCCTCATCTGTAGAATATGAATTTTTTTAAAGATTTATTTTATTTATGTGAAAGAGTTACAAAGAGAGGTAAAGCCAGAGAGAGAGAGAGAGAGAGAGAGAGAGGTCTTCCATCCACTGGTTCACTCTCCAAATGACTGTAACAGCTAGAGCTGAGCTAATGCGAAGCCAGGAGCCAGGAGTTTCTTCCGGGTCTCCCACACAGGTGCAGGGGCTTAAGGACTTGGGCCATCTTCTCCTGCTTTCCCAGGCCATAGCAGAGAGCTGGATGGGAAGTGGAGCAGCCAGGACTGGAACCAGTGCCCATATGGGATGCTGGCACTGCAAGCTGGGGCTTTAACCTGCTGCACCACAGTGTCAGTCCCAAGCATGGATATTAATAATGCCTGTCTTACAGGGTCATGGTGAGAATTAAATAAGTCAATATGTATAAAGTACTCTGTAATTGCCTGAGAGATAGTAAATTCTTTGTCATCCTACTTCATATTCATTTTATTTTTATTATACCAATTAGCAAACAAAATGCCATCCAACATTTGACATAAGTGCATACAAACAAAAAGATACAGCAAAATCCCCAGATGTGTTGCTTTGGAGAAACAGGAGCAGAAACTAGGGATTAAAGGCAATAAAGACAGTAAGAGAGGACTATGGGTCATGAATCAAGGAGCATGAAGTATTTCAAAGAAACGATAACATAAAAGATGTCTAAAGGGTTTGCTTCTTTGAAGCCCATAAAGGTGAGATGACGTGAGTGTAAAGAAAACGTGAGGGCACTTCAGGAAGTTCATGGAAAATTGGATTAAAAGAAAACTTTGAGATTTTTTTCAGATTTATTTACTGATTTGAAGGAGAGAGAGAGAGAGAGAGAGAGAGAGAGAGAGAATCTCCCATCTACTGATTCACTCCCCAAATGGCTACAGTGGCTGGAGCTGGGCCAGGCTAAAGCCAGGAGCCAGGACCTCCATCCACTGATTTCACATGGGTCACAAGGGCCCAAACTTTGAGCCACCTTCCACTGCTTTCCTAGGAACACGAGCAGGGAGCTGGATTGGAAGCAGAATGGCTGGGTCCCAAACCAGCACTCTGATATGAGATGCTAGCATTGCAGGCAGTAGCTTAGCTTGCTGTGCCATGACACTGCCCCCAAGAAATAATTTTGTTTAGTGCAAAGATATTTTGAAATCCATGAATAATTTCTTCATAATACTCACTTTTGTATGAGTCTTTTGAAGACCTTTCATTGAGTAGCCCTGCAGAGGATACATTCCCAGGCCCCCAGTAAAGGCTTCAAGTTATGGACAGCATTCAACCATATACATTCTATGTTTCTTCCTATGCTTATTCACCTATGATAATGTTTAATTTATAGATTAGTCTCAATAGGAGACTGAAACAATCATTGGTGCTCTTCTGTGGTGTTCACATTGCCTGTTAAGGGATACCTGGCAGTTTCTGAAGATTTGTTGTTGCTGTTGTCATAGTTGTGGGGTGGGAGGAACGTGCTTTGGGTATTTAGTGCCAGATAAATATCAAGGATGCTGTTAAATATCCTACAATGTACAAGAGAGCCTACATAACAAAGAGTCATTCAGTGTACAATGCAGAAAATGGAAGTATCAAGTGGAGAGACCCTTCTACACATGTAACTGATATTCAAGTATCTCAAAGAGGGATACCTTTTATTACATTTTACTTATTTATGAGAAAGGCAAAATTAGAGAGAGAGAGAGAGAGAGAGAGAGAGAGAGGTCTTCCATCCACTGGTTCACTCCCCAAATTGCCACAACAACCGGGGCTGGGCCAGGCCAAAGCCAGGAGCCAGGAGCTTCATCCAGGTCTCCCACATGGGTGCAGGGGCCCAAGCACTTGGGCTGTCCTCAGCTGCTTTCCCAGGACATTAGCAGGAAGCTGGATTGGAAGTGGAACAGTGGGACATGAACTGGCACGCACTTGGTGCAGGTTAATCCACTATGCCACAATGCTGGCCTGAAAGGTGGATACTTTTAACCACCCATATCAACCACTTTATTTTTAATCTACAAAATGGAGATGATAGTGCTTTCCATATAGCATTGTCAAAAAGATTAAAAATCCAACAAGTGCACAATATGCCAAATACAGAATGAACAAACAGTTCACAATACTGTAACTACAATGCTTCATTGTAATGTCACTGCAAGGAATAAATAAAATATGCTTAAAGTCCCCATCACCCAGTAGACAATGGTAAGTATCAGAATTTTTTTTCTATCCTCATCAATTCTTGTTAGAACTTTGGTCTTCTCAGGTGACTAAATACTGAAGGAACTACTGAGAAAAATGATATAATAATGCAACTTAAATCACAGTTTGGCTCACCAGAGTTGAGATGTTCTTTCCTATTCAGGATATCTTTCATGAATTGCATTCAACCAGTCAGGCTGTAGTAAAATTTTTTACAACCAATTCCAGAGTCAGAAGCATGAATTAGCAGCAGCAGCAAAAAAAAATGAGTACTCATTCTATCTTCCGTTTGATTTTACAAGGTCATTACTTCTTTAACGACATTGATGACAATTTGTAACACAGAAGTTCCATATGCTCATTGGTCAACTCACTGTAAATACCTTCGTGTGTATTTACTATAAAACCCAGATTACTTATGTAATGAATCTGGTGACAAAACAGTAAACATTGATTCATTTCTCAGAGCTAATTCATGCACTGCGGTTTTGAGGTTTCATACACAGAAAACATCTTCTGTCAAAAGGAAATATCACTAAGAAGAAAGGCATTATCAGAGTGCAGGTTGGAACCAAATGATACTTGAGGCTAATAAAATCGCTGAAGCCTGACCTGGAAGACATCACTGCACCTTGCACAGTATCTGACTCAGACAAGGCATAATGGCCAACATAAACCATGCCCAAATCCCGTTACCACTTAAAGATCACAAAATTGCCAGCCAATAAAATGGAAGAGAACCTGTGCATCCATACATGTAGGAAATGAAGATAAAAGCTTGGTGAAAAATGTGGTGGTTAACTTTGGGAGGAGGGGTTGGAGCTCAAGACAAAGCAGTAGATATCAGCAGTAAAATGCAAGAGAAAAACTCGCTGTGGCCATCCTAATTGCCCTGGACCCATGCCAATAGGGGTAATGAAAGCAGCCTGGGCTTTTAGTGTTTCGTCTTTTGCTGTCTGCACTATATTTTGTTGACTTTTCACTACATCCAGTAAAATGGGAAACACAAAATGCAGTGAAGCACATGGCTCATATTACTTGACACAATAAAAACTAATTGGTTTCCTCCTTCCTTCCTTTTTTGTTCATCTCTAGTGTTAAAGAATTTACAGAAACCACCATCATCACCTCCATTAAATATTCAAATACATTTTCTCATTAAGATTTTTATATTGAAGTAAAACACAATTTTTGGTTTTCTTGGTGTGTGTTTTTTGTTTTGTACTCTTTCGTCTGATATTGCTTACTCTTGTTTCCATCGTGTGATGCCTGAGGGAATTTGAAGAGAGAAGACATATCCCATGGATAGTTTCCCTGCTCTTGGTTGAACATACCCTGTTCTTTGTGATAAGTCAAGTTTCCTGTCCCCTTTGACCATACTCCACTTACACTTCTCAAAGAGGTTCCAATTTTTCTCAACAGTCACACTCAAAAACCGAAGTAACTTATGCTATATAACGTTACTGTGCTTGCCAGTCCAGTGGAGGTCTGGTTCACTTGGTAGGGAGGACCTAGAGTTTTCATTCCTTAGAGGCTTCCCTGTGACTTCATTTTGACTAGCAAGGATGCATGAGTGCAGAACTTAACACATCATTAAGTTCTGTTTTCCAAGTATGATTCATTAGCAAAAGCAGCCCAAGACATAATTGAGTTTATGCAGGAAGAAAGTTCAGTCACTTTTTCTAGACTCCGAGAGAAGACAACAGGTTTCCATTTATCCCTTCATTTTGTTTCAGCCAGACTAATGTTCTCAGGAATATAAACCTTACTGCTCAAGTTAATGGATCCCACTGTCTTTCTTTTTTTCAAAACAACCCCTGGATCTACTTCTATTTTGTGGGTTGCTGGTAGCCGGCTACAAAACTGTTCCCTTTGCCATTTTTGTCAATAAATCTATAAATTTTAAAGCTAAATCCACTTCTTCCTGCACTGATCTGTTATCTCCAGGGAATAGCTACACCAGACAGCCATATGCCCAAGACTAAAACTTGAAATTTATTTCTGCATATTATATCTTTAGTTAATGCCAAGACCTGATTGGGCAACTTCATAAATAACTTGCACTACTATACATTCTATAGCTCTTGGCTTAACCACTGCCCTTTCCCCAGAAGCTTTTAATTTCTTCCATACCAACAAAATCATCAATATATCTGCACTCCATAGTAAGCATCCATTGCTCAATCCCCCTCAGCAATCCACAGTTTTCTTCCATTAATCTTGACTCTTCAGGGTGAGAGATGCTCTTATGTTTTTTGTGCCCCCTGGCCCAGCCCAGTGTCTAGAACAGAGGAAAATTCTCTAATGAGAATCTACTTAATATTTAATAAACATTGAAAAATAACCCAGTGCTTCACTTAGCAGTGTTTGTCTGTATCTAGGTGAACCACATTGATATGGATTTGGAATGAAGCTCCACTTAAATGGCTTATCACGATAACTTCATTTTAAAATTCTAAATGCTTTTCACATAAGTGGGGATCATTAGAACTGACTTTTTCTATTAACATGTGAAATTATTTTTGAAATGGTGCATTAACCTGAATAGTGTTAGTAGATAGCACTCACATACATAACAGATTGTGAATCTTTTACTGAACTACAAAAATAAATCACAGCCCAGCTTTGTCTAGACTTTAAAGGTTGCATTTGTGTCTAGTTTTTATTGGTGTGTGGAAGATGGCTGTATACTTTTCTGTAACCTATTTAATTTTACTCTCACAAAAAGATTTCTGGATGCCAGTATCAGCTGTTACTGGGACATTCTTGGGGAAACTGGGATGGCCGATTAAATAGCCAATGTTGGCTGGATCCAAGATTTAGCATTTTCTATATTTCACGTCTAGTTCCAATTCTCGACTATCCCAGCCTGTTAAAGGAAGACGTAAGAGATGGCATCGATGTTTTATTGACAAAAGGGAAATTTGACTTAGCAAATTCTTGGCCAATCTGGACCATTGCATAGATTGATTGCTTGTTAACTTACATTGAAATCATTGCCACCAAGGGCCTGCCATTGTGGAAAGCCAGACTTTTTTTTCTTAGTTGAACACTGATTTTCTATTATTTATACAGAACCAGCTTCTCCCCTTTTTTTGCAGTATCAGCCATGGCAGCCATCTGATGGTAATAATTTAACCATCTGCAACTGCAGTCATTTAGTAAACTGTTTGCAAAAAATAAACCATAAAATGAAATGCAAATTGGATGAATTCAGAGGCACATATTTCTCTAATTAATATTGCTTCCTTAGGGATTATAGGTTCATTTTGGCAACGTTCATTTTACTGAAATCGCCTCTGGAAATGCCATTTAAAGGGGGCATGAAGATTTGAGAAATATCACAGTTTCTTCAGTAACGTCTCTACCTGAAGTCTGTGTTATTATTATTTATTTGAGAGAGAGAGAGAGAGAGAGAGAGAGAGAGAGAGACTCCTATCTAGTTCATTTCCCAAATGCACACAACAGCAGCTAAGGCTGGGGTGGGCCAAAACTAGGACACAGGAATTCAACTCAGGTCTCCCACGTGGACAGCAGGGACCATCACTTGAGCCGTCACTGCTGCCTCCCAGGGACTGCACTGCAGGATGCTGGAGTTAGGAACTACAGCTGGAAGTCAAACCCAAGCACTGCAGTGTAGGACATGTGCCAAATGGCATCTTCTTAGGCCAAATAGCCACCCCATGATTCTTTTAAGAGCAGAAGTCTAGGTACAGAGGCTGTTCTTAACAGAGATAATGGAAATGTGCAATTGATTGCAAATGCATGGATGATGAAATTCAACATGCATTGTTTGGTTTTCAAAGGCCTCTTGCAATTGTCTAAAAATAATCATCCAAAAGTGTCCCCTTGATCTCCCAGTAAGCAGATTCCCTTTCTGCCTGGTGGGTCAGTAACTGCTTTAAAATGCATATTGTGAGTAGTTGGCATGTAATAAATACATACTGAATGATGACTAAATGTAGACAAATAAATGGAACCAAGTTTTCACTCACGACTTCTATACACAGAATGTGCTCCGTTTCTCCTGTCTGTATAAGTACATCCTTTTGACTAGAGTTTCTCTGGTGTCTTTTAGTTCTCACTTGTAATAATTTAGCAAATTATATCTCTTATCCTCAGGGGATATCATTCCAAGGACCCAGTGATTGCCTGGAATTACTGGTGGTGCCAAACCTTGCATGTACTATGTTCTTTCTATACAGTCAGCAGCTGACACATTGTGCTGGACTTACTCTGTTCTTCCATGATATATGCTCCAGTGCCTGCTTTGAATCATTATTCTTGCACTTTGGGGCTGTTGTGAAGTACATTAAAAATTACTTGAGCACAATTACCATGACAGTCAATTTGATGGTTTAGACAGCTCTGAGGGACTATGAGGAAAGTAGCATATACTACATGGATACACTCATCAAGGGATGCTTCAAATCTCAGGTAAGATGGAGCTGACAATGAGAAATTGCATTATGCACATTTACAACTTGTGCACAAAAGAATGCATATTTACAACTTATATATTCTTTACTTCTGGAAATTTGCATTCTTCATTTACGGAAATTTGCAATTTGTGTGGGCTATGATTCACCACAGATAACTAAAGCCAGAGATGGAGGAACATGGTGCTGTGTCAATTGTTCCTTTGCATGTTTTAGGCTATGTAATTTTATGAATTCTTTTCTATTTCTAGCCACCCATCTAGATACTAAGCCCTTTCAAGGAGGTGTCCACAGTGAATGCTGGGCACAGGACTTTAGACTCCTTACCCCAGAACTTGTCCATGATATTATTGTCAAGACAGCAGGTGGTCTTTTGATCCCCCCCACCTTATATTCTACTCTGATAATGATAAATGATTGAGGCAAGCACCATGGTGCTGGTTCACTCCCCAGATGGCCACAACGGTCGGAGCAGCACTGATCCGAAGCCAGGAGCCAGGAGCTTCTTCCAGGTCTCCCATGTGGGTGCAGGGGCCCAAGCACTTGGGCCATCCTCTACTGCTTTCCCAGGCCATAGCAGAGAGCTGGATTGGAAGAGGAGCAGTCGGGACTACAATCGGCACCCATATGGAATGCTGGCGCTTCAGGCCAGGGCTTTAACCTGCTGCGCCACAGCGCCGGCCCCAAGAGTGTTAATTGTTAAATTAACAACAGGAGTCACTGTGTACTAACTTGCCATGCAGGACTTCTGTCCTCAGTGGTTTTTATTATGAGAATTCACTGTAAAAGTTGTTCTCAGACAGTTTTTTTCTTTTTTTTGGTCCACGTGTGTGCAAATTGTTGAAATCTTTACTTAGTATCGAGTTAGTCTTCTGTGTATAAAGTTAATTGAAAATGAATCTTAATGCAGAATGGGACTGGGAATGGGCAAGGGAGGAGAGGTTGGGGTGAGAGTGTGGGTGGAAGGGCAGGTATGGTGAGAGGATTCACTATGCTCTTAAAATTGTACTTATGAAATCTGTACTCATTAAATAAATGGTTTCTTTGGGGAAAAATAAAAATAAAATAAATAAAATTAAAATAAAAAAGAATGCTATAGAAAAAATTTCTTAGGAGGTCAAAGGTAAGCCTAAATCATTTCCATTCTTCATTCCACCTCTGATATATCTTAAGGTAATATGTAATGTGAGTGGGGAAATACTATTTTCATAATTCCACCCTTGAACATAAAACAAATGTCATTTCTCTCCATGAGAATTCCACCAGCCTTCTGCCAATTTAGTCTTGAAACTACAAAGTAATGTGGTTTAACACAGTGAGTCCCTAACCATGTGGGGTATATAAATCAGGGTCAGCACAATTGCAGTATTTCCTCAAAGCTGGTCCTACCTGCTCACCAGCCACTGACTTCCCTGGACCACCAGGTGACCATTGTGCCAGTCCTTACAGTGGGCACTAGAGCTAGACGCTTAGTTTCTAAGATTGGTTGCAGCAGACCGAGTTGTTCACTGAGGACGGTGTACCACATTGACTCACAGTGTAGGAAATACTTGGCACGGAAGGAGATGAAGATTTGTTTCCTGGACAGGAGAGATTGCAATGGAAGTTCTTTGTGGCCTAGGACAGGCTACACTCCTTAGCAGACCTCCAAAGAAACTCTTCTTTTCCCATAACCAGGAAAGCATTAAAAAAGAAATTACTCCCACTGGGTTGGGATGGTACAGCTATTGGCAATCAGAACAGACACTGGGAAAAGCAGTAAACAGAGTCTCAGAGGCCCAGGCTGTGTCAGTGGTAGCGCTCTGTTTCACAGGCCTTGGGGAGACCTAGCAGAATGGTGCTAGAGGAAGGGCTGGGAGGCAAGAGACGCCAGCTGCTGTTTTTCTGTGGGTCAGAAGGATTTCCACAGACACACTGGGACACACAGGGCATGTAGTAGTCCTATCAGTATAGTAGCCCTGGCAATACCTTGATGGTCTGAGGGATTGACATTCCCCCTGCCCCCATTCTCAGCCACCCTCCATAACCAAAAGCAATGGGAACATTCTATGTTCCCTTCCTCAGATGGGTGGGGAACGGGGAGATGATCTGGTACTGCCTCTGAGAGATGCAGGCAGAGGGGAGTTTTAACACAGTCTGCATCCAAATCCCACCTTCCTTCTGTACTAGCTGTGTAAACTTGAGTGAGCTCCTTAAACTCTCTCTTCACTCCGTTATTAAAGGCACAACAATTCTACACAGATGTTGTTAGTTAAGTTAGTTAACAAGTATAAAGTGGTTGGAGCAGTGCCTAGTACAATAACCACAATGTAAGTGTAGGTTGTTCTGATAACTTCGTCAGCCTTTCCCTCAAGGTGGGTAGTATTGATGATCCCTCCTGCCTGATCTAGCAACCAGTGCTACAGACCCCTCCCCACAAATGTAGCCCTGTGGGTTCTTCCATCCTTCACTTCTTCCATATTCACTATTGGAGTTTAACACAGTGAGGGAAGAAGATCTAAAATTCTATACAGCTTTCACTCTCATATTTATTAAGTTTTTTTAAAAAATAAATTTTTGTGAATTCTTCTAGAAATTCAAACTAGTGTGTTTCTCTCTCCTGGAAATAAGAATGGAACATTTTTATTTCGTTGTACGTGTGTGACCAGGTACATGGCCTCCTTTTCAACTTAAGGCTGATTTACCTCAAGGAACAGGAGGCATTGCACTGAGTGATGATCTGACTCACTGAGAAGGGCTCTTTGTGTTACCTTTGAACGACAAGTGCCAGCAACAAGAGCGTTGTGTGCAACACGAGACATCAGTTTTTAACATTCATATTTGTGGACACTGAGGTTCCAAAGTTCTTTGCCCCTTGCTATAGCAATTTTCTCAATAACTAAACGTTCAGTGGTTTGGGTTTATAATCCCTACCATTTTCCACAGCCAAAGATTTTACAGAGTCTTCATTCTTCTGGCATCTCAAATAATAGAAAAAAGCTGTCAAAGGCCTGGGATGGAGAAAGAGGTATATGATGGTCTGGGAAGCAGTGAGAAAGGACTAATTGATGTACTTCAGTAATAACTCTCTGACGGTAGGTAGAGAGGAAGAACCAAGTGCCCGAGTCAACTTAAGACAACTAACATGTGAGAATGATGACATGGGTCATGGATACATGAAAGGGAAAATCTGTAGAGAAATAACCTGCTTTCTGGCTTCTCTACTACTCAATGTTAGCCATTTAAATATGAGTTATTGACTCCTATCAATTTGTGCATCTAAGTGAGAGACTGTGGGAAAGCACAGGGAACCTAATTCCCTTGGTAGCTCTGGATAAGAATTTGGGAAGGGAGTGGGTGGCTTTCTGTCAAGAACGCAGCATGTGGGCCGGCGCCGCGGCTCAATAGGCTAATTCTCCACCTAGCGGCTCCGGCACACCGGGTTCTGGTGCCGGTTGGGGCACCGGATTCTGTCCTGGTTGCCCCTCTTCCAGGCCAGCTCTCTGCTGTGGCCTGGGAGTGCAGTGGAGGATGGCCCAGTTGCTTGGGCCCTGCACCCCATGGGAGACCAGGAGAAGCACCTGGCTCCTGCCATCGGATGAGAGCGGTGCGCCGGCCGCAGCGCGCTGGCAGTAGCGGCCATTGGAGGGTGAACCAACGGCAAAGGAAGACATTTCTCTCTGTCTCTCTCTCTCACTGTCCACTCTGCCTGTCAAAAATAAAATAAAATAAAATAAAAAATAAAAAATGAAAAAAAGAACGCAGCATGTGAACACTCTTTGTGACTTTTCCAAGTGAGTATACGTATTTCTTCCACTTCCCCAGAAATATATAGTACATATTGCTTCTGCTGTTGGATCTGAGATTTGTCTTCATGGCCGTAAGAGACATGATCGACCAGGTTTGTTTGTTCTAGTTTTATCAAGTCCCAAACGGGCCAGTGCCTGAAGTTCTCCACCTGCTGTTCTGTGAGCTGTAACATGATACAATCTGTCAAGAATCAAGTCTGAATCTCCTGTGTGTCTGTGTACTGATCTCTTAGATTTGGATTTGGTGCACCAGTCTTCCGCTTACTAGAGGAGCAAAATAAAGAACACTTGAGTGATAAAAAGTATAAGGATAAAAATGCCGAACTTTTGGCACTGGGCCTGATTTTATGGTAATTTTCTAGATAAGAGAATGACTCTTATGTGAGCTGTAGACCTCATACTCCCGATCTAGGAAGTGTGGGGCTTGGATCAATTTATTACTAGTTTCTCTCCAGTTCCCAGTCCGACATTCACTGTGTTCATTTCATTTGGCAATCAGGAAATAAATTTCCTTATAGCTCAGAACACTGTGAGGAAAATGTATATACCTCTCCCATCCCTCTACCCCACAACATACAAATGACAAATATAAACACTTCATGAAACTAGCAATTATTCAACAGGCAATTCATTCTAAAAATTCATTAGTCTTATTTTCTCAGTATAATAAAATTTAGTGTTTTATATGGTTCAAACAAGGAATATTTTGTAGCTATGATATTTTGATATGCCCTTATGGGGATTTCATTATATTTTTATTCCACAAATCCATGGGAAGGTTCAAGGGCTTATTGTTTAAGGCTCTGTACAGCTTTGGCAGGCAATTACCTTTATATAACAGTGTATTAACTTAGCATATTAATGTACAGTTCATAGATTTTACCTCTCTCTCCACTTTATTTATATTCCTGAATGCCTACTCCAGATTATAATTATGTCCCTAAATCTCAGAATCTTAATGCATGCCAATTGCTGCTCTGTAAATCAAATCTACAGAAGTCAGTTTTATTTAAAGGGGATTATTGAAGCTTGGGCAACACTTTTCTGAGACTGTACAAATTGGGACAATGGGTGATGCTTTCTAAAGGTTTTTAAACATTTTCAGCTGTGATTTCAGTAGTTGATATAATATACTGTAATATTCATTTCAGAGAGAGAGAAGGAGTTGGGGATG
Source organism: Sylvilagus floridanus (assembly GCA_949820135.1). Taxonomy (NCBI): domain Eukaryota; kingdom Metazoa; phylum Chordata; class Mammalia; order Lagomorpha; family Leporidae; genus Sylvilagus; species Sylvilagus floridanus. Next base: position 12,055,723 of record OX463235.1, read on the forward strand.
AGGGGAGGAACTTGAGCGGATATGGAAAGGCAACAAGAAAAAAGGCTTCTTATTTTCTTGAGTTTATTTTCTCCTGTTAAATTATTTTATTTTGTTTTATTTGAAAGACATAGATACTGAGAGAGAGAGAGAGAGAGAGAGAGAGAGAGAGGTAAGCAGAGATCTCATATGCACTGGTTTCTTCCCCAAATGCCCACAAAAGCCAAGGCTAGTCCATGCCTGAGCTGTGAGCCAATTACTCAGTATGGGTCTCCTATCTGAGCAGCAGGGACCTGGCCACTTGAATCATTATCTGCTGCCTTGAAGGTTGCACATCCGCAAAAAGCTTGAATCAGGAGCAGAGCTGAGACCCAAACCCAAACATGCCAATTACAAAATAAGGGAGCCACTAAACCAAATGCAGCCCTTCAGCAGTTACCAGGAGGGGGGAGGGAGGGCAGGGAGAGAAAGAGAGAGGTCTTCCATCCTCTGGTTCACTCCCCAAATGGCCACAACCCCTGGAGCTGGGTGGATCCAAAGCCAGGATCCAGGAGCTTCCTGAGTCTCCCACACGGGTACAGGGGCCCAGGGACTTGGGCCATCTTCCACTGCTTTCCCAAGCCATAGCAGAGAGCTGAATTGGAAATGGAGCAGCGGGGACTCAAACAGGCACCCATATGGGATGCTGGCACTGCAGGCAGAAGTTCTACCTGCTACGCCATAGCACCAGCCCCAACAGACCCTTTTAAATGAGCGAACCAGATAGTTTAACTAAAGCTCGCGAGGGATTCCAGAACCCTCTGAAGGGTCTCTGCACACTAGGATTTTATCTTTCTAGGAAAAGGATGCTACAGGGCTGGACTGTTAAAGAAGGTGCAGTTCAACCCATTATGTGGTGAGCATGTACATTAATAGATTTTCCTGAACTGAAGTTTCAATTATTCATTTCAGGAACACTGTAATAAAAAGCTGACTTCTCGGCCAGCGCCGCGGCTCAATAGGCTAATTCTCCACCTAGCGGCTCCGGCACACCGGGTTCTGGTGCCGGTTGGGGCACCGGATTCTGTCCTGGTTGCCCCTCTTCCAGGCCAGCCCTCTGCTGTGGCCCAGGAGTGCAGTGGAGGATGGCCCAGGTGCTTGGGCCCTGCACCCCATGGGAGACCAGGAAAAAGCACCTAGCATCGGATGAGAGCGGTGCGCCGGCCGCAGCGCGCCGACCGCGGCAGCCATTGGAGGGTGAACCAACAGCAAAGGAAGACCTTTCTCTCTGTCTCTCCCTCTCACTGTCCACTCTGCCTGTCAAAAATAAAAAAAATAAAAAATTTAAAAAAAAAAAAAGCTGACTTCTCTGTTTACTGTCAAGTTTTTCAATTGTGGTACAAACATGTACCTGGAAACCAGAAAACAGATCACTGCTAGAATTTGTGTACATATATATATATATATATATGTATATATGTATGTACACACACACACACACACACACATATATACACACACACACATAGAGACAGAACTCACATGTATGGATTTATATGCATATATTTTATTCTTAATTGGCACGCAGTAGTTCTACATATTTATAGGACACACGATGATGTTTCAATATTTGTATACAACATCTAAGGATCAAGTCAGGGTAACTGGCATTTCTATCACCCCAGACATTTCTTTGTGTTGGGAACATTCAAAAATCCCATTGTTGTCCTCCATAATCATCCTTGCTGTGGTCTAGAACAGAAGTGATACCTCAATCCAGCTGCCACCCTGAACCCATTATCTGTATTCTCTCCAGCTCCCTTTCCCCATACCCCTCCTAGCTTTCATCTACTTGAAAAGCAGAATAACAGAGAGACAGACCAGAGAGAGAGTGAGATCTTCCATTTGATGATTCACTCCCCAGACGTCCACATCAGCCAGGGCTGGGCCAGGCAGAAGCTAGGAGCCTGGAACTCCACCTAATTCCCACATAGGTGTAGGGGCCCAAGAACTTGAGCCATCATTTACTTCCTGTGAGGGTTCATTAGCAAGAAGCTGGGTCAGAAACAGAGGATTCAGAACTCCAGTTGACACCCCAATATGGGATGCAGGCTCCCAAGCCTGGGCCTAATCTGGTGATCTGGTGTACTGTATCACCCACCCCTCATTAGCATCTTAATTCTCCTCCCAGGAGCGTGATTTTTTTTTACTATTGTAATGAAGCAAAGTTGGTCAGTGGTCAAGATGGCCACTTGAGCTGATAAATAGTTTTTGATTATCTGTCCAATGCAGGGAGATAGTTGAGGTTTGGTTGCTTAATTATTGATGGTGTGGGCCTATTTCTTGTCAAGAGATAGTTGTAAAAACATTAATGTCTGTCCTGTCACTCTAAGCTAAGCTACCTTGCCTCAGTTAGATTTCCATGACCCAAATGTTTAATGATGCTGAACACTTTTTTGTATACCTGTTAACCATTTTTGTGTCTTCTTTGGAGAAATATCTATTCAGGTCTTTCACTAATCTTCTTCATCAGTTTGTCTTCTGATGAGTTTTTTAAGCTGCTTATGTATTCCAGAAATTAATCCCTTATCAGATGAATAATTTGCAAATATCTTCACCAATAGGATGACATTCTTAGCACCTTAAGTTCATGTTTTATAGTAAACTTTAAATCATATGGCTGAGGATCTGATAATATTGGTAAGAAATATTTACTTAGCAAATATTCACTGAGTATCTCCTATGCACTTGCCACTGTCAGCAAACACAGATCCTCTCTAACATGACAATCACAGTGGCAACAGAGGGATGTGATGGTTAATTTTATGTGTCAACTTGATTGGAAGGGGCCAGATATTTTGTTAAACATTGCTATGAGAGTGTTTCTGGAAAACACTAGCATTTGACCTGATGTACTGAGCAAAGCAGTAGATGGGTCTGTGCAGTGTGGGTGAGCCCCATCCAGCTCTTGGTAGGCTCAGTAGAACAGGCTGAGTAAGAAAAATTCACTATCTCTCTTCTTGTCTTCAAACTGAGTCCATAGCCTTTCAATGCACACAGACTTGAACTTCATCACCAGTTTTCCTGGTTCTTCTGCTCACGAATAGTAGACAGTAAGAGTTCTCAGTCTTCAGGATTGGGGAGCCAATTCCTAATAAATTCTCTCTCTTTCTCTTTTTCATCATCTTCTTCTCATGAGTTCTGTTTCTCCAGAGACCCCTAATACAATGAAGAAGCACAGAGAAACACAACTCTACCTCTGTCGATTGTTATTTGTGAGTCATGTGATAACAATATGAGCATGGTGTCTTTATAACCCATAAAATGGAAGCAAATGCATTCCTTGGTGGGGGGCAATAAGGGAAGAATTCACGACATTTCACCTAGTTCCTCTATGATTTTCATGGGCAGAGAAGGCAGGATATAATACTCCAGGCACTGAAAGCAGGAGGCACAAAAATAAGGGTTATGCACTTTTTTTATTTCTTCAAGCAATTGTGAGAGGTTCAGCATGAACAGATTGTACAGTGTATGTGGAGATATTGGTAAAATGAATGGGACACTGGGGAAGCAGTGAAAGGTGACCCAAGCACTTGGGCCCATGCTCCTACCCTGTACTGCAGACCCAGAAGGAGTTCTTGGTTCCTGTCTTTGGCCTGGCATAGCCTGAGAGTGAACCAGCAGATGGAAGATCTCTCTCTCTCTCTCTCTCTCTCTCTCTCTCTCTCTCTGCCTTTCAAATAAACACATTAAAGAAGTCTCTCAGTTTTTTTTTTGTTTGTTTGTTTGTTTGTTTTTTGACAGGCGGAGTGGACAGTGAGAGAGAGACAGAGAGAAAGGTCTTCCTTTGCTGTTGGTTCACCCTCCAATGGCCGCCGCGGCTGGTGCGCTGCGGCCGGTGCACTGCACTGATCCGATGTCAGGAGCCAGGTGCTTCTCCTGGTCTCCCATGGGGTGCAGGGCCCAAGCACTTGGGCCATCCTCCACTGCACTCCCGGGCCACAGCAGAGGGCTGGCCTGGAAGAGGGGCAACTGGGACAGAATCCGGCGCCCCGACCGGGACTAGAACCCAGTGTGCTGGTGCCACAAGGTGGAGGATTAGCCTATTGAGCCACGGCACTGGCCTATCTCAGATTTTTTGGTTCATTGGCTAGCTCCCTGACTGGCCCACATCTAGCCCATATCATGTTGTCACCTGGATAGCTGTAAGCATCCTCCACTCCTACATCAGCCTACAGATACTCTAAGGAGAGGGCCACGCTGAACCCTTTTTCACATCTGACCTGCACACTGTGTGAGATAATGTTTATGTACTTTCAATTCACTAAATTTGTGGTACTTTGTTATAAGAGCAATGGAAAACTGATACAATAGTCAGGTGGAGAAAGCCACTTGTTTTCTGTTTTTAAAAGATAGTGACCGAAATTCTCAATGTGGACACATCAGGGGATTCAGAAAGCCTGGACCAGTGGTTTAGATTAGGGCAGAGATATAGAAAACTCATTGGATTAGATGTTCCAGGCTGGTAATGGATTAGATATTCAAGAAGAGGGAGGGGCTGGTGCTGTGCCTTAGAAAGCTAAGCCTCTGTCTGTGGTGCCAGCATCCCACATGCGTACTGGTTCTAGTCCCAGCTGCTCCTCTTCTGATCCAGCTCTCTGTTTAAAAAGAAAGCAGTAGAAGATGGCCCAAGTGCTTGGGCACCTGCGCCTACATGGGAGACTTGAAAGAAGCTCCTGGCTCCTAGCTTTGAATCGGCTCAGCTTCTGCTATAGCAGCCATTTGGGGAGTGAAACAGTGGATGGAAGACCTCTCTCTCTCTCTCTCTCTCTCTCTCTGTCTCTCCATAACTCTACATTTCAAATAAATAAATAAATCTTTAAATATATATATACATATAAAGAAAAATAAATCTGTCTTTCTGGGGAAAAATGAATGTTTATTTTCGCAAATATACTTCTTAACTCCAACATTTTTTTGAGCTACAAAAGTGTTCTGTTGTCTGTGTTGTATTTCAACCTTGGGGAAAAAAATGGGTTGCCCTTGGTTCTTCATAAAAATCAGCAAACTCTTTAAATTCATTTACCCACTCAATCCTGAAATACACATCTGCAGACTAATTACCAGAAGAGATTAAATGTACTTTTAAAATATGCAGGATGGCATATTTATTCAAGGAAATTTCCCCCAAGTACCTTTACCTGTGGGAAATGTAATAGGAATCAACCCCCTGGAGCTGCTCATCATCTGTGGTCCAATTTTCAGAGTTGAACAGTTCATTGCCCCATCAAAACATGAGCCTGACTCACTTGGCTTAGATTCTAATACAATATCCATGTGATACCTATATGGCAGACAGTGGTTCATTGGTCGTAGAATCTCTGCTTTTCCAGTGTTTCCACATGATAGAATGCTACAGAAAAAAGAGTGCAAACATTAGCTTTCATTTGAACCATGCATGCATTTAGTGTCAGTGTGACGTGGAAAAGGAAGCTATTTCAGTCTATTCATGTCTATAATGGGGATAAAATAACTACTCACCGTGTTCTTGGCTACTATTAAATGAGTTAATGCATCTGAACACTTTGCACAGGTTTTATTATCTGGAAAGCATTCAGAAATGTGCTTGTAGCCATCCTAAAGATCAATGGATGGAAGCCATTTAGTTGACAAACATAAAAATTAAAATGCAGACATGAGAAATGTCTCACCCACACTCACCTGATATTGGGCAGCCTTCAAGCTGGTCAAGAACACTGAGACAGCTGTTAATGAGTGTCCTGCTTATACTTTAGGATAGCATGGATGAACACTACCCAGGGACTGGCTAAAACACACAGCTTGCCTGTCTGGGTCCCCAGGGTTTCTGATGTGGTGTATCTCTCACAAGTTCTCATATGAGGCTATTGTTGCTGGGGAAGGGCTCATGTTTTGGGAATGGCTAGAGTAGACTATGAAACAGATCAGTTTACAGGTTATTTCAAGTGTGTTGATGTCAAAGATTAAATCAATGAGTTAGGGAGTAAAATAGGTAAGAATTTAATAACCCATGGCAGGTGAGGGAGAGTGGTGAAGGTTGAAATGTCCATTGGGATAGGTAAGAAAATATTGATGTTGGAGCCAGTGTTGTGGTGCAGTGGGTTAAAGCCCCGTCTTGCAGGGCCAGCATCCTATATGGACGCCAGTTCGAGTCTTGGCTGCTCCACTTCTGATCCAGCTCTCTGCTATGGCCTGGGAAAGCAGTGGAAGATGGCCCAAGTCCTTGGGCCCCTGCGCCCATGTGGAAGACCTAGAAGAAGCTCCTGGATCCTGGCTTCAGATCAGCTCAGCTCTGGTTATTGTAGTCATTTAGGGAGTGAACCAGTGGATGGAAGACCTCTCTGTCTGGCTCTACCTATCTCTGTAACTCTGCTTTCAAATAAATAAAATAAATCTTTTAGAAAAAGAAAACATTGATGTTATTAATTTAGGTTCAGAAAATAAGAGAAGTAAATGGTTTGAGTGATGATCGTGGGTTTGGTTTTAAACAAGCCAAATGTGTGTTTCCTATAGCCTGGACAGGAAAAGCAGTTAAATCATTGGTTTAAAGTTTGGATCTGTAACTTTAACAATAGCATTGAGCCAAAGTTAAAATAGCTGTGGAAGCTAAAATTTAAACAAAAGAAAAAAAGGAAAGAAAAACAAAAAAGAGAGAAAAAGAAAGATAGAAAGAAATGTCTGTATGTTTCAGTATTGCTGCCAATATAGTTTTGTAAAACTTTGTTTTATATCCTTGTTAAGCAGTGACTGTGAATATTATAAATATTTTTAATGATCAGTGATTACTTTAAAATTTACTGTATATGAGGGAAATGATCATCTTTACATTCAATTATTATTTATAGCCATTGCTTTATATTCCTACTAAACTAGGATCTTTTTGCTTTTACTTCTTAAACTTATTTGGGGAAGCATTAAGCCTTTTTACTGTAAAGTAAATTTAGAATGTTACCTCAAAAAGAAAGAAAGAAAAGGAAAGAAAGAGAGAAAGAAAGAAAGGAAGAAAGAAATAAAGAAAATTAAGGTGGAGGGAGGGAGGGAGGAAGGAAGGAAGCGAATATGACAATATTCCTAGAATTGCATCTGTGAACTATATTGAATCTGTTAAAAACTAAATGAAATTTCAAAACTAATAAAATAATTTTTTAAAACGTCTACAGTTGTCCATGTGAGTATTGAGGGTAGGAAATTAGAGCTACCCTTTATAAACTGTAAAGGAGGAGTAGGAATAAGAATTGCAGCGTTAAATACGGAGTGTAAACAATGAAAAAGACCAAGAGGCATTGACAGAGGAGAATTAGGGGCAGGCAGTAGAGTAGGTAGAGCAGGTGGAACAGGTAGCAGAGTAGGCAGTAGAGTGGGGAGAGAAGAATTTGAAGAAGAATGTGGCCCTCAACCAACGAAACTGCTTTTTAGGATAGCAGGGAAAGGAGGGAGGAAGAGAGAGAGAGAGAGAGAGAGAGAGAGAGAGAGAGAGAGAGAGAGAGAGAGAGAGAGAGAAGAAGAAACAGAGAGAGAAATAAAGAGAGAAAGAAAGAGATACATGGGAGTAATTCAGTGGCTGCAGCAGTATAATTAAATAGAAGTCAGACAGTAAGTTATATGCTCCACCTTGAGCATTTACTACAAAGTGAAAACTTCTTAATTACAAAAAATTAAACCATGACCCCGAATTTACTCCACAACTCCAGCACATTCTCCTCTGACTACTTAACATTTCTGTCTGGCTGTGTTTCATTTAAATACTGCTTGAGTCTTTCAGGTTGAATTGGCCAAAAAATGGAATGGTCCACAGATAAACTGATGCTCTCAACACATTCTCAAGCTGACAATAGCACAAAACCTCTGAACCAGAAATTGGAACGTGAAGCTGAGTGTGTAGAATTCAGGCAAGGTGTATGTGGTGGGGATGGCGATGCGCCTGGGACACAGGCGCAGGTGCACAGAACCTCAAACAGTTTACTCATCAGAACTTGCTCAACAGAGGATGTCCAAAGAAGGCTGATCTTGCAACAGTGTCCTCAGAAGGGCCAGCCTGCCACGGACAAGGAAAGCTGCCCGCAGGGTCCTCCCGCTCCACCTTTTCTGCATCCGGGACTCTCCCCTAACCCTTGCTGTACAGGTCCTGGCAACCTGCTTCTTCAGGAGCCAGTTCCTTCAGGGAACTCTGCTTCCCACTGTCACCTTCACTGACATAGGAAAAGAAAGCTGATGTACATGGGAGGTGGCAGATGATGGTTCAAGAACTTGGCCATCTGCCGCTCATGTGGGAGACCTTGACAGAGTTCCTGGATCCTGACTTCCACCTGGTCCAGCCCTTGCTGTTGCTGGCACTTGGAGGGAACCAGTAGATGGAAGATCTCTTTTTCCTATGTCTCTCCCTCTTTTTTGTCAATCTGCCTTTCAAGAAAATATAAACATTTTAAAGATTCTTTCTTCTTCTGTAACTTCAGTTTCCATTACCAAGCCATTTGTACATAAAAATAGTATGCATAATTTTAACAAAGGAAGATACTTGAAATTTACACTATGTTTTTATTCTGTGATAGTATTTTACATACATCACAAACAAAAATAAATCTGTCTTTTGATTCCATCTTTCCATTAACTTTTGAAGTATCCTCACATATACAATGGAATATTATCCAGCCCTTATAAAAGAATGAGAATTTCCCATTTGCTGCAACATGCATGAGCCTAGAGAACATTATACAAAATGCAATAAACCAAACACAAACAAAAAAATGTTATCACTATATCTACAATCTCACTATATCTACTACATCTACAATCTGAAAAAAAAATTCAATGCTAAGAGACAGAGAAAAATCAGTGGTAACCAGGGTGGAGTGTGGGACATGGGGCAAAAATGAAGACAGGCAAGTCAGAAGATATTAAGCAGCAATGTGGATGGAAACTCTAGAGAACTCTGTGTACTATGGGACTGGTAAGTAATAAAATTGCTGTATTTTGGATTTCTTCTAAGGGTAGATTTTATCTAATTTGATTATAAAAACAAAAAAGGGTAATTCTATGAGATGATGAATATATCAATTTGCTTCAGTAGTAATCTTTCCGCTACCTACGTGGATCCCACCAAATCATTTGGCATATTTTAAATATAAAAGTTTCTTTTCTAAGAAAGAGTAAAATATGATGAACTTGGACATGCGTAATTCACTTCCTAATCTTGATTTTTGTAGCTTTCTAATAAGCCTTGAAGTCAAGTAGGAAATATCTTTTTTTGAAGCTATTTTGTGTATTTTAGGTAACTTGTATTTCTCTATGAATTTTAGAATCAACTTGACAATTTCTACAAAAAAGAGTCCTGCTTAGGTTTTCATTAACAGACATTTTAAATTTTAAGATAATAGACATTTTAATATTCTTGGGATATCTAATCCTTAAACATGGAGTATCTTGTTATTGAGTTAGGTTTTCTCTCAGTTCTCTAGTAAATAGTTTTCAGTGTAAATACTTAGGTATGCTCAAATTCTGTTAAGATTATTTGTAAGTAGTTAATGATTTAGGATGTCATTGTGGTTTTAAATTTCTTATTACAAATTGTTTTTTAATATATGCAAATACATTTTTGTGTATAGTTGACTTATGTATTTGATTCGGTGCCCTGCAATATTGCTAAATACTGATATTATTTTCTTCTTTTAGATTTCTTGAAATTTCCTATATAAATACGTATGTCATCTGTAAATAAAAATAATTTTACAGCTTCCTTTTGAACTTTAATTTCTTTTGTTTATTTTTCCCTCCCTTGTTGAATGAGTTGGAATTCTGGGACAATGCTGTGTAACAGTTGTACCAGTGGGCATTGTTTTCTGTTGATCTCACAAGTATGGTACTGGTAAGTACAGAACCAGTAAGTACAGTATGAGTTGTAGGCTTGACATAAATACTGTTTCAGATTAAAGAAATTTCACAATTCCTAGTCTCCTGAGAGAGAGCTTATTTTGTAAGGGTGATGAATTTGGTCAAATGCTTTTCTGCACCTAGTGATGATGTCATATAATTTTTAAAAGCAATTAATATGGTTAACTATATTCAATGCTTTTCCCAGTGGTGATTGTATCCCTGAAATAAAGCCTCCTTGGTTATATATTTTATATACTTTCTATGTATGCTGTGTGGCCAGTTTTATATTATTTCTTTTTATTGGTGGTCATGTGAATTATATGTCTGTAATTTTCCTTTCCTGCAATGTCCTTGTCTGGTTTTGCTATCAATTTTGCTGACTCATAAATCAAGCTGGCAAGTGTGTTTCCTCCTCTTTTTTTTTTTTTTCCTGAAACAGTTTGTGTAGGATGGACATTATTTCTTTATTACTGTTTGGACACAATTCACGACTGAAACCACTTGGTCTGGAAGGCTTTGTTTTGCATTGGAAGCTGCTATTTCAATTACAAATTCACTTTCACTTTAGTTAATAGATGGAACGTTATTCCTAATTGATATTTCTGCTTGCATCAAGTTGATAAATTGTTTTCAAAAATTCTTGCAATTCCATGTAACTATTTAAATCCATAATGATTATTCTTTTTATAGCAGAGGAGCCATATCTTTCATTTTATCTCTTGCTTTCTTAATTTGCCTTGCTGGAGGTTTGTCAGTCTTAAGCTTTTCAAAGAATAAAGTTCAGTTGATTGTCTCTGGTTTATCTTTTCTATTTTGCTGATTTCTGTTCTTATTTTTGAATTATTGTTTGCACTCATTTTTTGTGGTTGTTCTTTGCTGTTGTTTTTCTGCCTTCTTTTTATTTATTTATTTTATTTTTTTTTTATTTATTTTTTTTTTTTACAGGCAGAGTGGACAGTGAGAGAGAGAGACAGAGAGAAAGGTCTTCCTTTTGCCGTTGGTTCACCCTCCAATGGCCGCCGCGGTTGGCGCGCTGCGGCCGGCGCACCGCGCTCGTCTGATGGCAGGAGCCAGGAGCCAGGTGCTTTTCCTGGTCTCCCCATGGGGTGCAGGGCCCAAGCACCTGGGCCATCCTCCACTGCACTCCCGGGCCACAGCAGAGGACTGGCCTGGAAGAGGGGCAACCGGGACAGAATCCGGCGCCCCGACCAGGACTAGAACCCGGTGTGCCGGCGCCGCAAGGCAGAGGATTAGCCTGTTGAGCCACGGCGCCGGCCATCTGCCTTCTTTTTAAAAAATTGTTATTCTATTTATTTGAAAGGCAGATTTACAGAAAAAGGTGGGAGGGGTGGTCTTCTATCTGCCGGTTCACTCTCCAAATGGCCGCAATGGCCGAAACTGAGCCGATCCGAAGCCAGGAGATTCTTCCGGGTTTCCCCTGTGGGTGCAGGAGCTCAAAGACTTGGGCCATCCTCTGCTGCTTTCCTGGGCCATAAGCAGGGAGCTGGATTGGAAATGGAGCAGCCATTTAGGATGTAGGCACTGCAGGCAGCCACTTTACCTACTATGCCACAGCACCGGCCCCTTTCTGCCTTAAGTGGCAGCAAAAATCTTCAAATGTAACTTTCTGAATTTATACCAGAAGCATTTAAAATAGTAAATTCCCCTCTGAGCACTACTTCAGCTGCATCCTTCAACTCCACTGCACTGTATGTCTACAGTTATTCCACAATATTTTTAACTCCTTGTATCTAACATAACATTGTTCATTGCCTTCTTCTTTGAGTCATGGTCTGCTTAGAAGTGTGCTGCTCTTATCCAGATATTTGGACTTTTTCCTATAATCTTACTGAGTGTTTTCAACATAGGGCCATTTGGATTATGGAATATATTCTTGTATGATTTCCAGCCCTCCAAATTTTATCGAGGATCATTTTATACTACAGATTAATATTTAGACAATCAGAAGAATCTTGATTCTCATTGCTGGGCACAATATTTATTCCATTAACCTGAGTCAAAGGACTTAGGGTGTTAAGTCTTCTAAATCTTTAATGACTTTTATTTTTGCTCCATTAATTACAGAGAGTAATGTTAAATTATCAGTATTGTCTACAGTTCTGTAAATTTTTTTTCATGTCTTTGGGTTTAAGTCACCATGCAAGATTTCTGTGTTTTCTGGATGAATTCATACTTCCGTCATTAAGCATGAGCCCTCCAACTGCATTTCCTGATGTTTATGTAACTTTGCAAGTTTTGTCATATTTAATGTTTGTCTTATCTGCTTCCTACTCACCTAGCCTTCTTTTAAATTATGTCTCTTGTAGACAGTCTGTGGTTGATTGTGATAGACATTAGGAAATGGCCCCCAAAGCATGTCCACAAAGATCCCAGAACCTGTGACTATGCTACCAAGTAGGGTTCAAAGCGCTTCACAGCTGGGAGCGATGGGCTCCATTCTGGATTACCCAGCTGGGTCCAATGTGAGGACATATTGCTGTGGATTTGTTCTGAGAGGAGAAGCGAGTCAGGGGCAAGAGGCGTGGAGTTACCACACAGACACCCAGAGTCAGGTGAAAGCAGGTTAGAGGTGAGCAGCTCACAGATTATTATTTCATTTATTTCAGTTGGTGCAGCAGCTTATATAGCCGAGGCAACCAATCCAGTCAAGGGGAGGTTTATCCGTAACCAATCACTGCCTGTTGCCAGGCAGGCTCCTTTGCCAGGTGGATAAGTAACTGATGCTCACTTGCCAGCGGCCATCTTGGCACAGCCTTCTCATTCCACCACAAGGAACTTAAAAGGGAAAGAGGGAGGCAGGGAGAGTGGCGAGGAAGAGATGTGAAGACAAAAACACAAGGTGCAGACACTACAGCTAAGGAAGAAGGGAAGCCTGTAGGGGCTGGAAAGAACAAGGAAGCAGTTGTTCCCACAGACCCTCCATGGGGGAGACAGCCTTGCCAACTCATCCCAGGCCCATGACCCCCAGAACGGGAGGATGGCATGCCCTGGGCCACCTCGTTTGTGGTAAGTTGTTACAGCAGCAGTGGTTAACTAAGCATTTGGCTCTTACTGTTTTACCCTGTCTTGTAACTAAAGAACTTGATTCTTTACAAATATGTAATTATTGTTATACTTGCCTTTAATTCCTTCAGACACCTAGTATTTGATTTCCATTTCTTCCATCTGTGTTTCCTACATTGTTTGGGTGAATCAAGTATTTCTTAAAATTATTTTCCATCCTCTATTGCCTTTCTGGTTTTACCCACTGAACATCCTTAATTTTCATGATGCCCCTTCAAAAATATTCTACTAACTCAAACAATGTGAGAAATTTACAGTCATATATTTTCAATGACTACCTTCCTGCCCTTTCTGCACTTGTCATATATCTCACTTCTACCTATGCCATAAATCAACCAAGATCTTATTTTATTTTTACTTTAAGCATTAATAATATTTTAAGACCTTAAATAAGAATATTTTTAAAGGACGGATTTTGAAAGGGGCTCTAAATTGTCACTTATATTCATTTTGAGTTCAGCTGTGGTTTTCTCCCTGTGGTTGTGCCCGTCTCCTTCTCCCATCACAGCTGAGCCGAGGAATAAAGCAGCCTTGGCACTGGTTCTAGCCTAGGAAGGGCTTGCCACTTTATTGAATTTTACTTCACTTTGTATATTTTTGCAAGCTGAGTTTAATCGTTGGGTTTTTCAAAACTGTAATGTATAAGAATTTACCTTGTTTGTACTCTTGTGGTAGAAGTGATGCTTTCTTGGATGTTTCGTATCCTAAGCTCATTAGACCGTGGTTCAGAGTTTGCAAAGTGGTTGAGGCCTTCCAGCATTCCAACTACTGCTCCACGTGGATTGAGTTGCTCCAGTTCTTAACAACAGATGACATTCTGGGTCTTTTTGATAATACTTGGTTTAGTTTTCATTTCTCTTATAGTTAATGTTGATCGTCTTACCATGTGCTTCGTGGTCATTCTTTTTGCCTCATGTGTCTTTCAAGTCCATTGTTGATTATATTGGATTGTGTGGGTTAAAGTTCTTATTGATTCGGAAGAGCCCATTATGTACTTTTCATAAAATCACTCATAAGCTTTATGTAGTTTGCTGTTTTGTGCCAATCTAGATTCATGATGCCATATGAGGAAAACTTGGGAATTCTGATGGTGAATGGTGGGCAGTTGGCCTAGCCATTAAAACATCACTGTGACACTCATATCACGTGTCAGAGGGCCTGGCTTCAAGTTCTGCCTCTGCTCCCCATTCCAGCTTCCTGCTAATGTGTACCCTGCTAGACAGCGAATGATGGCTTAAGCAGACCCATATTGAGTTCTTAGCTTCTGGCTTTAGCCTGATCCACCCTTAGCTATTCCAAGCATTTGGAAAGTGAATCAGTGAATGGGACGTCTTTCTCTCTCTCTCCTTTTAAAGTAAATTAAATTTAAAAATTAAAAATAAATTCTGGTGATGTCATGTATATATATTGCTTGTCTATTATATATAGTTATATATAAAGAGTGTGTATAATTCATGTGTATATTATATACATATTTCCCTCAGTGCCTTTTCTGCTCCAAGAAAAATTTGCCTACTTCATTGTTAAAAACATATCCTCCTAAGTGTTCTTTTTATTTTTTTTAAGATTTTATTTATTTGAGAGGTAGAGCTACAGACAGTGAGAGGGAGAAACAGAAAGGTCTCCATCCATTGGTTCACTCCACAGTGACCACAATGGTCAGAGCTGCGCCAGGTGCTTCTTCCGGATCTCCCACATGGGTGCAGGGACCCAAGCATTTGGGCCATCTTCCACAGCTTTCTCAGGCCACGGCAGAGAGCTGAATTGGAAAAGGAGCAGCTGGGACTAGAACCAGCACCCATATGGGATGCTGGCCTCGCAAGTGGAGGATTAACCTACTGTACCACAGCACCAGCCCCTCCTCCTAAGTATTCTTCTAGAACTATGCTATCCAATGTATAGTTACGAGTCATATGTGCTTATATAAATTTTAGCTTTAATTAATTAAAATTAAAATTCAATTCCTTGATAATACCAACCCCATTTCAAGAGCTCAGTAGTCAAAATATTTAGTGACTACCATGTTGCACAAACATTTTGATGATCTCAGAAAATCCTATTGCATAGCACTGTTCTATAGGGCATCTACTTTTACATATATTGATGATCTATCTTGAGTTTTGAGATATATCTTGAGATTTTATATGAAATAGGTAGCAGATCAAGGTTCATCTATGTTTCCTATTGGTTGCTTCGACACTAATTGTTGAAAATACTGTCTACTGAATTACTTTGGTGTCTTTCTGAAATTAATTGCTCTTTTAAATGCAGGAGTATTTTGTTTTGATCTCGTTTTCAATTCTTACACCAATACCACATGGCTTGATTACTGTAAATTGAGAGTAAATCATGAATGCCGATGGTGTCTCTCCACCATTTTCAGGATTGTTTTGCTATTCTTGAACATCTATATTCCTGTGTATTACAAGGTTGCCAATTATTTTTAAATTGTGATTGCTCTAATTAATAGATAACTCTGGATAGAAATTACATTTTATCAATTTATATTGCTTCATTTATTTAGGTCTTCATCAATTTAACTCTCATATAATTTGTAGAGGTTTTTCATTATTTCATTCCTAAGTGTTTTATAATATTTAGTATTCCAGAAGTTTCATTTCAGTTGTTTATGCCTTTTATATATAAATAAAACTGACCTATTCTGAGTTCTTATTAAGCTTATTTATTAGTTTTAGTAATTATTTTGCAGATTCCCTGGAATGTTCTACATTACAGTCATGTATTCTGTAAATCATAAAGGTTTAGTTAATTCTAATTTTATAATTTTTAAAACTTTTTTTGCCCAGTTGAAGCTGACAGGAAAAAATATCAAGATAACATGTTACCCATAGATGTTTCATAGTAACTTTACTCAGACTGAGTTTCCTTTCATGTTTAATTTGCCAGGAATTGTTTTTTCTTTGCATTTTGAGGGTATATCACACTTGGTTTGTCTCTATATATTCTATAACATATCCCATGTAACAACCTACTCATATATGCATAAACATATATATACATATACCACATATGCATATTATAATTTGGCTTTGATTTGATAATATTTTCTTGTTATTCAAATTTTATAAGGAATATTTGCCATTTCTCTCTACTACTATCCTTGTTAAGCTTTGTATCCGATTTTTATGCTGATCTCCTCAAAGGAGTTAGAAGTTATTCCTGCATTCTACACTGTGCTCACTTTAGAATTTGCTTTGTTTAAAAATATAAGAACAAATTCATTTTATAGATATGTGCCTACAAAGTTTCTCCACATCTTTAGTTTTTGTATATTGTGTTTTCTCAGTAACTCTTAGTTTTTGAATTCACTGATATTAATGAATAATCCTTTTAATATGTATGCTTTCTATAATGATATCCCCTCTTCAATTCTTGATATGAATATAACTTGAGTTCTTTTCCTTTGACCAGTGTGGCTACCATTATACCAAACTTTTCAAAGAACAAGTCATTTGGCTACCTTATTTTCATTATTGTATTTTCTGTTATGTAGGTTGCATCTGCTGGTTCACTCCCTAAATGGCTGCCACACCTGGGCTGAGGCTGGGCCAGGCCAAAGCCTGGAGCCTGGAATACCATCCAGGTCTTTCCATGTAGGTGGCAGGATCCCAAACACTGTACTGAGTGTAGAACACAGATGGAACTCTGCTATGGGATGCCCGTTTCTTGACCACTATTCTAAATGCTGGCTCCCTTTTACTATACATGATTACATTTGACCATAAGTTTTACAATATGTGAATGATGATTGCTTTAATTTTTAAGAAATTTTTCTGCCAGATTCAATTCTGAATCTTCTAGGGATTGGTTTCTATCAGATGCATTTTTTTTTCTGGACTGTAAGTTAGCTTTTTCTGCATCTTATGTGCGTATAATCTCTATGTGAACATCTAATATTTAATGCTAACTTTTGAAATTCTATAGAAATTATGGATTATATTGTTTTCGTTAAAGAGCATTGTATTAATACCCTGGTAGTGTTATATCCTTGGATGGTTGTTTTAATCCTCAGTGATTTGTTGTTATTGTTGTTGCTGTTATTCTGTGTCAGCATTCTAGGGGCTTTTATGTTCTATTTCTCTTCATAAGAGAATCCCTGGGTTTGTGGTTCTTCACCTTGTACCATGGTTTGGGGAGGGCCCTGCAATCAGAGAACCAGAGCAAACTGAGAATGAATTTCTGAGTTTCCTTTCTTTTTTTCTTAAGGATTATAGTTCCACACGGTATGCTTTGCATGTGTGACAATAGTTGTCTCATGTTTTATTCAATATTATAGAGTTTGTGGCAGAAGTGCATTTGGTACCAGTTACTATGTCATGGCTAGAGGTTGAAGACTACAAGATTTGACTACAAGATTCATGGTTTTCCATTGTATACTCAAAGCCTTTCCAATGTGGTATTTATACCTGTCATGCCTGATATTTCCTATAGAACTCATACACATTCCTTAGGGCTAGCTTTATGAGCTCCCTAATGAATATATGTAAATTTACATGGTACATAGCTTCTGTCATTAGACTGTCGTTCTATACCTATTTGAGACATTTCTCCTTTTATATCTTATGCAAGACCTGTGTTAGTCTTCACTATAGGTTGTAAATACTTTCAGAAACAAAAGGTCAGGATGAATAATTTTGTTTTACTTTGGAGAAATGCAAAATAAAATTATATTTCTTAGTGTCACCATAATAAATTGCTGCAAACATAAGAGCCTAAAGCCAGAAAAAAGTTATGTTGCAGTCTTGAATTTTAGAAATTCAAAATGGGTTTTACTGGGCCCAAATCAAGATGTTGGCAGAGCCGCATTCCTTCTAAAGATCTTAGGGGACAACCTGATTCTCAGCTTTTCCTCCTTCTTGCAGCCATGTATGCACATTCACAGTGGACCCTTCTTCCTTCTCAAAGCCAGCAGTGTCGCATCGGCACATCCATATCAGTTCATGGACATCCTGTTTCCAGTCTCACACCCCCTTCTATCTCTGACCTGTGTATTGCTCTATTAGTAAGGGCTCTTATGTTTACATTGGGTGTATCCAGATGATCCAGGATAATCCCCCCAACTCAAGAATCTTAATAGAACCACACATGCCAAGTCCCTTTTTTTGATGTAAGGTAGCATTCACAGGTTCTGGGGATTAAAGACACAGTGGCTTTTGATTGGACATGGTACTATCTGCTGCACACATCTTGTAAAAAAATAAATTTGATCTTCCACTTTAGAGACCAAGCATTATGGTAGGTACAGATAAGATGATGGTTTAGCCAAATGAAGTGAACAGCCACATTTCCTATGAGTAATGTGGAGTGAGTGGTAACTAGAGATTCCCGCTTACCTATTTGAGCCTGTAAACAGAATATTTTCTTCCTATTCCTTTCTCACAGTCCTTATAGACTACTAACACATACCAGCTTTGTAACTGAATAAACAACATGAGGTAATTAACTATGTAGTATGTACAATATGCTATATTTATTTAGATATTTGGTATTATTAATGTTATATTAATATCACATACATATGAGAAGAGTAAAAACAAAAACATGTAAATTATCAGGTAATAGAAAAAATTTGTGTGTTAGTAATGAAAGTCACAAATTGTCCAAATATTTTCTGAGACATGTTGATGATTTCTACAGATGTTCAGGTATGTGACTGTTCCCCTTTACAGCAAAAACTTACCACCATCTTTTCCTTTAGTCATGAATATCTGGAAATCTGTTAGAAGCTGCACCTTCTTCTGATCATTTGTTGTGGCTACCTAGCTGTTCATCATGTTGAAACTGTAACTTTACCAGAATCTGGAATGTGTGCTTGAATGCTAATGATTCCAAGGAGTCTGAAAACAAATGAATCCATCATGTAACTATGCAAAAATGTGTATTGTCATCAAAATGGGAAAGATTTTAAATAAAAAAGTAACAGATATTTTGTCTTCAGTTGATATTTAACTCAATAATCCTTATTTGTCTCACAATATGTATATAAACTAAGTTCATTTTGGTATGTGATGAGATACTTAAAAATATATATGAAATGAAAATAGACTAAAGAAGCCAGCAAATTGTCAGCTCAAACAATAAATAACAATTGCAAAGTATCTGAGAATTGTTATGAAGGCTTTTGTGTAGGAAAATAGAAATTATGAGAAATTGGAAACTGTGCCTTTAATTAAGATGGGCAATAGATATGTACCTTCCAAATAAATCAAATCTGAAAGAATACTGGCTCTCTGGTAAAGTTACAAGCTGACTTGTCAAACAGAGAACAGTAATGTGTGGAGGTGCAGAGGCAGGTCAAGATGAAAGTAAAGTTTGGGAGGTCTTCGTCATTGAGCATGACTAGCAATGATGCTATGTGGTGACAATTGTGAAAATGACAACTTAATGGATAGAATAAGCCATTGGGGATACAAAAATTATTTTCATTAGTGTTATTAATCCATTTGTAAAAATTATTTTATTTGAAACGCAGAGTTTCAGAGATTGGGGGAGAGAGGGATGTGGGGGAGAGAGGGAGATGGGGGAGAGAGATTGATTTTTTTCCATCCACTAGTTCACTCCCCAGATGGCAGCAATAGTCTGGAGTTGGGTCAAGCCATAGCTAAGAACTTTATCCTGGTGCCTCACATGGGTGGTAGGGCTTGAGCACTTAGGCCATCTTCCATTGCTTTCCCATGAATATTAGCATGGAGCTGGATCAGAAGTGGAGCATCCAGGATACTACCCAGTGCCCATATGTGATACCAGTATCACAGGCAGAGACTTAACCCGCTATACCACACCAGCCTTATTAGTCCATTTAATCATACTTAGGAAACTTGTTTCTGAGTCTTGGAGCCATGACCTGTGTCTTTCTTCCCTTGCCTCCCTGTAGCTCCTTCAATAGGCAAAATAAGCTCACTAGAACATACTTGAATTGTCCATATACTCTGTATTGTTCTGTAACCGTAGTTGCACCTCAATCCATGAAGGTATTCACTTCCATTGGATTAATACCTGGAGAAGCTGAGGAATACCACCAATATAATTTTATTAATATTTCATTTCAAATTCTATATACCAGTCCATAGGTAGCATTTTCAAGATGTTGTATTGGAGCTAAAATTAATCCTACTTGTTTGATCTGCAGGTATTTCTTTTATGAAATGTAACTTTCCACTGCCAGTTTTCTCTCTTAAATTTCAAACTACATAGAAAGCATTAGAAAACGAAAACTTTGAATGGAGAAGCATACATAGATAATTGAAGGTGTTCCTCATGTAGAGGGAAGAGGTCAGACTTAGAAGTCAAACAGATCTAGCTTTAAATCCCAGCTTGGTTATTTAAAGTGTGACCTTCAGCAAATCATTCTAGCTCACTGAACTCCAATTTCTTCATCTTGAAAATGAGGATAAAAACATCTACTTGCTTAGGTATTGTATAAAATGAAAATAAATAGGGATGTTATGTAACAGTCAGTGGAATTCAGTAATTGGTAGCTATTATTATCATCATAGTCACTTCCCACATTGAAGATTTTAGTCTTTTTCTCTTTAAAGTATGTATTTCCAATCCAAGTTATAAAGTATTCCCATTAACTTGAAGAAATGGACAGTCACTGAAGTAATTAAAAGCATGCAGTTTCCTTCTGCCAGCTATTCCTAGTGATTAAATGTATTTGCATATGCAAATTAAAATACTGTGTACTCATTACTTTAAATATGTTTTTCATTAGGTAAATGAAAAACTTATTGAGGATGATATAAGGCTAAAAGCAGAATATTGTCAAAACAAGTTACAGAATGGATTTTTAAACATTTCTTTTTAAGTATGGCAATACTGCCTTTGCTTCTACCTATGTGGAGTATATAGCAGACATATATAGTATATAGATATATTGGCTGCGTTCATTGGTTTTATCAGGACGTGTACTAGTCGGTAACCAGATTCCATTAACAATTTTTCCACTTACTAGCTATACTGTAGATGTGATTTAAACATTCATTAAAGGTCACTTTAATTAGACAAGGATAAGCCAGGTGTTCTCTTTTATCTCTGGCCACAGGCTAAGGCCAAAATTAAGATAAAGTCCTACAATGCTCTCTTTGCAAGCAGAAGCCAATAAAAATATGGTTTTGAAAAAGAGGTAGAAGGAAAATAGATTATTCCTCTGCAAAGGCTGTCCACCAAAAATCCTTGAAAATCTCCCAAATGCTATTACAGTGGTTAGAATAGCAGGTTTCCATCTTGTCTCTGCCCACACCTCATTTAACAACTCTTCTTTGTTGATTCTATCTCAGCCCATAGATACCTTCATTTATTTTGTGTTTATTAAAACAAAGAATTCTTCCTCTATTTCCCTTCGCTTTCACCCAGACGACTGTCCTAGCTCTTGTCTGATGATTTTATTTATACTTCACATATTTTCATTTTATGTCCATGATTTTCTGACATCTGAAGTTCATCAAAGGAGTCTGCATTTTCTGCTTCCAGTTTCCCATTTCTCATCAATGAGTCCTTAGTTCACCTGTGCTGCCTCTGCCCTCTCATCCTCCAAGTAATGACTGAGAGTCCCTGTGGCTCCACATCTTGCCAGCATTTTAGTTTTTGACTCTTTGCTGGCCATATGGGCTCTGTGTGCTCTCTCAAGAGGAGAGGATGTGATATCTCCATGTGTCGTCACTGGTTCAGATTCCTCTTTGCTCAGTGTCAGAAGCCCACAAAGATTAGGTTCTTTGAAGGGACATTAAAGAGATTTCTTCAGGCGAGTATCCTAGAAGTGCAAATGTGTGCACTGTACTTCTATCCTGCTGGTTTTCCATACATGCTCAGCCTGCATAAAAGTCTAGGTCTTTGCCCTCTCTAATTCTGGACATGTATTTCAAAAAAATTAATCTTGGCTGTGTCTCAGGTTCCCCAAAATCCTTGGCTGACTTCCTGGCTTCGTCTGAGTCTCTTGGCCTTTCATGCCCAATGAATACCTCATTCTCTAACTTCCAAAGGTTTTGTAAAGATGCAAACAAGGTTATACCTAATATTCTGTAGATAAGTAAGGTTTTACATGTCCATAATATTGCAGAGGCTAAGAAGATTTCGGTCTGCTCAACTTCTCTCAGGGATTTCTAATATAATGGGAATTTTGCATATTTTAGGATCAAAATAACTCCAATGTGAAATTGGACTTGGTATGTATGCTGCTGTAACTAAGATAGTGTAGTGAGCAATTGTTAGTAGGTCTGAGGATACAAAGAAGGAATGAATAGGAGAATATTTTTCATCCATGTTTGCATGATAGGAATACTGCTGTGAGCTCTAGATGAAAAGTTTATAGTATCATTTATTAATTTTCCCTCTAACACTGATTCCAGATGTGCTTGGATGATTTTCTTCATGTATTTCTCTCACCCAATAATAATTCATCAAATGCAAAAATCCACACAAAGGACATAATAATGAGATTATATTTTTTTGATTTTTATTTGAAAGACAGAGAATGAGAGAGCAAGCAAGAAAGAATTGATCTTCCAAATGCTGATTCACTGTCCAAATGGTCACAGTGTCCATGGTTGGTTCAGGCTGAAGCCAGGAGCCAGGAACTCCATCTGAGTCTTACAAGTAGGAGGTAGATGCTCAAGGACTTGAGTCATCTTCTGGTACTTTCCAAGGTGCATTAGCAAAGGAGCTGGATAAGCAGCCAGCACTCAAATGGGCACTCCAATATGAAATGTATGTAGGCAATGTAAGCAACAGCTTAACCCACTACACCACAATGCTGGTCCCTTGGATTACTCTTTATGAAAACTGAAAGTAATGGGATTGCATAACCAAATTATTAAACAAATAGAGTAGAAAGTAAAACACTATTATAAAAAAATTGCACACTCAGTGTAGGGTAATTTGAGGAAGGTTAGTGTACAAAAGGACCATTAATAAAATTTATGTATAGATTTCATGCATTTATAGCAATCTAGAGAGGATGAAAACAAGGATAGATTAGTGGCCGGCGCCGTGGCTCAACGGGCTAATCCTCCGCCTTGCGGCGCCTGCACACCGGGTTCTAGTCCCGGCTGGGGCGCCGGATTCTGTCCCGGTTGCCCCTCTTCCAGGCCAGCCCTCTGCTGTGGCCCGGGAGTGCAGTGGAGGATGGCCCAAGTGCTTGGGTCCTGCACCCCATGGGGAGACCAGGAAAAGCACCTGGCTCCTGGCTCCTGCCATCGGATGAGTGCGGTGCGCCGGCCGCAGCGTGCTGTCCGCGGCGGCCATTGGAGGGTGAACCAACGGCAAAAGGAAGACCTTTCTCTCTGTCTCTCTCTCTCTCACTGTCCACTCTGCCTGTCAAAAAAAAAAAAAAAAAGGATAGATTAGTATCTGCAACCAGAAGCAGCAAGGCTGTTATCATTCGAAGGGAAGAAAGAAGGGGTGGTTAAAATTTTGAAGGTAAGAATTTCATAGAAAAGGGAGTCTTCAGGTTAAGTGATGATCAGTCCAAAATGACTTTGAAAGGAGGAAACCAGATTTCAATTTCCTGAAATCTCTCTCCATTGGTTGAAGCCAACCGGAAGACAGAGGACAATAGAGCCCATTGATACATCTGTGTAATTCAGCTACCCCTAAGTGAGCTAAAAAAAGGTGAGAAGTATATTCAGAACAAAAAGAAGACATCCTTTACAGTTTTCCATTAAAAAAAAAAGATTTATTAATTTGAAAGAGTTACAGAGAGAAGAGAGGCAGAGAGAGAGATAGAGAGAGGTCTTCCATCTGATGGTTCACTCCCCAGTTTGCTACAACAGCTAGAGCTGCAGCAATCTGAAGCCAGGAGCTTCTTCCAGGTCCCCCACGCTGTTGCAGGGGCCCAAGGATTTGGGCCATCTTCTACTACTTTCCCAGGCCATAGCAGAGAGCTGGATCAGAAGTGGAGCAGCTGGGACTCGAACTGGTGCCCATATGGGATGCAGACACTGCAGGTGGCAGCTTTACCCGCTGCGCCACAGTGCCAGCCCCTACAGTTCTCCACTTTTATGATCAACGTCTCATCTCTCCTTTCCTTTGGGGAAAAAGCTAAGGTCTCTCAAAATGAAAACACATCAATAAATTTTCATTACCCTCTGTATTATAAAATATTAATGATTTTTGCTTTCCTAATATGTGAAACCTAAATTAGTTGATTCTCATGCCCTTCACATAACTTAGTGAAGGTAGAACTAAAGATGGAATAGAAATAGTAATAAAATTCACATGCTATTCTTAATGTCTGATCTTGTGAATACATACTTTGTTAGGTTCACATGCTCCATTGTGTAAATGTAGCTGTCCGACACTTAGAGACTCACCAAGTCTTCAGGGTTGGTTTTTTTTTTTTTTCATTTTAAATTTCTATTTACTTATTTTCATTTCATTTGACTGGGAGGCACAGAGTCAGATTTTCCAACTTCTGGTTCACTCCTCAGATGTCCACAACAGCTGGAGCTGAGTCAAGCCAAAGCCAGGAGCACAGAACATGGTCCAGGTCTCACACGACAGTGGTAGTCACCCAAGTACTTGGGCCACAAGCTGCTTCTTCCCAAGAAGAATATTAGCATGAAGGGGTCATCAGAAGAATAGCTAGGATTTTAACATAGGCTCTCTGATATGGGATGCAAAGATACTGAATGATATCTTAACCACTGTAGCAAACACCCACTCCCCTACTAAGTAAGTATACCTCCTTCTTCATAGTGTACAGAGCAGAGTTTGGTAACTCGTCTTTCATTGTAGAAGGAATATCCCATTATGCATCAAGTTACTGGACCCCTAGAAATGTTGTTGACATTACAACACCTCTAGCTTTCTCAAGGTTTTTTTCTTCTATCCAGTAAGTCTGCATTAGTAAAAGATTGCTTAGTAATGCCACATAACAAAGAACTCTAAAATATCAGGTTAAAAAACAATAAGTATTTGTTTCTTTCAAAATTTGCAGATCAACTGTTACATCTCTGTTTCAGACTATGGCATCTTGAATAGCTCCAATTCCTTGAACACAGGAACTTTATTATCCTTAGGTATCTTGTAGGCTAGTGGGACTATGCCCTTTCCATGGTGATGGTGCTAGGCAAGAAAACAAGTGAATGCACAAAGATCTCTCAGGATTTAGATCAGAGCAGACATGCTGATATCTTTACCTGAGTATGAGGTGTGTTACTGAGCACAATGTCATCAGGTGGCAAAAACATTCTAAGGGACGAAAACAAGTCACATGAAAAAATGACGGAGAGAAAGAAATGGCTAAAGACTTAGGCCAGCGATACAATCTACCACAGGGATCCAGGTGGATCTCAGTGGCATAAAATAGCATTAAATTCTATGTGATATCAAATAGATCATTTCAAATTATATTATGACTTAGAATTTGAAACTTTGAATTAGTCCCTTGACCAGCCCAAAATAATATACTGTTGTCCATTTCACTGCAACCAAAATGACTTCCAAATTTTCTTGCTTAAGATGAGATCTTATAACTCCTCTGGTGCATAGCTGTCTCTTCTGATCCATCTATACTATGGTGAGATCTAAATCTGTAAGAATCAGAAGTGCTAAAAAGGAGTTCATGACACAGCTTTCCTGTTGCTGTCCTTGGAAGGTTCATTTGCAATAAAGAAAGCTGCTTTTGCTACTAATGGGTTTTTAGGGAAATTTAGAGATGAAAGGTTTTCACCAGTACCCTTGTCTGCCCCCAAATTTCCATCCCTTCTCTCAAGGTTTTCTTGTCTTCTTTGCCTTAGTAATAGACTTGGCAGAACTAGTACTATTAGCTGGTGGCTATTATCATCAGACCCTAGACGTTGTTTCAGTCATTTCTGTCATGTAGCTACAGAAATTAAGGGATTTGTCAAGCCCACAATGGAGCCCTAGAAGTTTATACTAATTCAAAAATATGTGTTCATTGACTCTGTTTGCTCTTTGCACTCATGGTTTCCCTCTAGGGTGGTAGGAAAACATGTGATTTTACAAACTTTATTATTGCTACTTTTGTCCTAGCAACTAATGATCACGTTCAATATTTGGTCAAAGCTCTGCCTTTCTCTCACTTTTCATCATGTATCACCATTGGTGATACTGTGATTAATCATGATGTGACTGTAGACACTAGGCAATCATGTTCCATTTACCCTAAAACAGATTCATTTTATAATCCTGGTTCCTGAAAGTTTAAAATCCCCATTTTAAAAGGCTGTTTCCTGGAGCTCCTCCTTATACCAATTACTACATTAAATCAGAAAACAGATGGCATATTCAACTTATGAGCTTTTTATTATTTACAAGGGACTGTGATAGACTAAATAAAGTTAACAATTCTTTAAAACGTCTCCATTGAGAGAATGTCCCCTCTTTTTGAAGTTGAACTAGGCTGTGATTATTTTAACCAAGAGAACATGCAAAAATAATACTACAGTTCTGGGTCTCACTTTTAAGAGGACATGGAGGTTCCACCTGAGCCTAGAAAACCCCAAACCACCACATAAAAAATAAGACTAGGGTTTAAGAAAGACTATTCATATATGCCCTGAGAATATACGGAAGAGGCTGGGGGCATCTCAATCAGCCCAGCTTTCCAGCTATCTCCACCAAAATGTCTGGAATTTTAATAAAACCCTCATAGACCTTTGAGACCAGATTGGTTACCAGATTATTATCACTGGTTAAAGCCACTGTGGCAGAAGAATTGGACAGCCATAGCCAGATTTCTGATGCACAGAATGGTGTGGATGATGTCATGGTTTATTTGGTTTCAATGAGATAAGATTTCTAAGATGACTAAGCACAGTGTCCCTGTTGTGGTTTAAATTGTGTTACCCTCAAAATCCATGTGTAGATGTCCTACTCCTGCTGTCTCAGAACATGGCTTTATTGGAAGATTAAACTTTTTACCACATTGAAAGGCATCCATTAGGGCCAGTGTCCTTAAAAAGGGGGAAACTTGAAGAAAGACTTACAGGAATATGGCACATGACCATCAAAGCAAGTGTTATCTGACGGATGCATTTATCAGTCCAGGAAGCCAGACGTGGCCAACAAAATACCAGAATCCAGGGAAATGACAAGGAACCGACTTTGCTCACAGAGCTCAGTAGGAAGCAACTCCACTGACACCTTGACATTTTAGGCTTCCAGCCTCCAGAACTGTGAGACGGTGAGTTTCTGTTGACGCCTCCAGTTTATGTTACTCTGTCATGGCAGCCTTGGCAAATTAATGGTTTCACGTCAGCTTCACAGAGACCCTGGGGATTGGAAAAGGAATCTATGAGAGATTTGTGAGCATGGTTCAGTTTAATGGAGTGAATTATAGGCTGACAAAAAGGAAGCTAACAATCTTTTTTAAGATCGCTTATACTGAAAGAGAGACAGAACACACAAAAAGTGGGTCCCCCGATATACTAGGGCCAGGTAACAAGCTTCGAAGCTTTAATAGCTACAAGCACTAGAAAATCTTTTACAGAAAAGGATGCCTGACTCCCAAGGTAGAGAAAATTATCTCAGGAAGACATTTCTAAGAAGCAGGACAAGTAGAGTTGACTGGATCATGTCCAGCTTTTCAGTGACTGCTTTGGCCTCCCTGTTTTGCCAGGTAGAATAACAGTTTTTCTTATAATTATCCAATTTTGTGTTACCCCATTTTAAGTTACAGAGAGCAGAAAATCTACCAGCTTTTCATAGCAAGATGACCCATTTCCAAAGATCTGCCTTCAAAAAAATCTCCATTCCCTGCATGTCATGCGTAGGATAAAATCCTGAACTTACTACAGTGGGAAAACACTCCGAAGGTCTTGGTAAGGAGTGAATGTATCTAGCAAGTAGAGAGAGGCTCCTGTGGAAGCCTGAATTAATCAGATAAGTCTGCAAGGGGACTGGGTCTTTGACAAAGGAAGCGATTCAAAGCATTAGGAAAAGTCTGCTGGCCTTAAACATGTACAGAGAGATGTTGAGAGAAGGCTCTTGGCAAGAAATGTAGCATGGAAGTGAGCCTCTGATGGTTGAGAGCAGTCCTTGAATGAGGACAACCAAATAGGAATGTCTGCTCTATAACCACAAAGAAGGAGATTCTGCCAAAATTCTGAATGAGCTTGGAAGAGGACACTGAAGCTCAAAGGAAACCCCAACCTGAACAGTACCTTGACCTCAGCCCTGTGAGACCTGGAGCAGAGCTGCCTTTCCATGCCTGGACTTCTGACCTACAGATCTGGAAGGTGCACCTATGTTGTTTAGGCTTCTCTATTGCTGGTCATCATTACGCAGCAAGAAAACTAATAGACTTTGCTATCAAAATGGTTCCTGCTCTAATGGCAATGACTTTGTGGTTGGGCAGTGGGTAGAGCATGGACAAATATCAAATAGATGGTTGAATTTCCAACTGTCTTGAACAGACTCTTTTCTAATTTTTAAAATGCATTTGTTTGAGAGACAGAAGTATCCTAAAAACCAGCCGGTTCCCCAAAGACGCACATTGGCCAGAGCTGGTGCTGAGCCCGGTTGAAGCTAGGTGTACAATCCCAGTCTCCCACAGGGCAGGAACTCATTTACTTGAGCCATCACCACTGCCACCCAGTGTCTCAAGAACCTGGAATCAAGAGCCAGAGCTAGATATTAAACAGGCACTCTAATATGGAATGCAGGGGTCCCAAACATTGTCTTAACTGCTAAACCAAATACCTGTTCTGAGCAGACTCAAAGATATGGATGGGGCCAGTGCTGTGGTGTAGTAGGCTAAGCCCCTGGCTGCAATGCCAGCATCCCATATGGGGGCCAGTTCTAGTCCTGGCTACTCCTCTTCCAATCCAGCTCTCTGCTATGGCCTGGGAAAGCTGTGGAAGATGGCCCAAGTGTTTGGCCCTGCACTGTGGTAGACCCGGAAGAAGCTCCTGGCTTCTGATGGGCCCACTTCTAGCCGTTGCAGCCATTCGGGGAGTGAACCAGTGGATGGAAGATCTTTCTTTCTGTTTCTCCCTGTCTCTGTAACTTCTCTACCTCTCAAACAAATGAATATGTCTTTAAAAAAAATAGAGATATGGGCATTAAAGATGCTGCCAGCAAGGGCTCAAAAGAAAATGGGAGACTTGCCACTGGAAACTGAAGGAAACAGGACCTTCTTATACAACTTCAGAAAGTTTAGCAGAATTTTGTCCTGCAGTTTCACTGACTGTGGAAATCATAAGTGGTGAATAGAAATGCCTAGATGGGGACATTTTCAAGCATACTGTTGAAGGTTCTGCCCATTCTCTTAAATTGCTGCCTACAGTGAAATGGGAGAGAAGAGGCTTAAATTGAAGAAAGAATTTCAGAACAAAAGCAAAGTCATCATTTGATTACTTTGAAAATTCCAAGCCTCTCTGGATGGCAAAAATACTAACACTAAAAAAATAAAATACTGCCAAAAGCTGATTTTTTAAAGCTGATGTCACCCAAGCGCAGCCACACTGGAGACAACAGACTCAGTAAAACAGAAGTTTATTACATTTACAGGTCCCATAGAGCATGTCATGCTATGCAGGGCCACCTGGAGAGATTCAGGTTTGGTTAGGAGGCAGAAGGGAAAACATACCAGAGCCTTCACTGGGGTTTCTGTGGGAAAGGAAGGGCAGAGAGTGTAAACCAATCAAGGCTGTTCTTTGCATAATCACCACAGGCCGGATTTCTACTTGCATGGCCCTTGACCCTGGGGTGTTCAGGCCAGAGGGAGCTGGCTGTGGACTGGCTTGTATGCGTAGTAAACACATGCTCCTCCTACATCTCTAAGATGTGGCTAGCCGTAAGCTAGCCATAAAGGTTTTTAATATGTAAAAACATCATGCAAGTATAACATGAACAATAGAGGCACTACAAGGAAGGTATAACTTTACCATCTTTTGCAAGTCTTCAGAATGAACCCAAGATTTGTGGGCATAGCCTTCCCTTAGTGGAATGAGACCCACTTAAATCCCTTGCAGAGCTGTAAGATTTTTGAGAAATTTCTTGGGCTGAAATATTACTAGGTTGGACTGAAAGAGACAGAATATGAAACAAAAGGAAGCTTTCACACTTCTAAAATTTTGTTGGCAGCAAGCAGGCTGATAAAACAGTCAGCTTCAAATACTTGTGCTATTTTCATGGAAAAGAAAAGATAAATCAGAAAGTAGAAACAATAGCCCAGAGGGCAGAGCCTAGAGACCCAGAGGTTTGTTCTTAGTCTTTAGAAACTAGTCCCCAAAAAGTCACTATTTGCTAAACTTTATTATAAAACTTTTAGTAACTTGTTATTCCTTTTACCTTCTGTTTCTCCCCTGCTCCTTTGAACTAGAGGATCTGTCACAGTTACACTAAACGTGCTTCCACATCATGGCTTGGATGGATTCAGAGCAGATAATTTTTTTTTCCTTTTTTTAAAGAAAGCTTCTATTTAATAAATATAAATTTCATAGGTACAGTTTTTGGAATATGATGGTTCTTCCCCCATACCCACCCTCCCACCCCCACTCCCATCCCACCTCCTACTCCCTCTCCCATCCCATTCCTCATTAAGATTCAGCAACTTTTTTCTTTGGTTTCATTTCTTTTTCCTTTGATGGAGATAAAATGTTCCCCAGCATTGAACTTAATTTATTATACACAGAAACTTCATCTTCACTTGATTTAGACTTGGTGATTAGTTGTTGGAGTTTGGTGGATGCTCACATGATCTGACTGGAGAACCGTTGCAGAGGGGATGGAGGTGTTTCACATTTTGGAAGGATATGAATGGCTGAGGACCATGGGGAGACTATGATCAGAAAATCTTAAGGTGGCCCCTAGGATTCCTGCTGCCTTGATATACACTCTCTGTATGATATCATCTCTTGGAGTGTGATTTGAACTTGTGAATAGGATGAGTTATTTGCTGTACAATAGGAAAATCACATAGCCAGATACTATCCTAATTTTCAAAAGCACTAGCAGCTTCCATCTTGTTCTACTCAAGCCCAATACGAGGATCTCTTCTAGTCAGGTAAGATCTACCTTGCAAAACATTTGAGCACCCTGCTGAAAAGACAAGATTGAGAAGCCCTGAGACTACTTGCAAAAGAAGGCCCCAGTTGAGCACAGCCTCCCAGCTGGTCCCTGCTAATGACCCATGGATATCAGTGTCTCCTCCTCAGACACTCTACTCCAGCCTCCTGCTGAATGCCACCAAGTGAATCCCATCAATAATACACAGAGCAGAAGAATAGTCCACCACGTCTTGCTAGAATTCTTAATTCAAATATTATGAGAAAAAGTAAAATGATTGTTTATAAAGTCACTAAATTTTGGAGATGTCTGTTGCAGGGAGTGGGTATCTTGCAAAGGGGATGTTGACATACATGAGTGTGGTGAGGTCAAAAGGAAGAAAGTCCCAAGCTGAAGCTAGTGAGCAACAGATCTGTACATCTCTGAGCTGCGGTGAAGATGGGTAGAGTTGGGGTAGGGAGTTGTTGATAGGAGAGAAGTTTGAAAGAAGCATTGACTTGGGGTTCAGGAGCATGGTCAGTCCAAGCAGTAATCCATGGGAGTAAAAACCCTTTTCTGTTTTCCTTTCATATAACCTCCTGCATGGATTCTTTTTGGTCAAAGCTTTGGAGAAGTGCAAATGGTGGACAGTCCTGGAAGTTTATAGCATTAAGCTTTGGGGGCAGAGAGCATGGTGGAGCTAAATGGAGGGTAGGTCTGATGGAATGTGAAATACCCTGCCCAGCTATAATCTCTGCTGTGATGCTGGTAGACACAGGGTGTGTGGGACATCAGAGGCCAATGACTGTAACTCGGGGATTGAGAATTTGGTAGACTTTTTTGAGGATGTGTTGCTTGGAAGACAGGTGAGTACATAAACACAGGACTAAGGGGGAGACAATTTTACAAAGTGAGAACGGTAGGAAAGACTAAATAAAGATACCAAATTATTTTAAAGTATTTATTTATTTGGAAGTCAGAGTTACACAGAGAAGGAGAGAGAGAGAGAGAGAGAAAGAGAGAGAGAGAGAGGTCTTCCATCCGTTGGTTCACTCCCCAGCTGGCCGCAAAGGCCAGAGCTATGCTGATCTGAAGCCAGGAGCCTCTTCTGGACCTCCCACGAGAGTGCAGGAGCCCAAGGACTTGGGCCATCTTCCACTGCTTTTCCAGGCCACAGCAGAGAGCTGGATCTGAAGTGAAGCAGCCAGGACCTGAACTGGTGCCCTTATGAGATGCAGACAGTGGCTTTACCCATTATGCCACAGCACTCACTGGCCCCAAGATATCAAATTATTTATTGTAGTTCTAGCTGGATAATTAGAGAGGAGCACTTAGCAACAGCAATTACCAAAACATATCATTACTATTTTTGTTTATTGCTAAACCACTTATTGATGAAATAAGTTGAATGTCAGTTTTTCGACAATTTACCTGTCCCATCTGTTATGTAATTATTTTCAAAGTCAAAGCTTCAGCAGATGGAATAATTGGGGGACGCTCTCACTTTTACTCTGTTACACATTTGTTCTACCCCTCTTCCTTTTCTCAATGGTTTATTTGTAAGACAGCATCTGTGAATAAGAAAGAAAGAACAGGTTAGGGTATAATGAGACTGAAAAGCAACATTGTCAACAGCGATCCAGGTGAAAATTGGGAAACCGTTTATGTTTATCAAGCTCTTTCCAGTAAAACAGCACTTGTTATGGGTTTTTGTTGGGCCTCCTTCACAGTATTCATGAGATGCCCCACTTACTGAATCGAATGGCAGGCCCACTGTCACAACTGCTGAGCCCACGATGCAAAGCAGACATCGCATCTGTAAGCTGAATGTAGCAATCACAAATTAATTAGAGTCCCTTTCAGAAGACAAAAGTTAGAAGAATTTGTTTTTCCGTAGCTGGGTGCTGATGTGGCCGTGGCACAGCAGGAGGTGCCTGGATTGTTGAACCACAGGTATGAAGAAGGAAATCTGTGTTTACAAACACTTTACTTTACATGCAACTTCCATTAAAAGCCAGTAAAGGTTCCACATCCTTCCAGGTTTAATACACAACTTCTGCCTAGTGTTTGTGGTCAGATGCAAAAAGGTAGTGACTTGCTTCTCTGCCTACGGGCTAGTTTCTGTCATTACTCAGCTGCTGAGACTCCCCTGGCAAGAAGCCAAACATTCAGTATAAATTTATTTGCAGGACACAACACTTACAAAAGGGCTGGGCTATTAACACAAAGACATTGATTGCTCTTTTAAAGAAGCATACTTGGGTTGTAGATTTTTGGTGACTGACTGCAGCTGAGAGCACAAAAGGAATCCATGTATATGACACAGAGGAAGTCTTTTTATTTATGTTATGCATTTGCTTAGATTTAATCATTTCTTATCTACCCAGACTTTCAGAATGCCTTTCAACTCATGTCCTTTATCATTGGAAAGAACAGCATGCTTTCATTCCTCCTTCACTCTAAAGAAAGGGCAATGTCTTATTTAATGCCTTAATTTTTATTATTCAATAGGCAGGAAGACAGACAAAGCACTCCCATCAGTTGATTCACTCCCCAAATGCCCACACCAGCCAGGGTACAGCCAAGCTAATGTCATGAGACAGAAATATAATCTAGTCTGTCATGTGCACGGGAGGGACCCAAGTAGTTAAGCAGGGTCTCCATGAACGGGAAGCTGGAGTCACAAGTCAGAGCAAGGCCTCAGAACCAGGCACTCCAGGAGGAGATGCATTGTAAAGATACTTGCTACAGTGTCTTATTTTAAATTGATTTTGAATGACACGTGTGATCGGTTGATTTCTTTCTTCTGATAAACAGGTTCAACCATGGAGAACACAGGATGAATGAAGTGGAGGTTCGTCTTCACGCCTCCCCACCCATCAGCCTTCAGCTTTCTTCAGAAGTGAGCACCATCATCAGTTTGGTGCCAGCAGAGACAGACCTGGAGAACCCCGAGTCTTGTTTCTTTTATGCTCACTGTATTAATTTAGCACCACTGGTCTTGGCCAACCCCCCGCTCCAAGTAGTGGATATTTATGTCAACCATTGAGCTCCAGAAACCTATCTCCCCACCACCATTCTAACAAGACCAGTTGTTCCAC
The DNA here is from genome assembly GCA_949820135.1 of Sylvilagus floridanus. Lineage (NCBI taxonomy): Eukaryota > Metazoa > Chordata > Mammalia > Lagomorpha > Leporidae > Sylvilagus > Sylvilagus floridanus. The sequence goes on from OX463235.1 coordinate 12,089,748, forward strand.
TAACAGACTTTCATTATCATCTACTATTTGACTAGATGTTCCAAAGAACCCGTTTCAACTTCCCTAAAAATTTGTAGGAACATCAAGGGGGACAAGTCTCTTTCCTAGACTCCTGCCCATGGGACACCATGCAAAGACTAGATCCACCGCTCCCTGGAATTCTCCAATTCCTCCAATAAACCTTTACATTTACATGTGTATCACTAGCTGGGTGTCTGTCAAACCTTTTCCATGCCATTTATATGTTTATCTCTACATGTATCCACATATGTAAATATGGATATAAATATGTTATCCTTTCATGCTATTTTTATACTTATAGAACATAATTTACATTCCCAACTGTGTATTAAAGCATACTTTTATATTTTTCTGTGAAATTTCATGTTCATTGATCATATATTTTACTTAATTTTTTTTAAATTTACTATCAGTGGAAATAGTAAAGTTGGAAGTTTTCCCAATAAAATGCATTTACTAGTGCCTCTTTCCTTATACAATTAAATTATCATTGTAGACATACACTCAATTGCTTGTGTCAGTTAATGTTTCTTTATATTCAGTATTAGTCCTATATATCTAGGCCTTTTCCAATGCACAATGTTACAATTCCTCCAGCTCCCAACATATTTTTATCATGGAAGTAACTAGCATATCATTGTTTTTGATTATTATAGCATCTATATAACATTTCATATACACTATTATGCTACACTTTCAGGTTTTTGCATTATTTTGTTTAAAACATTATTAGAATTAGAATAATATTCTAGATTAGAAGATTATAATTTTAAAGTGTTACATAGTGCTTATTAATGTACTATAAACAGAATTAAATATTTTGTTGTAGCTATAATCTTTTCTACATCTTCAAAGTAGTCATTGGTAGACATCAAAATATTGATTTATATGACACATCAAAGAATTATAGTTACCTTACATCAAGATATTTCATTCTAATTTATATTTTCTATAATTTCCGCTGAGAGATTTACTGATTTACTCATAACATTTTGAGATTTATCACTATATTTTTATCTTTTCCTTCCCTTATCATGTATTTGCATGAGTATCTAATTCTAAAATAGTGGTAGTAATAGCAGTCATTCCTGCTTTTAGCTCATTTTAATAATCTTTTATAAGAAATTATTTTTAACCCTAAGTAGCATAGAGCAAGAGAATTCTTGTGTTTCATATCTAAACAATACTTGATATTCTCCATCTCTCAGATTATTTTCTAAAACATTTCTAAAAAATGTTTCAATTTCATGCCTCTAATTCTGTGATTTTAAATACTTCTTTCTGTGCTGCTTAGTCACTTGGATTCCATCACCTGTGAAAGGGTCTTCCATGTCTTTATTATCAAGCATTTTTATATTCGGCTTTGTGTGCTTTTATTTTGTTTCATATAATTTCCATGTATTTCACAACTGGTAATCTCCATCCATGTTAGATTCAAAGGCAATAATATATTGAAATTAAAGAATGGTTAAATACGTTCTATGCAAAGAGAACTCAAAAAGATCTGGCGTATCAATACTAAGAAAAAAATGCTTTAAAAATCTTACTAGAGTCAAAAGTCTGCCATATATTACAATAATAGGGTCAATACATCAAGAAGCTATAAAAATTAAATTGTGTGCAAAGCTGCAGAGCCCCAAAACTTACAAAGCAAATACTGACAGAATTTAAAGGAATTTACAATCCAATTATAATAGTTATAGATTTCAATGTCCCACTACAGGATTAGATTTAACAACTAAACAAAAAGGTCAATAAGGAAATAGAACACCTGAACAACAGTGTAAAATAATTAGAAATCACAGACATCTATGGAATATTCCGCCAGGAATAGCAGAATATGCATTCTTTGTAAGTGCACATGGACATTCTTCAGGATATACTTCGTGTTGAGACAAAAACTTGTCAATAAATGCAAAGTGATTGAAATGATAAAAAGTGAAATGATTAAAAGTATTCTTGCCACATGGAATAAAGTAAATTAATAACAAGAAAATTTGGAAAACTCACATATAGAAAATTACACTAGAAGGGCCCAGTGTTGTGGCATAGTGGGTTAAGCCACAACCTACAATGCTGAAATCCCATATTGGCACTGGTTCAAGTCCTGGCTGCTCCATTTCCAATTCATCTCCCTGCTGATGCTCCTGGGAAAGCAGAGAAATTTGGCTCAAGTCCATGGGCCCCCCTCCATCCATGTGGGAGACCCAGAATAAGCTCCTGAACCCTGGCTTCAGCCTAGCGCAACCCCAGCTATTGCAGTCATCTGTGGAGTGAACCAGTGGATGGAAGATCTTTCTTCATCTCTCCCTCTCTCTTTAACTCTGCCTTTTGAATAAATGAAATTTTTTTTTAAAAAAAGAATATTACTCCTAAAAGACTAACGGAATAAAGAAGAAATCGCCAGAGGAGTAAGACAATACTTCGAGTAGAATGGATAAAGCAAAATTTATAGACATATATTTCCACTTTTTTAAAAAAATATTTGTTTGAAAGATAGAGTTATAGAAAAAGAGAAGGAGAGACAGAGAAATCTTCCATCACTAGTTCACTCCCGAATGGCCACAATGCAAAACCAAAGTCGGGAGCCAGGAACTTCCTCCGGGCCTCTCTCATGGGTGCAGGGGCCCAGGTACTTGGGTCATCTTCCATTGCTTTCCCAGGTCATTAGCAGGCAGCTGGATCAGAAGTGGAGCTGCCAGACTCAAATAGGCATCCATATAGGATGCCAGCATTGCAGGCAGTGGCTTAACCCCCTACACTCAGAAAGGGAGAGAGAGGGAGAAAGAAAAGGAGAGAGAGAATGAGATTTCTTCATCTTCAGGTTCATTCCTCAAATGGCTGCCATGTCTGGGGTTGGGGCAGACCCAGGCTGAAGCCCTGAGCCTAGACCCCCCTTTAGATCACGGAGTCTTTTAAAAATAGGTGATTTGGGGCCAGCACTGTGGCTCAATAGGCTAATCCTCTGCCTTGCAGCGTCGGCACACCGGGTTCTAGTCCCAGTTGGGGCACCGGATTCTGTCCCGGTTGCCCCTCTTCCAGGCCAGCTCTCTGCTGTGGCCCGGGAGTGCAGTGGAGGATGGCCCAAGTGCTTGGGCCCTGCACCCGCATGGGAGACCAGGAGAAGCACCTGGTTCCTGGCTTTGGATCAGCGCGATGCGCCAGGCCGCTGCGGCCATTGGAGGGTGAACCAACGGCAAAAGGAAGACCTTTCTCTCTGTCTCTGTCTCTCTCACTGTCCACTCTGCCTGTCAAAAAAAAAAAAATAGGTGATTTGGGGGCCAGCACTGTGGCATAGCGGGTAAAGCCGCCACCTGCAGTGCCAACATCCCATATGGGCGCCGGTTTGGGTCCTGGCTGCTCCTCTTCCAATCCAGTTCTCTGCTATGGCCTAGGAAAGTAGTAGTAGATGGCCCAAGTGCTTGAGCCCCTGCACCCGCGTGGGAGACCCAAAAGAAGCTCCAAGCTCCTGGCTTCAGATTGGCCCAGCTCTGGCCATTGTGGCCATCTGGGGAGTGAACCAGCAGATGGAAGACCTCTCTCTCTGCCTCTGCCTCTCTGTAACTCTGTTTTTCAAATACATACATAAATAAATATTTAAAAAATAGGTGATTTCATAGAAGTTAACAATTTAATTGTGTTTACTAGAGGCTTGAGAGGGAGAGAAGGATGTGGAACAGTTGACTGATGGGTACTAGGCTATAGCTAGAGAAGAGTAAGAAGTACTGGGGTTCTATTGCACAGAAGGGTTAAGGTAGATAACATGGATTTACCATTTCTTTCTTTACGAAAAACTAGAACATAGCTCTTTTCATTGTAAAGAAATGCAAAATGCTTGAAAGAATATATGTATGTATATTTATATACACACACATGCACACACACATTTACCCTGATTGGACGTTACACTGTTGTGGGGTGCACAGATTAAAAACACAGTGAGACTTTTGGGTCGAATTAGGAGTCTGTATTAGCCAGCTGGCGACTGCCCTCTCAAAGAGCAAGTCCGGAGAAGACAGCCCGAGTTGCAGTGGCTGGTGGGGGGGGAGAGGGGACTAAAGCCAAAACCTCTTCCTCTTATCAGTCATTTAGTCACGTGTGCCGGCTTGTGCCAGCAGAAAGCAGGCATACAGAAGCGAGAAGCGGTTAGCCAATCAGCCAGTTTTTTTTTTTTTTAACTTTTTTTTCTTTGAAAAATGTAACGATTCAGTTGTTTCCGGTCAGGGTCAGGCGTGGCGTCACTGACCTTGGCGCCACCTGTTATCCTGTGGCTGCGGCTGGGAGAAGGCAGGAGAACTGCAGCCTGGTGGCCTTGGCAGTTGTCAAGCAAGCAGAGGTACAGAAGGCAGAAAGAGGCCGGTTACAACCAACATTTATATTTGTGAAGAACAGGCCCTGCTTTTAAAACAACCAAGAAAAATTACCTATAGACTATAACCATCTGGGTGCGCTACACCTTGTAGCCAATTTCAACTTTTGAGTCACCTGTCACAATACATTGTAAACATATAACAAAGCATCACATAGTAACCCATAAATATGTTCAATTTTTGTATGTCTATTTTTAAAAGATTTATATATTGTATTGGAAACCCCTGGCACAATTCTAACTCCATCATTTGGGGCTGTTCCGATTGAGCATGTCCCAAATTTTACATCTCCTCCCTCTCTTATTCCCACTCTTATATTTCACAGAGATCACTTTTCGGTTAAAATTTAAACACCTAAGTATAATTGTGTGTTAATTACAGAGTTCACTGATAGGTCTAAGAGTCAAAGGGATCACACAAACAAGACTAGTGTCTGCTAATACTAACTGATAGAATGAAAAAGGGAGAGAATGATCCAACATGGGAAGCAGGATACACAGCAGACTCATAGAATGGCAGATGTCCTAAATAGCACTCTGGCCTCAGAATCAGCCCTTAAGGCATTTGGATCTGGCTGAAGAGCCCATGAGAATATTTTAGGCATGGAAAGCTAAGACACTCTGGAAAAAACAGAAGACCTAAATGAAAGATCTCTGCGAGTGAGATCCCAGTGGAAAGAACGGGGCCATCAAAGAAGGAGGTACCTTTCTCTGAAGGGAGGAGGGAACTTCCACTTTGACTATGGCCCTGTGGGAATAAGATCGAAGTCGGCTAACCCTAAAGGCTTCCATAGCCTCGGCAACTCATGACCAGAGCCTAGGGAGATTACTGACGCCATAAACAAGAGTGTCAAATTGTTAAATCAACATCAGGAGTCACTGTGTACTTACGTCTCATGAGGGATCTGTCCTTAATGTGTTATCCAATGTGAAGTGATGCTATTACTAGTACTGAAACAGTATTTTTACACTTTGTGTTTCTGAGTGGGTGCAAACTGATGAAATCCTTACATAGTATATATTGAATCGATCTTCTTTATATAAAGATAATTGCAAATGATTAAAAAATCTTGGTGTTAAATTGGAAATCGCATAGACAATTAATCAATTTTTTTAAAAAAAAATCATGTAGGATCTCTGTCCTTAATGTGCTGTACATTGTGAATTAATACTATAACTAGTACTCCAACAGTATTATCATTTTGTGTCTCTATGCGAGGGCAAACCGTTGAAATCTTTACGTAATATGTACTAAATTGATCTTCTGTGTATAAAGAGAATTGAAAATGAATCTTGATGTGAACAGAAGGGGAGAGGGAGCGGGAAAGGGGAGGGTGGGGGGAGGGAGGGAAGTTGTGTGGGGGGGGAGCCATTGTGGTCCATGAGCTGTTCTTTGGAAATTTATATTCTTTAAATAAAAGCTTTATTAAAAAAAAAAAAAGATTTATATATTTATTTGAAAAGCAGAGTTACAGAGAGAGAGGGGGGGAGGTATTCCATCTGCTGGTTCACTCCCTAGAAGGCCACATTGGCCAGAGCTATGCCTACTCAAAGCCAGGAGCCAGGAGCTTCTTCTGGGTCTCCCACATGGTGCAGGGGCCCAAGGACTTGGGCCACCTTCCACTGTTTTCCCAGACCATAGCAGAGAGCTGGATGGGAAGTGGAGCAGCCAGGACTCAAACCTGTGCTCATATGGGATGCTGGCACTGCAGGCTGTGGCTTTACCTGCCTCGCCCCAGTGCTGGTCCCCTGTATGTCAATCTTTTAAAATACAAAATGATTTTAAAAACCAGATATAAAAAAGCAAACTACATTCAAATCAGGAAAGTAATAGAAATAAGATTAGAGCAGATAGAAATGAATAATGAGGTCAGTGAAACAAGAAATATTTCTTTGAAAAGACCAACAAAAATTGAAATACTTTTAATTAGATTGAGTAAGACGTTAGGGATCTTAAATTACTAAAATCAGGAGTAAAACTGGACATTCCCATCAACCCTATAGGAAATTCTCCATCAACAAAATCTATAACCTTCACATAATGGGCAAGTTCCAGGAAACACCCAAGCTATTAATAGTGCATGAAGAGTAAATAGAAACCTAAATAGACCTATACAGATATTGAGTCAGCAATCAATGACTCCCAGCAAAGGAAATCCATGACCCAATCCTTCAGGGGCAAATTCTACTAAAAATCTAAAAAAGTTAAAATTAATTCCTCTGAAACACCTACAGATAGCATCAAGACACTCCTAAATCATTCCATGAAGCTGCTAATACACTAATAGCAAAGTCAGACAAACAGATCACAAGAAAACTATAGAGCAACTTGCCTTAGGAATATTGTTGTAAAGTCCAACGAAATACTATCTACCTGAATCCATCAGTATATAAATAGGATAACTTATCATGAGCAAGTGGGATTTATGCCAAAAATGTAAAATTGGTTCAATACGTAAAAATCAAATGGTGTACTGTAAACACATGATCATTTTAATAGATGCAAAGTATTTGATAAAATCCAATGCATTTTCATTACAATTCTCCAACCCAGCAAGGTTGGGGAGAAAAGTATTTTCTTAAACTGATACAAGGCATCTATGGAAAAGCCCGCATCTAACATCATATTAAATGATGAGGAACAGAAAGCTTTCCTACTAAGATCCGGATCAAAGTGTATGCTTGTGAGCACTTCTGTTTAGCATTGCACTGAAGGTTCTAGGGAGTGGCACTAGGTGAAAAAATAAAGATGAGGCACATGGTGGGAGAAAATATTAATAAAGAGTATCTCCCTGAGGGCTTGAATCCAAAACATAAAAATAACTCTGAAGACTCAGCAATAAGAACCAACAACTTCACTAACAAATGAGCAAATGATCTGAATATGCATACCAAAAAGATGTTTAAGGCCGGCGCTGAGGTTCACTTGGCTAATCCTCTGCCCGGCACACCGGGTTCTAGTCCCAGTCGGGGCGCCAGATTCTGTCCTGGTTGCTCCTCTTCCTGTCCAGCTCTCTGCTGTGACCCAGGGGGTGCAGTGGAGGATGGCCCAAGTCCTTGGGCCATGCACCCGCATGGGAGACCAGGAGGAGGCACCTGGCTCCTGGCTTAGGATCGGTGCAGCACGCCAGCTGTGATGGCCATTTTGGGGGTGAACCAATGGAAAAGGAAGACCTTTCTCTCTGTCTCTGTCTGTCTCTCACTGTCTAACTCTGCCTGTCAAAAAAAATTTTTTAAATATGTTTAATATAATTTATTGTAAAGCAATTACAAATTAAAACAAGTCTAGTAGAATGACTAAAGTCCAAAACCTGACAATACCAAATGCTGGCCGACAATATTGATTACGTGCTATTGGCTTGTTTAGTCAAAGGGGAAAATTCTCATTCCCCTCATGTGTTGTGCTGACTCCATAGTTTAGTATCCATAGCTTGTTCACGAAGCAAAATTTGCTGCTGCCTTCAGCTTGTTGCAGATTGGAGTGATACAGAAACCACTCTCGTAACTTCTTTGCATTGATTTTTTTATAAGATTTATTTATTTATTTGGAATTCAGAGTTACACAGAGATAGGAGGAGAGGCAGAGAGAGAGAGAGAGAGAGAGAGAGAGAGAGAGAGAAGTGAGAAAGGTCTTCCATCTGCTGGTTCACTCCCTATATGGCCACAATGGCCGGTGCTGTGCCAATCAGGAGCCAGGAGCCAGGAGCCTCCTCCGTGTCTCCCACACAGGTGCAGAGACCCAAGGACTTGGGCCACCCTCTACTGCCTTCCTAGTCCATAGCAGAGAGCTGGATTGGAAATGGAGCAGCCAGGACTCAAACCAGCGCCCATATGGGATGCTGGCACTGCAGGTGGCGGCTTTACCCACTATGCTATAGCGCCGGCCCCTGCATTGATATTTTAAAGTCTGACATCACCACCCCTGGAAATACCTTTCCAAATACTTCTATCATAACTGCGTTTTGGGATGTTGTTCCCCCTACAAATAACACGAGTTTGTATTCTAGGAATTCCTCATCTCTTTGTACTTGGTAACATTATAGTCTATTTCCCATTATGTTATAGATTTCTTTTCAAATATTCCTTTGAAAATGTTTTTAAATGTTCATATATAAAAGAACTTAAAGGTATAATTATAGATATAATATATTTAAATATATTCATATAAGCATATACAGACATAGGGATATCTTTATCTCTTTCTACATTCTGATTAATTTATAAACTTAAAAATATTTAGAATTAAATCCAACATAATCAATACTTTGATAACATTTTTATTTGTATTTCCCATACTACTTGAACCCATGGCATGTATTTAATAATGTTTTTTTTTTCAACATGGCTACTTAAAAAGCAAAGGTGATGGTTTTATTAGCCTCCTCATGCATAAAATAATCTAATCTTAAGATCAAGTCATGTTTCTGTTTCTAAAAATATTGCTGTCCAGATACACAGAGAAATATTCCTGCTAGTGAATACATAAAGTTTCTGTGTGAAATAGAAAAAAAAATCTGTACTACCTATTCCAGTATCTGAATGTATATATAGAAATTCATATTTGGAGAGAAAATTCCTCAGTAACTAGAACAGCTCATCTGGGTCTGTCTGGAGAGGTGTGTGACTTGTATGCTGTGAATAGCTGTGTTGATGTTGTCTAAGCAGGGATTGGTTAACCAGGTTCTAGTATAGACAGGAGGGCAGGGCGAATGTGTTAGGTCTAGGCAGAGTGGAGCTCTAGATTGGAAGTTTTCTATCATAACTGAAGACTTGAAAAATAACTGCCGATTTCTTAGCTTCGCCTAAATTAGGGCAGAAAAGCCAAATCCAAATTGTGACCCCATGTACCTGACAAAGTACCTGGCAAAAGACAAAAACCTTGTGGTGCACAGATTTTAGACTCAGGCCATCTCTGAATTTTCTTAAGTCAGGTGCCAATGTGAAATAACTAAATCAACATTAAAAAAAAAAAGTCCGTGGGCCCTGATGAAACGTCACCATGAGCAAAAATGATAAATAGCAGCTTGCTGACCCAGCACTGCAAATCTGGAAACACTGGGACTATCAGATATAACTATTAAACAATAATATTTGATATACATGTCAGAAAAAGATGTTTGATATTTTTGAGAGCACTTCAAAAAGTTCATGGACATGTACATTATCAGCTTTGTTGCTGCTGCTGTTTTTATGCAAGAAGTAGAGAGAGAGAGATAGTTGGAGAGAGAAAGCTGCCATCCACTAGTCTGCTCCCTGGCTGTCTGCAACAGCCCATACATAACTGGGACCAATACCAGGAGACAGGAACTCAGTCCAGGTCTCCCACGTAGGTGACAGGAACCCAGTTACCTGAGCGGTTGAGGCTGCCTCCTATTGTTTGCATTAGCAGGAAGCTGGAGTCAGGAGCTGCAGCCAGGTTTTCAACCCAGGCATGCTGGTTGTGGTGTGGATGCAGATGTCTTACCAGGCATTGTAACTGCTCCGTCAAATGCCCACCCCCACATTGTTTTTAAATTCTGTATCTATGAACTTTTTAAAGTGCCCTTGTATAAGTGAATAAAATTTCATATAACTAATAAATCAGATACTTAACTTTGAAAATAGCACATTTTGTGAAAGAAACATACTCTTTCCTGAATGAAAAAAAAAAAAGAGCTTAAAGGTGTAATTATAGATCCAATGAACATTTCTGCAGCAGATTAAATACGCAAAAAAAGGAATTATAAATTCAGAAGACTGGAGAAATTATCTAAAAATGTAACAAAGAAAGGAGCTTATGAATATGAAATAGAAATTAGGATATATAAATGAGAGGATGATAAATTCAACCTTAGGTTTAATTTGATTTTTCAGAAACAGAAAACAGAATAGGGCAGCTGTAACTATTTGGAAATAAAATCATTGAAAATTATCTTTATGAACATCACAAATTCAGTATACCAATGAGAATGAGTGCTAAGAATAGATAGGTATTGTCTCTATATATTTTTGTACTACATATATGCATATATATATTCTTATATGTGTAGTAATGAAACTGTAGAACACCAAAGGAAAAGATAGCCTAGAAAGCAATCACTAGAAAAGAATGTCCTGTGTATACAACTAACTTCTCAAAGGTCAAGTTGGAAACCAGTAGAAGGAAATAGCAACTTGCAAATTATAAGAGAAAAAAGTTATCAGCCAGAGATCATGGGGATTCTTTACTGCATTGTTGCATTAGAGACATCAATTTTCAGTTAATTGTATACTCATAAGATTAATCCTGCACTAACAAGCATACAAAAAAAAAACAATTGGTTGTATCTCATTTTAAAGATATGGGCACAGAAAAATATTAGCATTACATAATTTATTAGTAGCTATATCTCAACAAAGATAAAACATTTAAAGTAGTGTAGTTGACGTCAATCAGATGCTAAACATTGAATTATTTACTACAATAAATATTTTAAAGTAATATTAGTGTAAAAATAAACACCAATCCAACCTAGTAAGCCTTGAATAATATCAGCACCTCTATAGCTTTCCTTAAAATACGTGTGGGGATATTAGAAAGCAAAACACGTGAGCGCATGATCGCCTCCTGCTGCTGCCTCTTCCTTCAGCCTATCCTTCTGTCAATGCCCTCACCTCCACGTATTTTCCCTCATTGCCTTTCATTTTCTTGCTTAGCGTGACAGGGCTCTCTACATCTCCTGATCTGCTAGCATCTGTTAATACAGTAATTAGCAACCTCTCCCTTTCCTGTTGCCCAAATATTAACCCCTTCCAACTCTGATAGATAGTGCAATAGCCTATTTCCTTTTATCACATACCTATCTAAATTCCCTGATTTTTACATAAGAATGATAAACACATTTCCATGTACATCTCTTACATATTTCAATGGCTTAACAGCCTTTCATGTGTGAATGTTTACTACCACATCTAATCAACTCTCAGTTGTTATAAAACTTTGATTTCAAATTTTTTACTACCACAAAAACTAGGAAACAAACAGCCATGTAGTTAATTATGCTAAAAGTTTGACCATATGCTTAATTATTTCCTCAGGATAAATTTTTAGTAATTGAATTCTTGTTTCATTGTTTATACATACTGTTAAGGCTTTTGATATACATTATCAAATTACCCTACAGATAGTTTATATACATTTAAATTTAATTCAGCCAAGACTATGTGTTAATAAAAACAAAATCTCATTGTTATTTTAATTTGCATTTCAGAGTAAGGTATAAAATTGTTTAATAACTTTACTATTGCAAAAATGCAGCCAGTTCTCTTGGGAACAATTGTAGATTAAACTATTGAAATTGAAACAATAACAATGTAGTTTGGAATACATATAGATACACACACACAAAGTATGTTTATGTGTGTGTGGACACACACATCCTTAACACTGTACAGTGTGGCTGTAGTCAAAAAACAGTCAAAAACTGTTGATGGGAGGAGGGAGGCGCCTTTCTCTGAAGGGAGGAAGGAACCTCCACTGTGATATGGCTTTGCCTAAACAAGTTCAGAGTTGGTGAACTCAAGAGGCTTCTATAGCCTTGACAGCTCATGGCAAGAGCCTTGGGTAATTTCTGATGTCATAAATAAGAGTGCCAATTGTTAAATCAACAATGGGAGTCACTGGGTACGTGCTCCCCACGTAGGATCTCTGTCCTTAATGTGTTTACTATGAGAGTTAAAGATAACACTACTAGCCGAACAATACCCTATACCTTGTGCGGTTGTGTGAGTGCAGTCTGTTGAAATTTTTGCTTAGTATATACTAAGTTGATCTTCTGTATATAAAGGTAATTGAAAATGAAACTCGATGAGGGGTGGGATGGGAGAGGGAGTGGGAGAGGGGAGGGCCGCGGGAGAGAGGGAGGTTGCGGGGGGGAGCCACAATAATACAAAAGTTGTACTTTGTAAATTCACATTTATTAAATAAAAAAAAAACTGTTGATGGGGAAAATTTGTAAAATTAAATGTCTTAATACTTGTAACCAATTTTATATAATGTTGACATATAAGAAATATTCAGTAAATACTTTTTAGGTATCCATTGCACACATATGACATGCATTTGTGTGTATATTGCAATCAGTGAAAGAGGGTTATTTTTTAAATGAAAATATGCCTCTGCTTTGTTGCAAACCAGTACCAAGGATTTCAGAATGGTTTACTGCTCCTACAAATAGATTCCTACTGAACTGTGATCTTTACCACATCCCTGCTACAGAGTTGACGTCCATTTATTGAGTCTTACATTACATTTAGCAGTGTTTATGGGCTAGGCTTGTGCAGTCCATAACACACAAATGCTCTTTATCACAAATGTAAGCAACGTAGTGTCTCTATGATATCAATGATCTTCCAGTTAGGGCACAACCATTCACAAGAGCTCAAATAGCAGCGCTCTCCTCCTAAAGTTCAAGGCTTTTAACTTTTCCCTAGAAGGAATTTCACAGCTCAAAGATGGATTCAAGACCAGATACCTCAACATTTTACTCAAGATGCTTGAGTACATATAAACCATAACAATTCCATATTCCAAAGAGAATTATCCTCACTTTCTTCTAAAAAGTGTACTCTAAAATACCCATTCTTAACTGATTTAGAAGTAACACTTGTCAGCAATTTGTCCTTGAATGGATGTATATTCCTAATTTAGACTGAAATGAGACTGTTCATTTCTCAATGATTTGATGTTTAATAACGCTTATTGCTTAAAATACATTAATTCTGCATACTTTACTTATGCATCTACCACATGATAAATGGATTAGAATAGTTAGGTTCATTAATCAAAGGCTCACAGCATGATGGAAGCAGGCATAGTGGTGACTGGCACATTGAGAAGCACTGGGAAAATGCCCCCTACTTCAAGGCACACCATCGTCCTAACCACACGTGCTGCTCCCTGCACCAGGACACCATGGGGGCAATCTGCATGTAAATCTGAAAGCCTTATATGATGTGATTACTTTACACCTTTCTATCTCCAATTCTGGAAAATTGCTGGATCTATAATCTATGATTGCAAGTTTCTCAGCTGTTTCTTCTACTCTGCCTCAGGATCCTAACATCTACTCTTTCTATGTTCGGTCTCTGCCCACAGATGTGATACATGTACCACCAGAGGCATATGAAACAATTTTAGACCAATTTTCAGACAGAACTTTGAATATTATTGTATCACAGTATACCAAAAATATTCATCTTCTAATCATTTAGATTACATCAGTAAGAAAGTCTCAGTTCCATACTAAGTGAATTTTCTTGTTTGTTGCCTTAACACCAATATTCCATTTTAACTGGGAAAGAGAAAATCTTAGGTTCACAGCTTTCTGCAGAAGGCAGTGATTAGCTGGATTTAATTACATGTTTTTGGCAACATACTTATTTTCATAAATTCTTTCTCCTTATAATATACAATTTTGATTTTCTTCTTAGGGGAATGATATATGTTGGCCTACTTATTTGAGAGGCAGAGAAAGAAAGAGAGAGAGAGAGAGAGAGAGAGAGAGAGAGAGAGAGAGGAAGAGTGCTCCCATCTACTGGTTTACTTTTCAAATGCCCTAATAGCCAGATCTATGCCAAGGTGGAAATCAGGAATCATAAATCAGAAATGCAACCTAAGTTTTCCACATGGGTGGCAGGAACCCAATCATTTGAGCCATAACCACTGCTCCCCAGGGTCTGCATTGGCATGAAGCTTGAGCCGGGAATCAAACCCAGGTACTCCACTGTGAGACACTGGACTAAACATTTGCTCCTAATTTGGCCTTTTAAAAATCATATTAGATGAGATATTTCAAATGAATTTTTCAGTAACATATTGGATGAGGGGAATCTGGCAAAAGTCACAAATACGGTAGGCATTTAAGTCAAGTCTGCCCGGAAAATTCTTTTTCCCAGAAAATTCTTCCCCATACCCTGTATTTTGAGTTCTCATCCAGAAATAGATTTTCCATTCCCTCTGAAAACTGCTTCCATTGCTTCCCCTTTCCTGACTTCTGTCTCTTACCTATCAATCAGAAAAAAAAAAAAATCCCACATTATGTTTATCTACTTGTCTTTGTCCTTGTATGAAACTCTGTGAAAAAAGACATCATTCCAAATGCTGTGTGGTCAGTACTCATTGAATCATTCATTCCAGAACTTGTATGAATAAGTACTAGTTACCTACAGGATGGAGTTATCATTATGAGTTTCTAAAACATGGGCTGTATTTGCTTTTCTCTTGTGGTGTTTTTCTAGACTTGATTTGCCTTTGTTTTTAAGTAAAATATTTATTTATTTTAAAGTCAGAGTTAGAGAGAGGGAGAGACAGAGTCTTTCTACCCATTGATTCACTTTCCAGGTAGCTGCAATGACCAAGGTTGTGCCAGGCTGGAGTCAAGAGCCAAGAGCTTCTTCCAGGTCTCCCACATTGGTGACAGGCACCCAAACACTTGGCCCTTCCTCTGTTCTTTCTCCAGATGATTACCAGGGAGCTGGAACAGATATGGAGCAGCCGGGACATGAACCGGTGCCCATAGGGGATGCCCGCGTCATGAGTGGCAGCTTCACCCACTATGCCACAGCATCGGCCTCAGCTTTCCATTTTTATTATCTGAACACCTAGCCTAATCACAAGATGAACAGTTTGCTAAATCTAGACCCACTTGCCGTGCAGGGAGGGAGTTGCTACCAGATTCATTCACCACCTGAAAAGGAGTGCCTGTAGTCTATGAGCCTGAGATTCCACAGCTGCATGTTGGGTTGAAGCTACCTCCTAGTGGACTCTTGTCCAGTGCGTGTGGTTAAAACTCAGAAAAACAACCACGTTCCTCATAATTAGCTGAGGAATCTTTGCAGTCTGTGATGGCACCTTGATAGATCCGTCATGTTAGACAGCCACAGAAAGGCGCCTGACCTCAGTTTGGTGTGATTGAGGAGAGAAACTTACAGACTAGGGCTACAAACAGAAATGAATGGCACGGATTCAAAAATCCCTTGTTTGCAAGGGAGTGTGATGGATGCCCAGGGAGTTGGCCTCAGCAATTGCATTCAGAGAATATCTGTTATTGATGAGCTGACAACTTATCAGTTAGTAAGTAATTGAGAATTTGATTAGCCAATCAATAATTTACTACCTTAACTGTCCATAAAATATTTCACCGCAAGATCTTAAATGAATTTTGAAATTACTCATGTTAATTAAATTTCTTTCTTAGGCAGTGCCTGTGAAATCATAATATTCCTTTATTACAGCAAACTAAGCTATTTAAAGAGAAAGGCCACTGCACAGAGAAAAAATTATGCTACATACTGTGTGCTTAATTTATATAACATTGCACCATATAAATCAAATTGTTATTACATTTTGCAACATAATGTATTTCTTATGGAAGAAACAGATAACCCCTCACAAATTTGTTTTTAGTCTCCAGGTATTTGAAGCTGAAAAAGGGTTGGGGGGGCTGGCATATTATTTGAACCTACCTAATTTGTCACCCACGGGAACCACTCTGTTTGAATATACTGAATCTGCATTTTATAAAACATTTGTGTACACATTAGCTAATCCCACAGACAAGTGTATTATTTGTAGACTATAAGCAAAAAATGGAGCAAACTTGGAAATTATATATGATCCCATATACTTTTGAGATGGATAGAGAGGGTTGCATTCTTTCATTCATTTACAAGGTATGTATTGATCAAATTAGGTGATCCATCGTGTACACTATGGTTACTACTTCTTGGAGGTTTTATTTCTTACTGGTTTATTGTGGGGGCATTTTCTAAATATGCATTCTGGAAAATGTGGGGTCCCGGAGAAGGTCACCTATCACTGTCTGCTGGAACTCCCCTTTCTCCTCAGGAAACATCTAGACTATATTTCCTCTTCTCCCTTGCAGGTGCATGTGGCCAAGCCACTGGGATCCGGATAGTGCAGTATGGGTGCCAGTGATCCTGCCTGGCTATTGTGTCTCCACGTTCTTTTCCCTCTGCTAATCAGATGCAAGTGACAAGTCCTGGTAGAGGAAGGATTATGAATCCTTAAAAACTGAGAGGTGTGGAGCATCCCACCGAAAGAAGATCCCCACCTTGGCTACAAGGGGGTAAATATTTGATATGTTTTCATCATTATACATTTGGGGGCTTATTAGGGGGAGCAGTTTAGCCTACCTAAATCACCAGAGTCAGCAAAAATCTTTTGGAGAGAGAGTGAAATGCAGTGGTTTAACACCCAGACCCAGCGAGGGGCTGCATGACTTTGACAATAATTTTTCAATTATACCTTCTGTGACTTGGACAGTTACGGACTTTCTCTCCATCTAGCTTTCCTCATCAGAAAAGCAATGCTAATAATCATAGTAACCACCATGTATGGAAGTTGGGAAGATGCAAGTTTATTTGTGTGCAGGGATTAAATCAGCCCCTGATAATAAGAGGTCAACGCAGGAAGTTAGCTATTTTTATTGTTCTTCCTCTTAGGATCCTTTAGACTAAGAGAAGAAAACATTGGTGAGTTCATGATTGAACAAAACAATGAAAACGTCCACAACCCTAAGCACGGTGGCTGGAAGAGGTGGGAGAAGTCCTACAGAGGCAGGATCACCAGGCTACTGTCTTCTGGGAAGGCTGGCCATCACGTTAACACCTTGAGAGATGCTGCCTAATTCTCCACTCACCGAGGAGCCTTAGGTTTCAAAGTGGGCCTGACAGGCGTCTTCTCATGTGGGATAAAGTCCCAACAGCTTCCTGGTAAGATGCAGTTGGTTCTGAAGGAGGTGCTACAAAGTGCAGCTGAGAGTAGAAAACAACAACAAAACATCATCTAAGCTGGCGCCGTGGCTCAATAGGTTAATCCTCTGCCTGCAACGCCGGCACACCGGGTTCTAGTCCCAGTCAGGGCGCCGGATTCTGTCCCGGTTGCCCCTCTTCCAGGCCAGCTCTCTGCTGTGGCCCGGGAGTGCTGTGGAGGATGGCCCAAGTGCTTGGGCCCTGCACCCCATGGGAGACCAGGAAAAGCACCTGGCTCCTGGCTTTGGATCAGCGTGGTGCACCAGCCACAGCAGCCCTTAGAGGGTGACCCAATGGAAAAGGAAGACCTTTCTCTCTCTCTCTCTCTCCCTGTCCACTCTGCCTGTCAAAAAAAAAAAAAAAATCATCTAAGACAGCAGGAAACCTCAGTGAGGACAAAACCACGTTGTATTACAATCACTTCAATGAGTTTAACACTTATTTCCTCTAAAGTAACCTCAGGGAGCCAGCGCTGTGGCATAGTGGGCTGGACTGTGAAAACCAACATCCCTCACGGGCATGGGTTCGTGTCCTGGCTGCTCCTTTTCTGATCCAGCTCTCTTCTTGTGGCCTAGGAGAGAGAGGAGGATGGCCCAGGTGCCTGGGCTCCTGCACCCATGTGGGAGACCCGGATGAAGCTCCTGGCTCCTGGCTTCACCTCAGCGCAGCTCCAGCTGCTGAGGCCTCCTGGGGAGTGAGCCAGCAGATGGAGGACCTGTCTCTCTGTCTCTCTCCGTCTCTGTCTGTAACTCTGCCTCTCAAATGAATAAATAAGCTATCAAAAAAATTTAATGCAAAAAAATAACCTGATGTCCACAGAACAGAAATCTGCATTGATCTCTTGCTGACTGGTTTTTCTGCAAGAAAGCAAAGCCCTTTCATACGATCTCTATGCACCACTGTGACAGCATTTACCTGGGCCATCCTATTTTGAGGAAGCCAAATGAATATTTTGAATATGTTGTATTTCTCATTTTAATTTGATGAAAGTGATTGTTAGTTTTCCTAGTTAATGTCTCCCAGACTGTTTAGATTTTACATTGATGGATTTTCCTGGGAAGATATGCATACCCATGTGAGAGAATTAGTGGAACAGGAAGTGAATGCTTAGCTCCACACCAACACATGTGGCTAAGGCTATGGCTTTGATGTGCTCAGTTTCAAAAGGTGGACAGCAGATCACCTACTTTTTGTTCAACAGCATTTAATTTTCTTTTGAAATACCGACTATTTCATCTGATGGAGACGCCAATCAAATGGTGCAGGCGTGATTTCTAAGCAGAAAGAAAAAAAAAGTGAATCAGCTCTAGGACTTTGTTTAAACCCTCAGGAAGGAGGTCTCTCCTCTGAGAGGTATAGCTGTAACACGTGCATGAGCTAAGAAAAACTCTGACAATCTTTGCCTGAAAACAAGCTCACTTCAGAGGAAAGTGGTAGCAAAGATGAAAAAAGAGCAGTTGTGGCTCCAGGAAACAACTTGATCCAGATATCCTTGTCTAACTCATCCATAGATTTTGCCTGTATCAGTGGCTCTTAAAGGTTGGTGCTGGACCCAGCAGGAGCAGCTTCTGCCTCTTCTGGAAAGCTTTAAAGATAAATTCTCAGATCCCACCAAGTCTGCTGAATCGCATGCCCTGGCGGCTGAGACCTCAGGAGCGTTGCAGCAAACCTCCCTGCACTGTGATGCCTGCTGAAGTGTGAGCACCCTCGGGTCCATAAATCGTTGAGCTTCATGTGCTTATGTAACCCCATGTATAACAACAACAACAACATCTTGATGAGGAGGAGTAGTTCTTACTGACTTATAATTCATAATTCACAAATGTAACCATTACCTCTCTAATCCATTCAACAGAATCTGCCAAGTGTTTGCCCCTGAACCATGTGGTCTCTAGGTGCTGAGACTGAAAAATTATTAAGAGAGATTTTTAAATTTTAAGGAACTTAAAGAATAAAACTATGGATAATAATAGCTACGGATAATAAATGCCTGGGCTGCAGCTCTTCTACACCCTTGGCATTCACTCGTAAATAAATTACTATTGTAATCCTTCCCAATAAAGCGTGATGCTAATCTAACAGGATCAACTCAAGATGATAAATGAGACCTCCCTGGGACTTAAAGAAATATCAACAATATTATTATTTATGTTTAATAAAGCAAATAAGTTACATTTTGATATGATATGGTTCGAGACACATTTATAAGGGATCCTTTAACCATGAGACGGTAAATTTTTAGTTGATGTTCTTGGAAAATATTCTTAATATTATATATTAATTATATATTAATATATATTAATATTAATATTATATATTCTTAATATTATATTTGAATAGTTTTTTCACTAAGAATTATATTGTACATGATTTACTTTGGAGGGGTTTGATACAGAATAAAATGCCAATTTTATAGGTGGAATGTTTATAACAAATAGAATTCTCCCTCCCCAGTGTATCTTCATTAGCCATACTGTATTTCACGTCACCAACAGGTATGTAATGTGATGCAAAATCTACTGAACATACACACTTGGGAGTACTAGAATGAGTGTACCGATGATCAGATCTACTGATCATGTAAAGAAGAGAGAAACTGGATATTCTTCACCAAGGAAAGTGAGAAGGGTGGAAGGGATCTAATCAATATGATATGACACAGTTTGTGTTTGGAAAAGACCTTTCTGGCGGCTGTATAAACAGATTGACGGAGATCAGAGTCCAGGAGAAGGGAACTGCGAAGTGTCTCCTGCTGTGGACTGTGAAACACACAGGATGGATGCCTGCATGGATGGATCTAGAGCAAGTGCTGCTTGCTTTAAGTTGTAGGCATATGGGAGTGTTAGGTCTGGAATAGCCTGCAGTTCTGCTCTTTTGTACCCCCAGAAAGGAGAGATGGAAAAAGGAGATGGAGACCGATCTCATCAGAGACAGGTTGCTTTATTGGAAGCAAAGAGGTTGGCGACAGTCTGTACTTGGGAAGAGACCGCGTTGGGGGCATTTGGGATTCAGGTTTTATCTCCTAGGAGGGAATTTACCCTGGGGGGTGGTGGAGAAGGCAGCTGGCAGAAGGGTAGGCGGCTCTTTGAAGTCTCAGAATTTCCCTCTTATGTGTTTCATGGCTGCCCTGTGCAGCTTATCTGTTTTGCCATTTGCATTGCAAGGAGTTGAGAAGGGTCTGGTTAGGCACCAAGGGTCTCCTCTCAACAAAACTGGGGGGGGGGGGGGGGGAGGAAGAACGGGAGGATGAGGACAGGAAAGGTGCAGCTAGTCCTTTAGGGAGGGGACATTTTGACCTATAACATTTGAAGCCTGTGAGATTTTGAAAATTGTACTTTCTCTTTCTCTTGTAGAAGGTCAGAGTGCGGTAATGTCATGGTCCCATGGGACGCTTTAAATAAATTTATTTGTATGTATGTCGTAAATACAACATTTTGAACATAGTAATTCTTCCCACTGTACCCACCCTCCCACCCCTCTTTCTTTCCCCTTTCTTGTTTAGTCTGAGAAAGAAAAAGAAAGAAAAATAAATAAAATAGAATGAAAAAAACTAAGAAAACTGTTCTCAACAGTCCAGACAAGGGCTGTTCAAAGTTATTGCTTAGTGGCTCTTAAGGAACCAGCGTGGAGCTCTGGGGTGAAAATGCAAGGCACTAGCACCAGAACACTTAAGGGAATCTCTAAATTTCTTTTTTTTTTAATAATTTTCCCTTCTTGCTCTTCTGAGTTAAAAGACAGGCAGGAAAAAGCGACATCTACAGCAAAAACCTGTCCGGAAGGAAAGCCGTGTTTTGATTCTTTTGATTCATCAGGGAAGAATGGAAGTCGGTGTGCCAGTTGGAGAAAAGAGGAGGGGTCAAAGACGAATTACACAGTTAACCTGACTTGCATTTTGCCTAGAAATGCTGACATAGCAGTGATGAGGTAATCTCAGATTTCTGACCAACTGTGGGCATTGTTTGTCCCTGTGAGATTTCTGCCTAAGGAGTGTCGGATGCTATGTTTTCAATGATTTGTTTGAGCAAACTCACCCAGGACTTTCACCCTCAGTCACATACTAATGGTATTAAGGAGGTGGAAACTTCATGTGACCGTAGTGTTCAGAGGTTAAGCCTGTGGACAGTGATTATGTTTAGGCAGGGTCGTTCGGGTGGAGCTCCCATGATGGAAAGCTTGTATGCTTTGAAGAAGAAAGATAGGGACCAGGCACAGATCTAGACAAGCACATGCCCTATGATGCCATTCACTGCCTCAGGCTCTGCCATCAAAACTGACCGGTATGATGAAAAACAGCCAAGAGGGGCCCTCACCAGAGCCTATACAATGCAGTTTGGAAAATATGTCTCTTAAACTGTGAGCTAAATAAACCTCTTTTATGTACAAAGTTAACCCACTTGATTACCTTGTTACAGTAACAAAAAGCTGTTTAATATAAGTGATTAAAATGTTCTGGAAATAGTGGTGATGATTGAACCGAATTGTGAATAGACGAAATGTCACTGAATTGTAAAATTTAAAATTACTAACATAGTGATGTGAATTTCTGTATATTTCATTACATAGAAAAATAAAACTATTAAAAATCCATCTTGCTTTTTAAGATGTAGTCTGTAAAGGGTCTAAGGTGTTACCTTGTATCTGCTCATAAGCTAGGCTGCCAAATTTTATATATAGTTACATACACACACACATACACCACACACACACAATATCTAGGTTAGTGACATCTTTTTGGTTAGGCATAGAATAAGCCAATTTCTGGCTTCCTTAGTTTCCAATGGGACAGTGTACTGAGAGCCAGCAGATCAACACCACGGTAAAGGAAGTTCAAAGTTACAAAAAAAAAAAAAAAAAAAAAAAGCCAGCGCATGTGTAAGCAGCTACTGCCATACCTGCTCTTCAATCCTCCTGAGATAAAGAGAGAGGAGGAACAGGTCTCTACCCTAGAATGTAAGCAATTGTCTCAGGGAGATAAGGAAGACAACGGTAGCTCCATCACACTTAGAATGTGTGTAAACAGCTTCTGGAGAAAAGATATCCCCTTAACATAGAGATTCCCTATCTTTATACTCTGTCAATTTCCAATATCCATTTTTCAGAAGGCTGGACTAGACAGGAATTCAGAAAAAAAAATGCCTTAAAATCTAATATAAAGTACCATTATGATTTCTTTTTATGTGTATATTTTCCCATTATGTGTGAACATTTCTGGAGAATGCATTACCTCCTAGGACCATGCATTTCATCTTTGAAAGTAAATTCAACATGTGCTGGGTTTTAATTATAGACACAATGGGGTCTATTGTAGAAATACAGACACAAACCAGTATTTAGTGTGCTCTTGTAGTATTTAGTAATATCTGGTTTTTAATACAAATAGCATTTAGTGGCTTATAGGGACAACTGCTGTGATATGGCATTAAATGAATTCCTAGAATTATGAAAATTTTCCTTCATTTTTTTCTACATCTATTATTTAATGCCATATACTAGATATGGTTCTTCAAATCTTTGTTTCCATAGTTAAGGCATAACATAATGACTTTTTACAATCTGGTCTTGGTAATCTGGCCAATATATTTGGCCTTATAATCTGGCCTGAAATGTAAATTTCAGTAGAGTTCTAGACTGGTCTTTTTATTGTTGTTGTTTTAGAGTGATCAATAGCACCGTACTAGTGAAAAAAAAATAGTACATAGACTGTTTCAATCAGAGGAAATACTCATTCTTCAGTCACTTCTCCTTTCTAATACTGTTAGCATGTAGGTGGTGCCAACTTAAAAAATTGAGTTTTGGGATACAGGACCAGTATATAGAATTCAGAATTGGATTCTGGAATAAGGATTGATTTTTTTCAGAGTGCATTTTTTTCTACGATATTTTCCTTACTCTGGAGGGGAAGAACAAAACTACTAGAGTTTTAAGGCAGAAGAGGGGACACCTGATGCATTGGCCTGGACTCATAACTTGAATGGTGATTCTTACCAAGCCTGAACTCCATTTATTTCATTCAAATCTTGCATCTGTTTAACATGAAAGAAGACAGACCTCTTTCCAGGATGCGAAACGCCAGAGTTCCATTAGCCCAGGCACAATTCCTGACCCAGCTGTTCCTCTTCTTTAACTAAGTGAATGATCTTATTAACATGATGGAGAAGGCACGGAGTCTGTCAAGGATGAGGCAAAGCTTGCACCTGACAGGAGAGCAGCCCAATTACAATGAGTTAGTCTAAATAGAATGGGGTGAGAAGGGCCTGGATTGAAGCACTCAGAGTCATGATGTGTGTAATGAGAGGAGCTCACACCTTCCACTTGCTGGCCTATGATCATAGATTAATGCAGTCTTAGCAATCTGTGATGGCAGGGTGCCTCCAGACATTTTTTTAGCTCTCCTCATAGCATTAACCTTTTCCTTTCCCAATAGTATGGGAGAAGATAGTACATATTTCAATGATCTTCAAAATCAGAATGGACAGGTAAGGTCAGACAGGGAGTGGGACTCTTTTTAGAGGGAGAAGATGATGTAGATGTATCCCAAGGAAAACACTCTGTGTTCTACAGATGATCTCATTGAGTCTTCACACTTTCCAGGTGAAAAACAAGAAACACAACATGCTTTTACAAAGGAAAAGTACAATTTTTCAATATGAAAAATGAACTTAGCCAAGGTCCCTCCAACCATTATGTTGTGGGAATCAAATCACAACTTAAATGGTTTGATTGCAGACCAGATCTAGGAATCCAGACTATATTAATAACTTACCTGTGGCCCACACAATTTGAGAACAGCACAGTCATTTCAAGATGGAGCAATACCCCTTTTGTAGCTGAGGCACGTGCCGTGCTTGAGCGATTAGGGAGTGACTCTGTTTATAATACCTGGTAAGCAGGACAAAAGGTCTATTTCTAATTCTATTTCCCTCCTACGCAGTTCTGAGTCAGAATTCCTTTTTTTTTAAGACTTATTTTGTTTATTTAAAAGGCAGCGTTGTGAGACAGAAGAAACCTACCTCCATCTGTTATTCCCTAGATGGATGCAATAGCCAGGGCTGGGTCAGACCAAAGCCAGGAGCCTAGAACTTCATTTTGGTCTCCCATGTGGGTCACACAGACACCAGTACTTGGGCCATCTTCTGCTGCTTTCCCAAGTACATTTCCAGGGATCCGGAATGGAAGTGGAGCAGCTGGACTCCAGCTCGCACTCATATGAGATGATCCTGGGCAGCAGTTTAATCCCCTGTGCTATAGCACTGGCCCTTTTTTTATTTAAAAGGCAGAGTGGTAAAAAGAGGGAGAGAGAATGTGTGCCAACATTCATAAGGAAGCTATGTAGGCAAGGGTTTGGGACCCATCAGAAATTCCCAAAGCTATAGATTTAATACATATACACCCTACATGCATATACATATACCCCAACAGAAGTTTCAGATGTCATACTGTGAGTTTCTTTATTGAAATATCACAATGGCAAAGGCCAGCCTAATAGCAACAGCATTGGAGTTTATTATCACAGATAGGTCATGATATTAATAGAGAAAAGAAGTAGCCTGATTTCAATTCCTTGAGTTACTCAAGCCCTTTATTTCTGTTTCCTTGTCTGTAAAATGTGAACATACTTTTAAAAGTTCATGGAAAAGTTAAATTAAAGGTGAATTTATTTCTGGTGCAAAATGTTGAACTGTATGCGTGGGTTTTTTTTTTTTTTTTTTGGTAACAGGAGGTTTTTTTTATGAGCTCTTTGAAGACCCCTTATAACAATGCATAGCTCAAATTTTTGTTGCAAGGTTCAAGGGAATATTATTAATCCCTGAGCACAAGATAAGTATAAAAAATACTGCCTGTGGTCGTCATAATTTATAGATTAGAAACACTGATCATCAAATGACGATGTGCTCAAGGAAATAGATCATTGATAAGAAAACTTCAAACACGCTTAACTCAATCTTATGAAATAGTCACATAGGTGATAACCCTAGGGCCTGGAACAGCAGCGACAGTAAAATGGCATCATTTCTGCAATGGAAACCATTTAACTGACAAATAACTACTAAGCTCCCAGTTTACAGTTGAGAGAACTAGGGTTGAGTGTAATTATCTTTCCAACGGAAAACATAGTAATTAATGAAGGCCAGTCCTTTGCCACCAGGGCCCACTATTTAAAAAAAAAATTATTTGACAGAGTTATAGGCTATCCCAGGCCACATCAGAGAGCTGGACTGGCAGAGGAGCAGCAGGGACTAGAACTGGCACCCATATGGGATAGGCAGAGACTCTGTATTTTTTTAAAAGATATATTTTATTTATTTGAAAGAGTTACAGAGAGAGGTAGAGAGAGAGAGGTCCCCTATCCGCTGGTTCACTCCCCAAATGGCTGCAATGGCCAGAGCTCTTCCTTCATACTGTCAGTATATTAGTGAGGGAGAGAGACAGAGAGAAAGGTCTTCCTTCCATTGGTTCATCCTCCAAATGACCACTATGGCCGGAACTGCGCCGATCCAAAGCCAGGAGCCAGGTGCTTCTTCCTGGTCTCCCACATGGGTGCAGGGGCCCAAGCACTTGGGCCATCTTGTACTACTTTCCCAGGCCATAGCAGAGGGCTGGAAGAGGAACAACCAGGTCTAGAACCAGCATCCATATGGGATGCCGGCGCTTCAGGCCAGGGCTTTAACCCGCTGCGCCACAGCGCCGATGAGACTCTGTCTTAATCGCCTCAATATTCCTATTTTGACATACATACACACACATATATATAAGTTCTTAGAGTGAAGTCTTTATTTTGTAAAGTGGGCTCATGTATGAGGACAAAAAGACTTGTTTAATGCATAAACAAGTGATAGAAATTGTTTCAATAGAATATTAAACTAGAATAATATATTTCTGTGCAATGAAACCAATTTTTTAAAAAAACTCGTGACTCCACAAGAATACCACCAGTAGGCCAATATCATAACATGTTTTTCTTACAGACCCATTCAAAATTCATGATTATATGTTTTTATGATTTCTTAAGTTTTGATCTCTGAGCTACTGGACTAAAAGGCCCCTGAAGGGCTAAGACCACACCTGTTGGCTTCACTGTTGTACTTCTAGCATCTGGCAAATGTCTTTATAGATTTAAATGTCCAGTAAATATTTCTTGGGAATGAGTGAAAAAATGTAAATAATAGCCTTTCAAAGGAGAAAGCAAGAATTTCAGCTGAGCTGCTAGCAAAGAATCTAATTTTTTTTATAATTAATAATGGGATAAAGGGAAAATGGAAGTGGTAAGACATAGAAAGGGGATCCTTATGAGTAATATTTTTTTATTCAACATAAATGTCACTGAAGAAAAGCATATGGAGTCCAAAGTGGTGATTTTATTAATAGCTACTCCACTGAAGAAAAGGTTATAGAAAACTTCCATATCCATCAACATAATTAGCTTATTGTTGCTGTTTCTGAAATTTCCTGAGGAGGAAGAAGTTAAAGCAACTAACTAGGTTGCAATTTACCCTCCTTCCCAGAGGAAAGAAACAAAAGACAGGTGATCCAGTCCAAAATAACTGAACCCATGAGCAAAGGAATTAGTAATATCTGTTAGGAAGAGGGTTCCTGTCTATTGGATAGGGATGTCTTTCATTAAAGATTGCTTGTGATGGAAAATGAAAAGAGGAAGAGGGAGAGAAGGAAGAGTTGGAAAAGAGGATCTTCATTTATGGATTTATGGGGCGTGTCTTCCTGGACAATATCATCCAAGGACACTATTATAGTTCGGTGGAATTTGACTCCCCAACTCATGCGGCTCTTTAAACCCCAATGTCTTATGTAAACAGTGGAATAATGGTGGACGTTCAGGACAACTGGGGTGTCTGAAGGTGTGGCCTTTGAGAAGTGCTTGGAGTGACTTATTCTGCTAGAGCAGTCTCATGATTGAATCATGATGGTGCTATAGGAGAGAACACAGAGAGTAGATGTTATGGGTGTGCCCTGCGTCTCCTGGCTTCCTTCCTGGCTCCCCATGTAATCCTCTCTTCACACATGTTCTGCACTCATTAGACACCAGAGTGATGGAGTCACCTGAGCTCGGACTGAACCTCCCAACCTGGAGGTCAGAATACGCCTTCTTGCTTCTTAAGAAGCTCTTCTCAGGGGCAGTGTTATGGCACAGCTGGTTAAGCCACTGCCTGCAATGCCAGCATCCTGTATGCATGTGGCTTGAGTCCTGGCTGCTCCACTTCCCATGCAGCTCTCTGCTAGTGTGCCTGGAAAATCAGTGGAAGATGCCCCATGTCTGGACCAGCCCCAGCCCTTGTGTCCATTTGGTGACTGAACCAGCAGATAGAAGATCTTTCTCTGTTTGTGTCTCTCCTTCCCTCTCTGTAATTCTGCCTTTCTAATAAAAGAAATATCTTTTAAAAGAAGACTCAAGGATTTTAGTTGCAGTAACAAAAAGCTAACTGATATACCCACGTATAAAATGAAGATGATTCATGTGTTAAATGCTTTCTACTATGTAGGTAATAACTCCTGTAAGTAACTTAGAAACTCTATTTATTCTGGGCTAAAAGTGTGTGTAAAAAATAAATAAATAAATGCAACCTTGAGAAGTTTCCTTGATTTCCTAGATCTCCATCTGCTTGACTGCCTTCCTTCCTATACTGTAAGTTTTCTCATGTGTATGCACCTGATTGAAAAGGGATGCTTTTTCTTGCCTCACCATCTATGAACCTCTACCACCACAGCACATGTCAACTAGAGCTGTTCTTGTGACGATTCAATGACTCTGGCTACAGACTGTTGAAAAAACAAACTAAAACTCTTCTGAGTAAGAATTCTAGGAAACACTGCTTTCCTGACAAAGGGAGATACCCTACCTGGAAAGTATCTTTGTTCCCATCTTTCCCTCTCCCTGTAATACAGATACAATCTCTATGGAAGCAGGTACTATTTTGTAACCAGAAAGAAACAAAATATTAATGAAGTCTAACTTTGAAACTAGTACCTGTTATGGGGTGGGGAAGCCACTGTAATCCAAAAGCTGTACTTTGGAAATTTATATTTATTAAATAAAAGTTAAGAAAAAAAGAAAATAGTCCCTGTCTTGATTTACTGAAGCCTCCACCAGCCACAAAGCTCTGGACTTACTATTTAATACAAGCAAGCCTCTCTCTAAGCCTCTGTAGTCATTCTTTCTTGCACCCGGCTGAAAAGTCTCCTCAATTTATAGGAGAATAATCATCCAAGTTAATGTTTTGGAAGCTTAAATAGATTTCAAAGTGTTACAGACACAAATTCGCAATAAACCCATATGATTATTCAGAAACCCTCATGATAATCCAGGTGTCTGTAATAAAAGATATATAAATGAAACAGTGATTTCCTTAGGCAGACTTTTCCACCTTCTTACCCACATAATTCCCTATACATGGAACTCCTTTGATTCTCAGTGGGATCCCATCCCTGACAGCTCAGGAAATGAAAGAGTGCTCAGAGATACCTGTTATTAAACACACTTCACACGATGAGGCCATGACCATGCTTTTGTTTTAAAATGTATACTTTTTTTCCACGGTAGCTGGAAAACTCCCAATTTCATTAAAAAAAAAAAAAAAGGCTAACTCCATTTCTTTTTTCCATCATCACTTGACTTCATCTTATTATGTGGGCTTGGAATCAGGAAAATTGAATTTGACTCAATAGTGACTGGATGCGTATTTTATCTGCTATCTAAAATGGTGGAACAAATTTGTACCTCACTATTGTCTTAAAGATTGAAAGACACCATCCATTGTTGAGTTTCCTTGCCCCCATTGTACTTGTAGAGTTAAATGCAAGGCTGGTGGCCAAGCTCGTGAATGTTGAACTGTGATTAGTGCCTACTTCTTCTATGGGTTACACAAATGAGAAAAGGGGAAAGGGCATAGAATCAGAGAAGATTGGGCAGAACTCCATTAATTTGCAAGCTACTGAATCAATAGAGGAACATAAGTGACATTCTCCAATGACTTCATCTTTATCTTCGCAGAAGAGCAAGAGGCACACTGTCTATTGTAGTAGGCAGCATTCATATGTAAATGGACAGCTTAGGAGCAAGCAAAATATGCTTCCTGCCTGGATACACTGACCTCAGGTCCTTTGTTGTGGGGATTTCCAACTCATGTGTTCACAGAAACTTCAGAGGAGACCATAGTTATTTAATTGCGAAGTGGCCACTGAGGCTCTTAACTATATAGGATTTGTTCAAATGTGTTCAGACATGCACTCTCACCACATAAAGAGATAGACTAAGTATCACAGTGTGTAGGGGTCACATTTTTTAAAAAATTGAAAATAATTTTTGTTTTTGAATAGCTAGATTTGTGAAAGTTTGAATGAAAAGAGCTCTTGGAAGTCATCAATTTAAACATCTTTATTTTACAAATAAAAACTGAAGAATCCAAGGAGGGGTAGTAATAACAACCTACAAAGTTACAAATGGTCAGAAGAGGAACCTACATCCCCTGTTAGGTATTGGATAGCTCAGGGTTCTGGCCTTTCTTAAAGAAAGGAGAGACAGAAAAAAGGAGAGGGTGGTTAGCCACAGTAGACTAGGGCTACTGAAGGCATTGTGGACAAACCAGCAGATGGAAGACCTTTCTCATTCTCTGTAGCACTTCCAAGTAAATAAAAATAAATAAAATTTTTAAAATGACAAAGGGAGGTAAAAGGGACATATTTGACAGAAATGATATTTTATGAAAAAATAATCTTAATTTTACCATCCCTTTACATTTTTGAGACATGTGAAAAAGAAAAAATGCATAAATTATAGCGTGGAAAATAGCGGTACATTAAAACTTCATGTAAGAAGGAAAGAGGACAAGTTCTTAATTGAATCAGAAAAGAGGGGTATAGGAAAATATTGAATTTTTCAGCTTCTTTTAATGTCACAGGCCATAAAATAATGAGATAATATCTAAAGCAACCATTGTTCTTTTTGTCTGCATAGAGTATAAGGGGCACTTCATTTTATACTAAGTAATTCTGTTTTAAAATATCACTGTTCTTTTGAGACCTGAAATTTCTCTCCTGCAGTATTTTCATTTGACACTGTAGTTAAATAACTGTGTATTTTTTGACATGTGTCAGAATAACAATGGATTAGAAGGTTCCCCAAATGCAGGCATAATTAATGAATCCAACTGATACAATGTGTAAAGTCAAAAAGTAGATACTTCCTTCACGCACACTGGTCCAACAAAATGTCAGATTAACTTTGCTTCAGTACTTGTTTAATATCAAAGATTAAAAGTACATGACCTCTGAAATAACTCTTAAGTGCTGATGGTTACTTCTGCATGTGTTGAATAATTTTCACATCTTAAAGATCAATTTTGAATGTATTTCCTAACATCTTGAAATAAGGATGCAAATTCTGGCAATAAAATTAATCAAGTGTTAGAAAGTAAATCTAGAGAAACTTGCATCATTAAATTCACACAACCACTTTTATATAATTTATGTAAATTCCTTTCTATATTAAAAATAAAAAGACCTGCATGTGGAATTCTTTCTATGGCATAAAAGTATTTTAATTATTCAAAATCCTTATTCTTCCTAAGTCTTACTGTATTCTGGAAAACAGGTATTTTGTAACAGCTTTCATGTGCACTCCTTTTGAAAAAGTAAAATTCAATTTGGCTTGAGTGGTAATACGGACTGAAATGTGTCTCCCTGAACTCATATATGGAAGTTTTTGCTTGCTTTTCTCATTTGCTTTTAGTTTTAACAAACTTCTCATTTTTTTTAAAGGCAGAGTGACAGACAGAGGAGGGGAGAGACACAGAAAAGAGAAAGAGGGGCCAGGGCTGTGACATAGCGGGTAAAGTGGCCCCCTGCAGTGCTGGCATCCAATATGGGTGCCAGGTAGAGTCCCGGCTGCTCCACTTCCCAGCTAGCTCTCTGCTATGGTCTGGGAAAACAGTAAAAGATGGCCTGAGTCCCTAGGTCCTTGCACCCGTGTGGGAGACCCGGAGGAAGTTCCTGGCTTCAGATCAGCCCAGTTCCAGCCGCTGTGGCCATCTGGGGAGTGAATCAGCGGATGGAAGTGAAGTAGCTGGCATACAGGTTAAAATTGATTAGGTTTGAATCCATGAGCTGTTCTTTGGAAATTTATATTCTTTAAATAAAAGCTTTATAAAAAAAAAAAAAATTGATTAGGTTTGTGAGCTGGAAGACCACACCTTCACCACGCCCCTGTGTGACCTTACGCCCCTACCTGGCCACACATGAGAGCCCACCAGCCAGTCAGGTTAATTAACCACTCCCTTTTGAAAGTGACTTAAAAGCCTGGGACACAGTGAGTCTGCCCTTTCTTCTTTTCCCTCGCCCTGGCCTGTTGCCAGGAGGGGGCTGGCTGCAGCCCTGTGCCTTCAGGGCTTGTGGTCTTTGGGCCACCCACCCTATTCTTCCTGGCCTAGATGCTCCTCCATGCTACCTCGTTCATTTATGCCGCTATTTAGAATTCTTCTCTAAATATTAGGCAAGAACCCACTTGGGCTATTAATATTGGGAATTTATTAATAAGCATATGGTGACATCGTATGGCACCCCAAATTCTGGTAACATGTGGCACCCCAGATGGGACTTTCGGGGAACTTTAATGGGTCACATTTAGGTATATATTTTTGGGGGGCGAGATTCTGATATCAGAAGGCCTCTCTCTCTCTCACTCTCACTCTGCCTCTGCCTCTGTGTAACTCTGCCTTTCAAATAAATAAATAAATCTTTAAAAAAAAAAAAAAGAAAAGAGAGATATTTTTCATCAGTGGGTTCACTCCCCAAATGGCCATGAAACTTGGGACGGGGCCAGACCAAAGTCAGGAGCCAGAAACTCGATCCAGGTCTCCAACATGGTCTCCCACATAGGTGGCAGTGGCCAGAGTACTTGGGCCATCCTTCATGGCTTTTCTAGGCACATTTGCAGGGAACTGGATTGCAAGTGGAGACCCAGTGCTCTGACTTGGGATGCCAGTGTCTTAGGTGGCAGCTTAACACACTGCTTCACAAGACAGGCCCCAAGTGTGGAAGTCTTGATACCCAATATGAATGTCTTTTGAGACAGGGCTTTACGGAGGTAATTCAGGTTCCATGAGTTCACGGAGTACTGTGTTACCGAAGCCCTAGCAGACGGTTACCTGTAGTCATGCAATCACGTTCCTAAACAATAGCTGCCACAGCAGAAGTGCTCGAAAGATCTCTGTTGAATGAGGGGAAAATGCAGATTGGTTTCCAATACTCGACATAAACATAGATACCTTAACCTCTATCTCAAAGAAACCCATTATCTATGGAAATTAATCCATAGATATATAATGAATGCTATTTTATTCTGTTTGTAAACTGTATGCATTTTGTGAATATAAGCTGTGGTTACATAATCACTAATAGTAAATACTACAGTGTGATACCATTTGTATTGCATTTCAATTATAAGTAAAATTAAATTAGTTTGAAATTATCACTCTTGATTTGCATTTAGTTTTAACTTTGGCCTCTCAGTGTATCATTGTTCAAAGTGCTGGAGCAGATGGATACCTGATGCTTGAGGACAAAACCCCAATTTGCTTAATGGAACACATGTTGGCCACTGTACCAGATGATTTAATATCCTGGGTTTAATACCAGCAGCTATGTTGGTGATATCCTCTTGGAGCCCAATGTACACAAGTAAACATCAGATCATATAATTTAAATGACGCTAGGGAATGTGATGGAGCACCTGGTAGTAGCTGAGCAGTAAACACATCTGCCATGGAGTCAAACTGTGGTTTCAAGCATTCAATTACTGGTCACTGAATCCACTCTGCATCACATACTAGGTCAATCAGGATTTACTCAGGAATTTAATGGAAGATATAGGTACTCAAAATATCCTTTCAAGGGGTGGCATTGTAGAGGTCAGAAAAAAAAAAATAAACCCACAATGATCTCAGGGAAGCAAGCCACTGTGGGGACCCCAGTTGCCATAGTACGAAGCTCTGGTAAGCAGCTGCAGTGCATCTGGTGTGCCCCTGCCGAAGTCCTGTGCCTGGCATAGACGCTACAGGTGAACTAAGGATCCTGCCACTCTTCCTACCTCCCAATCCCACAGCAGCCACTTTTGTGATAAGATACAGACTGGAAGGTGCTGACAATACATTCTGAGCAGTGAACTTTTCAGACTTTATTCCCAAAGTACGCACAACACTATAGAAGCAAGAAGAGGACACTTCCGGTTGTTTAACAGAAAAATGAGGGTGGGACTGGCTCTACTTATAATTGCTTGTTGTTACACTTTTGCTTTGGCTTCCAGGAAATTCATAATTTTCCCTCCTTTGTTTCTCACTCTTGTTCCTTGTACGTTGTGAATATTAATAAAAGGACTGTGTTTTGAAACATTTGTGGGATTTAAAAGTTTTATACGTGAAATGCTATGGTTGCAATAGTAGATCTTTGCCTTTGTCTATATTTGAAATTCATTTCTATATTACAAAGATTTGATTTTGGATAAAATTTCATGATTAGTCTGTATTGACAACCTCCATTATATACTAAAACAGGCATCCCCTTTTCAAGACAAGGTCTAATATCTATATCTCTGAAGAAAGTGTCATAAAAACATAAATGGGAAATTAAATGCCTAATAAAATATTTATGACATTTGAATAGAGTTTATATTACCCTTTTCTGAAGTTGTGTTTGAATTTAGGCTTATAATTATACTATTTTATGAGCAAGCAGTAATAGGAAGTGATTGTGAGAAAAAAGCCTATTGTTATAAATGCTAGCTTTATATTTGGAATTTTCTTGAACAAATAGAATACAATATACCATTTAAGAGAAAAAAATCCAGTTTATATAACAAAAATATAAAATAATTAAGAGTTCACTTGCCAAAAGAGCAGAGCATTTGTATAAAGAAAGCTTTAACATGAAACTTGTCATAAAGGAAAAATAATTGGAAAACTTCTCTCTCTGTGTCTCTCCCTCCCATCCTCATCTTGCTTTCTGTTTTAAAGAAACAATCGTTACGTAACAACGCAAGTGTCAATGTGGCAAGCTAACAAGGAGAGCAGCTAGCCTGCAAACCTGATCTAGCCAGGGATATAACAGGGAGGACAGGGCAGTCAGACAGACATAGGGTATAGCCAAGAACCCTGGTATGGGGACTTGACTGAAGAACATGTAAGTGGGCAGCAGAAGAGACCAGGCTACAACCGTATCCTTTCTGCAAACCATGAATGCTTGTGTAGCCAAAATGTGAGAGACTAGCAGAAAGTCAAAGCTGGTGGATTTAATTTGCATTTCCTTCCCAGCTAACACACAAACCTACTAGCATTACTGGGAGCTTCACTGAATTGTTTGCCACAGCTTCTGCTCAATTTTGAGTTATTCAAAATTTATAATAATCTGTAAGGCAGTAGAATTTATAAGTATGTTCAAAGAACTAAAGGAAACCATATTTAATGACACTAAATTAAATTCTCAAATTGCACATTTTAGTAGTGGACATGAAAAATTCATCAGAGGGACTCAACAGCTTGGAATATTGGAAGAAAGAATCAGTAAACATAAAGGCAGGTCAGTAGAAGTTATTCGAATTACAGCAGAATTTTAACAACTTGTAGGACACTGTGAATGCACCAACCAATGTATAGTGAAAGATGCAGAAAGACAAGAGATCTTTAGGGGGAGAAGCAGAGACATGTCCACGAAGAAATGATACATACTGCACTTCCAAATCTGGTAGAAAGACATTGATCCACAGGCCCAAGAAAACCAATAAAGCAGGCTTAGCACAGAGGGCTCCACACCTTGATGCATCATAGCTGAACAGATGAAATCCAAAGGCAAAAAGAACATCTTGAAAGAAACGAGAGAAAACCTACTCATCAAGACGAAAGGATAGGGAGGGAGCTTATTGCTGTAGTCTAGGGGAGGATCGTTTAAAGAAAGTGGAGAGAGTGCAATCTCAGGGAAGGGTTAGGGAGAAAACGGCAGAGGAAACTCCATACAAACTAGGGAGAGACTGTGGACCTACGTGAAGGGTGTGGACGCACACAACTCAGGACCCGAGCACCAGCTTTGGAGTGAGGTGAGACCAGACTGCAGCAGCCCGAGCCGCTGGTTTAAGCTGTGGGAAGAGCCTGGCGTGGGTCAGGCTTGGAGCCCTGTGGGGGAACAGTGTACCTGCCAACCAAAGAAGAAAAAAAGGGGGGGCACGTTTCTCTCTCCCCAGTCACCCAGCACCAGCGTCCTGTAGCTAGAGAGGGTAGGTACCACGTTGGACATATGTAACAGCTGCGCCAGCTCCGGTCCGTGCCCCAGCAACCAGCTGAGAGAAGACGCCCGAGTCTGTCTGGGAGACTTGACATGGGACTGGGTGCTCGTGACTGTGGGAGCCTTGTGTACCAGGACTGTGACAACACTGTGGCAAATATCCCAGAAAAGGCAGCCACATTATCAGCCATGTCGTTACCTCAAATAGACCTGGGCTCATTAATATCATTAGTACTGTGGTTGAGGTTACAATCTGCCTATAAAATCAAAATGACAGATCAGAAAGGATTTTTTAAAGATTTATATATTTATTCAAAAGTTACGAGGCCGGCGCCATGGCTCAACAGGCTAATCCTCCACCTTGTGGCACCGGCACACTGGGTTCTAGTCCCGGTTGGGGCGCCGGATTCTGTCCCGGTTGCCCCTCTTCCAGGCCAGCCCTCTGCTGTGGCCCAGGAGTGCAGTGGAGGATGGCCCAAGTGCTTGGGCCCTACACCCCATGGGAGACCAGGAAAAGCACCTGGCACCTGGCTCCGGCCATCGGATGAGTGCGGTGCGCCGGCCGCAGCGAGCCGGCCGCAGCGGCCATTGGAGGGTGAACCAACGGCAAAGGAAGACCTTTCTCTCTCTCTCTCTCTCTCACTGTCCACTCTGCCTGTCAAAAAAAAATAAAATAAAAATAAAAAATAAAAAAATAAAAATAAAACAAAAGTGAGTTACGGAGAGGAGAGATGAGAGAGAGAGAGAGAGAGAGAGAGAGAGAGAGAGATAATATCATCCATCTGCTGGTTCATGCCCCAGATGGCCACAACGGCCAGAACTGGGCCGATCCGAAGCCAGGAGCCGGGAGTTCCTTCCAGGTCTCTCATGCTTGTGCAGGGGCTCAAGCATTTGGGCCATCTTCTACTGCTTTCCCAGCCATATCAGAGAGGTGGGTTGCAAGAGGAGCAGCTGGGACGTGAACCAGCGCCTATATGGGATGCCAGTGCTGCAGGGAGAGGCTTAGCCCACTATGCCACAGTGCCTGTCCCAAGCATCTCCCTAATAAGTTAAAAGAATGAAATTACATGAAGCAATGTTAAGAACATATAAGTCCTTAGATATATGTGCCCAGATGTGCAGAAAAATGCTCATATTTTTACCCTCATACCTGTTTATCTTCCAGATTTTTCTATTCCATTTAATGGTTCTAATTTCTCTCTGAATACTTCCTTTTTAAATTTTTTATTTTTTTTTTATTTTATTTTTATTTTTTTTTTATTTTTGACAGGCAGAGTGGACAGTGAGAGAGAGAGACAGAGAGAAAGGTCTTCCTTTCCGGTTGGTTCACCCTCCAATGGCTGCCGCAGACAGTGAGCTGCGGCCGGCGCACCGCGCTCATCCGATGGCAGGAGCCAGGTGCTAGGTGCTTCTCCTGGTCTCCCACGGGGTGCAGGGCCCAAGCACCTGGGCCATCCTCCACTGCACTCCCGGGCCACAGCAGAGGGCTGGCCTGGAAGAGGGGCAACCGGGACAGAATCCGGCGCCCCAACCGGGACTAGAACCCGGTGTGCCGGCGCCACAAGGCGGAGGATTAGCCTGTTGAGCCACGGCGCCGGCCTTCCTTTTTAAATTTTTTAAAGAGATTTATTTATTGAATTGAGAGGCAGAGTTACAGAGAGAGAGAGAGACAGACAGACAGACAGAGAGACAGAGAGGTCACCATCTGCTGGCTCACTCCCCAAATGACCACAATGACCAGAGCTGAACCAGTTGGAAGCCAGGAACCAGGAGCTTTTTTCTGCATCTCCCACAGGGGTACAGGGGCCCAATCACTTGGGCCATCTTCTACCTCTTTCCTAGGCCATCAGCAGGGAGTTGGATCAGAAGTCGAGCAGCCGGGACATGAACTGGCACCCATATGGGAAGTTGGCGCTACAGGCGAAAATCTACTATGTTACAGCACTGGCTCCTGATTTTTAAAATTTTTTAAACATTCATCTATGTAAGAGGCAGAGTTACCAAGAAAGGGAAGGTCAGGGGAGGGAGTCGGTCTTCCATTCGCTGGTCCACTCCCCAAAAGGCCGCAACATTCAGGGCTGGGCCAGGCCAAAGCCAGGACGTGGTGGCAAGGACCAAAGACTTGGGCCACCTTTCACAGTTTTCCCAGGCACATTAGCAGGGGCTGGATGGGAAGTGAAGGAGCAGGGACTTGAACTGGCACTCATACAGCACATAGGTGTAACAGGTGGTGGCTTAAACCCCTGAACCCCTGTACCAAACTCTGGCCCCTCATCTTTCTTTCTTTAAAGATCTATTTATTTATTTGAAAGAGCAATAGAGAGAGGGGGAGAAACACACAGAGACAGAGAGTCATCTTCCGTCTACTGATTCATTCCCCAGATGGCCACAGTGGCCAGGGCTGGTCCAAGCAGAAGCCAGTAGCAGGGAGCTCCATTTGGGTCTCCCATGTGGGTGACAGGGATCCAAGCACTTGGACAATCATCCACTGTTTTCCCAGGCACATTTGCAGGGAGCTGGCTCTCTTTCTGCCTCTCAAATGGTAACTTAATTCATTTTTCTAAAGAAGGTAGCTTTGTTTTGGTACAAATTGTTTCAAATCTATGAAAAGCAGCTTTTTTCATAAAACCCAATTTTCCATGAACTTTTAAAAACACCCTCGGGGCCAGCACCGTGGCTCACTTGGTTAATCCTCCGCCTGCAGTGCCAGCATCCCATATGGGTGCCAGGTTCTAGTCCCAATTGCTCCTCTTCCAGTCCAGCTCTCTGCTGTGGCCCAGGAGGGCAGTGGAGGATGGCCCAAGTGCTTGGGCCCTGCACCTGAATGGGAGACTAGGAAGAAGCACCTGGCTCCTGGCTTCAGATCGGCGCAGTGCCAGCCATGGTGGCCATTTGGGGAGTGAACCAACGGAAGGAAGACCTTTCTCTTTGTCTCTCTCTCTCTGTCTGTCTGTCAAATAAATAAATTAACTAATTAAAAACACCCTCAGATTTATGTAATATGTGAAGTTACTACTGAGAAACATCATGGTATAAAATATTTACTGAATTTAGAATCAGTAAGATTAATTCATGATTTTTCCATTTTATTACAGAAGCATTATATCTTACCTTTAAATTGAGTAAAGGAATATTTGTGCTACCCTACAAAGGGATGTATGCAGCATCAAAAGCAAAATTAAATACAGCAGGTATGAAAACAGGAAGATTGTACTATGGGAGTCATATGACTGCTATGTTTATCAGAGTCCTAGTACATATAAAGCATAAAAAAAGGGCACAAAATATCTATCAGCTGTAAAATGACTGTTCTCTCAGAATACAGGTTTAATTGTTAATCTATTCAGACAATAACATGACCAATCGTTTTCAATGATTAGAAGGTCAAGATGAACTTAGGAATTAGTGTATTCTATCATAGCTTCATAACAATGGTCTTCCATGTAGGCAACTCACATTCTAAAACCCTGAAGTGTCTGAACTCAGAAAACTTTAACGATTGTAATATCCAAGAGATGTGGGTTCCAGTGCTTTGAGGAAAGAAGTAAAATAGAATATTAATATTAATACCTTGGTTCCCCTGATAGAGTGTCTCCGGTGCATTGCCAGTGCCTTTAGTTGCTATCTCTTCCATTTGGAATAGCTTCTCAGTCTTTATTGACTTTCAAAAACTTTATTCTTTTACATTACGGTGTAGAAAATTACAGTCTAGTTACTTAGTCAAACGTCTCTCAATCTGGGTACCTGTGATGTTTTCTTGTGATTAAACCTAGTTATCCCTTCCAAGAATATTTCAAAACTCTGTGAGCATTATGTTCTTCTTGTTGAATCTTCTCAGAGAGAGCACAGTTTTTTATTTGTTCCATTATTGGTGATGTTAACTTTTGCATTTTAATTAAAATAATAGTTGCCAAATATTTCCACTGTTAAACTATTTGATTTTAGATAAATTTCTGAGAAATTTTATAGAGATAATTTGAGACTAAGTAAATATATCTTTCCTTGTCAAATATTACCTTTTGTATTAGTATAATTAACATCTCTGGGTCATATTAATTATTACTATTGTAGGTGCCAACAGGTGATTTTCTCATCACTCCACTTCTTCCCCTTTTATAACTTAGAATTCTGCTAAAAAGAAAATGTTTTCCTCTCTCCACCTGTTCACTTGTATCATTTACTTTACTGAGAAGGGACTCCTGGATTCCTACTTTAGTCAATGGAATATACTTTGTCCCAGTGATTATTTGCTTAGCTGCCCACTACTTTGCATCTTTTTTTTGAAAGAGAGGCCTTCAAGTTGTCTTTGTTCTCTGGATGTGATTGCACCATTTCGGGAGTCCTTCATTATTTTTGGTCTTAGAAAACAGTTCTAGGGGTGTCTTTTGCAGTTCAGGCCTGGTAACCTGTCATTTCCCCAAAGATTTCGAGGTTCTTCCAGTGGAACAAAATGCTTAGGAACCACAGCCTGAGTACTGCTTGTGTTCAAAAGCACTGGGCTGGAGAATGAGGAAGCATGTTTGTGTATACACACAAGAACTCACATACACTGGTTTACTTTAATTTCTATTTGGAAGTCAGTAACCTAGGGATTCTTCTATTTCCATTGCAACTACAAAGATGCCTTCCTTATTTTCTCTCTTCTTGTATTCATATCTCAACCGTCATAGAGAGAAAAGTGGTTCCCATTGTCCTGGAATGCATATTTATTTAATGATTCCCCCTGCGTGTAGCACGGGTCTCCTGTTCAGCATGCATGTTCTCTCACAGCTAATTCTCACCTTGATCAGGCTCCAGCCCCTTCCCCTTACTACAGAGATGTCCTTTGCTTCCCTCTTAGGTTTTGACCTGCTACCCTGGACAGCCACCTCAGATGCCTTCAAGCAGGGCCCTCCTCACTGCACTTGTTTCCGGAACCCCTGACTCCTGTGCTCCTGCCTTAGCTGACCAAGGTGGAAGACACAGGATTCCATTGAGAAACGCCCATGTCTGAATGCATACAGAAAAATGGGTGTATATACATATATATACATATATATACATATATATACATATGTATGTATACATATATATGTACATACATATATATACATATATACATATATATATATATATATATACAATGAAGAGTATACAGCCATGAAAAGGAAATTTCTGCAACTATGCAATGATGTGGAACATGCCAATCACAGGAGGACAAATACTGCCTGGTACTATTTAAATGAGGTACCTGTAATAGTTAAAAATCATAGACTTTAAGTGTAGAACGGTGATTCCCAAGGACTGGAAGAAGAAATGGAGAGTTGCTAATTAGTAGGTATAGAGTTTCAGTTTAGCCTGATGAGTATGTCCTAGAGATCTTCTGTAAACTATCTGCCTACAATCGGCACTAACACCTTGTATTCTTAGAAATTTGCTAAGAAGGTACATCTCATGGTAAGTGTTCTTGCTATGAGATTTTTTTTTTTAAAAAGCAGAAACCCTATGTGTCTCTTCCCCCTGAGTTCTTCCCCTAGTAGAGGGGACATTCACTAACATCAGGAAAGGCATCTGTATTTGACCACTTCTAAAATTCGATCTGAGAATGCTTCTGAGCCTAAAACCCAGGGCTCTGTTTGTCTCGTTATGTTCTGCTGTGTGCTGCTTCTCTGACTTGTGAAGAGTAAGACCTAATTATCAACAACAGAAAGGTAAGAAACAGACAGGAATATTCAGGCGGGGAGAAATGGTTGCTACTGTGGAAAGAGATCATTTGCCAGACATTTTGTATAGATCTTACACCAACCCTGTGAGACTGGAATTACAATACTAACTTTATGAAGGAGGAAGCTGACAGTGTCCCCAGGGTTATGGTGTACAGGGAGTGGAGGCTCGACTGACAATCAAGTCTGCCTGGTAACAAAGGTCCTGCTCCTACACCTGGGTGTCTGAAATCTGAACATTTCGGGTCCCAAATTAGCTTCCCAGGGGCTGCTTCTTTAATGAACGCAATGCTGATTTGCTCGTTCCCAACATCAAGAGCCTGAAGTCATATATAATGTGTGCTTGTAAGGCATCTTCTGAAAAGATTGCTACAAAAGAGAATGTTATGTAAATGTTCTCTAGGATTACTAATGGCTGCAATTCAGACCATGCGAACTGCGGCATTATTCATGGAGACAAGTGGTTATCAACCCAGGACCAGAGGATATTTCTGAAACATTTAAGCCTTACATGTTTTTTCTGGAACA
Organism: Sylvilagus floridanus; assembly: GCA_949820135.1. Classification (NCBI taxonomy): domain Eukaryota; kingdom Metazoa; phylum Chordata; class Mammalia; order Lagomorpha; family Leporidae; genus Sylvilagus; species Sylvilagus floridanus. The sequence goes on from OX463235.1 coordinate 12,131,439, forward strand.
CATCTGTCAGTTGGACATTTAGATTACAGCAATTAATGACAACTTGCGCTATTTAAGAATAGAGATATGAACCATTTTTTACCTTTTTTTTTTCCTGTTAACATGAGTTCAGGATTCCTGTTGAGCTTTATAAATGTCTTCTAGTAAATGCTTTTAATCTCTCTCTCTCTCTCTAATTCACCATCTGAACATGTTATCTACATGCCTTAACAAAAAATCTTATAAGCATGATCTCAGTAAATACATCAGACTTTTTATCCATCTCTCTTTTTTAAAGGTTCAAGTTTCGGGGCCGGCACCATGGCACAGTAGGTTAATCCTTCACCTGTGGTACTGGCTTCCCATATGGGCGCTGGTTTTAATCCCAGTTGCTACTCCACAGCGCCAGCCCAAACCTAGGAAGTTTGTAGGGACACAGTTAAATCAAATCCATGATCCTGGCCGGCGCCATGGCTCAACAGGCTAATCCTCCGCCTTGCGGCGCCGGCACCCTGGGTTCTAGTCCCGGTCGGGGCGCCGGATTCTGTCCCGGATGCCCTTCTTCCAGGCCAGCCCTCTGCTGTGGCCCAGGAGTGCAGTGGAGGATGGCCCAAGTGCTTGGGCCCTGCACCCCATGGGAGACCAGGAGAAGCACCTAGCACCTGGCTCCTGCCATCGGATGAGCGCGGTGCACCGTCTGCGGCAGCCATTGGAGGGTGAACCAACGGCAAAGGAAGACCTTTCTCTCTGTCTCTCTCTCTCACTGTCCACTCTGCCTGTCAAAAAAAAAAAAAAAATCCATGATCCTTTGTTGTTTCATCGCCATCTCTTCTTATTGTCCTCTGGTCTGAGACTGTTTCTTGACTTTGTTTTGGTTGTTTTTCATGACCTTGAAAAATTTGAATGAGGTAGCCAAATAGTATGTAGCATATCTCTTAATTTATGTGCTGATATTTTCTTATGAGCATGCTGAAATCATTGATTTCCAGAAAGAGGACCACAGAGGCAAATACCCTTCATGAAATTATCATATCCTATTATGTTAACCTTTCCCTTTAGTTAAAATGGTATCTGTCAAGTTTCTCTGTTGTAAAATCACTAGTTTTTCATTTTCATAATTTACTTATTAAAAATGAGTCACTAAGTCCACTCACACTCAGGGGAAAAGAATTAAGCTCTATCCCCTGGAGGGAGAAATATCAAATCATACATGAGCCTATGTGTGTTAAAGCAACAACAGCACTGCATGAATATTATGGGGGAAGGATTCTGAAACCATGCAAGTATCCAGTTTCTCCTTAAGATTTCACCTCTAATATTTTGGGTAGAATTCTGTTACAGTGTTGTGAAAAAAGGGAAATCCTGTGTTTGTTTCCATTATCCATTCACAGATCTTCTATGCATGTCACAACTCTTCCTTAGCCAAGGTAATATAAGCTCCTTTCTCCTGTTATGAACAGCATCCTATCTAGAAAGTAAGGCAGCACTGGTAATGTCCTGGGAATTTTGGCCAACAGCCAATAGCTTTTTGTGTTTCTCTTACAGTATAGTGATAAGAAGTGAGATGCTGGTAATTTTGCTGGAGTGCCTTGGATGTTCTCTCTGAGCCTCTTGTGGGGGACAGCAATAGCCCAGTGCAGAGAACACTGGGCCCTAATAGGGCAACTGGACATGGACACTGATGTCCACTTTCCAAAGCCTTATATACATAGCAGTTCTCCAGGTATCAGGTATCACCATTAAAATGGCCGATTTTACTAATTTCATTTTTCAAGGGTCTTATTTTTCCAAGTACTTCAGAACCTCTATTCAGTCGCCCTTACTAAGAAGAAAAATATTAAATTACAATGAGAAATCCTCATGTGAACTTAAATAATGTCCAGAATTTACTTATCTGATCAACATAATCCTTCCTTCAAGGAAATTCTCCGTGAGTGACTGTACTGCCAACCAGTAGGTGCATGTAAGGATAGAAATCTAAGTGAGAGGATACAGCAAATGATCTTATTGACAGTGCCTGCGGCTCTGTTATACTGCAGTGAAAATCCCAATGCAGGCAGAAAATCCCAGTTCAAAGGCACCTAGTATCTGCGGATGCCAGGAATCTTGGAAGGACATTTAAAAATTTGTGGAAAGTTGAATTAAAACATGCTTATTTTGGTAGAAAAAATTTAATATCCCTGCATTATTTTCATCACATGCATCTTTCATGAACTCTTTGAAGACCCTTTATATGCATAAAATTGAAAATATTTTTGCATCAAAATCAATGTATCTTTTAATTCCACATTCCGTAACTTTAAATTGCCCTCATATTCTTAAATAGACAGTGTAGAAAATATTGAGACATTCCAGTTCTTTGTTTTCTAACCTCTAGATAAGTAATCACAGATTGATAAGACTAGGCCTTCTTTAGATTCATCTATTAAATAATAAATAAGTATTTATTGAGTGCCAGTTGTGCCAGAGATCATAGAGACACTGGGATTCAATCACTCGAAAGCCGTGTGTGGCCTCTGGCCTCTGACAGCAGATTGAATAGATTCCTAGGAGGAAGGAATCTACTTTATATCTGACATACACTCTCATTCTTTGGTAGCCCTTCTCCAGGCAGTCATAAATCAATGCATTTTCTGAAGGGGCTCATTTCACTCTTCAAGTTCACCTTAGCTTTCAGGGCTAAGGGTGCTTCAATTTAGTCTGTCTGTTCACTGCTTGAAAGTCATCTTGAATCATCTGTATCTGGTGGTCAAGATCCTCTCCAGGATGTATGGGGCCTTATGTTTGACAATTTGAAGAGTCCTCTTCAAGAAAGAATACAAAAGTAGGTATTATTTAAAATATTTATTTAGAATGGGAAAATAAAGCCACACACTTTTTTTGGAGTCTTGGATACAGGGTTCATTTATTTTAATGATTCCTTTGGATAATGTTTACGTACAAAGGCAAACTGACTTCTTCCCAAAATACCCTACCAGTCTTAAACTGGCTGTCCCCACGGGGACCCAGGCCTGGGAGGAGCCTTGAACATTTAGCTTCAGCAGTTTCTTGGTATAGCTCTCTCTCTCTCTGCCAGTTGTGCTTTATGGGTAGATCTTCCCAAGGAACAAAGACAGTGGGAGGCTAAAACCAAGATGTGATTCCAAGTTAGACATGAGCAGGACTGTAGATGAGTCACCAAAGTGCAAGTGAAAGTGAGGTTTTGGATGAAAGGAGACCAAAGATGGAGTGAATACCAGAAATACCTAGGAAACAGGCAATAGATAATTAGAGTCTGGGGGGAAATGTAGAATTCATCAACTTAATAATTAAAAGAGCCTTCAAGGATCTGCCACAGAGGCAAGGAAAAGGAGATAAAGACACAGGTATCCAGTGAATCTTATACCTCTGAATCTCAAAGTGTGCTCCCATGTGTGGCTCTGAACCTGATGTCCTAAAACATTGCAATGACCTCATGGGTTGGAGTCAGGCCAAAGACAAAGAAGTGCACGAAAGGAGTTGCATGCCTGGTTCATCTCAAACCATTGTGCATTTAGCATGACCCTCAAACAAGAAAAGAGCCTCCTTTGCCATCAGAGACCGTAGGACCCATTCTGGATACGTGGAGGAGCCCAGAATGGCCTTCTGCTTGTGCCCTACCTGCTAAGGCATAATTGAATACACAGACTTTCTGCTTCAAAACCATTGTCCAGCAAACTATGAATCCTTAGGGAGAGAGGAGACCTCCAGCTCCTTCTAGGGAACAGGATTTTTCAATCTGAACCCAGAAATACTCTCCAGAGTCAATAGACTGCTGTGGGAAGGAAAACTGCTCCTTAAAATGCCCACTAGCTGCTGAAGTTTGGTCTTTTAGGAGAGTAAAATAATTCATGTTGAAGTTAGGTGGTCATATTTTCCTGGGAAAATGTGTATTCTTTTGTGAGTTTACGAAGAAAGGCATCCAGGAGAAGCATGCATAATAAGGAACAGAAAATAGAAAATTTGAGGTTTGAAACAAGCCTAGGGTAGAAGAGATGAGGAAAGCTGGCCCAGGGCAGGGCCAGGGAGCAGGGAAGGGGGCTAGCAGGGGAAGGACTCAACATTGCATGGGAGATGCACTCAGGATGGCCGTGGTTACCTGGGAAAATTCCTGTGGCAGCAATAGTATAGTATTTTTTAGAGTAATGAGATCAATATTGAGTGCAAACTTACTCTACTAGGTCTCAATGACTCATTTTTACCCTCATGTTATAAGAGAGAGTGAACCGTATACAATCACCTTGTATAAGAAAGCTGCCAGGACCAGTGTCCAAACATACAGGAAGCAAAATAAAAAATCCTAAAGAGAATAATCATGATAAAAATACTGATGAGGGAGAAGTTGGCTAGGGCTAGGGGGTAGGCCTGTTCCCATCAAAATCTCAGAGGAGTGTCTTTAAGCTTCCACATGAGAGAGGGTGCATGGTCTTTATGTTTCTTGTTTAACTTAACATAATGATCTCTTTCAGTTCCATCCATTTTGTTGCAAATATTAGGATTTCTTCTTTGTTATGGCAGAAAAGCTTTCCATTGTATGTATGTGCCACATTTTCTTTATTCATCCATTGCTGAACATCTGAGTTTCTTCCCCACCATGGCTATTGTGAATAGACTGGCAATGGACATGGCAGTAGAGGTATCTCTTTCACATGCTGGTTTCACTTCCTTCAGGGACATATACCCAGAAGTGGGATAGCTGAATCATATGCTAAATCTATTTTTAGTATTTTATGGAACATCATACTGTCCCTCATGGTGGTTGTACTAAATTGCATTCCCCCAGCAGTGTGTAATATTCCCTTTTCTCTATATCCTGACCACCATGAGTGATTTTTTGGGCCTTTTGATAACAGTCGAATTACTAGTGTCTGGGAAGAGTGACGGGGATAGGGCTAGAGACAGGTCGCATAAAGGGAGCAAAAACACAGTCAGACAGAAGTAACAGCCTCTTGTGTTCCACAGCACAGTGGGATGACTGTAGTTCACAGTAGCGTGTTATCCACTGTGTGAAGAATTGAGGAAGAGGGGTCGGTAGGCTCCAAAAAGGGCCAGGGAGCTGGAGGTGCTGGCCGTGTGATTCCATCAGTTTGTAGTGTATGCGTGTGTTGAAAAGTTGCACTCTGTGTCATAAAGTGTGCAAGCACCACATGTTAATACAAAGAAATAACAACCCTCAGAGGATCTGCAAAGGCTTCTATAGTCCCTGGAATATAAGATATTATAAGGGATGATCCCAGAAGGTTCAAGAAGGTGTGCTATCCAAACTGTGGAAATCTAACTTTCCCCAAGAATGGTCACACGATCTTGGGCAAATCACTTTTACAGCCTAGGGCTCAGCTTATTACCTGTAAAGTACAGACTTGAACATTTGGTGAAGTCAAATTTCTGACTTTACCCATAAAATAAATCTCCTTTCCTCCTCACAGATAAAGAGGAACTAAGCAATCAAACATGAGGGCTGGTGCTGTGGCTTAGAGGGTAAAGCAGTGGAAGATGGCCCACCTGCAGTACCACCATCCACTCCCTGCTCATGTACCTGGGAAAGCAGTGGAAGATGGCCCAAGTCCTTGGGCCCCTGCATGCATGTAGGAGACCTGGAAGAAGCTCCTGGCTCCTGGCTTCAGATCAGGTCAGCTCTGGCTGTTGAGGCCATTTGGGGAGTGAACCAGCAAATGGAAGATCTCTGTCTCTCTTCCTCTCTGTGTGTAACTCTACCTCTCAAATAAATAAATAAAACCTTTTAAAAATAATGAAATCCTAATATTTCCACAAAATGGATGGAACTGGAGATCATTATGCTAAATCAAACAAGCCAGACACAGAAATATGAATGCCATGCATCCTTTTTCTTGTGAAAGTTTAAAAGCACTCCTCTGAGGTTTTGATGGGACACTACAAATGCAAATGGACTTGTGGCAAACAAGGAATAACAGATCAACGAATCATTGATGTACACATGCATGTACCACGTTACTTACAAAAGGTAGTGGAAAAGAGAATTCAAATGTAAGTTTATTTGGGAGCAAAAATTTTAGAAAACCATGAAGTTTTTTCATAATACACATATTCCATGATCTATGGAAGAGCCTCACATGCATGGATCTCAAAATGTGTTGCACTAAAATGTTTTAAAAAAAGATTTATTTATTTGCTGGCAAGGAAAAGTGTCAGAGAGGGAGAGAGAGGGAGAAGGAGAGGGAGAGGGAGAAAGGGAGAGGGAGAGAGAGGAAGAGGGAGAGGGAGGGAGAGGGAGAGGGAGGGAGAGGAAGAGGGAGGGGGGAGAGGGAGAGGGAGGGAGAGAGGGAGGGAGGGAGAGAGGGGGGAGAGGGAGAGGAAGAGGGAGAGGGAGAGGGAGAGGGAGAGAATGTCTTCTATCTGCTTATTCACTCCCCAAGTGGCTGCAACAGCTAGGTCTGGGCCAGGCTGAAGCCAGGAGCCAGGAGCTCCATCCTGCTCTCCCACATGGGAGGCAGTGGCCCAAATACCTGGGTCATCTTCTGCTGTCTTGCCAGGTGCATTAGCAGGAACTTGAATTAGGAGAGGAGTACCTGTGCCTGGAACAGGCACTCTGATTTGGGATATGGGCATCACAAGCAGTGGCTTAACCTACAGCGCCATGACACTGGCCCCTTAAACTTACCTTTTAATTTCATTTTCCACAAACATTTAGAGACTACTCATGTTACTGGTGTATACACACACACACACACACACACACACACACACACATATGGAAAATGACATTTCTAAATATTCCAGTTTTAAAAATAACATACTATTTCTTGCCTCTTCACAGAATTTTTTTTTAGATAGCACATTTTAGTTTCTTGGTTTACTTTTCCATTTTTTTGTCTGGATTGGGGATTTTCTACATTTGAGTCTATTTGTCTGCATCATGACTTGCCACATGCCTTTTTAAGTTACAGCTTCCTTACTTTCCATTTTTTTCCCCACTCCTTTATTGAGCAGCTCCACTGCTTCTGGAGACTGAATATTCCCATCATGAGAGATTGAGGTCATGAGATTCCAGTTCCAAAGTAGGACAGTCCTGGATAAATCACACAGTTTATTGCACTAGTGATGTGTATGCCTAAGTCAAATATATTTGCTTACCTTAGGAGAGTAACATACACCTGTGTATGAATAGACAAAAACAAAGATAGGCTTGTACTGAGAAAGAGAAAGCAGAAAGAAGAAAGAGAAAAAGAGAGACTTTATATATTCATATAAAAATTTATATGTGTATGTATATATATGTGTCAAAAGATATATTTACACACATGAGCATATCTCTCTGTGTGCATCCAGAAATATTAGCAGGGGGATAGAAGGACAAAGAGTCTTGGTTTCAATCCTCACTTACCAATGGTGTAAATTTTAGCAAGTCATGAATTATTTGAGCCTGTTTCCTTCCCTGTATAGTGACTGAAACACCCTCTTCCTTATAGGGTGTAGTAAATGTTTAACAAAATATGTGTGTATTAGCTGTTACTTATATAATCATAAAATGAAAGACATTCAATTTTTCTTTTCATTTTTGAATACTTTATTTAAAACCAAAATATACCAAATTCAGTCCCACACTCTTCACCTGTGACATCACTGCAGGGTTTTTCCTCCCTGGTTTGAATTATACGTGAAACCCACCACGTATCCGAGCCATGAAATCATGAGAAAGGCCCAGCCTCTCATCCCCCGAAGCTGCCACTGCTTCCTGATCCAGGATGCCCTGTGGCATGTCAGCCCAGAGCACCCTCTGTGGCTGCTCACAGCTCTGACTCTCGCCGAGGTCCCCTTTGCTGACCTCATGCAATGCACTAGACTCAGGGGAGATACTAAGAGTTGAACCTTCATAGACAACCAAGTAGCTGTCACTCAACTGAGCTCCTACCTTCCCTGGTACTCCTTGTTAGAGGATACACCCCTGCCTCCTGGAGCCCTCTCAAATCCCACCTTCTCTGGCTTCAGAAAGCTTTTTCCTGAACTAGCCTCTTCCCTCCCAGCACAAACTTCTCGACTTGTCCATGCAATCGTGGAAAAATCAACCATAATCCCTTGCAGGGCCAGGATTCTAAAAATTCTAAAGTGAAAAGGGGAGGCACTGCTCCAAGGCAAAATGTCTGGTGGTCTCTCAACAGGGGCATTTTGAGTTTTATAAGGATACTTATAATGAGATGATACTTAGTAAGGAAAAAAGTGCTTCCTACATATTCATTTAGTGTAAACAAGTGTTTAGTTACCTTAATGGTACTGATAGTAATAATTAATGCAGCCACTTAAAGTGGTTCTTTATTTAAAGGAGATTAATTCCATTCGATTTGTCACCTATTCTAGCAAATAATTTTTTTCTGTTTGGGTATCGATTTAGTGTAGGTAGTGAAAGGAAAATATTGCCTTCCTAATACTACAATTCCCAGGTGATTGAGGTGTTACAATTGGCAACTAAGGAATGAATCATAGAGGCAATCATAGAAACTACACCTTTTTGGGGGTAAAATCCCAATTGTTGGAGATTCTTGAGCATATTCATTCATTTTGTTAGTTTTCCCTTCTAGTTATCTTGCAAGAACACTGTGATAAAATATGAGAGGAGGTAGGGTAGAACAGCTCAATTCTAAAAGCTTGAGAATTGAAGGGGTTTTTCTCTAAGACGACAGGCATAGACCTATGGTACAAAGGACGATGGGAGGGTGTTCTTGTCATAATGCCTGACAATGCCCCAAATAGTAGCCAGTCATCAAGAATCTCTGAAGGAGGTCAGTATGGAATAGAGCATTCAACTGATCAAAAGCATACATTAGAGGGCTGGCACTCAGCCTGGTGGTTAAGAGGATTACCTGTGTGCCATATCCAAGCATCTGTGTTTGAGGCCCAGCTCCCGACTCTAGCTTACTGTTAATACAAACATTGGGAGGGAATAGTGGTGACTCAAGTAATTGGGTTCTGCCACCCACACAGAAGACCTGGATTGAATTCCTGGCTTCTCCTCCCACTAGTCCCAGTTTCAGCTATTGCAGGTATTTGAGGAGTGAATCATTGAATGAGAGCTCTCTGTCATTCTTTCTCTGTGTCTCTACCTCTCAAACACACACACAGCGAGAAATACATAAATAATGTTTTAAGCCACTGAAATTTTGGAGGCTTTATTACTTAGTGAACAACCTAACCAACACAACCAGTGCAAAACCTTTTTTCAAAAAAATTAGTGGTTGTCATAGTTCTCATAACCCTTGTCTTCATCACCATCATCACCACCATTACCATCTACTTTCTGCTGTTCTCTTTTCTGTAACCTCATTCTACCTTTGAGTCTCCTTTGCTCCACTCTGCCTGAGTCCTAGTGGTTTTTGTTCACTTCTTGATAGTTCCAGTCTTATGTTTAAGGTTCTCATATTGGCTCTTTTCCCTTCCTGGTTGGAAGCCTATTTTTGCTCCCATTAGCTCACATCAACAGGTTGTTAACTGATATTGGTTTTTCTCTTAATGGTCTTTAAGTATTCCCTGACACTTGGGAATTATTGGACTAAAGACTTTTTCAATACAGCAGGGTTGATTTTTCCTATCAAACCATTTCTTTCAGTCTTTCCATTCTTGCAAAGTGACACCTTAACGCACCATTACTCAAGTCAGAAGTTTGTAAGTTTTAATTTTTCCTTTCTTCCTCTTACCCTATCTATATACATCTAAAATAATGTTTTTGTTAATTCTGTCTCCAAAATTTGTCTTTAATTTGTCAGCTTCTCCCAAGTTTTCCATCTCTAATACAAGTCAAGCAGCCATCACCTTCTTTATAATCACACAACAATCCCTTTATGGGTGGCCACCTTTCCTGCTCTTGTCTTTCTCCACTTTATTCTTGATATGACAGCCAAGGTAATCTGGGAAATAAAGACAAAAAGAAAAATCTGACACTTGCCTTTTTCTTGTTTAGATCCTCTTATGTTTTTCACATGCCCTTAAGCTAAAATCCCAAACCCTTACCATGTAGAATCTGTGAGATCTGACTCCTCTCCTGCTTGGTCTTCAGTATTCGTACGGCATTTGTCTGCAATCCACTGTTGTCCTTCACTGTGTATGGAATATCCACCACCTGGAGGCCTGCTTCCCTCACCCCCAACTTGTTCTCATGATTGAAGCAGCATTGGCTTAATCACGCCCTTCTGATGGAGCTCCTGTTTAACCATCTTCCTAAGTGGATGCTGTATCATCCCTACTGGCGTTGTGGCTATCCATGCCCATACACTTGGCTCCACACACACATGCACACACACTTGTTTCTTAATTTATTTTGTGGTACTAGAAACTTATCATAAGTTGTGCAGGTTGAGGCCATTTCTATTTTATTAACCAAAATGTTACCAAGTTGTTGAATCAATAAATACTGGTGATTATTTCAAAGGCTATCATATAATCTTTGCAGAGCATTAATTGCTTAGAACAATAAGAGAGGGATTCATAACTTCTGCCATTTACTACCACTGTTATTACTCAGATCACAGCCTATCAGTTGCCGATCTTATTTGTATCATACTTACTGACAAGCACCCACGCATTCCAGCACAGCCTACGGATTAAAAGCACAATTTAACCTATAATTAAAGAAAATATGCTCCAATTTAAAAATTTATCTGTAGCAACTGAAACACCAAAAATATATAATATCCCTTGAATAATTCTTTGACATTTAAAATTTTAAAATGTTATCTTCTAAAATATTTATCTGAAAGGAAGAGAGATATATAGAGAAACAGAGAGAGAGAGAGAGAGAGAGAGAGAGATATCTTTCATCTGCTGGTTTCCTCCTCACATGCCCACAACAGCAAGGCCAGTTGAATCCAGGAGGCTGGAAATCAATTCAAGTCTCCTACTAGGGTGGAAGGTACCCAGGTATTTGAGCCAAGGTGCATATTAGCTAGAAGCTGGAATTAGAAGTAAAGCCAGGACTTGAAACCACAACTTTGATATGGAATACAAGTGCCCCAAGCAACATCTTAAGCAGTGCACCACATAATCACCCCCTGCTAATGCTATTTTAAAATTGATACATACGTGGATAGATATGGATGATGAAATATCACTCTCAAATGTCATATAATGATATTAGAGAATAAAAGTGAGGTTTGAGGCCCCTTAAGGTAAAAAATGATTAACCACCAAATTTTTAGAGTTGAAAGAACCTTAAATATAATGGAGATAAACATGAAAATCCTATTATAAATGTAAAATGCTAATGAACCATTTTTCTCCATCTTGGTGTAATTGCTTGTATACATCCCTGTACACTCCAACATTATCTCACCTGTTGTTATTCCACTGGGTTTTCTTTGAACCACTTTTACCAACCCGAAGCCATTTTCTACATAGAAGACAGAGTCACTGCCCTCATTCCCTTAAAACTCTCCAACTCTGCATCATTTCCCTTAAATGAAGTCAGTCCTTGAGCCTGCATCTAAGACCCTAAATGACCGGTCTGATGCCAGTCTGCCTGCACGACCATCTCCTTTGATTCACTTCAGTTAACTCCTCTGTGGTCTCTCTGGCTCAGGCCTGATTATGGAGTGGGCTCCTTCCAAGGAGCTCAGGGCCTTCTATTTGTTGTTCTTTTTTACCTCAGTTGTCCCTGCTTGAGTCTTTCATACTGTGTGACTCTTACTCACCACTCATTCCTATGTTGACATGCATGGAATCTCTTCAGAAGTGGATTTTCCAGTTATGCAGCCTAAAATGTTCCCTCTGCTTTCATGCCTATCATATACTTTTTGAAGTACTCTCCTATTCCCTGTTTCCTTGGGCTTTTCAATCATAAGTTAAAAATCATATGATTTAACTGATGACTCATCACCTCCTCCACAGGATTCTTCCTCCATGAAAGTAAAGATTTTCTCCATTTTGTTTGCCACTGTACAACAGTACCTTACAAAGTTAATAGAAATGAGATTAAAAAATAAATGCATGTTGGTGCAAAAATCTTGAAAGCCACATGCAAGTTTTTTCATAATACAAAAATTCCACGAATGTTTTGAAAAGCCTTCATATCCCCAGATCTTAGAACTATCTCATGCAGGTAATAAATACCTACAGAAGACAGGATGGAAAGAAGAGAAAGCAAACACATGAATGTGTTCATACATGGGAGATATATGTATGGAGAATTCTCCCAGCCATTCTGTCCACCTAGTAACTCTGCACAGGAAAACATGGTCATAATTCATTTTAAGTGGGCTCCCAGGGTGAAGACAGAGCTCTGTCTCACCCCTCTGAAAGCATGATGGTTGGTTAGCAGCACAATGCAGTCACTGCATGTCAGAGTCAGGTCTCATGGGCTCTGACACTTGACTGGCTCCCTGGCTCTGTGCCTTCTCCATAATCAGACCTCACATTGTCAAAGGGCGTGAATATGTATTTCAAGTTTACTTAAGAGAGCAGTAGTAATTAATGTCGTTATATTAACGGCAAACAGACTTCTACCAACCAGCTCAGTATCCTGTATGAATATAAAGGATTGTTTAAGATTGTATTTATTTATTTGAGAGGTAGAGTTACAGTTGAGAATGGGAGAGACAGAAAGGTCAGCTGGTCCACTCCCCAAATGTCCCCAGTTGTAGGAGCTGGGCCAATCAGAAATAGGAGCCAGGAGCCAGGCGTTTCTTCCAGGTCTCCCACATGGGTGCAGAGGCCCAAGCACTTGGGCCATCCTCCACTGCCTTCTAAGGCCACAGCAGAGAGCTGGATGGAAAGAGGAGCAGCCAAGATTTGAACCGGTGCCCATATGGGATGCTGGCACCGCAGGCGGAGGTTTAGCCTACTGTGCCACAACACTGGCCCCTTTAAAGCATTTTTAAATAACCCATATCCATCCTTAGCTACTAGAATGTTGGAAGTGTGTGCAGTTCTACAGCTTGCCAGAGGCCCACAGTTTTCATGGATGGTTTGATTCTGGGAACTGTCTGTCAAGTATTAAATAACACACAAAAGATGCACCAGCTTTCTGATTTGGAAAGTGACAGACAAGGAAGTTGCCATTTGCCCCTGGGTTTAAGGGAAATGAGAGAGAAATTGTTCCAGTGACTTGGTGCTGCTGAGCAAATACATCTAATCTCGGAAAATAGGAGGCCCTTGGGGGAGAATATAGTGATATCATCGTGTTTCCCATAGCTCCTCGCAACAAACTCCCTGTGGCTGTGTAGAGGAGCAGAACAGAAGCCTCTGTTCATCAAACCAAAGAGGCATGCCAAAGATAAAAAGGCAAATCCTTTCAAAGAAAGCACCATATACAAGGTGCTAATTAGGAATGCAAGGGTGGAAAACAAGAGCCACTACTCTTGAAGGAATATTGAAACGGGTGCCCCAAAATGATCTGCTGAAAATTCTCTGTACTTTCCAAAAACAAAAGACAGACATATATATTATTAAAAAAAAAAAAAAACATGCTGAAAATTGTGTAAAACTCTCAACATCTTGCTACACAGGAATAGCTGTTGGAAATATTTTAATGTTACCTTCCGAAAGTTCATATTAAAAGCATTTTGTAAAGCCATGTGTATTCCTTTTTTTTTTTTTAAAAGATTTATTTATTATTTGAAAGTCAGAGTTACAGAGAGAGAGAGAGAGAGAGAGAGAGGTCTTCCACCTGATGGCTCATTCCCCAATTGGCCACAACAGATGGAGCTGCGCTGATCTGAAGCCAGGAGCCAGGAGCTTCTTTTGGGTCTCCCATGTGGGTGCAGGGGCCCAAGGACTTGGGCCATCTTCCACTGCTATCCCAGGCCACAGCAGAGAGCTGGATAGGAAGTGGAGCAGCTGGGACTAGAACCAGCACCCATATGGGATGCCAGTGCTTCAGGCCAGGGTGTTAACCCGCTGTGCCACAGCACCAGCCCACCATGCATATTCCTGTATATCATGATAATTAACAATTCAGCATCATCACATCCTATTTTATCATAATTTAATTAAGCATTTACCTGTAGCTGCATTTTAGATATCTTTCAATTGCTTTCACTAATTTGTTTTACCCACATATGTACAGATACATATAAAGGAATGATGAAAAAGAACACACAGTATACAAATTTATTATTTATATTATAAAATTGTAATTTAGTCTCATCCTAGATCCTTGATTATAACGCTGCCTATGGTACCTGCTCCCATTTAAGTTAGACCAAGGCTGGCGGGAATGGATTCTGTGTTTTGAATGAACAGTACTTGAGCTTCCTCTTGTGGTGGAGCACTTTTTTTTTTTTTTTTTTTTTTGAGTCACTTGTCACTTGGGAGCCTGTACCTGGAGATCTAGGAGTACAGCTGCCCTGACACAGCTGTCCTGAGTCCTCTTCCAGCACCCTCAGCCTTGAACCACTAAAGAGAGCCTCTGACACCATGCAGGTGGTCCTGGCCTCAGGCTCCCACTGGGGTCAGGAGTCTCAGACAAGCAGATAGGTCCCCTAGCTCTTTAATCTACCAATCATCAGATACGCTCCAGCCAGAGTGGTTGACCTTTTATTTCCCCCAGGCTCAAGCTTAAAGAGGGTTGATACCATGGAACCTACCACTGGTTTTCTTCAAGCTCTTGCACTTGGCTTAATACAAGAAGTCATTCTTTCTTCATCTGACAAAGGGAATAGTTCAGAATTCTGACAGTTCTCTCGAAAGAAACTTTGACAACTCACAACTTTTCACCTTTTCACAACTCACATTTTTATAGGTAAAATGTGAGTAACTGCTGTAGCTGGCAGAAAGAGCTTTAGTAACTTCCAGTACATTCCTTTGAGGCAACGGAAAGCTTGTTCTAGGACATGGAGGTGCAAAGAACCTACTGTATATTTCTTAACCTTTGGGTTTCAGTTAAAATGTAGAGGGAAAAAGTCACCCATTCATTAATTTCTGTGTGTTTGTACATGTTTGTATAAATCATATCATGTAATTATTATAATTTTATTGGTGCTTGCATAGTATGAATCAATTATATATTATCTCCATTACAGTATTACTATATTGATGTATTTGGTCATATATTATACAACAATGCATGTGTACACATATTTAATACTTCACAAACTGTACATAGAAACTCATTGTATGGAATAAAGTAATTTTTAGAGGGGAGGGTTTTCATTTATTTTCCTAGGAGCATACCAGTAACTCACATTTTCTGTTTTTATACCATTTGTGTACAATATATTTACCTAAAGAGTCATAAATTTCATTGGAATTTTCATAATAATTATCAATTTTATGATATTGAACAATACTTTATAAACTATTTCCATATTACGCTTGACATATTTTATGTTTATTTTTTATTTCTTATTTTTTAAAAGATTTATTTTATTTTATTTGAAAGGCAGAGGTAAAGAGAGAGAGAGACGGAGAGAGGTCTTCCATCCACTGGTTCACTCCCCAGATGGCTGCAACAGCCAGGGCTGGGCCAGGCAGAAGCCAGAAACCAAAAGCTTCATATTTGTCTCCTACATGGGTAGCAGGAGCCCAAGCATTTGAGCTCATTCTGCTGCTTTCCCAGGTGCATTAGCAGGGAGCTAGATAGGAAGCGGAGTAGCCAGGTCTCAAACCGGCTCTCATACGGGATACCAGCATTACCCACTATGCCACAATGCCGACCCCTAATTTCTCATTTTTAAATTAATGTTTAAAATTTTTAAAATTCATTTAGGGTGAAAAGATTCATGTATTCATACATACAGATTTAAGAGCGTAATGATACTTCCATGGCCCCTCCCTCCCTGCTTTGTTCCTTCTTCTTTTAAAATGCTTTTCCTTGGAGCGGACATCCAACCTACCTAGTGGTTGAGATGCTGGTTGGCACCTCTGTGTCCCCACACTGGAGTACCTGGGTTCATCTGCATATTCCATTTCCTGACTCCCACTTCCTGCTAATGTGGACTCTGAGAGGCGGCGAAGCTGTGTCCAGTGTTGGAGCTCCTGCCACCCACATGCGAGACTTGGATTGAGTTCTGAGCGCCTTCATAGGCTCTCAGTCATTGCGGACACTGGAAAAGTGAACCAGAAGATGGGAACTCCACTGTCTCAATTTTTTTTTTTTTAAAGTGTTTTCTTAACTTTCTTCCTTGTTTTCTGTGGTTCCTATTTTGTGATTTTTCTCTTTGTCAGCCATTGACCTTAGCTTTTGATCTCATTTATGAGTGTAAATTTTCATATAATTTTGATAAAGGTAGCAGATATTTCCTATGGCGCAATTGCAGAGCACCTCTGTATATAGAAAGTTATATGTCTGGCCATCACTTATAGCTACAAATGATTCCATAATGTCTCTATTGAGATAGCCTATGATCTCTCTGCTTTGTCTGTACAGAGATTTCTCTAGGACTCATATCTAACTATCTTCCTCATTTCTTCTGTTGACCACATGCTTGCGCACACAATCTTCTTTTTCAACTCAGGTTTGAAGCCTGACTAACAGAACTTTATAACACGTTTCAAGGATTTGGCACCTTGTGTTGAATGGTAGTGTAAGCAGAAGCAGGTGACCAACATTTGCACCCATTCTTCCCATGATAGAAGTAGTAGATACAGCCACAACAGTGAATTCTTCTGAACAGTGGTTCTTCTGAACTTCTTCCTGGAAGTGATGTTGCAATAATCACTGTATTCTGCATTTGAGAATTTCAAACAACCCACAAAATGGGTGCATCAGATCCCATTCACTGGTTCTAGCACTTGTTATGTCCAATCTGTGAGTTTGGTGAACTACCATCATGATCATTCTGACTTATTCTAGAAGACTGTACCCTATTTTAGACATGTGAAATACTGCTATCAGAAATCTCTCATAAAGGAAAATAATAAGTAGGAGAAAATAAAAGATAGGTTTGCATAGACTCTATGCTGAAGTCCTATCCCTTATAATTTTTATCTATGTAAACCTGGGCAAGTTTCTTAACTTGTATGATCCTTGGCTTCCTTGTCTTTAAAATTGGAGTAATATGAAAAGTTATTATGAAAATTAAATATTAAATATATGTAAAACATCAAATGTTGTGCATATTCTCAATTTTTTAAAAATTTTATTTGACAAGCAGAGTTAGATAGTGAGAGAGAGAGACAGAGAGAAAGGTCTTCCTTCTGTTGGTTCACCCCCAAAATGGCCGCTATGGCCAGCGCTGCACTGATCTGAAGCCAGGAGCCAGAAGCTTCTTCCTGGTCTCCCATACAGATGCAGGAGCCCAAGCACTTGGACCATCCTCCACTACCCTCCTGGGCCACATCAGAGAGCTGGACTGGAAGAGGAGCAACCGGGACAGAACCCGGTGCCCATACGGGATGCCGACCAAGTGAGCCATGGCGCTGGCCCCTCTCAGTTCTTTATAAGAGTCCCCCCCCCCCATTTACAGCAATGTCACCATTTCCAGGTTTTAAAGCTGAAGGCATTTGGAAAATCTTCTTATCCTCCTCTTCTGTCTTCTTTAACATTCAGTTATTTGAGTATGGTTTGGGGTGGGGGACTGTGTGGAGGACTGTGAACTGAGCTAACTATGCAAAGGTTCCTCCAGCAGTTTATATTAGTCAAATATTATGATTATGTTGATCAAAATTCATCAAGGAAGATGCTCCAGAAATAAAATTAATACTGTGGGAAAACTTAATATCTATGTCTATTTATATGTAGAAAGATACTCATGCCAATTAAACATGCATGCATATTTGTATATACATAATATTCAATATTGAAATGAACCACAAACAGTAAATATTTTAACATCAGTTGAATAATACCAGGGTACTTCAAAAGGTTTGAAATTAGATGATTTTGGGCTGGCGCTGCGGCTCACTTGGCTAATCCTCCACCTGCGGCGCTGGTACTCTGGGTTCTAGTCCCGGTTGGGGCGCTGGATTCTGTCCCGGTTGCTCCTCTTCCAGTCCAGCTTTCTGTTGTGGCCCAGGAGTACAGTGGAAGATGGCCCAGGTCCTTGAGCCCTGCACCCACATGGGAGACCAGGAGGAAGCACCTGGCTCCTGGCTTCGGATCGGCCCAGTGCGCCCGCTGTAGCGGCCATTTAGGGGGTGAACCAATGGAAAAGCAAGACCTTTCTCTCTGTCTCTCTCTCTCTCACTGTCTAAATCTGCCTGTCAAAATAAATAAATAAATAAATAAGAAATTAGATGATTTTGTTTTGGCACAAAAAAATTTTGAAATCCATGCATATGAGGAATCTGAGAATTTCATGAAAGGGGACAGCATGGTGGCACAGTGGGTCAAGCTGTCACCTGTAATGCTGGCAACCCATATTGGAGCACTAATTTGAGTCCTGGCTGCTCCCCTTCTGATCCAGCTCCCTGTTAATGTTCTTGGGAAGGCAGCTGAGGATTGCCCAGTACTTAAGAGTCCTGCTACTCATTTAGGAGACCTGAATGGAGTTCCAGGCTCCTGAATTCAGTCTGGCCCACCTTGGCCATTGTGGACATTTGGGGAGTGAACCAGCAGATGGAAGGTCTCTTTCTCTCTGTCTCTCTGTAACACTGCCTTTCAAATAAATAATAAACACTTTTTAAAAGTTTATGAAAAATCTATATTATGCTCAATTGGAACTGCCCCAAATGATGGAGTTAGAATTGTGCCAGGGGATTCCAATACAATCCCATCAAGGTGGCATGTACCAAGGCCATCTCATTAGTCCAAGTGATCAATTTCAGCTCACAATTGATCACACTGATAGGTCTAAAAGTCAAAGGGATCACACAAACAAGACTAGTGTCTGCTAATACTAACTGATAGAATGAAAAAGGGAGAGAATGATCCAACATGGGAAGCAGGATACACAGCAGACTCATAGAATGGCAGATGTCCTAAATAGCACTCTGGCCTCAGAATCAGCCCTTAAGGCATTCGGATCTGGCTCAAGAGCCCTTGAGAATATTTTAGGCATGGAAAGCTAAGACACTCTGAAAAACAAACAAACAAACAAAAAGACCTAAATGAAAGATCTCTGTGAGTGAGATCCCAGTGGAAAGAACAGGGCCATCAAAGAAGGAGGTACCTTTCTCTGAAGGGAGGAGAGAACTTCCACTTTGACTATGACCCTGTCGCAATAAGATCGAAGTCGGCGAATCCTAAAGGCTTCCATAGCCTCGGCAACTCATGACTAGAGCCTAGGGAGATTACTGACGCCATAAACAAGAGTGTCAAATTGTTAAATCAACTTCAGGAGTCACTGTGTACTTACGTCTCATGAGGGATCTGTCCTTAATGTGTTATCCAATGTGAAATAATGTTATTACTAGTACTGAAACAGTATTTTTACACTTTGTGTTTCTGTGTGGGTGCAAACTGATGAAATCTTTACATAGCATATATTGAATCAATCTTCTGTATATAAAGATAATTGCAAATGATTAAAAAATCTTGGTGTTAAACTGGAAATTGCATAGATAATTAATCAATTCTTTAAAAAAATCATGTAGGATCTCTGTCCTTAACATGCTATACATTGTGAATTAATACTATAACTAGCACTCCAACAGTATTTTCATTTTGTGTCTCTATGTGAGGGCAAACTGTTGAAATCTTTATGTAATATGTACTAAACTGATCTTCTGTGTATAAAGAGAATTGAAAATGAATCTTGATGTGAACAGAAGGGGAGAGGGAGTGGGAAAGGGGAGGGTAGCGAGAGGGAGGGAAGTTGTGTGGGGGGAGCCATTGTAATCCATAAGCTGTACTTTGGAAATTTATATTCTTTAAATAAAAGCTTTATAAAAAAAGAAGTTTTCATGAATTTCAAAGGTTTTTTGCACCAAAATAAACATCCTTTAATTCTACTTTTTCATAAATGCATTGAAGTATACTTGTATATTTTGTCATAAATGCTTAAAGAGCCCTTTGAAAATATGAATGTGTTTCATCCCATATAATGAGTTGTATAGTCATTAAACAGTTGTGTAAATATACTTTACTAATGAAGGAAATTATCACAGATGCTATGTAAAGTTAATAAAGCAGAATGAAATTTCTTAAATGCTAGATAACTCCAATTCTGTTAATGATATATAGCATGCGTATAGTCAATTAAAAATTGGAAAGAAATATACTAAAAAAATAATGATTATTTCCTAGTGATGACATTTATTTTTCTTCTTATTTTATTTGTAAACATGTAATATTTTTCTAATTAGAAAATAAAATTAAACTTCTCTAAAATGATGCATTTCTGATCACCCCAAATCAATTATATTCTAACTAAAATATGTTATATTGTTATGAAAATTAAATATACAGTAAGCTCAAGTGATGTTAAAACTCATATCAGCCACTTCTAGAAAACAACTGAATAATGTCTACAATGACTTTTCAAAGTGGTCATACAAGTTAAGCCAGCAGGCTATTTTTGCGCTAAGTAACCAGGAAATTATTTAAAGAAGTTATTCTTGACCATGGAGGCTCACAGATTTCTTTACAAACCTTATGCAGTTCATCATTATAGACTCGCTTTTATCCCATACTAATCTATACACAAGCAGTACTTACAATTTCAAGGGCTTACAGACCTTATTAAACTGGTTCATAGACCTGCAACTTCCTTCCAAAAGAAAAAGTAATACATATTAGTTGTCAGTTTACGTATGATAATGAATAGACTGAAGTCATTTCAATCAAGTCAAATAATACTAGAATGTATAAATAAATCAAATATAAGAATAGGCTAGAATTCATATAGCCTTCAAATATTTACAAAGACAATGTGTTGCCACGGAATATGACAAATATTTTAAGTTATAATACAAACAGTAGGAAAATAATGCTATAAAAATGGTCACATTTGGGAAAAATGAAAATATACAAATGTACAACTTACTGTGGTCTTAACATAGTAAAATTTCTGGTTGATTATTTTGTTCCTTTTCATACTTTCAATAGCACTATCTTAAGAAGATAAGCAGAAAGCAAAGAGAAAATCATTACAACTATCTGTTTTGGAAATGTTTGTGGCATGAGGCGCCTCTTCTTTTTCATTGCAGGAAAGACTCAGAGTAATGCTCATTTGTTTTAGATTTTAAACTGGAATCTGCTGGACGAGCAACTTTTATTTTCTTTTTAAGAATGCCTCATTTCTCAAACTCCATGGTATGCTTTTCAGTTATCTGGGTTATTTGGATCCAAGGAAGACTGTTATACCTTGTATTCATGTCACGTGTTTTAATATTCAAAATAAATTTGCATCTGTTCCCATATTTACTTGATACCTCCCTGTAGGTTTAGCCTAAAAGATGTGAGCACTTAGTGGAAGTTATCAATGAGAAAACGAGGATAAGTAAAAAGGTATGACTCCCTTTTACAGCTATTTCTCTCTCTGTTTTTTTTTGGTTTCATTTTAAACACAGATTTTCATAAGCTTTGCTTCAAGTTGGAAAACATGGCAAAAGTTAACGTGCATATTTAAATGTGTGAGCTCAACAGAAATAATTAATACACAGTTTATAATTATAAGAACATCAAACAAAAGGAAATGTTTATTAAAAAAGTTTAATTTACAGAAGATAGATATGGAAAAAACTGAATTGTATAAACTATTTGAAAATCTTTCCTTACAATATTTTTAGTCTTAGGTTGATTTGATTTTTAATAAGTTATTATTTTCCTTGAAACCTTTACAAACATTACTTGATACTTGTTTGCTTCTTGTTCATTGCTTAGAGAATGATCACTTAGCTGTGTTCATTGTTTTGTTCTTTTACTTAAATAGATGATTTTGTCTTTCTCTTACAAAATGGAAAAGGATGTTGTTGTTGAAAACTCTGCTAACAATGGAAGGAGAATTAACAGGCCCGAGGGGATGTCTGGATATGAGCAGATATTGGCTGAAGTCATGAACTTTATTATCACTTACATTTGAAAGGTTCTAGTTTATCCCTGCACTAGCACAACTCAAATGAACAAAGCTATGTTTCTCTACAAAATCACATTACACTCTCATTTCAGATGAAAAGTCCCTGTTTAATAAAAGGAAAGTGAGATAAGGGGTGCATGCAGGAAGAACACGCCTCGGGGAACCTGAGTGCCTGGGTGCAGCAGAGGCCACTGCGGACACAGCCCGAGGAAATGATACACATGGGTTGCCTGCGTGGATGAGAATGTACTTGACAAAGTCAAGACGAAATTCCATCATTGCTTCACGTCTTACTTTTTAATAAGCAATGTGAAATCCCCCCCCCCCCATAGGAAACACAGTCATAGTGGAACTAATCTTTACTGGAATGTTGCAGGACACATTGCCCATGGTCTCTAAATCCCCAGGGATGAGTGGATGACATTTTGAAGTGGTTTCTTGGAAGATAATGGAGACACGTACACTCCTTGAAATACATCTTTTATCAGAGGCACAAGAGAATGCTTCTCAGTACATTTTATAAAAATGGCGATTCGAGGGTGGGCATTTGATATAGTGCTTAAGAGTCTTCTTGGGACACTCGTTTTGTTTCCAGCTTCCGGCTAATGCACACCCTGGGAAGGAGCAGGTGACGGCTCCAGTGCTTGGATCCCTACCACCCACATGGGAGACCTGCATTGAGTTTCAGGCTCCTGACTTTGTCCTGGTCCAGCCCTGGCTGTTGCAGGCATTTGGGAAGTAAATCGGATATTTCTGTCTCTCTGCCTTTCAAATAAAACGAAAACAAGTAAATCATAATCTATTTAAAAATGTATATATAAAATAATGGGCTGGAAATATTCTATTGATCATTTTGCATATATTCTTCTCTATGTCATATTCTTTATTTAACATACGGTCAAATAGATTATAAAACTGTAACAACTATTAATTACTAAGGATTTCATTTATATCAGGTTTAATGTATACAATTGCACACTTGAAAAAAAGTGAAAAGGCATGTCTTTCCAATTATCTTAAACTATACACAGTAGCCACACAGTGTAGTGATTTTTAAAACGAGTACTCATATTCTTCCCATTTGTTTTACTTGGAATAAATATGCTTATTTTCTGTTCTTTTATTTGTAAAGGCAAGAATCAGAAGCAGGTTATGAAGAACAAACCCAAGATAGTAACCACCAGGCTTTCTCACTGCATGCATTTGATAGGAAAGGGATCTGAATCCAATGCTCCCACATCACTGAGTCACACCCTGTGGCACACACCATGTCAGCTGTGTGCTGTGTGTATGTGAGTGCAATTTTTTAAACCCATATTTAAATTAATTTTTGAAAAGACAGTCTCAATGTTTCATGGAGCAAGGCTGTGGGTAAGTGATTAATCAGACCTCTAAAAAAATCTCAAAACAATCAAAACAGTCCCATTTTTCCTAATTTGATTTGAGTTTGTAAACTACTAATAGAACCCTTATAACTTCAAAAACACATCACAACTTAAATGTACTGTCTTCAATTCAAGTATATGAAGACTTCACATTGTTTTATTGAAGATTTAAGGAATTCAGACTTTGGGATCTTGACCGAGACAAATTATATATGGAACAATTAGTTCTAGTCAGGATACTACTGGAAAAGCACATAGATATTAATTTTTTAAAAATTGCAATTACAACAAAAATTAACTAAGCAAGTAAGCCCTGCCCTTTTTGGCCTATACTCCCAAGACAGGATTATTTTCAACCACAATGTAAAAGTGTCTCCACAGAATTTATTCACTATTAGTTGGACAGTTCATATTAAAAAGTTAGAGATGCAAATAATTGAGAATACCATAAATATCTTCTGTTTTGTGTATCCAGTAAGAGTGCATCCACTGCCTCTGTGAGGGAACATCTTAAAGGTCTCATTCTTTTAACACAGAGCCTGTGTGTCTGTCTTTGATAAATGTTTGTAGTTTCTTAATAAAACAATCGAGGATGAATTAGATCTTTGTTTCTCAGCCTCTGGAATTGAACATTTTCTTGGTCATCCTTTCTTTTTAATTATCTGTCCTAGGTAAATTCACTTTAAAAACGACCCCCAAAACCATCTTGTCTGTTTCTCCGTGGAAATCAATCCTTAGATTATATACAACTTCCAACTGTTTTTGAGATTCAGTGAAACAGACTTACAGTCATTACCTTTTAAAAACTTGCTTTGAAGCGACTGAATGACAAGTGACTGGTATAGTTGGGGGCAAAATGACTGGTTAACAAGATACTCAGTTTAAAGGAAAGTCAGTGAGGAACCAGATCATCCACCCTATATGCCAGATGCGGTCATGGAGATACTTTTATGGATAGATAAGTTAGAAACTTTCACAAAGACTTTCAATATAAAGATTTTCTATTTCCAACAGCAAGAGATTGTTTTCTATCACACAATTAATTCTTTCATAGGCAACAATACACATGCAATCAAAACAGGTATTCATGATAATCAGTTATCAAAGTACTACAAGCCTGCTCTCTATCAAAATTGTGTCTGATTACCCTAGCTATTCTCTTCACTGGAGCATCCAATGTTAGCACATCTCCCCAACATAAACACACACACACACACACACACACACACACACTGTCCTCACTAGAATCAGCGGGCACCAGAAAACAAAGATACCTCTTTAGGCTCCTTAAGGGAGAAATATGGTTAAATTTATAAAAAAATATTTGAGATCACTACATACTATAGACAGAAATCATTTCACCCGGCCGGCGCCGTGGCTCAACAGGCTAATCCTCCGCCTTGCGGCGCCGGCACACCGGGTTCTAGTCCCGGTCGGGGCACCGATTCTGTCCCGGTTGCCCCTCTTCCAGGCCAGCCCTCTGCTGTGGCCCAGGAGTGCAGTGGAGGATGGCCCAGGTGCTTGGGCCCTGCACCCCATGGGGAGACCAGGAAAAGCACCTGGCTCCTGGCTCCTGCCATCAGACGAGCGCGGTGCGCCGGCCGCAGCGCGCCGTCTGTGGCGGCCATTGGAGGGTGAACCAACGGCAAAAGGAAGACCTTTCTCTCTGTCTCTCTCTCTCACTGTCCACTCTGCCTGTAAAAAAAAAAAAAAAAAAAAAAAAAAAAGAAATCATTTCACCCATCATATAATTTCCATGGCCGAGCGATAATCTAGCAAATATTTTATTTCAGGGTACTGTGAATTTTGCATCCCAAGGATATTTCTGCTTACCTAAGAAAGAGAAGGAACTTTAATGCCTATATAGTTGAAAAGTTGCTAAGTTCGCTGTCCTCTAAATGCTTTGATTTCATTGGCATTCCATGATGTGATCACCTGATATTTTTCAATCTAAGCAAAAATAATGCTTCTAAAGCAACCAAACACCTAAATTTATTACTAATTTGTGTGTGTGTGTGTGTGTGTGTGTGTTGTGTGGTCACAGTAGGAAACAGATTGCTGAAAGAAAACAATGTGGATATGAAGGAATATATTTCTTTCTTTACCCTCATCATTTCTTTAAAAGGGAAAGAAAGAATACAGAGAGATGGAGCCTAAAGGCTTCATCAGGGCATATTGTAATTCCTGTGAAACTAAGAACAGCTCAAAACCTTATGCTGGTCTTGCTAGGATGAAGACTGAGATTCTAAAGATTAGGGTGCAAACACAGTGTAAGCATGCTATCCGTTGGAAACACTGTATTCACTCTCTACAATTGAATAATAATAAAAAAGCACTTTTCATATATAAAATGTTTCCCAGATAGCAAAAGATCAAATAAAAAGCCCACCCCTCCTGCTGTGTCCCTAGGTATACTGTAGACTCATTTGAGAATGGTTTTAGAGCACTTATCTAGGGCACTGTTTTCTGGTTGTTGGGAGTAGAATCAAAGGGCCACCATTTCTCCCTGCACCAATACACACACTTAGGGAGTCATGGTTTCCTATAGCACCATACTTACTGCAGAGAGAGTTGTGAACAACGGCTGCATACGTCCACAGATTCTGCTGCAGACTTGGTGACTGATAGCTTTAGTCATTGCCACCAAGGGCCCCCACTCAGATGGTAGTTGCCATTCAATTCAGAAGCCAGTGGGCATTTTCTTGAGGTTTGTTTGGCCCTTCCATTCTCATTTTGGTTTATCTGATACAATATGATGACCAAAGCAGATTATTTTGTGGAGTTCTATAAGAAGTATGCTTCCTCCTCCAGAGGACTTTGCTAGTACTACTTAGAAATAATGTAAATCATAGATGCGATAAACTCACGAGTTTGTAGTCCTTAATCCATAGCCAATTAGATACTGAGCTGGAATGTAAAACATAGAGCACTTAATGGACATAGGGAGCTAGGGAAGAAAAGACTGGTGTTTCCAGCATCATTTCTACTATTTCATATGAGCAGAAAGATTGATATTAAAAAAAGCAACATTCCATGATACTCACTAGTAAATATAGAACAGCATACATTTTATAAAAAAAGAGACATATCAAAAAATTATTTAAAGTAAAAAAAATGAGTAACATTCATTTTCCAGTAAATAATGACTATGGAGTGGTTTTAATTACAAATCTCCAAGTAGCTGTTTACATAATAAAGATGAGGAAAATGAAGCAAAATCAAAGGTGTCTTACAGAAATGAACATTTCCCTGTAGGCACCAGAGCTCAAAGGACAAAGCACAATGGTTCCAGGTGTTGGCTACATCTGATTCACCTTGAAAGTCTTGATGTCATCAGACTTGTTAGCTGGTGCCCAAGGATGTGCATTTTCAGCTTGGACACATTTCACAGGCAAGCATCATATTCCAAAAGGAGACAAATTACTACTGAAAGCAACCATTAATATTTGTTCTTTATGGAGAATTGTGTCTTGACTCCTTATTAAGGAAGGAGCTATATATCTATGCTTTACCCAAATGGATGTGCCTGGAATTCATGCTTTTTAGAATGTACAGGGAGGAGGGTTATAATCATATAAAACATGGTTCTGCTTCATTTTTTAAAGTAAGAGGCTGAATCAAAACTTAAGTTTCAGTGATAATGTTTTCACAATAAATAATATATTAAGAGTCACAGAGTATCTGCTCTTCTAATTAGGTGAATTCTCAATGGATCCTTTAGATAAGTAACAAGTAATGTTTTTGTAAAGAGAAACAAGGTTGACTTCAACAGATTTGGGGGCCTTTCAGTTACTTAATAATTATGATAAATTTCTATACAACAACATATTGGATGCTCCACTTAGGGGGTTTTTTATACTTGTTCATTAAAGTCCTCTGCCTGAAATCTCCCCAATTATGTAATATTTTAAAATGAGAACTTGAGTGATAAAAACATTAACATTTATAATAAACTTTTAACCTTCTGACAATATTACCTCTATATTCAACACAATAGAAATATTATGGGACAACTAATAAATATCACACAATCTTCAGGTAAGTATAAAATGCATTTCCACCAAAGAGTTTTCAATATTTAAGACCTTGAATTTCTACTAAGCAGTTATGATAAACACATAGTATTCTTTCTTTACCCTGGATGGCATTATGTCTATTATTAATGAATCTTCTCTAAGAGCAATTTGAAATGTATTTTCAACAGTAATGACAAAACCTGAAATAAGAATTGTATATATTCACTGCTTGATTCAGAAATATTTATATTCCCATTTGATGGAATATGAGTCTTTCACTGAGAAATTTTAACCAGCATTTTCCCAAACTGCAGTAAAAGAAATCTTTTATAAACTTTCAAATACTGTGCCTTTTTATTTAAAACAGTGTAAACATAACAACTCAACACCAGCGATAATTGGAAAAAGACTGGGGATGTGAACACTAATTTCCTTGAATGCCCCGTGAAAGTAAAGGAAAAGAAAACAGACAGATCTTCAGGAAAGGTTTCAGTTCACCTTAGCAGTGGTAAAAATATTGCTTTATTCCAAATGAACACACAACACAATTTACTGTTCTTTTGGGGGTTTCTTGTGAACTGAGTAGTCTGGGCTTTGTGATTTCAGCAATTTATTCTTCCCATGTTAACTACAGAAGCCAATGCGTTGGTCCACACATAGTAGACTTGCTATGAAATAAATGCCAACAAGGATGATGAGAAAGGAAATAGTAACGGTCAATTTGATAATTGGCTTGTGTAAATAATTTAAGTAGGCATGATTCAAAGTAAACATAATTTGCCTTGTGATACTGATATCTTTAAAGAGCCCATAGTTGTTCCTCTCACAAGTACTCACGGTAGAAAATGGTCTCGACACCGTCACGAGTTTTATAGGACCCCACCATGCAAATGACCAAGATTTAGGAACTTACTAACTGAGCTATGTACTTAATGGAAAAATTGAAAGTGAACAGACCTAAAAGGGAAATTTTTTTCCGGAATATTAGATTCCCTGATGTTTCAGACAAATTTGAGCAGGCTTAATAAACACACACATGCACACGCATACGCTCAATGAACACATGTGCATACAGCATATGTGCTCGAGCGAGCAAGCTCACGCACACGCGCTCACACACACGTGCACACAGGCACACACACGCACACTAAGAAACGCTCTTTCAGAGCCGCTAAACAATCTCAAAGAAAAAAACATTTCTATTAACATGATTTTATCGACACGACATTGGGATTTTTTTGTCTCTTTTTCTATAATAATTTCATATCTCCCCCTGAGATTCTGTGCTTCCACATTTCAGAGGGAGAGGGCACACAAGAGTAGGTAAGATTTGCCCCCCAAATTACTCCTTCTGTCTCCTGTCCTTTCCATTTCAGTCTTTGTGCCATTCTTCAAAAATCAAATAGAAAATACCACATTTCTCGACATGACAGAACCTGGGATGAGGCTGTTGGGTTGAACAGAAATTCAGGGGCTGAGGCCGGTGAGCCAGATGTCCAGGACCACCTGCTCACTGGCACGTCCACCCTCGGGACTCAGCTCGTCTCTTTAAACTAGGTAACTGCCAGGGCTTTTTGATGAGGACACTGGCACTGTGGGATGGAGGGTCTGAATTGCCCACAGTATTCTGAGAGCCAAAGAGGACCACGTTGGGACTAACTGAAATGGGATTCAGAATTCTACCCAAAAGCTTTAGTGTAAGCTTTATCCCTCCTGAAACATTTCTTTCCCTTTAAAAAAATATTTTGTTAAAAAACACTATGATATGAGGGCGATAGACTATTTGGTTTCTTCTAAGTAGATGCTCTTAAATTAATGCATATAAATAATTTGTATTTCATTTCCTCTCTTTCCTGTTGAGCAAAGCATAGAATGCACAGATTCTCAAGTCACTTGGTCAATGCAGAGTCTCTTTGTATTTCATTTCTTAAGACAAATTGTGCCTCTCGTTCTGATTTGGCCGTGGGACTCAGGGGGAGAAAGGCTGTGTTTTCACTTGCACTGTCCTCCGTCTCTACGCTGGCCAGTTCGTAGTCTTCTGACCGTCTGGCATCAGTCAGAATTCGGATCTGCTCTTGGACAGTTTCTAGCAATATTTTCACTTCCTGTTGTTCTGCTATAAGACAATCGTTGACTGGAATACTCACGTTGACAATGTCAGCAGAGTAGGAGTTTTTGCACCATTTGATGCTTTTGACTTCAGAAACCCCTGGCATTTGCATGCAGGTTTCTTCTAGACCCACTGAAGGGATGATGGGCACAGAACTGGCCCTGGTAGATGAATATCCCAGCAGGTCCTTTTGATCCAAGCTATTAAAATAGGGATTTGTCTCTCTGGAAGGCAGTTGCATATTTATTGATGCATTTTGTTGGGTTTTTAAACCATTGGATGAATACCTGAAAAAGAAAAAAAAAAGTGTTACACGTTCTGCCTCCCGCTGTGCTGCACTGGGGCAATACTCAATCCACAAAGCACTCTCCACATGCACCAGCTCACTGAATTCTCACAGCAACCCCATGAGACGGATAGTACGTTCCCAGTTAAACAGAGAAGTAAACTGAAGCTCCGAGAGGGGAAGTGACTTGCCCAAGGTCACACAGAAAATAAGTGACAGACTGAGACTCAAACCCAGATCTTCTTACTTTAAGTCCAGGGGTCTTTCAACACACCACAGCTGTAAAGGCAGGTGGGATATAGTCTTCCTGACCTCTATCCTAGAATACAAAGTAAATGGGGATTGAGCAGGTAAGTGTGGCCTGTCCATAGTGACAAACAGGAACCCCATAACGGCATCACTCCATCAACTCGACCACCCTCTCAGCCCCGGCTTGGTCCAGGAGACTTGTTGGGGCCACCCTACCTGGAGGCAATCGGGAAGCCCAATAGTAAGCATCCAAGGTACTGCGTTCCTGAGTGTTTCTGCTCTGTGCTGCCTTTAGGGGCTACACAGTCAACTGCCTTTGGCATCCTGGCATGTAGGCACTGCCTCACTGGGAGACTGCTGAGCCTGGCGAGAGGAATGGGTGGTGGCTGGCACAGGCTTCCTCAGCTGCCCGGGGGGAGTAGGAAGTGGGTGCAGTAGGGCCTCTGCCAGTCTTGTAGCTTAAATCTGGGGCCGTGAAAGTTCATGGGAGCATGGCAATGGCTTGTCAAGAATGCCAAAACGCCATTCCAAGAGATTTGCAAATGTCAGTGTGTGGCTGGCCTCTTTCTTGACAGTTCAGGGCTTGTGATTTTTGCTCCTTTGAGCTTTTCAGTGTCACAGACTAGGACGGGTATATTGCAGATGACTAGAAATGTGCTTTAGGAACATTAACAGGAGTTTTTTTTTTTCCTTTAGTTCTCAATTATTTGTCTTTCACTGAACATTAAAACACAATATAAACAGATCTAATCTCAAGATAATAAATCTCATTGCATAACTAACTTAATAATATAAATAAAATTATATCTCTGTGTAAAGAATTATTTCAATGGACTGAGTTGCATACTTAATAGAAATTTTTCTTTTACCATCATGTTGGAGGCAATTTTCAGGCCTGCCATTCCACCAGACTACGAACAAGAAGGGAACAGACTTAGGGCTTTGTGATTCCAAACCTTCTTACTGTGCCTGGTATAGAGTTGGCAATCAATAAACCTTGATGCATCAAACATGTGACTATACGAGCAGATCTTCAAGGTAAATGTTCCTTTCATCCTGATTAATATCCATTTTCAGACTTAGCAATTAAGTTAGTACTTGCAGAGTGATTTTAGAAAGCATTTTCACATTCAATTACCTCATTTTTAAAACCTTATGGCTTATTTATTATTTTTGTGCTGTGACAGATGAGTAAAATATCATAAGGAGCTTCAAATGACTTGCCCTTAATTTTACCTTTAGTAAGTGGCATAAAAAGGAGTTAAACCCAAGTTGCTGTATTCTAATCAAGACTATCAAAACCAGAGAATACTAATGAACTGATACCCTAAGGTGACCCTGAACATGTATGTGGGTTGTATAAACTTTATCAACACAAAGTGTGCAGCCACACACAAGGACATTTCCTGGAGATTCTACTCCTTTCTCTTTTGTCTTAGATGGCTAAAAATCTGAGTCTAAAAGTTCTGATCAATGAATCAATTTAAACAAGAACAAAGGGGAAGAATCGAAGGCTAGTGCTTTTTGATTTAGTGCTTGGCATCATTCTCTTAGCATCATTAGTGTGTACAAAGATATAGAAAATCTACTGAACAGGTTTACCAGTGGGACAGAGCCAAGAAATACAGCTAGGATGAGACTATGTTCCACATAGATCTCATCAAACTGTATCAGCAGGTAGAACCTAGTAACTTGAGAGGTGATGGGGATAGGAACACATTCTTGTATCTGCATCAGGACACTATCCATAAAAAATGTTAGACAGATGTGTGCATATCCTAGAAGATGTTTTCAAATCACTGCTTCAACAATCTGTAATGTGGCATGGCTAAGATAAGGCAACTAAAGCAAAAACTTGTAGCTTTCTTCTAATACACCTGAGCACTGAATTAAAGACACATAGCTCAAAAGGAGGTCTTTCAGCGACTATCATGTGGCACTCTCCAAGCCATCTGTTATTGGACACATGGCTGGCAAGAACTGAAATAGAAAATGTTACCACACCAAGAATACGGGCTTTAAACAGAATTCCCCAGAAGGTTAGTTTATTGTTGATCGGATGTGACTTCATGCCATACCATGCCCTGCAATCTCAGGCAAAGTGCAACTTCACTCTATTTTTCCTATCAGTTCAAACGACCAGGAAGTAATACTGAGCGGATTGCTAGTAGGATTAATAGAAACACTGTCTCTGTGTTCCACCAGGACCACAGTGGCAAATCCTCACCTCTTCCTCAGAGCTGCTAGGAGGCCTTTGTACTGCACTTGAGCAGAAGTTTAAGTGGAGCTAAGTTTCAATGTGTGATCCTGAGTAGAAGATGCTCAAAGTTCGGTGTCCCTTGAGTCAATAACTCATTCATTTGTCTGATTCATGAGTCGGATTCATTGACTATAACAGAGTTTGGACTGCCCTTCCTCCAGTCCTTCTGAGAGGAAATCACAGATGTATTTGCCTATAACTCTGTGAGTAAAAGAGTCTTTTTAAAGAAGAAAGATCCCAACAGTGAGTCAAGTGGTTCCCAGTAATTTGGTCATCAAACCAAGAAATTTATGATTCTCCGTGGGACTCCAAAACCCAATTCCTGGCATATGTGGCCTCAGAATAAATTGACTAAATTGAAGAAATCCAGTTTTCCTCAAGGAAACATACATTAGACCTTCCACTTAAACATTATCAGTCATGAATGGGATTTTCTTCCCCCTACAGCCATTTCCTGGTTTAGTGGTTTATTCAGTTAGAAAGGCCAATATTCAAACTCGACTCCCTTTCGCAGATCTACCCATACTATCTTGGCTGTTGTCCTTAATGTGTTTATTTATAAAGTGTCTAGACTATCTAAAGTGAAGTATATACTGGTACTATTTAGGTTTGATGGTATTCAGTATATTTTGGATCCCATCAATGTTTAAGATGCAAATCTGTTTTGATTTGACTTTTTTATATTCATCATATTCATACATTATTTTGATTTGCCTGACATGACCCAGTTCAAAGTTTTCTGAACCATTACTATGGTTGACACCAACCAGGGCACCAATCGAGTGAAAGTTTCTTCCAGAATCTCCTCTCTACTTCACTCCTTCCCCAGAATACACTAAGAGAGGTGTTGGTCCAAGCTTGGCTGAAGTTTGTGCCAAGGAGAGAAGCCACACACTAGGAGCCTAACTAGCAGACAGCGCCCACATGCTTAGTAAACAAATAGCAGATGGCTGATGGCTCTTGTAAATTCATTCACTTCCCCTCCAGGCTAGGGCCAGATTTGAAGAGGGCCTTTTAGCTGTGAAATTCTATTACCGACCCCATTTCAAGTCCAGAGAGACAGTCAGTCCCCTGGGAGTAGAAAATAGCTGTTTTCAGTAACTGAGAATGAGATTGCTCCCTGAGATTCATTGTACTGAGCACACAGTGACTTAAACTTAGAATCACCATTTATCAACATCGGGTGCATATCACACACAGGAAAATACATGTGGTCGGCCAGCTGGAGAGAATATTCCCAGCCCAATAATGACTGAACCAAAACAAAGCCACCAACATGCTGACACTATGTGTGAGTCTCCCACAAGGTGGAAGGAAGACAAAGCATTGCCTCAATGTGCAATGGGGATCTCTCAGCCCCTGAGGACATGTGTATGCATGGTTTTACACCTGCATCACATTAGAATATGGCCACAGCAGTGTCCTACACAAAGAAAGAGCATGGGATGTGTTCCCTGTTCTTTCATAAAATCTCCAAAGTTGATTTTCCCTTACTTCTTCTCATGCTAACATTGATCCAAAGATTAAACAGCATCATTAGTGATTTATAAAGAAAAGTAATTATGAAACACAATTAGTTATAATTATGGGCTAAATGCAAGCCAGAAATAAGGCCAAGAGAAATGCTAAGTGCTTTTGACTTGCTTTATACATTTTGGACAACTTGGCTGTTATGTTGAATTTACAACTGTCGCCCTAAATCTGTATCAAATGCATTTTACAGTCCATTTGGAATTATTTCAAAATTACACAAGCTGGCTACAGGCTATTTATGTCCTATCTTCTTGTCTTAAAGAAATCTGTTGCCAAGCTTTGTCAGACAGGGCACTGCTCAGCATACCCTGTGCCCAGAAGACAAGAGACAGGTAAAGTTCTATATGAGATCTCTCACCTGCTTTGTTCTTTAGCTTGACACAGACAATCTGGGAAAATAACCAAGGCCAAAGCAGCATAGCAACCTGGCCTGGTTCATTCAGAAAGCTAAAACTACAGGCAATAAGAACCAGGTGTGGGTGGGGGAACTGATTGAAATTTCTGGAATAAAGCCTGGATGCACGGCTCTTGAAACTAATGATAACGTTATGACAATTTCTGTGGCAATAAGTACCAGTCCTACTTCTCCTGCTTATGTGTCAGATGAAAGCTTTCTATACGTGCATTTTTTTTAAGTCTGCCTACTAGTCTTCAGGGGACTGATATTATTTCGCTCAATTTATAGATGAGAAAACTTAAGCTCAGATGATAAGATTCTCTCAAGTTCATACAAGAAAAAAGGAACAAAGATGGGATTTGAACTTCAGCCAGTTCAATAAGGGCTTTGATGTTTGGTTGATGACATTATATCAACAAAGTGCATGCTAGACAAGATCCATCCTACACCTAATTCAACATGTGTTGAGCCCTGTGGGGCTCTCCGTCTACCTGAGGGGGGACATCATTTGCACTGTAAGCAGTGGCATCTCTGATGTCCAAAGGCCATCCATG
The DNA here is from genome assembly GCA_949820135.1 of Sylvilagus floridanus. Classification (NCBI taxonomy): domain Eukaryota; kingdom Metazoa; phylum Chordata; class Mammalia; order Lagomorpha; family Leporidae; genus Sylvilagus; species Sylvilagus floridanus. Next base: position 12,166,086 of record OX463235.1, read on the forward strand.
AGTTCTGTAAGTTCTATTGTGACATTATGCTCTGAATTCCACATTCAAGAATGCTGAATGGAAGCAGATGCTATATAAAAGTTATAGGTTATTGTTTAGGACATTGTTCATAATAATGATCAGAGAATTAAGTATTGTTCTCTAAATTTACTGGTAGATGAAAAAACACTTTAATCCTTCTAAGACATCTCTATTCTTATTTTTATAAAAGACAAATTCTCAACTGTTTTAGAACATATGTAATAACATTTTATCCATATATTTATACTTGCTTTCTTCCTAGTGTTATATTTCTTTTCCCTAAAACTCATTTCATTGTATCTCTTCTTTGAGATGGTTCATCTTTGGGGTAATAGAGATAGTAGGAAGCATAAAGAGCCAACCAGTGAAGAAATCAGTAAATAGAACCCCAAGAAACATATAACTCAATGGAAGGCTATAGCATTGATGATATCCTTCCGAAATTCCATTGCTTTTAAGACCTACCCTTGGCAAGAGATCGTATCCTGGTCTGGGATCCTTGATTCCTCGAGCTGCTGATACGCTGGTCCCATCATCCCACCCAGTCTCCTGCGGGGTGAGGGCGGGGTCCTTCTGAAGGCATTCCTGTGGAGCATCCCACTCCTTGGCCCTGGACTGCAGCATGAGGAGAGACTCCTTCTGTAGCGAAACCCAAAAGAAAACAAACCAAAAACCCAACAAACAAAAGAGACCATAGCAATCATCTCACAGGTGGTTTCTCAAACTCTCAAACTCTGTATTGTCAATCCCCAGTTCTCCAAGTTCTGGGCCAGGGCCCATCCATGAGTGTAATATTTGTGCTAGGAGGGGACCAGGTGTCTCCTAACCCATTTACCTTTGGAGACCTCGACAAAGGGAAGTTTCTATATTTCTAACATGGCAAGTTAGGTCAACTTGATTAAAATAATCATAACTTTCCAGCAAGAGATAAAAGATGAGCTTAAGAATTTCTCAAGCCCTAATTCTCATCCACTCTACCTAAGCTATAGGAACTATTTCTCTGATAGATAAAAATGGCCTTGTTATTACACACAAGAATTAAACACAGGAAGCAGAGGGCTGTATGGAAACATTTTCACTTGTAAGTGAGAGACTAAACAAATCTCACTTTATTTGTCATTTTCTCCTCAACATATGTGTTAAATTCCCAGCTCACTGCCCCAGATTTTCATCAAACTTGAGAAACAAAATTATTTTTCTCTTTAGTTTGCTTTGAATAAACGGCTGATTACATATTTCATTTGATGCATATGCACATCCAAATCCCCAAATAAACCTTTGTCTGTAAGAGGCCATCAAAGAGCATGAGTGGGATACACCATGGACCTTAACAAAGGGATACCTCCATAGATTATAGAAAACAAAAGAACTAGAATCTCCAAAAATTAATTGCCAATTTGACTCCCTACGTATTCTATGCCCTTCCCTTCTTCACCTCTGTGAATTTACCCTTCTGTAGCCTGGTAAGTACAAATGTGTTCATGTGTTAACATGTCATGGCATATTAGTTCATATAGTCAAATCGACTTCAGGATGTGTAGGTAATAAATAAGCTAAATTTTTTTTGCTGCACTTTCATTTCATTCTAAGAATATCAATGGAATCACATAGAGAAAAACGAAAAAAGCAGTCTCAAAATTTAAATATATCTGTCAAGTTCTAAGAGGCTAGCTCCCGAAGGAATTTCACCTTCCCCTCATAGGAATTCTACCACTTTTCTCCAATCAATGTTATTGCTAATTCTACTTAATTGCTACTGTGATTTTTACTAAATAACAAAATTTTTACTTAAAAAAAACCCTGCAAATATCACTTGAAGTCAGAGTTTGAGAGCCTCACATTTGAACACTAGTAGCCACTTTTCTGTTAATGCAAGATGACTGATCAAATGTAATATTCCTCCAGCCAACTTTGACTTCCTGAATGTGCGCAGACCCCAGGTCATATCTGGCAACATTATTTTACCTTCATTATTTATCATGACCCTGTTTGTACCTTTAGTTCCAACACTCTTAACAACATAGGACTTCCAGGTAGATCACTAAGCCAACAGGTATAAAGGACTCTAATCGCCAATTTGTTTACCTCTGCCTCCCACTTCTGTGAGGAGTCAGATGGGTTAATAGGTAGTCAGGGTGGTCCCAATAGAATTTGGGTGTGAAATATTTGCTTCCTCCCTCAAACTTTATCCCTAGCAAGAGATTCCTTCCTTGGAATCTCCAAGTTTGCCATGAAAACAGCAGGGGAGATCTTCCTGAGCTCATTGCTTATTGTGAAAACAAGTTACCTATCCCACCCTATGGATGGTTTTCTGTTTTATCAGGAGCAGCCAGACTGGATGGAGAACTGTAAATCAGGCCTTTTGATGGGTGTCTCCCCGCCTGGCAACCGAATGCCAATCTGATTGTCAAGTTTTGTGGTTTTTTTTTCCCTTCAAAATTGTACTTAAAAATCCCAGGGCTAAGAGTTTCTTTGGATTCCTTCCTCTCTTGGGAACCCCCTCCCCCTCCATGTCGCTCTGACTGGAGGTCTTTGACTCTAATAAATCTTATTAAATCTCCCTGCTTGTCCACTTGGAAATTCTTCTTCCATGCGAGACAAAGAACCGAGGTAGTAATTTCTCTGCCATCATTTTCCCCTAACACTTCCATCTATCAGCCAATGACAAGGATTCAGGGGCGGGGCTTAGATGCTAGGGTCAGCCACACCTGGGTGTAGCCTCATTACCAGGCATATGAGGCTGGGTAAGGTTCTTGTACCAGAGTTCTGGAGAGAAACAAATGATATTCTACACTGGGTCGTTTGAGGAGATGTGACTATTTATAAAGAGGTATTCAGTGTTTGAGAGGAAAAAAATAAAGCTATAGGAGACATAAAGTTGTAAGAGATACTCAGGGAACAATGGGAAACCCTTTCTAACCCTCCAGCTGAAAGATAAAGGAGAAGGAGCAGTTATTAAAATGGAGAGAAATGAAATTATTATGAGATGGCCATTCAGCAGGCTCTGCAGTCAGGGAGGGAGGACATGGCCGAGGCAGCCAAGGAGGAAAGCAGCAGAAGTGTGAGAAACCCATTCACTTCTTGCCCCTCCATCTCTTGCCTGTGCCTCACATTAAATCAACAGAAGCCAAAGGACAAGGGGTCCTACAGCCCTCCTGGTGCACAGGGCAAGGCAAAAAAATGTAGAGACTAGAGGGTGGGGGTGAGGAGAGGAGGGAGCAAAGGCAGACTTTAACATTATGTTTCATTAAGCATGAAGGGTCTTTTGAAAGTTCTTAAAAATGCATCTTATGAGAAAGCTTTCAAAAACATTTTGCATCAAAGTAAACATCTACCAATTCTATTTTTCCATTAAGTTATTGATGTTTCCATAGGATTACTACGGAAATACAAAGTTTCAAGCATGGAGCCTGGCACATAGTAGGTGTGCAACACCATGAGGTATCCTAGTTGCTCTGCCGCAACTAGAAACACAGAATTCCCTAATCACTGAAAGTCCTGGACTTCTTTCACTATAGAAAACATACATATGTGCTTTCTAAAGATTAGTTTTATTGTCAATAAAAAGCAGCAATATGGATAATATGTCATAATAGATTTCTTTTTTAAATGGTGGGTTTTTAGGGGGTGTATATATGGGGAACTAAGCATTAGAAATGATGCCTTTGAATTAAGAGTTTTGTTTCACAAAGGGGTTCTCCAAATGAGTCATATTTGCAGCACACAAGAAGAAATTAATTATTCATAGATTGACAGAATGTTGCAACAAAGAAGTCTACCAGTATGAAGTACTGGCCCATCTTATAAAACATTTCTGTATCTATTGATCAATCAGTGATTCAGCCCTTCTAACCCAGTGGCATTTGGGAAGTTATGGAGCAGTTGGCAGGATGCATAAATCAGCCACCGGGTTATCAATCATGAAAACATTTAGGGCTATTGCCTGTTTTACAAAACAAAAAACTACGATATTTGAAACTATAATTTACAAAGTTCTAAAGCCACTTTATAAATCAACCATGACCTATCTATCATGAGACAATGTATGCCAACAAATATTGCCATGTCATGGGTCTAGACAATAAGGAAGGTCTCCTAAAGATGTCCTTAATTAATCTGCAGTGACTTCTAGAATCCAGAGTAGAAGTCACATCTAGGAGGGAACACAGATAGACAAGAGCTGAGAGCAAAGGTATTACAGCTCAAACATATCAGAGGTGGTGATTTTTTTTTTCACCATTAGATAATGGTAGGGTAATATTATATTGAATTATTTTACTCAACTGGGTGGAATACTACTTTGATATGTGTTATAATCAGTATGGAAAAATACTGTTTTGGAGAAATTATCCATCTCCTGAAAGGTTAGTAATTTTGGACTTGTTTCTCTAATTAAAACAATTCCTATTAGGTCTAACACAATAAAGTACTTTTTTTACAGGGAAATATTCTGTAAATGCAACAATTGCTACAACCAAAACTAGAAGTTAATAGCTAAAGCATTATCCAAGATCCAAACATATTTCGATCCTGACTGGAGGATATTTAACCCTTTACAAAGAATAACGAGCCCTTGGTATCTCAGTCTCTATTCATGTAGAATGAGAATAAAAATCACCATCAAGGGCTGAGGTTTAGTGTTAAGAGTAATTGCAAATCTAAAAATAAATGTGTCTAGGAACAATAAAATCCTTTTCATGAAGCACGTTGAGAGGAGAGAGGTGATTGGTTTGCTTTTACAATGTGTGTTGCTGACTTGGTTGGTGGACAGCAAAGTGTTGCCAACAGAAATGAAAACAAAGAGTTGACAGCATTTACTCTCTGTTGTTAAGCACAATTATTATTTTTTACCTTTCATTTTAAAATTGCTAATTTTCTATATATTTTTTTCAGTTGCAGCACCACTCACTAAGAGAAGGATGTTTAAATCTTTGGACCACTTTCACGAAAATGGAATATATACATTGGGACAGACATAAACATATTTCCTGTTCCAGGACTCTTCCCAAGCTTCCTTGTTTGGTTTGGAGTTACAGATTGCTTATGCATAAAATACAAAAGTCTGGACTAAAAGATTTTGAAGAACACGTTCAGCTTCTGAATAACATGAAATATGTCGAATAACTTTAAGCTTGGATTTCTCTACCAAAGAGGTAGTGTCTACGATCAGCTTGCAAAAGAGGGCCACTTTGTTGATAATGGAAGATCTTACAGAGCTAAGGAGACGATCTGCCAGAATCCTTCCCCCGAAAGGTGGGCTTTGGTGAGGACTAGGTTCAAAGACCTATTGCTAGGACTAGCAAGTGCCTAGGGAAGAATTAGCCAAGGAACTTTGCAGATGGTGATAGACAGACTGGGAAAAATCCTGTGTTTCACAGCTTTCCAGAAAGCAATTGCTTTATTCACTGGTCTGTGTCTTCAGAGGAAGCATAGGGACTGTTAATAGTTTCTCCAGGCTTCTTAGAGGACCAGCTGAGGGAGCCAGCAGGTTTGGTTACCTGCTGTGAGCTGCTTGCACATCTCCTCCGGGAAGGACTTACAGGACTAGCAAGACCAACCATCCTGGCTTGCGCTGTTCAGCACACAGACGGCAGGAAGTCACCCACCACCACCACCACCACCACCACCATGATTAGCTACCGGTACCTGTGGTGTTTGATAGACTGGCTTCCTCTGTCAGGAGAAGGGATGTCAGGGAAGGACTGGGGGCCGGCAAAACTTGACTCCATCATTTTCTCCAACGCAGTCACGGGATGCCTTTCTGCCTTCGAATACTGCAGGAAATCACACGCACAGAGTTGAGCTGGAAAACGCACTAGGAGCAGGGTGCCAACAACACAATAGTCAGGCATCCAAAATTCCTGGAATGTCAGTTCCTCCTGGGCGTCCAATCAGGAGAAGGAAAAAGACATCATTTGCTACCTATTGCTCACACAGAGTGTAACCCACAGCCACTCTCCACTGCTAGTCAGGGAAGGCCCTTTTAAAAGGTTCATCACTTAAGGATCCTGAGTCTGTCTGCTCGTTTGAATCGAAAGCCGTAACACATTGTGCCTGACAGCCAAAAATATTTAGTTGCTTTATTCCATGTACGTTTAAAAAAATTAGCAGTTGGCCTACTATTAACAGCACTTCAATAGATATTAGTGGAATGGACTTTACTGTGGGGGACACTGATTCAGAATATCTGCTCACTGCGCTCCACTGCTTCTGCCTTGCAGCCTGTTACCTGGTGATTATCATGTCCAACGAGAAATCCGTGAGCATTTCATTCCTTATACCTCCTAACCCGGGGTTGCAGCTTTGACTACAATGAATCATATGGCGAAGCTTATAGAGATGACACCTTCCGAAAAAAATTTCCCCTCACCCTTGAAAATATCAATGGCACCTTCCGTTGCCAGGAAGTTGTCAAACTGAATCCTCCCTACACTTGGCACTTGGACAGGCAGCAATGGGTAGCAGGTTTCTCTTCTAGGAACTCCGATGAAAATTTTCCTTCCAAATGGATTTGTTAGACTGTTACCCAGACCAAAAGATATTTTGGAATCTGGATATTTTCAGTATGCAATGTGCTTTTGAGCTGTAAGTGTTAAGTGCTATTCTGAGTAACAGGAAAACTATAAAACATACTAGACATTGGTCTCTTCCAAAGAGAAGGAGCCAGTACTGGAAGTGCAGACAAAGGAAGAGGAAGAAGAAATTTTAAAAGTCAAGATAATTAGTCAATCAATGTTTCTAAAGCTAAACTCTCTACAATGAAATAATAAAACCTTTCTTATACAATTTTTGAAAGGATCAACGAAGCGACACTAACTGAACACCCTTGAACTAGGTAAAAGCAAGGGTAGTGACAATAATGAATATGGCACTTCAGGATGTTCTCCAGCCCCTAGTGCATCCTTTCTGGAAAATAAGAAATGGAATATCTGTTCGAGTGAGTAAGTCCTCAGTGTCATCCCTAATCCACTGATACTGGCTGTTTGGAGTCTCACGGATGCGTGGATTCCATGGATGATGTACGCACCAAGAAATAGAAAAGAGCAGGTGAATGTATTTTATTGTAAACTCTTTATTAAAATGTAGGTTTGAAATTAACGTTAGAGGGTCGGGCCTGTAGCCCAGCAGTTCAGATGCCACTTAGCATGAGTGTGTCCCTAGTAGAGGGCCTGGGTTTGATTCATGGCTCCTGACTCCAACTTCCTTGCAGGGCAGGAACTGGAAGGCAGCAGGCACTCCAGTAGCTGGGTCTCTGCCCACGTGCGGGAGAGCTGAACTGAGTTCCTGGCTCCTGGCTGCTGTGGGTATTTAGTAGGTGAACCAGAAGATGGTTGCTCTCTCTGTCTGCTGTCTCTTGAACAAATACATCAGTTAATTAAATAACATGAATACATAAAACTAAAGTCCCAGTAATTTCAGCATGGTTGGAACTTATAGGCTGGAAGAAAGAATAAAAAAAGAGAAAAGTATGATTGATTGATCGACTGATTGACTTTAAATCCTAGCATGGTTCTGGGGTTAGGGTAAAATATGAATGCAGATTAACTTTAGACGTTGATGGAAAAATGTTTACATGTGTATCAAAAATTAATATTATTAGAATGTAAGAAATATATAATATAGAAACCATGAAACAGAAAAAATAAAGAAAACATTTATTCTACAAATTAATAAGGGAGGGTTGTTACAATATAGCATGATAAGTTGAAAATAAATATGATAGATGTGTGAAACCACAAGTGATGACAATAACTGTGGGTGGTTCTATTTAACAATAAAAAGACATTCATGCGTTAACTTAGAAAATCTGTCATCTACTATCTGAAAGAGCTTATTTGAAAATAATAGAGAAAAGGATCAAATAGAGTAAAGGTACACCTGATAATTATAAGGGAAAAAGATAGTTTATAATAGTAATAGTAAAAAATATGTCTTAAGAGAGACAAAGATGGATGTTTTGTATTAACAGAAGGAACAATCCACCAAATGATAAATATGTACACCTTTTTAAAAGATTTATTTACTTATTTGAAAGGCAGGGTTAAAGAGAGGGCAGAGGCATAGAGAGAGAGAGAGAGGTCTTCCATCCACTGGTTTACTCCCCAGATGGCCACAATGGCTGGAGCTGTGCCGATCTGACGCCATGTGCCAGGAGCTTCTTCCGGGTCTCCCACGTGGGTGCAGGGCCCAAGGACTTGGGCCATCTTGTACTGCCCTCCAGGGCCACAGCAGAGAGCTGGATTGGAAGAGGAGCAGCCGGGACTTGAACCAGCGCCCATATGTGATGCAGGCGGTGCCTTACCCGAAATGCCACAGCGCTGGCATGTATACCTTTTATTCTACCTTAACAACATAGCTTCAAAATTACAAAGTAAAACTACTGGCACTACATGAAAATTCACAATCATACTGACAGTCTTTATTGCATGTTATAGAAATGTATCTGGCATTTCTAGTCAGAGGAAAATATAAAATCCAAGAATAAAGGTGCTGGAGTAATTGTTACCTGTGATATGAATTTCTTATACATTATTTCACGAAAAAAAGATATTAATTAAGAAGTCAAATGTCGACAATATATGATAAACACATTCGAAAATATTGGAGTAATGACCTTAGTTTTGAAGTTTTCTCAACAGGACACAAAATTATAAATCATTAAGTTTGATAGTTTGACCACATCAAGATTAAAACAAGGAGCTGATGTGTAGCCTAGCAGCCAAGATGCCTGCTTTCCATATCAGAGTTCCCGAGGTTGACTGCTCACTTCGGCTCCTAAGTCCAGCTGCCTGGCAATGCAGATGCTGGGAGGCGGTGCTGATAACTCAAGTAATTGGGTCCCCTCTACCCACGTGGGGGACCTGGATTGTGTTCCCAACTCCCGACTTTGGCCCTGGCCTAGCCCCAACCATCTGAAGCATGTGGGGAATGAACTAGCAGACAGGAGTTCTCTCTCACTCTCTTTTTCTCTCCCTCTCTATTTTTAAGGATCCTTGATGTATATTTAGCTTTGTGTTTACAAATATACACATATATGCATATTTTGTATGTACAATGTACATAAAGATTTGTTTCATTTATCTGAAGGGCAAATTATAGAGAGAGAAGGAGAGACAGAAAGATCCTCCATTTGCTGGTTCACTCCCCAAATAGCTGCAACAGCTAGTGCTGGGCCACACTGAAGCCAGGAGCTTCTTCCGGGTCTCCCATGTGGGTGCAGGGACCCAGGCATTTGAGCCACCCTCTGTTGCTTTCCCAGGCATTAGCAGGGAGCTGGATCGGAAGCGGAGCAGCTGGGACTCTTATGGGATGCTGGTATTTCAGGTGGCAGCTTTACCCTCTATGCCACAACCCGTGTCCTAAGATATACACAGTGTATGTGTGTGTGTGTGTGTGCGCACGCGCAAGTGTGTGTTTTTCATGCATCTGCTCAGATTTTTTAATTGGAAAATAGGGGCAGGTATTTGATGCAGTGGGTGAGACAGTGCTTGGCATGCCTTAATGGCGTATCAGTGTGGCCCTGTTCATGTGTGGCTCCACTCCTGATTCCAGCTTCCCATTAACTCACACTGTGGGGCAGCAGGTGATGACTCGAGCACTTGAGTAACCCGCCCCATGTGGGAGACCCAGCTCCTGGCTTCAGCTGGGCAAGCCCAGCTGCTGCAGGCATTTGGGAAGTGAACCACTGGAGGGGCCAGTGCTGTGCACAGCGGGTTAACGGCCTGGCCCGAAGCGCCGGCATCCCAAATGCTCCACTTCCCATCCAGCTCTCTTCTATGGCCTGGGAAAGCAGTGGAAGATGGTCCAAGTCCTTGGGCCCCTGCACCCACGTGGAGCAGCCAGGTCTTGAACTGGCGACCATATGGGATGCCGGCACTGCAGGCAGCGGTTCTATCTGCTATGCCACAGCGCCAGCCCCAACAATTAACTATTAAATAGATATTATCCTTGGAGAAACGAATACAGGTTGTTTGAACAATGGAGACTAGGGTAAATGTCACGGTCATGTACCTTTAAGATCAAAAGCTCTCAATAAGGTTTTCTTTATAAACACTTCCATAAATTGCCAGACAGTGGCAGTAACGATCACTACTTCAACTAGGATCTGAATTCTACAACACAGTCACTTAGAAGCCAGTCAGACATTTTCAAAATGGAGTAAATTAACAGAACATAAAAGAATATATGGTGATAACCTGGAAAAATTGATTGCTTTCAAAAATCCAAAACAAGGTTCCAATATGACAGAAATATCCCCTTGTGTCCTGTGTTACTGATCAGGGTTGTGCATTGCAAACCATTCATGGAAGAACGGATGGATGGCAGCTTTGCTAAAGTGTAGCCAGCATCCTGAATTTCTACCTGACTTTCAGGTTCCATAAAAGGCCAGTTAGGGTTTACTTGCTTTCTTCCCTGTACTTCTAATAAATTCTTTTGGGAAACCAGCTCAGATTTCCAGATGACCCAGCTACAGTAAGTGGGAAGCTCTGGGCACATCCCAGGCAACCTGGAGAAAGTGAGTTGTAGAAGCTGAAGAGGCTATCAGAAATTGCTGAGTCATGGAAAGTTAGTAGCTCATTTCATTGTTTTTTATTTTATTTTTCGACAATGTATGGCAGAAGGCCCAGTTCAGTTCACGGTCTCTGCTTTGAATCTTAGGAGATGGAGTTATCCAAAATCCTGGATAAATCTCATGAATAGTCAATCTCTTTTTTGTTTTTATTCCTAGTGTTCAGAAATGATGTTTTCTAAATCATTCAAATGTTTGATTGCCATTATATAACCTAGTTGTTTTCACCATTTTGGTTTATTTAGACCTACTGTTTGCAAAATTTATTATTTTAGACCTTTTCCTCACAATATTTCTGTTCATGAATGTATTTTACCTGCTGTTTTAAACAGGTTTAAATTGCTGACATTCCTATCAATGGCTGGTTGAGGTATAGGGAATATAGTAAAATACCTAATAGTTATAGTAATCCTTCAAACTGATATTTCATACATGTTGACTACAGTGAATTTTTAATTAAAATTTATTTATTTGAGAGATAGTCAGAAGTCAGAGAGAGCAAGAGGGAGCTCTCATCTGCTCGGTCACTCTACAAGCCTGCAACAGCCAGGGCCTGGCAGAGACCAGGAGCCAGAACTCATTCTGGGTCACTCAGGAATCCAATTACTGGAGCCTTCACTGCTGCTTTCCACTTTCCACGTTATTAGGAACCTGGAGTCAGGAGCCAGACTGAGCACTGAACTCAGGTGCACCCATGAGGGAGGTGGGTATCTTAATCCCAAGAATAAATGCCCACCTCTGATGCAAAATGAGCTTAGAGATGGCTTCTACTTTTAATTCTTTCAAGCTGTAAGGTTGAAACTCATCATTCTTGTCCTTACAGTAAGAAAAATAAAAAAATGCTGAGCAGAAAATCTGTGTCTATTCTTGTATCCATCAGATAACTGAGGTTGGAAGACAAATCCCCACCCCCAAATCTGGAAAGAAGTGAAGACACGGAAACAAGGCCAGCATCAGCTCACCTGCAGCAGAGGCTGCTGGCACCACACACTGGGAGGCGGTATTGAGCAGTGATTTTGACAGCTTGCTGGAATGTGACCATGAACTAGAATGAGAGCGTTGTCTGGGAGCTGTCGTCTTAGGGAGGTGCACGTTCACGGATTTTACCTCCTGGAACTACAGAGTGGTTCTCCTATGTGAGGCACCGACAGAGCAACAGACTATCTCATGTCTCTGCCGGAGAGAGCTGGAAAGTAGCATTTTGAAATACACGAAGAACACCCTCAATAGCTGCCTGTTTTTCAATGCAGAAGACTTTAGCACAGCTTTATCTCACTGTCATCATCATGTCTCACATCAGAGGGGAAAATATGTGAAGAAACACTTGTGACAGACAAGACCCAGGGATATAGAGCCAGTAAAAGATGAAATATAAAGAGAATATTATAGGTATTATAGAGTTTTCCCCACCAGTACTTAGCACCACATTAACAGAGCACTATAACAGCACTGATTGCAACTGGAAAAAGTTGCAAGACACAGATTCTATTTAAGGAGCTCTTGAGGGGAACCAAATGATATCAAAGGAGACCAAACAAACAAAAAATCTAAAACCAGCCAACCAAGCAGAAACATTAGAGAATCTGAAAGTTCCTATCATTGGAAGCTTTAGTAAACGTTTGACAAAACCCATTTATTAGATACTTAATACTAAAGACCTACTTACCTCATTTCCTATTACTCAATATATTATGTCTAACTTCGAAGTCTTATACAGTATACTAAAAAGCATACAGATACAATCTGAAGAGACAAAGTAAGTGTCAGAACTCATGTTAGAATGATCAGAAGAGAATTTAAAATAATCATTAAAATATGTTAAGATTACTAAAGTAAAAAGTAGACAGCACATAAGAACAGACGGGTGCTGTGAGCAGAGAGAAGGAACCTTTAAGAAAGAAAAGAAAGAATTAAAAGTAAATGCGGGGCCTGCACTATGGCTGGGGCTGGCACTGTGGCTGGGGCCAGCACAGTGGCGCAGCGGGTTAACACCCTGGCCTGAAGCATCTCATATGGGCGCTGGTTCTAGTCCCAGCTGCTCCACTTCCAATCCAGCTCTCTGCTATGTCCTGAGAAAGCAGCAAAATATAGCCCAAGTCCTTGGGCCCCTGCACCTATGTGGGAGACCCGGAAGAAGCTCCTGGTTCCTGGCTGCGGATCGGCACAGCTCCGGCCGTTGTGGCCATTTGGGGAGTGAACCAGTGGACGGAAGACTTCTCTCTCTCTGTCTCTCCCTCTCACTGTCTGTAACTCTACCTCTCAAGTAAATAAAATAATTTTTTTATAAAAAGTAAATGCTAGAAATAAACACTGCAACAGAAGTAATGATTACATCTGATAGATCAAATCCATCATAGACCAATAAACATACAAACAAGCAAATAAATAAAGAAAACAATGAAAGGCTGTTTAAGAACTATTGTATAATTTCAAAAGGTATAACACATGCATAATTTGAACAATATAAGGGTTAGAAAGGGACAATAGAACAGGAGAAAAGTTTGAATGGTGACCAAGAATTTCAGTTAATGACAGACACCACACAACCCCAATGCAGGATAAATACAAATGAATCAGCATGTTATATCACATACAAACTGAAAAAAAAGAAAAAAAAGGAGAAACAACATGAAAAAAAGCCAGAGAGAACATTAGACCTTACTATAGAAGAAAAAGATCAAGAAATTCAGTGGACTTCTAATAAGAAGTCATGCAAACAAGAAGGGAGAGGATTACAGTGTCAAAAGAAAAAATTAAAATAATACAACACTAGAAATCTATCTCCAGTGAGATTGTTCTACAAATAAATCTTGAAGGACAAATTCTTTCTCAGAAAAATGAAAGCTGAGGAAAATCATCACTAGTAGTTCTGTCCTATACCTCATTTTAAAGAAATTCTACAAAGAAAGAGAAAATATTATAGAGCAGAAATTCAAATCTGCAAAAAACAAAAAGTATTAATGTTTCATTTTCTTTTTTTTTTGTTTTTTTTTTTCCTTTTTTCTCCTTTTTTTTTTTTTTTTTTTGGACAGGCAGAGTGGACAGTGAGAGAGAGACAGAGAGAAAGGTCTTCCTTTGCCATTGCTTCACCCTCCAATGGCTGCCACGGCCAGTGCACCGCACTGATCTGAAGGCAGGAGCCAGGTGCTTCTCCTGGTCTCCCATGGGGTACAGGGCCCAAGCACTTGGGCCATCCTCCACTGCCCTCCCTGGCCACAGCAGAGAGCTGGCCTGGAAGAGGGGCAACTGGGACAGAATCCGGCACCCCGACCGGGACTAGAACCCGGTGTGCCAGCGCCGCAAGGCAGAGGATTAGCCTACTGAGCCGTGGCGCCAGCCCATTTTCTTATTTGTAGTAGATCACCTAGATTTATTCGAAGTTATAGTAGTAACAATTTGTGATTGCCACAGTTAATGATTTTTTTCCTTCTTCTTCTTCTTTTTTTTTTTTTTGACTGGCAGAGTTAGACAGTGAGAGAGAGACAGAGAGAAAGGTCTTCCTTTGCCGTTGGTTCACCCCTCAGTGGCTGCTGAGGCCAGCGCTGCACCAATCTGAAGCCAGGAGCCAGTTGCTTCTCCTGGTCTCCCATGCGGGTGCAGGGCCCAAGCACTTGGGCCATCCTGCACTGCCTTCCCGGGCCACAGCAGAGAGCTGGCCTGGAAGAGGAGCAACCGGGACAGAATCCGGCGCCCCAACCGGGACTAGAACCAGGGGTGCCGGAGCCGCAACGTGGAGGATTAACCAATTGAGCCACGGCGCTGGCCACAAGTTAATGATTGATAGCGTTTTTATAAAGAACAGGAGGGAAGGATTGAGAATACTGCTACAAAGTGCCTGTCCTAATTACAAGGTGGTAACTTTTTATTTGAAAGTGGACTTATATTAGATGTAAATATATCAGTCTTGCACAATTACTAAAAAACTATAAATAGGGTTTTCATTGTGGCACAGCTGATTAAATTGCTGCTTGCCTAATGGAGTTCCAGTTTGCCTCCAGGGGCTCCACTTCCTATCCAGTTTTCTGCTAATGTGCCTGGGAAATCACTGGCGGATGACCCATGTACTTGAGCTCCTGCCAACTATGTAGCAGACTGAGATGAAGTTCCTGGTTCCTTGTTTTGGCTGCCCCAGACTGGTGTGCTCGCTCGCTCTCTCTCTCTCTCTCTCTCTCTCCCCCGTTATGTCTTTTAAATAAATAAGTGAACAATTATTAAAAATATAAAAAGAAGTATAATTGATATGGTAAGAAAATGGAATCCTATAAAATGCTTTATTAAAACCAGAGAAGAAAGAAATAAAAGAGAACAAAAGTAGTAAAGAACAACTACAAAGAATATAAAACATTCACATTTACAGTCGACTTTAAACTATAATCAATAAATATGATTGGTCTAAATTCAAGTAAAAAGTCAGAAGTTTTTAACATGGATTAAAAGAAGGCAAGGCCAACCAATTCATATTTGTAACGTAAAGAAACAAACATTAAATATAAAGATGGAAAAAATAAAAGGGTGGCAAAAGATGTATCACGCTAATACTGATCTAAAGAAAGCTGAAGTCACTACATTAATTTTCAATAAAGCAGATTTTGAAAGAAATCAACAAGACAAAGAAGAATTAGAAAGCATCATTTATCTAATGATAAAGGGGTCAGGTCTCCAAAAAGATACAACAATTATTAACATTTATGCACCTAACAACAAGGCATCAAAACACAAAAACTGATAAAACCATAGGAGAAACAGAGAAAGTTGTGATTCTGTCTGAAGAGTTCAACATCTATCCACCAGCAATTCATAGATCCGTAAGCAGTCATAGAGTAAAGATAACTTGACCTGAACAGTACTTTCAATCAAATTAAGCTGATGGATGCTTGGAGACTGTATCTTCCTAAACAGAAGATTACACTTTCTTCTCACGATTACATGGGACATTAATCAAGATGAATCTCATCTTGTGATCATAAAATACATCTTCTGAAATTAAAAAAAAACAGGAATCATAGAAAGTATGTTCTCTTTATCATACTTACAAATATAACAGAAGGGTCAAAAAAGAAGTCTTAAAAGATATTTAATCATATTTTAACTAAAATTAAAATACAACTTAATAAAATTTGTGGGAGGTAACGATAGTGGCTATTAGAGGCAGATTTCTGCTACTAAATTCTTATATTTAAAAAGAAGAATGTTCTAAAGTCAATAATATGAGGCTGTTTATTTTTCAACTTAGGGAACTTGTACATGATTAGCAATGGAAATCTTAAACAAGCAGGGGAGAAATAATTTTTAAAAATCAAGATGAAACTAGAAGCTGAAAAATAATAGAAATCATCAAAGGAAAAGCTGATTCTTTGAAAAGACCAATACTGTTGATGAACCTCTAGTCATACTAACTCAGAAAAAACTGAGAGCTTAGAATCAAATTACCAATAACAGATGGGAAGGGGAGGTCATCACTACTGTTCCCATGGATGTAAAAAAGCATAATAACAGAATGCTCTGAGTAATTCTATGCCGTTAAATTTGATAACTTAGTCGAAATGGATCAATTTCTTGAGAGACACAACTACCAAAATTCACACAAGGGAAAATAGGTAACCTTAAAGGAATTATATCTGTTGAAGAAATATAGCTATTAACAAATAAATATCATTTAGGAAGTCTGGGGGAATCTCAGAAAGAAACATTGACTCCTAGAAGGGACTCTAACTGTGTCACAAACTCATGACAGAGCATCAGCTGGAGACAGATAAGAGGAGTGCTGGTTAAGCGTCTTTGGAAATGACTGGGGTCTTAAGTCCATTGGAAAAAGTACTGTACATAAGCACCTGTCTAGTTTTCAAACTTGTACAACACCTAAAGGAACTATTGTAACAATTCCAATACTCTCACATATGGGTTAGAACTTGACAATGAAGTACATGGAAGGTAGGGAGTGGGGGGTTTTCACTAATGGAATGGGAATTTATGGATAAACAAAGGAAGAAGGCTCAAATGATCTATGTGGTCATTGGTCAGAGTTGGAAGAGACATCAGCAGGAACTCATTTTATCCCAATATAGACACAGATGGCTTCATAAATCATACAGATGTATTAGTGTATGTGTGTGATCTTTGATCTGTCTGCTAAGGTGGCCTGGAAGCAAGGCCTTCCCACTTCCCACTCATTTCCAGAAGCAATGAGTACTCTGAGCTTCAGGTCTTGTTTCCAGTAGCATCCTGTAACAGAAAGCTCCCACAGTCCTCATGAACTGTGACAGCAAATACACAAGATAAGGACGACCGATGCTGTGGGATAGCAAGTTAAGCTGCCATCTGCAGTGCTGGCATCCCATATGGGTGCCAGTTCAAGTTCTAGCTGCTCCACTTCTGATACAGCTTCCTGCTCAGTGTCTGGGAAAGCAGCAGAGGATGGCCCAAGTGCTTGGGACCCTGAACCCACATGGTAGACCCAGATGAAGCTCCTGCCTCCTGGCTTGGGCCTGGTCCAGCCCTGGCAGTTGCAGCCATTTGAGTAATGAACCAGAGGATGGAAGATCTCTCTCTCTCTCTCTTCTCTTTTTTTCTTTCTTTTCTCCCTCTCTCTCTGTAATTCTGACTTTCAATTAAATAAGACTTTAAAAATATACATACAAGATAAGTCTGGAGAGTCTTGTAGTAGTCAACATCCTCCCACCCCATTTCCTTCCCCCTGATAAACCTCCAGTGAATTGATGAGTTATAACAAAATGACATGCATAAACTGAAAGACCTGTCAATGGCCACAGATGAAAATATTTTACCATGAATAAAGTAATATTAGACTCCTTGGCTTATAACCATGAGTTCATAGTGATATAAATAAATGATGAGGCAAATTTAAAAAAAAATAAGGGAGAGAGAAGGAGCAATCCTTTTGCAGTAGTATTCCAAATTATTAATGTATTAATAAAGTATTAATGTAGATACTCCACCATCAGGAACTTTCCTCTCCTGAAGTATGAGCTACCATTGTTACTTCCTTCTTAAGATTACTCTAAGCAAAAGGAAAGAGAAGCAAACAGTTAATTTTTAAAAAATATTTATTTTATTTATTTAAAGGGCAGGTTTATCAAAGAGGGAAAGACAGAGAGAGAAAGAGATTTTCAATTCACTGGTTCATTCCCCAAGTGACCACAATGGCCAGGCTGAGGCAAGGAGCCAGGAGCTCCATCCAGATCTCCCACATGGATGGGCAGGAGGCTGAGTACTTGGGGCCTCTTCTGCTGCTTTCCCAGGCACGTTATCAGGGAGCCAGATTGGAGGCAGAGCAGCCAGAGCTTGAAGTGGTACTCTGATATGAGATGCTGGTGTTTCAGATGGCAAGTCAACCCTCCGCACCACCATGCCAGCCCTTGCAAAGAGTTAACCTTACAGTGTAGAACTTGACAAATACTATCTCAGATGTACAAAAAGGTAAATGTCAACAGGCAAATCATATTAATAGTGTGTACCCTTGATACTGTGTGACGAAAATGGCACATGATATATGCCTCTGAAAAACCCACAACCCCAAGATAATCATCAGAAAAACGTTGACTCCTGATAGATGTGATTCATATAAAATACTTGACCAGTACTCAAAACTTCCAGTGTCACCAGAAAGAAAGAAACTGACAAGCTTTCAGCCAAGCAGAGTCTAAGGAGACGGGATAGTATTGGAGGAGGGGAAGCCATTGGATAAAAACAGGATATTTGACTACGCAATGGATTTTAGTTAATGTGGTTCATGATCTTTAATGAGACCTATACCACATTAGTGTACAATGTTCATAATAGGAGAAATTGAGTATGGAATACATGGGTATTCTCTATAGCATCTTCTCAAATTTTCTGTAAATCAAAAACTGTCCTAAAATTAAGTATGCTTAAAAACATAAATAAATACATTTTTTAAAGCTTTATTTATTTATTTGAAATGCAGAGTTACAGAGAGGCAGAAGCAAAGGCAGAGTGATAGAAGTCTTCCATCCACTGGTTCACTCTCTAAATGGCCGCAAGGGCTGGAGCCAAGAGCCAGGAGCTTCCTCCAGGTCTCCCACATGGGTGCAGGGACCCAAGAACTTGGGCCACCTTATACTGCTTTCCCATAGCAGAGAGCTGGATTGGAAGTGGAGCAGCCAGGTCTTGAACCAGTGCCCATATGGGATGCCAGCACCACAGGCAGCAGCTTTACCAACTACGCCAGAGCGCCAGCCTCATAAATAAATATTTTTAAAAGGAAAAGATAAATCCATGTATACACATGCATACAAAGAATTTAGAGACTAAAGGCAGAATCCAGTTCCTATAGCTTCCTGAGTGGCTCACCTATAGAATCTCAACAGCCGGAGTTGTGCTGATCCAAAGCCAGGAGCCAGGTGCTTCTTCCTGGTCTCCCACGAAGGTGCAGGGGCCCAAGCATTTGGACCATCTTCTGCTGATTTCCCAGGCCACAGCAAAGAGCTGGGTTGGAAGAGGAGCAGCTGGACTAGAACTGGTGCCCATATGGGATGCCGGCACTACAGGCAGAGGATTAACCTACTGCGCCACGGCACCAGCCCCAACACCCCGCCCCCTTTCAAGATTTATTTATTTGAGAGGCAGAGTTACAGGGAGAGGAAAGGAGAAACAGAGAGAGAAGTCTTCCATCTACTGGTTCACTCCCCAGATGGCCATAATGGGAGGGGCTGGGCCAGACAGAAGCCAGGGACCAGGAGCTTCATCCAGTTCTCTCACAGGGTGGCAGGGGCCAAAGTACTTAAGCTGTCTTCCTCTGCTTTCTGAGGTATATTAGCAGAGAGCTAGATAGGAAGTGGAGCAGTTGGTAGTTACACTGGGTGCTCATACGCGATACTAGCATCCTAGCTTAACCTGCTATGCACAGCGTCAGCCCCTATAATTCCTTTCAGTGACAGGTGGTTCTTAGGGCTTCCATGGGTTCGAGTCTTGGATGTACCCTGGATTCCGACTTACTGTTGATGAGAACCCTTGGAGGCAGCAGGGGAGGTTCAAGTGGTTGGGTCTTTGCCTCCCACGGGGGAGAGTTTCTGGCTCCTAGCTTCAGCCTGGCCCAGATGCAGGCCTTATGGACATCTGGGGAGTGAATCATTGGATGACAGTTCCCTGTATCTGCCTTTCCAATTAATTAATTAATTAATTCCTTTCTAAGAAGTATGCAGTTCCACCCTTGGGAGGAACTGAGGGGTGCACAATATTACCAGGAGGCACATCAGTGAAGTTCACCTGCTCAGATGAGCTGCCTGTTTCCAGCTCCCAACACCTTTCTAATGTTACAAAGTTTGGCCGTGGATTCCAAATGCTTGACATACATCCGGAGTAGTTTTATGTGGACATGCTTTGTTAAGATCTCATTTGGCATAATGTGCAAGTTGTCACCTAAGTGGTGAATAAGGAGATGTCACAATCCATTCCTAGTCTTCTCAGCATGAGCCTAAGTGATTTCCTTTTAAACATCCCCATCAGCCCTGGTTAACACTGTTGTCTCTTGGGGAAGCACTCATTCCAATGGCCTCCTGGCAAGTCCCACCTTCCCCAGTGCTGGGGCTGCCTACTGTTCCCTGCTCCCTCACCTGCCTTGCTCCTAACACCTTGTTGATGGTGCACTGAAATCAATAGACCCATCAAATGAAACAGGAACATGCTGCCAGGAGATGAATGACACTGTTGTTGCCAGCACTGCCACATGCACGCAGCAGGAGTCAGAAGGTTAAATGAAAGTGGGTTCAATTTTGGACAGCCGTGTTGACAGAGCTGATAATCACCTGGTCTGCAACCCGAGGCAATAAAGGCAGGAGGGAGAATACCTGAAAATGCATTCAAATGCCTGCCTCCCTGTGTTGCTCCCAGCTCATCTATGTCTGTGTCGAAAAGTTCTTCATTGCTGCTCTGACTTATGAGCCCAGAGGATGGCAAAATTGAGTAGTTATGACATGCTTTCAAAAAAGATCTTCTCTGGAATTCAAATGCAAATTATTAAAAACAACTTGGCCCGGGCTGCTTTTTTTTTGAAAATTTTTTCATGTTGCAAAAGAACAAGAAAGAATAAAACAATTCCAACAAACTAGAACATGTCCTCTAAAGCAAAATAATTTAACTAGAAACTCTCTTCAGAAATGGGTACAACAAGTGTCTTATTCCCTTCCTATCCAATCAGGTGTCTGCTTCATCAGGGGAACTGACCATTAGGAAATTCTGAACACCTAATTCTGTCACCAAGTTTCCCATTACAGGCACTTGCTCCTGCTATAAAACCCCCACTACCACCAGTCCCTTTGGGTTTTTTTCCTCTCTTGGAAGTCCCTTGCCATGTTGCTCTGGCTGGAGGTCTTTGACTCTAATAAATCTTATTAAATCTCTGCTTGTCCACTTGGAAATTCTTCTTCCACGTGAGACAAAGAACTAAGGTGATAGTAATAATAATTTCTCCACTGTTGTTTTCCTGTAACAATAGGAGGGGCTATACCTTTCATTTTTATTCCTTTTTTTAGAAAGATTTTATTTATTTATTCAAGAGGTAGGGTTATAGATCGAGAGAGTGAGAGACAGAAAGGTCTTCCATCAGCTGGTTCACTCCCCAACTGGCTTCGGTGGTTGGAGCTGGGTTAATCCAAAGCCAGGAACCTGGAACTTCTTCAGTTCTCCCAAATGGTGCAAGGGCCCAAGAACTTGGGCCATTTCCTACTGTTTTTGCAAACCACAGCAGAGAGTTGGATCAGAAGAGAAGCCAGGACAAGAACTGGTGTCCATATGGGATGCAGATGCTGCAGGCAGAGGCTTATTCTACTATACCACAGTGCAGGCAATGAAGTGCTAGCCTTTCTAAGATGCTGCCAGGATACTCCACTCTAGTTCTGCAGCATCTGAGTCAAGTACAACCAAAATATCTTGCTGCTTCATGTGGCTAGTGTTTCATATCTTATTAAATGACTGTAAGTGAAACTCTGCCCCATGCATGTTTAATGAACTTAAGGGAATGCCAGACCAGGCAATTCATTTGTTAAGCACTGTAACTGGTGAATAATTTTAAGTAGTTAACCTGGGCTTTCAGATAAAACAAAAACAGATTTGCCAGTTATAGTACGGAAGCTGGACATTTTCCCTCCAAGGCGGACAGTGCACCAGGATAACCTGTCATGCTATTTATAGCAGAAGTAAATGTCTGTAGCAGGAAGCTTGGTGACAGAATTAGGCGTTCAGAATTTCCTAATGGTCACATTTGCAACTTGGGCATGGACTCTGGATTTCTCATCACTCTTGACATTTTGGGGAGAATAATTTTTTTTGTTCTGTAAGGTTATTGTGTATTGTAGAATGTGTATCAGTAGACCTGGCCTCTACCCATTACAATCTGTAGCATTCTTCTCCCTAGTTGTACTAGCCAAAGTGTTTCCAGACAATGCCAAATACTAGAGCAGGGGTTGGGGGGAACAAGTATCACAAATTGAGACGCCTTGAGTTACACAGATTATCTTCTGGCTATTTATTAAGTGTTCGACAGACGTAAGTTTGCAAGCAGCAGCTGTTTTGGCAGTTATATCATCACTTGAGATGCCCACATCTCACTTCTGAATGCCTGGATTGGAGTGCCACCTCTTCTTTCTATCCAGCTTCCTTCTAATGTGCACCCTGGGAGGCAGCAGGTGAAGGCTCAAGTACGTGGGTCCCTGCTGGATGGAGCTCCTGGTTCCTGGGCCTGACTTTTTCCTGGCTGTTGGCAGTATTGGGGGAATGACTCAATAGATGAGAGATCTTTCATTCTCTCTTAATCTTATTTTTCTCTCTCACCCTTAGTTTGCCTTTCAAATAAATAAAAATAAATGCAACTAAAAAGAAGTTACTTTACAAACTTTTAGCCCCATTATCCTGCTCTGCACATCACAGATGTGCATTATCTGTTAGGACTAAGTAAAACAATACATTTACATTATTTAGTATGAGTCAAGTAAGGGAGGACTTCAAAATGCTTGTGGAAAATGGAATTAAAAGATAAATTTATTTTGGTTTCCCCAAATTTTGAAATTAATGCAGTTGAGGAGGTCTATAAAATTCAGGAAAAATGTATATTATGAAAAACCTAAGCACAGATTTCAAATTTTTTCAACAAAATGAACTTATTTTTTAATTCCCTTTTTTTTTTTCTTTTTTGACAGGCAGAGTGGACAGTGAGAGAGACAGAGAGAAAGATCTTCCTTTTGCCGTTGGTTCACCCTCCAATGGCTGCCGTGGCCGGCGCACCGCGCTGATCTGATGGCAGGAGCCAGGTGCCAGGTGCTTTTCCTGGTCTCCCATGGGGTGCAGGGCCCAAGCACTTGGGCCATCCTCCACTGCACTCCGGGCCACAGCAGAGAGCTGGCCTGGAAGAGGGGCAACCGGGACAGAATCTGGTGCCCCAACCGGGACTAGAACCCAGTGTGCCGGCGCCGCAAGGCGGAGGATTAGCCTGTTGAGCCACGGCGCCGGCCTTTAATTCCCTTTTCTACAACCCACTTTGAATACCTTTGTAAATGTTCAGCACATGAAACTGTTATTACTATTTCATTTCTATTTAAATAAATGTTTTAAAAATTATTTGAGAAGCAAAAAAAAAGAAAAACCCAGAGACAGAAAGAGCTCCCATTTGCTGGCTTACTCCATAATTGCTCACAATGCCTGCGGCTGGAGTAGGTTGAAGGTAGGAGCCAGGGTACAATTCAGATCCCCTCCACCTGTAGCAGGGCCCAAGTACTGGAGCCATTACCTGCTGTCTCCCAGGGTGCACATTAACAGGAAACTGAGATCTGAAGTGAAACTAGGACTCAAACCCAAGCGCTGTTACATGGGATGCAGGCAGGGCAAGAGTGTCTTAACTGCTAGTCCAGGCACTCATGCAAATCACTTTTTATTATCATCACTGATGCTAGTATTTACTCACAGCTCTTGGCAGAAGGAAAATAAACACTTTCCCAATTTTTCTCCAATATAGTCACAACTTTAAAAAAAAGATTTATTTATTTATTTTGAAAGGCAATGTTACAGAAGGAGTTGCAAAGAGAGAGAGAGAGAGAGAGAGAGAGAGAGAGAGATCTTTCATCTGCTGGTTCATTCCCCAAATGACTTCAATGGCCCAGGCTGGTCCAGGCAGAAACCAGGAGCCTAGAACTCCATGCAGGTCTCCCACGTGGGTTGCAGGGACGAAAGTATTTATGCCTCTTCCACTGCCTTCCCAGGCGCATTAGCAGGGAGCTGATCACAAGTGAAGTAGCCAGAACTCTAACCAGCAATGGGATGCTGGTGTCAACTGGGCCACATGCCAGCCCCAACAGTTGTCTTAATTTTTGTTTTTTAATATTTTGTTTTAACTTTGGAGGCAGAGAGAGGGAGGAGGAGCAACAGAGAGAGATATAGAGTGAGAGAGAGGGAGGTCCCATCCTCTGGTCACCCCCCAAAATGTTCACAACAAATGGTGCTGAAGCCAGGAGCTGGGAACTCAATCCAGGACCCCTGTATTGGTGGCAGGGACTCAACTATTTGACTTAGCACTGCTGCCTCCCAGTTCTGCACTAGGAGGAAGCTGGAGGCAGGAGTCAGAGCAAGGAGTCTAACCCTGGTCCTCAGATGTGAGATACAAGCATTCTATGAGATTCTTTTTTAATGTTTTTTTTTCTTTTAATTTTATTATTTGACAGATAGAGATAGACAGTGAGAGACAGACAGAGAGAAAGATCTTCCTTCCGATGGTATACCCCCAAATGGCCACCATGGCCAGCGCTGCGCTGATCCGAAGCCAGAAGCCAGGTGCTTCCTCTTGGTCTCCCATGCGGGTGCAGGAGCCCAAACACTTGGGCCCTCCTCCACTGTCTTCCTGGGCCACAGAGAGATGGACTGGAAGAGGAGCGGCCGGGACTAGAATCTGGTGCCCATATGGGATGCCAGCGCTGCAGGTGGAGGATTAACCAAGTGAACCAGTGCAGGCCCTCTATGAGATTCTTAACTGCTAGGACAAAATCTGTCCTTGCATTGTAATATGCCTCAGAAAGTCTACGCTACACCAGATTGCTATTTTCCCTAAGAATGTCTGTACTGCCTGCTTCCAATTTCATAGATGTCCTATGTATTTCTCTTTACATAGCTTATGAATAGCATTGAAGCAAAGCAAACATTCTTAACCTGTTCAGTTCATTTTTATGGATTATTGATATCTTTTCTTCATTACTATTTTCTCTCAAAACCAACAGCATGGAGAATTGCCATCAAATTGATATTTGCTTCCTATAATAAAATTGTGAGCAAAGGGTATCAGCATATAATTCACCAAAGAGGAAATTTGACTAGAAGTGTGTGGATAGAGATTACACTATACTCTCAAATAAAGAAATGCAAACTTTTAAAAAATGCCATTTCCTATTATTAAAATTAGCAAAAAATGTTGACAAAGGCAGAACAAACTGTTAGAGACCTACATTGCCTTCTAGTGCTGAAATTGATATATGCCTTTGTGAAAGCAAAATACTCATTCCCACTGGTCTTGTAAAAGGAAACTGCTCTGTACTCCCTTGAGCTCAATCCAGTGATACATAGACTGCTATAGCTACAAACATAAGAAGGATCTTCAAAAAAATTCACAGAGAAGAGCATTATGAAATCTATGCATGGATCTCAATGTTTGCATAAAAATAAACTTAACTTTAATTCATTTTTCCATGAATTTGTCTATATGTCTTTTCAATGAACTTTGTTCTTTTTCACTGTCTTTAAATGCCTTCTCTTAGACCTACTCTCTTCCTGGATGCCCAGTTTCTCCTTAGCCATTGAGACTAACAGACTAACAATGTCTTTTAATGTATAATCCTAGCAGATTAAAACACGACAGGGATAAAAAATTGTAAACATGCTCTTGAGGGGTACTCAGATATGCATCCCACAATATGCTTCTTTAGCAGATACACTGTTGTGAGCTAAGGGCCACTGAGAACTGGCTAATGTAGGAAAAGTTCTACAAACAGAACAGGACTCCTCCTTTGGTAAAGAAAAATTCCATTTGGAGAAATGTTTTCCTGCCCTGTGCCAGGAAGAAGAGGACTCTTCACAGCTCTTATTACGAGAAAAGGCACTTACATCTGTACAATAAAGTTTATTAATCAAACCTTGTTTATCACATTGCTCCATATCACTTTCCCATAACTTGTCTCCCACTTGTAGAAGCCTACAGCTCCTTTTCCTTTAGCCTAAGACGATGGGAAATGAAATTTAGAAACAAATTTATTTTGGTGTGAAAAAATTTTTGTAATTCAAGCATAGTTTTTTTTTCCCATAATATACATTTTTCATGAGCTTTTTGAAGAGTCTCTTATGCATTAATGTCAAAACCTTTTAACCTTTTTATTTATTTATTTGAGAGAAAGAGAGAGAGGTCATCCATCCTCTGGTTATTTCTGTAATACATGCAGCAGCTGGGGGCTAGAACTCAATCCAATACTCCCATATGGGTGGCAGAAACCTAATTAATTATTTTTTAAGATTTATTTTTAGTTACTTGAAAGAGTTAGAGACAGACAGAGAGATATATCTTCCATTTGTGGGTTCACTCCCTAAGTGGCTGCAAAGGCTAGGGCAGGCTGAAGCCAGGAGCCAGGAACTCCATCCAGGTCTCCCATGTCAGTAGCAGGGGTCCAAGCACCTGCGTCATCTGCTGTTTTCCCAGCACATTATCAGGGAGCTGGAGTGGAAGTGAGGCAGCCAGAACTTGAAGCAGCACTCTTATGGGTTGCCAGCATTGCAGCAGGCTTAACCCACAGTATCACACTGCTAGCCCCAACCTAATTACTTGATCCATTATCATTGTATCTCAGAGCCCACTTCAGCAGGAAGCTGGATTTAGAGCAGTTCATCAAACGCAGATACTTTGATTTGTGTCTTAATTGTTAGACCAAATCCACACTCTGGATTTCAATTTATTTCACATCAAAATAAACATCTTTTACATAGATTTTTAATGAACTTTTTGAGGTACCTTTGTATATGTCTATGTTCTTAATATCCCTTTCCATTACTCATTTCTTGGTTCTAGGTGTGTGGTTCTGCAGGTGTTGTGGCCTATCAGGTAAAGTCACCACTTGTGACACCAGCATCCCAATATGGGAGCTGGTTTGTGCCCTGGCTGCTCCACTTCTGATCCAGATCCCTGCTAATGGCCTGAAAAAGCAGCAGGAGATGGCCCAAGTATTTAGGCACCTGTACCCACCTGGCTACCCAGATAAATCTCTTGGCTACACCCTGGCTCAGTTCTAGCTTTTGCAGCCTTCTGTGGAGTGGATAGTGGATGAAAGATCCCGATCTCTCTCTCTTGCACTAGCTCTGACTTTCAAATAAATAAATGAATCTTAAAAAAAAGGATGGTGTACAAGTTAATAAACTTCACTTGTTTTTCTCTTGTAAATCTGTCTTTTGCCACAGAACCCCAGTGAGAACCTAGATGACTAGGAAGAAAAACTAATTTTTTTTTCTTATTCTCTCCTTTGCGAAAATGGGGTGAATACCAAAAGACACTATTGCCACACCCTCTCTTGAATCCCAGGAGAACCTCCAACCTTGCTGCTCTGGGCCAGCATATAAAATGTTGGAGGGAGGCATGCTGGAGAAGAGTGAAGGAAAAGAAAAGAAACTAAATTCATCTGTATTCAACGTCTTTCCAGCATTGCAACTGTTGTAACTAGTAATTAGTTTCTTATAATTCTAATCCTGATCACTCACTTAAATAATGGAAAGGGTGAACATACGGATGAAGAGTCTATCTTAACATTGGTAAAAAACAGTAAACAATGGGAAAGAATCTGAACATCTACTAAGAGGGGATTGAATGAGAAAACTGCAAAATGGACACTATGGATTTTTATTCAATGGCAATAAATGTGTTTATGGAAATCATAAAACAGAAAATGCTATTGACCACATGCTAGATGGAAAAAGAAGGGTATAACTTTGTGTCCTAGCCCTATAGGATGTATGGGGACTGATACTCTCTGTTTGACCTAACATTGTTTATGCATTTATAAAAACTATTTATGTCTTTGAGAGGTACACATATAGATTGTGTGTGTTGGGTGAGAGAAAAAGAGGGAGAGAGATCTCTTTCATTTGCCGGTTCATTCTTAACTTTCTGCAACAGCTGGGACAGGGCAAGGTAGGGGCCAGGAGCTCAGTGCTCCATCCAAGTCTCCCATGTTGATGGCAATGACCCACATACTTGGTTTGTCATCTGTTGCCCTTCCAGAGGTGCAGCAGCAAGAAGCTGGACTGGAAGCAGCGCAGTCTGGACTTGAACCGGCACTCCAGTGTGGAAAGCAGGCATCCCACACGGGAACTTAAACTGCTGTACCCACAATACTCACCCTCACCTAACTTTAGATAGGTTACCTTGAGCCCTCATTTTCAACAGACCTTTGACCTAAAACAAAACAAAACAAAACTATAGATCCTCGCCACAAGTGATTTCATTTACCTGCTTCCCCATTCCTTAACTAACAGATTGAACAAACACTAATATTGTTCTGAATAGTTCAGGGCTGCATCCATAGCACGGCCTCACCCTTCCTTAAGGAGCACCTGCCTAAAAACAAAAATACAAGACTATGGAAAGGACTGAAAGTTTGCTCCAGCCAGTACCTTAATATAGGCTCTAAAAATGGCCTGCAATTATGAATATGTATTTCCCACCCCTCAGGGTGTCTTTCTCTAGGACCTGAGACCCCTTCCTTTGACGTGTAGTCATATCTTTCAAGTTCTCTACAGGAGGACAGGCTCCTAACTTCCGTAACTGCCAGCTAATAGACACATGCCAGTCTAAAGGCATCTGCTCTAACCAGTTCCATAATTTTCACTTCTCTGACTCTGCTCAGGCCCCTCACTATAGTCTCCCTCCCAATCCCTTGTTCTTCCTTTAAAATGCTCAGTCACCCACCTCTGCACACACGGAAGCTCAGTTCAGCTCACAATGGACCCCCTTCTCAACTGCAATAGCACATCCCTGATTAAAATCTGTCTTTATCGCTTTCACTGGAGTCCAGCTTTGTTTATCTTGGACAGGAGCAGTTGCTAAGGAATTCAAGTCCTCCATCATGGTGTTTGTAGCATAGTGGGATTATACTCATTAGAAATCATTAGCAAAAGCATTTTCTCTGTCTCTGAAAAGAACAATCTCTGCACATTTCAATGAATAAAAGTTTAACACAACTTTGCTGGGAAGCAATTCTGATTTATGAATTCCACATTAAACCATCTAAGTACATCTGTTATGTGCAGCATAATGCCGACTTTTTGGGTAATGATTTCTCAGAATCACAAATGATGTATAAATTCCCTGCAATTGAAGCATTTGGAAGGGTGTGAATGTGTCTTGGGTGATTGCCTATTATATCCAAATACTATGTTTATAGTGTGGTCTGTGTGCCTTCATTTTGTGCCTCGGAATCTGGAAGCATTATCTTATGTGGGGGCAAGAGGAATATTTCTGCCTGCATTAGCCAGGGTTCTTTGTCTTTAATTCAGTGTTCTGTAATATACCTCAGGAATGATTGAAACTACCTTACATAACAATACAAAACTGGATATGTGAAATACATGAAATATGTTCCCTTTATATAAATAAAGAAAAAAAACTACCTTACAAAGAATACAGGAAGGAAAGACTTTCCGCTTAACTCCAAGTTCTGGTGTCCGTATAAAGCCCAGAGTAAAATTACTGAATCTGAGACCTTGTCTGTCACCGCCCAGGTCTCAGCCTTGACTCTTCTCACACTCGAGCTTGACTCTTCTTGACTCTTCTCACACTGGAGTTGTCTGAACCTAATACCATGCACTCTTGGGATTCCATGGATTTATTCTGTTCGTGTTCTTGCCTTTCTCTCTTAGCACTTGGCTTTCTGATGAACTTTTCAGGCCCTTCACAACCCAGTCCATGTCACAGCCTGCTGAGAGGCAGCCTGCAGCTCCGCACCCACCCCAGTTCTCTCCCCTCCATTTTCAGCCTACTTTTCTTCATCCCCCGCTGCATCTTCAACCAGCAGGGTGCACCCTTCTTTGGGTTCTTGTGGCATCTGCATTTCTTAATTATACTTAACTTGCCATAGGGCAGGGACTAGCATATCTCGGGCACTAAGCGCTATTTCTAAGGTTAATATTCAATAAGCATTTCTGGGATTAACAGCTGAAGTTCTCATTACTACCAGAGATCAATTTATATTAAAGATTGCAAACAAGAGCTGAGATTTAACCTTTCTCTCGTTCATCCAATACTTACATACACACACACACACAGATAAGTAGGATGAGTCAAGCAAACATCTATACAGTACCTACAAATATACAGATCTGATCCTGGATGCCCTGGCTTCAGAGTGCCGAAGAGAGGACCAGACAGGAGACTTACGTTTTGCAGCTGCACGTGGTTCTTCATCAAGCTCTCTGACTTTGACATTGTGCTGGATGCTTTGAGGCTGTAATTTTTACCACTTTGTGGCTCTTTCAGCTGCTCTTGGATTTGTTTAGCTTGTTTCCTACAGGCATAAAGGAATACATGTGTAAATATTTGCCTAAATTTATCCTATTTCTTGAAGTTCATTCATTCCCAACATCTATACTTGTCATTGTTAAAGTTAGATAAACTCAGTTAACAAACACTCATTCTCTCATTTTCAACCCTAACAAGAACATATCCAATTTAGAGAGACTCGGGTGTTATCCATTATCATCCAAGAATTCACACTCAATGATACTTCAAAGGTAGGCAGAACCATAGAGCACTGTCCTGGTCATCATGGATACAAGAGAGTCCTAACCCTAAGTGCTCCGTTGTAAAGAATTGGAGATGCTATGGAGGATTGACGAGAGGTAAACTCCGAAGCTTGGGCCTAGCAACCCCAGATAACATATTTGCATATTTACACTTAGATTTGTACAATCCAAATATGTATATCTTATTTTCAAGGCTTGCTGAACTACAACATGTGAATATTTGGTCTGTTACTATTTAGAAACTGGTCATCTACTGTTACCAACAGCCCAAATAATTTTTAAAGATAGTTAATGTCTAAAGAGCTAGTAATAATATAATAATGAACCACATATCATTTCATGGGCTTTCCATGTTTCAACTGATTTATTCTTCATAGTCATTCTATGTGATAAAGTGAGACTTCACCCATTCGGTAGATAAGAAAACTAAGGCACAGAAAAGGTAAATCATTGCCCACGGGCATACAGCCGGGCAGAGAGAGTCCGGCTTGCAACCCAGCCAATCAGGATACAAACTCCACATTCTCAACCCACTCAGCGCTGACATGCCGCTTGCACAGATTCCCACAGCTTCTAAATGGGAAGGTGAGGTTGCTCTAGATTGTTGGACCCCACATAAACAGCTCCTGCCCGTACACATGCAGTGACTGCTGCTGCGGTCATTTGGAGCCTATATCAAATTGCTGGAACAATTCATTGCTTTAGTAGCTGCTTGCAGGAGCTTCGCAGCCAACCTCTCCCAGCACAAGACATGACACCCATAAAAATCTTTGTGGAATCATCTGCCCTGAAGCTTGCTCCCCACCAAGTTCCCCATCAATGGTGTGTGTCTTGGGCTCCCCCAGGCAGGCTGCACCACCAGAGCACGGACTCTGACGTCACAGGACAAAGATGACAATCCCAGCTCTGCCTTCACCAGTTTCGCTGCCCTAATGATTTCATAGACGCCTCTCAGCTTCGGTTTCCTTATCTGTGTCAGAGCTCTTGCTCCCAGACGCTGTGGCGCCAGGCAGAGCACATGCAAAACTTTCATTTCTGTTCCTCTGCATTGTGTGCTCAGTCTTGCAGCGAAGTGCTGCAGAGGAAGGAAAACTGACCCAGGGGAGACTACTGACCCATGCATCTCTCACCAGCAAGCAGTGTTTCCTGCACACTACGGCAGCTCTGAATCTCCAATGCCAGAATGATGTCTCTCTGTTCGCTTAAATATTTATTTCATCTTTTCAGTTATGTGGGGGACTTTTTATCTCCAGCATGCTTAGTTGCTCTAATCCAGCTGTAATAATCTATCTAGACTCTAAGAGCTAATCCGTAGTCTATTGTTAAAAATAAGTCTATCAGATGAGCATTTTAAGAAAGCACATTGCAGCCGCAAAATCCGATCAGGGCTTCATTCAAAAAGTAAACAGGGAAATGGGGACGCACTAGCCCAGTAAATCATCATGAAACAGTAAAGAAGGCCTGGAACAGAGAGAGGACTCAATTACTCTCATATGAATCAAAATGGTAGAAACACTATCTTTTCTGTAATCCTCAAATTTGCGGTTTGGGAAATATAAAATTTTAAAGGAATTTTCCTAATAAAAACACCTGACTGCATATCTTAAATCCCTTTTCAATTTGCCTTCCTTTGCTTTCTTCTCCCTCAAGTCTTGACTCCATAGCAGTCCAAGCTAAGTGGTCTTTCCCTCCTGGGCCTGTGTCTTCCTCTCCATAGTCCTCCCCTCTCATGAGAATACACTTGTTGTCTATTTTCTGTTTCCCTGAGCAAATGGGAACGGAGGAAAGGACCAGGGTGTGGCTGCATGACAGTTCCAGTGTGAGCATTTGCTCTGGGGAAGACAAGATACAGGTGCTGTGGCTAGAACCCTTATGAATCAACAGTTTCAGAACTAGAACTTTACAGCTCATCAAGATTTACATCTCTCTGGCATTTGAAAAAAATGAGAAGGGAGGTGTGGAGCAAGCCTCTTTTTTTTTTTTTTGACAGGCAGAGTGGACAGTGAGAGAGAGACAGAGAGAAAGGTCTTCCTTTGCCGTTGGTTCACCCTCCAACGGCCACCGTGGCCAGTGCGCTGGGGCCGGAACACCACACTGATCCGAAGCCAGGAGCCAGGTACTTCTCCTGGTCTCCCATGGGGTGCAGGGCCTAAGCACTTGGGCCATCCTCCACTGCACTCCCGGGCCACAGCAGAGCTGGCCTGGAAGAGGGACAACCGGGACAGAATCTGGTGCCCCGACCGGGGCTAGAACCTGGTGTGCTGGCGCCACAAGGCAGAGGATTAGCCTGTTGAGCCACAGCGCCAGCACAAGCCTCTTAGTAGGTGGTATTTGTAGTGCTGCAGCTTGGGTTGTGGAGGAAGCTGACCTTGAGATGGAGGGAGCACCCCGGCCTTGGATTCCAGGGCTCCTGAGTGCAACACCAGTGCAAAGGAAGGGAACGCAGTGAAGCAGGAGTGAAGGGAGGAGAGGCTGGGCTGTGAGTCGTTTCAAAGGAGGCCTCAGCAAATCCACCCCGGGCTCTGAGGCTAGTGTGGTCTTACCCCCTCAGGCTCCACCAAAGGTCAAGGGCTTCAGAGCCTGGCCCTGACCTATTATTGGAGCTGGACAATCTCAGAACAGGACACGAGATGGAGAAAGGTGACTCTTTTCACAGCTGTCCAGGGGCAGTGCTGGGACGAAGATCTCCATTGCCCAAGAGGCTCTCAGCAGTATGTCAGAACCTCCATCATCTGCCACCTGCATGCTTCCCTGTGATCTAAAAAGCCTGCAGAGGGTGGCAGCCTGCAGTCGGGCTAGGTTGGACCACAGCTCCATCTCACTGCTACCACCACGTCTCTTCTCCCTCTCTCTTCTCTGATGTGATAATGACCCACCCTACATTCCACCTCCTACAACGTCTCCTCTCCAATTCTAGTGTTAGGGTTGATCATGTCTTGCATTTCCAAAAACTCCTGTAGCCAGCCCAACTCTTCTAACCTTTATCAGTTGAAAGTAAAGAGAAAACCTAGAAAGAATTTATAGTTTCCATGTGAATTATATCAGCCAGACTCTATAAGCTCAACTGATACTTCTAGCTGCATTTATAGCAGCATACTTCATTGGAGATGATAAGAAGAGGGTTTCTTTCACTGTGCCTTTTAGAGGTGTTAGGTTCAATGAACTGTCAACAAATCCTTTAATTTCAAGGAAGTGTTTCTCATGTCTGCCTCATCATGCTGCCTACCTTCAAATTTTCACCAAACACACTATTTACTGTAATATTCTTTCTGGTGAGGTCATAACATGCCGTGGTGGGGGGCAAAGAATGGAGAAAGGATAAAAGTGGTAAGATCTCCAAGATTACAGAATGCAGCACAGAAGTGACTAAGATAATGGCAGCTTTGCACAGACTCTGGGCAGATCAGGACATGCCAGCATGTACTCAACTAAGCTGCTTGGATGTCAGTGAAAGAGACAGCTGAGAATACTGGATGACTAGGGGCTTGCACACAGAAACACACACACACACACACACACACACACACACTCTATGTGTGCAAAGTTTGCAGGTGGGAAATAGAAATCCAGGAATTCACAAGAGAAACTTGTGCCAGGGTGTTATAAAGCTTTATATTGCTCTCAGCAATGTAGATACTGGGTGGTTGCTGAGAGATGCGGCAATCCTCTCAGGCAAAACTAGACAAGTAAATAGGTAGGTTGATAGATAAATAAAAGTGCCTGGAAAGTGAATTAGAAGGAAAACACATACTCTTAGTTCTCTGATGAGAAATATACTCCACATGGAAAAGATTTTAAATTTTGGTATAATTTTTATTATTTCTATAGTTTACAATTTTCAATAGATGTGTCCTGGGTGGACAGGCAGCACACACCCTGTCTGTGAATGCTTCTCCATCAGCTGGGTTCTCATTGGTCTCCCATCCATTGTTTGTTTCCATTAAGCACCCTGACACCTCACTGAGGCTCCAGAGATGCTGGTCCCAGGGCCCCTTTGCTCCAGAGGGTGAGAGATTGCCAACTCTGAAGACGGAAGTCTCTAGTTACTCAGCTGTTCTCACTTCTTGCGATTCCTATAATTTGTTTTTCATTTAAATGTGGGATAACTACAAACTATATTCTAAAAGTAAGTGATTAACTACTTCTTCATGGCAATTTGCTTATTGTCAAATACCCGATTTCTTTCTCATACACTGCACTTTAGGGTGATCTTTCTCATCTCCATCTGGGTGCAACCTCTCTTTGCACCAGTGCACACCCTTCCCCTTGTGGATACCCAGTCTCCAAGCCCCTGAGTAGAAAACGGTGGGTGTTCACAACAGCGAGCCATCCTAGAGAATTCACATTTTAAAAAATGTGCCGTGTCCTTAACAACATTATCTCATTTAATCCTTCAAAGAATTCTACAGATAGATACTATTTCTGTTTCTAGCCTGCCAACAACAACAAAAGAAAGAAAAGAGAGGTGATGCTTAATGACATCTTAGAAGCAAGTGACAGCTTGAGGATTTGAATCCAAGTGTGGCTGACTGGTGTAAGATCAGTACCACTGTCACACAAAGACAGGGCAATTCCTCACTCTGAGCCGGTTCGTTCAAACTGGAACTGCTGGGATTCCAAGATCCGATCTGCAATTGCCTTACTGTGTGGCTTTGACAAATTAATACTCTAAAATAAATTCCGACATTATCAGTAACAACACACAACCCTGAGTGTTGTGGGGATTGGGAGCTAGTCCATGATATGCCCAGCATGCTTAGCAAAGAATACGTGTTCAAATGTTGGATAGTTACTACTTTGACAGCCAAGATTTGCCTGGGAGATGTGATAGCTAATGTCATGTGGTATCCTGGAGGGGGTTCTGGAATAAAAACAGAATTAGATAACATCTAAGTCAATCTGAAAGTGTGGACTTTAGTTACTAACACTGCATCAGTATTGTTCCACTAATTGTGACAAGGGCATCATACAAATGTAAGGCACTAGTAACAAGGGAAACTGAGTTTGGGGTACATGGGAACTCTGTACTATTTTTGAAGTAATTTTGAAAATATAAAACTATTCTGAAAAAGCTTATAGAAAAGTAATAGTCACTAATTCTGGATGCATGCCTGAGTTTATTTTTAAGTGGTAATCACAGCTCTCTTTAAAAATACTTTTACCACATGCAGACAGGTATCATAAACTATATCCGGAAATTAATCCATTTTTAGAAGAGCAAATGAGTAAACATATATAGATCTCATGAAAAGTGATTACATATTTTCTTGGGTTTCAGATAAGCTGTAGGAGCAAAATCTGTGCCAATTTCTTGAGGCTTAAGAAACCAAGAAGGTAATGTTCCTTTATTTGCATTTCTTATTTTAAGTGAGCATTACATCATTTTCATAAATAAAATACATCTGTCAGGGTTCATTTGAAAAACAAAAACAACACACATGCATAAGAGTATACAGGGTACTTCAAAAAATTTGTGGAAAATAGGACTAAAAGATAAGTTTATTTTGGTAAAAAAAATTCTGAAATCCATGTGTAGTTTTTTCATTCTATACCTTTTCCATCAACTTTCTCATGACCCCTCACAAGTGGATATAAGTTTTTAATTTAAATTTATTAATCAAAAATAAGCACCTTCATCTACAAAAGGTCTAGTTTTTTGACAAACAAACTTAGGACATATTTGAGATGTGCATAACAAGTGGTGAACCAATGTATACTTTTTAGGCATCTTTTTCACATTTGACTAAAACCTGTATGAGTAATAGTTAAAAATTGTATGAAAAGAAATTTGTTTTTCAGAAAAGGCTATCTATGTTTGATAGCATTTAACTTCACAGCAATGGTTCCATTATTCAGAAGATCTAGTGCCTTAGTGAGAGGCACACATTGAGTCCTTATCACTGAGAGGAGGGGTTACTATGTGTATCAAAGATAAACCACACACACATACACATACATGCACACACACAAAAACATGCATAGATAAGCATGCAATGCACATGTCTGGAAACACTCACCATGGTCTACAAAATATTCTGTCATTTTCACATGGTTGATGGACCCCTATGGATAGGATCCTTCTGCTCGGAGCAGAGACAGAAAATATAACGACAAAGTGCTTTCTCTAAGACGTAACCTTTTAACACTTGAGAAAAGTGGTCTTACTTGCTTTTGAAGTAGAATGCTGCACAGAACATGCCCACGATGACAATTCCAAAGATGATACATGAAATTGACAGCACCTGCCTTTGATAAACTTCTTCACTCTCTGTGAATTTGAAAAACAGAATTAGAATGGATCCTAGCGGGGTATAACAGCAACAGTCTCATCCTGGCACTTCAGCTGGTAGGAGACTTTCAAAGCCAACAGTATTTTTTTCCTGTCATGAATAGGAAATAACATGAGGAGGTTATTATGATTCAATTTATTTGAAGAAGATAGGATAACTGGTTGTTATTTTTATATCTGCATGGTTAAATCAAAACTCAAACCTAGATATAACAATTATGAATCTAACTGTCTTAAGACATTCCACTGCTCTAGAACATACTGGACATATAAGATTTGAAATTGTGGTGGGGCCCAAATCAAAGAGCTGGAGAAACAAAAGCAAGCCTCGCAGGGTGATGGCTTACAATTCGCTTTCCGTGATGTTGATTCCCCTACGTTTGCAGATTCTGGTTTGGTCTTCATTCACAGAAAATACTATCAACATGCATGTGAATACATTATTCAGCCACTCTGTGATTATCTCAATGCCAATGACCCAGCATGCAGTCCTCAGTCTCTGCTGTCAAAGTTGCATCTTGTAGATGCTCATCACAAAAGCGACTTTAATATGAAACCAAACGTTTCAATTCTCAGCCACTACCATTTGCAGTTCCTGCTCCTTTTCTAAATGTTGTCTCCTGAATCAGTTCTTCCATCTCATCAAGAGCTGTCTTCATGCACCGCAGGGCTTTCTCTTTATTAATTACTTTCATTTTGACTTCATCTCACACCTTATACAGCACAAAGACCACGATCTATGATTAGAGTCACTCACATTCTTCCAAATACCCTCAACTACCTTACTTTTTATCTATTTGGATAAATAACCACTTAAGAATTCTAGGAACTACCTCCTCCACATTTCTACCTTGAGGAGCTCAGAACTGGGAAAGGTTTCCCAATTTAGCAGATGGACCTAAATAAAGGTAGACATCCATAGTCATTATCAATGTCATCAATAGTCATTACCATCTTCTCAGCCCATCTCCCCATTTTCCCGATGTTCATCCTTAGCACCACCAGAGGAGTCAAACAGCTGACAGTCCAACCTTCTCTTCACGTTCAGATTTTTTATACATGCTATACGGAAAAAGAAGCCAGTATAGTGGAACTACTCTATTTATAAAACCAAAGATACAAAATGAACTGTATCTGTATCCATTCCTTCTCCCCCGCCTCCCATTGAGCACTAGTTTTGAAACTTCAGTATGCATTGCAGTCAGTTTGAGGGCTGTTGAAGGACAGATGACACCTACTTTCTCCTTGAAAGTCACTGATTTAGAAGTCTGCAGTGAATATAAAGCATCTGCACATTCAGAAAGTTCCCAGGGGATTCTGATGCTGCTGATTTGGAAAACATTCTGGGAGACTACTGAGTAGATTAAGAAATCTCAGAACATTGATCATCTATATAAGAATCACCTACGGACATTGGGTTTTCTTGTTAAGGGCAATTACAGTATCCATCTTGGGCTGCCTGAATCTAAATCTTTATTTAAATAAAATTTGCAAGTATTTCTCATGCACATTGAGTTAGAGAATCAGTCAATTAGACAAAGTGCAAGTGCTGTATTTTTATCAAAGACCAATAATCCATTTAGTTTTCATTGTCTCCTATCATCTCAGGATCCTCTTATCACTGAAAATTGAAGAGAAAAGAATGCATTGAAATTCATTTCATGATGCCTATGTTGTCTTGATACCAAAACCAGACAAAATTAATTGTAAACTGTGTAGTGTGTCATGACTAACTGGAGTTTGCACAAGGAATGTAGTTGGTTTAATGTTTAAAAAATAATCAATGAGTTTCACCATATTAACAGTCCAAGAAAAGAATAACCCAATTAATTAGTAGAGTAGGGGTTAACAAAAGCATTTAACAAAAACTAACATCCATTCCTGACTAAAACTCTAAAACACAACGCATAGATGAGTTTCCTGCTCCTTATAAAGAGTAGCTATTGAAAGGGGTTGGCGTGCTGGTGCAGCAGTTGGGGGTGGGGGTGGGGCGCACATTTCATATCTGAGTGATTGGACTGAGTCTCAGCAACTCTGCTTCTAGTTCAGATTCTTGTTCTTGTGCATCCTGACCAGTGGCACGAGTACATAACTCCCTGAAACTTATATGGGAGATCTGGATGGAGTTCAAGGTTTCTGCCTTCGGCCTGGACCAGCCCTGATGAGTGCACTTGAAAGGTGAACACGTGAACGAAAGAATGATCTCCCTTTCTCTCCCTTTCAAATAATTAAAAAAAAATTCTACCTAATAGTAAACGGCTGATTTTTTTTTCTTAACATCAGGAATAAAGCAA
Organism: Sylvilagus floridanus; assembly: GCA_949820135.1. Classification (NCBI taxonomy): domain Eukaryota; kingdom Metazoa; phylum Chordata; class Mammalia; order Lagomorpha; family Leporidae; genus Sylvilagus; species Sylvilagus floridanus. Next base: position 12,205,051 of record OX463235.1, read on the forward strand.
GAATATCCAATCTGACAATCTCTGTTTCACAATGTGTGGGAGGTTTAGTCACCAAAGTCAGGAAAAAAAAGGGATTAAAAATCATTCAGTTTGGGAAAATAAGAGAAAAATTGTTTCAGTTTTTAAAGACATGATCATCTATGCAGGAAAGCTGACAGGCTCTACAAAAAAAAGCTAATACAACTTTTATGTAAGTTTAACTAGTTTCAAGAAAAAAAAGTTGCAGACTAGAGGATACAAAATTGAATATATGTGTATTTTATAGTAATAAATAACTAGAAAGCGAAAAAAAAATCACTTCCAATAGCATTAAAACATAAAATTCAATGAAATAAATTTGACAAAGGATATACAAATCCTTTATGCTGAAAATTTTGAGATATAACTGAGAGAATTTAATAATAAAATAATAAAATAAAGGGAGAGATGTATCATACTTATGGATTAGAAGACTCAATATTATTAGGCTGTCTAGTCTCCTGAAGATGATAGATAAATTTAGTTCCAAACCTATTTAAAATCTCAGGACATATTATATTTTTGTTTTTGTCATTGAAATTGACAAGCTGATTCCAAATGTTATTTATATGGAAATACAAAAGCTATAGAGTAGCCAAAGCTAATTTTCTTTAGCAAAGAAAACAAATTTGTAGGATTCGTACTATTTGATTCCTAGACTTATCATAAAGCTATAGTAATCAAAGAAATTTGGTACTGGTCTAATTATTGACAAGTAAATTATTAAAACAGGCAACAGAATCCAGAAATGTGTCCAAACATATAGGGCTAATGGATGTTTGACAAAGATGCTAGTGCATTCAGTGCTGAAAGGAGCACTACAACAATGAGATCGCAACAATAGCGCAGCCATGTTCGGGAAGATGAACCTTTACTGGAACCTCACAATCTCTGCAAATATAAACTCAGGAGTGGACATCTGGCTGAGCAGTTAAAACACCTACATCTCTTATCAGGGTGCCTGGGTTCACATCTGCCTCAGGTTCCTGATTTCAGTTTACTGCTAATGCAGATCCTGGGAGGCAGTAGATGTGGCTCAGCAATTGAATTCCTGCCAGCTAGGAGCCTTGGACTGAGAGCCCTGTTACTGGTTTTATCCAGGTCCTGTCTGGAACTTTTTAGGCATCTGAGAACTTAATCAGTGGATGGGAGCTCTTTCTCTTTCACATAAATAAACACAAATTATCTCTCTCTTTCTCCATATATATATATGTGTGTGTGTGTAAATATATATATATATATATATATATGTCTAACTCTACATAATCAAAAGAGGCAATAGACTTTAATGTGAATATTCAAACTATAAATTAGCAGAAAAACCTTAATATCACAGTTTCACAAGGATTTTTTTATGATGCTATCTGTTAACCATTTTTTAGTTTGTTACTTTTACTTTTAAAGATTTCTTTCTTTCTTTGAAATGCAGAGCAATGTTTGGTGGTACAGTGAGAGAGACAGAGAAAGAGAGACAGAGAAAGAGAGACAGAGAAAGAGAGAGAGAGAGAGAGAGAGAGAGAGAGAGAGAGAGAGATCACCCATCCATTGCCCCACTCCCTAAATGGCTGCAACAGCCAGGGCTCCAGACTGAAGCCAGGAGCTCTATTTGGGTCTCCCGCATTACCACCAGAGTCCCAAGAGCGTGAGCCATCCTCTGTTGCAGTCTTAGGTGCACTGGAAGGGAAAGTGGATCAGAAGTGGAGCAGCTGGGACACAAACTGGCACTCCAATATAGGACGCTTGTGTTGCAAGCAGTGGTGTAAGCCCCACCACCACAATGCTTGTCCCAAAGATTTCTTAACTAAACCACCAAGGATACAAACTATAAAATACTGAAGAATTAATAAAATGGACTTTGTGAACATTTGAAACATTTGTTCTTCAAAGATATCATCATGAAAATAAAAATGTAAGACACAGTCTAGGAAAAATATTTGTAAAATATATACTCCACAATGTACACATATATAATATTTAAGAACCTCTTAGTAGTAAATCATAAGAAACTCAATTAAAATACATGAGTGGCAAAGCAGTGCATATAGAAAACGCCCAATATACGTAGTCATTATGTAACTGCAAAGTAAACTTTATCAGATATATGGCATCACCAATAGCATAGCTAAAATTAAAGGCTCTTCATATCAAGTGTTTACAAGGATATGAAGAAACTAGAACTTCCATGCAATTCTGTTGGAAATATAAAATTACATACTGCTTAAGAAAAATTCTACAAAAATGTAAAAGTATATCTGACTTAGGTACCTGAAATTGTATTCTTAGGTATTTAGTTAAGACTAATGAAAACATAATTTCAGGGGCCAGCATCATGGTGTAGCTGGATATAAGATCTTCCATCTGGGGCCGGTGCTGAGGCATAGCGAGTAAAGCTGCCTCCTGCAGTCCCAGTATCCTATATGGGCGTCAGTTTGCATCCTGGCTGCTTTGCTTCCAATCCTGCTCTCTGCTATGGCCTGGGAAAGCAGTGGAAGATGGCCCAAGTACTTGAGCCCCTGTATCCACGTGGGAGACCCAGAAGAAACTCCTGGCTCCTCGCTTCGGATCAGCACAGCTCTGGCCATTGCAACCGTCTGGAGAGTGAACCAGTGGATGGAAGACCTCTCTCTCTCTCTTTTTGCCTCTGTAACTCTGCCATTCAATAAATAAATCTTTAAAAAAAAAAAAAGATCTTCCATCCATTGGTTCACTTCCCAAATGCCTTCAATAGTCAGGGCTGCACCAGGCTGAAGCCAGGAGCCAGGAACTCCATCCTGGTCTCCCACATGGGTGCAGAGGGATCCAAATATTAGGGCCGTCATTATCTGCTGCCTCCAAGGTGCATCAGCAGGAAGCTACATCTGAAGCAGAGTAGCCGAGTCTTGAAACAGGTACTCTGATAGGAGATGCCAGCATCCCAAGCAGTGACATAACCTGCTGCACCACAACATCCACCTCAATGAAGAAGAAACTTTTGGGAGTTACAGACATGCTCATTGTCTCCACTATGGTAATAGTTTCATTGGTGAATAATTATATGGGTGTTTTAAAATGTCATTTATCACTACAAAAATATTAATCTTGAGGGGCAACAGAATATAGGGAAAATATAGATAATATACAAATCATGAAACACTTTTTATCTTTTAATCTCTATTACAATTATGCTCCCATAAACCATTCTCCGTGGAACAGGCAATATAAACTTAAAAATAAATAAAATCATATACAGGTATATATATGCATGTACATGTACAGATATAAATATATCCATATGTGTATAAATGTACAAATATAAATATATGGAAGTATGTGTAGCCTGTTCTTAAAATCTACTTTCGGATTTCCTTACAATGACTTTTTGGGGTGCTTCCAGAAGACCTTGGAAGAATTGATGACCAGGTGAAATGAGCCCGTGACTTGTGATGTTCCTCTACCAACAGAGCCAATTGAATTACCTCATCATTAATTAGGTACATGGGTGCCAGACCCAACAAACCTAGATCAAAATCTGCATGTACAGAGTCTGAATTCTAGAGCTTAACTTTTCTTGTGTATGAGGCCATGCACTGTACTCTCTTTCTAAATATGATCACACATTTTCTCATTCTTGTGTGTGTGTGTGTAACTCTACTGAGAACAAATGTTTTAGAAGAACTATCCTCTACTCTCTCTCTCTCTTAAGCTTTATTTTCATTTTACATGTCTTTGTTGAGGCTAGAATGTCAGGAAACAGTAAACTTAAGAGCAACAGCACATTCTGCACATTCAGAATAAATTAGAAGGGGGCAATCATGTGGTACAAGCAAGTCTGGATCTATGTTTTAAATCTGGAAAAAATCAAATTAAAGGGCTAGAAAATGTGTCATCAAGACCTTGTTTGAGCATCTTGTCATCTTAAAGTGTCATTTTTCCACCCTCACATTTGTAAGCTCATTAAATGTTCCAACTGAACTTGGAAACAAATAAATAGTTCTGCCAACTCCAAAGCATTTCATTTCACTTAATTGTTGTGAGCTGTTGATGACTGCCATAGAACAAACATTATTTGCATATGATATTCTACCCCACCCTGCCTTTTCTAATAAAAAAAGATTTACAAAACTGACAGATGACAATAGCAATTAAAATAGAAAGACAAGAGACACTAAGCTGCCTGATTTCCATGTGAAATCTATGTGGTGTGTTTCTTCTTATTTGAATCCAGTCAAACATAGTTGGGGAAAATGCAAAAAAAAAAAATCAATTCTGAGTTTAAACAACAGAGAAATTAAAACTGCAAAGACTGCAAGTGATTTTATAGACCCAGGTATAGGCACAATGATGGAGCCATCAATGCATTTAATTCCTAGAATGTTATCCAAGAATAGCATGCAGCAAGGGCCTGGGAGACAGTCACTTTGGGACTTCACTTTAATTCTGGTCACTTTTAACATGAGTGACCTTTATTAACCTCACTTTCCTTATCTGACTAAAAGCAATGGTAACACTAATATGTATCGTGAGAATTATGTTAAATAATGCTTCTTAAGTATATAAATCATAAGAAGTAATTCAATAAATTCTAGTTTTCTCTCTAAATTGTGTCCTCTGGAATCTCTGATATTTAGCTAACAAAATACACTTGCTCAGTACATGACGGACACAACCACAAAACTTTGCCTGAAAGAAGAGAAATGACCTATGCTGTTGAACATTTTAGTGTATTTGGTTCATTAATGATGTCTTAGGTCACTGCTGCGAGAATCACATTTTTCTGTCATAGAGCCCAAGAGGAGCTTAATAAAATGAGGAAAGCAGAAGTTCAGTGAGCTTGTTTATGAGCAAGTAAAATGTCATTGTGAACAGTGATACAGCTGAAAATAAAATGGATGTAGAATCAGACAGCCAAGCCTAAATTCTAGTTTTGCCATTTTTCAGTGGTAAGACTTTGACAAGTTGTTTAACTTCTTGATACTTTTAATCTAAGAAATGGAAATACTAATGTCTTTGTTCAAGGATCCATATCTAACTTCTACATATGACCAGCACAATGCTTTCCATCTAGAAGCTGCTCAAACAGTACTTATTCCATAAAAATAGTTATATGAGAGAACACATTCTATATTTATTTTATTATTTTGCCAACACCACCTAAAAAGGGGAGTTGTATCAGGAAGGATATTAGAAAACATTAGCAAAAATAAATGCCTCTCCGAGTCACAAATAAGAAAAATCACCACAATATAGAAGCTGCAGAGAAACATTCCAACTCCTCCAGGAAATAAGGACTCTTTCCCTTCTGATACCACCCTGCTATGTAGACTTAGGCCCGTGGCTCCTGCTGGCGCTCCCCTCTCTCCAACAGGGACACTGTCTCCTGACCTTACAAGCTCCAGGAATATTTTTTGGCATTTTTTTTCCTAAGCCAAGAGCATCCAGAAGATACTAAGTGACCATCTCTCTCTCTCTCTCTCTCTCTCTCTCTCTCTTTTTTTTTTACAGGCAGAGTGGACAGTGAGAGAGAGAGAGAGACAGAGAGAAAGGTCTTCCTTTTCTGTTGGTTCACCCTCCAATGGCCGCCGCTGATCCGAAGGCAGGAGCCAGGTGCTTCTCCTGGTCTCCCATGGGGTGCAGGGCCCAAGCACCTGGGCCATCCTCCACTGCACTCCTGGGCCACAGAAGAGAGCTGGCCTGGAAGAGGGGCAACCAGGACAGAATCCGGTGCCCTGACAGGGACTAGAACCTGGTGTGCTGGTGCCGCAAGGCGGAGGATTAGCCTATTGAGCCACGGCGCCGGCCAAGTGACCATATCTCCATCCTCTTGGAACAAATGGAATAATTTTTTTTAATTTTTTTTAAAATCAATACCTTTCGGAGTCAACTACACTTACATGGCATGTTTGATGGTAGGGCTAAAAGGAAAAGAAGAAACAACGTAGGCCTTCCCATCATGATTCAATAATCCACTAGGAAGAAACCCCTGAATTCAGTAAGCACAAAAGTAAATATGAAATTCTGACTGTAAAATGTTACAGCAAGGAGGTTGGTAATACTACAAAGACATAGTATATGGATCATCAATGTATCCACACATCAAGGGTCAGAAATATGAAAGACAGCTTGGATGTAAGTTAGGGAAAGGGATTGGGGATGGTGAAAAGAAAAAAGAACACATGTGCAAAGGCCCTGTGTTAGGGGATAAAATGACAGGCTTAGAGAGCTGAATGATAAACAGCTTAGCCAAGCAACACAGGCGACTTGGTGTACAATGAACATGTCACTATAACACCAGGAAGTAACTGAAGGAAACTAAAGCAGTGCAATGCAACATTATTCTTTTTTCCCCCTGTAACACAGGGGGAAAATTGGAAGGGATAAAATGGATAGGACAACCTAAAGCCAGGAGCCATTTTGGTCTCCCACATTCCAGGCAGGGGCCCAAGTACATGGACCATCTTCTGCTGCCTTCAAGGAGCATTAGCAAGAAGCTGGATCAGAAACTGAGTATCAGAAACTTGAACCGACACTCCAAAGCTGGGCATCCCAAGCAGTAGATTAGCCTGCTGTGCCACAATACTGGCCCCAACACTGGCAATTTAATTTGGATCCATCTAATAAATGGCAACTGTTAGTATTATTCTATGAGATGTCAACATTCTTGCATTCCATTTGTTAAAAATCCAGATTATGAAGTCATTTTTGAATGGAAAAATAATTTCTAGTTGAATAAGAATCAGTAAAGAGCACCTTCATTGTCTCTCAGCTCCTCCTTTAGATTATTCCTTTTTTGTAACAAACAAGACTCACTCATCTGTGTTTACATGAATATATTTTACATTATAAGTGGATGAAACTAGACAAGGCAACCTTACCACAGAATTTCATGGGCTGGTAAGAACAGTTTAGAAAATCCTTCTGGCAGGTGGTCTGGCCAGACTTTTCCTTCCCAAGTCCACCTCAGTAAGGGAGCTGTGTGTGTGTGTGTGTGTGTGTATATGCCAGGATGGGGGGTGTTGTTGTGTGTGCCTTGGTTTCAACACCAGTGCAGCCATTGTTGTCCTCTCTCATCCCTTGTCCTTACCAATAAATGGGGAAAAGTCTTCACATGTCTCATGTTCATGTACAGATTAACCAGGTGAGCACAAATAAAGTGCCCAGAAAAATACGTGGCCTATAATTGATGCATTAATGCCAGTTTCCTTCCTTTTCCCTTTTTCTCCTGAAGCCAGTGTTCAAGTCAAAAAGTGACTTTATAGTATTTAAAAAAAAATTAGTCTTATCCACAGTGATTTGCTTAGACTGGGGAGCTCAGCCTGTACCCTGAGAGTTGTACTTAAGGACTTTTGTTTTATTTAATTTATTTAAAAGGGAGAGAGGGAAAGAGAGAGAGAGAAACTCCCACCTTCTATTTCACTCCCCAAATATCCAAAGTCATTACTTGAGCCATCACCAACCGCAGCTTCCCAGGGTCTGCATTAGCAAGAAGCTGGAGTTAGGAGCTAGACTTAGAAATCAAACTCAGATACAGTGACATCTTCACCAGGTACTCTCGCATCTCAACCACTGCACCAAATGTCCTCCCATAGGGAAATTTTTTTTTGACTCATGGCGACTTACACTTTTATTCTTGGTAACTGATTTTTTTCAACTAGTGCATTTGAATTTCCTTCCCAGATGTTTGGAGGTTGCAATACAAGCCATCCTCTTTGCAGTTTGAGCTCAGTCTCACAGACTCCCTCCTACATCACTTTGAGAAGGCAAAGGTACTCTTATCCCTGGAGACACAGAACTCTTGGAAAACCCTTGACCAGAGTGTTAGCTGCTTTCCTAGGCAAATACAGTTCAGATCCTGATGTGCAACAAGCCTATATTCACTCTTATAATTTTAGAAATCTCTCTATAGGCCGACGCTGCAGCTCAGTAGGATAATCCTCTGCCTGTGGCGCCGGCACACTGGGTTCTAGTTCCGGTCGGGGCGCTAGATTCTGTCCCGGTTGCCCCTCTTCCAGTCCAGGTCTCTGCTGTGGCCTGGGAGTGCGCTGGAGGATGGCCCAGGTCTTTGGGCCCTGCACCCATGTGGGAGACCAGAAGAAGCACCTGGCTCCTGGCTTTGGATCAGCACGGTGTGCCGGCTGTAGCATGCCAGCTGCAGGGGCCATTGGAGGGTGAACCAACAGTAAAGGAAGACCTTTCTCTCTGTCTCTCTCTCTCTCACTGTCCACTCTGCCTGTCAAAAAAAAATTAAAAAAAAGGAAAAAAAATACTCTACAAAAGCTTTCCAAAGCTGTATTCCACAGAAAAAATAAATGATAACAAAAAGAAATCACTGTTGCAGTTCTGTACTCTTATCTATACTGAGGATGGAGGCAGGGGTGACCAGGTGTACAGGTGAGGAAATGTTTCAGAAGTTGCCTCCATATCACCTCCAACCACGGATCCTGCTGCTGCTTGACAACATTTCTTCGTTAGTTCTAATTATGCCAATCACAGCGCAACCTCAAGATGACTTCCACAAATGTGCTGCCCTGCAAGTAGCGTGTGGTTTAACTACACAGGCACGCATGAGCATACACATGCACACATAATCTGTAAGTCGGGTCCAGCAGCAAACACCTCTCCTTTTGTACAACTGCATACTCAGAATATGCAGATCAGACCCTGTGTGGTACCAGTAGGTGGCAAAATGAAAATATGATTATTCTGATAGTTCCTGCTTAAAAAGTCAACCAAACAATACCTCCGGGGCTTCTTACCCAAGTATTCATTATCTGAGGACCTGCAGTTAAGAGTCTACACAGAGAATCAAAAGTCATCATAATAGAACAATATTTATTAACGAACCCACCATTTATGAAATTAGTCTTCACTCCACATTGATCCCTGCCTAATTCTAGCATTTATTTCTATCCGCCAATTCAACCTCATAATCTGTACAAGTCCTTGTGTCCCTGATTACTGGATGCTGACTTTTTTGAGCTCATTTTCACTGGATTAAATTTAAGTGGATTTACTCCAGTACTAATGAGTTGTGTATAAAGAAAGCCTCCTGAATTTTGTACTTAAAAATCAGCAAATTCTGGGGATGAATTAAAATACTAGGAGCTTATAGGAAATTGCAAATGAACCTTGATAAGGAAAGTGAATGAAAGGAACAGAAATAATACTTAGTTTGGAAACTGGGAGTTGCATTTTTCTAAACCCAAAGGCAGAAGAACGTTCAGTGGCCTGATACATCCAGCACAAAATTATCTCATTGAGATAAAAAGGATCATGGAGGCACATACAAGGGATCCCCATCATGAGATCAATGAGATCAAACACACACCAACAGAGAGGGGCACTGGGATGGAGTGTGGGGAGAGTGTCAGGAGGACAGAGCCAGTTTCCTGAAGTTGATGCATGGAGGCTATAAGCCCAATCATCCAAGTACAGTAATGGCTATCCACCTATAGACTGCAGACAGACTGGAGCCCACTTTGCTCTCATAGCATTCTCAGAAAAGCACATTGGATTCCTATCGGTGACCAGTCAAAGGAAGGTCATGAGCACAGTGGACCAACCAGAGTCCAGCACGAGCTGACCATGAGCTACTCACCTCCAGCTTTATTTATAAGATTCCCTCTTCAATCAAAAGATGCCCTCACTCCTTTGGGAAGTCTGAGAAATACAGCATTGGCTATTAGTACTTTTTGCTTTGTGTGTTGCAAAATAAACATCCCCTATCTTTACCACGCTGGTTTTAATGTTCAGCTGGCCACACACCAAGGAAGTAAATCCAGGTTTCATCTGAGGCTCTACAACAGCACTAACACACTCTGTCTTCAGTCCTTTGTTATTTATATCTGAACTCCTGCTCCCCTTTTCTGCTTGTGGAAATTCCCACTGTTATTATTTCTTCCAGGAGTTGTTGGGGTACTAACTCCGGAGCCAGTGAATATGACGTGGAATGGATATCTGGATACAGGGTTTGCTGTAGTAGTCTGAATACTGGTATCCCCTCAAAATTCATATGCTAGAAACTGGCTTAATGGAAGACTACTAAGAGGTGGGGACTTTGGCAAGTGAGTAAGTCACGAAGGCTCTATTCTCCTCTGTGAAGTCTTCACAAGATACCCAATCCACATGCACCTTGATCTGGGAATTCCCAACTTCTGGAGCTCTTGCAAATAAGTTTCTGTTGTTTGTAAATTGGTCAGTCTAGGATATTTTATTACAACCACTCAAATGAACTAAAATCGCGTGTTTGCAGATCATCAAGTGAAGATGAGGTCATTCGACGCTAAAGCACGGTTACCATGTCCCAAAGGAGGAATTTAGACACAAAATTAGAGAGGTGGGCAGAGACAGAGACAGGAAGATACCCATGCATATGTACACACACACACACACACACACACATACACACGAGGGAAGAACACTGAGGAAAGATGGAGGCAGAATTCAGGTTGATTCATCCAACCAAAGATGCCAGGAAATCACCAGAAATTCTTCACAGCCCCAGCTGACAACTTGATCTTGGATAAGTTCTCAGGACTGTAAGACAGCACAGCTCTGTGTGTAAGCCATCTATTTGTGGTAGCTTGCTATGGCAGCCCTAGCATGCTAATACACCTGCTAATCCCTAAAAACTCAAAATAAATGAAATGTGGCCCGAAAGTTCTTTTCCTACTCCCCTCTATATTTTGTACTTTTTCCACAGCTGCATTGTCTTGTTCCAAAAATGTATGTCCCTGACAATCAGTCACTCAAGAGAAAGAATGCCATGCCCACTGCTGGATTGATGTGCCTGACTAGTGTTGGATGTGCATAAAGTGAGTACTTATCAAGTCTTTGGTGAACACAGCAGTTTCTGGGTTAGATGTATTATGGCATTTACCAGCGGGTCCACTGTCTGATGAGGTAGAAAAAGAAATAATATTTTGGGGGTACATTTACCGCAGGGATTAATTCCACTGCTCATTTTGGTCAATTATGGAAGGATATCTCTTAAAATATTTTGCAAAGGTAAAAGTTGCTTCATAATGAAATTTTGATGTTCAAAATTATATTTTAGCTTATTTCCATGTGAAGTGTTTCAAATGTGCATTACTCATTAAATGATATTTAATAGAAAATGATAGTTTTAAATTCATAAATATATTTATTTTCAACCAGTATTTTAATTTTCTTTCCTTGTGCTCCCCACCAAATATAAACTTTCTTTATAATAATCTCTTATCTCCTTTTCTTCTTTCCCAAACAGTATTGCTCTGGCAGACTATAGATAAGGGAATGCAATAAAACACATTTGGAAATAAAAATGAAAAGCCCTGGGTCTTCTCATTGGTATGCCTGGCATGCACTGGTTTGACAAGTGGTATTTCTCACACAAATAAATTATTAGTATAGAGCACATTGTATCAAAATAAATCTATTGGTGACTTCTCAATATTAAGGTAAAATCAGCCTATGACTTCCGACTTCACTTTTGAAAGGTCTGAGTATTCCATTCATCCTGAATTTGTAATAAGTGTCCCTCACCCCTTATCCTCAACCTCAGGTTCTATCATTTAGGCTTCACTGTTTATTGACAAAGTTACATTCTAAGAGCAAGACATATGACTTGGAATGATAAAACTGAATTTTCTTGGCAATGTGGAGAATCTGACCCAGTGGTTGTTTATAGAAATATGCTAGTAGTTGACCTATTTTGATAGAGTGAGAAATCTAATCCACTAGAACCCTTTCTTCGTTGCTTTACTGGCTTGAGGTGACATCCAGCTCATCAAGGATTGGTGTAATTCATCTCTACTCCCTCATGCTGGAGAGACAGCCCTTACAAGAATGTTAACTGCTTCACACAGGTATTAATGGTGACTCTGCAAGATCTAAAAACATCATCATCAAAGTTAACAGTTCAGGTGGAGGGCCTAGTGATCACTTATACTTCTCAAGCTTGTGCTGTAACTATCCATCAGAGGCTATCTTGTGTCAAGTGGGTATTAGACAGCACAGAACAGGCATCTGAACTCCAGGAAGTGGCATTCTCCCCCTAGCCACACAGGCATGCACCCCATAACAACGTTTTGATCAACAATGATGATCCCGGGGCCAGCACTGTGATGTAGCAGGTAAAGCTGCCGCCAGCAGTGCCAGCATCCCACGTGGGTGCTGTTTGGAGTCCCGGCTGCTCTACTTCCAATCCAGCTCTCTACAGATGGCCTGGGAAAGCAGTGGAAGATGGCCCAAGTCCTTGGGCCCCTGCATCCACATGGGAGACCCAGAAGAAGCTCCTGGCTCCTGGCTTCAGATGGGCACAGCTCAGGCCATTGCAGCCAACTGGGGAGTGAACCAGCGGATGGAAGACCTCTCTCTCTCTCTCTCTCTCTCTCTGCCTCTCCTCTCTCTGTGTAACTCTGACTTTCAAGTAAAAATAAATAAATCTTTAAAAAAAAGATGGTACCTAAAATGGTCCCACAAATTTAATGCCAAAAAATTTCTATTGCCTGGCAACATCATAGAAATCATCATTTCATAGTGAACACATTATCTTTTTGTGTGTGTGGCAATGTTGGTGTGAACACACTTACAGCAATGCCAATTCTACAAAAATACAGCAACACAACACAATCACATACAGTATAGAATACCTGGTAACAAATGACTATGTTGCAGGTTTAGGTATTTACTGTATTATTATTTTTGTTGTTGTTATTTTAGTATACTCCTACTTACATCCAAAAGGATTACTCTATAAAAATACACAGGGTTACATAGGCAGCATCCTCATCTGTCTGTGTCTATCACATCTCTCATGGATGTTATCAAAAAGCTATGCCATGAGATGGCCTTACACCATCTGTGTTTGTGTAAGGATGCTCTATGTGGTTCCCACATACCAACCAGATCACCTAACAACATGTTTCTCAGAATGTATCCCTGTCGTGAAGCTGTACATTAGGAATATCTGGGTCCTTCTCAGAAGTCCCACCCCAGAGCAGAGACTTGATTCTCCAGCACTGGGACTCTGGTTCTGTCTCTGTTCATATGTATTTACAACAGCTAAAGGTGGAAACCTGTGATTCAGAGGTAGAGCAGTTGGCCCTATCCAATGCAGCCAAATAGAAATAAAATTAAGTCACATATGTAATTTAAGCTTCCTGAGCTTCCCTGTAGGTATAATAAAAGAAGCAAATATAATAAAAAACAAATAAATATCCTTCAGTGTCAAATTTTATTTAGCCCGGTAAATCTAAAATAGCATCTGTTCAACATAGAATTGGTATAAAAATATTGATAATGTATTTTACATGTTTTGTTCCAAGACTCTGAAATCTGGTTTACAATTTATACTACATCTCATCTCATTGCATGCTAGCCACATACTTGGTTGTCACATGTTAGTGGCTACCATGTTTGACAGTGCAGGAGGACAGATTACATTGATCTATTTCTAGACTCCCTTCTTGGTTATATGACTTTAAGCAATTTTCTTTAAACTACTTATTACTCCATTTTTAATATGAAAAAAGTTTAAAAGTTAATAGGTTAAATATGATGCTGTGTAGAATAGATTTTTTGGAACACAGTGCCTAACCTACTCTAACTGTTCACAAAATATAAGTAAGGATTTCCAAGTCTGTATGGGAATATAGAAAATGAATAAATAAAACCCACATTGAACTTAAGATCTTTAGTTTTAGGTACACAGACATACAGCAGCACCTTAAATTATTATAATGATAAGAACAATGATAAATTTTCTTTATCTATATCTGAGCTAAGGATATTTAGTGCAAGTAAATTTAAATTTGGTTTCTGCAAAAGCTGTCTTGAAGATGCATGCACATTCTAGCAGGAAATAAAACAACAAAGCTTATCCTCTCAGACATTTAGATGCCCTCATTCCTCCATTGGTTGGTTTGCTTCTCTTTTTGACAGCTGAAGTCATCTACTTGCTCATAGTTCCTGCCTCCTTAGAAATCTAGCTTGCGGGCCAGCGCCGCGGCTCACTAGGCTAATCCTCCGCCTTGCAGTGCCAGCACACTGGGTTCTAGTCCCGGTCGGGGTGCTGGATTCTGTCCCGGTTGCCCCACTTCCAGTCCAGCTCTCTGATGTGGCCAGGGAGTGCAGTGGAGGATGGCCCAGGTGCTTAGGCCCTGCACCCCATGGGAGACCAGGAGAAGCACCTGGCTCCTGGCCGCGGCGGCCATTGGAGGGTGAACCAATGGCAAAGGAAGACCTTTCTCTCTGTCTCTCTCTCTCACTATCCACTCTGCCTGTCAAAAAAAAAAAAAAAATCTAGCTTGCTCATGGCCTGGGAGGACCATATCTCTTAGTTCACCTAAAAATATCTGTTCACTTTCTGCCCCTGTTGCTAATCAAGCATCCCCACATTTTCCATCAACAGATCAAACAGAAGAAATGACCTGATTTTGAATACAGGATATTTTAAAATTCACAGTTGGAAGATCCCAGTAGAAAGAACGGGCCATCAAAGAAGGAGGTACCTTTCTCTGAAGGGGGGAGAGAACTTCCACTTTAACTATGACCTTGTCTAAATAAGATCGAAGTCAGTGAACTCAAGAGGCTTCCATAGCCTTAGAAACTCATGACTAGAGCCTAGGGAGATTTCTGACGCCATAAACAAGAGTGTCAAATTGTTAAGTCAACAACAGGAGTCACTGTGTACTTACTCCTTATGTGGGATCTCTGGCCTTAATGTGTTGTCCAATGTGAAGAGCAAGCAAGGAAGGGAGGAGATGAAAGAAGGCAGAAGGAGGAGAGGGTGAAAAAACAAATCATGTGGTGCCTGCCCTCCTCCTGACATTACCTCTTTGCAAGAAACACAGTATCTGGCTCAGTGACCTTCCTTCCTCTCAGAACTGTGAGTAGCAGGGAAGCACTTCCCCACTTAGAGGTTATGACATGTAAAAGTTAATGTTGGGAGAGGTCTCAGGTAGTGCCAGACCCTTCACCATGGGGTTTCTGAACAGAAACAGTTTCCTGCATTATACCCAGGGACCCCTTTCAGCAGTGAAAGTGCTCTTCATTCCATACATACACTTCTAGCTCAGGGTGAAGGCAAACCCACCTGTCAAGTCTGAATATTCAAACTGGTATTTTACCAATGCCCCAGTCAAGAGAACGTTCAATTAAAGAGCCCGATAATTTTGTGCAGAACATGATAGCATCAGGATTCTTGTTGACATATTTTACTTGAATTTATGGGAAGAACAAAAATAGGTGACGTCTCAGTCCAGCTAAATTGAGCTTATCCAAAGTTCACTGCAGTTTGTAGAGACTTTTATGAGTTAAACTTGTATAAATACAGAAGGTATAACCAACAAAAAATAGTTCAGCTCAAGTAATTCTTACAACACAAAATGGCCTGAAATAAGTTACAGGTGGTGTTCAAAATTATAGCTAAGTCCAACTCATGTTTTCTTAAACACATTTATTTGTCTGCCTCATCAAGATGAATTGGATACTATATGTCTCCCCTTCCAGAAAAGCTGACCCCTTAGGAGGAGGAATCAGAAGCCTGAGAACTGAATGTTGGAACTCAATCTGTAGGTAGGGGAACTCAGTCTGTAGGTAGGAGTGGCAATGAGGCAAGATCTCCCCAAGCTTACTCTCCATGAAGGTCTGGGCAATGTGAAATACAGCATGGAGCGGTGACGTCAGCATTACCAAGCAAACAGGCTTCTAACTCATCAATTCCAGACCACCACCAAAGAGGGGGTAACCAGATACTGACTGAAGAATGAAAATGGGGTGGAGGTGAAGGAACCTGGAATGCCCCTGGAGATTTGAGGACCCCTGTGGTCCTGCCTGTGGGTGGAGTGGGAGAAGGTTGTGAACGGACTGAGGCAAATTGGCAGCTGTAATCTTACAGGCAGGATAAAAAGAAAGGATTTTTATCTTCATTTCACAGATAAGAAGACTAAAGACCCAAGAAAGTTGAAATAGTAACTTGAGAGGAACAGACCTGGGACTCAAATGCATTCCTTCACTCAGACTCCCATATATTTGCTTTTCCCTTAATCTTACTTGTCTCCTTTTCTGAAGGAGTGTAAAGAGAAAACATCCATCCTCTCTCCTGTACCCAAAAGGCAGAATATAGGGAACTCCCTTGCAAACCCAGTGAGCAAAAGTAGAAACATAAACCAAACCATAAAACAAACAAACAAACAAAAAACAATACCTTTTAATGATAGTCTTGGCTGACAATGAGCACAAAATCAAAAAGAAGAAGCGATGTTTAATAAAAAGAATGTAGAAAGAAGCGCCAGCCTTGTGGCTCAGCAGTGAAGCCACTGGTTGCAATGCCTGCATCCCATAGGAGAATGCCTCTTTGGGTCTCTGGGCTTCTAATCCAGTTCCCTACTAATATGCCTAGGAAGGCACTGGGAGATGGTCCATGTACCAAAGCCCCTGTCAGTTATGTGGGAGACCTGGATGAAGTTCTGAAGTTCCTGGTTTCTGGCTTCAGCCTGGTCCAACACTGGGCATTGTGACCAATTAGCAGAATGAACCAGTGCATAGAAGATCTTTTTATTTCTCCCTATCTATCTCTCTCTGTTGCTCTGCCTTTCAAATAAAAAAATAAATCTTTTAAAAATGGTGTAAAAGAAGTAGCAAAAGAAAAATGGAAGCCAGGATCCAAAGTGAGGAGATGGCAACTTCCAGTACTTGATATTTAATGCTCCCATAGCAGTCACTCTGAGGAACTGGTTCACTTCCTTCAGTCCACGTTCTTGGGCCTGGAGATCTCAAGAGAATTTCTCAAGGTTATGCAGTCTGAAGGCGAAATGTAGAACCGGGAAACCAGCACAGCTGTTTCTCACTGCAAAGTTCACACTTGTCTTGCTCCATTACCTCCTCTTTGAACTTTTATTCCACCAAAGCCACTAAATGGCAAGTACCTAAAACCCAAATTTGCTGAATAAAAAAAAAAAAAAAAGGATGAGTGAATAAGTACATGAAAGTCCTTGAGGTTCCTCACCTGGGGATGGCAGAGCTAAGAGATGAATAGATCAGGCAGGGCTCCTAAAGTTTTAGTCTGATCAAAAATTGGATGGTATGGCAATTGCAGGAGATGGGAGAAGTGAGCAGTTAGCAGGGGCCCTGAGGGGTCGAGGGTGCTCATCCTCTGTGAGCTGCACTGTATTAACCTGGGAATCTTTTCTCTTAACCACTGCCTCCCACATTCTGTTCTCATCACTTGCCTCACCTGCAGGTGATCTACATTTTTACTTCCATCTGAAATCCTTCTTTTTCTTCTCTCATCCCCTGCTAAGTTATACACTCATTTCTAGCTAAGACTTCTAGGAAAAGGAAGCTTTCCCTTATCCTCCTTAACTCCTTTAACTCCACTGGATGGTGTTTCTCTTGTATGTGCTTTTAGATAACCTCAATTGGATCCATTATCACACTGTGTTGTTATCACTCCCATAGTTATTTATCTTCTCTTTTATCTGAAAGCTCCTTGGGGGTTTTGCTAACTCTTTATTTCTCATTCCCTAAGAAAAATTTTGGGAAGAAAGCAACACAACATGAAACACTCAGATTGAACTTAAACTGGCAGACACAATGGAGGCAGCTGAGAAATAACGATCGTGTACTCTTGAGCCTATGGACAATACACACAGTCAACCTCCTCTGGTGGGGTGAGGTGCTGTGTAGACAGATTACCCACCCTATCACTGAGTTTGTTCAGATCCAAGGAGACACTCTTACTTTTAGACTTTTAGACAGTCTTACTTTTAGATGGGGGTTTTGCTTAGAAGCTCTGTTAAATTAAACACTGCTTGACAAAACGTACTGCTATTACAAACCACAGTTGGTGTGTCACGTCGTTGTCCATGCTACATCACAAGTATTACCAAAAAGCTGCCAGGAAAGTGTTGCAAAGGAGCAAAGTGTGAAAGTGTGAGGAGTCAGGTGAGTTAATAGGTAGCCAGCGTAGACCCAACAGAATCTAGGGTGTAAAATATTTGCTTCCTCCTCCAGCAAGAACAAACAGACAGTCTTCCTTCCTTCATAATTGCCAAATTGACCCTGAGAATAGCAAGGGAGCTCTTTCTGAGCTCACAGCTTATTGTGAAAACAAGTTACCTATCCCACCCTTCAGGATGGGCTTTTGTTTCATCATGAGCAGCCAGACAGGATGGAGGACTGTAAATCAGGTCTTTTGATGGGTTTTGTCCCCGAATGCCAATCTGATTGTCACGTTTTTTTCCTTCGAAATTGGACTTTAAAACCCCAGTGCTATGGGGCCTTTTGGGTTTTTTTTTTCCTCTGTTGGAAGCCCCCCTCCATGCTGCTCTGATTGGAGGTCTTTGACTCTAATAAATCTTTTAAAATCTTTGTGCTTGTCTGCTTGGAAACTCTTCTTCCATATGAGACAAAGAAGCAAGGTAATAATTTCTCTGCCGCCATTTTCCCGTAACAAAAGCAGCACTGGCTTGCAGGTTCTACGACAGTCGTGAAGGAATACAGAGGAACTCCCTTCTCTTTCCTTCCTCTCAGTGTCCCTTGCTACCTACATAGGTTGTTACTCCGAGAAAAAGTCCACGGAGTGAATCTAGCCATAATGAAGACTCTACAAGCACAGGGAAGCTCCTATCCCAAAGGAAGAAATGTGCAGACATTCTGACACTCTTGTTGCCTCCATGGTTAAGTTGGTCAGGCAGGGGATTCACAGCCAAGGTTCATTTCTGTTGAAATCAAATATGACCTTGATCACTTACAACAGGTAGAAAGAATATAGTAACCAAGAGAGACAAGTTTGTAAAGAAAGAACGACTGTGGGAACTCTCCGAGTAAGTAGTTCACAGCTGGAATAAAATACATCCAACCAAAGAAGCCCATGGGCACTGTTCATAGACTCACCATTTGGGAAGAGAAATTTTATTCCTGGGTTTGTTTTAATATTTGCTTTCTAAAAGGTAAAATGGTTCTAGCATCTCCCAGGACACAGACTTGACAGCCTTGTTTTGGAAAGAGTGGCTCAAAAAGCAACATTTTATAAAGAACAACAGTGTTAAGACAGTTGTTGAAGCAGAATTTATTTTGGGTCTACCACTCCCCCACCCAAACAGCTATCATTCGAGGATCTTGCAGGATTGGCAGGAGAGAATATTATAATTCTGATTTTCAGCAAAATGTCTAAGCCTAAGCAGATATGCTTGCTTTGTGTGACAGAAGTGCCATTCTCATCATTTCTAGGAGAAAACATTCCATGTTATAATGCTAGAAATTTCCCCCAAATGCATACATTTGTTGATGATTCTGAAGCATCATCTCTCCTTTTGACAATTCATAGTTGTCCCCTGTTACAAGACCCTTGCAATATTGTGCTGTAAGACATTCGCATGACTAGTGAACTCCACCACATAAGCAACACGGAAATACAGAGTGAGTGAGGGGTAAGGAAATGTAAGCACAGCCTGAGTACACATGCATTGGAAAGCTCAGAGCCAGCAAACCACAGAGCCTTGGCCAAGCTGTTTTTGTAAGTAAAGTTTTACTGGAACAAAGACATAAGTCTCAGCCATTCTTGCTCATTGCCCTGAAGGTAGATAAAATTGGAATTTATTTCTTGTCTCTGAATCTCAATTCGATCTCATTCCCTACTGTCTTTACAACCCCTACCCCTCCAATTCTTTCCCAGGTTTGGAAGCTTGGAAAGACCAGTATGGAGGATTTTATCTCCACCTGCTACCTCCTACCCCCATCCCCACCCCTAGCCCTCTTTGTATATAAAAAAGTTTAGCCTTCTGGGGTCAGGGCTCCTGCCACGTATTCCATCAGTGTGCATGCCAGTGGTTGATCATCCACCTCTGTGGATTTATTTTCTCTGAATTAATTTGGTCTGGCTGTAAATTCATACCCTGCCTCCTCTCTGCTCTGTGCCTCTTTTCCTTATATTTGGTGTCCCAAAATTAGTGCCATCATATGACGTGGCACTAATCTGCACTCTTATAACAGTCATTCCCCCGATTTACATATTGTCCATGGCTGCTTTGGTGGCAGAGTTGCTACAAAGTCCTCAAAGCCTGAATATTAACTATTGAATATTTTACAGGTAAAATCAGCTGAAACCTAGAATACATACAATAAATATCAACAAGTAAAATTTCCTATGTCATTAGGTGATTAATATGAATTTAAAAAATGTCCCCCATTCAATTTTTGTAAATTACTAAAACAATCATTAACATGATCACAAGAGTAACTTTACTTCCTCTACTACACAAGGTAAATAAGGAGCCAGTCTGCCTTGGGCAGATACCACCCCTCAGTGTCAGCTAATGAACTGGGCCTGTATGGATCCTATGCCTAGTGTTTTGTGTACAGGATCCAGCTCCTAAGGCTATGGCATTGCATTGCAATGAGGGCCCATAGCACATACAGATGGATGATCCTGTGAGCAATTCAGGTGCAAAAGCATGGCTCAGGTAGCCATGATGCTGAAGAACTGGGACCAGGTGGGTCTTTCCCAGACTTAAACTGGAGATCAGAGGAGAACAGTTAGAACTGAGGGCAAAACTCTGAAAGATGAAGAAAATAAGGACAGAGCATGAAATAGGGCAGCGGACACATGTCTAAAGGATGCCCAAGCCAAAGAGAGAATATCTAGAATTCCTCACAAGTCATGAGAGGAGAACTGTGTTTGCTATGAGAATCTCACCTTTACTTTATTCCAGACTCTGTGAGAGAGGCCAAGGCCTCCAGGTTAAAATCCTTATGAATTCCACTTTCTTTTTTACCCTTATTGCAAGAATCAATGTCACTGATTTTTTTTTTTTGCTTACTTGTTTGTTTTTATTAGATATGCTTCACCCACTGAGATTGAATGTATTTGGCACGATAAATTATCTTCAGTTCAAAATGGCTTGCCCTGAATGTGCTAAAGAAAGTAGGGAAAGCTTTAGAAATACGGCACATCTTGAGTGCTCATGCAACTGTCATTTTGCAAAAAGATTTTACTTCTTTGGTCACCAGAATGTTCTCTAAGGTGGTTGGCGCCTCTCATCCATAGCTGCAAAGTTGGCCAGTGCAATCTGGCCACAGTGTAGTATTTTGGAGCTAATACTATGGTTGAAATCTATGCGGGTGAATGACTTTTAGCCAGAAATTTAAAATAAATATAATTTTCTGTCCGAATGATTTGCCTGACTGACTGAATCCCCAGAAATGTGCCAGCAGCAGGAACCCTACTTGTCCTAATGTTAGCAGAGATGAGTGGAGTTATTGTCTTTGTGCAAGAAAGAATTCAGCCGTGAGATGCAGAGCAGTGGTAAGCAAAGTAGCAAGGTTTACTGGGGATAGGGCATCCATCAGAACAGATGGGACAGAATTCAAGAAAGTGCCCGGTCACTCAGACTAGGGAAAGCAAGGTTACATGGTTAAAGGGAGAGAATACACCTGTTGGGCCAAGCAGGCGGTTCAGCAGAGAGCTGAGAGCTGAGCCAGCAGTCTGTCTTCAGACTGGGGCTTATAAGGGAAAGGGGTCCAGTTCTTTCTGCTGTTGCTGCTTTTCCTTCTCCTCCTCCAGGGCAAAGTGTTCTGGCACTGGGCAGGGGAGCCTCCCCTACGTTGCCTGTCTTGGAAGAAGAATATAATGCCAATATTGCTCGATTATCAGGCCAGATACCCCATTTAGTACTGAGTAGAGAGGATTCTCCTGGGGAGCTTTCCTGGGGGGAAGGGCTGAGACCACCTGGAAAGTTATCGGGGGTCTGGGTGGGACTTTGCAGTGTAAAATACTGGGCTGCTTCTGAGGCTGTTGGATTCCCCTCCTGACGCCCCTCTCTCACACACACAAGCTGATTTCTAACTTTCTACCTAACACTAACATCCTCCAAAGCTTTGTTAGCCTGCCCAAGGCTCCATAGAGTGACACAAGGCAGTCAGTTGTTCAGGAAAATATAAAGCAATAGGTCATAGCTAGTTCAAATTGCTGGCTCTTTACAAGTAGAGTTGCAGAGAGATGCATTCCTACTGCTCACTGCTGTTTGCTGTCACTGCTCTACACAAATAAGCTATGGTTCAACTTTCTTGACAACACATAGCTGTAACTGCATCCTGCCTTTCTCTGACATTACCTGTAGATGAAACATGTGGATTGATAAGAAAATAATAACTTTTGGAAATGGGCTTTTTCCATTTCTTTACTATGGGGACTTAGGGTGACGGGAAGCACCATTAAAGCCCACTTGTACATTATCCCTAGTCTGTGTGGACTTACCACTTGTGAAAGGGCCTCAGAGTACGTATAGCCAATGTAGATCTTAGACTGTACCCTGAGACATCAATGGCTAAGTCTCAATGTTTCTCTCCAGTTCTGGTAACAGGATTCCTGCTTTGACATCAGTTCTATACTCTCTATCTCTAGACAACGGAAATTGGGACCTTGCCATAATTTTTTCTCACTGTCTCCCTCTTCACTTAACAAGTGCATAAACGGAGATGAAGGGAAATGGAGAAAAGAGGGGACAGAGACACAGAGAGAGATCCTAATCATCAACCCTGTTTTGCATTATAGGGAGGGTCTGTTGAAATCCACTTAAAATAGCTGTTCTGCTTGTATGATCTACCAATATTTCCTTTTTTCTTTCCCCAATTTTATTTATTTATTGATAAATTTATTTCTTCATTTAGTCATTTCTGCATTAACTAATTTTTTTTAATTATTGAGGGATCACCTGCTGTGGATTAGGTGGTGGATTAGGCAATAGAGGTAAGTGTAATATGGACAGATATATAGTCTGTTTTCTCATAGATTTTTCCAGGCTAGTTGGGAGAGGAGACAAAGTACCTGGAGAAATGTGAGTGCCTATAACAAGTGCATAATTTAGTTTCTGAAGATAGATATGAAAAGCAGGGGAAGATATCTGTAAGAGGTAATACTCAGATAATCTTTAAAGATTTAGTAGAAGGTGAAGGATGGAAGGGTAGTTGGTAAATGCAGAACAAAATAGTAGCGTGTTCTGGACACAGGGAACAGCATCTGCGAAGCTTACAGTGGGAGAAAGAGCAGAAAAAAGAAACAGAAAGTCATTCAATACAATGGACGCACAGGGACATGGCTGGGGTTGTAGGAAGTGGTCTTGCCACTTTGTTTTGTGGAGAATGGATTGGAGAGAGATTGCCTATAGCATTAGTAACCTATTACAAGAGTTGTATTATTGAGAGCATTTCCTGTCTACTTGAACGGCACAGGGTGTGAACTAACGTGCATACTCTGAGAGATGCCTGAGAGCAGTTGAATCAACTGGATTTGGAGACTGCAAGTGAGATGAGAGGGAGAAAGGGGTTCAAAGATGACTGTTATGATGCAATTTAAGCAAGTGGACAGAGCGTGGTGTCACTTGCCAAGAGCAAAGGTAATGGCTCAACCTCAGTTTGACCATGTTGAGTTTAAGGTGATTGTGGGATATATGAATGTCAATAGTTTGTAGGAAGTGGCATGCTCCCTGGTAGATATATATTCATCATGGTAACATATGGACTTTCAGCTCTTCAGTATCTCCCAAGATGTTAAGTACTAATGAAGTAGGCAGGCATAGTGGTTAAATTGATTAGGTTTGTGAGCTAGAAGACTAGGCCTTTGCCACGCCCCTGTGTGACCTCATGCCAATACCTGACCACACCTGAGTACCCACCGGCCAATCAGGTTAATTAGCCACTCCTCTTCAAGGGTGGATTAAAAGCCTGGGACAGGATATGTCCGGCCCTTTCCTCCATCCCTTGCCCTGGCCTCTTGCCAGGAGGGGGCTGGCTGCAGTCCTGTGCCTCCAGGGCATGTGGCCTTCCGGCCACCTGCCCTATTCTTCCTGGCCTAGATGCTCCTCCACATGGCTGGTTCCTGGTACTCAGTATGAACCCAGATTTACCCCTCTCTCTTAGATAAAGCCCTCACTCTCCTATGCATCTTTTGCAGTAAATAAAAGTTTAAAATGTACCAAGCTGCCTCATTTATTTATGCCAGTATTTAGAATTTTTCTCTAAATATTAGGCAAGAACCCACTTGGGCTTATTCATATTGGGGATTTATTAATAAGCATATGGTGATATCATATGGCACCCCAAATCCCAATAACATATGTGGCACCCCTGGTGGGACTTCTGGGGAATGTTAAGGGGCCACATTCTGATATATTGTTAAGGGGTCAAATTCTGATATCACTAAGTGAAACCACAATTGTCTATGGTGACATCCTCCAGATGATACACTCTGCAGGACTATGTGACACCTGCCATCTGCAGGTGGATCTAAACCTCCACCCTGTGCTTATCACACTGAGGGGAGGCCTCATATTCCTGGAAGGAATTTGATACACAGACTACATAACCCTTTCACAAATAAGGAGACCATTTCTCGACAATTTTCAAAATTGTTCTAATGGCAGGACCTGCTGTGAAAAGGTAGGTACACAGTCAGAAAACGATTCCCAGCCCAACAGATATCAAAAGAATTGGAAGAATTGAAATATATTATCAGGTTCAGATAATTTTAATGGCTCTGCTACTTCACCTCCGCTCTATGATCTCAGGGTATTTATTTGAAAAAAAAAAATCAAATAAAACCACATAATAAAATTCAACAAGGATGCCCAAGATGAGGAGTAAGTTCTGGGAAATAATTTCAAAACAAGGCTAATTTTATTCAATGCGTAAGGCTTGGTTAATAGGATGACATTCCAAAAAGTTTATCAAAAATAGAATCAAAAGATTAGAGTATTTTGGTGCCAATGATTTTGAAATTTATTTGAAAGAGTTATGGAGAGAAAGAGAGAGAGAGAGGACAGAGAGAGAGCGAGCACAAGCTTCCACCCACTGGTTTACTCCCTAAATGGCCACAACAGCCTGCCTAGGAGCTCCTTCCAGGTCTCCCATGTGAGTGTCAAGGGCCCAAGCAGTTGACTTACCATCTGCTGCTTTCCCTGAGTCACAGGTGGTGGTTTCACCTGCTATGCCACAGTGCCAGTCCCATCGGCATCATTGTTTGGAATATTTGTTCTGTTCTGTTTTCCTCTTTTTATTCAGTCGTGGGTATGTTAGGTAGGAATTAGAAATTAGCGTATGTGTATGTGTGTATGAGAAGGGCCTAAGGAAACCCACATCTGCAGAAGCCCCACATCTACACCTCAAAGGCCTGCCCAGACCCTGAAAACCTTCCAGGTGGCCCAGCCCTCCCCCATGGAAAAGCTCTTTAGCACTGAGCATAAAACCATTACATCCTTCCTCCAACGCAGGCACCCTAGAGAAGCCCCTTGGCCTGGCCAGCAAGACTCCCCCTGTCTGATGACAAAGGAATTGAAAAGGAATTTCCTAACTTATACTCAGCAAACCCTTTGTCCTGGAGAAGCGGGAGGGGGTAAAGAGAGATTCCCTTAAAAACTAGGAGCCTGAAGAAACACCGCTCTCTGCTTTCCACTGAGCCACCGGCCTGGCTTGCCAAGTGTATCCACTCCAGTCAACCATGTAACCTTGCTTTCTCCCCAGTCTGAATGACTGGGCACTTGTTGCGGTGGATTCATTTCTGGGAGGAGGAGCGTGGGTGGGGGCAAGAGGCGCGGAGTCACCACACAGACCCCAGGAGCGGGTGAAAGCGGGCCTGAGGCAAGCAGCCTGAAGACTTGTTTATTTCAGTTGCTACAGCAGCTTACATAGCCAAGGCAGCCAATCGGGTCAAGGGGCGGTTTATGCCCTAACCAATTATAGCCTGTTGCCAGGCAGGCTCCATTGCCAGGCGGGTTTCAAAGCCATTCCTGAGTAACTGACGCTCACTTGCCAGCAGCCATCTTGGCATAGCCTTCTCATCCCACCACAGGCACTCTCTCTGTCCCTTCTGTTCTGATGGACGCCCTGTCCCCAATAAAACCTTGCTTCTCTGCTCTCTCACACCTGAGTTCTTTCTTGTGTGAAGACAAGAACCCCACGACTTCTCTCCAATGACAGGGATATTACACCTTTTGACTTGCCCACATTTATTTAATGTTCTTTCCTTCTTTCTTTTCTCTTTGCATTTCAATTGGGAGCTTTGATTAACCTGTCTTTAAGCTCATGGATTCTTGTCTTGGTCATGGCAAATCTATTGTCAGGACTGCTATATATTAATGTTAGCCGCTGCAAAACACACTGAACATGGGAATAAGGGAAAGGTTTATTGGGGAACACCCAACAGACCAGAGTGAAGGGGTGGCGAAGGAAAAAGAGAGAGAAATAGAGTATAAGAGAGAAACAGAGAGGAGAGGAGCTAAGAGAGAGGAGAGAGGAGAGAGGAGAGGGAAGAGAGACAAGAGGAGGAGAGGAGCCGAGAGAGAGAGCCAAGAGAGCCACGTGGAAGCAGAACAGTGAATCCCATTAGGATGGGGGTGGAGCCTGGCTCAGGGAGGTGGGCCATGCCGCCGACAGGCTAAAACTGCGCCAGTTTCCTAACAAGGACCATCAAAGGCACTTCTCAATTCTGCTACAATGTTTTAATTTCCAGCATTTCCTGGTGATTCTTCCAGTTTACCCCTTCTTGCCTTTGTTCCCCATCTGCTTCTGCATGCTACGTTTTTCTTTAGAGCTTTTAACATTTTAATCATGGTTATTTTTACAGCGCTTGTCTGATAATTTCAACTTCCGTGTCCTATCTGAGTTTGGTTCTGATGCTTTCTCTGTCTCTTTGGAGTATATTTTTAATTCCTTTTGGCAGCTTTTGGAATTGTTAAAAACCAGACATGCTTTACCATGTAATGGGAAATGCCTTAGTAGATTTCATGTGATGATTTATGACCATTTGGGAAAACACTGGGCTATCTTTAATGTTTTCTTTATCTACAGGTGCCAGAGGTTACAAATTTCTCCAGTGTCCTTGTTTTTGTCTCTTGATTTTGTCCTTTCCTCAGCATTCTTCCCTCTGATATCGTGTGCTTCCTGTAGGTCTCTCAGTTGTAAACCTTTACTGTTATTGGAGGCTGTTTGTGTTCTTGTAAAGTGTCAGGGAGGAGAAGTGCTTTCTCAAGTTTTTAGCTAACCAGTGCCTCTGGCCTGGAAACATCACAGTACTACTATGGCTTCCTCCTTAACTCCCAGAGAGAAAGGCTACAATAGGCTTCCCTAAGGATGAGTATGTCCTTGTTATGAACGAAGCCCTCAGTACATTCCCCAATGACTGCTCTTCCCCTGCTTCTCCTGGTGCTGTGAAGGGAGTGTTCTTTGATCTTTTCCATAAAGTCTGGTGAGATTCCTAGAAGTGTGTGTGTGTTTAATGGGGGTAGGAGGGAGGGTAGTTTCTTAGACTGCATGCAGCTCATTCTGCTGCAAGTCCACACACAGTCTCCAATAACTCATTGAAACCAGCGTGTATGTTTTCTTACCAGGTTTTGGCTCCAGTGACTTCTGCTCCAGGTAAGCACACGTGGGCAGTCTTTCTCTGGATTTGCATGTATCGAGAGGTCTCAGTGAGATACTTAGTCCTATAAAGTTGGTTGTCTAGGGAGCCCAACAAAAGCAATAGAGTTTCAGTGTGCCCACAATTTACTTTTTATAAGGATGACAGTGACAACTGACTTACATACTGAGTCAGGCATTGGAAGTCTCCATATTTCCTTTTTCAAATGCACACACCTACACACAGATATAATATCATTTTTTGTAAACTTAGAAGTATTCTGAAATCAGATATTTAAAAAATTCATGGCAAATGGCATTAAAACATGTTTATTTTGGTGCAGAAATGTTGAAGTCCATGCATACATTGTCTAAACTATATATTTTCTGTGGCTGGTTCTGTGGTATAGTGGGTAAAGCCACCGCTTGTAGCACTGGCACCCCATATGGGTGCTGTTTTGGGTCCCGGCTGTTCCACTTCCTATCCAGCTCTCTGCTAATGGTCTGGGAGAGTAGTGGAGGATGGTCCAAATCCTTGGGCCCCTGGAAGAGGCTCCCAGCTCCTGTCTTTGGATAGGCATTGTTCCGGCTGTTGCAACCATCTGAGGAGTGAACCAGCAAATGGAGGACCTCTCTCTCTCTCTTCTCTGCCTCTTCTTCTCTCTGTAATTCTGACTTTCAAGTAAATAAATAAATCTTTAAAAAAATATAGATTTTCTATGGATATATATTTGTTTATACTCTCAATATTCATCCTTAGCTATACAGTCTTTCTGTAAATTTCTCCAAACTCAAAATCATTTTTAGCTGAGAAAACTTTCAACAGATTCTCAAGTAGTGAAAGTGAAGTCATGTGTGCTAGAATGGGTACTAACACAAATTATGGTATTTTTCATTATATTTTAAAATTGCAGACATTTCAGTACAATTTTTTTTTCAGAACTATAACTGCATCGGACATGAAATGTAGTGATGACATTTTCAATGTGCCTTTTAAAAAAATATTTCATTTATTTCTTTGAGAGGTAAAGTTACAGGCAGAAAGAGGGAGATACAGAAAAGTCTTCTGTATGTTGGTTCACTCCCCAAATGGCTGCAACAGCTGGATCTGGAGCCATCCAAAGCCAGGAGCCAGGAGCTTCTTTTGGGTCTCCCACATGGGTGCAGAGGTCCAAGCACTTGGGCCATCTTCCACTGCTTTCCCAGGCCATAAACAGAGAGCTGGATCAGAAGAGAAGCAGCCGGGACACGAACCAGCACTCATATGAGATGCCAGTGCCATAGGCAGAGGCTTAGCGTACTATACCACAGTGCCGCCAGCACTCCTCCCCCTCCCAACCATGTGTCCTTAATAAGGGTTTGAATACCGGCTCGTGGTTTGAGACTTTTTTTTTCCTAAATATTATCTGAGAAAAATACATTGTAGCTGGGAGAAGCCAGTGGGAAGAGAGTCTTAGGTGGTCTATTCGTGAATGGTGGCAGCTCGGTGGTTGTACATGAGATGAGTTGACATAATCATCACTCTTGTGTTTTCAAAAGACTTTTCATTCCCTATACCCTGAATTTTGTTTCCTTATTGCACTCTGCTATCAGATAGTACAAAAGTTCACAAGAACATTATTAACACAGCCAGATGACCATACTAAGTGTTAGGCTTCAATAACTTGGGGTTTTGGCCTTTCATAGCCTCCAGAAAACCTACTTTATCGAAGCAGAGAGGTGGCGACAGTCTCCAAAGAGACTGCCCACCAGGTGCGCATTTATCTGGTTGGCTTTTAATTGGTTGCAGAGGGAATTTGGCACCAGGTTGATCTCTAGAAGCCTTGGAGGCCTTTACTTATCTTGTTTTGCAGGTGGCTAGAGAGAGGGAGGCCATGAGCATATCTCCCAAGATGGGGAGGGGGTGGTGGTCTCTGGTGGGAGGGAGAAATTGGGGAAGGGTGACATTTTTGTGAGCTTTATTGTCCTTTACCGTGTGCATATAACCCAGGCATTAAAGACAATGCTAGTTGGTCATGCCAGTAATAGCTTTAACTCCTTGTAAATGCCAATGCAGTATGTCTTACTTTTAACAGAAACACACACACACACACACACACACACGAACTCTCTCTGTTAGGCTTGTCCAACAGAGGAAAGTCTGACTAGAGCCCTGTGATTGGTGAATGGCATCGTGCTTGCTTAAAAGACAGGGAGGCCCGCTAGAGAAAACACAGACTACCAGTTACATCTGTCTTACAAACAATGAATGCTTTCTTGGAACTGCATGTCAAACCTGGTTGTTCCTTTTCATCAAAAACAGTATCACCTGAGAGACTAGACTTTTCTTCAAGAATTCAGCTTTTCTTGCCATACTGGCAGATCAATTTACTATAATTCCCCCAGGGAAGGGACTCTCAAGAATTGTGAAAAGATAACTGAAGGATCACAGGGCTTTTCCCAAGGGTGAGGGTGTTGGCCACAGTGCAAACTTGGCATCTTCAAGGGTTAGCTAAGAACCCTCTCTAAAGGCAAGCTATGATTTTCACATCCTTAATCGACTTTGCCCATTGTGTTCATACTGTCACTGGTGGCCTTTGGCTAGTATGTAGATGTGCCAAAGTGAAGGTTCACTTACAACTGACTATGCACTGAGGATTATAATAGACACTTCAGCTATACTGCTCCAGTTCATTCCACCACAATCCGACAGACTTGTGTCACTACCCTTGGTCACCTACGAAGTGAAGCTTCAGAGCAGTCAACAAGTCACACAGGGGCCGGCTCTGTGGCGCAAGAGGTTAATCCTCCACTTGCGGTTCCGGCATCCCATATGAGTGCCAGTTCTAGTCCCAGTTGCCCCTCTTTCAATCCAGCTCTCTGCTATGGCCTGGGAAAGCAGCAGAAGATGGCCCAAGTGCTTGGGCCCCTGCACCCACGTGGGAGACCGGGAGGAAGCACCTGGCTCCTAGCTTCAGATCAGCGCAACTCCAGCCGTTGTGGCCAATTGGTGAGTGAACCAACGGAAGGAAGACCTTTCTCCCTGTCTCTCCCTCTCACTGTCTGTAACTCTACCTCTCAAATAAATAAATAAATAAATATATATTTTTAAAAAGTCCCACAGCTATTACACAACATCATGGGTGAAATCTTTTGAGATCTTTCTAGAGGTCAGCCCTGTACTATTGCTTACACAGAGATCAAGGCTTAGTTCACCAGACAGTGACTCGCTGTGGGTAAGGAGCCAGTAACGCCCATGAAAATAGCATGCCCAGTTTAGGAAAGAAAATGTATGACAAAAATCTCAGTTTCCCAGAACTCATCATGGTCAGGGATCAAGACCTCAGCGTCATTTAGGATGCCAAACAAGTTCAGCGTACATGTAAATCATGAATGGGGCAGAGAACTTAGTTCCCTGAGTAATACTCATGTGTCAGGCACTGTCATAAGTGGTATGGATTTGATATTTTATTTACCCTTCAACACAACCTTGCGGTTTGAGAATTGGTTGCAAATTTGCAAAGAAAACAGACTCAGAGAGATGAAAATATTTGTTGACAATCATCTGGCAAGGATGACATTGAACTGGGATTCAAACTCAGGGCTGCCTGAGTTCAGAGCCTCTGCTCTTTCCACACTCCTCACTCGATACATGCGGCTCTGTGGATGGCTGCTGCATAAAACATATGGAATTGAAAAGTTAAATATTGATGAAACCCGCTCTTGAGTGTGTAATCTTGCCAAGTTAAATGGCTCAGCCATCTATTTTAAAATCTGTCACTGGTGGTTAGAGCCTATTTCAAGGGGGAAAATGTCAATGTTCAGTTTCTTACTTTGCTACGTTGTTTAAAAAAAACTCGGAGAAAAATATGTGCATGTGTTCTTCAGTTTCAACCCAATATCAAGATGCTAACCTTATTCAGTTTCAGGACCAGTTGACAGCCTTGTTTGTGCTAAATTCAATCCAAGATGGTAGTGCTTTCTGAATTGTGCTTTGAGTTTTAGAATCCGGCTCCTACCCCTAAGACTGTTAGGCAGCAAGAGACAGGGGTATTAGAATTATTTAGGGACTTAATATGGGATATTCACAGTGTTATAAAATATACTAGAATCAGGGTTTGGTCCTAATTCCAAGCACAGGTAAGGAAGACAAGGCTCCAGGACTATCAGGAATTGGTGGTAGGGAAGGAGGAAATAGTAGATACCAGAATAGTAGGACGATTGCTGTGAGAGGGAACCATTGGTTGGGGTATGGTGCCTGTTGCAGGTTAACCAGGAAATGAGTAAGTCAGTCTTGACGTAAACCAGGCTCTGCCAGGGGCAAGAAGACCGACTGGGGGAGCTCATGCAGCCTTCCTACTTGGAAATTTCACTGTGATCACTGTGACTTCCTTGTGAAGATTTCTGGATAGACAGTGGTGCCTGTTTTGGTCAAAATGTCATCTCTCAGGAGAGTTACTCAGACCATAGTTGAGTCAGAAAATGAGCTCCGTGAGCTTGTTCAGCCACTCTGGTACATAATTATGGAATTAACCATTACACTGTCATTATTTCAGTTCTCCTTCAGTGGGCTAATAGTAGGCCCACATTTAATTTTCTCCCACCTTATCGAACTCCTGACTGACAAAGTCTTTTGAAGCTCAATTAATTCAGCAATATGATTACATTCCCCGAGGAATACGTAAGCATCACTGCTGTGCAGAAACAGAGACATCCTCAGAGTGCTCCAAGTGCAGAATGGCTCCTCATCCAGGGCACATTCCAGCCATGACTCCAGGGGAAAATTTACAGCAGCACTGTGTGTGTGTGTGTGTGAACGGCTGTGGGTTAGTAGGCATGGCCAGGATGCTGGGACTATACAATCATGATTGCCATCTGTTTACTCATGAGTGGGGGAGAATTTTTCCTTATTAGAAAGGAGGATGAATCAGCATAAGACTCATAGGTTCTTTGCCACGGTGCTGCCAGACCTTATGTTTTTTGCTCATTTCTTGGAAAAATTTAGAATAATAATAAACTATAACACATCAACCTAAATATCAGGGTGTTCTCTTATCCACTGTAAAACCTTGTCCAAATAGAAGCCAGCTCAACTATATTTAATTCTTTTCAACCTCTTCACCTCTCTTTTTTTTTTTTTTGGACAGGCAGAGTAGACAGTGAGAGAGAGAGAGAGACAGAGAGAAAGGTCTTCCTTCTGCCATTGGTTCACCCCTCATTGGCCGCTGCGGCCAGCGCACTGTGGCTGACGCACCGCACTGATCCGAAGCCAGGAGCCAGGTGCTTCTCCTGGTCTCCTATGCAGGTGAGGGCCCAAGGACTTGGGCCATCCTCCACTGCACTCCCGGGCCACAGCAGAGAACTGGCCTGGAAGAGGAGCAACCGGGACAGAATCCGGCACCCCGATCTGGACTAGAACCTGGTGTGCCAGCGCCGAAGGTGGAGGATTAGCCTATTGAGCCGCGGTGCCGGCCCCTCTTCATCTGTCTTAAAAAGAAAATAAATGGGGCAGGCATTTTGCCTGATGGCTAAGACACCAGGAAGACTACGTTCCATGTGGGGGTGCCTGTATTTGAGTACTAGCTCGTCTTCCAATTCCAGCTTCCTGCTAACGGGCCCTCTGGGAGGCAGCAGGTGATAGCTCAAGCAGTTAGGTTCCTGCCACCCATGTGAGTCACCTGGATTGAGTCATTCTGACTCAGCCCTCCCTATCTGCTTTGGAGGAATGAACCAGCAGATGGGAGCTCTCTGTCCTTCTGTCCCTCTGTCTCTTTGCCTCTCAAAAATATTAAATTAAAAATATAAACTACTGTGATCTAGAAATTGAAACAGCACTGCTCAAAGGATCTACAATCATACAATTTTATGACTATTTTTTACCACAAATTTCTTTATTCTAGAACAACATGACAAATGTTTACCAATATATAAGATCACAGATATGTAATATGACAGAAGTTGAAAATTCCCAAGGTCTATAATAAAAATTATCATTAGTACTTTTTTAGGTTTAATGAATATCATTCAAGGTGTGGACCAAGACTAAAATGGACTTCATATATCAACTTTAAAAATATGTTTTCATATAGCATTTTTAAATGTGGATCTGTCAGATTAGTTTAAATTCCACCCAATCTTTTTTAAAGATTATTCTATATGGATGAGATTTTAAAGACTATGCTATATGCAACTTATAAATTCAATATAATACCAATCAAGATACCGAAGACATTCTTCTCAGATCTGGAAAAAATGATGCTGAAATTCATATGGAAGCACAGGAGACCTCGAATAGCTAAAGCAATCTTACAAAGCTGGAGGTATCACAATACCAGATATCAGGACACACTACAGGGCAGTTGTTATCAAAACAGCATGGTACTGGTACAGAAACAGATGGATAGACCAATGGAACAGAATAGAAACCCCAGAAATCAACCCAAACATCTACAGCCAACTTATATTTGATCAAGGATCCAAAACCAATCCCTGGAGTAAGGACAGTCTATTTAATAAATGGTGCTGGGAAAATTAGATTTCCACGTGCAGAATCATGAAGCAAGACCCCTACCTTACACAAAAATTCACTCAACATGGAATAAAGACTTAAATCTACGACCTGACACCATCAAAGTATTAGAGAGCATTGGAGAAACCCTGCAAGATATAGGTACTGGCAAAGACTTCTTGGAAAGGACCCCAGAAGCACAGGCAGTCAAAGCCAAAATTAACATTTGGGATTGCATCAAATTGAGAAGTTTCTGTACTGCAAAAGAAACAGGAGAGTGAAGAGGCAACCGACAGAATGGGAAAAAATATTTGCAAACTATGCAACAGATAAAGGATTAATAACGAGAATCTACAAAGAAATCAAGAAACTCCACAACATCAAAACAAACAACCCACTTAAGAGATGGGCCAAGGACCTCAATAGACATTTTTCTAAAGAGGAAATTCAAATGGCCAACAGACACATGGAAAAATGTTCAAGATCACTAGCAATCAAGGAAATGCAAATCAAAACCACATTGAGGTTTCACCTCACCCCGGTTAGAATGGCTCACATTCAGAAATCTACCAATAATAGATGCTGGGGAGGATGTGGGGAAAAAGGGACACTAACCCACTGTTGGTGGGAATGCAATTATAAGACATGCTAAAAGAGAAGAAAAAATCCAATCTAAAGTGATAAACCATTAGAACCAGACTCAAATATGGGAGAATGTTAGAATTATCAGATGAGAAATCTAAAATAAATGAGTATTATTCCAATGGATAAAATATAATATGCAATAACAGATGGGTAATATCAGCAGAGAGATGATAATTCTAAGATAGAATCCAAAGTGCTAGAAAACAGAAATGCGGAAATAGCAAGGAAAAATGATTCTGACGGACCCATCAGTCAGATTGACATGATTTTGACGGACCCATCAGTCAGATTGACATGTTCGAGGAAGAGAATCAGCAAGTTTAAACATTTGCCAACAGAAACTTTTCAAACTGAAAGGAAAGCAAAAGCAAATGCTACAAAATGGAACAGAGTGTTCCAGGCAATTTAATAAAAGTACATACATTACAGGAAAATCATAAGGAGAAGGAAGAATGATTTAGAAAAAATAGTAAGCATTTTACAAAGTCATCAATGTACTCAACACCACAGATCCAGGAAGTACAGGGCAAGCAGTCTAATCTAGAGCTGTGTCATACTCAGTCTACACAAAACCAAAAATAAAGAGAAAATGTTGAAAGGAGACTATGGGGAAGAGACACGGGAAGTGCTTTATAGAGGAACAAACACAAGAATTTCATCAACCGCTCTTCAAGAACCATGATAGCAACAGAGGAGAGCAAATATTTAAAATGATGAAAGGATTAAAAAAAATACATCAATTTAGCATTCTGTAGCTGGTGAAATTTATCCCACAAAAGAGAAGAAGAAACACTTTCTCAGACATAAAAGGATTTGTTGGAATTTGCTGCTAGTCCAAAAGCCTCAGAAGATATGTCGAAATGGTTCATCAGAAAGGACAATTATGTAAGTCATAATTCCAGCTCTACATAGAGAAATGAAGAATGGTAAACAAAGAAGAAATGAGGATGAAAGGAAATATTTCTTTTTCTTAATCATTTATTTATTTGAATTTATTTGAAAAGGGGAGGTTAGCTGGGAGGAAGGAAGAGAGGGAGTGAGACAGAGGGAGAGATACGAGAGACAAGAGAGAGAAATCTTCTATCCACTGGTTCATTCCTCAAATGTCTGCAATATCCAGGGTTGGGCTAGGCAAAATTCAGTAACCCAGAACCTAATCCAGGTCTCTCTCTTATGTGGACAGTACTTGGGTCCTTGAGCCATTATCTCTTGTCTTCTGGGATGTGCACTAGCAGGAATCTGGAATTGAAAACGCACTCTGGTATGGGATGTGGGAATCCCAAGTGGGGCCTTCAGTACTAGGTCAAATTCATAATCCTATTTTTCTTTTTTCTTAAAAGATTGATTGATTTATTTGAAAGGCAGAGTAATGGGGGGAGAGGAGAGACCTTCCATCTGTTGGTTTACTCCCCAAATGGCCCCAATGATTGGGGCTGGTCTAGGCTGAAGCTAAAAGCCCAGAACTCCATCCGGGTCTGAAAATGCACATAGGTGGCAGAAGCCCAAACACTTGGTCCATCACCAGCTGCTTTCCCAGGAACAATACCAGGGAGCCAGATTTGAGGCAGAGAAGCCGGGACTAGAACCTGTGCTCTGACATAGGATACCTGCATCGGTGGCAGAAGCTTAACCCACTGCACCACAATGCCAGTCCCCATTTCTATTTTTCTTATTCTTAATTGAACTGACAGATAAATATCTGTTCAAAAACAGTAACAAGAGTGTGTTGAATGATTATGGAACATTACTAAGTTAAATGAATGATAGCAAAGTTATAAGAGATGGGAAAGAATAATTGGAAATGCTTTGTTAAGTGACTCATACCACACAACAGCAGTAAATTGTTATTTTAAAGTAGACTTAGCTTACTTGTAAATGCCCTTAGCACAATAAGGCAATCACTAACAGAATTCGTCAAGTGCACACAAAAAGAGAAGGTAAAATTTTATCACATAAAATAAGAAATCAGTGTCAAAGAGTGAAAAAAAATGGAAGGCAAAAAGAGGAGGGGCAGGTGCTGTGGCGTAGCAGGTAAAGCTGCTGCCTGCAGTGCTGGCATCCCATATGGGTGCTGGTTCGAGTCCTGACTGCTACAATTCTGACCTAGCTCCCTGCGAATGCACCTGGAAAAGCAGAGGAAGATAGTCCAAGTGTTTAGGCCCCTGCACCCATGTGGGAGACCTGGAAGAAGCTCCTGGCTCCTGGCTTTGGCCTGGCCCAGCCTTCGTCATTCTGGCCATTTATGGAGTGAACCAGCAGATGGAAGACTTTTCTATCTTCATCTCTCTCTGTAGGTCTGCCTTTCAAATAAATATTAAAAGAAAAAAAAATTAAGAAACAAAAAGTGAAAAAGGAGCCAAAATGAGATAATCAACGAATAGAAAGCAGTTACTAATGTGGTAGATATGGAGCCAAATAAGTTAAAAATCACTATAAATATGAATGGCATAAATACAGCAATGGAAAGAAACGTTAAACTGGGTTTAAAAATAGGATGTAAATATCTTGTCTACAAGAAACTTAACTACAGAAACACAGCTAACATAAATGTGAAAGGGTGTAGATATGTCATGCTAACATTAATGTTACAAAAAATGACATAGCTGTTAATTTCAGACAAAGCAGAGATCAGAGTGAAGAAAATTATCAGGGATAAATGGGCATTGCATAAGATTAAAGGGCAACTCTCCAAGAAGACACAGCATCTTTAAGATGCATGTATTTACCAAACAGTGTGATAGTAGGTGAGGCAAAAACTGACAGAACAAGAAGAAATGGATAAATTCACTATTTTATTTTCATACTTCAACACCTCTGCATCAGTAAGTGATGGAACTATCATGAGGATACAGCTGAATGAACAGCGCCATTGGCCAATGGGATCTGATTGCTATTTATAGAAGACTTATTCCAACTACACAGGATAGAAATTCTCCTCAATTCCACATAAAATATCTCCCAAGATGGGCTGCATTCTGGATCACAAAACACACTAACACATTTCAAAGAACATATATCATACAAAGCGTGCTCTCAGACCATGAAGAAACTAAAATGTGAATCAATAATAGAAAGATAAATGGAAAATCCAAAGGTATTTCAGAGTATATAACATACTTCCAATGCATGAGCGAAAGAAGAATGAAGAGAAATTTTAAAAAATTAATTAAAATCAAAATGAAATTATCCAAATTTATGCTATATAGCAAAAGCATTACTGGGGTGGGAATTTATAGCATTTAGTGCATACATTAGAAAAGAAAAATGTTATAAAAGTCAATACTTTGATCCTTTCCTTAGAAAAATTAAAAAAATTAAGTCCAAAGTAAACAGAAAGAGAAAAAATAAAAATGAGAGAAGAAATCAACAATATTAGAAACAGAAAATCAATAAAGTTAATGGAGACATAAGCTGGGTCATTGAAAAGATCAATAACATGGATAAATATCTAGCCAAATTAACCAAGGAAAAGTAGACAAAAATTATTAATATAAAAAATGCAAAAGAGGCCATTACTACTATTCCCAAAAATATCAAAAAAGATATTAAAAATACTATTTAAAAAACTGTTTTTATAAAGTTGATCAATTTCTTAAAAGACACAACAAAAACTCACATAGGGAGAACGTTAATCTGAACAGTCTGTACCTAGTTAATAAATTGAACAATAATTTTCCAAAAAGAATCTATGCTACCGATGGTTTTGTGTTATTTTGAGATAATACTAAAAGCACAATCCATGAAAGAAGAAGTGAAAATTTGTAGTTCACTAAAATTAACAATAAGATATTGTGAAGAGAATGAAAAGACAACTGAAGACTAGGAAAATATATTTACAAAACACACATGTGATAGAGGAATTGTAACCAACATATGCAAACCACCCTTAAAACTAAACAATTTAAAATTTTCATAAATATAGGAAAAAGACCATATCAAAAAAGTTGTCAGACACTCATCAGAAAGGCTACATAAATAGCTTACAGAAAAGGTGCTTGTAATCATTTGTCATTAGAGTGCTACAAATCAGTACAATGAGACAGTGTTACCCAGCTATTAGAATGGTTCAGATCCAAAAATCCAGCAACACCAAGGACCAGTGAGGACACAGATCAACAGAAACTCACATTCATTTTCAGGAATGCAATGAATGGTACAGCCACTTAAGAAGAATGTTTGCCAGTGTCTTATAAAACTAAGCAGACTCTATTATGCAACCCAGAAATTTTGCTCCTGAGTTTTTACTAAAATTTGCTGAAAATTTATATCCACACAAATACTTGCATATAAAAGGTTGTGGCAACTTTTTTTTCTAATCATTCCACTTTTAAGCAAACAGGGTACCTTCAATGGTAAGTGGATAAACAAATGTGGTATCTCCACAATATACGCAACAATGAAAAAAGTGAGCTATCCAGTCATGAAAAGACATGGAGGAATCTTAAATGATTATCTCAAAGGGATACGAACAAGTCTGAAAAGGCTATATATCATATGATTCCAATTATTTAACATTCTGGAAAAGGCCAAAGTAGAGACAGTAAAAAGACAGCTGTTTCCCCAGGCATGTGGAGGACGCATACAGGAGATTTGGGGGACAGTGAAACTCTCTAATATTGTGATTGTGGATACATGGCTTTATTCACTGGGATAAAAATCAAAGAACTGTATAACATAGCTAATCCTAATGTGGACTATGGACTTCAATTTAATGATAATGTATTGATGTTGGCTGATCATTTGTAATAAAAATGTCACACTAAAACAAAGTGTTAGTGAGAGAAAACCTTGTGTTCTTGTGGTATTTTATGCAACTCTTCGTTCTCAATTTTATTTTTAATCCAAAACAACTCTATAACCCTATAAAATATAAACTGTTACACTTACACATATCTTACCTATTATCTATATCTTATGTTTCAGGACTACTTTAGTATTTTCAACACTGAATTAGGAAAGAATAAGATTTTTAATTTGCCATGATTTCTTTCACTATAGCGATAGTGCACATATGTGCTGACCTCCATTATCAATGCTAACTGGAGAATTCAGCCAACAAATCTACCACTCGATCCAAAGAATAGCAATGAGGGGCTGGTGCTGTGGTGCAGCAGGTTAAAGCCCTGGCCTGAAGCACCGGCATCCCATATGGGCACTGGTTCTAGTCCTGGCTGCTCCTCTTCCAATCCAGCTCTCTGTTATGGCCTGGGAAAGCAGTAGAAGATGGCCCAAGTCCTTGGGCCCTTGCACCCACTTGGGAGACCCAGAAGAAGCTCCTGGTTCCTGGCTTTGGATTGGCTCAGTTCTGGACTTGTGGCCATCTGGGGAGTGAACCAGCAGATGGAAGACCTCTTCTCTGTAACTCTTCCAAATAAATAAAATAAATCTTAAAAAAAGAATAGCAATGACTTCTGCAAAAGGATTTAATTCTGCTTCTATTTGTGGATGTTGGAAATTGTTATCTATTTACTTTCATTTACTTGAAAGGTAGAGCTGGGGTTGGGGTGCAGGGAGGGAGAGTAATGCTTCCATCTATTGGCTTTTTAAGGGAATACTGCTCAACAATCAGGGTTGGGCCAGGTCAAAAACAGAGCCTGGAACTCTGATTGGGTCTCTTGCATGAATGTAGAGGCCCAAATACTTGAGCCATCATCTGGTGCCTCCTGGGATGTATTAGAGAGAAACTGTATTGGTAGATATTTTAAATTCAGTCTATCTTCCCAGAAAGGGTTGAAAGTCTTGTTGCCTTCTTACGCTTTCCATGAAGGAAGGGAATGGAAATCTTACAGTCATCACCCCCAGCTGAATGACCATGGGACTTCAAAGAAACACACTAGTGTAGTTGCTGTCAAACATTGCTTGTCAGAATGCCTATATAAAATGCTACCAGGGATCAAAGTCAAGAATCCATTTCTCTGCATGAAAAGTTGTCTCTTGCAGGCTACATTGCTGTGACAAAATTGAAATGGAGATCATTTGTCTTGAAGTCCACACTTTGTAGAAGTTTAGTGTGGCATTAACGGTGAAGATGAAATTGCACAGTGAAATCAGGGCTCCCCACTGAGCTTCCGGTTCCTATTGAGGCCCCATGTGTGGTCTTAGTAGATACAGTGGGAGCTGTATCTACTACAGTGGGATACTTAGCTAGACACAGTGGGAGCTGTAGTCACTCAGACTGCCCACTTCCTTGCCATGTTGCCACCATGGGCTTCAGTACTGTCCTGGCGGCCACAGCTCCAGACTCTGAAAATACTCTGAACATTCTGGGAGAGCATCCAAATACAAGCCTCTTATCTCATTTGGAACAGGGAGCATCTGGGCTTGGAGCTGGGCTCCTTTGTGATAGGAGCCACAGCAGCAGCTCAGCATGGCCAGAGGCTCATCTCTCTCCACAGTACACTCACCTGGCTTCCTTCAGAATTCTTTCTCTTCCCCTTGAAAAGGAAGCAGGCAGAAAGGTGTGCAGGTGAAGAGCAAGGAGCCAGTGTAGGTGTTCTCATTTTAGCACACTGATTACCATTTTATTTCAGGGTTGAGTAGTAATTACCACTAATGAACAACACGATAATTTGCAGCCATAAATCACCAGTTGCTTGGCTTTGCCATTTAACACAATGAATTAGAGCTTTTCATGCCTGGAACTTGGCAGGTCTCAGTGTATCTTCCCTTCAGGTCAAGGTGTACTGTGATATGCAAGGGACCAGTGTGGATTTCTACCCAGAGGAAACATTTCTAATTTCTCAATTCCTTGATATGAATCATAGGCATAAAGACATACCTGCAGACTCACTGTTCATGCCCCAGTCTTCAATAGAGTCCTATACCATTTGTCAATTTATTTCACATAGACAAATTACAAGACAGAATTTTGGGGCCACAGAAATGATGAAATTTAAAATATGTTCAGTAGGAAGAATGTGTTTATCTCTTAGATAATATGACAAGCATTCTTTTAATATGTGTTCTCTTATTTCTGTATGAGAAATAAAACAACATGTTGATCAAATGAATCCAAGCATTTCCATATCCTTACCTGGGGAGGCTTCATCCTTTAGGAAAAGTTAAGTATACAAAATGATCTTGTAACCAAAGACGTTAAAAAAGGAGCCCGCAAAAAATCAGTCTGGACAAGTATTTGTTCCTGTGCTTTCTCCTTCTATGCAATCTTAAGAAAGTATGATGGTGATTAAAAAAAAAATCAAGGGAATAAGGAACGGCTTTCTTGTGTCTTGATTTGTAATTTCAATTAAGGCAAAACTAACATAAATAAATGATTTCTTACATTGTATTGCAGAGAAAAGTGTAAAATACATTGAATGGAAACTAACCAGGGGTTGCGATCCTATTATTCTCAATTATTTCCAGCACCCAGAATATATTCTTGATTCCACCACAAAGAACAGCTACAAGCAACTACAAGGAGGAATCTTATCTTTGGGCATGGTCCACCCTCCATGCTTCCAACGTAGCAGTGACTCTGCTGTCTGCTTTGCGTTCCAGTTCACAAGGGATGCATTCTTATGATCTTGTGGAAGGTT
Organism: Sylvilagus floridanus; assembly: GCA_949820135.1. NCBI lineage: Eukaryota > Metazoa > Chordata > Mammalia > Lagomorpha > Leporidae > Sylvilagus > Sylvilagus floridanus. The sequence goes on from OX463235.1 coordinate 12,247,090, forward strand.
TAAAATAATGTCTGCCTAATATTTATATAGTGAAACAGAAAAGTTTAGATTTCCTTATGCACAACTATATTTTGTAAAGCTGAAACTGCATTCTGATTTCTCAATTTTCTAGAGCATTTAATTAAATCCCACTCTTCACAGTTGAAGGATGGTGGATTTTATTGAGGCCTCCTCCCTTCTGAAGTCAGCTCACATTTTTATAAATCTTTTATTAATCAGGACTATATAATGTTGATCCCATCTGTCGGGAGGCTATTAAGAAACCTTAATGGAATAAAAGAGGTATTAATTTATCATAAATTATTTAAATGTTCTCTTGCTTAAATCAGAGTATGGTTTTAATAAAGCTTGAGCTTGTGGGATCTTTATGGTTGCTATTCAATAAGAAATATATGTGATGCATAGTATATAATATGTAAAAAATAACATGATGTGTATCATTCACAGACTATTCCTTTAGTTCAATACAAGGGGTCTCCTATTTACTTCTACTCATATTTTCAAGTGCTGATGGTATGCGGAGGCAATGTATATATAATAGAGATAAAGCATTATATTATACATTATAATATAATGTATACAATTATCTGTAATTGTAGAGATAATATATACAATTATAAATTGAGCAGGGATAGTAGGGAACATGAATGTACACCTGTAGAGAAAATGTGTGAACCTATGAAACTGCTTGAATATGTATTGAGTAAAATATGCAAGCAAGGTTATACTGAAGTCTTTGCACCTGAACCTGATCTGACATTCACTAGACATGTGGCCTCGTGCAACCTGCTGCCCTTTTCTCCGCCTGATTTCTCACCCTGCATTCCTGACTCATAACAGGAACTCTCTTCAGGGAGATATTATGGACACGACACGTCCACCATGTCTACACTGAGCCTGATTTGGAATAGCTTCTCAATAGCAGAGTTTCTTTTCTAAAACCCTGATCACACATCACACAAGTAACTTTCAGAGATCTGCCTATTTCACTGGATGTGAAACTCATATTCTGGTGCAAGGTTAGAGGCAGAAGCTGCCATGAGAAGGCTGTCCCAGCATGACGTGGGATAGGTAAGTTAGGAGGAACAAGTGGGCAAACGGTGCAGAGTGAAAAAGGAATCAGATGCAATCTCATGCCACAGGATGTTTTAATATTGCTGCCAAGGTGAGACATGCAGACGATGGTTTGATGTGTGAAGCTTCAAACGCAGGTCCACCCCACAGTGTCAGTACTGATGAAGGCAGTAAAGTTCTGAGGATGCCTGAGTTCTTCCCACTCAGTTTGTCATTATTTAAAAATCTTAATTTGAGAAAGAGAGAGAGGTCCTCCATCTGATGATTCACTCCCCAAATGGCCTTAACTGCCAGGTCTGGCCAGGTGGAAACCAGGAGCCAGAGACTGCACCCTGAATGAAAGCAGGGCCCAAGGTGAGCCATGATGAGAGCCACAGTAGCCAGGGCTGGAACCGGCTCTCCAACGTGAGATACCTGTGTCACAGCAGCAGCTTAGCCCACTGCACCACAACATCGGCCCCTCCCACTCAGGGTTTTGAGCTGAGGAGGATATTGGAAATATTCTTCAGAATAGAAACTCCAGAATTATACTACCAGAGCACAACACACGCAGAAAGTTCCAGAGCAATATACTGAGTTACTAGAGTGAGGCAAATCCTTCATGAGTGGGATAGGCTCATGGCTGGCTATTCTATGACATGCTTCATAATTTTAATTAGATTCTAGTAAAGACAGTTGAGACTTGACTCTCCACATGGCCTACAACTATCCTCAAACTGATCCCATCACCTCCAGCTGCAGGCATGTGGCTAGAAACAGAATTAGCCTCTATATGCAGCACATGGAGAAGACGGAAGCCTAGTATCTTCAGTAGGGCGAAAGAGTCTTCTCAGTGCATCGGGGCAAATCATAGTCTCACACAGAGATGCTCTTTAAGTTTGAACAATAAAAGTGAAATAACTTGGTTGCCATTCAAGTTCTACAAAGAAAGGAAGTTAGAAAGTGAAGATGAGAATGATCAGAAGAAATGGGGGATACAAAGTTTAGAAAGCAAGCAAGGAGAGATCAGTTCTGAAAGAAAATGTAATCAGAAGAAAAGCAGGCTTTCCCCAAGATACAGTACCAGCCAGACATAATAATTCAGTAAAATATGAAACAATGGAACGTGGAACCCTACATTTCAATAACAATAAGGATTTTTGTCCCCAAACATTTAATTTAGAAGCCAACTTAGAGACTCATCAACCTGGTAAAAGGAGTAAATCACCTTCAATAATCACTATCAATGTAGAGAAAGGAGACAAAGAAATGTGGGCACTAAAGAAAGTGGACAGGATATAGATGGAAAGAGAATCGACTGAGGGCATTGGTGAGAAACAGGATTATGATAAATTGACAAGATACAAACCTGATGTGTTCAATGTTATGAATGCACCAAATGGAACATAGATACAGATAACCTATATATGGATATAGATGGTCTATAGATTATACAAAACAGTAATCATTTTAAATAAAAAGCATGTTGAGATTTCAAAATTGAATAAACATCCATATACTATTTTTTTAACCATGCTGCTTACTAATGAATTTAAACCAATCAAACTGTGAACTAAGGCTTGGAACACAATTAATCTGACACATTTTTTCTTTTAATTTGACAGGTAGAGATATAGACAGTGAGAGAGAGAGAGAGAGAGAGACAGAGAGAAAGGTCTTCCTTCCGTTGATTCACTCCCCAAATGGCCACTTCAGCCGGTGTTGTGCCGATCCAAAGCCAGGGGCCAGGTGCTTCTTCCTGGTCTCCCATGCGGGTGCAGGGGCCTAAGCATCTGGGCCATCCTCCGCTGCTCTCCCAGGCCACAGCAGAGAGATGGACTGGAAGAGGAGCAACTGGGACTAGAACACGGTGCCCATATAGGATGCCGGCGCCGCAGGCAGAGGATTAATCAAGTAAGCCACTGCGCCGACCCAATCTGGCACATTTTTTATTTGATAGATCATGAAGAACCCATACTTATCAAGTATACTATAAACTTAGTCATCTTCTGCACGTGATAGGGACATATTTTTTGAAAAAAATCTGTGAGTTGTTTAAGTTTTTACATTCTTTTTCTGTTAGAATTGGGATCATACCCAAACATTCCCATCCATACACATAACTATGGAGAAAATAGCTGATTGCAGTTTTGTTACCATTATTTTCACATTGACACCCCCTGAGAATATTCCCACTTCTACTTTTCAGATTTATTGATGTTTTTCTCATTCATATTTTAAATTTCTATTTCAAGTTATTACTTGAGAGACACAGAGAAAGACGGAGTGAGAGAGAACAAGCATGCTCATCCTCTCAACCTCTGGTTTACTGACCACATGCCTGTAATGCCTGGAACTGGACAGGACCCAAAACAAGAAGCTAGGATCCCAATACAGGTCTCTCACATGGGTAACAGGAGCCCAATTACTTGAATCATCACCTGCTGTCTCCCAGAGTCTACATTAGCAGGAAACTGGAGTAAGGACAAAGCTGGGAATTGAACTCAAGGAAAGTGGACATCTTCATTGCTGGCTAAATGCTCACTCCCTGTGAATTATTTGGTTTTCCAACACACACCTTGTGAAACTACTCTTGAAGCTAAACTGAAAGATATTGATCACCTAAGACAGACAGGCATGGGCAAGATTTGAGGGTTGTCAAAAACTTCTAATCTATCAACATCAGCTTTGAAGTGAACAAAATTACTAGGAGTTCCTCGGAGAGAGGTCTGATCAGAGTAGGGTGTGACATCATGCCCCATGGTCCTTGTGAGAGACTGCATGGAGAGTAATGTGTGGCTTCTGAGCTTAGCCAAGGAGTTTTTTCCATTGGCCCATAACGAACAGAGGGATGTAGGAGCTTATACAACATGAGTATTAATTAAAATGCCAGGGCCCAAAATGTTTCAAATTTCTGAGTGTTTTGGATTTTGGAATGTTTGTATAACCATAATGGCATGTCTTGGGGATGGGACTCAAGTGTAAACTCTAAATTTCTTCATGTTTCAGTTACACATACCTGAATTTTATGGACTATTTTAAATAACTTTGTGCATTAAATAATTTTTATGGGGTATAATGTTCCACTTGTGACATGATGTTGGCATTCAACAAATGTTGGATTTTGGAACATTTTGGATTTCAAATTTTTAGGTTATTGTCACTCAGTTCATATTGTAGGTTGAGAACTAATATGGTGTGGCTGGTTGGGGTAGTAGTAGGAGGAAGGGGACAGGGAAGCAAGGTGAGGCAGCTCCAACTGCCTCATAGATCTGCTTGTGTCAGCTAGTCATTTTTTGGAACATCCACGTTAGCCATGGAATAATCGCTCTAACAATTCAAGTGATTCTATAAAATAGAGCTCAACATTATTCTGGGATGCTTGATATAGAAAAGTTCTACTGAGTTAGTTACTAACTCCCTTTAACAAAGGAAATATCTGTATTATATATGTTAAAGAAAGAAAGAAAAAGGATTTCCTTATTATAGTATCAACTACTATAAATCTTTTAAGGTGGTCAAAATAGTTTAAATTTTGCATTAATTTCTTGACCATGGAACATATGACAAGTTTGAAAAGACTACGACTAAAAAGAATTGATCAGGAATTATATGTAGGCAAGTCAAACAAAAATACAAAAATGTTTTTCTTGGTAGCAAGCTCAATAGATAAAATTTTAAAATAATGTATATGGAAGTTGCTCATAAAGTAAGGAATTAATATCATCTCACTACTTCATGTTTTATTATTCTATCTTAATTATTAAATAATAAGATAATATAGAGACTATGGTCATAAAACCATATTCAGATGCCTAAGATAAGCATTTCAATGTACACATAACAAACAACATTTTCTATTTTAATGATAAGAAAAACACTGAGGAATACTGTGATAATGAAGGCATGCACACACCCTCCTTTCCTACCTCTAGGCTTCATTTGGATGCTTTTTGTGTGAAATATATCCTCTACCCTGCTCATTTTCCTTCCTATTTTAATGCTTTCTATCCTGCAGATCCCAGGGTCAAGGAGAGCAAAGAGGGTGTCATTTTCTGTTGTTGAATAAGTGATGTTTCCATGCAGCAGTAAGGAGAAGTTGTGACCGCCATGCCCCTTCAGTTAGACTGTACTGGAATTTTAGAAATCCTACTTTATGTTTAAAAAGAGAGAGCGAACAGTTAAAATACAAGTTGACACTGTAAAGCAACAAGCTTGATAGGAGGGGTCATGGATAGAAACTAGAGCTAACAAATCTGGAAGTACACATTTTTGTAAAATACAAACAAAAACAATACTTTTTTTAAAATCTGAAATATTGCTGTCTTCTTATAAAATATAATTTATTTGAAAAGCAGAGAGACAGAGAGAGAGAGAGAGAGAGAGAGAGAGAGAAAGGATCTCCCATTCACAGGTTTATTCCCACAGACAACAATTAGGGCTGGGCCAGGCTGAAGTTGAGAGCCTTAGTCTGATTCTCCCACAAGCCAGGAAGGGACTCAACTATTTGAGCCAGCATCTGCTGCCTCCTAGGGTGCACATTAACAGGAATCTGGATCCTGGAGTGGAGCCAGAACTGAACATAACACTTTAAGATGGATTGCAGTTGTCCCAAGCAGCATGTATATGTATATGTATATGCATGTTCATTGGGTATACATAAGTATATATATATGTATACACATATATTAACTTACTATACATATAACAATGAACTCACCTTTCATAAATACTATAAATATTGTATAAAACATATGCATGCATTAAATAATGTTGCTAGAAATGGTTTCATATATGTTTTTCAATTGGATGTATATACTTATCTATTAATTCACCTATAGTAACCAGTATGTTACTAAGGCCTAAGATGAAATAAAAAAGGTAGAATATGAGAGATTTATTTCAAATTCAATTAGGAGTTATTCTTGATATGATACCACTACATAAAAACAAATACTGATTTTAAAACATAGTGTTTACTATCCTATGAAATTCTGTCTTCCAAACTGGGAGGACTGATGCTAGGTATGTGACTCACTTAAAAATGGACATGTGTACACAGCCAAGTTCCTTCACAATTATAAATGACTTTCACATGTAATTTGAGCCATCTGCTGCTCTGTTTGACCTTATCCCACTGTGTTCCATTCATTGCTGGTGTTTAAGAAATCTTCACCTTCCCATGGGTACTACCCTGCTGGTGTGTGGCATCAGCTACAGATCATGACAGCATCCATTCCTCTGGAGGAGAATGCGCATAGCTTGGTGGGAGTGGAGGGGAGGGTTCTTTACACAGAAGGCAGACTTGCTATTTCTGAGAATGAAGAGGCCTCTGGGCATTGGTGTAGGAAGGTTTCCAGCATCTTTTATGAATTATCTTTTTTGGGGCGGGGGTGCTGCTATCCTTCTTGCTTCCCATCGTCCCCTCAAACTGCATTCTAGCCATATTTTCTGCCTCTCTGGGACTGGAGGGAGTTGAATTGGTGGCCAACAAAAGCTACACACACACACACACACACACGTATATGCTATAAATACATTTACTTATGCTTTCGAAACTAGTTCCACTTCAACAACAACAAAAAGATGAAAGAAGTCCCAGCTTCCAGAGTCTATACATTTGCTATAGGGCATGTTTGCCAGTAGTGATAGGGCTACAATGGATTCATCACACTTAAATGTATGCACACATATGCATGCACACATGGACACACACTCACAAATTCTTAGAAAACCATTGGAGGATCTTTTTAAAGACGAAGGAAATTTAACTTTGTGGTAATTATAAATATTTGAAATGTGTTTGAAAGAGAAAGAATGAGATCCAATAAATGTATTTTCTTAACAATGCCTATGAATTTGACCTCTCAGAAACACCCAAAGGTAACTGCACTGCCTGCAAGAAAGAGCAAAACCGTCATATTCATGTAAAATCACGTGAAGCAGACAGCATAATGCATGCTGTTAGGTGGTTCTGATACTGCTTATCACTCGGAACATTTACACTAACTGCCTCTTCTTAAATATCGGTAAACTCTGGATGTGCCTTCATTAGATAGGACTGGGGACTACAGAGCTCCCAGCATTTGAGGCCTCAGGTCTTTATGTCATCCTGGTCACTAGGACCAATTCATTAGCAATAAAAGCAACACAGAGGCAAAATCCACTGTTAACAAGGCCTTTAACCTAAGAGTCATCAAAATGCTGGCAACCTCATGGAATCTTATCATCTCAAGGATGTTAGCCTTTAGGATAGGGCAACATTTTCAGTTCTCCCATTTATTAGCTGACTGACCGCAGGCAAACTGTATGAGTCTCTGGCTCTCATTTTCTTTAATTGTAAAGTGGGAGATAATTATGCCAACTCCATAAGATCACTGTGGTAAGATTAAGGGACAGATAATGCATGTAGAAGCCTTAGCAGAATATCTGACATACTGTTAAGTACTACTTATTATATTCTTAATAGTAACTTCATTAATATTTATTTGGGAATCAGGTTTTCTTCCTTCTCATATAATATTAGTCAAAATAAGTTCATGCTTGATTTCAAAGGGATTACATCATAAATTCCGAAATTTATACTCCTTAAGACATTTATGATATTTATGGTAATATTCTAAAAAGGATTACATTTGCGAATGATATTTGTCAACTGTGAAATGCTGTATACATTTAACGATAATAATTCTGTTAAAATGCATATTGTCATTTTAATGACTAGAAATCATACTGGAGAACTAATCAAGTTGTCATTCATACCCTCAGTTATTAACTTCAATTTTCTCTACTGCTCCTATAACCTCGTTGATTTCTTCAGCCTGTCCTACCCTGATAGCAGTGCCCTGCCTCCTAGAATCTGAGGGCACGTCTGATCTCTCCAGCTCCTCTGAGCTATATTTTTTGAAGACACTTTGAAATGCATAGAAGTTACTCTTTTTAAAAAGACAACTCCCCAAACATTTACCTCCACACTTTTGAATCATAAGCACTGTCCATGACTAGGCTGTTTGCTAGAATAAAAGTATTAGACTAGCTTCTGAATGGTTATATATGTTGTAAGAGTGACAGCTCTGTTCTGGAATACTCTTCCAGGCTCTTTTGACTGTGTGCTCGCAAAGCTATTGATTCTAAGAAAACACAGGGAGGAAAGAAGTAAAACAGAGAAAAATTATCATCCACATTGACCCAACATAGTCCCCAAGGAAATACACTGCTTAAATATTGATATATTTTCTTCTAGGTTTCTTCTCCCTGGACAGATACAGAATTTCGGTTTTGTTTACATAATTGGATTCATACGGGGAGCACAGTTGTTAGCTCCACCATTTTATCTAAAGTATAACAGGCAGTATCCAGTCCCCTTTGGACGCTTTTCTGTAAGTCAATAACAGGGAATGGCCGTGAGTGGGTGGCATATGAATTCTAGTTCATCCATGGTAGGCAATCAAAGAGTTTCCAGACAGAAATGAGAGGTAACTTTTTCGTGTTCCTGTTGTGCAAGAGGTATGCTTTCCTTTCTATTTGGACCTGTGATCTTGTGGAGACCAGATCAATACATTTATATATGCTATTCATTTTACACATGAAACAAAGATCAGAAAAGCAAGCTCACCTGCCAACAATTCACTCTGTCAACCCATTGCAGTTGAAAGTCTACCTCCTGGCCTTGTGTTTAGGCCTCTGCCTGATGTCTGAGATACCAAGAGCACAAATGGAAGCCCAAGCCTGCAGTCTGTCCCTTTCTCTTCTCAACAGTTTCCTCTTGACTGGGCCTGGTATGTATGTGTATGGGCCATTAACCTTCATATACAAGCGCATTCCCAAATGCAGGCCTATAGGTGTGCAGGACGGTATGCTCCTGGGAAGTCAGATCAGAGTGGGGAGAGTCACCTGAACAGGCCATGCAAGCAGAGATAGGCCATGGGAGGAAGTCAGCTGGGTTTCTTAGACCTACAGAATTACTTTACAGGAGGGCGTGAGCTCTCCTTGGCCTCAGCTTTTAGCAGAACTCTGAAAAAATGATTTAGGAGTTGATCCCAGGGCAGCACTGTGCAGAAATGAGAAGCAGAAGAGAGATCTTAATCAAGGGTAGATTGGCAAGTGGCTATCCACCAAGAACAACTGGGTCTCGGATCAATGAGGACTTTCTCAGAACCACCCCAACATGGGGCAAAAGCTGAGATATTTTTTCCATAAACTTTCATGGACTCCCTTTGAGAAGGCTGATTCTGCTGCAACAGTTAGAGATCCTAAGGAGTGCACCCAGGGAGGGGGCCTTGGTTTCTGGGCTAGAAGTCCATTACTGCATCTCTCTTTCAGGAAGTGCTAAATGAACACATAGTGTCCTCAGTTATCATTACCATATCATTGTTCTATTTAAATCACTGTAGCATTTAAAACTAGAGAACAACACATATTTAACATTACCTTACACATGAAGACATCTTAGTTACTTAAAAACATCACTCATGGAGCCGGTGCTGTGACACAGCGAGTAAAGTCACCACCTATGATACCGGCATGCCATATGGGTGCTGGTTCAAGTTCTGGCTGCTCCACTTCCAATCCAACTTCCTGCTGATGAGCCTGAGAAAGCAGCAGAAGATGGCCCAAATGCTTGGGCTATGGGCTCCTGGCTTCAGATTGGCCCAACTCTGGCCATTGCAGAGATTTGGGGAGTGAACCAGCAAATGGAAGACCTCTCTATCTTGCTCTCCCCATTTCATCTCTGTGACTTTGTCTTTCAAATAAATATATAAATCTTTTGCAAAAAAAAAAAAAAAAAAAGAAAGAAAACCCACTCATTTAAGAAATAAGTCAGAAAGAAGGAGAGATAAAGAGATGAGAAAGAAGGAGGCTGGGACTTGTTGGGTTATATTCCAGATGGGTGTTTTGTGTACTGCTATGAAATCAGTGACAGAGTGTTACATTCTAGTTTTCATCTGGACTTTAACTATCTTGGATCATTTAGTGTTTAAATTTACTTGCATCACAAATTATTTCATTCCCTCAAGCATTAGATTATGGCTTAAGAGCATCTATTTGTTTCTCAAAAGCTATTTAACCTTAGCCTAATTTAAAATTCAGAAACAAATATTCAGAACTTACAACTGTTTCTTCTTCCACACGCACTTAACGCAATTCATACAATTATACACTGACTCACAATTTAAAGTTCTACATTGCTGCATTAAGATATATTTCATGACTATAAACAGCACATTGTGATGATGCATAAACTGGTGATCTTTGCATTTATGTAACACCTTTCACCAGATCAAATTCCATCTCACATGAGCAGATGGATGGAAATGGACCAAACTGGATTTGGTGAAGAATCAGGATGACTTCTGATAATGATTGACTCCTGCTAATCATGAGTAGAGGATGTGATGCCAGGCAGAAAAACAACACTACATCTCTTTCACATGCAATTCATTTGACACTCAGATTTAACACCCCTAGCAGAGATGGTTTCTCAAGCTTAATGAATTTAATTCTTGTTGTAGTCCATTGGGAAGATTGAACGAACCTTTCATATTGACTACTAACTGTAGAGTCTGTTGTAAAAACATGACATTAAATTTAATTTGAGTTTGTTTTTCAGACTTACAAGTTAGTACATTGAGAGATATTAACTTCGATTTTTTTGAAGAATAGCTGTTTTTAGTCCCGTGATTTACATACACCTGTGTTCATGTATATTTTTGTGTGGAAACTTAAACACTGTTCAGAAGGTGATCAGATGAAAAACATCTCATTGATCTGTACACCTCAGTGCATATCTTGATATAAACATTGTCTTTTAATAGAATGTTTAAAGATAAATTAGAAAAAACATCATTCTGTTCATCAAAATGTGATTTTTAAATGTTCTACAACTCCCAGTGGGCAATTCACATGAAACAGATGCACATTCTCAAACTTGTTCACCATCCAGCCTCATGACTCTTTGCCAGGCACAAAGGTTCTGCAGATTCCTCATTCTGCTGTCCCAGTCCCCTACTGAAGAAGTTTAGCAGCTTTAAAATCAGACATGCTTGAAGCCTGGATCCCCCAACTGGGTGATCTTAAGCATATGCTGCACACTATGAAACACAAGCTTCTCATCTGTTGAGTAGGCGTGGTAGGACCTCACAGAGGCCTAGATGTGAGCATTTGATGGCAGAATGTCACCAGCAAGTTGCCTGGTCAAGCAACGACATATTGAAGAGGTTCAATAAATCCTGGCTTCATTCCTTCCTTCTATCCCCTATGTAAAGGGTACTGCTAGCCCTCTCATCACATCTGTCCAAATCATCACTATTTTTCAAACATCCCTCAAATTCCACCTCTCTGTAGCCTTCAGCTAACATTCAAACATGGAAAGGAAATATTCCTAGGCAGGAGAGCATCACTGTGTTTCACCACTGTGTTGAGTTCTTAATCTGCAGTATTTCATTTTATCCTTCCAACAACCCTGTGGTGTCGTTAGAATCACTATCTGTATTGTATAGACAAGTAAATGAATTCACTCAGCCAGAAAATAATGTAGTGGAAGTTCAAACAATGGCCATCATTTACCTCCTTCTCTAAAAAACAGGCTTGAGGCCAATATTGTGGTGCACTAGCATCCCATATGAGTGCCAGTTCAAGTCTCACATGCTGTTCTGATCTAGCTAATTGCTAATGCATCTGGGAAAACAGCAGATTTCCGGAGACCTTGAGCCACAACCTCCCACTTGGAAGACCCAGATGGAGTTCTAGGATCTTGGTTTCAGCTTGGTCCTGTCCAACCTTCGTGGCCATTTGGGGAGTGAACCAGCAGCTGGTATTCTCTCTCTTCCTCACTCTCTCACTCTCTTTTTCTCTCTCTCTTTTTCCTTTTGCTTTGTAGCTGCCTTTCAAATAAGTAAATAATTTCTAAACAATTAAAAAATTGATGATTTAGGACTTTATATGAGAAAGAACTTTTTTTATTATTATTATTTACTTGAAAGTCAGAGTTACACAGAGAAAGAGAGAGAGAGAGAGAGAGAGAGAGAGAGAGAGAGAGAGAGAGAGAGGTCTTCCACCCACTGGTTCACTTCCCAGTTGGCCACAACAGCCAGAGCTGTGCCAATCCGAAACCAGGAGCCAGGAGCTTCTTCTGGTCTCCCACAAGGGTGTAGGGGCCCAAGGTCTTGGGCCATCTTCTACTATTCTCCAAGGCCATAGCAGAGAGCTGGATCAGAAGAGGAGCAGCCAGGACTTGAAGCGGCACCTATATGGGATGCCGGTACTACAGGCTGTGGCTTTATCCACTACACTACAGCACCAGCCCCAAGAAAGAACATTTTACAGCACCAGACTGCCTTTCATACTTTTGTCTCAGATTCTCTTAAACTATTATTAAAATATTTTACTTAATTTTTCATGTTAATCCATCCCCCTGATTAAGCTTCTATCCACATTCCTTCAACTCATTTCACACAGTGTATTGGATGCTCGTGGAGCTTGGACCTAGGAGCAAATAATGCAACCCCCCGCTCCTCATGTATCACCATGAAGAGGGACCAACATCCACATGTAACAACAACATTACACAGAAAATGCAGTGGTAGAAGTACAGCAGGCTCCTGGAGGGAGGCGGCGAGGGATCTGTGTCTGTTCAGGGGATGGGAGTCTCAGGAGTCTTTCAGTAAAGGTAGTAGATGAACTGAGTCTTAGCAGGAAAAGCACACATGGATAGGCAAGGAGCTGAGAGGTGGTACAGAAGCTAAGAGGTCCTAAGTGAAAAACAAAAGAATCATCCCAATGGGAAACATGGCATATCAACATGAGAGCCAAAATCATGCTATTGGTAAACACAAAGAACACTGGAAATATAGACACAACTGTTTATGTATGTGTATGTGTGTGTGTGTGGGTTTTTTTTGTGTATTATATATATATATATATATAGAGAGAGAGAGAGAGAGAATATATATATATATATATATATATATATATATATTGAATATATATATTCAATGTTTAACCTGGTGAGACTTTCCCCTCCACTGATCTAAAACGAATTGTTTAACAACTTGCATAACAATTTTGCTTTTTAGAAATATTTTGTCCTTAGTGTTTAGATTTCTCAATGAATTACATTCTTTTTTTTTTTTTGACAGGCAGAGTGGACAGTGAGAGAGAGAGACAGAGAGAAAGGTTTTCCTTTGTCCTTGGTTCACTCTCCAATAGCCGCCGCAGCCAGCGCGCTGCGGCCAGCACACTGCACTGATCCGAAGGCAGGAGCCAGGTGCTTCTCCTGGTCTCCCATGGGGTGCAGGGCCCAAGCACTTGGGCCATCCTCCACTGCACTCCCGGGCCATAACAGAGAGCTAGCCTGGAAGAGGGGCAACCGGGACAGAATCCGGCACCCCGACTGGGACTAGAACCCTGTGTGCCGGCGCCGCAAGGAGGAGGATTAGCCTATTGAGCCACGGCACCAGCCAATGAATTACATTCTTGATATGTTTTGTAATTATGTAGTTTGGTTGCTACATAGTACATCAATTTTATTAATTAGAGCCATTTTGTTTCCTTTTTTTGGCAACTATCAGTAATAATGCCACAAACATTTGTAAAATTTCCTGAAGTACCTGTGGCATATGTATTATTCTATAGTCTTAGGAATGGGATTACATTGACAATAGTGAATAACAGACATCTCTTGTTTCAAACCTAGCCAACTCCAGAGAGTATTCAAAATGTTAATATTTTATTCCATTTAATCTTGCCTATCAATCGCTGGTGAACTATTTCATTCTGAATGTAATTTTCATTTAATACACAACAAATTATATTATGTATCTTTTAATATATCTGTAGGCCAATTATATTTTCATATTAATATTCATTTTCCTATTGGACTTTTCATACTTATCTGTTGAATACTAATATTATATTTTTATATGTAGTGAAAATGTCTCAGACTAGTTTGCTAGTTTTTTTACTCCTTTATGTTGTCTTTTTATGTTGAAATTACAATTTTTATTAGACTCTTGCTAGAATGGATAGAATTTGTAAGCCATGTTTAATATATAAGTTTCTAGCCCAAGGTCAAAGTCTATTTTGTCTTTTTAAAAAATAATTTTTTGGCCAGCGCTGTGGCTCAACAGGCTAATCCTCTGCCTTGCGGCGCCAGCACACCGGGTTCTAGTCCCGGTCGGGGCGCCGGATTCTGTCCCAGTTGCCCCTCTTCCAGGCCAGCTCTCTGCTGTGGCCCAGGAGTGCAGTGGAGGATGGCCCAGGTGCTTGGGCCCTGCACCCCATGGGGAGACCAGGAAAAGCACCTAGCACCTGGCTCCTGCCATCGGATGAGCACGGTGCGCCGGCCGCAGCGCGCCAACCGCGGCAGCCATTGGAGGGTGAACCAACGGCAAAGGAAGACCTTTCTCTCTGTCTCTCTCTCTCACTGTCCACTCTGCCTGTCAAAAAAAAAATAAAATAAAATAAAAATAAAATAAAATAAAAAAATAAAATAAAAAAATAATTTTTTATTTATTTTAAAGGTAGAGTTACAGAGAGAGGTAAAGACGTATATATACAGAGAGATCTTTCACCTGCTGGTTCTTATCTGGCTGCTCCACTTCCAATCCAGCTCTCTGCTATGGCCTGGGAAGGCAGTGAGGATGGCCCAAGCCCTTGGGCCCCTGCATCGGTGTGGGAGACCCAGAAGAAGCTCCAGGCTCCTGGCTTTGGATACAGCTCTGACTGTTGTGGTCACCTGGGGAGTGAATCAATGGATGGAAGACCTCTCTCTTTCTCTCTCTCTATAACTCTTTCAAATACATAAATAAATAAAATTAAGTTATCTCTCAAAAAACAAAGAGTAGAAGGAAACTTTTTCATTTTTATAGATAAAATTTAAAGACCCTATAATATATATTATACTTAATAAATCTTGAAATATTTCCTTTTAATCTGAAAGATAAGGCAAGGTGCTCATGCCTTAGATTCTTTTTCAACACAATACTGAAAATTATTGTCAGTGTAGTGAGACAAGTAAAATAACACTCAAGTCAGGTAGTAGCTCGCCATCATTTGAGGATGTTAATATTAACCAAAGAATCTGTAGATAATTATTAGTTTTAATAAAAAATTAGCATAATTGGATAGGAACATCATATAATAAATTTTATGTCTTTATTTTTTTGTATTTTTTTATTTAAGTTATACCAGTTTCAGATTTAGGAACACAGTGATACTTCCCACACTACCCTCTCTCTCATGCACACTACAACCCTTCTTCTTCCTCCTTTTCACATTCCTACTCTTAGTTTTACAAAGATCTTTCAGTTTACTTAATGATTATAAAATTAACCCTACACTAAGTACACGAGTTCAACAAGCAGTATGTAGAAAAAACACTGGCTGGCGCCATGGCTCAACAGGCTAATCCTCCACCTTGCGGCGCCAGCACACCGGGTTCTAGTCCCGGTTGGGGCGCCGGATTCTGTCCCGGTTGTCCCTCTTCCAGGCCAGCTCTCTGCTGTGGCCCGGGAGTGCAGTGGAGGATGGCCCAAGTGCTTGGGCCCTGCCCCCCATGGGAGACCAGGAAAAGCACCTGGCACCTGGCTCCTGCCATCGGATCAGCGCGGTGCACAGGCCGCAGCACGCCGACCGTGGCGGCCATTGGAGGGTGAACCAACGGCAAAGGAAGACCTTTCTCTCTGTCTCTCTCTCTCACTGTCCACTCTGCCTGTCAAAAAAAAAGAAAAAAAAAAGGAAAAAAGAAAAAGAAAAAACACTGTTCCTCAAAGGAAAGATAAGGGCTATAAACAATCATCACATCTCAAAATGTACACTTCACTCCACATTACATTTTAGGTACTCTATTAGTTACCTTAGATCAAAACCACAATGAGGTTTCACCTCACCCTAGTTAGAATGGCTCTCATACAGAAATCAACAAACAAATGCTGATGGGGATGTGGGGAAAAATGTACCCTGATCCACTACAGGTGGAAATGTAAACTGGTACACCCACTGTGGGAGACAATCTGGAGATACCTCAGAAATCTGAATATAGACCTTCCATATGACCAGCCATCCCGCTCCTGGAAACCCAAGGGAAATGAAATCAGCATATGAAAGAGTTACCTGAATCCCCATGTCTATTGCAGCTCAATTCACAATAGCTAAGATATGGAATCAACTCAAACGCCCATCAACTGAAGACTGGGTGAAGATATTATGGGATGTGTACACCATGGAATACTACACAGTGGTAAAAAGAAAATGAAATCCTGTCATTTGCAACAACATGGATGAAACTGGAAAACATCAGTACTTAGTGAAATAAGCTGGTCCCAAAAGGAGAAATGGCATATGTTCTCCCTGGTCTGTGATACCTAATAGAGCACCTGAAAGTTAATCTATAGGACTGAAATTAACATTTTGAAATGCAATGACTTTGAACAACCCTTGTCTCAACTGTTGGGAAACAGTTTTTCTTTTTAAATACAATTGGCTGAACTCTTTACTTAGTATAGAGTTAATCGTATGTGTATAAAGTTAATTGAAAATGGAACTTAGTAAAAAATAAAAATGGGCATAGGAGATGGAGGAGGAAGTGAGGTAGGGGTGTTGGTGGGAGTGTGGGTATAATGGGAAGAATCACTATATTCCTAAAGTAGTACTTATGAAATGCATGAAATTTGTATTCCTTAAATAAAAGGTTTCTGAGAAAAAAATAGCTAAGAGATGGAATCAACCTGGATGCCCATCAACTATTGACTGGATAAAGAAATTATGCAATATATACACTATGGAGTACTACTCAGCTGTAAAAACAATGAAATCCTATCTTTTGCACAAAATGGATGCAAATGGAAGCCATTATATTTAGTGAAATAAGGCATTCTCAAAAAGACAGATACCATATGTGTCCCTGATCCTAGGTAACTAACAGGGTACCTAAAATTTTATATCTTTCTAGTTGAGCAAACATCTTATTAGTAACTATGAGAATTTTATCTCTAGTAAATTTTCCCAAAGGTTTATCTTATCTAATTTTAATAATACTCAACATTATTCTGGTTGTTATGTATATATGTGTGTATCTGTGTATAGCCATTAACTATGATTAATAATTTACTTCAAGTATATTTTAACATGTTTTTATGTGTTTGCCATTTGAATCTATTTCAATTTCTTTATTGTTATGTCTTCACTTTCTAAAAAATTCTTTCTTTCCTTTTTTTAATTGGACTAGAAATTCTTTTTTGTTTTTAGATCTAAAAATATGTACCATTAGTATCTCTTACTTTCTTTTTTATTATTATTTTTTATTTTGACAGAGTTGCAAACAGTGAGAGAGACAGAGAGAAAGGTCTTCCTTCCGTTGGTTTACCCCGCAAATGGCCGCCATGGCCGGTGCTGCACCAAGCCGAAGCCAGGAGCCAGTACTTCTTCCTGGTCTCTGACGCGGGTGCAGGTGCCCAAACACTTGGGCCATCCTCCACAGCATAGAGCTGGACTGGAAGAGAAGCAACTGGGACTAGAACCCAGTGCCCATAAAGGGATGCCAGAGCTGCAGGTGGGGGATTAATTAAGTGAGCCATGGCGCTGGCCCCAGTATCTCTTAATTTCTTCAGATAACATGAGGTCCAAACTAAGACAAATATTAATGAAAAAAAAACTCTTAAGAATACAAACACCTACATATTCAAAAGGGATATTGCTCACAACCAATTTGAGTTTATTCTGAGAATGTAAAATCTACTCAACATTTGGAAACCAACCACTTAAAGTCTTTACATTAACAAAGTAAAGGAAAAAGCTCATATGATGATAGAAAGTCTTTGCAAAAATTTGATATATGCTTATAATTTTATAAAATATTTAAAACCTAGAGCTAGAAGAGAATTTTATTACAGGTAGCTCAAAGCCTTAAGGGAAAATCATAATTAATAGTGAAATGTCAAATTTTCTACCCTTAAATTGGTAAAAAGAAAATGAAATATATAATTACTTTTAATAAATATTGTACAGGAAGGTCTAGTCAGTACTGAAAGATTAAGAAGAAATAAAATATTTAGATAAAGAAGAGATCTTTCAATATCCACATTATATGTTTTTATAGATCATTCCAAAATATCCATGGATAAACTGTTATAAGTAACAAGTAAGTATAGCAAGGTTGCTAGATACAAATATTTTATATATATATATATGTATATATTTTTAAGAAAACCCTCAAAATTTTACAACAGCATTAAGAAGAAAATGGAAAAGAAAATTTGGTATCATTTACAATATCACCAAAAATCTAAAAGTCAATATATAAATCTAATAAGGATTTATAAGTCTTCTCAAAAATCAATAAAATATCTAATAAAGATCTAAACAAGGCCGGCGCCACGGCTCAATAGGCTAATGCTCTGCCTGCGGCGCCGGCACACCGGGTTCTAGTCCCAGTCGGGGCGCCGGATTCTGTCCTGGTTGCCCCTCTTCCAGGCCAGATCTCTGCTGTGGCCCGGGAGGGCAGTGGAGGATGGCCCAAGTGCTTGGGCCCTGCACCTGCATGAGAAACCAGGAGGAAGCACCTGGATCCTGGCTTCGGATCAGCGTGGTGTGCTGGCCGTAGCGGCCATTGGAGGGTGAACCAACGGAAAAAAAGGAAGACCTTTCTCTCTGTCTCTCTCTCTCTCACTGTCCACTGCCTGTCCAAAAAAAACAATAAATAAATAAAATAAACAAATAAAATGCAATATGAATGAGAATATTTAATGTTTAAAGAGTTATTAATACTTTTTGATATTTCTTTCAATTTAATGTAATCTCAATGAAAATTAGAACAAGTTCATTTTTCTTTAAAAAATAACTAAATTCATCTGCAAATTTAAATAGCCAAGAATATCAAAGACAGTACTGTAGAGCATGGATTTCAAAATGTTTTTTATAAAAATAAATTTATCTATTAATTCAGTTCTTTCCATGATGTTTTTGAAATTGCCTTTTAGAAAGCTGTTTGATTTAATCTATTGATTTGATCAGCCAGGCATAAGGCTGCAAATTATACAATATATTGCTTAATTACTCCGTGAAACTGGTAACAAACAATATTGGGAAATGGGTAAGAGATCTAACAGATACTTCACAAATAGCTTATCCAAATATGAAATAAACATGAAGATGTTCTCAGACTATCAATTGGGAAAGACAAACAAGATACCATTGCGTACGGAGCAGAATGGCAAAATGTTTAGTGTAGGGAACATTTCAGCTGTGACAGAGTACATGTAATAAGGCAAATTCTTGTACAATCTGGGTGGAGTATAAATTGACTCAACCCCTTTGAGAAAACAAATGACAAAACAAAAATCTACCCCAACAAAAATGGCTTGCCTACCTATGAAATTTTAAGATAAGCATATATTATGGCCCAACAATGCTAAATTGAAATATGTGCACATCTATACAAAGATGGCTACTGAAATTTCCAAGATAGAATACTTTCACATGTACTAAAACTAGAAACTAACCAAAGGTCATTGAAAAATAGAATGGACAAATAAATTAAAGTGCATTCATATGATATATGTGTGTATACATGTGTATGTGTGATACAATCAATCAGTCCAATTGAAGCTACGGTATTCAGGTGATAAAATGCTAAACTCAAGGAAGAAAATTAATACCATAATAGATGGATGTTTTGTTTTGTTTTTATTTTTGAAGTGATGGAAGTGTTATGATTACAAAGGGTTCAATGATTTTTAAATAAGCTAAGTTTCCTCGACATTACTAGTTACATGGATTTGTGCTTTATACTAAATCTTTAAACCTCACATTTATGCTTGATAAATTTTATATACATTTTCTATATGTTCATAATTTTAAAAAACTTACTCTTTTCCTACACATAAAATCACTGGAGTTGTCTAGAAAAACAAAAACACTGCCTAGGAGACAATATTCTGTATGTTTTCTAATAAGATTTCCATAGCAACCCAACTAGCATGAGAACAGTCTATTAAATTCACTTAGAGTATTGACTTTCCTGGCCAGCTGTCACCAGTCTTAGAATAGAAGTCCTTCAGCCTGGCAGAGTGATGTCACAAGTTATCTTTTTCAAAACAGAAGACCTACAGAGCAGCAACAAATGTGTAAGGCTGTGTTAATTGAAGATGTCGAGGGCAGAGTGCTGCTCATCGCATGATTCCTAAGAAGAATTCCTACAAGTGTTGGGCCATCACAAAGCACCCAATAACCCTGCTGCCTTTTTACACGTAACTGTACCTTTGAATCCATTAAAAGAAGAACCATAATAGGGCTGGCCCAAGTAGCTTCCCCCCTACCCACCACCAATTATTGTTTTCTATTTTTGCCAGAAGCATGGCATCATGATGTGGGTGTGCAGAACTTAGATTATTCTAACTTCGCAATTTTCTGGCCCTCCATTTATGGAGAAAATTTGCTGCTGGAATATTCTACCTTCCAAGTCAACCTCTGCACATCGTTGCCTGGAAAGCCTCTCAAAATTACTATGCCTAAAACCAAACTTTTTACTGTTCAGACTTTCCTCCCTGTGTCTCCTCTCAGTCTTCTTCATTGGCTATGTGGCTATTATCCCTGCAGCTATGGAGTCCAAGATTCTGGAACCATTCCTGATGGCTCTCTCTCAAAGCAATACCTGATCTTTCAACCAATCCAGTAGGCTCTCCCTTTAATATAGATCCAGAACCTAACTCTAGCTCCTCTTCTGTGATGTTGGGAATGTTTGTTCAGGTACCATTTGTCTCCTGCAGAAACCTGCAATAGCCTCCTAACTGGTCTTTTTATTTCCCCTCTTGACCACTCCCAGAGTTTTTTTAATTAACCATAATTTAGACTTTGTCATTTTCAAGTGGTCAAAATCCTCCAAAGGCTCATTATTTCATTCACAATGAAATTCATTGCTATAACTCACAAGGACCTACACAATCTGGGTCCCTATAATTTCTCTGATTTCATATCCTAGAAATCTTGCCCTTGTCCATTCCTCGGCAGCCACAACAGACTCCTTGCTCTTGAATTTGAACTTTGTTCTATCTTGAAAACTCTTCCCCAAGATATCATAACACTTGTTCCATTCTTCAGGATTTACTCAAATATCATTATCTCAGTGAGGTCTTTCCTAGCTTCCTATTTAAAAAGTCAAATCCCTGTTAGGTGCTTGCTACACTTTTTTTTCCCTTCCTTAGTATTCATCACAATCAACCACATGAGTTTTCTTTGGCTTGTTATGTTTGGTCTCCCTTGCTAGAATATTAGCTCCACAAGACAGAAATGTTTCTTTGTTTTAATCATTCTGCATCCCTAGTAAGTATGTGATGTGATGATTGTGTACAGTTAGTGCTCACTTCTGTGAAATAATTTAATGAACACACGTCTCCTCAGATGAGTCATACAGTGGTCCAGGATTTAAGGTTTCCCTAAAAAAGAGATTTTTGTGGTAAAAAATTTGAGAACTTTGCACATTCTGTTTCCCTCTCGCAGTTTCACAAACACATTCTCACATCGATGAGTAAGAGAATTTTTATAAATAAATAACAAATTTTAGTTTTCTTTAATCCAGAATTCTGTCAGAATATTTCATCATACAATTCTTTTCTCTATTTATGTGATAATTTATTTGTTTTAATTTTTATTGTGTGTGTATGTGTGTAAGTATCACTAGAAAACACAAAAATGCTGTTATGTATAATATTGTATTTGTCTCCATGTTTAATTATATAGAAACCATCAATGATTTTCCACAATTTATAGTTATCTGGCTCCATTTATCTGGTGAAAAGAAGGGCACAATAAAGAAACTCTCAAAAATGGCTTCTGTTTGATGCCATTAAGTGTTTTATTTTTAAAAGTGTGTAATTAATAATTGCAAATTACATTTTAATTTAAATAAATGCAGAATAAATCTTATTCAAAACAATTAAAAATGTAAAGTATTTTGTAAAAACTTAATGGATTGCCAGCTAGGAATACGATGGATTCAACTTCTGTCTCTTCCACAAATTATTCAGATATAACGCGTAATTATTTGGATTAAACCTTCCTATGCTTAACAAAGAAGGATATATTTATTGATTTCTTCCTCTTTTTCTCATCTTTCACATAGTCCAGTTTCCTCATTTGAAAAGTGATTGTAATATATACATTAGAGAGTCACTGAGACAGAGTTTGTAGAGTGTCTGCCATCCTCCCTAGATGTTACAGTTGCCATAAAAACACTAGTGACTTTAATTGCCTGTTTCAATGCAGTAAGCTTGCCTCTACAAAATGAGCTACAAATACAAACTACAGAAACCACATTTAGATGAATATACCTGTGATTTATACGTGCCATGCATTCATGCACATTTTTCTAATTAGCTAAGAGCAAATTGTAAAACAAAGCCTTTAGTGGAAGCTCAATTATGAATGCTGATTCCAACAATTTGCTCTACACAGCAGGAACTGGAAAACTTAATTCAGGCCAAGTTCTAATTTTCTATAAACTCTTTGAACCATATTTTTGTTTAGTTTAGTTTTTCAATATGAAGGAATTTTAAATGTCATCTAGGTATGAGTAGAATAATATTTCCAGTGTAATAGGAGAAGATACCTGGATATATAAAGGCATTAAATGCTATTCATGGAAATCTATTCTTTCATCCCATTAAACAAGAACTTATTACCCTCAACTATCAGTTGGGCAGCACAGGAAGGCAGCATGCTTATATAAGATTATAGACTACTTAAACAAAGAGCAACGGAATAATGACATCTGGGAATCCAACCAATTTCTCTTGCTACACCATACCTTCAGACCAAATACAAAAATATGAGTGCAAGACATTTTCTGTGACATTTCTGAAAGACAAGAACTATTTCCAGGTAAAGCTTCTTTGTTAATTAAAATGATCCTGCAAGAGTTTCATTAAGAATGAAGGCTAATTGTACAGGATTGCCACAGAAAGAATCTATTATCTATCTATCTGTCTATCTATCTATCTATGAACAACAATATGTTAAAAATTGAAGGCTCTAACTTGTCTGCCATTTAAAAAGCAAAAGCACTCAGAGTGAAATAGTAAGACAGTATCTAGTAGCAGATAGCCAATAAATACTTGCTGTTGAAACCGAGCTTAGTCTCTACTTGAATAAATGTAAGAAAATCTTTTAGCGTCTCTGGGCCTCAGTCCACATGAGTATAAGAGTATAGACTTCACACTCGAAGGTCTCAAAGGTCCCTTGTACCCATGATCTGTCATGATTCTATAACTATGGAAATGCCCCAAGCAAATTGATGGCACAGACATCACAAAATCTCAAAGGCCCTGAGTGTGTTGGTCTCATTATTATTTCAGGGCAGTAATTCACTTGTAGAGGTAAAATGATGCATTTAAGACAGTTTTCATTTAGTTGAAAAAGCCTCAAAAGGTATTGATCCAATTTGAACTTTAAACAAAGGTTCGGAATTGCCAAAATTATGCTTCCTTTCCAGTAAAAGGGCTTTCATGTTCACACATTTATGAAAGGTACTGCTGGTGAGAGTTGAGCTCCAAGAAAATAAGGAAAAGAAATGTCTTAAAAAATGAAAAAGGGAAATCTAGGGCATATGAGAAGAAGATGATAGGGAAGAAGAAAAAATCTACTCTTCCATGAAATAACATTGAAGCCAAGGCAATGCAATCATCTTTAATTTATGAAAAAATAGCTTGGACAGAAAATTGTTCATAGAATGTTCAATAATAGATGTTCAAAAACATGAGTTAGCATGTGTGTGTGAAAGAATGTCAATCTGAATCATATCTTAACCATTTTCAAAGTTTAAAAGGGGGATTTACTTTCAAGTAATGTCCAAGAAAATGTCCTCAAAAGATGCCCTATAATGCCTTATTTTTTCAAAATTTGAATATATTAGAAATCATATTTCAATTGGATTATTACTGATTCCAGAATCCAGTTTCCTGCACCTTTGGCAACAGCAGGTTTGCTTCAAGTAGTTGGGTCCCTCCTTGTAACACAAGAGACCTGAATTCAGGTCCTGGCTCCCAGTTACAGCCTGTCCCAGCCCTGGCTGCTGTGGATATTTGGTGACTGAACCAGTAGATGGGAGTTTCTCTCTCTCTCTCTCTCTCTCTCTCTCTCTCTCTCTCTCTCTCAAATAAATAAAATAAACAAGAAAATTAAAAAAAAATACAATGCTACTTCAAAAAGTTCATGGACAAATGAAATGAAAGGAAGTATAGGGGCAGGTGTTTGGTGTAGCAATTAAGACATGACTTGGGGCGCCCTCCTGTATATTGGAGTGTCTGGATTTGAAGCCCATTGTGCTGCTGACTCCTTTAGCTTTCTGCTAATGTGCATCTTAAGAGGCAACTATGATGGCACAAAGTAGTTGGGTCCCTGCTATCTATGTGAGAGACTCAGATTGAATTCCTGGCTTCTGGCTTTGGCTTGTTCCAGCCCCATCTTGGTGGACATTTGGGGAAGGACTAATGAATAGAAGATGTCTGTCTTTTCAAATACATAAAATTTTAAAAATTAAAAAGGAAATAGGGCCCACTCAGCAAGTTAAGCCACTATCTATAGCCCCGATAACCCACATGTTTGTTAGTTTGAGTGCCAGCTGTTCCACTTTCAATCCACCTCCATGCTAATTTGCCTGGGAAAGCAGCAGAGGATGGTCTGAGTGCTTGGGTCCCTTTTACATGGGAGATCTGGAAGAAGCTCCTGACTTCTGACTTCAGACTTGAAATTGCTTCCTAGAAATCACATTAGCAGCCCATTGGGAAGTGAACCAGTGGATGTATGTTCTCAATTCCTCAGTAAAAAAATAATTTGGTTGTATGTATGTGGATTAATTTCTGTATTTTGTTCTATCGGACTATGTGTGGGGTTTTATACCAGTATCATGTTATTTTAATTTCTATAGCCTTGTGGTATGGTTTGTTTATTTTAGACAATGTCATCAATATATCTGGAGCATCATAAAATTAAAAAATTAATGACTTTATGGGAAGGTTTTATTCATTTTATTCCAAATATATAATCCTGATTCATTCTAAATACATTCCTATGAGCTATGTGTCAATACTCCACTTTATAGGTAAATAATCCAGTCTTATTCATCCACTCCAGTTCTGTCTTGCAGAGAATGTCATTGGCAGCTGATGTGATAAATAGGTTTACAGGTATTTGAGTCTGAGCTTTGTCTAGTGTCTTTGTCCGTCATATTATCATAGACAGGCAGTATTGAGAAGGCAACATAAAATGGTACAGGTGTTTTTGGGATACAAAATCCTTGCATAGACTGGTCAAAGGCTCCTGGAAGGAGTTTGACTTGTAGCCTCTGTGATGTCCCCAATGACCTTATTTCCATTCAGAATATCCTCTCTTAGATGTAAGCTTATGATTAAGTTCTAACAAATAAAATAAGACAAAACCGGTGTAATGTCACTTTGGTGACCCATAAGGGAATTTATAAAATTTGTCCTGTTCATTGAACAGAATTGCTCTTGACCAGTGACTTCTGTGTCCTCTGTTCCCCTCTGCTACCCCTTTTTGAATAAGAATATATATAGCAATATGTTCTCCAGTCAAGCATTGTATGTTGAATATATATAGGGGCTAGACAATTTTCTCTCTAGTCTTCAAATATCAAGAAAGAGCAACACTAGCTTATTATCATGCTTAAGGAATGATATGCAAGGCATCTCACTCTCACTTGTACTTAATTTAGATAACAAGGTTCTGATTTTCATCTGGTGGTGTAATAAGATGATAATGGCTTTTGTGCATCTCATAATACTTGGGGAAAAGAGAGACATACACCACCATGACACTATAATCCAGAAACTACTGTAGAAGACATAACAGCTATATAAAGATGTATTAAGAAACAGTAATGTGTCTTGGTGCTATAGAACATGGAAAGGTATTACATACAGAAAAGAAAGGCAACAAAGATTATAGTGTACTAAAAAAGCAGAACATCATTCTGAATGGTTGAGAAATGGAGACACAGTTAAGGAGGGGAAGGGTCAGCATGAGCTCAGAAAAATATGGTATTTGACACTGTTCCCCATTAGAAGACTTTCCACACAGAATCCAATGGAACACCAGGGAACAAGGTAAGGTTTCCTTAAACAGCAGGGCTCCCATGACTCTGGAAATGATTCTACACATACTTTTTTCTATCTATCCATAAGAATGGTTTTATTGGGCTAAGGTTGGTCAAAGATTTGATTCCAACATCTGGAGGAACTGTGGCCCCCTCAACTGTATCTCCTTGCAAATGACCTCAGAAGGCAACCAAGGATCAACAATGTGCCAGCCACAGGAAAGTGCTGAAGAGCACACAGATGGTTCACTCTGTCTTTGAAGGTTTGACACAAACATACACTCACAGAAAACAATAAACAAACCATGCAAGCACAGTGTAACACATGAGGTAATCAAGAAATGAAGGACATAATTTATGAGCCTAAGTTGTGCCATTGATGTACTGTGTCATCCATATTTACATTAATGAAAGTTTAGGGGTAGATATTGCTCTGTACATATGGATATAAGGATGGATGGGTGGATAGATGGATGGATGGACTGGTAGATGATAGATGGACAGATAGATAACTGGATAGATAGATAGCTAGATAGATATACAGATAGTCCAGGTCTCTACCACATAGAAGGCAAAGTCAAGATTTGCTGAATATCAGTATCACCCTGGCTTCAAAGTATATAAATTTTCTATCACACTGTGCAAATTCTATAGCATACCTTTTTCTCACAGCTACAGAAAGAATCATTGAACTACATCTATGATTTCACAATACAACTGTAGAAAACAGTCATTTCGATTTTTTGGTAGGAACAAAAGCCCCCATATTCTCATAAAAGCATGTTTATGACTGAAGTTAGTGGCATGAGTGTAATGGAAAAATAAATGGGTAGTGAGCAGATAAAGGCACAGCTGTTATTAGTTCATTAATACAGCCTTGGACTGCATCTTCTGTAAGTTAAATGCTATTTTCTTTCTCAAAAGCTGATAAACTAAGTTGGCGTGCTACCATTTGTAATTTGAAACATCCATATAGGAGGTGGTAAGCTATTTCACTCAAATAAGAACTTGGCTTTAAAACACTTCATAAATTGCTCTGACAGCAGGACCCAGCCTGCTCAGAACCAATGAGCATACAGGCTGCATTTGCCTTGTTTAACAACCATAGCTGTTGACAGATAATTTGGGAACAACTTAGTATTATTTTTGCCTGGCTTTTATCAAACACCAAGCAGAGCTCCTCTTTGAGATAACAGAACCCTCTTATTCTAACCTCCTCTTGTCTCCACCCACCCCCAACCATTAATTCTGCTTGTCTTTCAATTCTCATTGGACATTCCTTGTATTAATTCTAATTCAGTCTTCACAGGGACTGGAGTGTGAGACAGAAATATGCTCATGTCTCTTTAGACAGGATTATCATACAAAATACCCAACATTGAATTAATTTTGAATTTTATGTAAACAAATATGTCTATATGATATGGCTCATGCAATGCACAAAACATAGATAACCTAAACAATTATTTCCCATGTATCTGAAATTCAAATTTAAGTGGTTTTTGCATTTGATTCGCTAAATCTAGCAAACCCACCCATGATATACCTTTTATAGTTGAGGCCCTAGTTTAATGTATTTCTGCCCTGGAACAGGATGTCTGGAACCAGAAAGAGTAAGACAAGAGAATATCTTTGTATCTGGAAAAAAAACACCATTCTCTATTATGCTGGTGAGGAAGAACAATGGGAAGAGCTTAGATTTGCAGAAATGTTGATATGGCTTATAGTACATCATTACTATTCATCAACTGGGCTTATTGCTTTTTCTAGTTTACATTCCTACCTAGAGTGTGTTAGGGTATCTTCTTATCCACATCCTTGCCAGTGTTAGCTATGCTAACTGGCATGAGTTGAAACCTCACTGGGGTTTTTATTTGCATTTCCCTGAAGGCTAGTGAACCTGAACATCTTTTCATGTGTGTTGGTCATTGTACTTCAAGCTTTGAAAAATGCCTGTTTGTATCCATTGCCATTTCTTGACTGGATTGTTTGCTTTGTTCTTGTTGGGTTGCTTGAGCTCCCTATATATTTTGGATATTAATCCTTTAACAGATATAGAGCTTGCAAATATTTTCTCTCATTCTGTTTGTTGCTTCTTTATTTTGTTGATTGCTTCCTTTCCTGTGCACTCTTCTTAGCTTGATGTGATCCTATTTGTCTATTTTTGCTTTTATTGCTTGTACTTCTCAGGTCTTATCCAAGAAATCTTGGCCTATGCAGTTGTCTTGCAGTGTTTCCCCTATGTTTCCCTTAAGTAATATGATGATTTCAGGTCTTAAATTAAGAAGCTTGATCCATTGTAAGTTGATTTTTGTAAAGAATGTAATGGAAGGGTCTTGTTTCATACCTCTGTATGTAGATATCCAATTTTCCTAATACCATTTGTTGAAAAGATTCTCTTTTCTCTAGGGAGAGAGTTTAGCTTGTTTGTCAAAGATTAATTGGTTGTAGATGTATGGATTAAGTTCTAGAGTTTCAATTCTGTACACATGTCCACTTTTGTACCAATACCAGGCTTGTTTGATTATAATTTCCCTGTAGTATGTCTTGAAATCTGGTATTGTGATGTCTCTGACTTTGTGTATATTGTTTAAGATGGTTTAGCTATTTGGGGTCTCTTGTATTTCCATATGAATTTTACGGTCATTTTTCTAGACCAAAGAAGGTTGTTCTTGGGATTTTGATTAAGATCACGCTGAATCTATAAACTGGTTTGCATAGTACAATATTGATTATATTAATTCTTGTAATCCATGAACATGGAATATTTTTCTATTTTTGTGTCTTCTATTTGTTTCCTTAAGGTTTTGTAATTTTTTATCATGGAGACTTTTCAAATCTTTAGTTAAATTTATTCCAAGGGGGCTGGCACTGTGTGCAGTGGGTTAACGCCCTGGCCTGAAGCGCCAGCATCCCATATGGGTGCTGCTTAGTGACTCAGCTGGTCCACTTCTGATCCAGCTCTCTGCGATGGCCTAGGAAAGCAGTAGAAGATGGACCAAGTCCTTGGGCCCCTGCACCAACGTGAGAGACCCAGAAGAAGCTCCTGGCCCCTGGCTTTGGATCAGCACAGCTCAGGCCGTTGTGACCAACTGGGGAGTGAATCATCAGA
The DNA here is from genome assembly GCA_949820135.1 of Sylvilagus floridanus. NCBI lineage: Eukaryota > Metazoa > Chordata > Mammalia > Lagomorpha > Leporidae > Sylvilagus > Sylvilagus floridanus. The sequence goes on from OX463235.1 coordinate 12,276,360, forward strand.
TGGAAGACCTCTCTCTCTGTATTTCTACCTCTCTCTGTAACTCTGTCTTTCAAATAAATAAATAAATAAATCTTTTAAAAAATATACTCCAAGATATTTAATTTTGTTTGTAGCTATTTTTTTTAAGATTTATTTATTTGAAAGTCAGAGCTTCATAGAAAGGAGAGGCAGAGAGAGAGAGAAAAGTCTTCTATCTGCTGGTTCATTCCCCAATTGACCACAATGGCTGGGACTATGCCAATCCAAAGCCAGGAACCAGGAGCTTCTTCCTGGTCTCTAACATGGGCCAAGGACCCAAGGACTTGGGCCATCTTCTACTGCTTTCCCAGGCCATAGAAGAGATCTGGATTGGAAGTGGAGCAGCTGGGACCTGAACTGGTGCCCATATGGGATGCTGGCACTTCAGGCCAGGACATTAACCAGCTGCACCACAGCGTCAGCCCCTGTTTGTAGCTATTGTGAATAGTATTGTTCTTACAGGTTCTTTCTAAGCCATAGCATCGTCTGTGTATATAAATGTTATTGATCTGCGTTCATTAATCAATGAATGTTCATTCTGCAATTCTGCCAGACTCTTTTATGAGTTTTAATAGTCTCTTAGTGGAGTCTTTCGGTTCCCCTATATATAGAATCATGTCATCTGTGAACAGGGATACTTTGACTTTCCTCTTTCCAATTCGTATGTGTTTGATTTCTTTTCCTTGCCTAATGACTCGGGCTAAAAGTTCCAGCTCTACATTGAATAGTAATGGTGAAAGAGAGGCACCATTATCTGGTTCTGGATCTTAGTGGAAGTGTTTTCAGTTTGTCTTCTCTCAATATTATCCTGCCTGTGGGTTTGTTATATATATTTCCCTGAAAGTGTTGATGTAGTTGCTTCTATACCCAATTTCCTTTAGTTTTTTTAATTGTGAAAAGATGTTGTATTTTATTAAGTGGTTTACTGTCCTCTATTGAGCTAATTATATAGTTTTTAGTCTTCATTCTGTTAATGTGATATATCATGTTTATTGATTTTCATATGTTGAACCATCCCTATGTATCCCTGAGATAAATCACACTTGGTCTGGGTGGATGATCATTTTGATGTGTTGTTAGATTCAATTTGCTAGCATTTTGTTGAGGAATTTTCTATCTATGTTCATCAGGGATATTGGTCTATAGCTCTCTTTCTTTGTTATATCCTCTTCTGCTTTTAGACTTCAGGTGGTACTGGCCTCATAGAGGGAGCTTGGGAGGATTCTCTCCCTTTCAGTCGGTTTGAGTATTTTAAGAAGAATTGGGTCAATGAACTTTTCAAATACCCTCACAAATGTGGCTTAGGTTAAAACATAATATGATTTGTCCGCTGATAAGAGCTGTCCTGCTTACTTTAACAACTTCATCAAGATGCTTCCACTTTTTTTTTTTTTGACAGGCAGAGTGGACAGTGAGAGAGAGAGAGAGACAGAGAGAAAGGTCTTCCTTTTGCCATTGGTTCACCCTCCAATGGTCGCCATGGCCGGCATATTGTGGCCGGTGCACCACGCTGATCTGATGACAGGAGCCAGGTGCTTCTCCTGGTCTCCCATGGGGTGCAGGGCCCAAGCACTTGGGCCATACTCCACTGCACTCCCGGGTCACAGCAGAGAGCTGGACTGGAAGAGGGACAACCGGGACAGAATCCGGTGCCCCCACCGGGACTAGAACCCGGTATGCCAGTGCTGCAAAGCAGAGGATTAGCCTATTGAGCCGGGGCGCCAGCGCAAGATGTTTCCACTTCTGCCTGCAGAAACCGTGCCCTTCCCTCAAAGATCGGTTCAAGGTCCATTAGTGCCAGCTCTTCTCAGTGCACCCGGTCCTGCTGCTTCCCCAGGCACCCCGCCCTTGCTTCCTTCTCTGCATCTGATCAAAACTAGGTGAAAATTCACGTTTATAATGTTGCTCAAACATCTGGCATCTGGTGAACATTTGAAGTAAAATCTTGAACCTGCCCCATGTGCTGGGACTCTGCACACAATGCCTCCAAGCAAACTCCATATTCAGCAGCTGGCAGAAGAAGCTGCCCAAGGGGCACCTGACTGCTTCCCTGCTTGAAACGTCACAACACCTTTGGAACAAGACAAAATTATATTTCTTTCCAACAGCAGATCAGGTCACTACAATCTGACCTCTTGAACAGTTGCACCCCTTACAATTCGCTTTCGTGTGTATTATGTATATTCAATTTCCTAGGCGCTCTTGCTATTTCCCAAAACCACTGCCTGTGTTCTCTCATCTTGTATTTACCTTTTTTTTTTTGCCAGGCAGAGTGGACAGTGAGAGAGAGAGACAGAGAGAAAGGTCTTCCTTTACCGTTGGTTCACCCCCCAATGGCTGCCGCGGCGGGCACGCTGCGTCAATCCGAAGCCAGGAGCCAGGTGCTTCCTCCTGGTCTCCCATGCGGGTGCAGGGCCCAAGGACCTGGGCCATCCTCCACTGCCCTCCAGGGCCACAGCAAAGAGCTGGATTGGAAGAGGAGCAACTGGGACAGAACTGGCGCCCCAACTGGAACTAGAATCCAGGGTGCCGGCGCTGCAGACAGAGGCTTAATTCTCCCTATCTGATAAAGAATAATCACTCTTGATAAAATTTCACTAATTTGATGAGGGTTTAAACCTTGTCTTTGTTTATGACATTAATAAACATGTTGTCATAAAACCAGCCACTAGATAGAAACTCTGCTCATTTTTGATCTTGATCCTTTAAATAGAACTCACTGCCCCAAATCCACCTATTTCTAAATTGATAAAATCCATACTTCACCAGATTACATAAAATATTCATGAACATCTGTCCCACATTTTGCTGAAGTCCCTATATTCACTCCCTACATAGAAATTTCCAATGCAGTTGTTTACCAACTTTAAAAAAAAATCTTTACAATAATTTAGCAAAGATGTATTGGTCTGTGTTGGCTTTCAGTGGACAATGTTACTTTCCCCAGTTATCCAAAACAAATTGTCTTCAGTGTTTAGCGATGAAATTTTATTAAATGATTCTGGAATCTTACCTACAAATGTACTTACAAAAATTCTCATTTTCTGTTTTGTGAGAATCATAGTGTATCTGTACATGAGTATTTGTTGGCTATAACTGTTCCTTTGAAAAGATCATGGAAAAGTTTTAATGCCATCTGGAATTTTTCCTCTGAATTTATTTGAGTGTCTGTGACTTTATTTAGTTTACTTGTAACCACCAGAGGCATCCATCGTGCTAGTGGCTAGTCTTAACAATTACGGGAAAATATTATTCTCTTAGGTGTTAAGCTAGATAGTCTTTGGAACATCAATAATGTAGCAAAATAGGTCTCTACTAAAGAAAACAAACAAAAAACACCAGGAGGGTGTTATAATTAAAAGCACTTGTACTTAGAATACGTTGAAAAGCAACATTGGGTAATAGTGAGGGGATGGTCAAATTCTCGACAAGATAAACAAATGAGAACACATCTAGCAGTTATAAATCTGATACATCTACAACTGGCATCTCATCCATATTTCATTTCCTTATAGCTTGGATACTGTGAATGACTCACCAACAATCCTGTAAGTCTTGGAAAACAGTACCTGCAAAACTGGGAGTGGTTACAGAATTGCATTATCACTTCCAACATTCCAGACTACCACCTCTGAGTAACCACACAGCGGTCATTGTGTGACATCCCAGCAGGCAGTCACCCACAGAATTCAAGAGCTCTGCAGGATCAGATTTGAGTTCAAATTCTCTATCTTCCATATTCTTGCTCTCTGGATACTTTAGCTAAATATATCTCAGTTTTGTCTTATGTAATATGATGAGATAAAGAGTTTGTAACTTATGCATTTCTGTTTTGAGAATTCTATCAGGCACTTAATTTTTGTGGCATTTGTCAAGCAATTGTGTTCACTTTTACTACTCAAAAACATCTACTTTCTCTTGCAGTCTAACAGGCAAAAGATACAAAAGCACAACCAAAAGAATACTCTCAATTGCAACTCCTCCACAAACACACATATAAATCCATTTACCCATCAATTATCATTTCATTTTATAAGAAAACATGACATAGTCAAATGAATAAAACAGTGTTCTTCCAAACAATCCTGACTGCAAGATTGCTATTTAAGGGGGAAGGGTCAGCCGGGGCCGTGGCTCAACAGGCTAATCCTCCGCCTTGCAGCACTGGCACACCGGGTTCTAGCCCCAGTTGGGGCGCTGGATTCTGCCCCGGTTGCCCCTCTTCCAGGCCAGATCTCTGCTGTGGTCAGGGAGTGCAGTGGAGGATGGCCCAAGTGCTTGGGCCCTGTCCCCCATGGGAGACCAGGAGAAGCACCTGGCTCCTGCCATTGGATCAGCATGGTGCGCCAGCTGTGGCGGCCATTGGAGGGTGAACCAAAGGCAAAAAGGAAGACCTTTCTCTCTGTCTGTCTCTCTCTCTCTCTCTCTCTCTCACTGTCCACTCTGCCTGTCAAAAATAATAAGAAAAAAATATAAAAGGAGGAAGGGTCCCCATTTCTATATCTCTAATGTCAAATCACAAATTATAACAGAAATGTGAATCCATTTGCTAACAAATAAACCTGTCTGTTTTCGAGGAAAGCACAGGAAGCTAAAGGGAAGATATTCACAATTCATATCATCTACAAAGAGATAAAAACTGGTCACTTCTGAAGAGATCATCTTCAGTACTCATTAAGATACCCAAAAGTCAATTTTTTTTTCACATGAGGGCAACCTAATATGAGGGTCTTCAAAAATTTCATAGAAAATGTAAATTATGAAATAACTATGCATGAATCTCAAAAGTTTTTTCATAAAAATGAACTAACATTTTAATTTTATTTTCCATTAACTTTGTGAAGTACTCTCATATATGGTTAAATCTGAAGTAGTAACTTTATGAATTATGAACTTACATATACTTTTTAGCATACATTTTGCATTTAACACATTTTTGTACTTTCATGAAAAACTTAATTTCTTTTTTAACATGAAAAATACAAGCAATTATCTTAGAATTACTTTTCAAGATTTTAATTAAGAATTTGATTTTCCAAAGTTCTGTAAATCTTTTTATTTAAAAAAATACCCAGACTTTGCTCAATCAGATTTTGCATAAATATATTTTGCTACTCTAAAAATAATGCAAAATCGCAAATGAGAAATTTAACTGACAGCACTCAGTTAATTTTTCCAGATGACAATGAAAGAAATTTGCATGAAAAAGCTCTCACATAATCTTCAGCACTCCCTGTGGTTTGCTAATATGTTTTCAAATGGCATTGTGCCTGCTTTCATACACACAACTTTGATGCCTAAATTGCCAACTGTATTGTCTGAAAATGACTGCATAACAAATAGCTCAAACGGACATAAGGAGATATGTTCTATGATTGATCATCTGACATAGTAGCTTGATATTTTTCAGATGAAAACTCCCTCTTCATGATCTATATGCCTTCTGAACATGGCTGTTCTGACATGCCCTTTGACCAACTGTCTTATCTGAATGATTGGTTGGATTTCTCATACAATTTAGTGAGTACTTGGGCTTGGAAAATAGTTTGTTCATTCTCTCTTGATCTCTTCACACTGTGAGGGAATTTGGAAAACATTTTTCCTAAAAATACCTATTTTTACTCATGCAGGAATGAGTGAGTAAGGGTAAGACATGTATTCAAAAATATTTTTGATTACTGGTTTCATAACAGCCCTTTTATTTTAAATTTCTGGAAACATAATTCTGTATCTGTATGCATCTCCAAATCCCTGCCCTAATTATGTCAGTTAACTTTAATTTTTTAGCTGACACCATATTCCAGATCAGTATTTGTTGTTGAAACATCCATGGTACCAATCCCAGAAGCACAATTAAGAAAAATTCATGAATATAATTAAGGACAATCCTTTTGAATGCTGACAGTTTTACAGACATTAGGTTTGGCATGGCTTATTCGATAGGATAATTGTCCCTTAAAGTTAATAAATTAACTCACAAAAGCTTTTTGGTTAATTGTTTTTACTGAAGTTAGTATCCTCGTTCCAGTTCCAAAGTGGTGACTCTGAAGAGCTCATGCCAGACAGAGAGAGACTGAAAAAGCAAGGCTTACCCCAAAGTGGAAGCAGAATGGGGCCAATACACATTTGCCCTGTGGCATTACTCAGTACAGCTTATCTGTTTTGGCTGGTACTCAATTTAAATGTCTCCTCCCTGAAGAAACTGTCCCTGATCTTTCCAAAACCCATTTTCCTTCTTTTTGCATCTTGCCTATGACATTTTTTAAATTTATTTTTTAAGGAATACAAACTTCATAAGTAAAACTTTAGGAATATAGTTGTTCTTCCCACCATACCTGCCCTCCCACCCATACTCCCATCACTCCTCCCTCTCCCCCTTCCAGTCCCATTCTCCATTAAGATTCATTTTCAATTAACTTTGTACACCGAAGACAAACTCTATACTAAGTAAAGATTTCAACCATTTGCACACACACACACACATGCACACAAACTGGGAACTAGTTTTACAGGTAACTCTTATAACTCTTGGGGAGTTAATGCACAGTGACTCCTGTTGTTAATTTAGCAATTAACATTCTTATACACAGCAGACTCATAGAATGGCAGATGTCCTAAATTGCACTCTGGCCTCAGAATCGGCCCTTAAGGCATTCAGATCTGGCTCAAGAGCCCATGAGAATACTTTAGGTATGGAAAGCTAAGACACTCTGAAAAACAAAAAAAAGAAGACCTAAATGAAAGATCTCTGCGAGTGAGATCACAGCGGATAGAACGGGGCCATCAAAGAAGGAGGTACCTTTCTCTGAAGGGAGGAGAGAACCTCCACTTTGACTATGACCCTGTCGGATTAAGATCAAAGTCGGCGAACCCTAGACGCTTCCATAACCTCGGCAACTCATGACTAGAGCCTGGGGAGATTACTGACGCCATAAACAAGAGTGTCAAATTGTTAAATCAATTTCAGGAGTCACTGTGTACTTATGTCTCATGAGGGATCCGTCCTTAATCTGTTATCCAATTTGAAATAACGCTATTACTAGTAATGAAAAAGTATTTTTTTCACTTTGTGTTTCTGTGTGGGTGCAAACTGATGAAATCCTTACATACTATAATATTAAATCGATCTTCTGTGTATAAAGATAATTGCAAATGATTAAAAAATCTTGGTGTTAAATTGGAAATTGCATAGATAATTAATCAATTCTTTAAAAAAAAATCATGTAGGATCTCTGTCTTTAATGTACTGTACATTGTGAATTAATACTATAACTAGTACTCCAACAATAATTTCAGTTTGTGTCTCAATGTGAGGGCAAACTGTTGAAATCTTTACATAATATGTTCTAAACTGATCTTCTGTGTATAAAGAGAATTGAAAATGAATCTTGATGTGAACAGAAGGGGAGAGGGAGCGGGAGAGGGGAGGGTAGCGGGAGGGAGGGAAATTGTGAGGGGGGGAGCCATTGGAATCCATAAGCTATACTTTGGAAATTTATATTCTTTAAATAAAAAAAAAAAGAATAATCAAAAAAAAATTTAAAGAAAATAAAATATTGTGTATATATATAAAAAAAAAACAAACATTCTTATGTATGGTGTCAGCGACCACCGGAGGCTCTTGACATGAGCTGCCCAGGCTATGGAAACCTTCTGAATCCACAAACTCGGACAGTATTTAGACAAGGCCATAAGCAAAGTGGAAGCTCCCGCCTCCCTTTCAAGAAAAGTACATCCTTCCTTGATGGCCACTTCTTTTTGCTGGGGTCTCACTCACAGAGATACTTCATATAGAACATTTTTGCCACAGTGTCTTGGCTTTCCATGCCTGAAATGCTCTCACGGGCTTTTCAGCCAGGCCAGGAAGCCTTAACGACTGATGCTGAGGGCCCATGATATTTTTATAGCACTGATTTTTATGATTTCACTTCTAAGTAGCTTTACCTCTTTTTTTGTCTTGGGGCTTTGGGCCATTGATGGATGTAGAACATATATCTTCACCTTCAAAATTTTATATATCTGGAATCAGTGGATATAATAAATAGATGTTGATTATATAATAATAGAATTTTTGAAGCATATGATTTGAAATTCCCTTCTTGAATTGTGTGACATATTCAGGTTCTGAGTCTGATCAATAAGGGTATATGTAGATGTGGCCACTGGGAATGTGAAGATATGAAGGAAAGACACGATGCTTTCAGATCATCATCTCATGACTGACATTCCACATTAAGGAAACATGAAATTAATATTCCCCAAAACAAGAATGATAAAAGCTGAGAAGAATTGTTAAAATATTCATTAGAATACAAATGCAGACACTAGTCTTGTTTGTGTGATCCCTTTGACTCTTAGACCTATCAGTGTGATCAATTGTAAACTGAAATTGATCACTTGGACTAGTGAGATGGCCTTGGTACATGCCACCTTGATGGGATTGTATTGGAATCCCCTGGCACGATTCTAACTCCATCATTTGGGGCAGGTCCGATTGAGCATGTCCCAAATTGTACATCTCCTCCCTCTCTTATTCCCACTCTTATATTTCACAGGGATCACTTTTCAGTTAAAATTTAAACACCTAAGAATAATTACAGAGTTCAACCACTAGTACTAGGATAAAAAAATACTAAAATGGATAAAATATTACATTGTACAACAACAGTCAGCACAAGAGCTCATGAGGGATCTGTCCTTAATGTGTTATCCAATGTGAAGTAATGCTATAACTAATACTGAAACAGTATTTTTACACTTTGTGTTTCTGTGTGGGTGCAAACTGATGAAATCTTTACATAGTATATACTGAATTGATCTTCTGTATATAAAGATAATTGAAAATGATTAAAAAATCTTGGTGTTAAATTGGAAATTGCATAGATAATTAATCAATTAAAAAAAATCATGTAGGATCTCTGTCCTTAATGTGCTGTACATTGTGAATTAATACTATAACTAGTACTCCAACAGTATTTTTCATTTTGTGTCTCTATGTGAGGGCAAACTGTTGAAATCTTTGCGTAATATGTACTAAACTAATCTTCTGTGTATAAAGAGAATTGAAAATGCATCTTGATGTGAATGCAAGAGGAGAGGGAGCGGGAAAGGGGAGGGTAGCGGGTGGGAGGGAAGTTATGGAGGGGGAAGCCATTGTAATCCATAAGCTGTACTTTGGAATTTATATTCTTTAAATAAAAGCTTTATATATATATATAAAAAAAAAAGAATACAAATGGACACACAAGCAAGTGAGGTTGATCCCAGGTATGCTAGGCTGGTTCAACATTGGAAAACTAACTGATGTAATCCATCAATCAAAGGACTAACAATCACATATTTATATAAATAGATTAAAAAGAGCATTTTGGGGCTGGCGCTGTGGCACAGTGGGTAAATGACCTGAAGTGGCAGCATCCCATATGGGCACCGGTTCAAGACCTGGCTGCTCCACTTCCGATCCAGCTCTCTGCTATGGCCTGAGAAAGCAGTAGAAGATGGCCCAAGTCCTTGGGCCCCTGCACCCGCGTGGGAGACCCAGAAGAAGCTATAGGCTCCTGGCTTCGGATCGGCACAGCACCGGCCATTGTGGCTAATTGGGGAGTGAACCATCGGATGGAAGACCCCTCTCTCTCTGCCTCTCCTCACTCTGTGTAACTCTGATTTTCAAATGACTAAATAAATAAATTTTTTTTTAAAAAAAGAGCATTTGATAAATTCAACATTCATCTATGATTAAAAACTCCCAGTTTTGGGCCGGCGCCACAGCTCACTAGGCTAATCCTCCGCCTGTGGCGCCAGCACCCAAGTTCTAGTCCCAGTCCAGGTGCCGGATTCTGTCCCGGTTGCCCCTCTTCCAGTCCAGCTCTCTGCTGTGGCCCAGGAGTGCAGTGGAGGATGGCCCAAGTGCTTGGGCCCTGCACCCGCATGGGAGACCAGGAGTAAGCACCTGGCTCCTGGCTTCGGATCAGCACAGTGCGCTGGCCACAGAGCGCCGCCAGAGTAGCCATTGAGGGGTGAACCAACAGAAAAGGAAGACCTTTCTCTCTGTCTCTCTCTCTCTCTCACTGTCCACTCTGCCTGTCAAAAAAAAAAAAAAAAAAAGAAAAAGAAAGAAAGAAAAGAAAACTCCCAGTTTTAAAACTAGGAATAGAGGTGAAATTCTTCAGGTTGATACAAAACAGCTACAGAAGATTCATACCTAATCCAATTTTTTAAATAATATTTTAAATTTATTTGACAGGTAGAGCTATAGACAGTGAAAGAGAGAGAAAGGTCTTTCCTTCCGTTGGTTCACTCCCCAAATAGTCGCTACAGCCGGCGCTGCGCCGATCCAAAGCCAGGAGCCAAGTACCTCTTCCTGGTCTCCCATGCAGGTGCAGGGACACAAACACTTGGGCCATCCTCCACTGCCCTCCCGGGCCACAGCAGAGAGCTGGACTGGAAGAGGAGCAACCGAGACCAGAACCCGGAGCCCATATGGGATGCTGCTGCCACAGCAGAGGATTAACCAAGTGAGCCACGGCGCTGGCCCTAATCCAATTCTTAATAGTGAGAAATCTGAAGCTTGCTCATAGAGATCAGGAACAAGGCAAGGATGTTCCTGTGATCACTCCTTTTCAATATCATCCTGCAAGTTTTAGTTTACAAATAAGATAAACAAAGCGAATATAAGGCATACATATTAGGAAGGAAAGAATAAAAGCATCTTTGTAGATGACATGATCATTGGTGCCAAAAAATATCTGAAAGATCAACAAAAGAACTCCTGCAACTAATAAACAGAGCAATGTAGCAGGATACAAATTAATAAAGAAAATTCAATGATTTTCTGAAATACCAGAAATACACAAATGGAATCTGAAATTAAAGACATAATACATTCATATTAGCATGTCGCAAATTGAAATACTTAGGTATAAATCTAACAAAAATAAATATTGAGATCTATATGAAGAAAAATACCAAACTCTAGGCAAAGAAATTAAACAACTAAATCAAGGGCAGAGATTCCATGACCATGGGAATGATGACTCGATATTCAAAGCTGTCAGTTTTTCCCTTTATGCAATCCCAATCAAAGCCCCGTAAGCCTTTTTTTTAATATCTTGTTTGATAAACTGATTCTGAAGTTTATATGGAGAGGCAAAAGATCAATAAAGCCAACACAACACTGAAGAACAAGAAAAATCTTTGAAAACTGATACAATCAAAGTTTCTGATAGAGCTACAGCAATCAGCACAGGGTGGAAGTGGCAAAATAATTGACAATTAGTTCAAGGTAACAGAATAAACAGACATGTATAAATACCGTCAAGTATTCTTTGTAAAAGGAGCAAAAGCGATACAGTGGATGGAAGATAGCTTTTTTTGTCCCCAATAAAGGATGCAGGAACCACTAGACATACACATGCAAATAAAAAAAAATCTAGACAAAGACCCAGTATGCTTCAGAAAAATCAACTCAAAATGAATTACAGTACTACAGGTAAAAAATAAAAATTATAACATTGCAAACATTGTAACACAGGGGCCGACCCTGCAGCTCACTAGGCTAATCCTCTGCCTGCGGTACCGGCACACCGGGTTCTAGTCCCGGTCGGGGCGCCGGATTCTGTCCCGGTTGCCCCTCTTCCAGGCCAGCTCTCTGCTGTGGCCCGGGAGTGCACCCCATGGGAGACCAGGAGAAGCACCTGGCTCCTGCCATCGGATCAGCACAGTGCGCTGGCCACAGAGCGCCGGCTGCGGCAGCCATTGGAGGGTGAACCAATGGCAAAAGGAAGACCTTTCTCTCTGTCTCTCTCTCTCTCTCACTGTCCACTCTGCCTGTCAAAAAAAAAAAAAAAAAGTAACACAGAAGAAACTCTACATGATCTAAGGTTTGGCAATGACTTTTTAGATACAATACTAAAGACGTGATTCATGACTTTGTAGGTTTCACTGCCTTAAAACTCGGTGCTCTGCTGAGTTATTGCCCCCCTTACCACAACCTTTGGCAATCACTGGGGTTTTTTGTTTGTTTGTTGAACCATCACAATAGTTTATTAAATTAAAATGTCTATTCTGTGAAAGGTACTATTAAGAGAATAAAAAGAGAAGTCATAGAATTGCAGAAAAAAATTTACACGAGACATATCTGATAAAAGACTGTTATCTAAAATATGCAAAAATTCTTTTTAAATAAGTATTTACTGATTTTTTTTAATTGAAAGGCAGAATTACAGAGAGAGAAATGAGGGATAGATGGAGAGAGGGAGAGAGAGAGACAGATATTTTCCATCTGCTGGTTCACTCCTCAATTGGCAGCAAAGACCAAAGACTGGGACCTGGCATTCCATCCAATACTTTCCCAGGCATAGTAGCAAAGAGCTGGATTGGAAGTGGAGCAGTCAGTACTTGAACCAGTGCTCACAGGGGATGCCAGTGTCCCAGGTAGTGGCTTAACCAGCCACACCACAGAGAATTCTTAAAATGCAGCAGTAAGAAAACAAACACACAAATTTACAAATGGGCCAAAGAACTGTAAAGAAACCTCAGCAAAAAAGATGCACAGATAGTAAATAAGCATTAAATAAAAGATGTTCCATATCATATTCCACCAGGAAATACAAACTGAAACAATGGGAATTACTGTGTGCCTATTAGAATGGCTAGACTGTAGAACACTGACAGCACCAAATGTTGGTTAAGGATGTAGAGCAACAGAAATTCTCAGACATTACTGGCTGGAATACAAAGTGGTATAGCCACTTTGGAAAAAAACTTGATAGCTTCTTATGAAACTAAATGGACTCTAATCATCTGATCCAGCAATAACACTCCTTGGTATTCATACAAAAGAATTGAAACCATGTCTGCACAAAAACTTGTATAAGGTTGTTTATAGCAATTATGTTTAGGAAGCAACAGAGATGATTTTCAGTAGGTGAATAGATAAGTAAATAGCAGTAAATCCAGATGAAAGAATATCATTCAGCACTAAAATGAAATAGGCTATCAAGCCATGAGAAAGCATGAAGGAATTACTAAGTAAAGAAAGCCAGTTTGGGGCCATCAAAGAAGGAGGTACCTTTCTCTGAAGGGAGGAGAGAACTTTCACTTTGACTTTGACCTTGTCTAAATAAGGTCAGAGTTTGTGAACTCAAGAGGCTTCCATAGCCTTGGCAGCTCATGACAAGAGCCTAGGGTGATTATTGACATCATAAATTAGAGTGTCAATTGTTAAATCAACAACAGGAGTCACTGTGCACTTATTCCCCATGTAGGATCTCTGTCTTTAATATGTTGTACTATGCGGATTAAGAATTAATGGTAAAACTAGTATTCAAACAGGACTTTATACTTTGTGTGTCTGTGTGGGTGCAGTCTGTTGAAATCTTAGTGTATACTAAGTTGATCTTCTGTATATAAAGATAATTAAAAATGAATTTTAATAAAGAATGGGATGGGAGAGGGAACAGGAGATGGGATGGTTTGTGGGTAGGAGGGTGGTTATGGGGGTAAAAACTGCTATAATCCAAAAGTTGTACTTTTAAAATTTATATTTATTCAATAAAAGTTTTCTAAAAAAAGAAAGCCAGTTTCAAAGGGTTGATTCCAAATATATGACATTCTAAAAAACACAAGGCTACAATGACTGTGATCATTGATTGTCCAGGGTTGGGAGAATGGAGGGGATGAACAGGCAGAGTATGGAGAAATTTTAGGGCAGGTAAACTATTCTTTGTGATAATGATGATTATATGGTGTAATACATTTGCCCAAACCCACAACATGTCCAACATCAGGAATAAAGCCTAATATAAACTATAAACTTTGGAAAATGATGAGTCAATGTAGATTCATCAATTGTAACAAATGCTGATCATGGGGACCAATGTGAGTTTGTCGGGGCAAAGATCATAGGGAAAACCTTTGTACATTATGCACACTTTTGCTGTGAACTTTAAGCTGCTCTAAGAAACAAAATATGCTTTAAAAGTTCATATAGATGGACACACAAATAGAACTGGCATCAGTCAACTGTAGGCATACCGAACAACTGGCATGATCAAATTTATACAGACTAGGCTTGCATTTCTGCTTCCCAGCTGAATTTAAATCCCAAAGATGTCATAGTAGTTGAGATAACAGCATTTTCAGCAAAGGAAATTTTACCCATATGAATGCTGTAATCACAAGTTAAATCTGAAAACATTTGTTCCCAAAAGAGCAAACAGAATTTTACACAGTTAGAGGAATGTATGGGTGTGAATTAGTGAGGTCAATAAAATCAGTATATTCACAGTGTCTATAAACTTCTTTACTAGTCCAAAAATCTCTTATTAGTTGCCATTATTCATATGCATTTTATGTACTTCCATTAGTTCTGACTTGTTGACCAATCTCTTCCCTGCAAGGCGGTATCTACTGCTGGAGTCACATAGTTACTGAGAACTCATTCAAACCCCTAACCCCACCAAGGCTTATAACTGTGATTTGACTCTCAAGGTACAATATAATAATAGATTTAGATAGATGAACTACTCAACAACTTGCTATTTTTCCTAAGCCAGTAACCACATTCATTTAAATGAGTTCTAATACAGAGACCTCTTAATGCATATTTTGGTGCCATAGCAAATTGTTATAAGTTGCTAGTGCTGCAAGCTGCAATTGGATGGAGACTGTTCTACTTCTTTTAATAGTAATAACTGGCACATTTTGCCACAATTATGGCCACAACATCTTGAGATATCTGAAGCTATCCCAGCCCTACCACTAGCCATGTGATGCGTCCTGCAATTGTGGGCATTCTGCTAACCAAGTCACAGAGCTTCTGTTCTCCAAGTCTGAAATCACCATAGCCCAGTGAGGAAATTTCTCTGATCCCACAAGGCCCATTGCCCACCTTCCCCAAAAGGAGTGTTGGTGCACCCACCTCCGTGCCAATTAATTCCTGCCATCCTTAGTGAATGAGGAGAGTGCAAATAACTTAGTCTATTGCACAGACAATGTCCATAACTTTCTGTTTGTGGCCAGTGACTCAGATTTCTGCTCTTCCTCCAGCAACTAAGCTCTCTACTTACTTTCCTAAAAATTGCTCCTTTACTCCACCAATACCCCCTCTGCATTATCATTCTTTCTGAGTCTTTTTTTTTCTCCTATTTTAACTGGAACCAAGATCTCTTCTGAAAAGTCTAATTCTCTTCTACCTTTCTGAAAAACTGTTTTCATTTTCTCACTCTCAAAGTTGGTGGTGTGCCATCCTGGCTCCTAATGCGCTCTTTCTCTTGTGAGAAATTCTATTCCTTTAGAAGTTATTCCATTCACACCATGGCAGAGATTACTAAAAATCCATGCCCTCTTTTGTCTCAAAGATCTCAGGGATTCATCAGGGCTTCATTTCCCAGCCTCTCTTGTGGGAGAATGTGCTTATGTGATTTAGATCTAATGAACACAATGCTAATCAAACAAGCATGCAAGTCTTTTAAGAAATGGATGTGTATCTATGATCTCTTTTCCCATCTGCTAGTTAGGTGCCAAGGAAATATAGGTGATGCTGAAACACATGATGAACAGTGTGCAACTCTGATTCACTGCTTTGATGGAAGCTAGTTATTTACTGACCAGAAAGATCTACCTTGTACAAGAAAAAAATAGTAGCAGAAAATAAACTAAACTGCTACTGGGTTTGAGCCATTATAATTTTGTGGGCTCTATTTTTTTATATAGCTAGCACATCCCTTACCTATATATAATAACCCCCTTCATTTTCATCTACTAGACTCCAACATAATCCACCGCATTTATTGGAAACTTTGGCATGTAACAAATATTCTGTTTATCCTAACTCGAGCATCATCATGAGTAACAAACATTGACTCGGACAATCTATTCAAAACCATGGAACCCTTGACCTGTAATTTCAAATCATTTCCTCCTCTGCCCCAATAGGCATACTTTGAAGATTTCCACCTGCTTTAACATTCCATCTTCAAAATAATTATCAACCAATGCACCATGTGACTATAATCAGTCATGCTGACTATTAACTGATTGCACTGAGATGCTTATCTCTTCCTCACTTTCTTCCACATCTACCTTACATTCCAGGGTGTTTCATTTGATTAATCCCCTGCATTTCATTGCCCTGCTGAGATGCCATCACATCTATCTAGCAAAACTTCACATCTGACCTACAGGGACTGAGCTGTCTGCCTTTTCTATGATGTAATACCCAGATAATGGAGGGCTAGTGAATAAATTCACACAACAGGGAAGACCTATTTCAACATAAAGATGCAATCATTAATCCCTAACTCTCAAAATTCCCAGCAATACAATGAGCAACTTGATGTCTTCTCTCGCACATGCCAAAGGCATCCCAAACTCACAATTCCACAACCAATCTAGTAAAATCATCAAAAAGTAGATTCTTCTATCCATAGTCTTTCTCAGTAAATGGCTTCTTATCTAAATATGCAGACCATAAATCTTGCAATCTTTAACATTAATTCCTCTCTAGTACTTGTGGTGTTAATTATTGTATTAATATCCATTCCTAATTATCTATAAATTTCCCCATACAGTCTACCATCATACTGGTCCATGGTAACACCATTTTGTCTTAACTAGTTCTTAAGAAACTTATCAGTTTTAATACATTTTCATTACCTGATTATTATTTGTACATTTACCATGCTGTAAGGCACATCAGTCTGTTCCCTGTCCATTTTTACTTACTATTTCATCTCTGACATTTTTGCATAGTTTATTTGTTTTGTTTTGCTTAGAGAGATTCCATAAACATTTGCTGAATGAATGAGTGAATGCAAAAGTGAAAACAAGTACAAGGGTATCTAAAAAGTTCATGGAAAATTAAAACATAAGATAAATTTGGGGATAAAAGTTGCTGTGTAGCAGGTTTAGCTACTACTTGGGATGGCTGTAGTCCATACCAGAGTGCCACGTTCAAGACACAGATCCTCTGCTTCTGATCCAGCTCCCTGTTAATTGTGCCTGAGAAGACAGAGAATGACAGTCCATGTGCTTGGGTTCCTGCTGCTCATATGTGAAACCAGGATTTCCTAGTTCCTGGCTTCAGCTTGGTCTAGCCTCAGCTATTGCAGGCATTTGGGAATTGAGCAGGTAAGTAGAAGAGATTCTCTCTCTCTCTCTCTCTCTTTTGCTCTCTCCTTTGCCCCTCTGTCACGTTGCCTTTCAAGGAAATATATCTTTAAATATAATTAAAGTTTGTTCTGGTACAAGAAACATCCATATAAATATTTTTTCATAATATGCATTTCCATGAACTTTTTAAAGACCCCCTGAAAAAATGAATCAGTATTGTTACAATTAACACATTCATATGTGATGCAGGTGTTCATATCCACATCATAAAAGGGAAAAAATCTAAAGTTCAACTAAAGCCAAGCAAATAGAGCCCAATTAATACAGATGAAATTTCAATCTTGTCCATCTTCCTTAACACTAATGTCTGCATATTTTTCTGTTCTTGTTCTCCTACTGTGATGCATACTGAACTTACAGAATGTTTTCTTCCAATTTAACTTAAACACTCAAATAATCATGTCTAATTGTTAATAGAATAATCTGTAAGAGTAGAAATGAAGACCCTGGAAGGCATTCTGATCTTTTAAAAAACACATTTTTCACTGCAAATACATTACAAAGAAATATTGAAATTTTGTACATGGAAATGTTTAACAGCCCATAGTCCAAATGAACATCAATATCAAAATGTATCCAAAATGTCAGAATGCCAGAAGAAAAGGACTAGAATGGAGAATAGCAAAAATTGATACTTTCATGCATTTTGTCTTCTATCATTTATTGTTTGCCATTTTGTAACCTTGTGTTAAGCAATTTAAATGTGCATCAAAATAGGAACTATTACTATTCCTATGTTACAGATAAGAAAATTGAGAATTAGAGACAAAATTGTAAGCCAGGAGCCAAATTCAAATTCTGTATCATTGCAGAGGCTGCAATTAACATTAAACTGCCTTTTCCAACAAAAGTCTTTCATTTTGAGTTATCAGTAAGTGAATAAAAAGTGGACCAAACATTTTTGCTATTAATAGCACCTGACAATGAGACATGTCAATGACAATCAGATGAGGAGGGGGAGAATTATCTATAGTATAAAACAGCTTTTCCAGGATATTTAAGGAGCAAATAGTTTAGTCTTACCCATGAATTCAATCCCCAAGTGGTCTGCTACGCCAAAGTCAGCATGGGAAGAAGGGAGACAGAAAGAAAGAAATGGTTAGAGGAAAAACATCCATACATGCAAAGCAATGCTGCTAAGGCTGTCCTCCAAGGTGAAGGGTGTGTCTCAAGATTAACCACTCTGCGTATCTGCTTGATAAACACAACATAAAGATGGCCAGTAATAGGAGTGCTAATCAGTACTTCCCCAAAGCCTCTGAACTACAGCTTGAATTTTAAGAAAATTATTTATTTAAAGGCCTGGAGAGTGCTCCCATCTGCAGGCTGGCTCTCAAATGATTCTGATGGGTGAGGCTGGCTGTGGCCCAAAGCTGGGACCCAAGAACTCAATTCAAGTCTCTCACATGGGTAGTTGCACCCCTGTTACTTACACAGGACACAAAATCTGAGGCAGCTGTGGAACACAAACCCAGTCCACCTGACCCTTCACCCACCCTGACCAGGTAAGGTGGCTTATGAAGAGTAGAGAGAGGAAAAGCACCAGTCAGCCCCAGAGGCTCATTCCTTTAAATAGTGCTCTCTTTCATTCACTCACTTTTGCACTCATTGCACTACTTAATGATGTTTTCTGTTGTAGCAATATTTGTCTGAAAATGAGATTTTTTTTTTTTAAAAGTATTGCTATAATTTTTTTCTTTGTTACCAGGACAAATATCTGAGCTTCCTTTGAGGAGTTCTCCATTTAGCAAATTAGCTTTTCCTTTTAGAAAATAAGCATTTCACAACCTTGGCTGTTTCCTGTTTGTAAACGGTTCACTTTAAAAATTTTACCATGCTAAAATATATAACACAAAATATGCCATGTTAGCCATTTTTAGCTGTATGAATCAATGGTATTCATTACATTTAAAATGTCATACAAGAACCACCAATACATGTCTAACACTTTTCCATCACTTCAAACAGAAACTCAGCATCCCTAAGCCACTTTCTACTACTCCACAGCACTTGGTAACCACTAATCCACTTTGCTTCTATCAAATCAATTAGCCTATAACCAGTTTAATTTAAATGGTTGAGACTAATAATTTTAATTGAGAAATGTCTACTTATATAAAGAAAGATAATGGCCATGTTTATAAAAATAGATGCACTCCTTTCTTGCATGGTGTTTTTTGACTACGTTCTGTTCTGATGGGTTCAGTGATAAATACCTGGCATACTTCATGAAAAGACAGGATTCTTGTTCTCACATAGTTCAAAAAACCAGTGGGAGACCACAGAAAGAAAACTCTGGTCATTCTTTGTAATAAGTGCTATAATGGAAAAGCAAAAAATGTGCTTTGGCTAGAGCAGCCAGGGACCCACTTGCTTGGACAGAATGAGTGTGCTTCACAAAAGAATGAGATGTGTGGAAAGTCTGGGAAGCTCATGTTTGTGTTCTAGTGCCAAAGGGAAGCTTTACGACTGTATGCACCTAGGACATTGGAGAGACTAGGGTTACAGTACCAAAAAATAAGGATTTGAGAAACACAATCTATCAGGAGGCTATAATGAAAACAAAGACTGAGTATTTGCATACAGCCAGGAGAAAAAATGCAAGAAGAAAATCAAGAGGGAAAGCTAGAGATATCAGAGCAGGAGATGTCAAATAGTGGGCCCCAGATATTCAATGACATGACCAGGCAGCAGGAAAGCCATCAGCCTCAGACTGGTGTGAAAAGAACTTTCTGGTGGAGCTGAATGGCCCTGAACTGACTGCCCGCTGTGTGTTTTCCTGGCAGGTGCAGCCAGTGGCCATTCTTCATTCTTGCAGGATCCTGGCTGCTCTCCTCTGCAACTGTGTGACAGAGCATGTGAAGGGTGTGGCTTTTGGGAAATCATAAATTGTGCTAAGAAGTGAAGACCATGTTTGAGAACTTGGAGGCTAATGTGAACACTTTACAAATGCAATGAATTCATGACCAATATCAGAGATAGAAATCAGAATTTTAAAATTATTCAACTACTAAAAGGTATGAGCAGAAGTCCTGAGGAAAAAGAAATCTATCTTAACATCGCAAAAAAGTTACATGATGAAAGTGGTAATTTTCAGAAATACTCTCCATCCCAGTAACCAATATATTTTGGACTTTAAAGGGAAATTATTGATTAATTTTATGATTGCTTATTCATGGAATCTGCTGCCAACAAACATAAAAACAAACAGATCTTATTTTAAATCTCCTCCCCAAACATACACATTAGCATTGCTTATTAAAATGATAAGCATGATGATCCCTGTTGCAGACTTGAAGACCCTGACAAGGTTTGGTCCACACAGAACGATCAATGAAAATCATGAAGAGCAAATGAGAGACAAAGAAAAAGCAATTAATTTTGTCAATTGAGTCAGATGCGGAACATAAACCACAATATTCCTCATAACACTTAAAGGGCTATATCTCAAAGCAAATGGCCTTCCTGGGATATTCAGACCTGCATGAAAATATCAAGAGAAGATGAGAATTCATCAGTTAGTAGTTCGTTTACTCAACCACTCAACAAACTCTGAGCCAATAACTACAGGGATATCAGGGTGGACACAGAGGCACACATCATAAGCAAAAGCAGTTTGATTTTTTTCCTATGACATGGATTAGGATGCATAATTTTCCCTTTTTAACACTTCAACTTTTATATGTAAAACCTGCACTTATTTGGAATGTTCACATCTTTGTAGTGACCAGCGCTTATTGAGCACATTCTGTGTACCAGGGACTGCTTTCAGTATGATGTCACAGCGCTGTGTAAGACTGGTATCATGCTTGTTTTACAGGAGAGGAGCAGAGGCATGGAGAGGTGAACTAACTTAGCCTAACCCACATTGTCTGGAAGTGGTGGGAACATGACTGAGCCAAGGCTGTCCAACCCTGGGCACTCCTGTTACACTCAAAGTCTACATTTGCCCTTCCCATGAAGGGAAAGCTGGTCAGCAGATGAGATCTACAGGGAAGAATGACTGAATCCACTTAAGAGACCAAGTGTTTCCAAGCATCTTCAGGCAATGTAGAAGCATCACTTCTTTACCTACCAGCCCCTGCTTTATGGAGGAAGAACAGAAAATACCATAAATAGGATGGAAATAAAAGAACCCAACAGTTCTCTGTCTCCAAGGAATCAAATTGCAAATCACTAATGCTCCCCCATTGGTTACTAAGGAAATTGCTGCATGACAAAGCTGGCATAGTTAGTTGTATTTATATATAGCAAGAGATACATAAAAAGTTGTCTGAAGATATGCCAGACATGGAACCAAATAATGTTATAATTAGCAATGTACTTAACTAATGCCAGCATCTCTGCGGGCAAAAATGAAACATTCTTGAGACGTTAGGAGCAGATAACTGCCTAGGAAGACAAAGTGAATATTTTATAAAGTCACAAACTCCTGGAGAACTCCTGGCAAATCCAAGCCATGTTTTTCTTCTGCCTTTTTTCTAATTGACAACAGTTCTACATATTTAAGGATTTTTGATGTACACATTACTGAAGGGCTAATTCAACTAATTAGCATATGCATTCCCTAATTTTTTTCCCTTGTGCTGGAAACACTTAACGTCTATTGTTAGCAATTTTCAAGTATTCAATGAATTGTTGTTAATAACCATCACCAAGTTGTACAACAGACCTCACAAGCAATTTACATACTCTTGTCTACAGGCGACAAAGATGTGCTGCTGACAGTGACCCCAGGTGAGCAGGCTCAGAAAAAGCAAGCAGAGCTCACCCTTGACTTTGACTCCAATCTCTGCATGCAATGGGAAAAGTTGTTATTTATCCTAGGGTGAGGAACTCACTGCAAGGCAGCCCAGGGGCAATCAGCAAGAAGACCAGGATTCAGTGCCAGTCCTGTGGTAAAGCTACTGAACGAGGCGACTTTGATTCTGTCACAGAGTAGTCCTAGATATGATGATTTAGACATGGAATGAGACGTTGCATGAACACACTGATACACACTTTAAAGTGCTAGAAAGTGCAATGGGCCGCTTCACTGGTAGAATTGCCACAGGACCTCTTGTGTGTGTGCAGACTCTCCTGGTGGTAACTCAAGCGTCATGAAAAGAGCCACTTTGTCACGGAGCACTCTGTGGAGCTGTGATCTGCGGGACCCACTCTGCAAAATGCATGCCATGTGTGTGTGGAGCAAACCACATGTCAGTCATGAATGGCTCATCTTAGTAACTGAACATAAATCTGACACTCTGTAGATTCCACCCACAGGTCCCTGTCAAATGACTTCTTATGGGTGATAATCCAGGAAGAGGCGGTTGGCCTTAGGAGAGGAGACTCAGTTGGATTTATGAAGATGGTAAGCTGGGCATGGAGTATTTGCTAACCCTTAGCACCTTAACTCACTGTAAAGTGATATCATTGGTTCATGCTTAACATATTTCACATTTAATAGTGGGTCTGTGTATTTTTCTTGCTCCCAGGTGAGATCATGGACAAGATATGAGATGTTGTATGCTGAGACATTGTCATGCTTGTCCCTGTTTATGACAGCAAGACAGGCAAACTAGGAAACACTGGGATAGACTCTAAGGTTTCTGATTAGGAGGAGAATGAGGACTACAGATGGCCCTGCCTGCAATTGCTTCATTCTGAAAAATCAATACATGGGGTCCACTGAAGATACACCTCTAAAATGGTTAAAGAATCAAAGGACGGGAGAATAGAATTGACTAAAGCCTACTAGAACATCTTGCTGTGTCATTAGGGAAAAGCGACACTTGGAAGTCAGCAGGAGAATGTGGGAGCAGGGCTGCAGCCAGACCTGAATCTTTTTGATCTTTTTTTTTTTTTTGACAGGCAGAGTTAGACACGACAGAAAGAGACAGAGAGAAAGGTCTTCCTTTTTCCATTGGTTCACACCCTAAGTGGCCGCTATGGCTGGTATGTTGGGCCAGCGCACTGCGCTGATCTGAAGCCAGAAGCCAGGTGCTTCCTCCTGGTCTCCCATAGGATGCAGGGCCCAAGGACCTGGGCCATCCTCCACTGCACTCCTGGGCCACAGCAGAGGGCTGGCCTGAAAGAGGGGCAACGGTGACAGAATCCAGCGCCCCAACCGGGACTAGAACCCGGTGTGCTGGTGCCGCAAGGTGGAGGGTTAGCCTAGTGAGCCGTGGCGCCGGCCTCTTTCTGATCTTAAGTTGCGGAAATGCTCAATGCACACTTCTGGTGGGTGAAGCAGGAAAGTCCCTTCCACTTTTGCAGAACATCTGTCCTACAGGGAGAGATTATCATTTTATTTTTCTAAAAATCTATTTAGCATAAGAGTTTAGTATAAGAGTTGGGATATGACTGCAGGTCTGATTCTAAACTCTACTTTCCCTTCACTAAATTACCTTACATCATTAAATACCTAATCACTTTTATCATATATATTTTTGATGAAGAATTTATATATGTTCATGAATAAATTGTGGAAAATAAGGACTCATATTAATAACTCAACACCTCCAAAAAGTAGTTCCTGCTACGTTCTTTGTTCTCCTTGTTTCTAGTCTTCCTTCTACACCTGTAAAATAAACTACAGTCAATTTTACACAAAATCACCCTGTATTACGTGTTCAACTCAGAGGAATATTTGTGGCAAAAGCTCTAAAATCCTGATCCCCCTTCAACTCCATCACATCAGAACTGACAGCTTTTTTTGCTTCTGAGAGTAGCTGTGACATTATTACCATGACCAGCCTCATAGCAGACAGGCCATCAATCATGGAGAAGCAAAAACCACTATTCCAGAAAAGTACACAGCCTCGTTTTCTCCCTAGGCCTTGGTATAGAACATGACCTCTTTATTTTTCCTCCCAAAAGCTGTACTGCTGATTCCTGCTGGACATGGATATTTCTATTTCATACTCTTCCCTCATCTTCTAAACAAGAATGTTCATTCGGATCCAAGGAGGAGGGCAGGCAGCAACGGAGACCATGCTATATGTTCCAGTTGTGTCTATTCAGGATGAGATTCTGCCCCACATAATATCAAAAAAAGGTTCTTCAAAGGTTATTATTTTTTAAAGAATGCAAGGTTATTATTTTTTAAAGAATGCTTATTTTTAATGTAGACTGACAGAGAAAGAGGGAGAACTGGAGAAAGAGAGAAAGAGAGAGAGAGAGAGAGAGAGAGAGAGATTAGTGAGAGAGCTCTCTCTACTACTGGTTCACTGCCCAAATTTCCATAATAGCCAGGACAGACCAGACCAAAGCCAGGAGCCAGGAACTCCATCAGGTTCTCCCATGTGGATGGCAGGAACCCAAGTACTTGAGCCATCATCTGCTGCCTCTTAGGTGCATTAGCAGAAAACTAATTCAGAAGCTCAAAATGTCCAGGATTCAAACCAGGTACTCTGATATGGGATGCAGTTGGCCGAAGCAATGGCTCCACCTGCTATGCCACAATGCCTGTCCCATGCTCATTTTTATTCTAACTTTTCAACATCAATCACTGTTAGTATCACTGAACATATATAGAAGAGATTAGAGCTAATAGATATGAGCATTATGATAAAAGAGAAGAAAGTCTATTCAAAGAAAGAAAAAGAAATAAGAAAAAGAAAAAAAAGAATTACATGGCAAATAATACTGTGTTTACAGTTGGCACACTAACTGATTAAAGGCTTTGTTAACAAAATGTTTCAAAGCCATACTTTTAATCATACTTAGACATTCAAAATTGCAGTATCTTCATAGTGAATACTAATTCAGAAAATGATGGACACATTTAAAGAAACATTGTTCTGAACTACACTCCACTAAACAAAGAGTAAAGACAACTCACTCCCGCCTCCTAACACAGATGACAGCTTCAGTAACATGCAGATCCCAGCAAAGAGATCCTTGGCTTCCCATCTGCCAAAGACTGAGGAACCAAAAAGAGATATCTTCCAAGAGTCTATGCGACATAGAGGATTCCTGGTCCTGGACCAACTTCCCAAGATATTTATCAAGGCTGAGCAGCCAAATGTTACAATGTGGAGGATCTGGCATAAAAATCTCATTGGTAAAGGAACAAAACAGAAAGTTCATGGCCAGAAAGAAGTGAAGAAAATTCACTCTAAGGTGAGGACTTGAAGCCATAACCAGAAAGAAGTACTTTTAATATAGGGGCTCAAGAGAATGGGTGGCAACTGAGAAAGCCAAGCACATGTGGCTTATTCTTAAGTGGTACCTGATACCATCATGAAATGGTGTAGGACCTAACACCTTGTCTGTCCATTGTTAATACCTGGTTGCTTCCTTGGCTACTTAAGTATTTTGTTTTATGTAAAGGTATTCATTTGTGTGGGTAAAGCAAACAAACACAAGCAATTGAAATGTAATACAAATAGTTATTCCAATGAACAATATAGCTTGTTATTTAATGTTTCCCCAAACAATATGCAAAAAAAAAAAAATCACCTCTTTCCAACATCTCTCCAAGCATTGTTTTGTCAGTTCTTTCTATATAGGCTCAGTAACTCACACATACCATGCTTTTGTTATAGCCATCCTACTGCCCAAGTGTCTTTCCAGATGGACTGCCAAGACTTCTAACAAACTTCTACCATGTTACTCGGCTCAATGTCTCCTGAAGCCATCTCTGGTTTCCTGATACAACACCACCTGTTGCACTTATTGATGAGTAATAATAGTATCTCTTCTCAGCAAATGTGATTAATATGCCTTGAATTAAAACATGTAACCATATATCTGCATCACAACTAATTAGGTAAACTGTGATCTTCCCTGACTTTCTCCATTTCCCCTAGCTTCTTTCAAATAGAGGATGGCCAGCAAATGTTTACTGAGTCTTTTCTCATAAAGCCACCAGTTTCCTTTCTCATTGCATGAATTGCAAGATTTTCTTAAAATGAATCATGTCTGTAAACTAACACTTCACGTTTATACTAAGTGTTCACTCAAGGCTTTTACAATACCATAACTTTCCAAATTGCTTGGGCATTTCTAATAAATGTACTGTACACACACACACACACACACACACATACACACTGTGTATTTGAAACTACATAATTTATTCCTCAGTGAATTTTGGATTGCTGGCAGGAGGGTGATGAGAGAGGTATGTTCCTGTCTTTTCCTATTCTAATACTTTAGTTATACCACACCTTCCCACATGTCACTACTTAAGTACAGAGTTTTTTCTTTAATGACTTTGGGAAGAAAAGTATTGAGCCTAACAGAATTTCAGAGGAAGCCTCCAAATGCCTTCATCTCTAGCCATATGTGACAATCCTGTTTTCCACTATTCTGTGCAACCTCTACCTCTTTTGATTACAAACTAAGCTGCATATGTGACATGTATGAAAGCATCTCAGTGCAACAAGCTCTGTGAGCACTGCAGGTCTTTGGCAGAACTGCTCTCTCTTGCTTATCATTCAAGTCTCAGCTCACACACTGCCCCAAGAGCTGTCCTCTCCACGCTGTGCTATGAATTCTATCTCATGGTCATTTGTCTGGCAATCTCCCCTCCTTCTGGTGTATGTACCCTGTCTAGCAGGGAGTGACTGCTCAAAATATTTTTGTTGATGGAATACACATACAGAAGGATAATGAGCACTTGAATCAAGCAATCTGTGTATTTGTTGAAATGTGCATATTCATACATTTGGTATTTGCTCATACATAAAATCAGGCAACTGAGAAGGGAATGTGGCAACTCTGCTTATTTTTTATTGTTGATTATGTTTTATTGCTTCATTTTGACAAAAAGCACATTTCAATATTGGGGAACAACTTAATTTCATATATAATATTTCTTTCTTATAAAAAGCACTGGTATGGGACTAGTTTCATAGTTTATGTTCCTTATGATGCCTATTTCTGTTAGCAAGTTTAAAAGTCAGATTAATTTATACTTACAAACCCCTGAACACCTGAGAATACTTGATAATGAACACAACAGAAGATACATTTGGGCTCACTAATGGATTAATTTATTTCTTATGCAGACTTAAAATGTAGCAACAGGATGAAACTTTTCCCCTAAATGCATAATCAGCTGACAGTGTTATTTGCCTCTCATTTAAATGCAAGGAACAATTATTTTTTAGCTACCTGCTTCCTAAACCCATTAGTGAATAAACTATGGACTAATGTAAACCTCCTTTATTTAATAAAAATGAAGAAATGGAAATTAAACCAGCAGAACCTTCTTCCATTAGTGGCTTTCCCCAAAGTAACTAGATTACTCTTAGTAGTATAGGAAAAACAAAGGGAGCTCCTGTATTTAAATGATGGAGGGAACAGTTATTTAGAATAAGTAGTTAGGAACTCAGTTGACTGCAGGTATTTTGAAATTCTCAGCCTCATTCTCCCACCAGCTTATTCTACAGTCTTGGTGGCTTTCTGGATGCATTGTTTCTTGATATTTGAGAAGATATACTCATTCTGTTGAAATCCTATTAGTGATAACCTTTCCAAAATGGTGTGCAGATGTCAGAAGCTAAGTATGGATAAATTTACAATATTCTTTTTTTATTTTTTTTATTTTTTATTTTTATTTTTGACAGGCAGAGTGGACAGTGAGAGAGAGAGAGAGAGAGAGACAGAGAGAAAGGTCTTCCTTTGCCATTGGTTCACCCTCCAATGGCCGCCGCGGCCGGCGGCGCTGCTGCCTGCGCACTGCGCTCATCCGATGGCAGGAGCCAGGTGCCAGGTGCTTATCCTGGTCTCCCATGGGGTGCGGGGCCCAAGCACTTGGGCCATCCTCCACTGCACTCCCGGGCCACAGCAGAGAGCTGGCCTGGAAGAGGGGCAACCAGGACAGAATCCGGCGCCCCAACCGGGACTAGAACCCTGTGTGCTGGCGCCGCAAGGCGGAGGATTAGCCTGTTGAGCCACGATGCTGACCAATTTACAATATTCTTACATTACATCAAGCATACACTGGAAAGGCAAATGAGCAGGGAGAGTCAACAACATTCTTTCTTGAAACTACCATCTATAGGGGCCAGCGCTGTAGCATAGCAAGTTAAGCCTCCTTCTGCAGCACAGCATCCTCTATGTGTGCCAGTTTGTGTCCCAGCTGCTCCTCTTCTGATCCAGCTCTCTGCTGTGGCCCGGGAAAGCAGAAGATGACCCAGGTGCTTGGGCCCCTGCACCTGCCTGGGAGGCCTGGAAGAAGCTCTGGGCTCCCAAAATTGTATGAGCTCAGCTCTGGCCATTGCAGCCATTGGGGAGTGAACCAGTGGATGGAACACCTTTCTCTCTTTCCCTCTCTTTCTAACACTGCCTCTCAAATAAACTAATAAATCTTAAGAAAAAAAAAAGAAATTACTATCTACAAATGCTATACTGGAAAAGTCCACATGTGTTTCTCTTTCTCACCCTCATAGCATCCTGGTAATTTACAGGTGAGGAAATAAATGTTCATAGACTTAAGCCAAAATGCTGAAGATAAAAAAGATTCTTTTTTCATTACACCACACTGACATCACTCATGGAAAGCTTTCTACCTTGTCTGATGTGCCCTTCCACTCAAATAGTCATGCTGCAACCCCAAGCTGCACACTCCAATGCAAATGCTCGACTTTGTACCTACGCAGTCTCGGGAACTTAATGCATGTATACAGACTAACTTCAAGCAAAACCAGCCTTGAGAAGCAAATCTTTTTCTATACAGGGTCTTCTGTGGAATCCTTTGTATTTATGTACTCTGTTTCTTCACATTGCACTGTAATTATCGTTGTTATTTGTTCACTTGCCCGTAGTTCCCAAATGATTATGTTTAATCTAATTACAAAACCATGTTTAATTTCTCTTTATATCATAGATTCCAAGACAGTGCCTGGCACAGATTGAGCATTTGAATAAACAAAGGAAAACTTGATAACTGATGCTTTATTCAACTCAATCTCTGCTACAAGTAGCTCCTTTTTTTTTTTTTTTTTTTTTTGGACAGGTAGAGTTACACAGTGAGAGAGAGAGACAGAGAGAAAGGTCTTCCTTCCATTGGTTCACCCCTCAAATGGCCACTACGGCTGGCGCACTGCACGAATCCAAAGCCAGGAACCAGGTGCTTCTCCTGGTCTCCCATGCGGGTGCAGGGCCCAAGCACTTGGGCCATCCTCCACTGCCCTCCCGGGCCACAGCAGAGAGCTGGACTGGAAGAGGAGCAGCCGGAAGATTAGCCTAGTGAGCCTCGGCGCTGGCCAACAAGTAGTTCCTTTTACTCTGGGTCCTCCCCTTCAACTGACTTTGGGAAGGGAGGTCTTAGCAATAAACATAGAGAAAGTTTTGAGATACAAAATCCTTAGCCAAGAAGAAATCAAGGTATAGAATATTAAATTTGATATTTTAGAAAAAGAGCTTGACTCCTTCTGTAGATTACTATGTTAAAATTTTCCTAGATGAGGACCCAGTGCTGTGGCATAGTGGGTTAAACCACCGTCTGCAGGGCCATCATCCCAAATGTGCACGGGTTCAATTCCTGCCTGCTCTGCTTTTGATCCAGTTCCTTGCTAATACGACTGGAAAAACACTGGAAGATGGGCCAGATCGTTGGGACTCTGCACCCTTGTTGGAGACATGGAAGAAGCTCCTGGCTTCTGGCTTTGGATTGGTTCAGCTCCAGACATTGTGGTCATTTGGGGAGTGAACCAGCAGATGGAAGATCTCTTTCTCTATCCCTCTCCCTCTCCTCTTCCCTCTGCCTCTCTCTCTCCTCCTTCTGTAACTCTGCCTTTCAAATAAATAAATCTTTAAAAATTTTTTTTCTAGGTGAAGAGAAGAAATGGAAGAAAGCTAAAATGTCTGGGAGGAGGCCTTTAGGAATAAACAGATCTGCTGCTGCCAAAGCATGCACTTCTTTCCCTGCCTCCTGTTCCAGGGAGAGGAGAAATAGGACTTCCACTCCATGGTTCCCAAACAGGGCTGCCTGCTTGGAGCTTGCTAATTAAGGCCCATGGAGGCAGGAAATCTCAGTGTGCCCCATGCCCATAGCTTCCTCGACCTCAGCTTTGCCCTAGAGGGTAAATGCCTGGGAGGTCCAGAGAGATGGGCCCCAGATGTGCCAAGGTGGAAAGCAGCGATGTGGACCATGCATCTGGTAGGCAGCATCACTGGGAGCATGGCATTGATGTGCTGTGAAGTTGAGAAACCATAGGAAACAGCAATGACATTTGTGGACTGAAAATGGAATGGGAATTGGGACACCTCAGAGTACGCCACCAGGTTAGGCAAGTACCCAGAAGATCCATCCCACGCAACCCCTATCCCTGGTCTGATTTCAAACTACCAATGCCTGGGTCGTGGCACATCTCTTTTCTTTTTTTTTAATAAGAATAATTTTTTAAGATTTATTTATTCATTGGAAAGAATTACACAGAGAAGGAGAGGCAGAGAGAGAGAGAGAGAGAGAGAGAGAGAGAGAGAGAGAGAGACAGTCTTCCATTCTCTAGTTCACTCCCCAGATGACTGCAACGGCTGGAGCTGCGCTGATCTGAAACCAGGAGCCAGGAGCTTCCTCCAGGTCTCCCATGTGGGTGCAGGGACCCAAAGATTTGGGTCATCTTCCACAGATTTCCCAGGCCACAGCAGAGAGCTGGATTGGAAGTGGAGCAGCCAGGACTTGAACCGGTGCCCATATGGGATGCTGTCACTGCAGGCGGCAGCTTTATGTGCTACGCCACAGCGCCGGCCCCATGTCTCTTTTCATAACTTTAATGCAAACCCAGGAAACTGGCACTAGATGAACTAAAGGCAATTACACTTCCTCTAGTCTGGTGAAATAAAACTTGACATAAAAAATTAAGAAAATTAAATAATAAAATCATTTAAGTTTTTGATGGCTTCACCTAAGTAGTCACTCTACTTAACAGCATTAAGAAATATGTGCCATTTTTCTTCCTATGATAGAGGGGAAATTGAGGCATTCAGAGATTAATTTCCTGAATTTGAAACTAGACATACTGGGATTCAAATTCCAGAGATAGATTTCAAGTTCTTTGAATTCAGTATAAGTGGCCTGTTCCACTTATCCACCCTATATATTGTAGTCTGAGATTTGTGACTATTACAAAATTAGGAAACCAGTTAATGAGATTTTTAAGTCACAAATTTACATTTGCCTTGAACTCAATGTTATGTTATACAGAGTAAGAAGTAAAATGTGCTCTTAAAAATGGATATATTCAATACATGAAACTTGTACCCCTTATATAAATAAAAAATTAAAGTCATTATGTTTCATTCTATGTAATTTTTCTTATAATTATTTATTGTCTTGTCACCTCCATATTGTATACGCAGACATAGATAATCTTGACATTATTTTCACAGTCTTCAATGCCTGGTGGTTGGTCAGCAAGTAAAAATCTTACAGGTGTAGAATCTTCTACCTTTGTGTTTTTAGCAGTCCTTCATGGATCAGCATTAAAATGATTTCATACTTGAATTCCACTTGATAATGAAGAATAGTCGTCATTCAGGAATCCCTCAAAGTGAACTCTATTTTTTCCACACAAGTGAAGTTTTAGAGATGAATTTTAATAGATCTTTGGAGGGAAGCAGCATCACATGCTGCTATAATTCCACAAATTCCAAATTGCTGAAATTGAATATACTCCTAGCATTGTGGACTATATTATCTCCTCTTCTGGAGGGGTTTCAAGTCTCTTTCTTTCTGAATCCTGTGCCCACGTAGCCTCCTATTTCTTTCTTCTCTTGTAGCCATAACCCATTGGTTAGGAAAAGTCCCATAAACATTCTGCTCAATGCACAGTGTTCACACACATCACAGGGGGATCTGCTGTAACACTAAGAAGGCGATTTTTCAGTTCTCTGAGTTGTTCTCCATCTATAATCCCACCCAGGAAGTAATGTGAAAATGCTGGAAGGAGATTCATCTCTCTAGGGGTGATGATGAAGTGCAGGACAATAAGAGAGTGCACCCCCACTGTGGAAAGGAATCAGCTGCAGTGTACGCCAAAATGTAAAGCCCATGGGCTGTGCTTAAATAATAAATTCCAAGGGTTATGTCTATATATTCTAAGTTTGAGACCCACTACATTTTCAGTGTTTGCATGTACACAATATATGTGTGTGTTTGTTTATGGTAAAGTAAATGTAAGGCTGCATTCATATTCCTCCTTGGTTCTCTTTATAGTTGGATTTCACAAAATGTTCAAGGTGGATAAAATTAAATATCTATTGTATGCTATCTTTTTCACTTCAGGCATGCCTTTTTTTTCATTTTGCTAAAATGCTTACACTCTGTCGGTCAGTTTTTCTCTTTTCTTATCACAAAGGCCTGAGACAAGTATTGCATTTCTTTTATGTTTTCCTACCCTTTATCCTATTCCCAGTTTATCCATTTTATCCAATTTCTGTCTTTCTTCTGTCAGATATTTTATGAGGAAATTTTAACATGAATGCACTCAATTTGCTTTCCTGTGCAGGTTTCTAATTCTCCTTGTCCCTAACGTATATAAACACACATTGACATTTTCTCCCAGCATCACAATTCATTTTGTAGATTAGTAGTTGCTATTTTTCAATCACAATACATGTGTGAGAAAGTAAATAACTCAGCTTCATCAGGAAAGTGTTTATTGAGTAGGAAAATTCAAATAGATTATTATTAGTGTTTTGGATAGTGCAAGCAATGATGCGGCTCCATTCACTTGATTATATCCCCAGATATGAAAGGAAGAAGATAGTTAATATATACTGATCACCCATTACTCCCAGGTTCTGTGTGAAATACAGCAAATGGATTGTACGCTGCTCAAAATGATCCTATAACTTGTGAGGCCTTTAAGGTTACCAGGTGACAAGCCAGAGGCTACTATTTCAACATTGACTGAACTGACCCTTTGTGGTTCGAAAAAACAACTCCTCTATTTGTAACAGTTGTCTCAATTGGTGCTTTAGTTATTCTTTCTTATTTTTTCTTACAATGTATTCATTTATTTGGAAAACTGAGTTACAGAGAGAGGGGGGAGACTGGAAAAACAGAGACCTTCCACCCACTGGTTCATTCCACAAATGGCCACAACAGCTGGGGCTGGTTTGGGCTGAAGCCAGAAGACTAGAACTCCATCTGAGTCTCCCACATGGATGGCAGTGGCCCCAGTACTTGATCCATCTTCCACTGCTTTCCCAGGCACATTAGCAGAAAGCAGGACCTGAAGCAGAGCAGCAGGGACTCAAACCAACACTCCAATATAAGATGCTGGTTGCATAGCTGTGATGTGTGCTATGGCAAACCGAGAAAGAAGGATGGTCTAACTGGGGTGAAGCTGGGGCTGTAATTGTAACAGACCATCCAGATGAGCTATAGGGGGAAGACAGCCCATGGACATGACCTGATGGATGTGAAGGAGTGAGACATGTGCTTATCTGGTAGAGAGATTCATCTTTGTATTACACTTGCCAGTTTCCTATAGTTACCACCTGGACCGGAAAAATTTTCTAGCTCTGGGGTGAATAAATATTATACTTCCATTATGAAGCTTGTTTTTATGCAGATGTGTTACCATTTCTGGAATACTGTGTTGTAGAATATGCTATAGATAATAAAAGTAATTTTTTTTTTACTGTTGGAGAAAAGTTATGAATAAGGAAAGAGGGAAGAGTAAAATGAATCCCATCAGGGCGGCATTGTAGCATAGTGAGTAAAGTCACTGCCTGCAATGCCAGCATCCAATATGGGTGCTGGTTGGAGTCCCAACTGCTCCACTTCAAATCCAGCTCCCTGCTGATGCACCTGGGAAAGCAGCAGAAAATCACCCAACTGCTTGGGCTCCTGCACCCACGTGAGAGACCCAGAAGAAGCTCCTGGCTCAAATCTGGCCCAGCTCTGACCGTTGTGGCCATTTGAGGAGTGAACCAGCAGATGGAAGCTCTCTATCTCTCTTTCTCTCTGTTTCTCCCTCTCTCTCTGTAACTCTGTGTTTCAAATAAATAAAATAAATCTTTAAAAAAAATGAATCCTATCATATTGGATAGAAATTCGAACAATCAATATTCACTCAATATTTGTAACATAGACATAGATTTCAATAAGCACAATGGTGTTTAGAAGGATGCTCACTAAATTTTAACTTATTTATTATTGAGTTGTAGAATTTGGAGTGATAATTGTTTTTTTACAAATATGTACAAATTTCCATATACATGTCCTTTATTTTTATATTTTATCAGTAATTTTTATACAAACTATATAACATTTTGCAAAAACAATGAAGCGATTTAATAATTTAAATTGTAATTAATTATGTGAAGGTTGCTTATAAAATTTTTGGAAAAGAAATAATATTTCTCAATAATAATCATCTTTTAATGCATATATATAGTAGGAAAAAGATGGAAAATATCTGTTATTTATCTCTTGATAATGGGGCCATATATAGTTGTCTCATACCTCTATTTTCCAAATTTCATATAATGAATACATATTGAGATAATAAGCAAGTCATTCTATTAAAAGTCTTTAAGTTATATTTTTCTTGTGTTTTAATTGTGGTAGAATTCAACATATGACATTAAATTTCTAAGCTTTAATAGAATGTCATTATATGAAAAACTATTTCCCTAACCAACAAACATTTATTACTAGGTGAAAATTAAGACACTTCTTATTCCTCCTTTGGGAAAAATATAAGCTTCTTGGAGATCATATTATAGGTTTGACTAATTATAACTTGGCTTTCACATACTTACTAATGCAAATCCTAATATAACTTTCATTTGTATGCCCTCAGCTTTAAAGCAGAATACGTAGGACAGAAAGGGGAAATACACATTTTTTAAATGGAAATTAAATACACCTTGTAGTATTGTCTTAGTAAAATATATACCTATAAACATTATCTTTATGAACTTCAATAGCAATTTTTTAAGAAAATTTGTATGTAGAATAAATGAATTAACAATTCCATAGTATTATCTCAATTTTCCACTTCACCCTAACTTCTTAAATTTGTGTTGCACATAAATCTGTAACCTTGAAATAAAAATAAGCCCTATTACCTATTATTTAAGAAAAACTTTCTGTATGAAAGCGATATACACCTCATGCCAGTCACTACCCTAAGAGATGCTTAAAAATACCCTTTATGAGTGTTAGCATAGCTCTATACTCCTAACCCAAAAAGCATTTGTTAATGGATATGTATTAAGATATCTCCTTATTCCTGTTTTCAGGAAAAAAACAAAAGATAGCATTCCCAGAGATTGAGTGAATGATTGATTAATGCAAAATCTCTTGTTTCTGAGGGCCAGCATGTTTTACCTGGCATAGCAGGTAAAGCTGCCGCCTGCGATGCCAGCACCCTGTATGGGCAGCAGCTTGTGTCTCTTCTGATCCTGTTCCCTGATAAAGACCTGGGAAAAGCAGCAGAAGATGGCCTTAGTGTGGTGGCCCCTGCTCCCATGTGGGAGACCGAAACGAAACTCCTGGCTTGGGCCCGGCCCAATGCTGGCTATTGCAGCCATCTGGGGAGTGAACCAGAGAATGGAAGATTTTTTTCTCTCTCTCTCTCTGTCTCTCTGTCTCTCTTTCTCTGTAGACTCCGACTCACAAAATAAATAAATAAATCTAAAAAAAAAAAATTCTTGCTTCTGTGTCTGCAGAACCTTGGGGAGGAAAAAGTTACCAGGGCTGTAACAGTATACTTGGACATTCCTGTTAATATAGATAATGTGTCCTAGACTCTGCTTGTTACTGAATATCCTGTCAGTTTCTGACTGATTTTCTTCCCCTCCTCATATATTAACAAAAGTGCCTGCACTTGGAAATTTACTTGCTTCTAAAAACCTGTCTTAAGTTCTTTTGTTTCAAAGATGAACGTTACAAAGAAGGCTATAAGTCTAGTATTAACCAAATCAGTACCAAATAATATTGTGAGTAAATATTTCAAATCTTTCCAATTAGGCATATGTTCTCGATGAATACCATTCTATTGGGCCTATCCGCCATTTAATTTTTCTAAATAAGCCAGTTTTCATATACCTTGAAAATCTGTTCTATTGTTTCTAGATGATTCCTAAGTGCTATATCCCATGACGTGCAAAGAGCTATGAATTCATTGAAACCACACTAACTCCTCACTCTTAAACCTCCTAACCTCATGACCAGCATCTGGTCAGCAGGATTTTTTTTGACAGATAGAGTTAGACAGTGAGAAAGAGAGACATCCTTCTGTTGGTTCACTCCCAAATGGCTGCTACGGCCAGCGCGCTGATCCAAAGCCAGGAGCCAGGTGCTTCCTCCTGGTCTCCCATGCGGGTACAGGCGCCCAAGCACTTGGGCCATCCTCCACTGCCTTCCCGGACCACAGCAGAGAGCTGGACTTGAAGAGGAGCAACCGGGACAGAACTGGCGCCCATATGGGATGCTGGCACCACAGGCGGAGGATTAGCCAAGTGAGCCACAGCGCTGTCAGCAGGATTTTTACAATGCTTATCCTGAGTCATGAAATTCCTATTCTTTTCCTGAATTATAAGAAGCATTAATCTTATGGACAATTGCATAATTTTTACTATTTACTTATTTTATGTGAAAGGGAGAGAAGGGGGACAGAGGGGGGAGGGAGGGAAGGATGGAGGGAAGGAGAGAGAGAGAGAATGAGAATTAATATATTCTATATTCTGGTCTACTCCCAAGTGTTTGTAATGTCAGGGGTCTGGGTCAGGCCAAAGGCAGCAACCAGGAATCCAATCCAGATCTCACCCACAGGTGGCAGAGAACCAAAGACTTGAGCCATCACCTGCTGTCTCCCAGGGTGTGCATTAACAGGAAGCTGGATCAGAGTTGGAGCTAGGACTCAAACAAGGCACTCTGATAGAGAAAGTTGGTGTCCTAATCAGTGTTCTAACTCCTGCACTAAGCAACTGCCCCTGTGTCACTTTAATACTCTGGACACATTCAAAAGATTTCTGTTTTACCAATTTCCCTCCACCACCCTGTATTGTATACACACTGCTTTCAAACATACTTTATTCTTTCCTATTCAAAATCATGATTTTCACCCAAATATTTTTCAGGTAGCAATCATCATTGTTTAATTTTTTCAACATCTTTATTTTCCCTTCTTTCATAATTATGTGCTTCTTCTTACCAGTAGTCTTGACATTCTTCCTTCTTTTCTATGTGCTAAATACAGTGGAATTAATCACCAATTCAACACAATTCAAGCATAGCAAATAGACTATAGACTAAAAAACAATAGCAATGGTCAAAACTAAAGGTATTGTGCTAAGTTACTGTGGGGAACCACAGGCCGGCCACCTGTGGGGACCTCCTCATTGCAATCTGCCTTAACCTGCTGAGCAAAACAAAGTCTAGGAAGTGCTGACCGCAAGACATGCAAGAGATACACCTTCGACCTGAGGATATGCATGCCCTTTGATCTGATCCATGGACTGCTCGCCCTAGGGGACCAGGGATGGATAAGAGACTGGGATATGGGCGGGAAGTTGGGCAGTGTCTTCAGTCTTTCTCCTTCTTGCTCTCGGCTGCTCCTCTTTCTCCTTCCTTTTCTCCTTTCCTTCTGCTATCACTAAAAATAAAAGTTCCTTGAGAACCGATCAAGAGCGGTCGTGTCGTGACTCCATTGGACCCTTGCTGGCGAGGGTTCGACAAGTTACTAAGTTTCTGCTCTGATGTTTGATTTTGTTATTGGCTGTTCTGTCCACAGGTTTACTCCCCAATCCCTGCAACATCCAGGATTGGACCAGGTCGAAGCCCAGAACCACTCTGGCACTTGTCTGGCACCTGCTGCTTTGCCAGGTGCATTAGCAGGAAGAAAACCATTGTGCTGCCAAGACTCCAACTAGCACTCTGATAAGAGATGTGGGCATCCCAAGTGGTGGCTTACCCACCGAGCCACAACACACCCTGAGGATTCTAGACAAAGCAGATTTTTTTGAAGATCTTTGTTCTGCAAAGTTGATGGTAGGCTGATGACAATAAGATAACTTTCTAAAAGATCAGAATATGACCAAGAAGAAGGATCATAAAATCCGGTCATTCTCTGCTACTGCTTGCTTTTTTGAAGAATAAAATGAAGGAGGAGTGTGTATATTGTATATTGCAGTGTTGGTTCAAGTCTCCACTACTCCACTTCTGATTAACTTCCCTGCTAATGAGCCTGTGAAATGAGCAGACGGCCCTAGCACTGGAGGCCCTGCCACCCACATAGAAGACCAGGATGAAGTTTCTGGCTTCTGGCTTTGGTCTGGCCCAGCCCCAGCTCTTGCGGCTGTTTGGGGAGTCGACAACTGGATGAAAGTTCTCTCTCTCTCCTCCTCTTCTCTTTCTGTAACTGTACAACTTTCAAATTTTATTTATTTTTATTTATCTAAATAAATATTTAAAAAATAATGGTATAACTCAAGATCTATGTGGATCTTTGATGCTGGACAAACTGCTTAATCATTCAGAGGCAGATTAACCCACGTGTCCTGGTTTCATGTCAGCCTTTCCCTTCTTCTGTATCTCTGCATTCTGTTTACCTTGAAATTTTAAAATGCTTCATAGTCCTTTGTTTTAAATCAAAGCCACTGTTTTTAATAAGAATACTCGAATGGAAAGGAAATGGAATATAGCAAACATTCTAAGAATATTATGTTGCAATGTGCTGATTTTGTTCTGAGAATCAGGCCCATATTCAGGTGTACAAAGTTTTCTGTCTCCAGCTGCCTGAAAGTGTGGTCATTATGAGACCAAGGAGTGCATCAAAGTGCAGGGAATTGAGAGGTGTTTGCAGAGTATCTTCACATAATCTTACATCGAGACCATATTTTCCTCTGACACAAGAGGGTGTGAAATGCTGTTTCTAACTGTGACTGTCAAAGGCAGCTCTCAGGAAAACAGTTGAAAATGCCAGTGATGAAAGAATTCTACTTTCAGATCAAGAAAATGTAGCAGCCTCTTCTTCCTGCTGCAAATCCTTCTTAACAATACAAAGGATACTTATCATTTTTAACACCTCTGGAATTAAAGGAGAGTCACACTGAAAATGGAAATCATAACTAAAAGTGGCCAGAGGAGATCCTCACTTGACTCCAACTGTGTTTTCAATTCCAGAAGTCTGGTCTAAATGGGGTCTAAGGAAGTCAACCACAGGGGTACGGCAGTAGGGTCATCTGGGAGGAAAAGATTGCTCAGCATCTCCCAATCACCCCCACCCACCTTCTCAGATTGCCCGTGAGCAGCAGGTGGATGGCCCCTCATGTAGGAAGAGTGAGAGCAGACATCTGATCAGAGGTGCAGGGCAGTACCTTGAACGGGTGATTATATTAAAGTGAGAGAAGGTGGTTCATCCCAAGAGGACTAGGCCATTTGTGATATTTCTTCTGTGCTCTTTGCTTTTCTCTTAAGTTCAGTGACCCTATTTTATGCCATGGCTTTCCTCAAATGCCAAACGCTTCTGTGCAGTCTTTATTTGCAACTTGGTGTTATGCCACCTGTGACATTTGCTGAGTGTGCTGACTTAAACTTAGCAGATACCTCTATGGGAGCACCCCTTGGGGCAGAGAGGAGAGAACTACCAGGTTGATGGGGAGTGAAGAGGGCTCACTATCAGTCTCATGAGTGATTGGCTTAATAAATTATTTCTGCTATAAGCCTAAATTGGTGTGTGTTCTAGGCCAGAGTTAGGGATAGATGCAGAAATCCATGGCTTCAGATTTTAGGGATAGCCAAGAGCCATCACTAGCAAAGGAGATTCAAGGACCCAACTGCCTTCAGGATAGTGTAGCTTTTACCCTCTGCAAGAGCAAATATCCAATGCTGTAATCATAATTGATGATCAAGGCACGGTACACCCAGGGCTGCAGAACTACCAATTTGTACTCGCTGATCTATGCTGTTTTTGAAGAAAAAAAGAGATGCAGTATATCACACAAAGGAACAGATGAAGTAATTGGCTTTATTATTTTCCATAACCTTGCTTCACCTCCATTCTCCAGTGTGAAGCAGACTGAAAGACAAGAATATTAAATCAGACATATTTCCTCTCTTTTCTGTTCTTCACCTTAAAAAAATACACTCAAATTTCAGCTTCGCAGTGTCTCCAAATAACTTAATTTGGGAAAATTGCAACAGGTCAAAGATCAAAAATGGAAGATTCTGAAAAGAAGAACATTTAAAATGTGTGTATCACAGCACAGAATATTTTGAGAATTTTCAAGGTGTTTTGCCCAGTTATGGTAGGGTTAGCCAGGGGAATGAGTCAGCAGACAGGGAGACTTTCGAACTTGGATTACACTGGCCCGTTGCAGTGGGATTGGAGTTGAAGAGTCAGCCTCAGCTGCTGATGATGGAAGGCGATCCAGGAGGGCAGGTGCAATGCAAGTTCCAGTAAGTAGAATGTTATTAGGCAAATGGTGGAGACCAGACAAGCCACTGGCCTTAGAGAAGTCCAAATAGGTGGGCATACGAAATACAGCTCAAAGCGGCAATATGTAAAGATGCACACAGGCTAGCAAAGTCAGTGGTATGTCAGTGAGCAGAAGTTCTCCTCGGGTACTGAGTCTGAGTCAGGACTAAGACTCCCTGTTGATGTGGTATCTATGAAAGCATAACAGCACCCCAGGCCTACAGTGACTGAGAATACGACCTAGACCTATCGATGGTCTGTATCTACATGACACAGTAAGAAGATCTGAGAATTAATGCTTCACATGGATGGTATGCCTAGCAAATGTCCGTCTATCATAGAGCATCTTTGTGCTTGTCTGACTCCCTTACAGCACTGCGACATTAAAGACTATATTAGTCAGCTTTTATTTACTATAATGAAATACCAGAGGCAGACTAAAGACATTTATTTTGGTTTACAGATTGGAAGGTTCAAGGTCCTGGGGCCTCATGTGACACCCTGAGCTGGCACAGGGCATCTCATAGTAAGAGACAGACGGCATACATGTCTATCTCTTTATCCATCTGTGCTCCATGGCTCTCTCTTTATGAGGCCACCAGCATTCAATATTCAATCATGGGGGTTTCATAATTAATTTAAACACATTTTTAAAATTAAAATAAATATTTTTCTGATTAACATGTAATACTTATACACCTTTATGTTGACTGTACAACATTTTGTTCTTTTTTTTTTTTTTTTTGACAGAGTTAGACAGTAAGAGAGAGACAGAGAGAAAGGTCTTCCTTCTGTTGGTTCACCCCTCAAATGGCCGCTACGGCTGGCGTGCTGCGCCGATCTGAAGCCAGGAGCCAGGTGCTTCTTCCTGGTCTCCCATGCGGGTGCAGGGCCCAAGCACTTGGGCCATCCTCCACTGCCTTCCTGGGCCACAGCAGAGAGCTGGACTGGAAGAGGAGCAACTGGGACAGAATCCAGTGACCCAGCTGGGACTAGAACACAGGGCGCCAGCACCACAGGCAGAGGATTAGCCTAGTGAGCCACAGTGCTGGCAACTGTACAACATTTCAACACATGTGTACTGTGTAAATGATAAAATCAGGCAGTAAGCATCTCCACCTCCCCAGCCTTCTACCCTGTTCAGAGCCTACTAGCTCCTCTCTTCCAGTTCTTCATCCAGTTAATGATATGTAATCATGAACTCTAGTTACCTCATTGTGTTGTGGGGCACTCCAACCTACTATTTCCAACTCACTGTGTTTTAGTACCTGGTATTCTTATCCAATCTCCATCAAATCTCCTTCCCTCTACCCTTTTCATCTTCCAGTAATCTACATTCTAATTTTTTAAAAAATTTTATTTATTTATTTATTTGAAAGTCAGAGTTACACAGAGAGAGGAGAGAAAGAGAGAGAGAGAGAGAGAGAGAGAGAGGTCTTCCATCTGCTGGTTCACTCCCCAGATGTCTGCAATGGCCAGAGCTGTACCAATCTGAAGCCAGGAACCAGGAGCTTCTTCCGGGTCTCCCACGCAGGTGCAGGAGCCCAAGGACTTGGGCCATCTTCTACTGTTTTCCCAGGCCATAGCAGAGAATTGGATTGGAAGAGGAGCAGCCAGGACTAGAACTGGTGCCCATATGGAATGCAGGTGCTTCAGGCCAGGGTGTTAACCCACAGCGCTGGCCCCACCTCATTTTTTAAACTTTTTTAAAACTTCCACATATGAGAAGAAAAATGCAGTATTGAACTTTCTGTGTGTGACTTATTTCACTTAGCATAATCCAGTTCCACCTATGTTGCTGTACAGGTCAGGATCTCATTTGTTTTATGGCTGAATAAATTCATTGACTAATGCATACCTAGGTTGATTTCCTATATTGGCTATTGCAAATAGTGCTGCAATGAACATGGAAGTGAAGGCAACTCTTTCATATGCAGATTTAAAGTGGGATACCTGGGTGATATGGTAAGCCTATTTTTAGTGTTTTGAGGAAAATCAATATTAATGCCCTTAATGGCTGAATTAATTTACATTCCCATCAACAATGTGTAAGGGTTTCTTTATCTCTACATCCTCATCAGCATTGGTTAGCATTTTTTTTTAAATGAAATCACTTATTTACTTGAGAAGCACAGAGAGACAAAAGGAGAGGAGGGAAAGGGAGAGGAAGAGGAGGGTAGGGATCTCCTACCTGCTGCTTCACTCTCTAAATGCTTATAGTTGGCAAAGCCGGGGACTTAAAAAAATCCACATCTCCCACATGGGTGACAGGGCCCCAATCACTTGAGCCATCACCTCTGCCTCCCAGGTTCTGTAAGAAGCTGGAGTCAGAAGCAAGAGCCAAAAATGGAACCCAAGCACTCCAATCTGGGATGTGGGCATCTTAATCGTTGGGCTAAACGCCCATCCCTGGCCTTTGTCTTCTTGATAACAGTCATTCTGTGAGATGATATTTCATTGCTGTTTTGATTTTCATTTCCCTAATTAGTAGTGGCATTGAGATCCCCCCAGCCATGTATTTGTATTTAATTAATTAATTAATTAATTTTTCTCTTGAAAACTGTCTATTCAGATCCTTTCCCCATTTCTTAACTATATTGTGTGAGTTTCTTCTGGTTGAGTTTTTGTAGTTCCTTGTATGCTCTGAATTCTAACCTTTGTAGAATGACATCTCTGGGGTCCAAGTTATGCAGTTACCAGAGTTCTGATGAAACACAGCCACAGCAAAGTCAGTTGGAAGAGCCTCAACAAAACGGCCATGTAAGGGGAAAACTGACCACGTGGATATGTTGATGCGTACAGGTTTGTGTTTGTTTTGTGAGAATGCTGTAAAGCTCCCGTATGCAGATTTTGATGTAATGTCTTTCTATCTACAACTAATGAGGCTTATGATATTCAGAAAATACACACAGGCACACACAAAATTATGTGCATCTAATTTTCTTTTTGTATTGTCTGAACATTGTATCCTTAGTACATTCTCATATAACTAAATATATTTTTCAAATACATGCTTTAATTGTAGCAGGATAGTACTCCATCATGTGGTGGTGCAGTTATTTCTATAAACCATCTACTCTCTTTGCACACTTTTGAAAGAGTTGCTATAATCAATAATGGTGGAAAGTTATTATGCCCTTGGTATAAATCTGTAGCCACATTTCCATTTCCAGGCTTGGAGGTTACTGAATCCTGAATATAAACTCATTTGAAACCATGATATATTAACATGTCTATAGATTGTCCATTTGCTTTCCAGAAAAGTTGTGCCAACTGGCACTCTCACCACTGGAGGATGATGTCACCTGACAGTGAATGTGCAACAGGATTGAAGATTAGCAGGTGCTTGGACTCTTCAGCAATGAGGAGGAAAGATACATGAGCTGAATTATTTCAGTTATGAATTTTGGGTCTTATCCCAAGATTCCAGCTGAAGGATTGCTGAGGAAGTCCTTGCATCCACAGACTATCTCCCTGAGACTAGCCATGGGCTGGAAGTAGCCTGGAGCATCTGAACCTTACCAGGGGTCATATTTTGGTAAAAGTATTATCTTCATACATTCCCAATGGCAGTTATGCAATTTAGATTTATTTGTTTGAAAGGCAGAGTTAAAGAGAGAGAGAGAGAGAGGAGAGAGGGAGAGACCATCTGCTGGTTCACACCCCAAATGACCACAAGGGCCAGGGCTATGTCAAGAGGAAACCAGGAGCCAGGACTTCTTTTGGGTCTCCCATGTGGTGGCAGGGACCCAAGCACTTGGGC
This sequence comes from Sylvilagus floridanus, assembly GCA_949820135.1. Taxonomy (NCBI): domain Eukaryota; kingdom Metazoa; phylum Chordata; class Mammalia; order Lagomorpha; family Leporidae; genus Sylvilagus; species Sylvilagus floridanus. The sequence continues at coordinate 12,320,688 of OX463235.1, forward strand.
CATCTTCCACTGCTTTTCCAGGCCATTAGCAGGGGGCTGGATCAGAAGTAGACCAGCCGGGATTGGATTGGCAACCACATAGGATGCCAGCACTACAGACAGTGGCTTAGCCCACGGTGCCACTGCACTGGCCTCTAAATTTATCCATTTATAAGAGAATGTCCCTTATGTAAATGTCCAGCAACTGTTTCCACCAATGCATTGGGAAGGGAAAAAAATAGGGGCTAGTAGGCAACATCTAAGAGGCAAGTCTTCCTTGACAAGAGCAGAAGACAAACCATACATGCAAGGGGATCTACTTATGGTAGACTATAAAGATACTGTGTTCTATAAGATGTTATAGATAGGGTCGTCCAATATTATTTCCATCTAAGTCCTTACCTGGACAATGATCTAAACAGTGGGTTCACTTCAGGTGCAGACAGATTCTCATTTTCATTTAGAGTCAACAGTCTTGGATATAGACTTCCCTCCTATCAATTACCTAGCTATCTTGATTCCCTAAAATGTTGAATTCTCTGCCTCAGAGCTGTTTAGGGAGACCTGACTAGACTCATGAAGACATACTGCTTGAGTCTAGACTCTTCAAGGTCTCACTGACTCAGATAGGGACCAATTCATCTCACTGGTCAGTTTAATTAATTAAGCATGACTTAGAGTCAGTTTAGCAAACACTAACACTCCCAGGATCAGGCAAGACACAAATGTGAATCTTTCATGACAATTATCATGAAACAATTATCATTAAAACAATTATCAATGAGTCCTATGACTAACATAAAAGCATTCAAATTCAGTTTTACAAAAACTCTGCCAAATAGAACACATGAGCAAGCAGAATTAGCCCAGCCCATCCCCCAATCTCCCACCACCATTTGCAACTCTAGATCTGAGCACTACTGTGGATTTGTTCTTTGATGGCCTTGTTCGGATTCTTCCTGTACCCTAATTTGAAGCATACCAATAGCTTTGGGGACCCAACCTCAACACAGCAGTTTGCCTAACTGGGTCTCTTCCAGTCTACTTAGGAATCTACTAGGAATTGCTCCAATTTTTGAAGTAGCAACAGACAACCAGTACTAACCACATTTCAGACCAAAATATTGCTTCTAATGAGATTCAGCAATCACAAAGGCACTTGTATGCATAGTATTTTTGGAGGCACATGACTACTTACAGATGAATATTATTATAAATAAGGGGATTTTTTTTGAAGAAATAGGGGTCTGTAACATGTGTTCAAGATAGATTATTGACTCAGAACTAACTCCAAGTTCTACTTCTAAATATTTATATCGTTAATCATCTACATGTAGGGAATGTAGTTCACAAATATGTTCATAATAAGTCTGTACTTCTAGATACTGTCCTAGAAAAGAAAAATACTTAGTTAACTCTTTTGGTTAAAGAAAAATATCCTAGACTCAGTGTCTTTATTGTTTAGGATGGTTCTATTCGTAATCCCACTGGATGTTAATGGAAATGGGTTAATGGATATGGGTTTGCAGACAAAAAAAGTTAAAGGTTTCTAAAAGATCATTTTCTTAATGATTTATTTCTTTTTAAAGCCATCAGCAGAAAAAGAGGGAAACACACACACACAGGGAGAGAGAAGGGAGAGAGACAGAAAGATCGTCTATGCACTAGTTCACTCCTGAAATGCCTTCGACAGCCAGTGCTAGACCAAAGCCAGGATCCAGGAATTCCATCCAGACCTCCCATGTGTGTGGCAAGGACCCAGGAACTTGAGTCATCATCTGATGACTTTCTAAGTGCATTAGCAGGAAGTCAGATCAGAAGCAGAGGAGTCAGGACTTGAACTCACAGTCCTGTGGGATTTGGAATACCTGCCTTGCATATCTGAGTGTAGGTATAAGTGAAACTGTTCAGGCCTATTCCAAGTTCCTAACATTTTAACATGAATTATGACTCACCAAAGAAGCAAGATCCTAGTTTCTGCTTCATCCAAATCTCAAAAATGTGTCATGAGATACACTTGGGAAAATACCACGTTCATGTTAATGTGCCATTCTCCCTGAGAGGAAGATCACCATGAAATGAGAAAGAACTTGGTTGTCTTGACACAGGAAATACAAACATACCTGCGGGGCAGGCCCTGGAATTTCTCTAGGGCTCCTTTGTGTACCTCTCATTGTTTGGGGAAGAACAGCAATCACTTATATCTTGGAACAACCTTGTAGACACATCAACCAAGATGCCACCCCTGACTGACTTTGAAATTAGGATAATTTATTATTTTGAAAGTCCCCTATTCTTCCAGTTATTCGTTACAGCCTGTATAATCACACTATCAAACAAAATTCGAGGGATCTGGATGTATCCGTCTGTAGGTTCCTCCCCAGATTCAATCCCTCTCTTGCCAGACCTGCCTTCAGCAGCTGTTTCTCATCTCAAGCCACAACTCAAATATCACTGATGGTTCTCTATTCCTCATCACATCAACACTGCACTCCTACCCTGCTTTAACATGCAGCTTAATCTGACTCCACCTTGCTTATTTACCTTTGTAGACCATTAAGTCTATTGCTGAGAGCTTTTTCAAGGCTTTGCTTATGTCCTTCCCCCAAACTGAGATTCACTGTCTTCCCTTTGATTATACAAATCCCAAATTAAACTTAATTGTTTTATATATATAAACAACTACAACAACAAAATCCCTGACTACTGCAGACCTAGTTTGTAGATAAGAAAATGGTGACTCCAAGAAGTTCGATTATGTGTTCAACGTCAAAATCCTACAATTGGCTAAGGCAAGGTAAGAATCCAGGAAAACAGACTCCAAAATTTCACTCTGCCTCTGCTCTGTGCTTCAGTCAACCCTGTCTTAGTCACTAGAGCTGTAGACAGTGAAAACCACACCAGGCTTTCTATCCAGTGCATGCCACTGAGAAACTGCAAATACAAAGCAAAGGAAAAATTGACTCTGAAATCCCATTAACAGGGATATAATGAGCACATGCTCAGAACCTAGAACTGCAGCACAAATTCTGAAACTTAAGAGAAAAAAAGCCTTATAAAGTTTACTAAAAAAAATCTCATTTTCTCTACAGAACTATACCTCAGGGCAAATTTTCATCTACAGAGGGAACTATTTATTGAATGTATTCCTTGTCATGTTTTGCAGGACTAATGCCTTTTACTTTCCATCAAATGCTCAGTACAGAAGCCACAGGACCATCCCTGGGTTATGTTGGTGCCTGATTTAATTTTATTCCTTTGCCAGACAAATTTTGCATCTGCTTTTCTCTAAGATAACTAATCACAATCATATTTTGTAGCATCATACCAGGTTTCATGCTTTGTAAAATTCACAGTTCAGCCGAGTGAAAAATCTCATCTGTGATTTAAAATATTGAAAATGGTAAAATTCAAACAAACATCCATAACTCATATTCCCATTCTTGTAATTGTAAGAGTTATGGTAGCATCAGGCTTTTTGCACGTCCTGAAATCCAAATGAGAAAGATGTGTTCACAAAGATAAAAAACACCCAGGAAGGAAGGTAAAGTATGGCCACTTTGCCCTGCACAGGGCCTGGTCTATTTCCCTATCCTTAACATGGACTTAGAATGGACCAGGCATTTAAGATGCTTCTTAAGCAGTGTCAGAAAACACCAGTGCATACATATCTCTTACTTATTTCTGGATGGATGAGGATCATTGTACCTTCCTAGAAGACTTTTATTTCCCTAATCAAACACTCTTCATTAAATGTTTCATCCCATGCTGGCTCTGGCCAACACTGGCTGGGCTCAACCCTCTTGCTACTATCATTATCACCTGCAGCACCCACTTTGTTCAGGAACAGCTCATGCAGAAGACAACCAGTATTCATTTCTCAAAGGGCACTAAATTCTAAGAATTGTTGTTTGGGAACGCTACTTAACAGGGGGCAGAGGAGCCTTCCATCTGGTGTGGTGTAATCTAAAAAGCACTTTAAGAAACCCAAAGGAATAACAAACAAAAGCTCAAAGAAAACATGTGAAAATATTAACAGTACCTCTTACTGCATGGTGACACTATTGAGCATATATTAAGTTTATAAGGATTTATTTAAATTCAATGAAACAAAGGGGCTCCCATAAATTACTTTTAATATAAAAATATGAACCGCTTTATTTTTGATTTATCTTGTTTATATTGACTCTAGGAGATATTTTGCTGTTTGAACCTATTATGTCTCTGCTTCAAGTGAATTAGCTATTGTTTTGGTTTCAGGGCAAGGTCAAATTGATTTATGAAAGCTATTCTAAGATTTTGTTGTTAAATATTTCAAAACATCAAATGTACCAGAATTATCACAGATACAGGCAGTAAGTTGCACCGAAATTAAAGATCTTCACTTTGCTTCAGACCTTGGACTTCATTTCATGCCTGCACTCCCTATGATATCTTACACAACCTCTCCCTGGGGTTGTTTTACCCAACAAAGCCAAAGACGCCCACGCTGCTCTGGGTGGTGCTGTGATTGATGCGCAGTCTTCCAGGGACTTGCTCTGGGCTGGTCCTCGCTGAGTAAGACAAAGACTTACCTCTGGCTCCTGGGGATTTAATATCTGCAAATGAGCCAAGGATGAGACACATCCATCTTTGTGCTGTTTTCTCACACCAAGGTATTGTCACTCTGGATAGAAGGAGCTGCATGCCCTATCTCTTCTGTCCCCACTCACAGATGTCTTAGCAGAAATTTGGGCATTTTTTAAAATCAACAGCAAGAAGCCACACTGGAAAATACCCAAGCAACCCCTTTCAGGAACTGAGTTCTGAGTCTGGGAATGATCAGGTATGGGTCCAGATGGGGCCTGACTGTGAATTCATTACAGTGCAGGGTCAAGCACCTGCTCCCTTTCCACTGAGATACGAAATGAGAGCACAGATCAGCTGACCATAGTATCCTCCATATCAAACCATCTGATTATGAGTTCCTAAGGCTTGTAAAAATTTGAAATGACTAATCAAAATAATTTAAATATATAAATGCAAAAATATTCAGTTCCAGTAAACTGCTGAATAAATCTGGCCCCATCTTTCCTTTTTCCCTTTACAACTCCTGAACATAAAACTTACTCTTTGATTCAATACAATTCACGAAAATATCCTCCAAATGATACTCAAGCTGCAAACATTTACACCACACAATGTATGCTAACTGTAATAACTGGATTTCCTTTGTAAGTAAATGGAAACAAACAAGCAGAAATCTACTCCATCTTGCACATTAGCAAAGGAAGTAAGCATTTTTGCAGCCTGAGCAAAACATAATGGGATTTATTTCACATATCATAGGTTCATCATAAAGATAGCTCTTTACATATCATTTAACTATATCTTATGTGATAACAATTGCTATATAGATATGCCTTTCTCTTACCTATGCATTATAGATATGTGATCTGATCCACTTACATGTGTTACATTCATATTAACTTGTCTGTGCTTTGATCTCTGTGACTGAAAGATTGGAAAGCACATTGTGTTGGGAGCAGAGTGGAAGCCTACTCCTAACAATCTAAATTAATAAGAAGGCTCTGTAGGACTGCTTCTGCCATGGAGGGGATGCTAGATTGTAAATTCTCACTGGGACAACGATCCCCAAGCTTCTACTTCTTTCCCCAATCACCATATTACGTTTGCCACTACATGACACATCTGACTCCTGAGAAATAGACTTGAAATCAAGGTTTCGGCCAACGCCGCAGCTCACTAGGCTAATCCTCCGCCTGTGGCGCCAGCACCCCAGGCTCTAGTCCTGGTTGCTCCTCTTCCATTCAAGCTCTCTGCTGTGGCCCAAGAGTGCAGTGGAGGATGGCCCAAGTGCTTGGGCCCCGCACCTGCATGGGAGCCCAGGAGGAAGTACTTGGCTCCTGGCTTCAGATCAGCGGCCACTTGGGAGGTGAACCAAAGGAAAAGGAAGACCTTTCTCTCTGTCTCTCTATCTCTCTCTCACTATCTAACTCTGCCTGTCAAAAAAAAAAAAATCAAGGTTTCAAGGTTGGAGATTTTTTTTAGGGAGTGTACTTGTAAATAATATCTCCAAGTGGTACCTTTCTCTGAAGAGAGGAGAGAACTTCCACTTTGACTATGACCTTGTCTAAATAAAATCGAAGTCAGCGAACTCAAGAGGCTTCCATAGCCTTGGCACTCATGACAAAAGCCAAGGGTGATTACTGACGCCATAAACAAGAGTGTCAATTTGTTAAGTCAACAACAGGAGTCACTGTGTACTTACTCCTCATGTGGGATCTCTGTCCTTAATGTGTTGTTCAATATGAATTAATGCTATAACTAGTACTGAAACAGTATTTTACACTTTGTGTTTCTGTGTGGGTGCAAACTGTTGAAATCTTAGTATATACTAAATTGATCTTTTGTATATAAAGAGAATTGAAAATGAATCTTGATACAAATGGAATGGGAGAGGAAGTGGGAGATGGGAGGGTTGCAGGTGGGAGGGAAGTTATGGGGGGGGAGCCATTGTAATCCATAAACTGTACTTTGGAAATTAATATTTATTAAATAAAAGTTAAAAAAATAATACCTCCAAGTGTTAGAATAACCCACATTAGACAAAGATTGACTCAAATTGGATAAATGATAAAAACATAGATCTTAAACTAAAATCCTCAGAATTTATGAATAAAACTTCAAGACCTTGGGATAGGTAATGGTTTCTTAGATAGGAAACCAGAAGTACAAGCAACTAAAGAAAACAAAAGCAGGTTTGACTTCATCAAAATTAAAAATAGAGTTTCTTCAAAGAACACCAAGATGTAAGCAATATCTTTGAATAACTGTTCCTTTCTAGAAGATATAAAATGGCCAATAAACACTCAAAAATGTTCAATAATGCTATTAGGAAAGTGCAAATCAAAACCACATTGGGATACCTCTTTACATTTACCAGGATATCTGGAGTAAAACACAAATATTAGGAGGGTTCCTCAAAAAGTTCATGGAAAATGCATAAAATGAAAAAAACTACACAGGAATATAAAGACTTTTTTGCCACAAAATATACTATCTTTTATATTTTTCTCAGAATTTTCAAAGTGGCAAATATGTCAAGGGCATGGAAAAATAATACCTCTCCATACATTGTTGGTAAGAATAAAAAATGGTGTACTTCAGAAAACAGTTTGTGTTTCAACATGTTAAACATAAGGCTACCATATACCCCAGCAATTCTACTTCTGGATAGATACAGAAAAGAATGAAAAATAAATGTCCACACAGACACTCACATACTAATGTTCATGGCAGCATTACATGTAAAGCTTAAAAGGGAAAAAAAAAAACCTAAAGGCTCATAAATTTGTGATATAATTGTAGTATATTAATACAACGGAATAGTATTTGACAACAAAATAAATGAAAGAGCAATGCCTGCTACACTCTGAGTGCTGAGTGAAGGAAGCCAGACTCAAAAGGCTGCTAGTGTTTAATTCCATCTACACAAAATACCCAGAACAGGCAACCCACACACAGAAAATCAAGTAGTGGTTGTTGGGGTCTGGGAATAGGAATGAATGGGAACCAACTACTGATGGGGATGAGCTATTGGGGGGACAAGCTGATGAAAATGCTTGGCATTAAAGGGTGGTGATAGCTGTGCAACTTTACAAATACACAGGGTACTTCAAAAAGTTCATGAAAATTGGAATTAAAAGCTAAGTGTGTTTGGTGAAAAAATTTTTGAAATATAGAGGTCTTCAAAAAGTTCATGGAAAAAATGTATTATGAAAAACCTATGCATGACTCTGGCCTCAGAATCAGCCCTTAAGGCATTTGGATGTGGCTGAAGAGCCCATGAGAGTATTTTAGGCATGGAAAACCAAGACACTCTGGCAAAAATAAATAAATAAATAAATAACCTAAATGAAAGATCTCTGTAAGTGAGATCCCAGTGGAAAGAACGGGCCATCAAAGTAGGAGGTACCTTTCTTTGAAGGGAGGAGAGAACTTCTACTTTGACTATGACCTTGTCTAAATAAGATTGGAGTGGGTGAACTCAGAAGGCTTCCATAACCTTGGCAACTCATGACAAGAACCTAGGGAGATTTCTGACGCCATAAACAAGAGTGTCAATTTGTTAAGTCAACAACAGGAGTCACTGTGAACTTACTCCTCATGTGGGATCTCTGTCCTTAATGTGTTGTTCAATGTGAATTAATGCTATAACTAATACTGAAACAGTATTTTACACTTTGTGTTTCTGTGTGGGTGCAAACTGTTGAAATCTTTACTTAGTATATACTGAATTGATCTTCTGTATATAAAGAGAATTGAAAATAAAAAAAAAAACCTATACATGAATTTCAGAAAATTTTGTACCAAAATAAACCTACATTTAAATTTTATCTGTCCAAAAACTTCTCAAGGTTCTCTTGTACTAAAAACAAAGTTTATGTGTTAAAGGGATACATTTTATGATATGTAAATTAAAGATAAAAAAAGAACTGGACATCGGGAGCAACTGAACTGTAATGTAGCTGGAACAATCTCTGCAGAGTTGCTTTGAAAGAATTGTGCTGGGATGAGGGTAAGGACTGGGCTCCTGTCTCCACTACCTGCAGGGTGCTGGCCGCTGCCTTCAGCCAAAAGGACAGCTTTGGAGAGTGTCTCAGCTGTGAGCTCCCAGCATGACCCCCCAGGACCTGGGAGAGGGAGTGCCTTCATTTAAGTTAGGGTGTGGTTTTGATGATAAAGTAGACCACACTGACCCCTATCGTCAGTCTCCCTCCCTATTCTCTCAGTTCCGTCAGCCCAAGAGCCACGTCTGACATTTTCACCATCCTATTCCTGGCTCTGGATGAAGGAGTTCAGTGAGTGAATGGTGCTTCTCTGGTGTGTCCCCCCTCCAGAATCCTGTACTCCAGTCTCCAAAACCTACCTATCCTTTGCTCTGGGGGTTGACCTCAAGCAGAACCTCAGCCTTACCCTTTAGGCGGCTAGACTCCAAGCATGTTCACTTTCTCAAGTCAGTGCTGTCACATCCCACACCTCCTATTGGTCCCGGACAACTAGAGGGACATCCTTTGCATCTGTCCTCTGTCCACAGTTGGGATTACTCTAAGGGAGATTTTCCCACCCTTGACTTGCAGAGGAGAAGAATAAGTTGGAGTGGCGGTTAGTTATGCAAACGCCAGAGCTCTAAGATTGAGCATGGTTACAAGCAGGCAGAGCAGCTCCAGGGCAGAGGAGGAGGAGTGAATGGAGAATTAGCAAGGATGAGGCTAGCAGGCAGGCCAGGCAGACGAGGCCTTTGACTTGTCCAGCCAGCAGAGTGCAGAGGAGCTTATTCAATCTCATACCACTATTGTGAAGCCTGGCCACTCACCACGGCCCATGCTGCATTTCCCATTAAACTTCTGCCCAATTAACCACAATGTGCACCCCTTAGTTCCAGAGCTGAAGAGCTAGGGGGTCCACCTCAGACTGCCACAGGACGCCTTCAGAAAACTCATCTGCCATCACCACACAAACTGATTACATGGGGTGAGTTCTGACCTCCAGAGTACTGCGGCACCAGCATGCATTTTGATCCTTGTGGCAGTTTGCAGGACATGGATCCCCTGGCTCATGGGTCCACCCCTGCTATGCTGCAGCTCAGCGAACCGTTGAAACGTGAACCCGATTTGTCCATGCATCATTCCAAGCTTTCCCTGCTCCTGAGTTCAGATGTCCCCACCTCCGATGTGTTTCACACGTGCTCTGTTCAGCTTCCCTGTGCCCTGAATCTCCTTGGGTGCAGACGTCTGGACTGGGGTGCTGACGCATGCCCCTGCAGTGTCCCTGGGATATATTTTCCTTTGAGAACCTCCTCTGGGCATGTCCTGGTGGCTACCTATTGTTAGTCCAGGCTGTACTAGTTGAGAAATAGAGATGTTTATCCCAGCTCTATGGTATCTCACGAAAACCAAAACTCGTGTCTGGATCCTGCACGTCTCCACTGACACCAGTGTCTGCCGGGAAACCAATGAACCAACTGGCCACGGCTGTGGTTTCTGGAATTCAGGGCTGCCTTTTGCAAGCCTAACTGGTACAGAAGGTGGAGGGAGGTGGGCAGCACTCAATCCTTTCACCATGTTCAGAAGAACCCTTGTTTAGATAAAGAGCAGAAGCAGAAGGAGCTATCAAACCTTGAGTGTCAGCCTTTGCATGTGCCTTGTTACATGTCAGCCTTACAACAATCAGCATATGTTGTCCCCATGTCTCCATCTCTGAGTAGGAAAATGTAGCCAGGGAAGTTAAATGACTTTCCCAGCTCTCTGAGGATATGAAATGCAGTAGTGCGATTCTCGCCTGGGATTCTCAGACTCCCACATCTTAGACTGAACACTGTGTAAGGAGGGTTTCCTAAATTGGCTCACTGAAAAGCGTCACCTGTTAAGCTTTCTAAGTCCATAGATTTCCAGGACTTGTCCTCAACACTGATACAGCAAGGTTTCGAGGGATCCTAGGGATCTGTGATCTCTCTTTTTTTTCCCTCCCAATTTCAGTGTGGGAAACACTTCCTTCAATCAGATCATGCTGCTGTCCCTTGCCTTCCTAGTAACAGGGCTTCATAATGAAGCAATCAGCTCTGACTTTTTGAAAGACAAGGAAACTGATGGTTGGAAGCACAGTGGAGGAAGAATTGGAAATACAATAAATCATCGTCAGGAACTACTTCTGGTAAGCAGTTGACAGGGACTGAGGTCTTGCACTTTAGAAGGGCAGTAGGGCTGGAAAGGTGACTGGGATGACGCTGCAGGGCCGATGAGGATGTGTCAGGGCAGACAGCACAGCATGTCTGTGTGCCTCTGAACGGGCTCTGTCACCATCACAGCCCCCAGGTCCCCTTTGCTCAGCTGAGTTCTGGCTGGTCTCATCCTACTGTGATGTGCTTGAAATAAAATGAGGTCATGGAATGGTTGGAAAAGGAATAGGACGAATGCCTCGCTAGAGTAAGACAATAGAATCAGAGGCATTTTTAAGATGTTCTCAGTCTTTGAAAGTATGACAAAAACTGCTTCCATTCTTCTTAACATGCACTGAAACACTGTTTTTGATCTTGTAACTGCAAAGAACTGGAAAGGAACAACAACATAAAGCTGAATTGAAGCAAGGGAAGATTCCTCTTATGTTGTCCTCTTATCTATTCTCTAATGAGAAGGCGCAGAAGATTAAAAGAAAGGTCACCTTTTATTTAGCAGAGGGGAACACACGCTGGTTGGTGATGTCCTGAACTACTTTATAAAATGAACTCCAATCTGAAACCATGACCACTCTGAAATAGTTCATTTCTTATAATCAGTAAACATCAGCCAATAGATAGGGTAGTATCCTCTGTAGTGGATGCTATTGATATAATTTAGGTGTTATAAGGAGCTTTGCTTTAAGTGAAGAAGGAACTTCATTGGATTAAGTAGAAATTCGATGTTAAACTTAGCATGAACTTACATATGTACTTATACATATATAAAATATATGTGTGTGCATGCGTGTGTGTATTTCTTGTTAGAAATCTTGTTAGAAACAATAGTTTCAGGGCTCAGACTATTAAAACAGATAATACAGCTATAAGAAAAACTGAAATTGAAAAATGTGCAGGGAGATAAGCACAGGACATTTCCACTCCAAATTAAGGGCCAGAACTCCCTTCAAATACACAAAAATGAAAAAGAATGGAAGAGAAGCTAAAATGTATTAAGGAACTGAAGGACATTATATTTAATGAAATACTCTGACAAAGAAAGAAAAACGCCACATGTTCTTCATATGTGGGGGCCAAAGAAAAACAGAAAGAAAATCCAAAATATGAAACAAAATGTTGATTTCTAGAGGCTGGGAGGGATAGATGGAGTGTGTATTAAAAACAATGTGGGGGTGTGACTGGCACTGTGGTGAAGCAGGTAAAGCACCGCCTGCAGTACTGGCATCCCATATGGGCGCCGGTTTGAGTCCCGGCTGCTCCACTTCCGACCCAGCTCTCTGCTATGGCCTGGGAAAGCAGTAGAAGATGGCCCAAGTGCTTGGGCCCCTGCACCCATGTGGAAGACCCAGAAGAAGCTCCTGGCTCCTGGCTTCAGACCGGCACAGCTCCAGTGGCTGCGGCCATCTAAGGAGTGAACCGTGGATGGAAGACCTCTCTCTCTCTCTCTCTCTCTCTCTCTTTGCCTTTGCCTTTCTGTAACTCTGCCTTTCAAATAAATAAATAAATCTTTAAAAAAAATAGGGGCAGTTGGGTGGGATTTATAGATTATGACAGTGTATTTGTCATACACTGGGTGTGGGGGTATATGAGAATTTTTTTTTAAGATTTATTTATTTATTTGAAAGGCAGAGTTACACAGAGAGAGAGAGGAAAGGCAGAGAGAGAGAGGAAGAGAGAATGAGGTCTTCCATCTGCTGGTTCACTCCCCAGTTGGCCACAACAGCCAGAGCTACAACGATCTGAAGCCAGGAGCCAGGAGCTTCTTCCAGGTCTCCCACGTGGTTGCAGGGTCCCAAGCACTTGGGCCATCTTCTACTGCTTTCCCAGGCCACAGCAGAGAGCTGGATTGGAAGTGGAACAGCCGGGACTCAAACCGGTGCCCATATGGGATGCCTGCACCTCAGGCGGTGGCTTTATCCACCACACCATGGAGCTGGCCCTGGGAATTCTTTTTACAGCTCCACAATTTTGTTTTGTACATTTAAAACTATCTAAAAGTAAAAAGTTAAAAAGAGAGAGAGAGAGAGAGAGAGAGAGAGAGAGAGAGAGCCTAATTCATGTCAGAATTTATCGCATATTTGTTCCATGTAGTCCTCACAACAATGGAGAGAAAGGTATGCTGTGGTATCAAGACCTCAAAGAACCATTCCACTCTTCTCCCTGCTTTTGAAACATCCCCAAATATGTGCTGTTCGTGAGCTTAATCTCTTGTCTTATTTCTCTCAAAACCCGTCTTCTAACTGCAGTGATGTTCTAGGTGCCTTCTTGGAATTGACTCAGGTTTGTTCACTAAGATTCTCTGCCTTTCAAAGCTCAAGCCCACTCATTTTTCTCTACAAAGTCCTGCCAAGGCACAGCTGCCCGCCCTAAGTCCCCCTCTTCTCCATTCCTGGGCGGTGCTGTTTACTTATTTCCTCATATGTCAATCACAGTACTGAACTCATTCCTTACAGTCCCCTTCCAGTGCTGCTTACTAGTTTCTGGACCTTGCCATTGCACTGAAGGCCAAGCACAAAAAGCTCACAACAGGGTCCTATGCAACCTTCTCCTTCCTATGGAAATCGGCATTAGACCCAGAGTCAAATATGTTTCTTTTTTTTTTTTTTTTAAATTTTTGACAGGCAGAGTGGACAGTGAGAGAGAGAATGAAAGAGAGGAAGGTCTTTCTTTGCCATTGGTTCACCCTCCAATTGCCACCATGGTCAGTGCGCTGCGGCCCGTGCACCGCGCTGATCCGATGGCAGGAGCCAGGTGCTTCTCCTCGTCTCCCATGGGGTGCAGGGACCAAGCACTTGGGCCATCCTCCACTGCACTCCCGGGCCACAGCAGAGAGCTGGCCTGGAAGAGGGGCAACCGGGTCAGAATCCGGCGCCCCGACCGGGACTAGAACCCGGTGTGCCGGCGCCGCAGGAGGAGGATTAGCCTGTTGAGCCACGGTGCCGGCCAAATATGTTTCAATACTAGCCCCAAACAACCCCTAAAATTATGATAATTACCTTCAGGTCTTAGAATGTTCCCCAGCTCTGTGTTGTCTGAGCTATTTTACTACATCACCTCATTGAACAGTTCTAAGATTCTTGGATAAGCATCACTATAGTTTCCTGTAATTATTGCACTATTATTATGTACCGTGATAGATGCTATTTCCCTCAAGTTATTCTTAAAGGAACTCTGGATCAAAGAAGATCTAATCCTTGGCAGAAGGTTATCCTGTTGGGAAACTCTGCCCTACCTTAGGGACTCTCTTAAGGTCAACACTTGATATATATTTGATAAATGAGTAAATGAAAAAGCTGGTATTCAAATCAGGCCTTCCAACTCCATACTTTATACCACATCATTCAGGATGATTTATGTTTTTCTCATAAGGCCTTATCCCTGTGTGACTTACACAGTTTTGGCTTTGCAATATCTCATAATAAGTTTCAGTGGATATCAAACTCATTAGCTGGGTCAGAGAAAGAACAATAACCAGCCTAATTTTAATAGGACTAAATGCTTCATTAATAATGACAAAATATTAATGGCAGCTTCAGACAAAGCTAAGCTTAAAATCTTGCAATTTCAATTATCTCGATTATAAAATATTTCTTAATTATGCTTTTAAAAACTTTCATGACTGTTTTATCATGATTACTTAGAATTCAAAAAAATCATTGAAATATATCTATTTTTCTCAAAGTAAATGGCATGTGGTTGGGGCAGGTCAATAGTAGTTTCTTTCCAAAGCAGAAATTGCATTTCAAATAAATCTGTATGAGCCATCAAATGTGTTTAACATTTATAGCACCAAGCAGGCCTGAGAGCAATCTGATTTTCTAAATGGCAGGTGGGGCAGGGCAAAGCAAGGTGAGAGGTGGGCTGGGGGAGAGTGGAAGACACAGCACAGCCCCTCCCCCCCTCCCCCGCCAATGGAATCAGAAATCTGATGGCAATCCCAAGGCAGATCCTGCTAGCCTAAGAATTTATATAGAACAACAGCTGCAGGAGTAAAAGTACTTCCATATATTTTATTTATTTGAAAGGAGGAGATGAGAGTGAGAGAGAGAGGGAGAGAGAGAGAGAGAGCTGGAAGACATATTTTAACTTGGAGCTTTATGTGGAGAAAAATAAGAAAGGTTCCCTATAAAAATAATCTATACATATAAACATCCTTAACCTTTAAAAGAGGGTTTTAAGTCAAGTGTTGTGTCTTGGATTCTTGTCTCAGCATCCAGATCTTTCTCGAGAAGGATCCAGTGAAGAGCTCTGACTAAGAAAGAAATAAGCTAGGGCTTCCTATTCCTCTGGTTTCTTTGCACAGGCCTGCTCTCCTGCATGTTCTGATCTCTCCTGGAGGGTGAGCTGCCCTCTTCGATGGCAACCTCCACTCATCATGAGTGGCCCTTACTCTTTGCTTGTTTTATCTCCCAATTTTATCTTGCTAACACAAACAAGTCGTCTTCAGTCATTCTGCATTCAGCTTCTGGGAGAGCACACTCTAGGTATTGCTGTACAGAGAGGCAGCGGAGAGCTTCTAACCACTGTCCAGTGGGGAAGAGTCTCCAGGCTCGAAGTCCTCAGTGCAGTGATTTCTCCATGAGTGGCACACTCAACTCCTTGTGTCCTACCCTGATGTACCTCCTTATGGAGCCTGGCTCTTTCCAACCTGTTAGTACTTCTTATTCTTCCTAGGGAAAAGTTAAAGTCCAGATTTATCTGAATCAAACTTTGGCTAATCTGAATATAAAACTCCAAGAGTAGAAGTAATCAAAGAAAAAAAAATCTATATGAAAGATAAAAAGAACCAATAAGACAAATGCCATAAAGCAGATCACAGAACTCCGAGAAAGTTAATCAACTTCACATCCATGACCATTTACATTTTCAGGTTGATAATACAGAAAAATAATCTACTTTTATCAAGGATTTAAGTCCTTGCATAAACCCCAAATCTTGGTGAGGTTTTAGTCCTGGCTTAAGCACTATGTAATTTTTAATATTTTTGGGCTTCAGCTTTTTCAGGTATTAAATGGTAATTTTGCTGTTGAAATCTGCAGCCTGGGACAATCCAGTGAGTGGAGAAGAGGTAAAAGGAAGGCCCAGGAAGCCAACAGTCCCCATGACCTCCAGGAGGTTATCACTTAAAAAGCCATTAGCGAGTTGCTGAAATAAATCAGGACGCAGAAAAGCACAACGCAAGAGCCAGATATGAGGCAATCTTTTCATCGGTAACAAAGGGGAGAACCTTTGATAGTGAAAACAAAAAATGATATAACTCCCTTTACTCCATAGAAAAGTACACTTTTTTATTCAGGAAAGCCCTTTGTTACTTTCGAGGAGAATTCTCATTTATAAAAACAGATAGTTGGACATATAAATTGAACCACTCCCAGGGCTGATGCGGGAGAACACAGACTGAAACAAAGATATTATATGTATTTGCAGGTCCTAATAAGATGAAGACTGAGATTCTTAAGAGAAAGAGAATGGAGCACAGAAGTTCATGACACCAGCAGAGAAAAGAAGAGGGTTCTAGCCACAGAAGGGCAGGTGCAGAGCCCAAGAGAAACTCTGGGGAAGGCACAGGGGGCTTCCTTCAGGAGCCGTGGTAGCTTCTTAAAAATTTCCTGCAAGGGCTGGTGTTGTGGTACAGCAGGAGAAGCTACCACATGGGACACCAGCATCCCATATAAGAGTGCTTCTCCACTTCCAATCCGACTTCCTGCTAAGGAGCCTGGGAAAGCAGTGGATGATGGCCCTGCAACCCACATGGGAGACCTGAATGGAGCTCCTATTTCCTGGCTTCAACCTGACCCAATCCTGGCTATTGTGGGCATCTGGGGAGTGAACCAGTGGATGGAAGATTGCCCTCTCTCAATCTCTCTCTCTCTTTTTCTCTGTTATTCTACCTTTTGAATAAATAAATACATAAATAAAAATTATCTCCAAAGACAGTACAATCTAAGCCAAGATCTCCTTAACATGATTTTTACAAAATATTTAATTAAACCACAAGCATAATGATAATCACAAGGCCTGATCTGTGCCATGGCACACCAAGCAACAGTAATAAAAATATTTTTCTAGAAGCAGATCAGTAGGTGTGTTGAAATTTTACTTTGGCATCTCATTGTCACTCTGCTTTTCAAATGAACAAACAAATAAATACATCTTTATTTTGCAAAAACAAAGGAAAGAAAATATACATGTACTCGTGTTGGCTACTGTGAAATGGAAATTGAAAATAAAAAAAAAATATCCTTTTTGGTCCTAAAACTCAGAAAATAATTCTTTCTTTGGACTTACAGGATAAAGCACTCTCTTGTGTGTCAGCAGGAGCCCTAGGTTTGTCTATTTTAGGGGCATTGCAGGAAGGCTGGAGAGCACAGAAACATTTAGCACAAGGATCAGGAAATGTACCATATCATAAAACTGGATCCCAGTCATCCTTGCCTGGGACATTCTTAGGTCCCTGTTGCCTCTGGGTTTTCGAATATTCATTATTGTTTACTAGTAATTACAGCAACGTGCACTGTTTCTAAAATTAATACTAGACAAATCTCTAAACACTTTTCCAGTCCCATCCTATAATATAAATTAATGATGATTTTATTTATTAGCCTATATTTTACTGTAATTAGAATCCATAGTAGTCTATGAATTAATACATTTGTCAAAGTTAAATCAATAATGTGCACAAATAGTAGTCGATAAAAAGTCCTATTTGTAAAGTTATATATATTGATACGATTGAAAACCACTTGATTACTTCCTTGGAAGGGAATGCTCTCCGTCTGGTGCAATTCAATTACAGTATCAATTACACTGAAGGAGATGCTGGTGAACTGGTCCAGGGACAGTGAACACTAGTTTGTAGTGAAAGGAAGAGCATTCCTAACACCCGCACAGTGTACCAGTTATTTCTTCCTTGCAGGTCTGCCCATATGTCTGGTGCTGGGAAAACCACCTGCCGGGCTACCTGCCACTTCCCACTCAGGCTCTGCTCTTCCATCACAACTTGTATGTGTGCATGTCCCACCTCAGGG
Source organism: Sylvilagus floridanus (assembly GCA_949820135.1). Classification (NCBI taxonomy): domain Eukaryota; kingdom Metazoa; phylum Chordata; class Mammalia; order Lagomorpha; family Leporidae; genus Sylvilagus; species Sylvilagus floridanus. Next base: position 12,338,433 of record OX463235.1, read on the forward strand.
CTCAGGTACAGCTTTGGGTTCCTATGTGCAAACCTGCTTTACAAATTCCAATTCAGTTTGGGAAGCATCACTTCAATACAGACTCTGCAAAATGGATGTGGGAGTGATCTCTCTGGGCCCTTCCACAGAAGTTTGCAATGGGATTGGATGTGAGAGGCAAGAGAATGGATGTTAAATGAGAGTATGCCACAAACAACAACCAGTTTAAAGAATAAATACCTTTAAAGTATAAAATATATAATGCAAATAAAAGTACAAAAGTGTAAATAAACGTATTTGGCCTCAAGACTACTTCAAGGGCTCATGAGGAAGCAACTATACACTATAATACCATGTGCAAAGGGTTATAAAAGGTATATGAAGAAAAAATTTGTTTTTTTAAGTTTGAGAGACAGATAAAGCAAGCAAGACACACACACAGAGAGAGAGAGAGAGAGAGAGAGAGAGAGAGAGAGAGAGCTGTAGCTCCCATAAGCCAGTTCACTTACCAAATGCCCATAGCAGCTGGGCCAGAGCTGGGATCCAGGAACTAAATCCAGGTCTCCCACATAGGGGGCAGGGAACCAACTGCTTGAACCATCACCTGCTGCCTTCCAGGGTCTACACTGGCAGGAAGCTAGAATCAGGAGCTAGATCCAGGGAATGAACTCATGTACTTTAATGTGGACTGGGGGCATCTTATTTTCCAGGCCAGATGCCTGCCCCTACTCTGGGCTTTTGTTTATCAACCTCTGAAACCTGAATAACCCATCAAAACACTAACACTTTTAGTTCTAGGAGTTAATGCTGTGGTCTGCCTTTAGTAATAGGAGCACAGATCCTAGTCATTGATTCTTGCCGATTAATCTCTTGAGTCACTCTAGGATTGAAAATCTTTCTGTTGCCATTACGTCTAAGGACAACATGTCAAGACACAAAATTGATTCACTTTTGTTTTTTTCTAATAATTTTATAAAAGATTCTTTATTGCTTTCTGGTTTTGACTGTTGCATGGACGAATTCAAATCTAGTCTGACTTATTTATTTATATGAAAGGCAGAGTTACAAAAGAGAAGGAGAGACACAGAGAAAGGGATCTTCTACATACTGGTTCACTCAATAGATGTTTCAATGGCCCTGGGCTGGGTGGGGCTTCAAGCCAGGATCTTGGAACTCCATATGGGTCTCCAAAATCGGTAGCAGAGATCCAAGCATTTGGGTCATCTTTTGTTACATTTCCAGGTGCATTAGCAGGAAGCTGGATCAGAAGTGGAGTAGCTGAGACTCAAACAGGCACTCCAACATGTGATACTAGAGTTGATAGCTGCGTCTTAGCCTGCTACACCACAACGTCAGCTCCTAGTCTGGTTTCTCCTCTCTGAAAGGAAACTATTTTTTATGTGGCAGAATTAAACTCCTTATTTTTGCTTTGAGGTTGAAAAAGGTGTCTGGGGATGTCTACATGTTAGGTTCTACTATGTAATTTTAACTGAAAATGATGAGTTTTCATGCACTGAAGGATCTTGATAGTTCTGGGAGATTTTCCTCCATTACATAATTATCTATTGATTATGGTCCATTCCCCACCTCCTGGATCAGCTTTTGTAACAAGTGCTCCTTGATTTACAATGCAATTATGGCTAAGTGAATCCATCATGAATGGAAAATATCCTAATTCAGAAACACATTTAATCCACTTAAATTATAGAACATCCTAGCTTAGCACTGCTTAGTACCTTGCCTAGCACTGCAAAATAGGATCATATTGCATATTGGTAGCTAGGAGAAAGATCCAAATTCAAAACTTCAAGTATAGTTCCTGCTGAATGTATATATCTTTGGTACCATTGTAAAGTTAAAAAAGTATAAGTTTAACCATCATAAGTTGGGGACCATCTGTATTTCCTTGTCCTGATTTTCCTGTCATTCATAATTCTCATGCTAATTTTCATCTGAGAGGCTGCATCTGCATCCTGAATATATTTTAAATTTATCTTTTGGTTCACTGATTTGATTTTTAGCAGTGTTGATTCTGCTTTTCTTCCATATTCAATAAAGTTCTTATTTATTTCATTCACATTTTACTATAATTATGACTTTAATAGCAGGGCTGTCAACTATTTTTCATCTTACCAAGGGCTAAAAAATAATTAATTCTAAGATTTTACTTTATTTCGTGTAAAAATATATACAGCTATGAATCACTTAGTGATAGAGGCATGCTCTGAGAAATGCACTTTTAAGTGGTCTTCTCTATGCAAGCATCATAGAGACTTCTTAAGCAAATTAAGACAGGTACGACATCACTAGGATATAGGGTCTTAGGCAGCCACCATCCTCTATCAGCTCTTCATGGAGCAAAACATTATTACGTAGTGCATGACTGTGTTTCTAATCAGATTAGTTTTCTAAGCACAAGCATTTTTGTTATTTAGTTTATTCTAGTAATTTGTCTTAAAGAAAAGAACAAAACAAAGAAAAGAAAAAAATCATCTTTAAATTTGAAGTGAACTTTTTGGTACTTGGAGCAAAATTATAATTGCTTTGTTTCTCAAAAGATGGTGCAGGTGCTGGAAGTATTAGCATCCACTCAGAGTTTGTGAAAAATGGAGAATCTTAGGTCTGTACCTAGTCCTAGTGAATCAGAATCTACGTTTCAGCAAAATCTTCAGCTAATGCACATACACATTAACATCTGTAAAATGCTGTTCTGGAGAATCGATGTAATATAACTGGAGGTCATCTTAGTTAGCTGAGTTATCCGCGTAGACGCCATCACTGACACCTAGGGACGTCTCCTAACATTTCTGTCTATAAGTATGCCTTGGGCAAAACATTCTTGTCCAGCTCTGGTGTCACCGAAGCTGGTGGGATCCAGTTTATAGTGTGTTTGTTCAAGCAACTGCAGGTGAGTACCAGAGTGTGACAAGGGAAGAGGTGGATCAAACAGGAAAAGCTTGCCTGTCATGGCAGGTGTTGAGATGCAGGTCAGACAACAGGTGTCTAAAGGTGTACTTAATTTAGATGTCATTGCTTTTACTTTCAATATGGAATAAAGATGATGGGTGAACTTTGCCAGGTATGCCTAAGCCTAATTGAGGTATCCCTAATGGTTCCATTGCTGTGTTCTACAATTGTTCCATCAGTATTATAGTGAGATCTGATAGAAAAATGTATTAGAGTGAGATCTGATAGAAATATGACTCTAAGCCCAAAGATTCACTTCTGCCTTCCCAGAATTCCACCACAGCAGGGAAAATAAATTGGTTGAAATTTCAAACATCTTAGAAGGTCAACATAAGCCTCTCTTTTTAAAAAGAGAATGCATTTCCACCCAAGAAAACAGCGAAAGATGGCCCAAGTCATTGGGCCCCTGCACCCACATGGGAGACACAGAAGAAGCTCTTGGCTCATGGCTTTGGACTGGCCAGCTTCACCCATTGCAGCCAGAAACAAAGAGACACAGGCAGGCAGAGAGAGAGAGCTCTTATCTGCTGATTCATTCCCCAAATGCCCTCAACAGCTGGGGCTAGGCAAGACTGAACCTGGGAGCCATGAACTCATTCTAGATCTCTCAAATAGTGTCAGGGACCCAAGTCTTCTTACTTGCTGCTTCCAAGGTCTACATGAACAGGAAACTGGAATCTGCAGTGGAGCCTGGACTCAAACTCAGACCTGGCTTGGGCTGCAGGCATCCCATGTGGTGTCTTAGCTGCTATGCCAAATGCCCTCCCAGAATATTGTGCTTTTTGAAAAAGCACATATGCACAAACACGATGCTCAAGAGGCATGTGTAAAGACTCAAGATATATGAAAAATAAGCAGCCACGTGCAGAATCTGTGAAGTAACCATAAATACTCCTGCGCTATAATATAAACAGAATTACCCCAGATATATCTGCCTCCTTCTAATACAGGCAGTCAATCTGATTGGAGAAAAGCAGATGTTGGGAGATGAAGAAGAAAAGAAACTGTCCCTAAGGGGAGACTATTTAAGTTAAGACAGGAAAAAAAAAATCAAGTAGAATGACCAATACTATGAGACTCCAAACAGTTCCAACAAAAATTAGATGTGAGTTGTGAGGAAATAAGAACTAAATTTATTTTAAAATGTGCAACATTACTGTCTCTATAGTCCTCAAAGAGATGAAGTAAGAAATAGGAACGATGAAGAAAAGAAATCCCTTGCTTTGGACAGGTGTTGTGTACATCAGTGTTTCTCAGTCTTCAATGTGCAAAGGATTCATCAGGGGATCTTATTAAAATAAAGGTACTGTTTGGTCTGGGTGGCACTCCAGCATCTGACTCTAACAAGCTCCCGAGTGATGTGCTGTTCCTGACCTTGAGTCACACTTTCAGTTCCATGAACAGAGGAAACAGCATTGTGGCCCCACCGATTTGTGTCTGAATGCTAGGCATCATCTATTTAAATTATGTAACTTAGAATCCTGGAGTCTGGTAAGCCTCATCTTGATGTTCATGGATAAAACACTTTGCTCATCCTACAGTCGTGAGTTCATCAGATACATGTTAGTAAATCTTAAGGCAACACATAGGTAGTCTATGATTTTCTGTTCCCCTTTCTTAGTGCTTGAAACTTTATTTCTTCAAACTGATGTGATAGAAGATGCAATTATTATATCACAAGTGTAATGAAAATAAGTAGGTCAAGATGTCATCTAAATAAGTACAAAAATTGGTAGTAATTTTGTTTTTATGACATTTTTATTGTTATGTGCTTTGACAGATGTCTAATTTATAAGCAGCACATGATACAAGAGAAAGAAATATTTGGAAAGACACTGTAAACATTTGGGAAGACAAGAGGCTAAAACTCATATTGGGATTGTGACTTTCTCCCATGACATTTTTGTCCAACTACCAATTAGAGCCTTGGCAGTAAACAATGGTGTTAGAAAGCTGTAATTCCATCAAATTAAAGGAGAGAAGAGTTAGAGTAACATAGGAGTCTTATGCTAGGTGGTCTGAATATTTGGAGAAGACACCAATCAATAGCTTTTATTTATTTTACTTGGGAAATGTGAGTCTTTCAAGTGTTATATAGAAAGTGTTGCAAAAATAACATGATTAACACGTGCACCAAGTAGGACTGGATATGTATAAACAAAGAGGGCCTTAGAGAATATCAACTTGATGCATTGGACCTGTGGACAGTAAGCTCTATCAGAAACATTTATGATCAAAACTGAAGAGGAACAAAGGACTTGCCTTGAGTGCCCCTCCAGACTGCATTGACACGATCTGTCTCTATGCGTCTTGTTGCCATTTCTCAAGCATTCTCATTTCTCCTCCTGCTTAGCCACTCTGGATTTATGTGCTAACGACACACGACAACTCCAAAAGGCATCTCAGAAATGTGAAGCAACAACATTGGCATCCCCTACCTCACTTCTTAAAGCAGTTAAAGGTTGCTAGGAAGTCCAGGTCATTGTCCATGGCCCTGTGCATCTTCTACTAATGTGTGATGTGGAAATGACATCAGGATTTCTATTTTTAGTATGCACTATTATAAAAACAGCAAAATGTAATAAAATTCATCATATAACTTGATCAGAAGTAAAATAAATAAAAGATATTGATTGGTATCTTCTCCAAGTATGCAAACCACCTAGCATAATTTTAGATCTCAATTATTATCATTATTGATGGAAATACTTATATTTACAGGTCATGTCTACAAAAAGATGTGGCAATGAGCTCTGAAAAGAACTCAGACCTCTGTAACTCCCATGCCAGTTTGCAAGGCACAGCTGATGCTTCCTAGGGAGGCCCACTTGTCTATATTAGGTCAAGATCCACCCAATCTCTCTGTAAAACAAACTAATCCTTCTCTAGCAGTAGAGCAGAATGAGTAGAGCTTTCATTTTAAAATTTGAAAATTCTTTTATGATTCTTTTTTAATTTGAGAGGTAGGGGGGAGGAAGAGAGAAAGAGAAAAAGAGACAGAGAGATCCAGAAGGTAATAGCTTCTATCTACAATTTCACTCTCCTAATGCCCACAACAGTGAAGACTGGGCTGATATCAGAGCCAGGAGCCAGGAAAGCAATCGAGGGCTGTATGAGCTGGAGTGAGGGATTGAGATGGGGCTTTCTAATGTAAGTCATGAGCATTTGTCTTATTGCCTACTCCTATTTAAAAAAAAAAAAGAATGAATGAAAGAAAGGAAAAAAAGAAATAAACCAGGGCTTTCTGAACAGTTTTTAAATTTGTCTACTTGCACTTAGAAGTTCATTATCTTTACAAAAATAAGCTTTCTTAAATATAAGTTGAATTTCCATGAAACTAAGAAGTGATGTTCCAAAGCCAAAGTTCAAGAGAAAAAAAAAAGAAAGCAATCAAAGAAGCAAACAAACTAAAAACTCCCACTGTATTCATTAACTGTTTGAAAGGAAAATTAGTTGCACATTAAGGTGTTGATTTAAGCATCCTGAAAAGATAAGCCTCACTGAAAAATTTTTATACAATTTTCTGTGCAAGTGCACTTTTTCCTCTCACTAAAAAGACTGTTTGTTGAAAAGAGTTGTCAGCTAAAAATAATTCACTTGTCAAAAACACAAAGGTAAAGATCTCAAACAAAGAAGAAGCTGTAACACATGAAAATATTGTGAGATTTGCAATTAAACCCAATGCTTTCAGTGAAAATATTAGGATAAATTATTAGTATCTAATTGAGTGAAATGTATTTCAAAACTCTTCTTAGGAACACTGAAGAGCAGAGGTGGTAAGAAAGATTTATCAAGCCAGTATCTTAGGAAGATTTTATAAAACAGTAAACAGATCACAAAAGCCACTTCTGCCCTTCTTCACCAATCGCAGCAAAACTGAACCTTGTCTTTGAAGATCAAGGTCCAGCCAAGCTGAAGACTCCAAGGAAAATCTCTCTACAAGGATGTCAGACTTCAGGGGCAGGCATTTGGTACAGTGCTTAGGACACCTGCCATATTGGAGTGGTGTTCCAGTCCTGGCTCTGTTTCCGGTTTCAGCTTTCTGCTTGTGTATACCTTGGGGGGCAGAACATGCTGGCTCAAGTATTTGGGTCGCCATCACTCACATGGGAGGCCCTGATGGAGTTATGGGCTCCTGGCTTGAGCCTCATGGAGTTTCTGCTCTTGTCGGCATTTGGGGAATGAACCAACAGATGGGAGATCTCTCTGTCTCTGTCTCTGCTTTTCAGACAAAATGAAAACAAAGAAATTAAGAATATCTAAATGGTTAAATTTAAAAAAAAAAAACAACTATCCTTTAAATGAGCCAGAAATATGAGAAAAAGTTTAACCAGAAAAACAAAGGTAACAAAAACTAGCATTCCACATGTTCAGGAAATGGCAAGAAAAACTGTAACAGTTTTGATTACTGAAGGACAAAATATAGGTCCTTGAAAAGCTATAACCTTAAATTCTTTTCTCACATCTATGTAGCTCAAACTCACCTAGGTGGTACAAGGAGTCATAAGACATAAAATTATGGATATCTAGGCACTTAGGACTCTCAGACACTGAGATATATAAAGATAAATATTCTCAGGAGAACATTTTCTTTAAAAGTGTTAAAAATTTGCACATCTATTTTCAAGGACTATCAGCAGCAAAAAATTAAAAAAAAAATCAAACCCACAAGAAAATTATCCATCTTGAACAAGAAACAGTCAAAAAAGATATCCCTTCCTCTATCAGATACAGTTTTTAATGCAGATTACTATATCTTAAAGTCAGAAAAAGGTAATATATAAAATATCTTCACGTAACACATATTGGTGAAAGATTATTTGAGAAGAAAAGATGATTGCTTTAGTAAAAATTCAAGATTAAAAAATGATACTTGATATCAAGTTATAAGTAGCTTCAGAGAGTGATAATCAATTGTGAATAAACAATAGGACTTATCTAGAATATGGCAGAGTTAAAACAACACCTGGAAAATGAAAAAAATACAGAAAAGGCATGGAAGATAAAGAAAATCTATTGTGCATTCATTCAAAGTTTCCAAAAGAGAGAGGAAGGAAAAAAAATTAGAGGCAATATTTGAAGACATAGTGGATGAGAAATTTCAGAAATGATGAAATAATTACAGATACAGGTGGTCAAAGAATTCCAAGTAGGAGATAAAGAAATGCATACAACAGGCCAGTGCCAGAGCTCACTAGGCTAATCCTCCGCCTGCGGCACTGGCACCCCGGGTTCTAGTCCCAGTTGGGGCGCTGGATACTGTCCCAGTTGCTCCTCTTCCAGTCCAGCTCTCTGCTGTGGCCTGGGAAGGCAGTGGAGGATGGCCCAAGTCCTTGGGCCCTGCACCCCATGGGAGACCAGGAGGAAGCACCTGGCTCCTGGCTTCAGATCAGCGCAGTGCACCAGCCGTAGCAACCATTTGGGAAATGAGCCAACAGAAGGAAGACCTTTTTCTCTGTCTCTCTCACTGTCTAACTCTGCCTGTCAAAAAAAAAAAAAAAAAAAAGAAAGAAAGAAAGAAAGAAAGAAAAGAAATGCATACAACATTAATTACATTAATTGCTAGTGAAACATTAGTACTTCAAAATTAAAGAAAATATCAAAAACAGTTGAAAAGCATGATTACATATAAATGGATAGCAGACTAATAGCAGTGGAAGCCAAAAGATAACCCAGAAATATATTTACTATGCTGCAAAAAGGAGAAAATAAAGCCCTTGACTTTTTCACTGGCTATATTCCTTTATCCAGTGAAAACATCTTTTAAGAACCAGGCAAATACAGGCATAGAAGGACAAACAAAACCTCCCTAAAGCAACCTATAAACACTCCATTCCTGTTAAAATGGAAATACACAACAAATGTAAGTGAGGAAATTGGATCTAATAAAATAATATAAAATGTATCAACTACTAGAAAAATAAAAATTGAATAGAAACAAAAACAAAGAAACAACTTTGGTTTTCACCTGTGTTAGATTACCTGGGACTGATCAAACCTCCCACTTATATAGGACTGGAAAACAATCCTATTACAACACTGGAACATAGGCAATGTTGATCACTGACAGAAGCAAAAAAAAAAAAAAGGGAGTTGGATGAGATAGGTCTTTCGATTGCCCTGGCTTTTCAATTGCAGGTGCTTTAGGGGCTGTGGCTGGGATACCCCTACTGATGCACAATGGTCTCACAAACATGGGGAGACAGAGCGAAGTCTGACAGGTTGAAGCAGCTCAGGAGGGTGGCTCCTTGCTGGCTTATGGTCTGCTTACTGTTCCTTAGAGCACCTGTAGCTGTGATTCAGTTCCTTCCCCCATGGTAACAGGTACATCCACTCTGTAGTGTTCGTAACAGTCCTAGAACCTCATTGCACCACCCTCAGAGAGGTGGCCAGAGCTCTCTTGCCAAATCAGAGTTCAGAATCAGCTGTGCAGCACCATCCTCCTCATCTGCCCCAGTTTCAGGGCAGGAGCTGTTCCTCACAGCTAATAAGGATCTCTCTTTGTTTCCCCACTAATAGAGCAAGACATTCTTATGAGAGCTACTCACTACTCTTGCTACCACTGTGATAATTCAAAGTTCTGTGCTTGCTTGTTTTGCTTTTCAATTATCTGTTAATTTTACATGTAGTTAACAATTCTTTATATTAAATTATTTCAAAAACAATGATGGCATCTCTGTCTCCTAATTGGACATGACCGATACAACTGGTTCTACAAGAAAATTTAATTCAAGGTAGATTAAAGATCTAAATGGGAAAGGCAAATCTAGAAAACTGCTTGAAGGTAATACAGGAGTGCATTTTCAGAAATCTGTAGTACTGAAGGATTTCTTCTATGAGTCCCTTCCAAAAACCTCACAGATTTAAGACAAGAAAACCACAAACTGCAAAAGAGAAGTCGGTAAAATTTATATTAAAATCCAGAATTAGCTTCTGCTCATCAAAAAGCAGCATTATTGAAAGCACAAATCATGGACTTGGAAGAAATTTTCAAAACACATAGACATACACACATATGGCACATATTTTAAATACATAAAAGAAGGAAGGGGCCAGCGCTGTGGCGCAGCAGTTTGACGCCCTGGCCTGAAGCACCAGCATCCCATATGGGCACTGGTGAGAGACCCGGCTGCTCCACTTCCCATCCAACTCTCTGCTTTGGCCTGGGAAAGCACATGGCCCAAGTCCTTGGGTACCTGCACCCACGTGGGAGACCCGGAAGAAGCTCCTGGCTCCTGGCTTCAGATTGCGCAGCTCTGGCCATTGCGGCCAATTGGGGAGTGAACCATCAGATGGATGACCTCTCTGTTTCTCTCTCTCTGCCTTTCCTCTCTCTGCGTGACTCTGACTTTCAAATAAATAAATAAATCTTTAAAAAAAATCATTAAGGAAAAGGCTAGCAACAGAAGAGTTAAATGTCAACGGACTTGAAAAAACACTCCAAAAACAAACAGAAAATCTAAATAGCCATAACACTTAAGAAAATATAGTAAGGAAATGAAAATTAGATCCAAAACAAGACACTACAATGCAGCCAAATGGCAAAGTTGGAAAGTTCAAAATATCACCTGTTGTTCAGCATATACAACAACTGAAATGTCAACTGCTATGACCATTGTGATAAGAACTGTGGCACTGTATGGCCAGTGCCGCAGCTCGATAGGCTAATCCTCCACCTGCGGCGCCGGCACCATAAGCCGTTTCTAGTCCCGGTTGGGTGCCAGATACTGTCCCGGTTGCTCTTCTTCCAGTCCAGCTCTCTCCTGTGGCCCGAGAAAGCAGTGGAGGATGGCCCAAATGCTTGGGCCCTGCACCCGCATGGGAGACCAGGGGGAAGTGCCTGGCTCCTGGCTTCGGATTGGCGCAGCACCGGCCATGGTGGCCATTTGGGGAATGAGCCAATGGAAGGAAGACCTTTCTCTCTGTCTCTCTCACTGTCTAACTCTGTCTGTCAAAAAAAAAAAAAAAAAAAAAAGAACTGTGGCACTGTCATACACACTGAACATGCACATCACATCCCCCTTCAATTTAGTTAATCCATTTCTAGGTATATACTCTAGAGAAGCTTTGTGTGGCAGGACACATATGTAAAATTATTCACAATAGCATCATTAATCATAGTCAAATAACTTCAATCCCAAAACTTAAGAGCATTTAACTAGCTTAGTATTTCTCAATGGAGCTATAGAAAGCCAAGAAAACTTAACTATACGTTGAACTATGAATGAGTAATATTGATGAAAAGAAGCAGGGGCTGGTGCTGTGGCAAAGTAGGTAACGTTACTGCCTATGTGTCCCAGCTGCTCCAGTTCTGATCTAGCTCCCTTATAATGGTCTGGGAAAACTAAGAGAAGATAGCCCAAATGTTTGGGCCCCTGCCACCCACGTGGGAGACTTGGAAGAAGCTCCTGGCTCCTGGCTTCAGCCATCTGGGAGTGAACAAGCAGATGGAAGATTCTCTCTCTCTCTCTTCCTCTCTCTCTCTCTCTCTCTCTCTCATCTCCCTTTCTCTGTAACTCTGACTTTCAAATAATTCTTAAAAAATGGAATGGATAGGGTTGATTTAATTTATAAAAACTTAAGAGAATGAGGAAAAAAACTGAAAATGACTAAAATGTGTTAGAATTGTACATATGGTAGAAAATAGATAACAGATTCATACATAGATAGATGTTAGATAGATAATAGATAATTAACATGACATCTATGTGACAAGGAAAGGAATGCAATAGTGTAGGATGCCTAGGTATGGTAGTTTAAGGAAGTGGTTTATGATATTGTCAATATTTTGACCTGGATATTTTATGCATATTCATTTAAAGTTATACATGCTTTAAAATTTGTTGATTTATAGTTAACTGATAAACCACAATTGTGTGCATTTACAGGGTGCCATGTAATACAATGATGTATGCAAACATGGTTAAATAAAGTTTAGTAACATTTAACATATCTCACCACATTTACTTATTTTTTAAGGGCAGAACATTTAAAATTCACTGAAGCTATTTTCTATGTGCAAAGCAACACATTGTAAGACTTATGTCTATTTATTGGAAAGCTTTTACCTATTGATCAATAACTCCCCATTCCCTTCCTCCACACCAAATTCTAACGTTTTATTCCTTGAGCCCAACTTTTTTAGATTCCATATAGAAGTGAAGTCATTTGGCATTTGTCTTCCTGTGCCTGCCTTATTTGACTTAGTATAACATACTCCAGGTTCATCCATGCTGTGACAAATGGCAAGATTTCCTTATCTTTTAGGATTAATAGTATTCTACTTGGTATACATACCACACTTTATCTACTCACCTGTTGTTAGACACTTCAGTTGGTTCCCTATCTTGAATATTGTGAATGAACTTTGGGACTTATATGGTCTTAACATAACAACTTTAATTTGATTAGTTATCTACCCAGAAGTAGGATTATGATATTAAATAATAGCTCTAATTTTAATTTTTGGAAGAGACTCCATACAGAAATGGCTACACTACCTGCATTCCCAGCAGCAAGGTACAAGAATTACCCTCTCTGTGGATTCTCACAACACTTGTTACATTTCAACGTTTTTGCAAAAGTGATTCTAATTGGTTGTGAGGTATGGTATGTCGTTGTGATTTTCATTTGTATTTCCTTAACGATTAATTTTGTTGAGTGCTTATTTAGGTACCTGTTTGTTTTTATGCACCTTTCTCTAAAGAAAAAAATATCCCTAGGTCTCTGAAAACTATAAAAATGTTTTCTGTTACAGTGGTTTTCAGAGTACCACTGGTTTTACAATAGTGACCAAGGCAAAGGTTGTGATTTTTCATCTATAACTAGGAAACTGAGGTTCAGGAGTAAAAGGATTTGCTCTAAGCCACAAAACAGGCAATGTTGCTTCTTACATAGCGAGGGTCTATCCCCAAGAAATGACACCTGCCCAGAAACCTAGAGTCTTAGGAATATTGAATCAACTAAGTGGTGGGAGGGATTTTTCTCATCATTTTAAGTTTAAAATGAAAGAGAGGAAGGGAAGGAGGTAAAGGAATAGAAATCGAGGAGGAGGAATGAGGGAGGAGAAAGAGCGAGACAGTGGAGGATGAGAGTTAGGGAAGAAAGGAAGGAAGGAAGGAAGGAAGGAAGGAAGGAAGGAAGGAAGGAAGGAAGGGAGGGAGGGAGGGAGGGAGGGAGGAAGAAAGGAAGGAAGGAAAGAGGGGAGAGGACAGAGCTGAGAGGGACAGAGAGAAAGAGAGAGAACAGAGAGAGAAATTCCAACATTTCTTTCTTTACTTCTTTACTTTCAAATTCTTGATTCTTGTTTGATTGACACCCAACAATGGAAAATGATTCTTTCTCCTTATAGTGTTGTAGAGTTGTCTCCTACAAGCGCTGTGTAAATTGTTGAAAATAAAGCCTGAAACTTCTCTGTAAACATACAGGAAATCAATGGAAGATTCATTAAAGCACAGTATCCAAGGTAATCATAATTTATTTTCTAAAGTATTCCGAGTAACAGGAAACTTTTCAATAATCTTTGCTGTGCTTAAGCTAATAATGCCATTAATTAGTTTCCTTGAGAGACTTCCTGGGTATTTTATAAACGATTTCTTTTTCACACTCCTGGGAAAGAAGTCATCATGCATTCAAATTGCAATCAATGCAGGCAACTCTATGGAAAGTGATTGTCTTCTCCACTTGAAGTGCTTCATTTATTTCATGTTCTTAATGCATTTATCTCTACCACAAAGAGGGAGGCACAGGAGGGGGAAACATCTCAGGGAAGTCCTCAGCTAGATGGATCAGAGGGGATTTTGGCATAATAAATGTGGTGAAGGCAAACGCCAGACACAGCAGAGTATGTGTCCCGATTTGCAAATCAACTATGATAATAAATGGTTGACCTTGAGAATGCTGAACACGCTCAGTCATAAAGTTGCTTAGATGTCCCAAATGACGCTCAAAGGCAGTTTCTCAAGACTAAGTTCAAAAACATCTTTCATGAGCCAAACACATGAAGGTATTTGCATATTTCTTTTTAACGTATTTAGATAGCTCTTATTTTGTGAAAATTTAAGGCTCCTTGTGGCAAAACTGTATGCTATGATCTTATAATAAAATGAATGTAAAATTAATTCATTCACTCTAAAGTAGACAGAAAGAACTGCAATATTTATTTGTGTTATCTGACACATGACAATCCAATGATACTGGTAATGATAATGGACCACAATATTAACATTTATTGGCTACTTGCTCAGGTATTTAGGCTAAATGACACATATGTTATCTTATTTAATCCTCACAGAAGCCTTATAGAATAAGGGGAATTACATCAAATTATATCTGTAACGAAACAGAGGTCAAGCAAGACTAAACTACCTGTTTAGATTGACAGTAGTGGGAGGGTGGGCAAGAATAGAAATCCAGGCCTATCTGATTCCAACAAACTTCCTTGTTTTTCTATAAACCCATAGCCTCTTACAATTTTTGAGTGTAAAATATCTCCTGAAACAGCATCAGGTACCGGAAGTTCAATGTGAAATTCCTTTGTTGCGTTCAAGTACCATCAAAAATATAAGAGGAGTGAGAGCTTAGAATGATAATGAAGGTCCCACATTAGAGTGCCTGAGTCCAACTTCTGGATCTGGCTCATGACTCCAGCTTCCTGCTAATGCAGACCCTGAGAGGCAGCAGCAATGGTCCAAGCAGTTGAGCTCCTGCCAGCCACATGGGAAACCAGGATTGAGTTCTTGGCTCCTAGATCCAGTTCTGGCCCTGCTTCAACTATTGGCAGCATTTGGGGAGTGAACCAGTATAGGAGCTTACTGTCTGTCTGTCTCTCACTCTCCCTTCCTGTCTGTATCGCAAATAAAAATAAATAATTAAAGAGCACAAATATGTTATAGTCAAAGGTTTAATGCTCCACTAAATATGCTATCTCAAAAATTTAAAAAGAAAGAAAGAGAGGAAGGGAGGGATGGAGAGGAGGGGATGAAAAAGAGAAAGGGGATGTATTAGGAATCTGTTCACTTTGTATTAATATCACATTAACATGAGAAAAAAGAACACAAATATAAAATGTGTGTGCAAAGTGTGTGTGCAAAGTGCCATGTGAATAAAAGGAAGATTGTGTTGAGTCTGGTGGGAGTCATAGGGAAACTCAGTAGAGGAGGGAGAGACTGGCACTGGGCCCTGGAAGGATGGACAGGACTTTGCAGACTGAGCAGGGAGCAGGATACTAAAAAGAAAAGTAAAACCCAAAACAAATGGATGAAAGCAGTAGAGACAAGATTAAAAGGACACACTGTGGAGCCAGCGCTGTGGCATAGCGGGTAAAGCCGCCTCCTAGCAGTGCAGGCATCCCATATGGGCGCCGGTTTGAGTCCTGGCTGCTCTACTTCCTATCCAACTCTCTGCTATGGCCTGGGAAAGCAGCAGCAGATGGCCCAAGTCCTTGGGCTGCTGCACCTGCATGGGAGACCCAGAAGAACCTTCTGGCTCCTGGATTCAGATCGGCACAGCTCCAGCCCTTGCGGCCAAGTGGGGAGTGAACAAGCTGATGGAAGACCTCTCTCTCTCTTCTCTCTCTCTCTCTCTGCCTCTCCTTCTCTCTCTGTGTAACTCTGACTTTTGATTAAATAAATCTTTGGGGAAAAAAGGACACACTGCACAGGAAGTGTTTCTTTTTTAAGTGCATTAACCTTTAAAGGGAGAGGTTATTTGGGGCTAGAATTGTGGCATCTCATATGGGCACCAGTTCGAGTCTTGTGTACTCTATTCCCAATCCAGCTCCCTGCTAATGCACCTGGGAAAGCAGCAGGAAATGGCTCATGTGCTTGGGTCCCTGCATTCATGTGGAGAGACCTGGAAGAAACTCCTGGCTCCTGTCTGGCTTGGCCCAGCTCTGGCATTTGCAGCCATTTGGAGAGTAAATTAGTGGATGAAAGAACTGAATCTCAATCTCTCTCTCTCTCTCTCTTTCTCTCTCTCTCTCTTTCTGTCTCTCTCTCTAATTCTGCCTATCAAGTAAATAAATCTTTAAAAAAATAAATAAAGGCAAAATTTAAATAAATAAATAAAGAGGGTATTCAAAAAGGAAAACACAGAGCTGACTTAGAAGGAGCAACTGATGATACCTGCCAGTCAAAGCTACAGTCTCAGCTCCAAGATAGCAAGGATCTTGGGAATCCAGACTTTGGAAATTCAGACCCTCCAATCTCAGCACAGTTCTCCTGAAGCCACAGTTTCATTACCACAAAATCACCAGAGGATCTGTGTACATTTCATTTTGAATGTCACTGATAAATCAGAACAGTGAATTCAAAAGAAGCTTATGAGAGCTGATTGATTTCAATAATTTTGGGGTGCTCTAACCCCAATGAGGCAGCACATTTTTATAGCAGGAAACTAATCGATATATTTGGATTGGGTAGGAGTGTTGATATGCACAAAGTTCATTTTATTTTTTATTAAAATTTTTATGTGTCAAAGAACAGCATCAAGAAAGTAAAAAGACAATCTGTAGAATGATAGAAAATGTTTGCTAATCATTTATCTAATAAGGAACTTATATGCAGGACACATTTAATAAAATATTCCTAGAACACAACAATATCAGGATGAGAAATTAACAGAGGATTTTCTTTTTCCTGAGGCTGGACAACTTATTTGTAGGTTTCCTTTTGGTGGCTTGTAGTTGAAAAAAGAAGTCTCCGTGGTTGGAAGCACATTCATTCTTATTTGAGATTGCCATTGTACAATGCACACAGGCTTTGTGGAATGAAAATATTAAGATAACTACAAATAAAAACAAATAAGGCATTCCTTCTGGATATTGTCAATATTTAATAATGAAGGAAGCTGATGTCTAATGTGATGAAGCATGTGTCAACGTCCCTACACTTGATGACTCCCCTGTAGAAGGAAGGTAAACTTGGGAATGTGTGCCTTCCAAGAACTGATAAATGATGATGAAATGCAGGGTTCTAGAAAGAGCCAGCTGGTAACCCAAACCTACCAAAGGGTAGTGTCAGCTCCTTTGGCCGCAAAAGGAACGATGCTGCTCACAGTTAATCGGTCTTCAGTAGACTTTTACTTAGAAGGAGCGGGAAAAAGAGTGGGGGACCGGGAGAAGGGGGAGAGATGGTGCGCACGTTCCTTAAGGGGGAAAGCTGGCGTGCCCCCTTCCCTCTCCCACAGTCCGCTTATATCCAGAATTCAACCAATCACAATCAATCAATTACAGTCCATGCACAGAGTTCTCCAATCCAGCACTTGATCACGATCAGCTGTGGAGTCACGCAGCAGGCAGGGCATCAGCGCCATCTTGTTGTTTACCACGATCCTCGGCTAGATGGAAAATTCAATCAGCTGCTACATCCGCATTACTGCTATAAGCCAAGCCCAGCATGTGGGGGTCCCATGGCAGGCCTATCCATGGGTCCCCACAGGGTAGTTGGTTGGCAACAGAGGGAGGTGTGGTTGAAAATGACCCAGAGAGGACGCATTCACGTGTATTAATGCTGAGGTGGATGCCTCACAGGTATTTCTGCAGGAAACCTCATTCTAAAAGACTGTGGTCTGAGGCTTGAAGAGGAGAAACGGCTGCCTCACATGTGACAACAGCATTAATGCCGGCAATCCCAAGCATTCATTGTGTACTTACTACTTTCAGATTACTGAGCTAAAAGATTTGACCCATTTTCTCACTCTTCACCACAATCTTGTGAGAAGGTCCAGTTGCTTCCACTTTATAGTTCAAGAAATGGAAGAAAACACGGGATATAAGATTTGCCCATGGTCACACAACTAGTAAGTATTATGTTTGCACACAGGTGTGTCTGGTTTAAAAAGTCCACCATCTTTCCTCAATACCAGCACAACCACAGGGCATCCAGTCACATCCCTTTGTTCATCTGCAGTCTTCTACAGATGATGTTAGTGAGACTGTGAGTCACTCATAAATTTTCAAGAAAAAAAAACATAAAGAAGAGAAACCCTTTAAGGTGAATAATTACATACAACAAGATTTCTAAGATTTACAAATGAGATTATTGAACTAACATTTGATTTCAAAAATGCACCCTTCAGCCAAGATGAAATAAGCATACTTTTGTTGATGCAGTTGTTTTCATTGATTTATCAAGAGATGGATGGGTAATTGGATTTCTCTAGTCTGTCATTTATAGTCCCACACAAATAAGCACAGAAACATTTATATGCAATTTACAAGGATATTGACTATACATTTCCAAAATTATCTTCAAAACAGACCTCCACAACCACGTACCAAGTTCTCCATTTCCCCAGTTACAACAACAAAATCTATTGTTTTACAGTCATCTAACACAGGTGCCTTTATGGAGGATAGAATGGTTTCAAGGAAGTACAGTGGTTTGAGTCCATGCTGGCTCTGTTTGAATTCCAAATTCTGCACTTATGAGTCACATAGCCTCAGAAGATTTCTTTAATAATCTTTAAACCATGGTTCCCTGCACCGTAAATTCAGTATTTGTGTTAGCTCAGAGCATTGCTGTAAGGATTCAAACCAATCACAAAGCAAAGGGCGGAGCGGGCACTACTGCCCTACATAGATGTCCTTCTTGTCCACATTATTTCTGCTGTTTCATGCAATCAAGAGTTGCAGGACACAGGTTTCTGTTTTGCTATCAATATATCAGTAAATACCACAAAGTATCTTCTTACCAGATTCTGAGCCATTGCTGTAGTTGCTAATATTTTAGTTTTAGTTCTTTAAAATCTGGATTTGCTAATGTGATCACCTTGAATGGTATATTTGTTTTCATAGCAGTTAGATCATGCAAAGAATCTCCAAGCCGGTTTATAAAGCATTAAATCTTTCCAACCACTCTTGCACATCCATTTCCTGTTACTGCACATTCTCACCTAACCTTTAGATACTTACATTTACCTGAGATGCTACTTATTTGTGGCAACTCACCAAGGCCTCCCCATCTCTATGCCTTAAATGACATTTATTCTTTCACATTTCCAACACCAAATCAAAATTCTTTAAATATATCTGATTCCAATAAAGCCTTAGAGCAAAAGACATTTGGTTTAAAAATTCAGACTAAGTGCCTCTGGTGGATTTAGTCTCACTCTTCTACCAATGCCACTGTAATTTTTAACATATTATTTGAGATAAACTAAATATATACACTGGGTCAGGCATTTGGAATAGGAGTTGTGATGCTGGTTTTTAATCCAATATTGGAGTGCCGGGGTTCAAGGGGTTCAATCTGCTTCTCCACTCCTCATTCTGGCTCCTTGCTAATGCATACCTTGGGAGACAGCAGGTGATGGGTTAAGTAGTTGAGTCCCTGCTAACCTTGTGGAAGATGTGGGCTGAGTTCCTAGCTCCCAGTTTTGGCTTGGCCCAGTCTCACCACTGCAAGTATCTAGGCAGTGAACCAGAAGATGGGAACCTTCTGTGTTTCTGTCTCTCTGAATGTCTCTTTGGCTCTGAAATACATTTTTTATTTATTTATTTTTATTTGACAGGTAGAGTTAGAGAGAGAGAGAGAGAGAAAGAGAGAAAGGTCTTCCCTCCGTTGGTTCACTCCCCAAATGGCTGCTATGTCCGGTGCTATGCCAATCTGAAGCCAGCAGCCAGGTGCTTCTTCCTGGTCTCCCATGCGGGTGCAGGGCCCAAGCACTTGGGCCATCCTCCACTGCACTCCCTGGCCACAGCAGAGAGCTGGACTGGAAGAGGGGCAGCCCGGACTAGCACCCGGTGCCCATATGGGATGCCGGCACCGCAGGCAGAGGATTAGCCAAGTGAGCGACGGCGCTGGCCCCTGAAATACAACTTTAAAAAATCTGTATCTAATGGTAGAATTTTCCTATTTTAGCGGGTAAGCAATACTTTCCTTATATCCTTAAAATGAAAACTGGTTGATATATCTTATATATAAGAGCCTTGGGTAATGTAAAGAGATGTGGAGAGAGCAAAGCATAGGATGGCAATGAATCACGCTGAGTGTTAAATTGAATGTGTCTATTGGAACAGATAATCTGAACTTACCATCACATCACTTCAACACTACGTGGAGAAAACAAATACTGCTGAGGCATGTGAGCAAATCCATCCTGCAGAATGTCCCTCTCCCAAGAAATTCTGTGCACTCTTCCTACAGGGTCTTCAAAGATAAACTCTGTTTTCCCCAGGTAAACAGGCTTTTTGTCAGTATTATATCTGTCATATTTGACTCTGTGCTGCCACTCAGTAGCCTGGCAAAAGGCAGCTGAAGATTATAATTTTCCATTTGCACAAAGTCTAAAATTATGAACTCTGTGGATACCAGTGACACAATGATTAACCCTCACGTCTATACAGCCTGACACCTGCAATTCATCGTTTGAGGGTTTGGCAATCTGTTAATGGCCTTCATTCCATCTGGAATGCGTCAGCTTATTTCTGAAGGCAGAAAACAAACAAACATAGTTTTCTAATGTTCTATTGCCAGCATGAAAGGAAGCTGATGGTGTCATTTCTTCAGCTGCAAGTTTGCATATATATTTCAGTCCTGTGCTCTAGTTGCTACTACATGTTGATCTCAACACCATGGATAAATTTCTCCAAGCTCTTGAGATTAAACTCGGTGGTTAGACTAACAACTTTAAATGGTTTAAAAAATATATATCCAGACAGGTTCCACATATTTGAAGAACAATCCTCTCTCTCAGAGCACACTAAGTTCTGCATAGTAGGAATGTGCCAACACACCTTCCCTATAGCAGGACTCATTGTGCCTGAAGTACCATTGTTGCATTCATTTTAACTTATTCCATGCTTTCTCCCATTGGGAAAAAAATACCTTCCTCATTCTTGCTTCTGCCCTTTCACAAAGACTAATCTTTCCTACCTTGCAGGTTCCCCAGATCTCTTAGTTAACCACAATCATAGGAGAGCCTTCCAGTCCAGATGTGCCCCCATGTTGCCTGAGCACCAGCTCAAGTGTAAGTAACTATCTGGACTTGGCACATAGGTCAGCCTTAAATGGAGGAAAATTCAAACGGGTGACTCTGAGTCACATTATGAAATCTCTCCACTGCCATTTTCTACTCTCTGGTATCTTACATTTTAAAATTATTTTTAGAGAGGGGGTAGGGGCTCCCATTTGTTGGTTCTCTCCCCAAATGCCCACAGGAGCTGTGGCTGGGTCAAGCTAAAGCCAAAGAACCAAGACCTAAATACTGCTCACCCATGAGAGTGGCAGGAACTCAATTACTTGAACTGTCACTGCTGCCTCCCAGGGTCTTCACTGGCAAGAAGTTGGCATTAGGAGCCAGAACTGGAATCCAATCTAGGCTCTCCAATGTGGGTTGCAGGTGTTTCAACCACTACATTAAACACCAGCTCTGGATCTCTCACTCTTGGTATATTTTATTTTGTATTTTTTAGCCCAGTTTCTAATCTCCTATAACATCAAAATATTATGACAAGTAAAATAGTCTTCATTTATAGACTGCATTCACTTGCATAATTTTGTCATCATCAACAGCAAGAATACTAACATTAAATCGATACTTAGTAAGTGTCAAGGATCAGGCATTTGACTCAGTGGTTAAGCTGCCAGTTTGGATGCCACATTCACAAATCAAGTTCTTCAATTCTCCAGTCACAACAAAATCTATTGATTGTTTTACATTCATCCAACAGAGGCGCTGTTGCATGAAGGCTGAATGATTTAAAGGACCTGTAGTGATTTGGGTTCTAACAGAGCTCAGTGTGAAGCCCAAATTCCCACTTACGAGTCATAATGGCCTCAGACAATGTCCTTAATATTCTTTAAAACGTGGTTTTATCCATGTTAAAAAAGGATCCGTGTGAGATCAGAGAAATCATTGTAATGAATCAATCCAGTGACAAAATAAACAGCCTAGTGGGTAGTGTTGCCCCATGCATCTCCTTCTCTTCCACATTAGTCAAAATCTGCAGGATATACGTTTCTGTTTTGATATTGACATATCTCAGTAAATACCACAGATTAGCAAAATTTGTCTTCTGTCTTCCTGCTAATAGGCAAAATTCTGAGCAGGTGCTGCTGTTGTCACTAGTTTTTTAGTTTTAGCTCATTAAGTCTGGGTTTTACCAATTTGATCACCTTGGACAGCATATTAGTTTTCACAGCAGTTAGATCATGCAGAGTAGCCCCAAGCTGATTTATAAAGTATAAAATATTTTCCAACCCTCTTGCATATCCATTTTCTGTTACTACACATTCTTCCCTGGCTGGAAATTTCCAAAAGATTATCTCCTATATTGAGCTCCAATTTTTAGAAACATACCCCTTATATCAGGCCTAAATCTCATCACTCATTCATTTTCTAGACATCAGAGATATTCTGAAGAAATACTACCCCACCAATTAAGTCTAAGCATCTTTAGTTAGAAGTTTCTAATGCTGATTAACTGTTTTTATGACTTATCTGTCCCCTGTCATATATCACATATGCAATAAACTACTGGCATATTCCCTGACTTGATTTTATCTTCATGATCTGCATCAATATTGTTTAATTTCACTGTCAGAATAATGACTAAGGGGCAGGCATTGTGGTACAACAGATTAACACCCACATCCTATTTTGGAGGATCAGTGTGATTCCCTGCTGCTCCACTTCCGATCCAGCTCCCTGATAATGCCCCTGGGAAACAACTGATAATGGCCCAACTGCTTAGGCTCCTGCCCCATGTGAGAGACCCAAAGGGAGTTCTGAACCCCTGGCTTTAGCCTGACCCAGCCCTGTCTATTGCAACCATTTGGGAAATCAACCAGCAGATGGAAAATCTAACTCTCTCTCTCCCACTCCCTCTGTCAAATAAATATTTTTTGACATTTTAAAAAGAATAATGGCTGATATGAAATTCCCCAAAGAGACTTGGGTGTTTCCACGTGGCATGCATAGCCCCTGTGTGACTCACCACTGTGTGTACTCTAACTAACTTAAGAGCAGCCAGTCCTCCTGTGTCTCTTGGGGCTACTGTGTAAGTATGTTGTAGTGGGGAATGTGATGAAATGTGAAGTAGGTGCCAAATTATGAAAGACCTTGAATTTCACAATGTAAAGTATGATTTCATTTCTGTAGGCCAGCGAATCTTAGTTTACTGGTGGTGGGCTGTAGATGCTGTGAGAAGTCTTCAAAACGATGTTTCCAGTTCCTAATGAATCTGACATTTATTGCATTGTTGCGCTTGCTACTGCAAGGAGTTCTAGTTGCTATAATAAAAGGAAATGATGAGAGGAGGATGTGTAACATAACAGTTAAGATATCAGCATCCTGGGGCCGTCGCCGTGGCTCACTTGGTTAATCCTCCGCCTGCGGCACCAGCATCCCATATGGGCTCCGGGTTCTAGTCCCAGCTGCTCCTCTTCCATTCCAGCTCTCTGCTGAGGCCCGGGAGGGCAGTGGAGGATGGCCCAAGTGCTTGGGCCCTGCACCCGCATGGGAGACCAGGAGGAAGCACCTGGCTCCTGACTTCAGAGCGGTGCAGCGCCGGCCTTAGCGGCCATTTGGGGGTTGAACCAACAGAAGGAAGACCTTTCTCTGTCTCTCTCTCTTTGTGTCTATAACTCTACCTGTCAAATAAATTAAAAAAAAAAAAAGATATCATCATCCCACATTGGAGTTCCTGGTTCGATATCCTGATTGGTTCTTGACTCCAGCTGCGCACACTGAGAGGCAGCAGGTGACAGCTCAAGTAACTGGATCCCTACTGTCCATGTAGGAGATCAGGACTGAGTTCCTTGCTCCTAGCTTTGAATCTGGCCCAGCCTCAGCCTTTGCTGGAAATGAACCCGAAAATACAGCTCTGTCTGTCAAATCAATTAATTTAAAAGAACGATAATAAATGATGAAATTTTCTTTCAGGAGGGAAGTGGCTTCCTCCTCATTCTCCTCTCATTTAGGGTCTGTCTTTGCAAACACAATAGGGGTCAGTGCAGTGGTGGACTAGGTTAATCCTCCACCTGCGGTGCCAGCATCCCTTATGGGTACCAGTTCTAGTCCCAGCTGCTCCTCTTCCAGTCCAGCTTTCTGCTGTGGCCCGGGAGGGCAGTGGAGGATGGCCCAAGTGCTTGGGTCCTGCATCCCATGGGAGACCAGGAAGAAGCACCTGGCTCCTGGCTTCAGAGCGCAGCTCTGGCCGTTGCGGCCATTTGAGGAGTGAACCAATGGAAGGAAGACCTTTCTCTCTGGCTCTTCCTCTCACTGTCTGTAACTCTACCTCACAAATAAATAAATAAAATCTTAAAATAAAAAAAAGAAAACACAATAGGCCCCAAAAGATCACTGTCCTTCGTATTTTAAAGGCAAGTTTACTGATATCCTGTAGATCAGGACTGTAAACTTACAAATCAGCTCAGTGATATCACACAGGCAAACAGCAGACAATAACTGGAACATCCATTTACCTACCAAGGACATAAGAAACGTTTTCATTA
Source organism: Sylvilagus floridanus (assembly GCA_949820135.1). Taxonomy (NCBI): domain Eukaryota; kingdom Metazoa; phylum Chordata; class Mammalia; order Lagomorpha; family Leporidae; genus Sylvilagus; species Sylvilagus floridanus. The sequence continues at coordinate 12,362,837 of OX463235.1, forward strand.
TTCCTTTACTACTACATTTCTGTGAAGTTCTGTCCAGAGATTTCTGTGAAGTTCTGTCCAGAGATTATTCTCTTATGTGTCACTTATATGCATGTCAATCTGGCTGTATTTCTCAAAATTAAATCTCTCTCTCTCTCTCTCTCTCTCTCTCTCTCTCTCTTTCTCTCCCTCCTATTAGTAAAAAGAGATATTTGGTTGTAGGATTGCATCGTTTACCCAAGTTACAGTGTACTGTGTATACTGTCAACGCTGAGCTGAGTGGGTTATGTAATGCTATCGGGGTACAACATACTATGAGAAAGAGAAAAACAGTACTGCATATCTTTTCATACAAGTTCTCCAAGACATTTCCTTATTCATAAAAAATAATACACAGCAACCCATTTCTAAGGAGTGACACTTTGAACAATTTTAGGGATGCTTTAAGATAATGTAATGTAGTTATGGTTATTTCACTAGTGATACCATTGTGATTTCTGCCTGTGGTGCTGCTTAAAATGTTTGCTACCTTCAATGGTGCTGAGAAAACAAACGGGGTTAAGAATGTACTGCCCTCAAAAGTGGCAGACCCAGAGCAGAAATGCTCACACAACTTCAGGAAGCAGCCCTCACATTATTACGTATGTGTGTGGATTCCTTGGAGGGCAGCTGCAAACGTAGTGAGCGGGATGAGGCTGCTGTAGGGCATCACTTGCAGATGAGACACGATGAGGTCAAAGGAGACAAACCAGGAATTCCAAGAGCCTGCTTCAGGCCCGTGGATGGGGCCACTGCAGTGGTAGGGGAGATGTAAAGGAGGAAAGAGATTCGAGAGGGATTTAGGAGGCAGAAATGGGCAAACAAGGAGGAGCAGCTGCTTTGTGAGTTTTGAATCTGAATGAGGAAAGGACAGACCATTTTCTAAAGTATGAAATTTTCAATGGGTGTTCTACGTAGGTTCTGGATGGATAGCTCTGACATGATCTACAAAGGATGGCAGGGCGGCACCCCAAAGGCAGCTGGAGGGTCACGTGTGGGGCAGGTCAGGCACACAGTGGTGCATTTCCAAGGCAGCCACGTCCACGTTTTAAGACTTTGAAGTTGCTACAGCCACAGAGTAACATTAAATGAAAGAAGTGGCCAAGAAACAGCCATAGCCATAGCTGTGAAGAGGAGCTCATGGATTAGGGCGAGAGGAAGCCTCTGGGGAGAATCCAGACAGTTGTCTCCTGGAGACCAGAGAAGGAAAGCTCCAGAAGATCACCAGTGTCCAACACAATGGAATAAAAATGAACACTCACTAAAAAAAAGAGAGCTCTTTGCTTTTCTAATTCTAATTGCTTCTTTTCAGAGTTCGCCTAATCCTAGTATATATGTGTTTCATAGCGTCTTAATGCATTTTAGCTATTTTAAAAAATATGAGGTGATAGTTCTTATTTGTTTGGGAATCAGCTTTATGGCATAATTTCATCACCTGGATCATTCTTGCTTTGATCTCTTTTCCTTATAATAACTTGCAATAACTTTGAATGGGGATTGGCCAAGATCTATCTGTTCTCTCCACCTCTTCTCCTCCTTCTCTGGGACTTTTAGGGAGGAGGAGGTGTCAGGAAGTTTTTTCTACTAACTTTGTAACTCTAGAGCTCCCCCTCCTGTCATTTTTGCAAAACAATAAACAAGGAAATAATTTTTTTAAAGCTTTTATTTAAAGAATATAAATTTCCAAAGTACAGCTTATGGATTACAATGGCTCCCCCCCCCCATAACTTCCCTCCCACCTGCACCCCTCCCATCTCCCGCTCCCTCTCCCCTTGCATTCACATCAAGATTCATTTTCAATTCTCTTTATGTACAGAAGATCAGTTTAGTATATATTACGTAAAGATTTCAACAGTTTGCACCCACCTAGCGACACAAAGTGAAAAATACTAAATTTTTAAAAGCACATCCATTTTGCTAATGCTGCTGCTTTGGTACCCCCCACACACCTTTTTAATTTTTATCATTCATTTTTCTTTCTTCAATGACAGCTATTTGACATATATGGTTGGTTCCCAACAGTCTCCCATTGGTGTGGGTCTTTGCCCTGGATGGCAGTTTCTTCTGATCAGTTCTGAGAGCCCACAGGGTCCAGCCTACTCCAGCACTTTCAGATCTCACTGTGAAGCCCTTGCCGCTGTCCGTGAAATGGTTTGGTCATGCTTAAGGGTGGCCCGCCAGCCTCCAACGAGAGCTGGCTGGCAATCTGAAGGTGCTACCCAGTGTTAAGACTCCTGCATTGGCACTGGGTACATGAAGATTTTGCAATGTCATCCTTAACCTGTCTTTATTTATTTATTTATTTATTTATTTATTTATTTTTTGACAAGCAGAGTGGACAATGAGAGAGAGAGAAAGATCTTCCTTTTTGCCATTGGTTCACCCTCCAATGGCCGCCGCAGCCGGCACACCGTGCTGATCCGATAGCAGGAGCCAGGTACTTATCCTGGTCTTTATTTTTTAAAAATCATGTTTTCAGTGTCTTACTACTGAATAAACTTGACACTACAATGCATATTGTATGTTTCATGACCTCACACAAGCCTGAAAGTAAATATCCAGCCCAGTTTAGCAAATTCACAGGTCTGTCTTACAAGTTTTATTACAGTTATGGGTACAAGAGTCAGACTTTCATAGGCAGTATTTTGTATCTTGACTTTAAGAATATACATAGGTATGGAGTGAGTGAGTGGCCTGGTGGTTAAAGTGCCCCTCTCACATTGAAGTACATGGTTTCAATACCCACCTCTGGTTTTCGACCATGTTTCTATGGCTCAGGTGATTAGATCCTTGCTACCCATTTGGGAGACCTCACTGCTGACTGTAGCCTTAGTCTGGCCTTTGTTCCCGAAGGCAGCTTTGGAGTATATCACCTCCATCATCTGTGTGTTTGTCTCTCTACCTCTCAAATAAGTAATAGAAATTTTAGAAAGAATATACACAAATAAACAAAATTCTGTTGTTAAATAAAAGGAGAGCTATCAGACTGCAGAGGTAAATAGAATTAAAGGGAAGGAGATCCTTGCTTTAGAATGAAGGGAATATCAACATCTTTTTAATATGGAGAAGAATTAGGACAGATGAGATAGAGAAAAGCAACCACCATGTAAAGAATATAATCTGAAAGAAAAAATCCTGAGAACAAAGGTTTTTTATAAAAGGGTTAGATCTGAAATATACATACACAAACACGTGTGCACAGACCCACAGACAAATGAATCCATAATTTTGATGAAAATGTTTAGCACTTTGGTTGTGATGAAAGTATCCTAGTTGTGAGCATATGTCCAATTCATTATGATGTATACTTTAAATGCATGCAATTATTTATATAGTGATCATACCACAATAAAGCAAACAAAGATAACAAAACAAGAATGGCTCCTCCTTTGTTACACCAAATTATCATCAAGCATTTGTTTGAAGAACTTCAGTAATGGAGAGCCAATTACTACAGATGAGACTCACAGAAAGATCTTCATTTTGCTGATTGGAAGACTTTTATTTCCTGCATTTTTATGCATAAGTATTACCTCTGTTTTCTCAATGTCAAACACGGAGAAAAAAATAATTCAAGTCTCCATAATGCTTTGCTTACAGAAATGTGAAGTTTGGGAAGAGAGAGAGAGGTTGGAGGTCAGTTCCCTTTGGTCCAGAACCAATGGCACATCTGGGTGAGGGGCCCTATTCTGCATGTAAATGAGCTGTACTAGAGGAAGAAAGTACACAGGATGTAAGGGGTGGTGGAGGTGGAGAGCCAGTGTTGACTGATGCTAGCTGAGCTCTGCTGATCATTCCGATAAAATAGGATATTACTCTGCACTGTTTGTCGGAGCCCAGGATCTGTTTTATGAGAATTGGAAGCCTAAGCCTCAGGGCAACTTGGTCGGTTCTACCCGAGTCATTTGGGCTGCAGCCAAGTCCAGCTCTTAGGAACATGTCAGCATGGCAGAGCCTACAGTTAATATTCTTTCTTCTGTTCATTAAGCATTGTATTAAGTCACAAAAGCCTTAACCTTTAGGGAGTAAACAGAGTAAATAAATGAACAGATTGGGCTTTTATTAAACAAAAAAATTGCATCACTCAGCTGAATAAACACCAGTTTATACTCACTAATGAGAAAACATTTCAGGCCAAGGAATGCATTTTGATTACATGGAAATTCTACCTGGTCCATTAACATCAATGTCTTGGAAAATATAGAGATTCTACATCTTACCAGACTCAGGGGATCTTAGCTCTCTATTCTAAAACAAACACTGATTCCAGAGAGTGATTTATGGGAGAGAGGGAATTTAATCATGGGTCCGTGGAGTTTGATTGAATTTATTATCTGAGATACCTCCCTATGCTCTAAATACACAGCCATGAGAAAAGAAAAAAATAGACAACCCAAAAGATAACTGGGCTAAAATCAAGAAGACAAGTACACAGAACGAAAGCACAGCTGAACCACTGTCCAGGAAGTCTGATAGAACCACAGCAGAAAGTGGGCGGCACCGTGGCTCAACAGGCTAATCCTCCGCCTTGTGGCGCCGGCACAACGGGTTCTAGTCCCGGTCGGGGCGCTGGATTCTGTCCCGGTTGCCCCTCTTCCAGGCCAGCCCTCTGCTGTGGCCCTGGAGTGCAGTGGAGGATGGCCCAAGTGCTTGAGCCCTGCACCCCATGGGAGACCAGGAAAAGCACCTGGCACCTGGCTCCTGCTATCGGATGAGCATGGTGCGCCGGCCGCGGCGGCCATTGGAGGGTGAACCAATGGCAAAGGAAGACCTTTCTCTCTGTCTCTCTCTCACTGTCCACTCTGCCTGTCAAAAAAAAAAAAAAAAAAAAGAACCAAGGCAGAAAGTGGTAGCTGAGGGTTAAGCTTTAGAAGTAAAATAAACAAGAGAATACGCTCTTGAACCACAAAGAAGAAATTCCATACACCTGGGAATTAAGGTGGGGATGAAAAGCAGGAGCACTAAGAACCAGGGATGTTAATATCAAGAATGGGTTTGTTAATTTTTATTTTATGTCACAAGGATGTTGGGGTTATTGTCATTGCAATAGAACCTACCTTATTTGAACTAGAACCTATACCTGAGGTGACTTAACATTTGCCATTTAAGACTTAACATCTTCCCAAACTAAAAGCAAGGTAAGTGACACTGACCACTGCTCAGAGTTCCAGTTCCTGAGGAGCCATGGGCCTTCGGAGATGACCGGCAGAGACTCATCAGGAGACACTGAAACACGATGCCTCCTGACGAGGTGAAAAGAGCTACTATATCCCTAATATCAACCTCAGCACAGACATGTCCATCTGCATTGTAATGAATCTTTATAGACTGTGGATCAGGAAACTCCGGGCAGGGAAAAGTGAGCTAGACCAAGAAGAAAAAATGAAACCGAACAATGCTACAATAAAAAATGAGCCAGAAAACTCAAATTCCACAGCTCCTGATGAAATACTAATACTAAAATTACAACCATCAAAACCTACACCCGGAAGACTAATTGCCTCCAGATGGAAAGACAAGTTTTACAGAGTTACAAAGTAATGTTTAAGGAGAGAAAGTCAAAACAAGTTCCATTTTTCAAAAACAGATGACAAAAACAAAAATGAAAAATTTGACAGATTCTATAAGAGTGAATGAAGTATAATTTTAAAATAATTATAAAAATCTAGTCTTGAGAGTTTTGTGAATTAAAAGATGATATTTAAAATTTCACTCAGAATTAAATGGTAAGACTAAGACAAAGAATTGAAAAAGCTCCTAATAGAAATGAATGGATGACATGCAGCCACGAAGGCCTAGAAAGCTGGAAACAAGCACTGAAGTTACAGTTTGTGAAAATTTTTCAGAATGAAAGACAACAAAAACTAGAATGCCTGTTCAGCATCAAGCAGGAAAAGTAAAGGTAAATTCACATCAATACATGTTGTCCTGAAACTCCAGAAACATTTAAAAGCTGTCAGAAAGAAGTTTCCAGAATGACAAAGAAGTTCCAAAAAACACTTCTCCATAAAATCAGTGAGAACACACTTGTAAAAATGATAAAATAAACTTTTTCAGAACTCTGAAAGTTAATGAAAATCCAAGGAGCATTTAACTCAGCAATGAAAAAGAATCTGGGTAAGAACAGCAGCAGTTTCAATACTTTTGTGGGAATCTGAAAAATTTACATCCTAGCAGCCACAGAAGCCATGAAAGCAGAAGCCAGCAGCCACTCGAAGAGTATGAAGTTTCCAAAATCCTGAACTGGCAAATTGTCTACTCTTTGACTCGTTCCATTGTAGGACTAGGTTTTATTTAACCTGACTCAGAATCTCCTGTGGACAAAGCCTTATCCCTAGGTAGTCTGTTGTAACAATCATTAGCAATCAAGCAGCAATATCAGTTGAGGCAAACAAACTTCAAAAGAAAATGTGAGGAAAAAGATGTGCATAGTGTACTTGGAAATTGTCATCGTATTCACAGGGTTGTAGAATGCTATGAACATATGCATGGCTGTGCACAAGTAGAAGAAAGACCAGAGAATTTCTTAGTCTCTCACCTCTCACCTCTCACCAACATTGTGTCCTACAAAAAGCAAGAAGTGATGGGAGTCAAAAATGCATAGTTCAAATAATTATTCACAGAAAGTCACCAAAAACTCCCTAGAGAAAACAACATTTTCCTGATAGTGAGTATCAGGAACAAACAACAACAACAACAAAAAACTTCTGTTGGTAATAGTGAAATAAATGTTCATAGTTGCTACACTGCAATTTGGATGGAATACACACAAAGAAACTAGAAATTAAGTCCTAAAAGGGGGCAGGGTTGTAGGGGAGAGGCACAGCATTAAACTCAAATCTTCCCCAGGGAACACAGATATTGGATTTAACAGAAAAACACTTGAAGTCAATCTTCATAAATATGTTAAAAGAGCTACAGGAAGCCATAACTGAATAATTAAATGAAGTTATGGGAACAATGTCTTAAAATTAGAAAACCCTCCGCTTAGCGGCGCCGGCACACCGGGTGCTAGTCCCGGTCGGGGCACCGGATTCTGTCCCGGTTGCCCCTCTTCCAGGCCAGCTCTCTGCTGTGGCCAGGGAGTGCAGTGGAGGATGGCCCAAGTGCTTGGGCCCTGCACCCCATGGGAGACCAGGAGAAGCACCTGACTCTCGCTTTCAGATCAGCGCAGTGCGCCGGCCGCAGCGCACTGGCAGCGGTGGCCATTGGAGGGTGAACCAATGGCCAAAAGGAAGACCTTTCTCTCTGTCTCTCTCTCTCACTGTCCACTCTGCCTGTCAAAAAATAAAAAATTAAAAAAAAATTAGAAAACAAGATTCATATCGAAGTTACCAAAAAACTAATAGAAAAATCTGTCATTAAAATGTGCAATGAACTTGAAGACAGGTCAATGGTGATTATATAAGAACAGAAATATAAAAGATGAATAAAAATGAGCAGAGCCTCAGAAAATTGTAGGATATCATCAGTCAGAGTGATATATTTACAATGAAAGTCTTGGAAAGACAGGAAAGAAAATGAGCAAAAAGAATATTTGAAGAAATGGTGGTTGCAAATTCCCCAAACAATGTAAAAATTGATTTCTCAGTGAAAGTCAATGAACTCTAAATAAGATAAATACAAGATGATGCTGACATAGACATATCTCAATGAAACAGTCAAGCGGTGGGAATTTGACATAGCAATTAGGTTTCCACTAAGGACATCCACATCCCATTTAGGATTGCCAGACTCAAGTCCTGGCTACTCTTTTTCTAATCCAGCTTCCTACTAATTCATACCCTGAAAGGCAGCAAATGATGGCTAAGTACTTGTATCCTTGCCACCCCTGTGAGAGAACTGGATGGAGTTTCAGGTTCCTGGCTTTGGACTGGCACAGCCATGGCTGTAACAGCATTTAAGAAAATGACCCAGCAGTTTGGAGGATCTCCATCTGTCTGTCTCTCTGTTTCTCTGCCTTTCAAATAAAAATAAAACTAAGCAAACAAAAATTGAAATAAAGAAACCCTAAGGCAAATACAAAGTAAAATTTATGAAAATTTCAAGAAAAAATCACCACACACAATGGATTCTCAGTAAGATTACCAACATACTTTTCATCAGAAATATAGAGACCAGGATGGACATGGATGGCATATTCCAAAGACAGTCAACAAAGCATTCCATATTTAGCAAAAATGATCTTTCAAAATTGAGGGAGAAATCATGAGACAGAAAGGAAGAAAGTGATAAGAGAGAAAGACTATTCATCAGTTGCAGTCATGCTCTACAAGATATAAAAAAATGGAATTTTACCATTTGCATCAATATGGATGCAAATGGAGTATATCATGTTGAATGAAATAAGGTAGACACACAAAGACAAATACCACAGGTTCTCCCTTATATTCGGGAGCTAAGAGTAAAAAAAAGAAAGAAATAAAGAAAGAAAGAAAGAAAGAAAGAAAGAAAGAAAGAAAGAAAGAAAGAAAGACAGAAAGACCTGTGTGCATCAATTTGCTGCAAATATAATGTTTGGTCAAATACTGTTTTAGGTGCTGGTACTAAGGCATAGTAGGTTAAGTCTCTGCCTGTGGTGCTCGTTTGTGTCCTGGGTGCTCTTCTTTCTATCCAGCTCTCTCCTAATGGCCTGGGAAGGCAATGGAAGACAGCCCAAGTCCTTGGGTCCCTACACACTTGTGGGAGACCCAGAAGAAGCTCCTGGCTCCTCGCTTTGGATGGGTCCAGCTCTCGCTATTTTGGCCATTTGGGGAGTGAACCAGTGGATGTTCTCTATCTCTCCCTTTCTCTGTTTATAACTCTGCCTGTCAAATAAATAAATAAATAAATCTTAAATGAATAAAAAATTTTGTCTTAAATCTTTGTCAAATTGTTAAGAATGATATACTTGTATAATATTGATGATCCGTGATTATCTTGAAATTCACTGTATGTAAGTGAAATTGACATCTTATCATTTGATTATTGTTTACAGCTCTTATCTATATTCCTGTATTACTTTATATTCGTTGAACTCTTATTTTGGTGGGGCATTAAGCCTTTGACCATAATGTATACTGAAAATATGTTAGCTGAAAATTCTTTAAAAAGAAGAGATAATAAAAGGGTGGTAACCATTTGTCACAGCAGTTATGACACTGCTTCAACGATGCAGCCCAGATTTGTGTGAGTTCATTTCCCAGCTCTGCTTCTGATCTGGCTTCTACCTACTGTGCACCCTGAAAGGCAGTGGATGATGGCTAAAGTGCTTGATCCTCTGCCAGCCACATGGAAGACCCAGACTGAGTTCTGGTATGCTGGCTTTGGCGCGGCTCAGCTGTTGTAGCCATCTGGGGAGCGAGCCAGAGGGTGGAAGATATCTCTGTCTGTGTCTCTGTCTTTATCACTGCCTTTCTTCCTTTCAAATAAATAAGAATAAAGAGAAATTTAAAAATAATAATACTAAAGGGTGTTCTTCAGGCTGAAATGAAGAACATCAAAGAGTGCCGCAACCTACCGGAAGGAGCAAAGAGCAAGGCTGTGGCTTAAAGACACATTTCACCCTCTAAACTTCAGGTTGAAATTGAATCCCCATTATAAGATATCAAGAGGCACACAAGGCGGCACTTTAAAGATGTGATTAGGCTTCATTCCCTGAATGGGTTAACCCATTCACATCATTAATGGACCAATGGATACATGGGTTAATGGCCTATCTCAAGAGCCAGTCTTCTATAAAAACCAGTTTGCCTAGGTCTCTCACCATGTGACTTGCCCTATGCTATCCTGGGACTTGTCAGCAAGAAAGCCATCATCAGATGCAGTCCACTGACCTTGGATCAGAATTGTAAGCCAAAATAAACCTCTTTTCTTTATGAGTTACTCAGTCGGTAGTACTGCAGCAACAGAAAGTGGACCACTAGCAACAATAAAGATAAGTACATGGGTTGATATTAGGAATGTACACATTTGGGTTATTCTTGTCTTCTCTCTCATTTCAAAGGAAAGCACATAAAGCAGTAAATTTAAGACATTGACATTGATATTATGATGTGTAGTGAAGTAACTTGTATGCTAAAATTGCACAAAGGAAAAGGAAAAAATGGAAATATTTGTTAGCAAAATGTTTGTATGCCACTGAAATTAAGTCAGTATGAATTGATTTTTTTAAGTTGAGAATTTTTGGTAATTTCTAAGGCAGTCACCAAAAAATTTTAAATATGATTACACATACTTATATATAATTATAACTTGTATATATAAAAAGTTAGATATATATAAATATAATTTTTAAATGGATAATTATTGCTATGTAAATTAATAGTTGTGTGGTTTAAAAAGGGAGAATTTAAAATGGTACTTGAAAAACCTATTATAGTAAACGGGCTGTGATGGAAGAACAGGCTTAAGACTGGTTAAGTCATCAACATCCCACACTGGACTGTCTGGCTTTGATGGATGGCAATGATTCCTGCCTCTGGTTTTCTGCTAGTGCAAACTCTGGGAAGTAATGATGATAGCCTGAGGGAGTGGCTGAGAGTGGTTGAGCTCTTGTCACCCATGTGAGAGACTTAGATCAAGTTCAGAGCTTGGGGTTTCAGCCCAGCATAGCAGCTTCAGCTATTGCAGGCATTTGAAGATTGAACTAGTGGATGAAAACTCTGTCTCTCTTTCTGTCTCTCTGCCTCTCAAAATAAATGACAAATAAAGGAGTAAATGGACTTACAGCTAATGGTAGAGCTAGAAACATGCCATGGGATTCCAATTCAATCCCATCAAGGTGGCATGTACCAATGCCACCTTACTAGTCAAAGTGATCAGTTTCAGTTCATAATTGATCATCAAGATAGGATTAAGTGTCAAAGGGGTCACATAAACAAGACTAGTGTCTGCTGATACTAACTGATACAATTAAAAAGGAGAGAACAATCCAACATGGGAAGAGGATACACAGCACACTCTTAGAATGGCAGATGCCCTAAACAGCACTCTGGCCTCAGAATCAGCCCTTAAGGCATTTGGATCCGGCTAAAAGACCAATGAGAATTTCTCAGGCATGGAAAGCTAAGACACTGTGGCCAACAACAACAACAAAATGACCTAAATGAAAGATCTCTGTGAGTGAGATCCCAGTAGAAAGAACGAGCCATCAAAGAAGGAGGTGGCTTTCTCTGAAGGGAGGAGAGAACTTCCACTTTGACTATGGCCTTGTCTAAATAAGGTCATAGTTTGTGAACTCAGGAGTCTTCCATAGCCGTGGCAGCTCATAACAAGAGCCTCTAGTGATTAATGATGTCATAAATAAGAGTGTCAATTGTTAAATCAACAACAGGAGTCACTGTGCACTTACTCCCCATGTAGGATCTCTGTCCTTAATGTGTTTTACTATGCGAATTAATGGTAAAACTACTACTCAAACAGTACTCTATACTTTGTTTGTCTGTGTGGGTGCAATCTGTTGAAATCTTTACTTAGTATACACTAAGTTGATCTTCTGTATATAAAGATAATTGAAATGAATCTTGATGAAGAATGGGATGGGAGAGGGAGTGGGAGATGGGATGGTTGCAGATAGGAATGAGGTTATAGGGAGAAAAGCTGCTATAATCCAAAAGCTGTACTTTGGAAATCTATATTTTTTAAATAAAAGTTGAAAAAAAAATTAAAAGAGTAAATAAATAAAGCAATGAAAAAAACAAACAATACATAAAAATAAACAATGAGGCAAAAGCAAATTCTGTTGTTACATCTACTTTAAATGTCTAAGCATTCCAATAAAGGTAGAAATTAGGATAACGGTTTTAGAAATGATCCAAATTTATACTATATGTAAGAGACAAACTTTAAGTTCAAGGATACCAAAATATTCAAGATATATTCCAAATTTAATGTACATAAACTGTGTATTTCAAGTTTCATAACATATGACTTTTGTATGATTGTGTAAATTTTATTCCATTAAAGTTTTCATAAAAAACTATCAGAGAAATAGTGGAAATATAATTGTTGAAAAAGGGATAAAAATAAAAATTATAGCACAGTTATCCTCAATAATACTAATTTCCAGAAGATAGGGGAAATATTTTCAAGTGCTAAGGGAATATAACTATCATTTTAGAATGAGATATCAGACCATTGGTTGAACTCTTTAATTAACACAAAATTATTCTTATGTGTTTAAATTTAACTGAAAATTGATCCCTGTTAAAAATAAGAATTGGAATAAGAGAGGGAGGAGATGTACAGTTTGGAATATGCTCACTCGGACTTACCCCTAATGGTGGAGCTAGAAACATGCCATGGGACTCCAAATGCCATTAAGTTGCCATGTACCAATACATCTTACTAGTCAAAGTGATCAGTTTCAGTTCATAATTGATCATCAAGATAGGATTAAGTGTCAAAGGGATCACATAAATAAGATTAGTGTCTGCTAGTACTAATTGATAGAATTAAGAAGGAGAGAACGATCCAACATGGGAAGTGGGATACACAGCACACTCTTAGAATGGCAGATGCCCTAAACAGCACTCTGGCCTCAGAATCAGCGCTTAAGCATTTGGATCTGGCTAAAAGACCAATGAGAATTTCTCAGGCATGGAAAGCTAAGACACTGTGGCCAACAACAACAACAACAAAATGACCTAAATGAAAGATCTCTGTGAGTGACATCTCAGCAGAAAGAACGAGCCATCAAAGAAGGAGGTAGCTTTCTCTGAAGGGAGGAGAGAACTTCCACTTTGCCTGTAGTCTTGTCTAAATAAGATCAGAGTTTGTGAACTCAAGAGGTTTCCATAGCCTTGGCAGCTCATAAATAGGAGTGTGAATTGTTAAATCCACAATAGGAGTCACTGTTCACTTACTCCCCATGTAGGATCTCTGTCCTTAATGTGTTGTACTGTGAGAATTAACAGTAAAACTACTACTCAAACAGTACCCTATACTTTGTGTGCCTGTGTGAGTGCAATCTGTTGAAATCTTTACTTAGTATATACTAAGTTGATCTTCTGTATATAAAGATAATTAAAAACGAATCTTAATGAAGAATAGGATGGGAGAGGGAGTAGGAGATGGGATGGTTTGGGGTTGGGAGGAGGTTATGGGGGGGAAAAGCCACTATAATCCAAAAGTTGTAGTTTGGAAATTTATATTTATTAAATAAAAATTTTTGAAAAAGAATTAGATATCAGACTATCTTTCTGGACCAATACAAATTAAAGACATTTTTCAGATTTTGAGACTATTAGAATTTGCCAATCTTGAATTTTTACCAAAAAAAGCTGCCTATTAATAAAGAAAGATGAACAGAGTAGACTAGACAATGGATATACTATTACTGTTAACAATACAGTATGCTGGGGCTGGCACTGTGGTGCAGCAGGTTAACACCCTGGCTTGAAGCGCCATCATCCCATATGGGCACCGGTTCGAGACCCTGCTGCTCTACTTCAGTCTAGCTCTCTGCTATGTCCTGGGAAAGCAGTTGAAGATGGCCCAAGTCCTTGGGCCCCTGCACCCACATGGGAGACCTGGAAGAAGCTCCTGGCTCCTGGCTTTGGATCTGCCACAGCTCCTGTCATTGTGGCCAATTGGGGAGTGAACCAGAGAATGGAAGACCTCTCTCTTTCTCTCTCTCTCTTGCCTCTCCTCTCTCTGTGTAACTCTGACTTTCAAATAAATAAATAAACCCTTAAAACAATACAGTATCCTGGGAAAGGCCTTTGGTGCAGAGGTTAAAGTGGCTCTTGGGACACCCATATCTCATACTGGAGTGCCTGTCAATTGTCAGCTCCTCTGCCTTGGATCCAGCTTCCAACTGATGCACACCCTTGCCACCCACGTGGGAGAACTGGATTGAGTTTCCAGTTCCCGACTTTAAAACTGGCTCACCCTGAGTGAACCAGACACTGGTGCAGTGAACCAGTAGTTGGATCATTTCTCTCTGTGTCTCTCTGCTTTTTGAATAAAATGAAAAATACCCAAAGAAATGATTAAAAGAAAAATACAATATCCCTACAATACTTAAGTGGAGCATACAGTGGAAAATTAATGTCACTTGATTGTCAATCACCTAAAACCTAAATGAGAACAGAAATCATTCAAGACAGCATTGTGATTTTTCTTTAAAGAAGGAGAACGGGGTGGGGGGGATTGTAAGCTGTAAGCAAAGAGTTCTACATGTAGCTGCAATTATCAATTTCTTTAAAATCATTTCAAAGTAAACATGATAAAATATTAATATTTGATAAAGTTAGACGCTGGGTGCACATGCACGCTTCTAGTGAGAATAAAAATAATATGCCTACATTCTTTAAGTCAGTGTTTCAAACAAGACCATAATACATTTTCCTCTTCATTTCTTAAGAAGAATATTCTCTTTGAGTACCTCAGCACTAAGGAAGCATTGGTAATTTCTCACCTTTTATGTTTGTTTTCTGACACAGGATCATAAGTTTAACATAATCTATCTTATATAGAATCAGCCAAAACCACCTGCTCCTTCTGAACAATCTGGCAGCTCTTATTCTCAAAAAGTAAACAACAATAACAATGCTAGATTCCCTACTTTCAAATAAAATGAAAACAATGCAACAAAAAGTAAAACGCATACAGCACAATTGGCTTTGGTTGAGCAACTTTCTAAACTTTTTTCAGAGAAAATAGTCTTAGTATTCACACAAGAAGTGTAAACTGTGTTACTTTAAGTAGATGAGTTAATCCACCATTGTATGGCATACAAAGAAGGTCATTTCCTTACATCTAGGTTTGTTACGTCTGAAGTGTTCTTTGACAAGAAAATGAGGACATACCCAAGTGGTTCTCCTTAGCGTTGTAGGCTGCACAACTTGGGCTCAGAATTCAAAACAACCAGTCATGTGGAATGGTCTTGACATTTGTATTTGCGTTTTGACATTCAGATTTATTGACACTCATTCTTTATTCTTACACACTGAAAAGCTAGCAGTAACAAACAAGGCCAGGCAATGCCACGTAGACTCCAGGGAGCTGCAAAATGCCAATTTCTTAGGACTGCAGAAGCAACCTCAGCATGAATTTGAAAGCACAGATGGATAATGTCCATAGGGACAGAGGAACCTGTTCAGTTTCATTTTAGGAGGAAAAAAAAAGAACAAAAACCATGTGGTGTATCTCTTATTCCTGTCTGCCCCCGCAAAATCACCTTCTCTTAGCGGAAGTGTCCTTCTGAAACTTCTAAGACCTGGAAAACTCTTACTCCTATTTCAAGATGCAGCTGCTATGATCTCTCCCGCCTGCTTAACCAAGGCCATCTTTATGCACTCATAGCATTGTATGCTCCTCTGGAGTCCTTTAAAATGGATCATTCCAGAAGCACCTCGTTGGGAAATGAGGACAAAGTTGGGAATGACACATAGGTCTTCTCTCACAAGTTCATCAGGGTACAGTTACAGTAATAGGTCACCGTGGTGGGGTTTATCAAAAGCGTAATGGTGAAAGAAATAAAAGAGGCTGAAAATTTCAGTCTGGCATCGTTTGAATTGAGGGCAAGTGGCAGACTGAGTCCTGAATTACAGAAGAATAAGAAGTGAACATAAGTAGGCGTGTGCGTGTGTAGAGGGCTAGAGGAGCCTGGATTTGGGTGTTTTAAGCACAGAGCGTAGCACAGTAATAGCTTTGAAGGTAGGAAACACAAGGCATATCTGAAAACGTGAGTGGCTCGTTGGGAGTGCAAGAAGATACCCCAGGAGAGCTGAAACTAGCAAAGCCAGAAGAGCAGCCATGAGGGCAATGCTTCAAAAAGCACCATGGCGATGCTGGTAGTGTCTGTCCCAGTGGAAGTAGTCTCCCCTTCTTGAAGCCACCAGAAATCCGATTTTTCTTTCCTTATAGTGCAAGTGCTTCAGGAGAGACTGACTTTAACTTGTTTGGCAGAAAAGAGAGGTAAAAAGAGTACTTTCCTGTCCCCATTGTACCTTCAGGATTCAGATAACAAGGTTACCTAATCAGAATGACAGGCAGGACTTGGAGACTTTTCAGTTGGTGTGTGAGGACGTAAAGGTATTTCTCTTGCCGCCATTGGCTTGAAGTGGAAGATGATCCCAAGAAAAAGTGGCATTTTGTCAACAATATGACAGAGCAAATCAGAAGAAGCAAACCTACTGAGTGACCGATTCTGCTCATACCATAGAGCTTCAGAGAGTACATGGAAAATGGAATTAAAAGCTGTTTACTTTGGAGACCAGTGTTGTGGTGCAGCAGGTGAAGCACCAGTTCCAGTCCTGGCTGCTCTGCTTCTGAGCCAGCTTCCTGCTCATGCACCCGGGAAAGCAGTGGAAGATGGCTCAAATGTTTGGGCCCCTATTATCCATGTAGGAGACCAGGATGGAGTTCCAGGCTCCTGGCCTGGGCCTGGCCTTGTCCTGGCTCTTGTGGCCATTTGAGGAGTGAACAAGAGGATGGACAATTTCTCCCTTTGTCTCTCCCTCCTTCTCTCTCATCACTCTGCCTTTCAAATAAATAAATCTTCCTAAAAAACTGTTTATTTGGGGGCAATTTTTAAGTCAACCAATCATTTTCCACAATATGCATTTCCATGAACTTTTTGAAAATCCCTCATATGGCTTGAGCCTTGAACAGCATTTCCCCTCAAAACTCTGACCTCTATCTTTACAGAAGCTGAAGTACAGGCTTTATGAATTCTTGTTAGAATTGTGTTTTCACTTACATGCAGCAAATGGTCCTAATTGCAAACACCAGATTCAGGAGTGTCGATTTTACCGGGAGTTATGGGAATGGAGACGTGTAAATGTAGTCACAGCAACATATGCCATAGAAAAATGCCCTTGGGGCTGGCGCTGTGGCATAGTAGGCTGAGTCTCTGCCTGCGGTGCTGGCATCCCATATGGTTCACGTCCCAGCTGCCGCTCTTCCCATCCAGCTCTCTGCTATGATCTGGGAAAGCAGTGGAAGGTGGTCCAAATGCGTGGGCTCCCACACCAAGTGGGAGATCCAAAGAAGCTCTGGGCTCCTGGCTTCAGATTGGTCCAGTTCCAGCTCTTGGGGCCATTTGGGGAATGAATCAGCACATGGAAGACCTTTCTGTCTCTCCCTCTCTCTATAACCCTGCCTCTCAAATACATAAATAAAATCTTTTTAAAAATTAAAAAAAGAAAGAAAACAAAGATTATCTTCACATCTGATCTGGACAATATAGCACAGACTAACCATTTCTGAATCTTCTCTTTTAAAAACAGCTATTAGTCTCCAAAATAATTTGACAGGTAACCACAGGAGGACTGTTAGAGGTGGAAAGAGAGACATACTGGCTAATGACCCCAGGCCTGGAGAACAACTGTACTCCATGATCTCCTAGTGCTTGCCCCAAACCCCACACCAACAGAAGATCCAGCTCTGGCTTCTCATAATCCCCAAACCAGTGGGAAAAGCATCCCCACTAGCCCCTTCCTGTCCCCTGGTGAAGTAGAATCCCCCCAACAAGAGTTCAAGACAAGAGCTCTGTGTTACTGGAAATTGGAGCTGCTCCCACACTCCCACAAGATAATAAACATTCAAAGAAACCTCGGAATCCAAGCCATTATTGGGCAAGAGCCCATAGGTACCACAAAGCCCAGGGAAGTATATACTCTCCCAGAGCTTAGCTAATAGGGAATCCCAGCCTGGGGAAGTAATTTTGGTTTTCAAAGATGGCATCAGAAGAAATAAGCAAAAGATCTATCTAATAGTATCAGGCAAATGAAGCAGATGAAAAAAAATCATCTCAAAAACTCTGAAAATCAAGTTGTCACTAGCCTGCAAAATTAGGTTACCTACCACCTGGTACCCTAAACAGTGTGATTGCCTACTAAAAAGGAGATTTAGCTAGGATCTAAAGTTTCTTAACATAACAGCTAAATTTCCAGATATAATCAGAAAGCACTTTTCATAGCAAGAGGCAAGAAATCACAACTTGAATGAAAAAAAAAAGACAGTGCTGAGATGACAGAATGTTAGAATTATTTGGCAAAGATTTTGGAATAGTAATCATAAAAGCGCTTCAACAAGCAACTACAGATATCCTTGCAACAAATTAAAACATGAAACATCTCTCTAAGAAATAAAAAATGTAAATTAAAATTATGGAACTGAAAAATACAATAACCATATTTTTAAAAACTTAGTAGAGGGATTCAGTAGCAAAATGAACATGTCATAAGAAGGGATCAGTAAACTTGAAAATAAAACAGCAGAAAGATAGTTTGGTTATGGGTTACAGATCAGCCAGACTAGGAGGATAGAGGTTGTATGAGAGACAATGTATCAGAGACAACTACCACCTTCTATTATGGGACAATCCCATTGTCTATTATGGGGCAATCCCATTGTCTATTATGGGGCAATCCCATTGTCTATTATGGGACAATCCCATAATAGAAGGTGGTAGTCTGAACCTAGGCAGAGGCAACGAAGAAAGAAATAATCAGATGGACTGTGAGTGGGTATATATGGAGAATAAATAGTTATCCCTTTTTCTGTGGTTTTGCTTATCAAGGTTTCAGTTATCTGAAGTCAATGAGGCCTAAACATAGTCAACGGAAAAGTCCAGAAGTAAATGCTATGTAAGTATTCACTTGCATCATTCTGAATAGGATGATGAAATCTTGTGCTATCCCTCACTGACCTGCCTGGTTCATGAATCATCCCTCACTCCAACACATCCATGCTACACATGCTACTCACTCACTAGTCATGTAGTCGTGGTTATCAGATTGACTACTGCAATAGCTCAGTGCTTTTATATATGGTTTGGTACTTCCCACGGGTTGTGGCATGCCCTGAGGGTTTTGGTATGCAGCCTCTCTGAATCTCGAGGGACTACTACAAATACATAGATTTGTTTGCATTTGAATGTTAAGCAAGAGGAAGAAATAAAAAGGGAATCCTAAATGGGCTCAGACAACAGAGTGAATGTTGATAGAAAGGTCAGACGAAGCAGAAAAGGTGGGAAGTAGATTAAAAAAAAAAAAAAACAATGACAAACTCAGTTCTCTTTCAAGTGCTATTGTCATGGACAATTTGATATATCAGTCACTATGTGTAGTGTTTTATTGATTTATACATCACATCAGGAGTGCCTAGACCAAGACCTGATATTTAGTATTAATAATGTTAGTGAGTGTTGGATGAAAGAGCAGCTATGTGCATTTGTTTATTTTCCACTAAACTCTAACAGGACCTGTTCCACAGAATGCACCAGCTTGGACAGGCAAACTGGCATGAGCAAAGATTAGGCTGCCACACTTTAAGGCTAAGCCAGGCTGCTAGGGTATCAAGGAGCCACAGTAAAGGAGTCAAACCAATAAAAGTGGAATGTCTTCCTACATCCCAGAATGGAAATCTGGCTCAGTAATTGCAGTTATCTATAATTTAAGTCCAGATACCATAGACCACAGACCAAAATGTTAACCTTATTTTACATTATCATTATAGCCTTATTTATGTATCATCAGAGTTGGTAAGTTCACCAAAAGCCTATCATTTTATCTTGTGCTCATTTTTTCCAAGATCAGCACTTCTTTGATAAGAAAAAGAATAACATTATGAGACAAATATACCAGATCCTTGAATGTCAATCTATCTGGCATCCTTTGCTAAATCCTAATTCACCCCCATCTGAATGTATTGAGATCGTTGTATAATCTTTCATCCATATCCAGGAGCCAGAGATAAATCCTTTCAAGAATGCTTTCACAACAAATAAGCAGATTATCAGTATTTCTGTTAGAGTGAGATTTCAAGGTTTAGCAGAGTACTCATAATAATAGTAGCTGAGTCACATGATTTGTAAAGGAAGCAGCCACCTGTTTCTTTTTCTAGTAAACGCTCCACTGAGGAGACCCAAATTCCAAGATCCCCAGAGCTCCTGGGGATTCTCTTCCCTCATCAGGCTACCCAAGGTGGAGTCCTACTCTCTGCTCCAGCCAATCCCAGCAAGAACAAAGAACTTCCCACGAGCCCTAATCCCTTGAGTGGTATTAAACTCAGCATGAATTTCTACCATATGTACTCTGGCCTTCTGAAATTACAGCTCATCTACTAGACAGTCTTAGTCTAGATAGTGTCTGTTCTATCAGTGCTTGACCTACAACACGGTCCAGTTCCGAGTCACACTCCCTGCGTTTCTTTCCTCACTGATCTCAGAGCTGTTCACTTTTCCCTCAGCACACTCTGTTAGAATGTGTTCAGCCCATGAGTCAGAAACCTAAGCCATCTCCTGAAGAAGACATACTGACACAAACCAGAGGCTCCATCCATGCTGGCCATTTTAGAAAATCACTATAATTTGAGGCATTTGTCAAAATTTGAGTTCCCAGGAATAGAGCCTTGAATGTGACTTTGTCCACATTAGGATGTTGAAAAAAAGAGGGGTCATCACCAGGAATATCGTATTTCGTGCTACGCTCAGATTTCCTGATACACCCTCTGATTTTTGTAAAGTATTTGAGCAGAAAGGAAAAAATGGAGGTTTTGAAAGGCTTTTCTAAATCATTACAATCATTAAAGTTTAAACCTTTCACAGTTATAATTTAAAGTAGTTTAAAAACTATGCGTATTCATGCTGCTATTTGATTTTTGTATTAAAAACAGAATAGAAAATAACAGAAATACAAAACTGTAAATACAACAAATAAGAATAATACAATGACTCACTTTTGTCCTATTTATTAAAGGACCAGAGCTCATAAATGCTTTATATATATTTATATCTTACTCTAGTTGCAGAATATTTCCATTTATATAAGGTTAACATTGGCTAAGTTACAGTCTCAGGCTTAGAACCTTCTAGAAACGAAGGCTGGCTCTGCATCCTGCCGTAAACATGAGCAAAGCACTTGTTCAGCAGTGGAATATTGCAGTGCACTGCATTATTCCTATGTGCCTGACTGTGTACACAAAAAATGGCACATTTGGATGTTCTCACATAATTGAGAGAGAAAACAGATGCAGGAAGAATTGCATCAATTTACACTTAATAGGGGAGAAGAGTAAGACAGGTTTCGTGACTTGTGCTGGTAATTTTTAGACTTCTAACTGTTCAGTTCTGAAATTTTAAATTAAGTCTTCTACCCCTAGGTTATTGTTCTTTACCTCACTGTGAAGAATAAATGTTTGTTGAAATCAGCAATCCACCTCAGGCAAATAAACGAATATCACAGTGATAAGAAGTGTATTACTTAATACTTAAGACGAAAAAAGATTATTTTTTTCCACTAATATAATCAATTCTTTAAAGCTTGGTAGGCAGTGAAAATACATGCCATTAATAACAGAGAATTTTCCCTCAATAAAATAATACCCAACAAAGCAATAGAAAATAATGCTGACTTCCATTGTTAAAATGTAAGCAATTTTAGCATATCTTACATAATGATGCAATATATTAAAGGTCTTGAGGGGTCAGTGTTGTGGCACAGTGAGTTAAGTCACTGCCTACAACACCAGCATCCCATCTGAATGCAGGTTCTAATCCTGACTGCTCTACTTCTGATCCGGTTCCCTGCTAATGTGCCTGGGAAAGTAGTGGAAGATGGCCCAAGTACTTGGGCAACCTGGATGAAGCTCCAGGCTTCCTGGCTTTGGCGTGGCCCAGCCATAGTCATTGCAACCATTTGGGGAGTCAACCAGTGAATGGAAGATCTCTCTCTCTCTCTGTCTCTCCCTCTGTCTCTATGTAACTCTGCCTTTCAAACAAATGAATAAACCTTTAAAACTCTTAAATTTCATAAAATTATGTTTTTAAGTTTATAAAACTTTTCAATTATCATAAAATATTTGTTTGCCTTTAAAGGGACACAGTGCAATGTTTCAACAAATGCATCCTATATGAACTAAGGCAGATGATCAACATCTCCTCCTCCCCACCCCCACTGCAGGTCTGGAGCCTCTCCAGCTCCTCTCCTTCAGTTCTTCATACAGTATATAATACATATTGTAACTAGCCATCCCATGGTGCTGTGCAGCACTAGAATCTGCTACTTCTACCTGACTGTGTATTGGCACACAGTCTCCTGCATGGCCTCCTCACCCCATCTCTCCTAGAGAGATAAGGGCATTGCCACATTCATTCCAACAATTTTCATCACAGCCAACATGTGCAATACATTTAGGTGTGGCTGAATGTGCTAAAAAAAAAGTGATATATATATATATATATATATATATATATATATATACACACAGTGAAAAATTATTCAGCCATAAAAATACTAAATCCAGACATTTGCTCAAAATGGATGGGGCTGGAGGCCTCGATGTTAAGTGAAACGAACCAGGCATAAAAAGACACATGCTGTGTGTTCTGTTTCACATCTGGAAGGTTTTCAAAAGGTCATTTAGAACCTAGAATAGTGATTTCCAAATAAATTCCAAAGTTGGAATTATTGTTAGTTATACTTTTCTTAAATTCAGAAGATCACAGTTAATTCAAAATACTTATTGATTGATTTGAAAAGTAGAATTACAGAGAACGAGAGGGAGAGAGAAAGAGAGAGATCTTCCATCTGCGGGTTCACTCCACAGATGGCCACATCAGCCAGGTCTGAGCCGGGCTGAAGCCAGGTGCCCCAAATTCCATCCAGGTCTCCTATGTGGATGCTAGGGGCTCACATACTTGTGCCATTTTCTACTGCCTTCCCAAGTGCATTAGCAGGAAGCTGGATTGGAAACAGAGCAGCCAGGACCAGTAGTCCCATAAGAAATGCCTAGATAGCAAATGGCAGCTTCACCTGCTACACAACAACTTGGCTCCTACATGATTACTTTAAAACTGATCATCACAATTCAGCCCAGAATCCATCAGATTGCACATATGAAATTTTAGCCAGATGAATAAACTCTTTTGAAAATATATTTTCTCAAGTTATCAATGAATACAAAATTTGAATACAAAAATACAATAAAAATGGAAATTTAGAATATATAAGCAAAGTAGCTTCTGTACTGGTATTTTGGATATTATAGTGTAAAAGCACAAATAAAAAAGCCACAAGAAATCCAAGTTGCTCTGCACTAAAAATCAGAATCATCCCAAAGGGGAAATACAAAGGTTGGTAATGACAATCATATTTTACATATTTTCTATTTCTACTCTCCATATGTTAAAATGCTACAAATAATCTAGAAATGGTATACAAAATTTTATCATTAATCCTCAAAACTGACAAAAATGATAAACCATTATTGTCAATTTTGATTGTTACATGTCAATTTTATTACTGATTACTTCTTAAAGTATAGGACATTAAGTAAATAGAAGGATAACACATATGCCTAAGTTTCCTTTTGTTCCATAATCACATAGCTTCAGGGTTAAGCTTAAATTTGGAAGCCAACTGGAACTTCAGAAATACAGATACCCAGCATCAGGAAGTATGGCAACATGAATTTTCTATCAAAAGCCTTTGTTTTGGCTTTAAATTGTTTATTGGCTTTAAAATATGTATGGCAACATGAACTTTCTATCAAAAGCCTTTGTCTTGGCTTTAAATTGTTTACAAAGCCGTCACTACTGACTTCCCAGGTGCACAGTAGAAGGAAGCTGGAGTCATAAGCACAGGTGCCAGGACTGGAGCCCAGGTCCTCCAGCAGGAGATGCAGGCATCTCAAAGCAGCACCTTATCCAGAAAAATGCCCACCCCTGGGCTATTTTCAAGGTTCACTTCAGCAATCTGCAAGCAGATCTGTTTAGAAGAAAGTCTCTGGGTCCAATGCTATGGTGTGGCCGGTAAAGCCACTGCCTACAGTGCCAGCATTCCATATGGGTGCTGGTTTGAGTCCTGGCTGCTCCACTTCCGATTCAGCTCTCTGCTATGGCCTGGTAAAGCAGTGGAAGATGGCCCAGGTCCTTGGGCCCATGAGACCTGGAGGAAGCTCCTGGCTCCTGGCTTTGGATCAGCACAGCTCTGGCCGTTGCGGCCAATTGGGAAATGAACCAGCGGATGGAAGACCTTGCTCTCTCTCTCTCTCTCTCTCTCTGCCTCTCCTACTCTGTGTGACTCTGACTTTCAAGTAAATAAATAAATATTTAAAAAAAAGAAAATAAAGAAGGAGTTTTTGTTTGTTTGTAACCTTTGACTTGCTGTGGCCACTTATGTTAATGTTCAGCCTGACCTTTCCAAACTTCAGTGATGAGTTAGCATCACAATAAAAATGAGATAGCTCATGTAAGAGCAAAGAGAAAAAAAATCACAAAATATTTTTCCTGCTTTGGAAAGTGGTTGCTGCCTGCCTTTTACTTTCGTGTACTCAAACACAACATTTTTAAAGGAAATTCTGTTCTTTGCCTATCAAGAAAGAATATACAAATGTATCAAAATAACCACTTTTAGCAAAGTCTGAAGCTTTCTTCAGCATTTTGCATTCAGGAGTAATTTCATGGCAACCATAAGCTCATACATCAAGAGAACATTTAAAAAGAGATTTGTGTTCAAAGAAATAGGCACATCAAAGCAATTGGATAGGAAGTAAGTGTGTCTAACTTCTGCAAAGGAATATTATCCTTTCTGAAATGAAAACCTTGAACACACAAAATCTCAGTAGAAATCAAATTTGATATTAAACTTTATTACTTAGAAATGACTTGCTACGTTGGTTAAGAGCTGACATTTCAAAATAATTCAAAAATCATGTTCAGGTAGATGATATTTATTCATGCCACAAAGTAAAATTCAGTGAACAAATCTTGCTCCACGTTTATGTGCTTATCACATCATTATTATTTCAGGTCAAGATACTAAGTTTCTTCAATAGTAAGTTTTCATCAGAGGAAACTGGCATGAGGGACAAATGATAAATTCTGTTACTGAATTGACAGTTTGGCTTTTTTCTTTAACTGTGTTGTCTTCTTTCCAAAAGTCCTATCCTGGACAAGAGCGCCTTCTCCCAGTAAAAAGCGTCCATTTAATGAATGATGACAGCTTTCAATTTCTGAGTCATTAGCATCCTTTGGTTTAGAATTCCCCGATACCTGTGAGGTTGAGCAACTTGGGCTATTTCATTCTCTATGTCTTTCCTCATAACCTTTTCCTTTTTAAAAAGATTTATTTATTTATTTGAAAGGCATAGTTACAGAGAGGCAGAGGCAGAGAGAGAGAAAGAGAGAGAGAGAGGGGGGGGGGGGGGTCTTCCATCCGCTGGTTCATTTTCCAAATGGCTACAAAGGCTAGAGCTGTGCTGATCTGAAGCCAGGAGCCAGGGGCTTCTTCTAGGTCTCCCATGTGGGTGCAGGGGCCCAAGCACTTGGGCCATCTTCCACTGTTTTCCCAAGCCATAGCTGAGAGCTGGATCGGAAGTGGAGCAGCTGGAACTAGAACTGGCACCCCTATGGAATGCTGGCACTGCAGGCGGCAGCTTTACCTGCTACACCACAGCACTGGCCCAAAAAAAATGTTTTTACTTGCTCATTATTTTATAAAGTTTTGAGTATATATCATATTTAAAAGACAGCATTGCACTAGTGTTTCATGCTGACCTAGAAGTCCCTCTACTGTCCCACGTACTTGGCCCCTCTAAGATGAGTTCCAGAGGGAGGAAGTGGGCAGCCTCAGATCACTGACCTGAAACTACATCTGGGAGGTTGTGTGGAAGGACATCGGGAATATATGGTCATCATTTTCCCTACCGCTAAGATCTGAGTCCTGAGACATTTTTGTTTTCATTCCAGATTTCTAATGAGGCTATTGAAGAGCAGCTGAGTGTTACCTATCTTGTAACAAGTTGTCATGCATTTATTCACATTCTGTATTTTCTTATTGAATGTAAAGCATTTGTATTTATTGGAATATTTATCATCTTTGCTTATTCTTTCTCCTTCTGGAAGTCTTTCCAGACCTTCTAGTAACTTCATTACTTGTGAACCTCCATCTACAACAGAGGGGTGCTTCAAAAAGTTCATGAAACATGAAATGAAAAGATAGGTTTATTTTAGTGCAAAAAGTTTTGAAATCCACGCACATGAGTTATCTCCAAGGAGCTCACAGAACATATCTGTATCATGAAAAAACAATACATGGATTGAAAATTCTTTGTACCAAAATAAATGAGTCTCTTCATATCATTTTTCTTCAACTTTTTGAACTACCTATGTATACTGCTCTGGTCATGTATAACATGGAAAACTGACTTTGAATCTGAAGTTCAAAAGGCTCTTTAAAGCTTGCTTTCCTACCAGAGGTTCAGCAAACAGCCTCATCTGACAGTGCCATCCAAGCCTTTGCCCAACACAGAGCGTTACAGACACTTGGTAAAACGCAGATTCGGAAGGTTACCGGAGCATAGAAGTCGACCTCAAACGAGACAATAAAAGCAGAATCAGGCTTGTAACCTTCAGCAATCCCTCTTCCACCTCAGCCACAGTAAATCAAAGTGGCGTTGTTTCGACTCGGCTGTGACAAACCATTTGAGGTGAAATAATCGCAATTCACATGGGACATTTTGTCTAAGTTGGCTTCAATTACGGTATTAACATACAGAAAGACCGAACAAATTATTTTGGAGTGGTTGACAGCCCTAGAAATAAAGACACTGAACAGAATCAGTTAAGCCAGAAAGTCCAAATAAAATTTTTGATTTTCAAATTCAAACTCAGTAAGAACTAAATTAAAATTCATGTGCTAAGAGATAAAACATTCATATTCTACTAGAATGACAACGATGATGACGTCTTCCTTGAGTACTATTTACCAAGCCTTTGTTTCTGCCAGAATTTATGTCTTGGTTATTCAAAAGCACCAAAATACAACCTGGGGGAGGACCTTGTATGATGTCACCTCCTTCAGGCCCACTCCCAAATGCACCTTGCTAATGAACATAGCGCCCTCTCTTTGCTGTCTGCTCCAGTCTTACCTCCTCCTCCAGCCCCACACATGCTTAGTCACGTTCTACGGTCCCCAGTGTCCCTCCTGAGACTGTGCTCTGCTTGCATCAGAGGGCAGTCCTTCCACTTCTGCACCAAATCCCACCCTGCTTACTTTGCAGGGACTTCATTTATGCAGTTATTCTCTCTCCTTCCTGCATCATCAATCCCTTGTCTTTTGATAGTACAATAGTATTTCATAAGTTCGTGGAAAAGGGAATTAAAAGATAAGATTTTTGGGGGGAAAACATTTTTAAATCTATGCATAGAGGTGTCAACAAAATGTTAACAGAAAATGGGTATTATGAAAACAACACCTGGAGGCAGGTGTTTGGTCTACCCATTGAGATGCTGGGTTAAGACACTCTATCCCATATTGGAGTGACTGGGTTCTCTTCTCACTGCCAGCTCCTGTTTCCTTCTACTGCAGATCTTGGGAGGCAGGGGTGATGGCTCGAGTACTTGGGACCCGGCTATCCAAGTGAGAGAACAGGGTTGAGTCACTGCATCCTGACTTCAGCCTCAGCCCAGTCCATACCCTTGTGAGCACTGGGGAAGTAAAATGGCAGATGGTAGCCCCCACTCTCTCTCTCTCTGTCTCTCTCTCTCTCTCTTGCATACACATGTGCTCTCTTACTTTATTGTTCTGCCTTTCAAGTAAAAACTTAAGTTAAAAAGCTGGCCATAGCGGCCGTTTGGGCAGTGAACCAACGGAAGGAAGACCTTTCTCTCTTGTCTCCTTCTCTGTCTATAACTTTACCGGTCAAATAAATTAAAAACAAAAAACAAACAACAAACTTAAAAAAAAAATGGAGGCCAGTGTTTTGGAGTAGCTGCTTAAGTAGTCATTTGTAACACAGTGTCCCATATCAAAGCCAGCCAGTGCCAAGTCCCAGCTGGTCTGCTTCTGATCCAGCTCCCTGCTAACATGCCTGGAAAAAAAAGCAGACGATGGCCCAGGTACTTGGGTCCCTGAGGCACATGTGGGAGACCCAGATGGAGTTCCAGGCTCCTGGCTTCAGGCTTTTTAAATAAAATAAATAAATACAAAAACAAACAAAAACCACATCTGGCCTTGAAATGATGGAATTCTTAAAACAAAACAAAACACAAAAATTATGCACGAATTTCAAAAACATTTGGCACCCAAATCAACTTAACTTTTCATTACATTTTCCCAAGAACTGTCTCTCTTGCTCTTGCCTTTGGTGAGTCTGCATTGTCCTGATCGCTCTCATTTCCCAGCTGTTGTTCCATCTCATTTTCTGCTTTTGACTTTTTTACTTTATTCTATTTTTTAACATCAAGAAACCCTGGGATTCCTCCTCCCCTCTTTCTTTTTCACCCTCAGACTCTTTGTAAAGGATCCTAGCTTTCCCATAGCTATTTATGTGCTGATGACTCACAAATCTATATGCAAAGCCTTGACCCAATTCCCGAATTCCAGCCTCCAAACAGAGGCCTCTCAGTGCTACCTTGCAGAAGCACAGCTATTGACTGCATGCCCAGCTATCATCTAGCTGTTCATGGTTAGTTGGTGACTATTTCTTTTTAAAAATATATATTTTTAAAATTTCATATATGTGAGAGGCAGAGAGAGAGAAAGAGATAGATAGATATAGAAACATCTCCCTAATGCCCACAACAACCCAGACTAGACCAGACCAAAGTCGGGAACCAGGAAATCAATCTGGGTCTCTCACGTAGCTGGCAAGGACACAACTAATTAAGCCATAATCTGCTGCCACCCAGGATTCACATTAACAGAAAGCTGGAATCGAATTGAGAGTGCAGCCAGGACTTGACACTGGGCACTGGGATATGACTTGTGAACGTCCTCAGCAGCAACATAACCACTACACCAAATACTGGCTCCAGATATTATTTCCTATTTCTGCTTCCCTCTTACTCTTCACAACCTTTCCATTGTCAAGTCCTGTTGACTTTACTTCCCAAACACTATTCCCTCTCCATCTATTATTAATGTCTACTTCAAGGCAACACAATTCTTTGCTAATAGATTTTCCCAGTCTTTCCGTTATTTCTTTCCTCTACATTTATTCCACATAAGCTAAGGAAATCTTTTACAACTGCAGATAACACATTATTGTTTTCCTTAACTAACTCTGATGCCTTAACATCACAATTCAAAAAAAAAAAATAGAAATAACTCACCGTGCCTTACAAATCCTTGTCTGATGCATGCCTACTAGGTGTTGCTCTCTTCCCCTATCTAAAGCAGGTCTTCCTCATGTCAGTCTATTGGCAGTTGGCCCAGATAATTTTTTGGACTATTCTGTTACAAAATGCTTAACCCTGGGTTTCTACCACTAGATGTCAGTAGCACCTTCCCCAACCAAAAATGTTTTCTGGAATTGCTAAATGTCCCCTGGGAGAGAAAATCTCCACTGGTTGAAAACAACTGGTCTAAAGTGACCACTAAATCCAGTTTGCCTAGACTGGCCTGTGTGCTTGCTGCCTCGTTTTTATCATACATAGTATCTCCATTGATTTTCAAATGTGTTGCAATGGGCATTAACACCTTGTGTTGAGTTGCTCTTGAAAATGTAACAGTGCTTCCATTCTCTGATATTGCCTGATCGATATAGAGGAAACTCAACTTAGAATTTGTCAGGAAACCACTTCCACACTAGCATGGTCATAAAAAGGGTTGCTGTCCTCCACGGATTCCAACGAACGGCAGGAAAGCTCAAAGTTAGATGATGATTGATAACATACAGACTTCAGAGTGATCCATTTTGATTCAGAATCATCTATTTTCTTCTCAGCTTTACTAGAGCTATACTATTTTAATGATACAAGAGATCAGCACCAACTTGCAATTCAGGTTCAGAAGCATTAAAATTCACAATACTTCAAAGAGAAATTATGCAACTTCCAATAAGCAGGAATGAGTTGGATGTTGTTGATGGGTGGGAGACTAGGCGTGGTGGTCCAGTAGTACCAGAAAATGTGTGGCATTCAAGGTCAAGAGGAAAACCAGGAGAGGATCTGCCTGTATTGGAAGCTGTTGGAATGTAGTTATTCATGATTGACACAAAACAGAATTAATCAGGATGGTTGCTGTAGCCATATTTTCTGTGGCGAGGGGAGTTTTGCAGAAAAGACCGCACAGACGTTGGAGAGCAGCTGGGGAAGGTCAGAATGATGGATAAGAGAGCATGTAAGCACAAATGAGTTCTGGGGTCCCAGCTGATTGGATTAGATTCCACATCATCAGAGAACCTTGGCCTGAGAGCTGATCCGCCATCTGCTTTCTTAGAGGATTCACAGGAAGATGAAAGGCAAACAATACTGTTTCCATTTTACAAAAAAGAAATCTGCTGAGTGCCACCACAAGGTCCAAGAATATGCTTATGAAATTTTGGTCAATAGAAGCAAGAGGTAGACACTGACATCACTGAGGGGCCAAGGGCAAGTAAAGTTCACCTTATTTCCTTGTTTCATTGCAGCGTCAACTTAGAAGATAAAAACTATGAAATAGATAGTATGTCTCTGCCCATGAAAAAAATAAAATAGTTGATGTATCAGATTTTGTTCTGTGAAAGGAAGCCTTGTCTTTTTGTAGCCAGATTAATAACTCAATTAGTTAACTGCAGAATGATCTTCCCCTTTTAATAAACATCATTCCTTAAGTCATCTTCTCCAACCTCAGTATAAGTTAGGGGAATCAGATTCTTGCTCTCCATTTCCTAACATAACCAGGAGTGAAGCTATTGGCTTCAGCCTTACCCATCAATGGGATTTAGCACCTCACCTGCAAAATGGCAGCAGTATCATCAACCCCACTGGCTTGGGTGGGGAAGAGACACTGAGACAGAATACGGTTGTTTTTTTAAAATCATGTATTTGCTACAAAGTAGTGTACTTGTCTCAATGGGAATGGTGAAAAAAAAAATACGGTTGAATATTCTAAAGAAGTTCTAGGTGCCAACAAACGGCAGATACTTTCCAGGGTTATCTTTGACAACACACAAACTGCCGTGGGGTTAATGCAGGGAGCAAGCAAAACTGCTGAAGAAAAAATGATAATGACTACAAAGTCATTTATAACAAAATGAGGGCGTTCTGAAAAAAGGGAGGATGAAACCTCTGGCTCCAGGGTCTAATTCTATGCACCATGCAGACTGAGGAACGCTGATAAGACAGAACATATATTCATATTTTTCCATGTCTGACAGTAGCTCAGTGGTTGTCCTGAATCACGCTGGTTATTCAAATAGGAAGAACTGAATTATCTGAGATGTATCCGACACTATCCAGACAGTGATCTTCTTCTAAGTAGTTTAGAGATCCTATTTGGGACACCAGTTGGGTTTCTCTCCATCAGTACAATGATGATGTTTTTATTCAATATTATTTTTCTTGATGGATCAATCTGGATCTTGAACCATTCAATCTCCAAATACTTCATAGTATGGTAGTCTACGATTACATGCATGGTGTGTTTCTGGGCGTGCTCATTATATATTACATTATGAACATCACTAATTTCTGATACTATGATAATATAGCAATAATGAGTAGTTATTAGTATTTCAAGTAATATATTATTCAGTAATATAGTTATCAGTAGTTCAAGTAATATATATGTATGTATATATGTATATGTATATATACATATATATACCCCACGTTTTGCTCTAGAAAATGAAATACTCTAAAAAGTAGAGATATTATGAAACAAGTAATACTATACTTGACAATGATATTAACCTCCAAGTCACAAGGTACAAGAAGCATGGCTGCTCTCTGGGGCCTCCCTCATAAGGGCACTAATCCCATTTATGAGGGCTCTGTCCCATCACATTGGTAACTAGATTTCAATACACAAGCTTTGAGGGGATACAAACATTCAGACTATAACCATCATATTAAGTTAGATGCAGTGAATGGAATTGTATGCAATTGTAAAAAGAATGAGTATATTCTATATGCATTAAATAAAATGATCTCTTTTTTTTTGACAGGCAGAGTGGACAGTGAGAGAGAGAGACAGAGAGAAAGGTCTTCCTTTGCCATTGGTTCACCCTCCAATGGCTGCCGTAGCTGGCGCACCGCGCTGATCTGATGGCAGGAGCCAGGTGCTTCTCCTAGTCTCCTGTGGGGTGCAGGGCCCAAGCACTTGGGCCATCCTCCACTGCCCTCCCGGGCCACAGCAGAGAGCTGGCCTGGAAGAGGGGCAACTGGGACACAATCTGGTGTCCCGACTGGGACTAGAACCTGGTGTGCCAGCGCTGCAAGGCGGAGGATTAGCCTGTTGAGCCGCGGCGCTGGCCGAACAAAATGATCTTGAAGAGCCCTTGTTAAATATGTACAGAAAACCAAGCTGTGGAACAGTGTGTATTATGTACTTTACTTACATAATAGGGAAAATGGATTTTTGCTCACTCTATCTGTGTATTTATAAAGTAACTCTATTAAAAGAAACAACAGCATTAATTACCTTTTAGAAAGAACCTAAGTCCATCAAGGGCAGCCAGAGGTAGAAAAGAGTTTAGTGAAAAGCCCTTCTTAATATTTGATACTGAATCATGTGAATCTACTATTTTCATTAAAAATTACATGAATTAATTTTACTTTAAAATAGGAGTTTCACTTTTGTTACTGTATTATTTTTTATTTATTTCTTTTTATTTGACAGAGTTAGACAGTGAGAGGGAGAGACAGAGAGAAAGGTCTTCCTTCCATTGGTTCACCTCCCAAATGGCCGCTACAGCAGGAGCTACACCGATCCGAAGCCAGGAGCCAGGTGCTTCCTCCTGATCTCCCATGTCGGTGCAGGGGCCCAAGTACCTGGGCCATCCTCCACTGCCTTCCTGGGCCACAGCAGAGAGCTGGACTGGAAGAGGAGCAACCAGGACTGGAACCCAGCGCCCATATGGGATGCCAGTGCCGCAGGTGGAGGATTAACCAAGTGAGCCACAGCACCGGCCCCACTGTATTAATTATTCACAACAGTTAGCAAAGTCATGGCATTTCCCAGATGTGAGAAAAACTTTGAAGTGGATGGACTACAAGTGCATTGAAAAGTGGCAACCACTGAAACAGGCCACCTTGGACAAGTCTCTCACTTGTTCAGTCATTCAATCAAAATACCTTGAAAGCTTGATGTGAGGGATGCACACTGGTAGACACAAGGGGTACAGCTTTAACTAAGTCCAACATCGTCCCAGTCCTCTTGTAAAATCTACATTTTCTTTTTCTTTCTTTTTTTTTTTTAAATTTATTTGACAGGTAGAGTTATAGACAGTGAGAGAGAAAGACAGAGAGAAAGGTTTTCCTTCCATTGGTTCACTCCCCAAATGGCCGCTACAGCCGACATACTGCGCCA
Source organism: Sylvilagus floridanus (assembly GCA_949820135.1). NCBI lineage: Eukaryota > Metazoa > Chordata > Mammalia > Lagomorpha > Leporidae > Sylvilagus > Sylvilagus floridanus. Next base: position 12,396,082 of record OX463235.1, read on the forward strand.
ATCAGAAGCCAGAAGCCAGGTGCTTCTTCCTGGTCTCCCATGCGGGTGCAGGCACCAAAGCACTTGGGCCATCCTCCACTGCCCTCCCTGGCCACAGCAGAGAGCTGGACTGGAAGAGGGGCAGCCGGGACTAGCACCGGGCACCCATATGGAATGCTGGTGCCACATGGGGAGGATTCACCAAGTTAGCCATGGCGCCAGCCCCCTACATTTTATTTTTCAATAATCTACTAATTAAGTTCCATAGTGAAACACACACACACACAAACACTTGCAAAAACATTTATGAAATGGTCTAAGGATTTTATCTAAAACAACAGTGATAAATATTTAAGGGACAATGCCAGGTTACAAAATATGTTCTCTGTTGAGAGTATACTGTGTCACCCAATCTAGATCTATGTCCTTAAGTAAATTGTCATAGTTTTTACATAGATCTCACTGCACTAGTCTTAATTTTTAGTTCAAAATAAATGTGAAATAGTTTATTCTATAACTGTAAGAGGATTGTCACAGAAAATCTACAAATAATGAATATATAAATGTACCTGCTGTCTTTAATGATCTAAAATAGGCCATTAATATTCATACTTGTGTCTGAGTCAGCTTACGCTATACAGATGCTATTTGGGTTTGAAGTTCCTTATTGCTCACTCTTAATTGAGGGCCAGCATTAGAGGTTATCCACAGAACTCTCCTCCTGAGTCTGGAATGCGTTCCTGGATCACTGAACTGGATTATGCTCAAGATTCGGAAACTTCCTACAGGTATAATCATGGAGTTTTTATTATGAAGACAAACATCAAGAAAAACCAGGAAATTCGATAATATCATGGTTTAAAGGACAGTGGCTATCATCTGCCGGATTGATTCCATGTTAATTCTCCTGCAAAATGTCCTTAAGCGAGTGAGGTTTTCAACATTCCAAAGGCAATGGAGACAGTGAAGAGACCAGTCCCTATAACTGAACTGTTAAAACTTGCGGAAATCTGCAATGCAGAAGGAACCATGCTAGTTCTCAAAAATAAATCCTTAAAGAATTCTACTAAGTTTTATTTACTTGGAAGAGAAAGAGAGAGAGAGAGAGAGAAATGGGCAGGGCTGAGCCAAGGTGAAGCTAGGAGTGACAAACTCCATCCTGGTCCCCCAATGGGTGGCAGGGACCCCAATATTTGGGCCATCTTCCACTGCTTTCCCAGGCTAATTATCAGGAAGCTGAATTGGAAGTGGAGCAGCTAGAACTTGAACTGCTGCTCTCATAAGAGATGCTGGCACCGTGGCTTATCCCCATGCTTCAAAAGTTAATCTTCATATTAAATGAATCACGGAAATATCTATTTTAAGTGCCAATAAGTTCTCAAGTGCCTTCTCTATGTCAAGATCTATGTTACATACATAGCATTGTATTGCTTAATGAAACAATTGAACCCGAAACCATAGTGATTGTGCATTCTACTAGCTTAACTTGCATTTTTAGTCATACCAGTAATCATGATCTTTAATGAAGACATTCATTTCAGGAAATAATGGAGAATGCCTTGCTCTTGAGTCCTTATGAAACATAAAAACAAAACAAAACAATAAAAAATCTCCTTGTGCAACAAATTTATTTTCGGTAAAATTTTATCAGAAAGCACTTGGGAGGCTAAAGTGTGGAATAGAAAGATCAGAATTTAAATGATTAGGAACTGATTATTTTGGTGGGCTAATTAACTTCAATGAATCTCAGTTTTATCCATTACAAAATTACCATAATTAAAGCAAGTAATAAATGAGGAAATGCACCCAAAGGCCTAGCACAACATTGGCAAATAGCAAGTCCTCGTTCCATGAAAGCCCCTCTGTTAGAATCAGAAATATGGTGCTAATACTAAGAGAAAATGCCCATCCCTGTGTCTCTGAGTACGGCCCACGATGGTCAAGTTTTACATATTTCCATTCACATTTTTATGATCCACATTTTGAGAGGCATATATACAATGTGTGTGTCCAATTTTTAACAACTGTATAAAAAACTAAAAGGCAAATGGCAGTTTCAAGATAGAAATAAAGATGGTAATAGCTCAGACTATTCCATTTCTTTCTTTCTTTCTTTCTTTCTTTTTTCTTTTTTTTTTTTTTTTTTTGGACAGGCAGCGTAGACAGTGAGAGAGAGAGACAGAGAGAAAGGTCTTCCTTTTCCATTGGTTCACCCCCCAATGGCCTCTGCCATTGATCCAAAGCCAGGAGCCAGGCACTTCTCCTGGTCTCCCATGCAGGTGCAGGGCCCAAGCACTTGGGCCATCCTCCACTGCCCTCCCGGGCCACAGCAGAGAGCTGGACTGGAAGAGCAGCAACCAGGACAGAATCCGGCACCCCAACCGGGACTAGAACCTGGGTGCCAGTGCCGCAGGCGGAGGATTAGCCTATTGAGCCGTGGCACCAGCCATTTTTTTTTTTTTAAGATTTATTTTATTTACTTGAAAGAGTTACAGAGAGAGGTACAGAGAGAGAGGTCCTCCATCCACTGGTTAACTCCCCAGATGGCTGCAATGGCTGGAGCTGTGCCGAAAAGTCAGGAGCCAGGAGCTTCTTCCGGGTCTCCCACATGGGTGCAGGGGCCCAAGGACTTGGGCCGTCTTCCAGTGCTTTCCCAGGCCATAGCAGAGAGCTGGATCAGAAGAGGAGTGGCCAGGACAAGAAGCAGCACCCATATGGGATGCTGGTGCTTCAAGCCAGGGCTTTAATCCGCTGCACCACAGCACTGGCCCCCAAGACTATTCCATTTCTTACCAGTCACACAAGAATGAACTTGCTCTATCATCTTCTATTAATACAGCTCCATCATCCTCTATTAAAATAGCTCTGTGTGCAGATTGTGTTAATCCTAGCACTGGCATGATTGAAAAAACAAAAACAAAAACAAAAAAGGACTAGGTAATTCTGCCATATATCTCCAAAATGTAAAAGCTCCAGGGCATAGCACGCAAATCGATGGATAAATTTGGGAAAGTCTAATTAACACAGGTGAAAGTCATTCTGGTCTTCCCTGCATTTTGCAGATAGTGGTTGTATCTGTGTCATAACACATGTAATGTTATTCGACGTGACTGGAATTTATCCAACGTGGACTCTGAAGAAGCAGCACAGAAAGCCATGTGTGGGAAGAACGAGGTAATACTGGATGACCTGGACTCTCTTGGGGAGGGCCAACTTGGTTTTGTGGTTAGGGTTTCTTTGATTTTCTCTGTAATATTAGCAATTCAAATAATACTGTCCAGTGCTAGTAAAGGAAAAAGGTGAAATAAACTGTCTTATACTGTGCTCCTGGAAATGTAAATTGATATAAGTTTTCCGGAGATACAGTTATCAAAATGTATCAGAAATGTCATTGTCTCTCATAGTGTCCATTTCACTTCAATGGGTATCATTTTCGATGCTCGTTTAGTTGCCATCGATCAGGGAGAACATATGATATTTGTCCCTTTGGGACTGGCTTATTTCATTCAGCATGATGTTTTCCAGCTTCCTCCATTTTGTTGTAAATGCCTGGATTTCATTGTTTTTTTTTACTGCTGCATAGTGTTCCATAGAGTACAAATCCCATAGTTTCTTAGGAACAACTTACTATTTTATTCCTTTTAGTATTTTTGTTGTTGTTGTTGCTAAGTGAAAAGGACACTATGAGAGACAATGACATGATCAACCCTGGTCTAGACTGTTGAGGAACAACTTACTATTTTATTCCTTTTAGTATTTTTGTTGTTGTTGTTGTTGCTCTGTTTGTTCTACATAAGACCACTGGTTGAACTCTGTAATCAATGCACAATCATTCTTAGGCGTTTAAAATTAACAGAAAAGTGATCTCTGTTAAACATAGGAGAGGGAATAAGAGAGGGAGAAGATACATAGGTTGGCACATGCTCACTCAGGCTTACTTCCAATGGTGGAACTAGAAATGTGCCAGGGGATTTCAACTCAGTCTTACCCAGGAGGCAGGTACCAATGCCAGCGCACTTGGTAAAGTGATAAATATAAATATACAACCGATCAAAAAGATAGGGTATGTGTCAAAGAGATTTCACAAATAAGACCAGTGTAAGCAAATAACGAAGGATAGAATTAAAAGGGAGAGAATGATCCTGCGGGGGAAGCAGGACACACAGCAGACTCATAGAATGGCAAACGCCCAAAACAGCACTCCTGCCTCAGAATCAACCCTTGGGACATTCGGACCTGGCTAAAAGGTCCATGAGAGTCTCACAGGCATGGAAAGCCATGACACGGTGGCAAAAAACAATCTAAATGAAAGATCCTGGTGAACAAGACTCCAGCAGAAGGAACAGGCCATCAAGGAGGGAGGCGCCTTTCTCTGAAGGGAGGAAGGAACCTCTACTCTGATACAGCCTTGACTAAACAAGTTCTGAGTTGGTGAACTCAAGGGGCTTCCATAGCCTAGACAGCTCATAGCAAGAGTCTCAGGTGATTGCTGATGGCATAAAAAAAAAGAGTGCCAATTGTTAAATCAACAACGGAGTCACTGGGTACATACTCCCCACATAGGATCTCTGTCCTTAATGTGTTTTATTATGAAACTTAAAAATACTACTAGTCGAACAATACCCTATACCTTGTGCGGTTGTGTGAGTGCAGCCTGTTGAAAGCCTTGCTTAGTATATACTAAGTTGATCTTCAATATATGAAGGTAATTGAAAATGAAACTCGATGAAGGGCGGGATGGGAGAAGGAGTGGGGGAGGGAAGGGCGGTGGGAGGGAGGGAGGTTGGAGGAGAAACCACAACAATACAAAGGTGCAAAACAAGAAAAAAAAAAGAACTTAATCCTTTACCCTTTTAGTATTTTTTATGTTCTACTTAAAACTATTGGTTGAACTCTGTAATTAATACACAATTATTCTTAGGTGTTTAATTAATGCTAAAACTAGTACTCAAATAGTATTTTACACTTTGTGCTTCTGTGTGGGTGCAAACTGTTGAAATCTTTACTTAAAATATGCTAAATTGATCTTATGTACATAAAGATGACTGAAAATTAATCTTGATGTGAATGGAAGAGGAGAGGGGGTGGGAGAGGGGAGTGTTGTGGGTGGGAGGGAAGGTATGGGGAGGGAAGCTATTGTAATCCATAAGCTGTACTTTGGAAATTTATGTCCATTAAATAAAATTTTAAAAAAGTATCAGAAATGTAGCAATTGATCTTCAAAAAGTAATTTAGACCCCAAGGTACAGGGATTATATGCAATGCTTGTCGACCACTCTAATCATGAAAAACTGGAAATACTAAATAATGATTGCTTAAATGACTTATTAATCAGGAATGATTGGTTAAAATAATTTTTGTTACATCGTTATAATAGTACACCATTTAAAATAATAGTTTGGAATCTCTCTGTCTCTCTCTCTCTCTCTCTGCTTCTCAAATAAATTTAATATAGTTTTGAAGAACATAAGATTGCACGATACTATGGGAAAATGATCCTAATATAATAAGTGTAAGAAAATGCTGGTTATAAAATATGTATAGAATGACACTAATTTTGTGAAGCAAATGAGTATATTATGTAACAAGATATGAACATTTAATTTTTCTTACCTCAGGTTTGATTAAAGCATTGATAAAATGGATAATAGATAATGAAGTGTAAGACAAATTGCCACATGCAGAATTTATAAAGGAAATAATCCAGTAGTCTAGAACCATTTTGTAACACTTGATCTCCCTCCCTGACACTGAACGCATAAGAGACAGGAGTGAGATGAGAGAGACAGCCCACCTCTGATCGTAGGAGTCTGATTAAAGAGGAGCCAGGCTGGCTTGCTCTTCGACAGCAGCTTGAGACAATAGTGTTAGCACATTTGTGGACTGTCTGAGGCCACATACAGGAACCAAGAACTGGTTGGGAGTTGACTTAAGGCCTGCCTAACAAGACCACAATCAGGATAACCCATTCTCCAGGAAGTGGTAGTTACCAAGCTGGGGAGACACAGCCAAGCAAAGGAGCTGTGGGAGGCTGGGACACCCATGCTTCCTTCCGACTGAGTCATGCCAATATCAATGCATTGCTAAATCCATACATGAATATATTTACCAAAAAAGTATAAATTAATTGAAAAGATATATACTAATTGATCATTAGTGGTAATCTCTGTATTATGTATTCACAGGAAACTTTTTCTTATAAACAAAATTGTTTTCCTAATTTTTAAAAAATGGTGGGCTTTTGCAAGTATGCTTGGTATATTACTTTGCTCAATAGAAATAAGTAGAATTAAAGATGCCAGCAATCAAATATATGACAATGTCACAGAGCTGAGAGAATTGATAGGTTTTATGAGATTCATGCTCAAAATCAGATAATTCTCTGTTACTTTTTCTCATTCAAGACCAAAAATATGGTAATGAGAGTGATGATTTTACATAAGAATCCATACTGCAAACAATGTTGAGGAGGCTACTGGAGGGCAGAGTGCTGGAGAAGATCTAAGTGATCCCCCAAGATTCCAGTCTGAAAATTATGAACCAGCCATGAGTAAGGATTAATGCACCAGGGGCAAGTGGTGATTAGTTAATGCTGTCTGCCTTTTCTCTTTCTAATTGATTAATGGAGATTGTCTTCCCCGGACTAGACTGTAGACCTCCAAAGAGGGCCCTTTACCCTATAGGATGAATTTTACCCATAAATTTAGACAGTAGCAGCCTGTGCAACAGGATGGAGCCTTGATATCCTAGGCTCACTGCAGTTATCCCTCCTAGAGAAAACCTTTCCTGAGCAACCTTGATCTCCCTCTCCACTTGATGTGAAATTTCATTGCTCATTCATTTTTTAATATTTCTGTATACATGCCCTTATTTATAGTTATTTATTCATTTTTATTTCCTGTATACAACTGGAAATGTCTGAGATCAAGTAACAGGTCTCACCTTTTGAAATCTCTGGCAGTACCTTGTAATGAAGGTGACGGATAAAATAACAAAATTTATCATGTTAATAATAGATAACATTTGGCTGGTGCCGTGGCTCAACAGGCTAATCCTCTGCCTTGCGGCGCCGGCACACCAGGTTCTAGTCCCGGTTGGGGCGCCGGAATCTGTCCCGGTTGCCCCTCTTCCAGGCCAGCTGTCTGCTGTGGCCTGGGAGTGCAGTGGAGGATGGCCCAAGTGCTTGGGCCCTGCACCCCATGGGAGACCAGGAAAAGCACCTGGCACCTGGCTCCTGCCATCGGATGAGCACGGTGTGCCGGCCGCAGCACGCCGGCTGTGGCGGTCATTGGAGGGTGAACCAACGGCAAAGGAAGACCTTTCTCTCTGTCTCTCTCTCACTGTCCACTCTGCCTGTCAAAAAAAAAAATAATAATAATAGATAACATTTATGTAGCTCTCACCATGTGCCAAGCACAAGATCAGAATGGAGAATTTTATTTAATCCTAGCAATAGCTGTATATGTTATTGATTCTTTTAATGTGCTAATGTATAAAGGAGATAACCAGGATGCATTAAGACGAAGCAATGTGTCCAATGTCAAACTGCTAGTAAGATTCTGCAGGAAGAAACCCTTTCAATCTATATATCTTTTGAATCCTATTGTTCAACTTAAATAGATGCAGTTTGCTAAACTGTGAGTTTATTGGTAGTAGGTGCTATGTTCTAAATGTTTGTGTCTCCCTCAAAATGGCGGTTTGATGCAATGAGGCACTGCTGGGGGAGATTAGGTCATGAAGGTGGGCGGAGCCCTCATGAGGTTCAAGTCCTAACAAAAGGGGCTCCAGAGAATTGTATGGCTTCTTCCACCATCTGGGAACACAGAAAGAACACGCTGTCCATGAGAAAAGAGCCCTCCCCCAACAGTGACTCTGTTGGCAACTTGATCTTGGACTCCCAGCATCGAGAATGATGAGAAAGAAATTTCTACTGTCTACAATTTGTCCAGTTTATGGTTTTGGTTTCTTTTAAAAAAGATTTATTTTTTTTGAAATGCAGAGAAAGAGAGAGAGAGAGAGAGAGAGATCTTCCACTTGCTGGTTCATGCTCCAAATTGGTGTATAACAGGACCCTGGGACTCCACGGGGTCAGGGTTCCATGTATGTGGGCCACCTTTTGCTGTCTTCCCAAGTGCATTAGCAGAGAGCTGATTGGAAGTGGAGTAGCTGGAACTCGAACAGGTGCTCTGATATGGGATGCTGGTGTTGCAGGCAGCAACAAACCGTTGAGCTACAACATGGGTCCTTATGGTGTTTTAATAGCTGGAGTAGACGAAGACAATAGACTCTTATTATTTTTGTTTGGATCTACAGCTTGCTATTTATTAAATATGTTTAGGGGTCAGCACTGTGGCACAGTAGGTTAATCCTCTGCCTGTGGCACCTGCATCCCATATGGGCACTGGTTCTAGTCCTGGCTGATCTTCCAATCTAGCTCTCTGCTGATGGCCTGGGAAAGCAGTAGAAGATGGTCCAAATGCTTAAGCCCCTGCACCTGCATGGGAGACCAAGAAGATACACCTGGCTGCTTGCTTCGGATTGGCGCAACTCCAGCCATTGTGGCCATTTGGGGAGTGAACCAATGGAAGGAAGACCTTTCTGTCTGTCTCTCGCTCTCACTGTCTGTAATTCTACCTCTAAATAAATAAAATTATTTAAAAAAATAAATGAATATGCTTAGTTCCTTGGAGAGAATAAATAAATGACTGCATAAACCAATACAGTATTTTGGCTGTGCTTTGGACCTCACTTCCAAATGGCTTTCAGGGACAGCCCTCTCTATACTGAGGGCTGTCATCTACTTTTAACCAAGATGCCCAGGGAATCCTTCTACAGATAAAGAACTGAAGGCTCAATTACACTGTGATTTGCACAAAGCCACAATGCTAAGAGCAGGTGGTTACAGCCTGAGATTCAGACCTTTTCATTCTTGAGTCAAAGCACATTTTATTACACCCTTCCATTACATTGCTGACACATGCAACACACGCACGTCTGTGTGCATTACATAAGGCAAGAGAGTACAGTATGGGTTTCCTGGGAGGAAACTTCCTATTTATTCTCTTCCAGAAAACCTCTTTCCTCTGAGTAGCAAACTTTGCCTAGGCTGCTGCCTGCACCTTGGATCTTCCAGGCTGTTCTCAAGTGTGCTATGGAAGGCAAAGGAGCAGCAGACAACACTGGGCCTGATGCCTTGGGCACTGAGGGCCAGGTGACTATCCCAAGGGCTTCCTGGTACACAAGGCAGGAGGCAGTGCCACACCTGATGAGTCAGTCGTCCCTGCAGATTATTTGGATGTGACTCCTTTTCCAGCCTGATTCTCTCCCTTGAGACAGAACCACATGGTGTGGTGGATTTACTCTTTGAACTCTCAAAGCGATTACTCCCAGAAAGTTGAGCCGCACAAGCCTGGTTTGGGGTAATGGGAAACCTAAACCATCATCATTTTTTTTCCATTGATTTTCCTCTAATCCACATCTAGACCTGGCTCTTGGCATCTTTCAGGCAATTCTGAGAGCAGAGCTTGGCTTCCAATCCAAAGAAAGCAATGCGTGAATGTAATTAAGCATCTATGAACCAGTGCTGGTAGTTAGTTCCCGTCCTCCCATGGAGTGGGAGAGGTTCTGCTGCATTTGCTTCATGCCAAAGCTTGAGGCTACAGACTTGTTACCTACTGCACAGCTATGCACATACTGGGTATGGGATGCAGATGGGGAGAAGAGGAGAGAGTCTGGAAATAACCATGCCTAGTTGTGTGTGAGGAGGAGGGCCCTCACTTTTGATGGCAATTCCTTAACCTTACCCTGCTTTCTGATGCTGCTCTGAATCTATTCTTTGGAACTGCTCTGAGGCTCCCTCGGGTCAGTGGTAATGTTAGCACATTGGTAAGAACTCATGGACATATCTGCTTGAACCCTTGGCCAATACATGGTGCCTCAACTCTGCTTCAAGGCTAAGAGTGTTCCTGACTTGTGTGGGAGTTAATGATTGCAAAGGAAAGCAAGACAGAGGACTGCAGGGTCATGCACTGTTTGTGGGTCAAAGAAGCTGGTTCTGAAGCAATGAATAGGAACAGTCAAGAGGAGTACAGGGCTTCCTGGAAGCTGTCTGTTGCCATTTATGGGCAGGGCTGGCAGAAGCATCGTGCAGATGTATGCCCTGCAGAAATGCTGCACTGGTTGGCGGTGGCCCCTACACATAAGGTGACATCCTCTTTACCCTGACCACTACCTGTTCCTTTCTCTACCTTCCAGCATCCACCTGAATCCCAGCTTACTCTCCTGAATGTGACTTGTGGGACATGGTCTCCATAGGATGATCTGATAAACTCCAAACTCACAGGCATTAGGGGACACATCCTAAGCCTAGAATAATGCTCTCAATGTGACATCGGTGAATCATTTCCTCAAATGCATGTATGTAGTCTGAAATTTTATTTCATTCTATGTTTTAATGTATTGTCAAAAGGGCACATTTCTGAAAACTGTCCATCGCTTGCGGGAGAAGGAAACAGCAGACGCTTCTAACCTTAATGTTAATTTGCATTTCCCTAGGCCAAAGCTTGCATCAAGCAAATAGGGAGGGAAAGAGGGAAGAAGGAGAAGAAGATGGAGGGAAGGGAGGGCACACAGGGTGAAAAATGGAGAGCGGGTGTTGGAGGGAAGCTTATTTCCTGAGCACAGACTCATTCCAAAGATATCATGGGCACCAAATTAAACAATCCTTCAGCAAGGATTTTGACAAGGAAATTTCATTAGGGGTTTAAATCTCTATGGAAGCTCAAGTTGCTGCATTAAGATATGAAAATTGTGCAAATATTGTTCCTTAGAATAATGTCTGCCGCAGGTCATTGAGTTTCAGTCAATGAGATTTAGAGTGATAAATGTCCTATTGAAAATAACCAGAAGAGGAAGGGGTCTCGGGGAGGGAGGAGAGAGCCCTGCAGTTGGGAGCTTGGGCCCTGGATTCGCTTGGAGTGGAAGTCAGATTCCAGCATTAAATAGCTGCGTGACCTTGAGCAAGTTTATTTAGCATCTCTGAGGTCCGATTTCCTCATCTATAAAATGCGGGCCATTTTCAGGTCACTCTGCTAGACTGTGAGGGTTTAATGAAATGTTGCAGGTAGAGCTCTTGGGCACAGGGCATGGCACATGCAACCTTTTACCCCCTATGAACATCAGTGGCAATAATGAGTAAGGTACGTGGGCTGGCTTGAGCCTTCACCAGTCTCAATGATGGATGCCTCGAGGTGTTATTGCAGTTGTTCAGGGAGAAAGCCTGAGGTCTGGGAGCCAAATAAATCTGCCAGCGCCACACAGGGGTAGATGTTACACCAAATACATCCAAGTTCACGTGTGCACACGTGTTTCTCCCTCACTACTGTGTGGGGTCCTCAGGGTCAGTATGCTCTGTGCACACCTTTGCATTAATAGAAGATGACCTAATAGATGGTCCATTGTAGATGGTCATAAAGCATTGCTGTAACGAGTTAATGATTAAATAACTACATTAATATATGAAGGGATGAATGGGAGACACGTTTTTCCATTAAAACTCTGTGTCAGGGACAAACCCAGGGTTCTCAATGCTTATCCTGTTTTTCTATTTCAAGAAATTTGGCATAATTCATTCTCACATCGTGATATGCCACTGTACAGACAACAGGAGAAAAAGGGAAAGGATTTCATATAATTCTACAAGCTAAATACTAAAAACTCCCTTTGAGCATTTTAGCGTGTTTCTTTTCCACTTTTGGGCCGAAGGCTATTCCTTTTGAAATCTTCTATAAAAATAATATTATATTTTGCGACTTCATTTAACATAAACAATTTCATACAGCTGTCATTTTACTGACAATTTAATTGAGCATGATAGATGTACCATACAACATTTTACTTAAACACAATCCTGTTGGGTATATAGAGAATGTTTCCATACTCTGACTGTTATTCATATAACTGTATAAGCTATTTTTATGCATTAAAGGCCCAGGTTTTTCGGGGTAGTGACTGTGATCATGGGGTCACTTTTCCTTAGGGAACATGGAGTTGTTACACAGGATGGGCCTCATTACCAACTTTTGCAGTGACAGACTTGGTATTCAATCGACAGCAATGTTAGATTAGAGAGAGATTAAAGAGAGATTATTGTACCCACTCTGTACCATCCGCAAGACCTTGACCAGTATCCTCTATTGCAAAGCTGTGCATGAAAGGAAAAAGGAATGAAGGAAGAAAAAAAGAAAAGAGAACAGAGGGGGGAAGAAGGGAGGATGCCTAAAAGGGCAGAAGGGAATAATGAAGGGGAGGAAGGAAAAGGGAAAAGAGAAGGGATGAGCAAGGAATGAAAGAGAGGAGGACAAAAAGGGACACTAACACAAGCAGGAAAAGCAAAGCCAGGAGAGAAAGCGAAGGAAGGGAGGGGGGAGGGAGGGAACAGGAATGATGTCATCGCTGCTGCTTTTTGGAAGGTTCCTAATATTCCAAAGAGATGTCTCCACGTACAGCCTTGAAAAGTGGTTTAGACACAACTTAGGAAGTGGCTAAAATCGCAAGATAAACAAGGTACAAAACACTCCAGCAACTTGGGCCTATCCGGGTAATTCCCAGAGGAGCGTCCCCCACGTCCCAAGGGACAGAGATCTCGGGTTTTCTGCTAGCTTTTAAGCATGTTTCACGTTTCTCCAGGAGAGCTACATTTGCCAAGAATGGAGGCGTTTACTCCGGTGTGTGTGGGTTGCCTAGCCGACACAAAACAATGACATTGAATTCGAACTTTTCCTTTTGAAAGAGCTTTTCATTTACCTGAGGAGAGACAGCTGGAAACAGAATGAAAACACGCATTTTGAAAAGATATTGAAAGATAGCAGGGTATGTTCAATACATGGTCACTGCACATTCACAGGCCGCGCGACTTCTGTCTTAATCAATACAAAATATTTTGCCCAAGTCTGTGTTATGCACTTCAATATTCAGAAAACCATCAATTGCCTTTAGGCTTTAGAAACGCTTGTCATTATCCTCACTGAACCAAATTGCCGATTCAATAAAATTCCCCTTTCTTTAGTAGTGATTCAATTGTCACAGCTGTTGAAAGAGCTGACTATTTACAGAGAAAGTAAAAATTTCACATTTGACCAGCTTTGGGAAATTTATTATAGAAAGTTACTTTGACTCCATATATAATCTGAACTAATGACTAGCAATATTTTTCAGTGGCAAATTAACTTCTTTTCATGATGGAGAAAAAATAATTTGTTCTTAGCACAGAAATTGCTGATATGCAAAGTGTGTTGCTCAGAATGCAACTTGCAAAGATTCTTCAAAAGTTCTTATATGATATCATGTGTATCTTTTCTTGCTTAAATAAGTAAAATAAATGTTCACGGCTTTAATATTGCCACAAATTACCAACCAACGTGTTAAAAACCAATATGATACTATAGTTTCCATCACATTTGTGGGAGGTAAATTTCTCTTTATCTCTCTTTTTTGTACTGGAGTTGGGAGGGCGGGCACAGGACCGGCTGGGAGGCCCCAGCAGAGGGTGAATGTGGAAACTGGAGAGGGCAGCCCCACGGCTGGAAAAGAATCACCCTGCATTAGCACTGAACCTGAACCTCTGTCGTCAGCTTCTGTCCTTGGCAGCTTTCAGAGACCCAGAGACACACGGGTGAAATACAACCCTCAGCTGAGTTCACAACCATTGCCCAGAGGAAGGGCTGCCTATGTAGAGCAGAAGAGAGAAGAAAAACGCTTGACCTACTTGGATCCGATAAGATGGAGTCAGTTTTCGGCAGAAATTGATCGCAACGGACTCCCTGGTAGCCTTCTTTGCACCTGAGGAAAGGAATAAATGACAAATGCGCTCATGTAGCTGTCAGATTTCAACAAGCATAATAGCCTCCAATTACACACACGTGAGGAAGCTAGAAGTCATGCTTCTGTACTGTTTGGTTCAGTCTCTATGACTTCGACAGGCAGATTCTATTTCAGTGTCAAGAAAAAAAAAAAAAAAGCATAGTTTTGCTTTTACAGTCCTATGTGCCATACCTAAGGAGCAAACTGGACAGCATTTTAACAATGCCCTCAAAGCAATCTGAATAATGGTTGTCCTCATACAATCCTGGAAGCAAGTCTTCTTTTCTTTATGCTAAACACAGTTGGCTCAAAAGCATCTAGTAGCATCATACTGCAAATGCCATTTTACCAATCAAAGATCATCTTCTGATATAATGGGTCAGTTACAGGTTTGGGCTACTGCTTATTTCGTTTCCTTGTGTTTTACTACTTCGCCCTTTCATTAATTCCCTTTTTCTACTTCTTCGCTGTTCCTCAAGTCAGTGTCACCTAACTACCTTGCCAGAAATAACAGCATTTTATCTGGCAAGATCTGAAAGCATCTCTATGTTCTTCCCCCATGTTCCCCTTTTATATTCGGCAAGCGTGTGCAAAGTGCTTGCTTTCTGCCAGGCATCGTCCAAGGCTGCTCTCCTGAGGAGGGCACAATCTGGAGGCGAGGGGTTTGCCTGGAAGCACCCTCAATGAGGCATGTCGCCTGAGCCCTGCCAGGGCGCCGTCTGGGCGGCACGCAGCTCGCTCCATCAGGGCTGCTTGGCTGCCTGGGAGGGCAGGGACCCATCGCTGGCTTTGCCTGCCTCTGAACAGTCTCTTTAAGTGGGGAGGTGGCATTTACTGGTCTGCATGAAGCTTAATCTGTCATGCTTGAGTTAAGCAGGGAAACAGCCATTGTTGCTTGTGGGATGAATCTGTCCTACTTTACAGAAGAGGAAATTGTGCTGTTGGCATAAAAATCAGATTTAAAAAACAATCCTCTGGTTGTTAGAAATCTATGAAATCGACAAAAGAATTCAAAGTGACCGTTCTGTTAGAGACGGGGACGTGGATTCTCTTCTCAGAATATGCTTTGTTTTCTGAGTGTAATAAACTATTAGATAAGGTCTATTGCAACTGGAGCAGCCACACTGAGAAGTACTTCAGTAATTTTTCTACCTTTTATTGCGAGCCAAATTGGAATTCAGGTAATCGGGTAGGCTCTCTTTAGCACCTTTTAAAGCCTGGCACTCTGGAGTGTATTTGGCAACTGTCCTGGTACACTGAGGACAAAAGCCTCTGATACACAGATACCCTAGCTACTCAACAGAATTTGTTGAAGTGGATACATGTTTTCGTAACCTTTAAAAAATTCATTTATTGCATTTGAAGTTAAGTTAGCACTCATTTTATAATGGTAAAAAATATCAGAAAATACTTACGACTGCAACACATTTGTGAAATATAAATTCCTGTTTTCTAAACAGTGCCCTAACGTTCACTTGCCCTGACTCAGAATTACAGACACTTTTGTACTTTAATTTTCATTCTCCATAATGATGAGCTACATCCTGAGTTTGCTCTACTGTACGCATTCATTTTTGGAGATTTTATTTCTAACATCTGTGGGAGATTTTAAGCACACTTTACTCTTTACATCTTTATTTAATATGAAAATGATATCCTAGGGAGACCGCAGCTTTTAAGGACAAGCGCTGCTTTTGTTTTGTTTTGTTTTGTTTTGTTTTGCTTCCTAAGTGTTCTTCCTTACTCAAAATGCATTATTCCATTTGTGTGTTGAAAAGAAAATCAGGAAAGAGTTTTGAAATTTTTTGAATCTTAAAACTGATTTGCCATGAGTAGGAGCCCACCCTAAAGTGTTCAGGCCTTGTGGGGGTATCAGGAAAATTGCACAGTGAATGCCTGCATCTCCCTCTGAGGTCCACCTGGAGACTCAGATGAAGTTATTTGCTCCTGGATTTGGTGTAGCTCAGCCCTGGCCATTGGGGAGTGAACCAGCGGATTCTCTCTCTCTCTCTCTCTCTCTCTCTCTCTCTCTCTCTCTCCCCACCTTTGCCTCTCCTCTGTAACTCTTTCAAATAAATAAATCTTACCAAAAAATCACATGTTAAATTTTCCATTTAAAAATCACACATATATCACTTTGATAAGTTCAGACTCATCCAAATCTGAAGATGGAATGTTCTAACAGGTAATGCGAAGCAAATGCACTGACTTCACAATAATATTAAAAATAGGAAGCAAAGAGAAAAAAGGTCCTACAATGCACGTCTACTGCATAGAGTGAGTTTGATGGACCTTCCAATAGAGTGATAATCACATCTTCTGAGAAAAAACATGGTGCTGCTTGTTTTTGGTTAGTTTGTAGGAGGAGGCAACTGAGAATGTCTGTATGTTTTTATTTTGTGTTTTGGAACAAACAAGTATAAGAACAGGAAAAATGCACATGCCAGACAGTGTTTCTGTTTGCTTCAGAATTAATAATATTACACAGAATACATCTCATCTTTAATGGTAAATCTACCTTTTATGAAAGCAAATCTTGCCTAAACTTGGCTAATATTCTATTATTTGTCTACTTCACACTGCTTTAGAAGCTCCACTCAACCTGTCCAGGGCCTGTTCTCAGAATTTCTTTATCTTTCAGAAGCCTTACTTCACAGCAATCGTATTAAAAATATTAAAAATCATATTAAAATTGCCATGGTATTGGGTGTTTTCCAGGTAAGTTTTGACTCCACAACCAGAAGACCTAAGAGCAGGGGGCATGCCCGGGACAGGAAAATTCAGCCTGGGTTGACAATAAGTTGAGAAAAGAGAATGAGTGATTCAGTGCAGCAAAATAACCACAAAGCAAACTAAATTTGCAAGAACTAAGACATTTTACTATGAAAAAAAAATCAGGCCTAAATTCTAGGTGTTAGGGGAGGGTTTTGTGGTGCAGCAGGATAAGCTACTTCTTAGAATGCCTGCACTCCATTATTAGAGTGCCAGTTCAAGCACTTGTTATCCTGCTTCCAATCCAGCTCCCTGCTAATGCTTCTGGGAAGGCAGTGGGAGACAGTCCAGGCACTTGGGTCTGCATCACCCACGTGGGAGACCTGGATGTAGTTCCTGGCTCCTGGGTTATGCCTGGACCAGCTCTGGCTGTGGTGTTTGGGTAGTGAACAAGTGGATAAAAGATATCTCTTTTCTCTCTCCTCTCTCTCTCCCTCCCTTCTCCTCTCTGTTACTCTTTCAGATAAACAAATACATCTTTAAAAAATTCTATGTGCCTGTATATATGGAGGTGAAGGAGGTGTCATTTTGGAAACAAGTAAGTTCTTGACTTTGAGGTTTCTTTCTTTTTGTATTTCCAAATTTAAAAGGCTACAGGGAAGTGCATATTTGGGGTGACAATATCCACAAGAGAGCAGGACAGGAGAGAGGCTGAAGAGGTAAACACAGTGAAGTAACCTGGAGTAAGAGATTGGCCCCTGGCAATGGAGGGTAAGGGACAGCGAGGGTGCTGAGGAATCTGATTCCAGCTGAGCCATCAGTGAAGGCCTCTCTTGATGAGCCTCAGAGCCCTCCCTCCCCAAGGGCTGGGGCCAGCAGTGCCATCTCAAATGCAGATATCGCTGTTTCTACTCCTTATATGCTACCAGCTCTGTCCTCACCTCATTCCTGCTTGTAGCTGTATCTGAAATAACCAGTAAGCTCTTCTATCATGTTTTCATTTTAGTCATTATCAACTCAAGAAGAGCCCAGAAGTTGGTTTTAGGGAAAAATTTTAAAAGGTAATCCTGGCACATTTCTAGGATTCCAATACAATCCCATCAAGATTGCATGTACCAATGCCATCTCACTAGTCCAAGTGATCAATTTCAGTTCACAATTGATCACACTGATAGGTCTAAGAGTCAAAGGGATCACACAAACAAGACTAGTGTCTGCTAATACTAACTGATAGAATCAAAAAGGGAGAGAACAATCCATCATGGGAAGTGGGATACACAGCAGACTCATAGAATGGCAGATGTCCTAAACAGCACTCTGACCTCAGAATCAGCCCTTAAGGCATTCGGATCTGGCTAAAGGGCCCATGGGAGTATTTTAGGCATGG
This sequence comes from Sylvilagus floridanus, assembly GCA_949820135.1. Taxonomy (NCBI): domain Eukaryota; kingdom Metazoa; phylum Chordata; class Mammalia; order Lagomorpha; family Leporidae; genus Sylvilagus; species Sylvilagus floridanus. Next base: position 12,414,020 of record OX463235.1, read on the forward strand.
AAAGCCAAGACACACTTGGGGAAAAAAAAAAAAAAAACTAAATGAAAGATCACTGCGAGTGAGATCCCAGTAGAAAGAACAAGCCATCAAAGAAGGAGATACCTTTCTCTGAAGGGAGGCGAGAACTTCCACTTTGACTATGACCTTGTCTAAATATGATCAGAGTTGGCAAACTCAAAAGGCTTCCATAGCCTTGGCAACTCATGTGGAGCCTAGGGAGATTACTGAGGCCATAAACAAGAGTGTCAAATTTTTAAGTCAACAACAGGAGTCACAGTGCACTTACTCCTCATGTGAGATCTCTGTCCTTAATGTGTTGTCCAGTGTGAATTGGTGCTATAACTAGTACTGAAACAGTATTTTACACTTTATGTTCTGTGTGGGTGCAAACTGATGAAATCTTTACTTAATATATACTAAAACAATCTTCTGTATATAAAGAGAATTGAAAATGAATCTTGATGTGAATGGAATGGGAGAGGGAGCGGGAGATGGGAGGGGTGCAAGCGGGAGGGAAGTTATGGGGGGGGGATGCCATTGTAATCCATAAACTGTACTTTGGAAATTTATATTTACTAAATAAAAGTTAAAAACAATATAAAAAAAACTGCAAGACAAAAAAATAATTTAAAAAAAAGGTAATCTTGAGCTACAGATAAGAAGAGAGTTCTATTGGCAACAAGAAGAAAACAAACTGTGTTACCCCCAGCTGGAACTTGAGACTTGCTTTGCCTGATGTGGTGTGAGCAAAGCCATGCACACATCACCCAACCTGGACGTGGAGGACCACAGAAAGACTTTTAGAGAGTGGTCAGGGCATTGGACACAGTGGTCAAGATGCTGCTCAAGACACCTGCATCCCATAAAAGTGCCAAGGCTTTAGTCCTAACTCCACTCCAGATTTCAGTTGTCTGCTAATGCGCACCCTGGGAGCCCGCAGGGGGCAACTAAAGTAGTTGGGTTCCTGCCACCCACGGGGAAGATCTGGATTGAATTCCTGGCCCCTGACTTTGGCCCATCCCAGGTCTGGTTAGGGGCTGATTCAGGCATTTGGGAAATGAATCAGTGGACAGGAGCTGTCTGTGTCTCTTTCTCCCTCTTCTCTCTCTAATTAAATAAAGCAAATTTCCAAAAATAAATAAATAAAGTGGACAGGCAATTTGTTGATTTTGCCACAGAAATAAGCATGCACTGGCCACAGCTACCAGCCCTCTCTGCTGTCTTCTGGCCATTTTCATCTCTTGCCTTACAATTTGCACGTGCCAGTTTATTTTTTTGAACCCGTTTCTTCACCAACAACTAAATTAGTGCTAACAATATTAGTGACTGTGATTGAAAATTAAGAACTCCCAATTGTGATCAACTTCTAGATCATTTTCAATTTCTCCCTCTTCTTTTGGTTAGGAAAACATAACAACCCAAAACCAAAAAGAAACTACACAAAATCTGTCCTAGTGAGGGAACTCTACCCTACTGCCTTCTGCAGTCCTTCTCCGTTTTATCAAAGATGTGCTCTCACATAGATGGCCCAGCCAGCACGTGGTCTCTTGGCACCCATCTTCCTCAATTAGATCTCAGTGATTAAGAGCAATGGCTGTGTTTTCTGGCTTTTCCCTTTAGTTTTTGTGTGGATATACTTTAAGCAAGTTACTTAATACCTATGTTTCTCAGAATCAACCCAAAGAAAACGGTAATGATACCAGGAAGGAGAAAAATGAACAGACACACACAGTAGATGTTATACAGCTACATTTTGGTCATTTTCATGTCTAGAGACCTTTTACCTTATATTTACAGAGTCACATTTTACATAATTTATAAAGAGAATTTAAGTGTATATGAAGGGCATGACAGGTCGATAGTTTGCTGTAAGCCCTGGGTAGAGGTTGGCTGGGTATTCATTCTGTAGAAGATACCACACTTCCTTTTTAGGGCATCAATTTTAGACATAAAATTTCAACTTGCAGAAATCAATTAGCTTCTTGAGAGAAATGGAGGCAACCAAACTGTGTGGTTTATTGCCTGATGACAATTTTTTAGAAGAAATGGCCTTTACATTTTTGGTGTTACAGGAAAGCAGACTTGTGGTGAGTAACAGATAAGTCTGCCAATTTTAAAGGGCCTGCCACATGCTGATTTGAAAAAGGAGCAATCCCTCCAAGTATTCTTCTCTGTGCTCTGCCAATTCTCCTTGGCCTTAGTGTCAGTCCTTTGTTGGGGAAAATAGAAAGATCATCGGGCCTTTTAACTTTATGTTTTAGAAGCAGGTTGGTTGGAGCACTGATTAGTGTTGACTCCTGGATTTGCTATTTACTCGTGCTTTATTGATAAACACAATTTTTTTTATTTATGTATATTTGCTATTTACTCAAGCTTTATTAATAAGCACAAATTTTTTTATGGTATACAACATGATGTTGTGAAATATATATACATCGGGGAACAGCTAAATCAAGCAAATTTATCTATACATGACTTCATGAACTTATTTATTTATGATGAGGACACAATATCTACTCTGTTAGCAAACTTTAAGTATATATTACATTGTTAATGGTTAACTAAACCACCTAAATCACCAGTGTTTTTCTCTTGTACATCATTGGTAGGAAGGTAATTTACCACAACCATTAAGGAAAACAATATGGATGTTCAGAAAATTAAAAATAGGATTTCAATATGATCCAAAAGTCCAGTATTGAGTCTTTACCCAAAGAAAATGAAATCTGTATATCATAGGTATCTGCATTTGCATGCTCATTGTAGCACTATTCATAATCAAAATCACTAACAGAGGAAATCAAGCTTAGTGTCTATAAACAAATGAATGCATAAAGAAAATGGTATATACACACTCAGTGGAATGCTAGTCAGCATAAGAAAGACAATGCTGTCATTTGTGACAACATGGATGAGCCTAGAGAATACTAGGTTCAGTGAAATAAGCCAGGCGCATACATACAAATACTACATGACCTGAATTATGCTGAATCTAAACATGAAAATAATCATTTTTAGAAGCAGAGAGTAAAATGGCAGTTACCGATGGTAGAGGTGGAGTGGGGAGAGACTGAAATGTTGATCAAAGGATGACAGCTCCTACCTGCAGCTGGCCTCAATTTATAAACAAAGAAAAAGTCACAAATAAACAAAGATTGAGGATGAATTTTCTGCCAAAGCAACTCTTCCGGTGTCAAGGAGATGGGAAGTTTAGTAGCCGGAATTCCCAACCAGGCCTCTCGTGGTATAGAATGTGTGTGCTGAGTGGACCAGAAACTTTTCTAGCTAAGGCTCTGCAGCCTGTCCTCATTGACTTCAAAGTTATTAATGGTGTTAGAACAAATTCCCTTCTCCAGCCACTCAACACTGAAACTGACATCTAGGTTTGACTGTGAGAAAAATTGTGACACTGATTAAAGTGTAAGGTTTCTTTAGCTGAACTGAGAATTTAATTAAGCAGTCTTATTTAAAAAGGAGCACTAATTAAGACAGCAAGATCTTTAAGTTAACTGATTGGTATTAAAATTACCTACAGACTGTGTCTGTGGATACAGCCTCCCACAATCCTTTCTATAAAAGGAAGAATTTGGAAGTGGATAATTGTAAATTAATGAGTAACTTCTGCAATCCAACTCATAAAGGTTTCCTAAGGTATTATCATTAGCTTTCAAATATATCACAAAGTCCACGGCTGATGCAGCCATTGCTTATAATGGCCACACTGACCTTTGTTGCTAACAGAGTCATTACCTGAAACCTTGGGAAACTATAGGAATTTCTTTAAAATTTTTCTCTTTAGCGGAAGTTTGAATTAAAAATACAAAGAGGCCTAGTCTTCATCATGACACTGCTGTAATTTCAGATCTGGACTTGAAATTATCTGATCCAGTCCAGGAGGTGTGTTGCATTCAGTTGCTATCTGAACCATAAAGAAAGGAAACAAATTGAATGATTTCAAGTTGGAGGAGTAAAAACAAATTTTATAACAAATGTGTGTTTACTCACTGATAACAGCCTCTCAACCCTGTGTAAAGTGTTAGGAATGTGTAGCAAGGCACATCAATGGTCAGTTTTAGCACAAGGGAACCAGAAGCCTGTTCCCTTCAAGCCATTTAACTCACACTCATGGAACACTCAGTCGTGGAGAATCTGTGATTCAGGAACTCCCATGTCAATCTGAATGAAAGTTTGGGACTTTAGAGAGATTTCTGTCCTACCAGCTCATAAACCACACTCCATCCTCACTACCTAGAATTTAACATGGCATGAAGTCGTTACACAATGTAGGATGCACATTATCCAGAGCAGCTCTGTGGGCTAAAAAAAAAAAAAAAAAAAAATCCTAATTTAGCACTGGTTTTTAATAAAATAAAAAAAAAATCTGTTAGTGTAATACAGCAAATCATAATACTCTTTTCCTATTTTTCATTTTTTAAACATGAAGTTATATTTATTTTTTGGAAATCAGAGTGACACAAGGGGAGAGACAGAGAGATTGATCTTCCATCTACCAGTTCATTTCCCAAATGCCTGCAGCAGCTTGGACTGGGCCAAGTCAAAGCCAGGGGCAAGTAATTCCATTTAGGGTGGTAGGAACCCAAGTACTGGGACCATCACCCACTGCCTTCCAGGTGCATTAGCAGGAAGCTGGATTGATGGCAGAGGTAGGGCTCCATTCCAGACACTCTGATATGGGATGCCGGTGTCCCGAGAGGCTGTTTATCCAGCCTCACCACAATGCCTAGCCCTTTCTTTCTCTTCTTCAAAGTCCATAGGATTAGACCTCACTCTTATGACCTCATTAACTTTAATTGCCTCTAAACATATAAATCTAAGGGATACAGGCTTTGCAATTCAGCCAATAATAACTATCAAGTTGGGGAAGTCATGTCTACAGACCAGTAAAGACCAGAATCCAGGTCTTTCCTACATGCAAAATGCCAGATAAAATAAAAAAGACCCAGTTAAATTAGAAATTTAAATAAACAATAATTTTTTAACAGTGTGTTTCATATGCACTATTTGGGATATACTAAAAATGTATTCATTGTTTATCTGAAATCAAAATACAACTGGTCATTCTGTATTTTACCTTTGTGGAAGGAAAATAATCTGAAAAAGTCAGGGGAGTAAAAACTAGCAACAGGGGCCAGCGCTGTGGCATAGTGGGCTAAGCCTCTGCCCGTGGCACTGGAATCCCGTATGGATGCCAGTTCTAGTCCTGGCTGTTCCTCCTCAGATCCAGCTCTCTCGTACGGCCTGGGAAAGCCATGGAGGATGGCCCACGTGCTTGGGCCTCTGCACCCAAGTGGGGAGTCCAGAGGAAGCTCCTGGCTCCTGGCTTCAGATGAGCTCAGTTTCAGCCTTTGCAGCCATTTGGGGAGTGAACCAGTGGATGGAAGACTTTTCTCTCTGTCTCTCCCTCTCTATGTCTGTAACTGTGCCTCTCAAATAAATAAATCTTAAAAAAAAAAAAAAAACTAGCAACATGATCACTCAGATTAAAGTTTAAAAGATTTTTGTGGCAATTATCTCTCTGATGAATTTCATAACCTCTTGTGTTAAAATTAAGGAACCTGGGTACCTTATATTCGGAGTATAATGAGTTCATGCAGTATGAATGGATATTAAATAAACTTCAGCATCCAATTCTTTTTTTTTTTTTTTTTTTTTTTTTTTACAGGCAGAGTGGACAGTGAGAGAGAGAGACAGAGAGAAAGGTCTTCCTTTGCCGTTGGTTCACCCTCCAATGGCCGCCGCGGTCGGCGCGCTGCGGCCGGCGCACCGCGCTCGTCCGATGGCAGGAGCCAGGAGCCAGGTGCTTTTCCTGGTCTCCCATGGGGTGCAGGGCCCAAGCACTTGGGCCATCCTCCACTGCACTCCCGGGCCACAGCAGAGAGCTGGCCTGGAAGAGGGGCAACCGGGACAGAATCCGGTGCCCCGACCGGGACTAGAACCCGGTGTGCCGGCACCGCAAGGCGGAGGATTAGCCTGTTGAGCCACGGCGCTGGCCTCAGCATCCAATTCTTAAATGGCCTAGGCCTAGACAGGCTACTTCAAGAACATGGTGGTAAGCAAATGAATGGGGGTGGTTTCTGTCTTGCTGGTATGGATATGGAGCACCAGCTACTACTCTGCATAAAATCTGAGTCCAGTGTAAGTATGCTGGCCAGCAGCCCAAGTGAGACAGGAGGAAAACAGGGCTCTTTCTTCCTGCTTCAACCTGCTGCTCACTTTGTTCAGGATCATGTCAATACTGAGGCACTCTCATGCTACTGATTCTGAAAAGCAGTGAACACAGTTGTGTAGCTCTTGGCCATGAGAACCTAACATCAAAGCTCCATCATATGAAGAGACTCATCTGGTGGCATCTGACGTCCTTTCCGGAATCCACCATTCCAAGAAGGAGTCAATGCACACAGCAGAACCTTCAGGTCAGCCTAGTGTCCTGCGTGGGCTGTGTGGGTGATTCCCGAAGCAAAATAGTACCCAGGTTCATAAGCGTGAAAAGAAAACAAATCCTGCAGATAATTCTTATTTAAAAGGCATCTTTATGACTGGCATTATAAAAGAGGGAGCTCATTAGTAAATGAACTGATGAAACTACTCGCAGCATGCTTCAAAAAGAAGTGGTAATAATTATTGTCTCTCTAAGAAAGGGGGCGAATAGGCACACAGTGTCATTCAGGAATCCGTGTGCAGACTTCACAGAGCAAGCTGCAAAAAGTCCCACGGCTTTCTGATTTAATTAAATGAGGAAGGGAAAGAAAGACTTTTGCAGTTCACACGCCTGGATCATAGAAGGTTCTACATGAAACACGATTTTTTTAAAAAGCCATTTTAGAAACCCCTAGAGTTGCCGAACCCTCATTCAATAGCATAATTTTCCCTGTTTCTCCCAGGATATTGTACAATCAAGTAACAGGGTGCAGCATTTCTGCTGGCTAAAGGAAGTGGGCAGCTTTGATCAGAATTCACAATAATATATCTCCCTTGTGTGATAAATGATTTACTGCTGAGGATAAATGGATATAATCTTTCATTATGTATGACATTCATCAGCAAGAAGGAAGCTCTGCACTGAATGGAAAGTGATTTCATATTAAAAGCCTCATGCAACTCATACTGAGATGAAAGTGAGGTCTGCCCTTAAAAAAAAATGGCTCAGGCTTGTAGGTTTAAATGGATGCTGAGTCAAATATAATCGTTACTCTAAGTTTGAAAATCTGTTACAGGGAAGCCAGGGAATTATGTGCCTAGAGCCACCTCAATTTTACACAAAAAGCTCCATTTCTTAACCATACTAGTCTACCGACTTCAGTGTGCCATTAAGCCCAGCTTTGGAAACTGAGAATAATGACAGAGCTTCGTAAGGAGGAGACAGAAGAGCCAGATTAAGTAACTTAAATTCCCATCATTTGTAGAAAGTCAATGCTCCATACGTAAGGGGGACAAATCAAGAAAAAGAGGCTTAATGTGATATTTACAGATGTGCAATAAACAACCAGAGATTTCCCAAATGCAAATGATTTTATTAAGCTTCTCTGAGTGTATGTGGGGAGGGGCATGAGAGGAGGGAGAGAGGTGGGGGAGTTGGAGTACTGGATAGTGAGTTTTTCATTATGAACACATTTATATTTTTACATTTGACTTTCAATTAAAAAAAAATCTCCCAACACTGTGGCATATCTTAGACACAAAAAATATTACATCAAATTAAGCCAGGTCCAAGTATAGAATTTGGCCCAAATATAAACATTTTATAATTTGATAGAATTGTGGAAATAAAAGAAATCCTAAAGGGTATCCATGTCAACCACCTCATTTTGTGGAGGGGGAAATGATACAATGGAGATGGGAGATCTGCCTATGATCTCAAGGAATGCAACAGGTAGAACAAGGGTCAGGGCACACAGGTCCTTTTCCAAATCCAGTGTTCCTTCTGCTACTCCACACTGACTCTTAACAAGCAAACACTTGTTCCCACATCTATAGACCATCCCTAACGCCAAATTTCTCTGAATGTTTCCACTGAAAGCCTATGTTCTTTTGGAGCTAGGTCAACATAATTCAACTGACTTGACTTCTGCTAACGTTTCTGTACCCCACCCCTTTTTTCTACTAACACAGGAACATCAGAAAGGGGTGGCACTGTCAACGTCACTAGCTTGAACAAGATTTGGTAATAAAACATTCTATTCTAAACCTGAATATCATGAAAACTGAGAGGTCAAACAAAACCACGGATGAGGATGAACAAACCAGAGAAGGTATATCAGGGAATATACCGTCAAATGGTGATGTAGATGTGGGCATTGGGCTTTAGTTAAAATAAAGCAAAATGTGAGCTGGCACCAGGAAGCTGGCAAAAATTAAGCAGATATTCATAGATCATACATTCGAAGTGGAATTAAGAGGATTAATACTTAAGTGGAATGTTTGGCAAATTGAAATGGAAATGCAAAAGATGGGAAATGAGCTTAAACCAATAAATACATGAAGGTTAACACTGAAAGAGAATGAGACAGTGAGAGAGGTTCAATCGATCAATTGACGGATGATATAAATATATATGATATTCCTTCGTGTATTTTATCTTGGACTAAACCAACCAGAAAGTACAATCAGAAAGACTTCTACATCTTGTAGAATAATAGATGAAGAGAGGATGAATTCCTTTGAAAAACTACTCTATGCAAAACACAAGTACTGAGAGTTTTGCAAAGGTTACATAATATGTCACTATTTGATATATCACTATTTTATAGTTGAGGAGGTTGAAGTTGAGAGAAATTAACTTCAGTGTCCCACGGCATGTGGAAAGCATGTGTTAGAGCCTGTGTTTGACTTCAAAGTTAAACCAACACTAGAGAATATGTTTATTTCTCTATCTCTTCCTGCTCCTGACTTTCACAGTGTGATATATATATTTTAAGTGCTCATTGCATTATTAACTAACCTTTGAGGATGGTAGGCCCTGTCATTTTATATTTGTTGTACAGCTAAAGAAAAAAATGACACTAAGAGTATAATGATTTGTTCAGAGTAATTTAATGGCTTCATTTAATCAAAGAGAAAATGCCTAAAAGGAGACAATAATGTTATCTAATATGGCTTCAGGCTTAATAGTATTTTATATTGTTCTAATCTCTCAATTTATATGCTCATGCAAGATTAAACTTAGAAAGCAAAAGTTAGTTATACCTAAAGACAGAAACCTTATAAGTATTTGAAATGAGCAAATTTAATAAAGACAATTGATTGAACAGGTAAAGAATGTGGGAAGCTACAGAGATTGCAACAGCAAGAAACCACTCTTACCCCTAGATTGAGGCACAGAAGAAGTGTGAGTCAAGGGAACGAGGGTAAAGCCAGGGACTCTGGAAGGCAGTGGCTGTAACTTGGCAGGAACCTAATTGCTACTGCAAGGGAGTCAAGGAGCAAAGAAACCAGAAAGCAGAGTGCAGAGCCTTCGAATTCAGTGCTTTCTATGGGCCAGCTCCACTCCAAAGGCACTGGTCAAGGGAACCTGGGAACCGCGGGTTTCTGAGCCAGAAAACGGAAGGAAAGTCAGGTAACTTCTCTGGAGGTTTGGATGTATGTTTTACATGCGAGCACTTAAGAAAGCACATGGAAAATGCAAATGCTGAAAAAACTATGCATGGATTTCAAATGTTTTTGCACTGAAATAGACTTATTTTAATTCTATTTCCACAAACTTTTTTGAATTATCCTGATATACTCTATATAATACACAATAAGGTATATAGCTATAAAACACAAACACATCCATTTTTTATAACATTAGTAGCAAAACTCCTTCCTCAATCATTCTAGGTAATCGAGACCTTAATTATCTTATAAAAATAATAGTAGCAAACTTTTGCTTCAGAATTATTTAAGATCAGTCACTACTCCTTCAAATCCACAACCACCTTCACCGCTCTCTCAGCCTCATCTACCTGCAGATGCACAGGTGCACAGACTGACATTGACACCCTGCTCACAGCACCTTGGCGGAAGTGATTTATCCCTCCAGGTATTCAGTTCCTCCCTGGCCAACGGGGCTAATCGTCGTGGCCTGGAGCACAAGAGAGCTGTGCCTACTAATTACTTAAAGCTTATAAAGTCTTTTGAAGATGAAAAGGCTCTAGTTTTCTCATTCTGTTCCTTGGCTTCAAATAAAAATGTTACATTATATAAAGGTTTCTGGGGGATTTATTACCAGACCTTTATCTAAAAAAAAAAAAAAAATCACACCACAATTACAACTTTAATGACCTACTCTGAAACTTCCTAAGGCTACAACATAATTAGTCCATTTTGCAATTAGACTTTAAAAAAAATCCATTGGAAGTAAACAAGAAGTGACTGGAGTTCCTGGAAGTAATCTACATTATTTGATGTAGAAAAGGGAAAAGTCATATTTATGAGGAGCCTATGATTTCCCAGATTCTGTACAGGCACTTTACGTAATTACCTATATATCCCACCCAGTATTGTTGGATCAGTATTGGTTTATTTGTGGTTTTAAAAAAAGATAAATGGAGATACTGAATGATTAGTTAATTTGATCAAATCCCAAACCCTGTAAAGTGTTATGATTTGCATCCAGGGCTTGTGACCACGACTGCTCATTGCTTTTATTGTACATTTCCTTTGCCACCACCTGTCAACTCATACTAGAACAGTTATGGTTAATACTAACACTTGCTATGAACAAGAAGCAGACTTTGCATAGCAAAGGAGAAATAAGGAATCATGAAGACTATCAGGCTATTGTAAAGAAGCTTGGTGTAAAGAAACAATGTCTTTCAAATAAATATTTAAAAATGAAAAAGAAGCCATATCTAGAATAGAAGCTATATTTATAGATATCACCTTTATTTATTTATTTTTTATTTTATTTGGTTGAAAGGCAGAGTGACACAGGGAGGGGAAGGAGAGGGAAGGAGGGAAAGGGGACAGAGAGAGAGAGAGAGACAGAGAGAGAGAGAGAACAATCTTTCATCCACTGGTTCACTCTTTAAATGCCTACAAGAGCCAGGGCTGGTCCAGAGAGAAGGCAGAAGCCTGGAACTCCATCAGGATCTTCCAATTGGTCAAAGCAATCCAAGTACTTGGACCATCTTCTGCTGTTTTCCCAGGTGCATCAGCAGGGAGCTGGATCAGAAGCAGAGAATCCAGGATTGGAAGCTGTATTCCAATACGATTATGCCAGTGTTGCAAGTGGTTGCTTAATCACTGGGCCACAATGTTGGTCCCCAAAATATCATCTTTTAGTAGGGATAGTGAAAATGAGTTATTCAGAGGAGTATGATGGTGAATGGCAGAACTGGAGATGGTGAGTGTGGTGGGTGCCAGCTTAAAGATAATAGCTGTCTTGTGACACTGTCTTGTTTAATGAGGCTTTAATATACATAAGGATCCACAGATGAGGGAGAAAGGAAAGCATTGAGATAATACAGAAACATGTTTTAACAGAACCATACAGAAACAACTCTCCACCACTAGGATTACAACAGAGGCCCAGGAATCACTTGCTTAGGAGATCCGGTACCACTGTGCACTCAACTTGCTCAAAACCTGTTATGGTCAGAGATTATGTAAAAGCTTTCTCTTATGGATGACTTAGATCTCTGCACAAACTAATGAACTTGAATGAGATAGTGAAAGAAGCATATGATGCCAACAACATTGCTTATTATATGAAGGTACTTTAAAAAAGTTCATGGAGAATGGAATTCAAAGCAATAAAGTGGCCGCCAAAGAAAGTGAACTTGAGATTGTTCTGGTATAAATGCGTTTCTGCAGAAATAATACAAGAAATTGATTGGCAGAATAATTATATAAAAAACAACTGCAGTAAAATCTCAGGGTAGAGAACCTCTTAGATTTTGGTATTCAGGTAAATTATATAGACAGCATTAAGCAAATATACGCACACATATAGAGGTACATACACCATATGTATATTTATAAGAAGGTATTTCAAAAATTCATGCAAAATGAAAATAAAAATGTTTACTTTGGTACAAAAATTTTTGAAATCCATGCAGTTTTTTCATAGTATGTGTTTCCAGTGAGCTTTGTGAGACCCCTTGTATATATGGATGGATTTCAAAATTTGCTTACACAAAAATAAACTTATCTTCTAATTCCATTTTCTGCAAATTATTGAAGTAGCCTGATATGAACATTTTCACATGAACTCAATAGCTTTTACCACACCCAAACACATACACACATACACACACACACCCCTCTGAACATATCTGTGTGTTACACTCTATTAATGAGGATGAGGTGGGGAAACTTGAGGGGAGGGTGGGATGGGGAGATTACTTGGAACCCTTGCCTTGGCATTGAAACTCAGAATGCATACATTTCTGGCTGGCTGGCTGCACTGCAGAGTTATATAAAACAAGTTAAGAATGGATTCACAGTGTTCTTCTGATAAGAACTAAAATTGATGTCAGTTGCAGTGAAACCTGGTAAAATCAACTTTTCTTTGTCCAAACCAAAATGAAGTCCTGATTCATTTCACTACTATAACTTGTAATCAATGAGGAAAGGTGTTAGGAAGAATTCAGAGACCCTGGAGATTCAACACTCTTACCTATTCCAAATCTAATCACATTATGGGAAGCAAATAAAGGTGGAAAATGATTGCTACTGATTGTAAAGATGTTTACATGTAACTTAAATGACCCTTAAAGAATGACCGGCAGACTGGCCTCTGAAATTATCCTGTCAAAGGAAACTCAAATGCTTTGATCACTAGAATATAGATGCATAAATTATGTCATTTAAAATAACTTTTTAAAAAGCACATCTATTGAGGGAAATTTTTTCAATTTCATTAGTGAAAAGAAATTGATGAATACGAAATCACAGATTTCTAAAACTAGAACTACCATCTTCTACTAAGTCTACTGATTAGTGTGAGGCAGGTGTTATGACACAGCAGGTTAAGCTGATGCTTGGGATGCCCCTATACCTTATAGATCATCTGGTTCCAGTCCCGGCTACTCCATGCTTTGGATTCAACTTCCCTATAATGTACTGGGGAGGTTGTGAAAGGTGCTCTTACTACTTGGGTTCCTGGAACCCACCTGGGAGGTCTGGATGTACTGCCTGGCTCCTGACCTGGTCTGACCCTGAATATGTGGGTCCTGAAGGATTAAAGCAGGGGGTGGAAGATCTCTGTCTCTCCTCTCTCTCTCTGTCACTCTGCCCTTTGAATAAATAAATGAGACTAAGAAAGCAAGAGTGAAACCTCTACAAATTATCTACAAAAGACCAAATATCAGAGTTGCATTAATCAAAATAAAGAAAAAATATAATACCATAGGAAATGTAGGAATATACCCAAATCAAGCAAGCTTTACATTTAAAACATTTCATCCTATTTGAGGCTTAACACTAAATCATGAGCTTGTATTAGATAAATAAGTGCCTATCAAAAAATAAGAATGGGATAGCAAAAGGATAGTGGGATAGATGGAAGGTATCCCCCCAAAGTCCTAAACTGAAATTCTAAATCTCAACGTGCGCATACATGGAGGTGGGGATCTTTGGAAGGTAATTAGGTCATGAGGAGAGAACCCGCAAAAATGGGATTGATGCCCTTACAATAGCAGTTCTCTTTCTGCCAGGTGGAGACATGAAGAAAAGTCAGCCGTCTACAACCTGCAAAGTGCTTTCACCAAAATAAAATCATCCCAACAGCCTTATTGCTGATTTCCTAGTTTCTAGAACTGGGAGAAATAAATCCTGCTGTTTATCAGCTGCTCTGTCTATGCTACCTTATTAAGGCAGCTTGTGTCTGCATATGAACCTTCTGGTGACACTGTCTGTCCTTCAAGGAAAAGATCTGTTGCAGGTCTTTAGAAACAATAAGAAAGGCATAAACGTCCCAAACATTTGCAACGCCAATGGTGTAACAATGCAGCTATGTAAACCTAGGCCCTATAATATTTAAGTCTTTGCCCTATAGTATTCCCATTTCAATTCCTACCTGTTAGTCGAAGGAATTGAGGGTGAAAATTTTTTTTAAATAGTTATACAAAAACAGCTAGAAAGACCATGATAAAATGCACTGTTGTTGAGGGAAATGCATTTTCTGACACCCCCACCCCCACAGAGAAAGAATGACAGGCGGCAGAGATCACACTCAGACCATTTGCATTCCTAATTCCATCTTCTTTTTCCTGAATCTGACTCAAAAAATAGATAGAGTCTTACTATTCAGAAAACTAAGTGGTGGTGATAATGATGGGTGAAAATCCAAACTGAACATCCTCAGCCTATTTATTATTCAGAAAGTCAAGGTAAAGTATTTTAGTTAAAGGACTATGTTTTATTTTTAATTTTAATATCCATGAAAACACAGTCATAATGGCTGGCGCCGTGGCTCAACAGGCTAATCCTCCGCCTTGTGGCACCGGCACACCGGGTTCTAGTCCCGGTCAGGGCACCGGATTCTGTCCCGATTGCCCCTCTTCCAGGCCAGCCCTCTGCTGTGGCCCGGGAGTGCAGTGGAGGATGGCCCAAGTGCTTGGGCCCTGCACCCCATGGGAGACCAGGAGAAGCACCTGGCTCCTGCCATCGGATGAGCGCGGTGCGCCGGCCACAGCGCGCCGTCCGCAGCAGCCATTGGAGGGTGAACCAACAGCAAAAGGAAGACCTTTCTCTCTGTCTCTCTCTCTCACTGTGCACTCTGCCTGTCAAAAAAAAAAAAAAAAAAGATGGTTTAAAAAAAAAAAAAAGAAAACACAGTCATAAATACTAGAAAACATAGTTAATAAATTTTTTTATAACCAAGACTGTGTTCCTTTCTCTGTGCCATGATGCTGAGCTACAGATTTGGCTGGAGGACAAAAAAAAATCATTCAAATATACCTGAGTTAATAATGAAATAAGAGGGAGTTGGAGATGTGGTGCAGCACATGAACCTGGTCTGTGATACTGGCATCCCAAATGGGGGCTGGCTCCAAATGCTCCACTTCCAATCCAGCTTCCTGCTAGTGTGCCTAGGAAAACAGCAGAAGATGGCCCAAGTATTTGGACCACTGTCATCCATGTGAGAGACCCAAATGAAGCTCTTGGCTCCTGGTTTCAGCCTGGCCCAGTCCCACCTGTTCCGGCCATGTGAGGGGTGAACCCGTGGATGGAAGATTTTTCTGTGTCTCCCTCTCTCTTTCTATAATTCTGCCTTTTGAATGAATAAACCTTTTAAAAAATTATAGAATAAGAACTATATAAATTTCTGATTATAGGAACCTCTTTTTTTGTTTGTTTTTAAAGATTTATTTATTTGAAAGAGTTACAAAGAGAGAGGAGAGGCAGAGAGAAAGAGAGAGAGAGAGAGAGGTCTTCTACCCACTGGTTCACTCCCCAATTGGCTGCAATGACCGGAGCTGTGCCAATCCAAAGCCAGGAGCCAGGAGCCTTTTCTGGGTCTCCCACGCGGGTGCAGGGGCCCAAGAACTTGGGCCATCTTCCACTGCTTTCCCAGGCCACAGCAGAGAGCTGGATTGGAAGTGGAGCAGCCAGGGATGCCAGCGCCTCAGGCCAGCATGTTAACCTGCTGCACTACAGTGCCTGCCCCCCGCTTTTCTGATATACCATAATATTCTTGCTGTTAGACTATACATACTATATTACTAATCCTGATTGATTATCTGCCATTTTCTTATCTTGAGTGAAAACATGATTTTCCATTCATGGCATGACCCATTTCATATGCAGGGAGAATCAAAGGTAGTCATAATTCAACTGAAAAGGAGACAACACACCTTTAGACAAGCTAAGTACTTAATATAACTCAGAGGCAGAAAAATTGTTCTTGGCTTTTCAGGAATAACAAAAGTAAATGCGAAGGAAAGTCACAAAGATGTAAGAGGAAGATAGTTCCAGAATCCCCCTTTCCTCCCTGAAACAGAACTGCCTGTGCTGCTGCTCACGGCAGGAATCCGTGGAAAAGAAAATTCGCTTTGTCAAGGGACTGTCCATCTGCATTGTTGGGAAAAAATGTTGAGTTGATAAGACTATCATTTTTTCCAGAAGAGAATAAAGAGACAGAATAAACAAACTCAACCACAGCCAATCTCAGTGTTGTCATACAGATTTCAATAATTGACAGAAAGAGTTGACATAGTTCAGAAACCCAGGTTTAACATCAGCCTCTCTCAAAATATCATTTGCCTCACAGTGAAATCCACAGTGGGTCCTAATGCTTTATTAACCCTTCATTAAAAAAAAAAAAAACCAAAAACGGTATCCAAGTAGGAAGTTGATTTTATTAGTATTATTTGGAATATCTTCAGCATATCCCAGTGCAGTAGGAGAATAGTTTTGTTTCTTTATGTAAGTTTCCTCCTTCAAGAGAAATCCTTAGGGTCAAAGGTGTGTGAGTGGCTTCAACAGCTGCTCAGGCCAAAAAACTGGCAGCATCCATGCCTCCTCTCTTTTTTGCCTGTTATTCGGTGGTAGGATGTTCAAGCAAGGCGCTGCCTTCAACTCCCAGTAAGCCTGCTCACTTCTCCTCCCATTGTTACCACCAATCTTGTCTGGATTCCCCAGCTAGCGCCCTCTGTAGTGGCTCCTTAGTGTCCACTCTCAACACCAAGGTTAAAAGGTCCTTTGAAGACGTGAACACAAATGAGCTCGTTCCTCAGAACCAACCTACAAATCACTGAAAGTGAAACACACAGACCTTAGGATGACCGCTTAAGGCCCCCCTCCAGGCCTCCTCTCTCCTCTCTAACTTGTCTTGCAATTCTTCTTCAACCATTGAAATTCCACCACTATGGCTCCCTTAAAGTTTCTCAGACATAGCAAGGGCACATGGTGGTATATGGAGAAATATAAAGAACATGTTATGATGAGTGACTGCTGAGCATCAGCCCAGAGGTGGGCAAAAATATACTTTCCCAGAATGGAGATTTATAAGAAAAGGTATAGCTTATGTATGAAGGAGGAAAACAGCCAAGAGTAGTTGGCTTTGCCTATATGCTCTTATTTAAAACACAGTAGGACTGGAAGAAATTATGATTGATGTTTATAAAAAAGTTACTCCAATCTAGAAACCTAATCAAGCATGGCATGGAAATAATGTATAAAAAGATTTCAAGACCCAAGATGGTAGTTAGGAAATTGTCTTGGAAGCTTTTTCAAATTTCATGTGTTGATGGAAATGAATACATATAGATATATTTAATATATACACTTGAAATATACATATTTGAGTTTGGGAGAATATATGTGTATATTTGAATTTTGGAATATACATATATATATAATATATATTTGAGGTTTGTAGAGAAAGACAGACACAGAAAGATACACAATCACACAGAGAGCCACAAGCCCATCACCCACTAGTTCACTCAGCAAATGACAGCAACAGTCCCAGGCCTGGCCAGGCTAATGACAGCAGCCAGGGATTCAATCTAAATTTCCCACATGGGTACCGAGGGCCCAAATACTTGAGTCATCATTGCTGCTGGTGTACATTAACAGGAAGCTAAAATCATGACAAGGTCCAAGGATTTAAGCCATTTTCTGCTGCCTTCCAAGATGTGCATTAGCAAGAAGCTGCATTTAAAGTGGAATTGCCAGGACAAACCAGCGCTCTGAAATGGGATGCAGGTTTCCCAAGTGACAATGTAACCTGCTTTGCCACAATTCCCACCCCCAAAATTTTTAAATATGAACATGGTCATCCAGATCATTATCCAGATAGAAGGATAAATCTATTTTATTTAACAGCTTCTAGCTTGAATAAACTTTTAAGCATTTCAATATTTGCTACTTTGGCTTCTGTGACTGCCCATGGATTGATCCTTAAAAAAAAAAAATTAGGAGTGAAGCTAGACACAGTCTCCATAGGAATGGTGGTGCTGTTGTCAACAGGCACTCTACTTCTAGGAAAAGGAATTGGGCATCGGCAGGCACACTTGATACTCCTGCATACAAATGCCAAAACAAAAATGCTTTCGCCCAGGGTGGAACACTCAGATAGATTTTTCTCTCTGGGCAGAGCTGTCTTTTCTTTTTGTCTGCCTTTCATGTAGATGGTAAGGATAAAGGTTATCTCCAAATTTGTTTTGTTCTACTTCAGATAACAAATCAACCCTGCAAGCCCTCCCTAGGAGCATTGATTAATTCCTTTTGGGAGCATAATTATGTAAGGCTTTAAGCTGGGGAGAAAATTCCATGTAGGGCCTGCAGCTTGGAATAGAGACAGTAATGGTGGTAACGTAGGCCAGCCACATGGGATGTACCTGTTCACTAATTACTAGCAGGCCTTACATTTGGCATTTGAGTGTGTATCTGGATTCACTGGAGGGTTTCTAAAATACAGATTTCAGGGCTCTGCCTCCAGGTAGCTTCTGATCAAGATCCTGGCTATTCAAAGCAATCAGCAATGTTAGTATAGCAAAGCATAAGAAACAGTAGCCCCACTGTCTTACCTCTGTGGATCATGAAATTTAAATGCCATTGAACCTGCTTTTTTTTTTTTTTAAGATTTAGTTATTTATGGAGAGACAGAAATTAGGAGAGAGATCTTTCATTGGTGTGTTCACTCCCTAAATGGCCACAATGTCCAGGGCTGGACCAGGCTGAAGGAAGGCGCCTAGAACTCCATCCTGGTCTCCCATGTCGGTGGTAGGGGCCCAGGGACTTGGGCCACCTTCTGTAGCTTTCCCAGATGCATTAGCAGTGAGCCTGATGGAAGTGGAGCAGCTGAAACTCAAACCAGCGCCCACATGGACGCACAAATCATAGACTGGGCTTAACCTGCTGGGCCACAACACTGGTCCCAGCCTTTCTCTTTTCTATGGTTTTCTGCCATAGGTGAAACATGTGTTTCTCTACTCTTGTTTCTCCTACAACTGATTCCACATGCAACACATTTTTAGGATTTTCTGTCCAATGACTTCTGCTGTCTACCGTCTTTTGCGCACTCTTAGCAATTCCTTCTATTCTTTTGCATTACTTCTATCATCCTGTGATTTGAGTGGAAGAGGCACAGGATAGATTCATGTACTTAACCTGCTCTGTTAATAGAATATTTTGAGCTTATTCTTTTATAGGGAATATTTTAAGCAACAGTAAAACTGAATTATGAATTGAATCAGTTCTTAATTATAAATATTTTTAAACATTTTGAATGAACAATTATTTTTTTCTTTATTTTTTTAAAATTTATTTGACAGGTGGAGTTACAGACAGTGAGAGAGAGAGAGAGACAGAGAGAGGTCTTCCTTCCGATGGTTCACTCCCCAAATGGCCACCATGGCCGGTGCTGCGCCGATCCAATGCCAGGAGCCAAGTGCTTCCTCCTGGTCTCCCACGCGGGTGCAGGGGCCCAAGCACTTGGGCCACCCTCCACTGCCCTCCCAGGCCACAGCAGAGAGGAGCAAATGGAACTAGAATCTGGCCCATATGAGATGTTGGTGCTGCAGGCAGAGGATTAACCAACTAAGCCAAAGTGCAGGCGCCTGAATGAACAACTATTTACAAATGAACAAATTGCAAATGCCATTAAGAATACTTGTAAAGTTACAATGGCTAAACCTTGGTAGAAGGGAGGTGGCAGTAGAATGGAGGTGGTCAAATTCTCATTTCAAACAGATATAAATGGTCTTACAAAAATTATATCAGGAGTATTGTGATATACGGCTATAAAGACATATGACAGCTCTCCTTCATGGAATGGAATACAATGAGCAAATGAAGACAGTTTTCTCCTTCAGCAGCACTATTTCACTAGCAAATAAGAATGGCATAGATAGTTTCTTGATTTTAGCAGAGCATGTAATGTCCTTGTGGGCAAGACAGTGGAATGTGAGACAGCCCGGGAAATTTATGGCTGGGGTAACCACCAACTGTTCCTTAGAAGTGCTGACTCATGAAGTTGGAAAGAAGCCTCAGGCAGCATGTTGGAGGTTTTGCCCTTGTGCTGTCTTTCACAACACTTACAGCAGTGACCAGGATAGAAACCCAGATGATGATGTTGATGACAATGATGATGGTGATGATGATGAGGAGGAGGAGGAGGGGGAGGGCGTGTGTGTTGGAGTGAGGGTGAAAAGAAGAGCTAACAAAATGGACAACTCACTGCTCAAGGTCCAAACATGTTCACAGAAGCACCGAGTCTGAAAGGGAGGTTCAAACATAGTAATATAGAAGTTGAAATTTCACAGGGCCAGGTTTGTGTAAGACAAAATTATGTAAGGAGAAAAATAAAACCTCAAGTATGTAAAGGTAGGATAGAAAATTACTTTGTGGTACAAAGTTAATTTGAACCGTCTTGGGGT
This sequence comes from Sylvilagus floridanus, assembly GCA_949820135.1. Lineage (NCBI taxonomy): Eukaryota > Metazoa > Chordata > Mammalia > Lagomorpha > Leporidae > Sylvilagus > Sylvilagus floridanus. Next base: position 12,434,350 of record OX463235.1, read on the forward strand.
TCATTTAAGTGATAGTCCTTTTAAAACAATTTTTAAATGGCAGTTTAGCTGATATTCAGATAAAATGCTTCCTTATTAAAGGTAGCATAAGAGTATTTCAAAAGGTTTATAGAAATGCAATTGAAACGTAAATTTAGGGACCCGTGTTTGGCCTAGTGATTAAGATGGCCAATGGAGTATCTGGCTGATTCCCAGATCTAGCCCCTGACTCCAATTTCCTGGGAAGCAAAAGTGATGGTCCAAGTGATTGTACGTTTGCCACCCACGAAGGAGACCTGGATTGAATTTCTAGCTCCAGCTTCATTCCTGGCTGGGGGCTGTTGTGAGTACATGGGAAGTAAACCAGAGGATGGGGGCATTCTCTCCTTCTCTCTGTCTCTGTCTCTCTACAAAAGAAATAGAGAAGACAAAAAAGAAAGGAAGGAAGGAAGGAAGGAAGGAAGGAGGAGAGAGAGAGAGGGAGGGAGGAAGGGAGGAAAAAGTAAAGAAAAGAAAAAGTCAGGGCCTGTGTTGTGGCCTAGTGGATTAAGTCTGCACCTGCATCTCTGGCGTACCAAGTGGGCACTGGTTCGTGGCTAAACTTCAAATCTAGCTCACTGTTAATGCACCTGGGAAAGCAGGAGAAGATGGCCCGACTTCTTGGCCCCTGTGCCCACATGAGAGATAGAGAAGCTCCCGGCTCCTGACTCCTGGCTTTGGCCATGCCCAGCCCTGGCCGTTGCAGCCATTTGAGGAGTACACCAGCAGATGGAACATCTATCTCTGTCTCTTCCCCTCTCACTGTAACTCTGATTTTCAAATAAATAAATAAATCTTAAAAATGATAAGCTTATTTTGGTGCAAAAATTTTGAAATTCATGTACAGTTTTTTCCCCCATAATGCACATTTTCCATAAAGTTTTCAAAGACCTCTCATCCCTAACCGTAGATTTCAAAACTTTCGCACCAAGATAAATATCTCATCATTTTCCATGAACTTTTTGAAGTTACTTGGTATTGTAGCAAGTATCTAGAAAATTAACAACAGAATCTTTTAAAAATTCCACTGAAAGAATCAAATAGGACTCATCACAGTGTGCCTGTTGGACAGAACTTCCTTTATTGTTCTTCATTACTCCAGACAAGATTAAAAACACATGTTCACAAATATCTATGGTTAGTGTCTACGTGTTACTACTACAGTGAATTATGGGAAGGAATAAACTATCTCCCCCCAACCAAGAATGATTCGGAAACACTAGTTCCTTGAGCTCTACTGGCATTATCTAAGTTAGGGTCATTGAGCAGAAGCTTAGAAACAACTGGGTCAAACATGATTAAACAGTTATTTTGATGTAATCCCAATTGTCTATTTTTATTTTTACTACCTGGGCTTCTGGGGTCTTTTCCAAGAAGTGTTTGTCTATATCAATGTCTTGCAGGGTTTCCCTGATGTCTTCCTCTAATAATTTGATGGTAACAGGTCATCAATTTAGATCCTTGATCAGTTTTGAGTTGACTTTTTATAAGGTGTAAGGCAGGGGTCTTGTTCATGTTTCCACATGTGAAGATCCAGTTTTCTCAAAACTATTTGCTGAAGGGATTGTTCTTTCTCCAGGGATTGATTTATTCCAAGGTATTTAAATTTTTGGAGCTATTGTGAATGGGACTAATCTTACAAGTTCTTTCTCAGCCATGGCATTGTTTGCATATACAGTATCTAATAGCAGACAATGCTATTCGATTCTGTGTGTTGATTTTATATCTTGCAGCTTCACCAAACTCTCTTATTAGTTCCAATAGTGTCTTAATGGAGTCTTCTACCTTAACTGCACAACATCTCAGAGTTCTTGATCTGCTAATGTGTATGGTAAATGTTTAAGAAGAAATATAAAATTTTATATTTTCCCAGCTTATGTGACCAGGAAATCCTCTTGAAAAATGTCTTTTGGAACTAACTTATAAAATGCACATGAGGAAACACTTGATTAGAGAATTTCTGGGTTCTCTTTTATGGTAAATTTATAGACATGTAATTGTCTTTGCACTCAGTGTAGTTTCCATAAATAAGCAAATAAATGAATAATAAGAAAATAGACAATAACAGGAAAAAATCTCTTGATTTCAGTGACAGAAATAGAGTCTGAACAAAATATTATTCTACTTGTGTGTCTATATATATATACATATATATGTGTGAATGTATATATATATGTGTGTATATATACATATATAAGTGTATATATATACATTTTTCTTTACATTAAAATTATGTATTATATTCATTTGAAACGTAGAGTGAGGCATACCTCACATCTGTTGGTTCACCGCCAGATGCTCATTACAGCCAGGGGTAGGCCAGGCTAACATTAGGAATCAATCCAAGTCCCCCACTTGTGTGGCAAGGACCCAACTACTCGACCCATCACTTCCTGCTTCTCAGGGTGATTCTTAGCAGGAGGGTGGAATTGGGAGCAGAGCCAGGACTCTGATATGAAACACAGTCATCCCATGTGGCACCCAGACCAAACACCCACCCCCTTTTTTCTTTATGTAACTTACTATGATTCAAATATTTGACTATTTGCAAAATTGCTTATGGCATGTATCTGCTTCTGATAAAAAATTTTGACACTTATTATTTATCCAGAAAATTCACTCTTTTTTTAAAAAGATGTATTTATTTATTTAGAGGCAGAATTAGAGAGAGGCAGAGGCAGAGAGAGAGAGAGGTCTTCCATCTGCTGGTTCACTCCCCAACTGGCCGCAGCGGAGCTGCGCAGATCCGAAACCAGGAACCAGGAGCCTCTTCTGGGTCTCTCAGTTGGTACAGGGGCCCAAACACTGGGGCCATCCTCCACTGCTTTCCCAGGCCACAGCAGAGAGCTGGATCGGAAGTGGAGCAGCTGGGACTCGAACCAGCACCCATATAGAATGCTGGCACTGCAGGCGGCGGCTTTACCCACTACACCACAGTGCTGGCTCCAGAAGATTCACTCTTGCAAAAGATACCAGCTTGTATGTCTGAATCACTCACTGGATCATCAAAGAACTAATGTGCTCTGTCAGTTTCCACATCAGGGACCAGAAAGTGAAACCCCTGTGCTTGCTAGAATTCACAGCTTCCTTACACTTTTTATACCTTATTCTGTTTGGAAACTGCTACAATTCTCAGGAGCAAAGTTCTGTGGTCTGCTACCTTCTAATCTCCTTGGATCTGCTCCACCATGACCTCAGCATGATCCACAACCTTGTCAAATTCTTGTTTCCTAATCACTTGGGTGTGTGTGTGTGTGTGTGTGTGTGTGTGTGTATGTGTGTGTGTGTTTGCTTAGTATTCCCAAAATAAATTATCTCACATGCATTAGGTATCACTATATGGGTGCAAAAACTATTTTACTATTGTGGAAACTTTCTTGGATATTATTTTTGTCTTCAATTTCCAAATGAGTTGTTCCGGTTTCAGAAACTAGAGAAATGAAATCTATAAGAAAACAATTTATTTGAAGAAACAGTTTTCAAAACTTTTTCTTCCGAAATTCCAACTGATTGTCTCCATGTGACATGTTTTCCATGAAGTGAATGCAGCTGTTACAGCCAGCATGAGAAGAGGGGGCACCAGTAGAATCCACGGGGTGATCTATTAAGTATTCATTAGCTGTTACAGATGAAATACATCACAGGCCAGTGACTGTGGTGCAGCCCTCCCTTCAGTACAGCACTGCTTTCCTCCATCTATATAAATGTCCCTGGATGTCCACAGGGGATTTGCTCCAGGACTTGTACAGATAGTAGAATGCATGGATGCTCAAATCCTATATATAAAATGGCACTGTATTTGCATATAAACTATACACATCCTCCCATATACCTTCAATCATCTCTAGATTGCTTATAATACTTAATGTAATGTAAATGCTATGTAAATCACTGTTACACTGCATTGTTTAGGGAATAATGACAAGCAAAATCTGGACATGTGTGGTAGAGACACAATCATTATTTTGAATATTTTTTGACCCTTGAGACACTGGTTGAGTCTGCAATGTGGAAGCTTAGCTACATGGAGCTCAATGTAGTTTGCTTCTCCTCCTGTTTCACACACAACCAGGAACAGTCTCACAGAATGACCCAGAGCAAGAGCATGGCCAGCAACCCAATGGCCAAAAGGTCAGAAGACTTGGATTCAACTTCTGACTGCAAGCTAATCATGTGGAAAGAGTGATCCACTTGTTGAGCCTCAGGTTACTATGTTCATGCATGAAGACAAAACATATACCTGTAGACTGAAATTGTTATATGATAAAAAGAAAATTGTACATGCAGTAGGCACTCAGAAGTTGTAGGCTCACATGGATGCTGAGCTGTTTTCCACCATAGTTCTCAAGCTAGATACCTGCAAATTGGGATGAAGTGAGGGGAACTAAGCATCATTGTGGGATAATATGATTTAAGGCACTTAGGAAAGTATGAAGTGCTCAACAAATGAAAACAAATAATCTCAACACTGCTACTATTATTCCCAATAAACTGACTATCTAGAAAACACTGCTCTATTTGTATGTAGCACATTGTTGAAATTTTCATGGTCCATCAGAATTTATTGAACTGTTTTAAGAGCATTCAATTGTGCCTATAACCAGTGCCTTTTGCTTGATCATAGGGCTGCAAACATACATTCTTGAAGTTTTAGGGATGCACTTGATCTTCTGATTGCTTCTGAACTAGGAATATTTTGACAGACTTCGGGGATCTCAAAAGTATTAAATATAACCATGTACTTCCAACCATGTAAAAGGCAAGATTAACTGTTTGGGCTGAGAATTCAAGATAAAGTTTAAGGTAAAAGAAAAAGATCCTGGATAATTATATTATAGTCATTACCTCAGTAGCTTGCAAAAGACTGCATCTGCATGCATCTACACAGCATTCAACAAATACATATGAAGAACCAACTCAACAAGGGGAATTTCTGGAGTAATTAATGGTCAAAAGTTTTTACTTAATGCCTCATGCTAACCTACTTCTGATAGTTAGTAACTGTTCACTGCAAGGGCAAAAATGTATACTGAATTAAAAATACATAGATTTGTTATTTGTTTTGCATTTAAGAGTTTATAAAAATACTTTCATGCACAATATATCATTTATTATACAGTTTCTCCTACATTGGCCTTTTCAGCTTAATTTAATTAGTTCATTACAAAATGACTTGTTTTTATTACTCCCACTTAAAAACATTCACTCATTTAATTTGAAAGAGAAGGAGAGACTGGATCAGGCCAAATTTTGGAGGTAGGAACCCAATCTGGGTCTCCCACGTGGATGCCAGGAACCCAAGTATTTAAGCCACCATCTGCTGCCTTCCAGGGTATGCATTAGTAGTAATTAGAATCAGAAGTGAAACAGCAGTTGGAAACCAGGTAGTCACATATGGAACATGAGGGTCCCAGCTGATGTGCTCACCATGGGGCCAAATGTCTGCCTTTACATTTTCAAAAAAGAAAATTAAGGCTCAGAAGGCAATATGACTTAAGGCCTCATCATTTTGAAGATGAAATGATGACATTTCTTCCTTATGATTGCAGTTGGAGATGTTTTTCCTGGTGTCCAAAATTACTGGTGCACCGATAAACCTTCAATCAGTTGATTTTTCTTACTGGTCAATCATTTATTTATCTCTTCTGTTGGACTTCCTACATTATTTGTAGACGTTTTTAAACTACCACTCAGGTCACAGGATGTAGAAAAAAAAAGAACATAGAAAATAAATTTGAATAAAAGGACACATTTTCTGCCTGAATATGGTTTATAAAGAAACTTTATGACAAAAGCAGATGGTTTATAAAAAAGAAAGGGTTTTCAGGCCCACCTGGCATCATACTAATTAGATGATCAGGAGGCACCCACGCCATGTGATCTGATTGTGATACCAACATTTATAAAACATCATGGTTGCCTTACTTCTAACAGGATCTATCAAAACTGAGATGCAATTCTTTTCTTCAAGTTGAATTTTTTTATTCTTAAAATATAAACAAATGCCCCCTCTGCACCTCAGATTATTGGAGACATCCTCCTGTGGAAATGCTTGGCTCATCAAAGTGGTGCATTACAAATCTTGGCAATGGTTTGGTTTAGTGTAGCGACTTTCCAAACTTCCACACCAAACTTTTCATATAGCTAAGTCTGCTAGAGTGATGAGCCTTGTAGGATTTTCAAGTTGTTTTTCACAGGCTGAAACTTCTAACGTATTTTTGTCTATAACGTAACCTAGATGAATCAATTTCAGTGTGCATCTCTCTTGGGACATTGATCAATTATTTTTTTTTAATTTGCAATGTCTGTGAAATGCTAAAATCATGTTCACCTAGACTATAACCAGCTGGGCCTCCACAGGTAAAATAAAATACCCCTTAATTCTAAGTATCCTGCTTAATTTCTTTGTGATGACAGACAAACCTTGATGGTATTATCATGGCACATCTTGCATACCTTACTTTCTCCTTTCTCCTTTTGTATTTGAGTCAATACATGGACCAAGCTATACACTTTCAGTGTATTTGTTAGAAACCATGCTATGTGTTTCAAATACACACACACACACACACACACACACACACACATTTATGCATGTTTAGAAAGTCAGCCAGTGGGTGCCAGTGTTGTGGCTCAGTGGGGTAGCCAGCTACTGGAGATATCCACATCCCCTATAAGGGTTCCAGCCACTGAACTAGTGATCTAGCTCCCCGATAATGTACCTGGGAAAGAAGAGGAAGACGGCTCACGTGTCCACGCCCCTGCCGCCCACATGGGTGGACTTAACAGCTCCTGACTTTGGCCTGGCCTAGGCCCAATCATTGCAGCCCTTTGGGGAATGCACCAGCAGATGAAAGATCTTTTTCTCTGTCTCTCCTCTCTCTGTCATTCTTCCTTTCAAAATAAAATAAATCTTTTTTTTTTTTTTTGACAGGTGAAGTGGACAGTGAGAGAGAGAGACAGAGAGAAAGGTCTTCCTTTGCCGTTGGTTCACCCTCCAATGGCTGCAGCGGCTGGCACACCGCGCTGATCCGATGGCAGGAGCCAGGTGCTTCTCTTGGTCTCCCATGGGGTGCAGGGCCCAAGCACTTGGGCCATCCTCCACTGCACTCCCTGGCCACAGCAGATAGCTGGCCTGGAAGAGGGGCAACTGGGACAGAATCCGGTGCCCTGACCGGGACTTGGACCCGGTGTGCCGGCGCCACAGTGAGCCGCAGTGCCGGCGAAATAAATCTTTAAAAAAAAAAAAAAACAGCAATTGTTTGTATATTATTGTATGTGAGGGAAGAATGATACATGAAAATTACTTCCTCACTGGGGCTATGGATGATAGGGTTTGGAAAGCAACGCATGTAAGTCACTAAATACAAAAGTGTAAAAGAGTGAATGGAGCAAGCCCTTCTGTTCCAGGAAGTAAAGACAGATATACAAAAGAGGGAGCTCCACCTCAGGGCTGGCAGAGATCGGCATAATTTCCTAGGATAAGGATTATATGAGGACATATGAGTAAGCACGGAATTGGTCAAGAGATTAGGAGGGAGGCACAATATTTTAATGGCAATATTATAATGAAGCAAGGATGCAGATGCAGTTTTGGATGAAAGTAGAGGAACAGGGGTGGGCATTTGGCCAGCTGTTAGGAGGCCAAATGGAGGTACCCGTGTGCCATACCTGAGTATCTGGGTTTTAGTCCTTTTTTCATTTCAGATTCTGGCTTCCTGCTAAAGTGTACCCTGGGAAACAGTGGTCATGACTCAAAGACTTGGGTCTTGCCACACACAAAAGAGAACCAGACTGAGTTCTTGGATCCTGGGTTCAGCTTGGCCCAGTCCCAGCTACTGTCGTCATTTGAGGAGTAAACCAACAGATGAGAGCTCTCTGTCTGTCTGTCTTTCTCACTGTGTCTCTGCCTCTCTCTCTTTATCTGACTCTCAAATAAATAAATACTTCTTTTTTAAAAATGCTTAACTTAGAAAGATAGGATTATCTTCAGTTACAGTTAGATTAAAATCTCAAAAATAATTTGAGAAAGGTGCCAAGTTTTTGTAATTAATAGTTGATTTTTGATTAAGCCTTCCTGCCTCCCTCCACTCCTCCCTCCCTTATTCCCTTTCTTTGTTCTGCCTTCCTTACTCCTTGGGCCCCTGCACCCACGTGGGAGACCTGGAAGAAGCTCCTGGCTTCGGATGCAGCCTACTGGGGAGTGAACCAGAGGACAGAAGACCACTTTCCATCTCTCTGCCTCTCTCTTTTTAAAACAATACATTTTTGGAGGTTGGTGTTGTGGCATAGCAGGCTAAGCCTCTGCCTGTAATACCGGCATACCATATGGGCACCGGTTCGAGTTCCTGATGCTCCACTTCCGATCCAGCTTCCTGTTAATGCACTGGGGAAAGCAGTGGAAGATGGTCCAAGTCCTGTACCCATGTGGGAGACCCAGAATAAGCTCCTGGCTTCCAGCTTCGGGCTGGCCCAGCTCCAGTCATTGTGACTATTGGGGAGTGAATCAGAAGATGGAAGATCTCTCTGTCTCTGTCTCTCTCTCTCTCTCCTTCTCTCTCTCTTTCCCTCTCTCTGTAACTCTGCCTCTCAAATAAATAAAACTTTAAAAAATTCCTTATGATCAAACCAGCAATTTACATCTGTGGAGCTGGCTTTATCCTGGTATTCTGCAAACAGTACAGAAGGGAACATTTCCACAGTAAACAAACAGCAACCACACAATCAAATGCACTGTGAGTCAAAATGCTGTCGGACTTGCCTTATCAGTCTGCTTTGCTCCAAGAAGGAAGTGGAAAAAAATAAAAGAGGCCACTTCAAAGTATTTTTTAAAAAAATGACAGGAATTCAGCTCTGTGTAGCTGAAAAACTGGTTGTTGTTGATCAATCAGGCTGCTCACATAGATTTTCTTTGCCAATCTTCTGCCTTTTAGATGACAAGGCTGGCACACTTCACCTACAATCCACTCTGAGTGGGTCTGCCACAGCCTCACAGAATGCACATTGATCCTAACAGGCAGATACCGAGGGCTCCCTGGCACCCAGGCCCATCATGGAGTGATCCATTACTAATGACTTTCTGAAATCAGCTCCCCGGGCCCCTTTCCTCTTTGGTCTCTGCCCCATATCACCAAGGGCCTGCTTTGTTCTGCTTCCTACCTCTTCCTATACATTTATGCTGCTGAACCAAGGAAGACTTATTAAAGTCATGCTGAAAATGGCAATATCAAGGCACTTGCTGTCAGACTGCCCAGAAGCTCTGTGGTTTGTTGGTATTATAACATTTTACCGATCCAGTGTTTGACTGGTTTACATGACCTATTAACATAGAATTGGGTATGGTGTTTGTTTATCTCTCAGATCTGGTAGAGGAAATGAATAGGCATGATCTTTTTCCCTCTGAGAAGGAGAAAATCATTGATGAACTTCTTGGGAGTCACAAGAAAAAGGGTATTTGGGTTTTCTGGACAAGCTCCAGACTACCTTGGGAACATGGGTTTCCCCATAGCTTTTAATTAATTAATTAATTAATTTTTTTGACAGGCAGAGTTAGAGAGAGACAGAGAGAAAGGTCTTCCTTTTTCCGTTGGTTCACCCCCCAAATGGCTGCTACGGCTGGCGTGCTGTGCTGATCTGAAGCCAGGAACCAGGTGCTTCCTCCTGGTCTCCGGAGTAGGTGCAGGGCCCAAGCACGTGGGCCATCCTCCACTGCCTTCCCAGGCCACAGCAGAGAGCTGAACTGGAAGAGGAGCAACCAGGACAGAATCCAGTGCCCCAACCAGGACTAGAACCCGGGGTGCCGGCACCACAGGTGGAGGATTAGCCAAGTGAGCCATGACGCTGGCCCAATTTATTTATTTTTTTAATAAGACCTTCATTCAACATGATAGCTTCTTCCATTCCAATCTTTTTAAGAAGGCTTTGGTTTACTTTCCAACATCCTCACTAATCAATTTCAACCATAGTAAAATCACAATAGTGGTATCATTTTATGCCAGCTGAATTTCAGAGATAAAAAAATGATTTATTATAAGTATCTTTGTTTTAGTGGCTGTCTCTTAACATGGGATTCATATGAGATTCAAAATATGAGATAAGTTTTGTTTTCTCATTTATTCTATATTTTTTGACATGCTATTTATTTCCTCCCTTCCCCAAAGAAACATTTTATTTAAGGAATACAAACTTTATGCATTTTATAAGTACGATTTTAGGAATATAGTGATTTTTCCCACCATTACTGCCCTCCCACCTACTCTCCCACCCCTCTGCCACCTCCCTCTCCCATTCCTACTCTCATTCTCCACTAACATCCATTTTTGATTAACTTTATACACAGAAGGCCAGCTCTAAACTAAGAAAAGATTTTAACAATTTGCACAAAAACAAAAACAAAACAACAACAACAAGAAACCTGTTCCTCAATAGTTGAGACAGGGCTGTTCAAAGTCATTGCATCTTGAAGGTAATTTCACTTCTTCTTTTTTTTTTTTTAGAAACTTAATTAACTTTAAAGAGGCACTCAAGAATGCTACATCTTTTGTGGGCACTTAGACATAATTATAATACAACTCATTGAGGACAAAGGTCCTACATGGGAAGTTTGTGCACAGTGACTCTTGTTAATTTAACAATTAACACTCTTTTTTATGATGTCAGTGATCACCAGAGGCTCTTGACATGGGCTGCCTAGGCTATGGAAGCCTCTTGAATCCACTTTGAACAGCCCTGATCTGTGATAACTAACTGAGCACCTAAAAGGAAACCTGTAGAAGTGAAACTGACACTATGAGAAGCAATGACTTGAACAGCCCTTGTCTTGACTGTTGAGGAAGAGTGTTTTTTCTTTTAATACTATTTATTGAACTCTTTACTTAACATAGAGTTAAGCATATGTCTATAAAGTCAATTGAAAATAGATCTTAGTAAAAATAATCTTGGGAATAAGAGAGGGAGGAGGGAGAGGAGTGGTAGTATGGGTGGGAGGGCAGGCACATTGGGAAGAATTACCATGTTCCTAAAGTTGTAATTATGAAGTGTATGAAGTTTGTAATTGTAAATCTTTATAGTTCTGCATACATTCCTACGGACTTACTTCTAAGGGTACAGTTTAAAAACTTGCCATGGGATCCAAATTCCCTTAAGCTAGGTGGTAAAAATGCCATCTTAATTGTTAAAATGATCTTATGGATAGGATTAAGTGTCTGGTAATATTCATAGATAGAATTAAAAAGGAGTCAATGCTCCAGCGTGGGAATCAGTCCACACAGCAGACTCATTTATTCTATATTTTCTGAGTTCATTATACAATACACTCAATAGTTAGATCATAAATTTTGAGAATTTCAGTCTAGGGAAGCTACAAGTATAAATAAGCTAGAAGAGTAAGAAGCTCTGATAGCAGTAATTAAGGTGTGGAGGGATTCAGTGGAGGGAAGTCGTAGATAATGACCATTAAGGGCTTGATTTAGTTTGCAGTGTGTCACTAGTCAAACTGGAAAAAGAGCATGCTATTTATTCCCATTGAAAATGGTAAAATTCACTGGCAAAGCCAAATCTCTCTGCGTGCTAGTTTTCTCTCGCTCAGGTGAATTTGAGCATACTTGTAGGAACAGTCTTTCAAAGCACTAGGCCCTGTGCTTGGTCCTTGGACTTGTTTTCTGCATTTGTTTAGAGTTTCCCAAAGGAGGCATGTGCCTGGCCTTCTCAGTGCTGGCAACCCTTCAATTGCTGGAAGAATTCCAGAAAACAATGATCAAATATTAGAAAACACACACACACACACACCATTATGTTTAAGCCTAAGAATAGTTAGTTTGAGGTCATATGCAAATCTGGAAAAGAGGAAGTTACTTTTTTCCTAACAACCTTTCCCTGACCTTGTCATCCTGTCTAGATCTGTTTCCTAACTCACCTAAAATAATTTCCTTTCAGCCTTATTAATTCTAAATACTTATGAATTACAAAGTCAGAATATTCACCTTAAATATTTATTTTAGATACACCACATATATTCTGATCATACATTTGTCAATGACTCCTCTCTGTCTAATAGGGAAATTTTGCTACCCTGGCAGGCTCTGGAGACAACACTTTAAGTCCAGCTGTCAAATTATGCAAAGTAGAACATGACCTGGTCTTCCTTCTTGGGAGCTCTATCCTTGATTAAAAGATAATAGTAATGTTGCATGGGAATTCTGGGAAGCTATCTCCAAAGTCCAGGCATCTTTTTTAGCAAAGAAAAGTAATTCTCCATTCTGCCTGAGAATGTGTACACTTGGGAGAGGCAAATAAAGAACTGAAAAATGTTGTGTCAGCCACGAGGCAGGAGCTGATGACATAATGCAAACAGACAACTGTCAAGGTGATTTAGCAGCAGTTTCTCTTCTTGGGATGAGGATGCAGGTGCTCTCAGGAGGAAGGTTACAGGTAAAGGCTTCAAGCGAGAGCCTTGCTAGGCCCCTTCCCACAAATCTTACATAATGCAGCACTTCAAAATGACTCGAGTGCAGCTGTCACTTCCTGGATAAAATAAAATGGCAGCCAACTGACCCAAGAGGGTCAGAAATAATCTACTTTAGGGAATTTGGGAGTGGAAAAGGGAAAATAAAATACTTATGAAAAATGTATATCTACTCAGTAAAATGTCTATATTTCCCCCCACTATACAGGTAAGCAACACACAGAAGAAAATGGGAGAAGTGAAGGGCAGAGGAAAAAATAATTACTATTAAAAAGTACAGAAATTTTCTTCAAAGTCTGTAGTCTTTCAATTTTTACAATATATCTTAGTGGTTAACTATATGGACACACATATACAGCTATATTCAGCTTTCACACATATAACATGTGTCCACACCAGTGGGCTAAATAACTATCTTATTATATTTAACCATTTCATGCATATTATTTGTGTTTTAATTGTTTGACCCCATAAATCACATTACAATTTATATTCTGGTGTACATTTTTCTTTATCAGTTTCTTAACTTACAGTATCAGACATGAAATTATTTAATAGTGAGGAATTAAATGGGATACTAAATAGTTATGAATGACTAGGTCAGATGACAGAAACATTTAAAATGTGGATGTGATACTTTGAAACATTCATGGAAAATAGGATTATAAGAAAGTCATTGTAGTCATGCAACAATTTTTGAAAACCATGCACAGTTTGTTTTTAATATGTACTTCCTGCAGACTTTTTGAAGACTCCTTTTATACATGGATATATATGTGTGTGTATGTATATATTTTAAAATATACTTATCTCCATAAATATATCAATTATAAGATAATATAGGCTCATGGCAGAAAATTTAGAAAATCTTTTGATATACCATCTACATGAAGATATTTCCCTATGTGGAAAAATTATATTAAATAAGACTGTATGTTCTTTCTTAAATATATATCTTTGTTCACTGCTTTTTGTATAAGAATTAAGAATGAATTTATAAAAAATTATTAATTTAAAGTTTGAAAGTTCTTAAGAAAAAATATATTCCTGAAAATATCAAACATAGTAACATGACGATTTTTTTTTTTTTTTTTTTTTTTTTTACAGGCAGAGTGGACAGTGAGAGAGAGAGACAGAGAGAAAGGTCTTCCTTTTGCCGTTGGTTCACCCTCCAATGGCTGCCACGGCCGGCGCGCTGCGGCCGGCGCACCGCGCTCCTCCGATGGCAGGAGCCAGGAGCCAGGTGCTTCTCCTGGTCTCCCATGGGGTGCAGGGCCCAAGCACCTGGGCCATCCTCCACTGCACTTCTGGGCCACAGCAGAGGGCTGGCCTGGAAGAGGGGCAACCGGGACAGAATCCGGTGCCCCGACCGGGACTAGAACCCGGTGTGCTGGCGCCGCAAGGCGGAGGATTAGCCTGTTGAGCCACGGCGCCGGCCTGACGATTTATTTTTAACTATTAGTTACCATTAGCCAAAATTATAAGAAATTCTCTACCTGTATTCTTTTATGTACAGCTAACGCTAATTCCTACTATATTAGGTTATTATTATCTCACATTTTTCTGTAGAAAACTGAAGTACAGAATGATTTAGTAAATTTCCTGTGATCATACAGCTGGTAAAAAGGGAAGTCGGTGTGTATCAGGGAAGGCTCGCTCTAGTGCAAATACCTGCCAGACAGTGATAATTATAGAAAATCACATACCTTCTCTATAGTGATGCCAGCATCCCATATTACTGATGGTTTATGTCCTGGTTCCTCCATTTCTGATCCAGCTCCCTATGGCCTGGGGAAAGTAGTAGAAGATGGCCCAAGTCCTTGGGTCCCTGCCACCCATGTGGGAGACCTGGATGGAGCTCCTGGCTCCTGGTTTTGACCACACCTTGCACTAGCTGTTGTGGCTACCTGGGGAGTGAACTAGTGCATGCAAGCTCTGAAAGAGAGCTGTTTTTCCTTTTCTCTCTGTAACTCTGACTTCCAAATAAATAAATATTTAAAACAAAGAAAAAAGGAAGTTATTATGGGGCAGGTATATAGTTCAATGCTTGACACCAGTTGGGCCATTGTTATCCCATATCTGAATGCCTTGGTTTGAGTCCTAGCTCTGCTTTTTACCCCAGTTTCCTACTAATGTGCTTTTTGGGAGACAGCAGTTGATGGCTCAATACTTGGGACCCTGCTACCCAACGTGAGAGACCAGGATAGAGTTCCTGGCTTCTGGCCCAGTCCTTGTTGCTGAGACCATTTGGGGAGTGAACCAGTGGATGGAAGATCTAATGATCTCTCTTCTCCTCCCTTTCTAATAAGTAAACAAAACTTAACAAGTGATTATAACTTTTGTTTTCAGACATTATGTATATACTAAATCACTTCTAGGTGAGGGAAGAGAGAAAGCAGGCAAAAAATGAAGTAAGAGAAGAGGGAGAGGAGGGAAGGAAAGTGACAGAGCTATAGGAAGAGAATGGATGGGGGGGCCTTTGAGGAGATGGTGACACTAAGAGTTTGCAAAGGGAATACAAGTGATGTGCTCTATTTTGACATCAGTTCTCAAATAACTGAATCAGCAAATCAATGAAGAAAAATACAGTTAAATATGGAAGCTAACAAATACTTAAGGCGAGAAATTTTGTTCTAGATTTGTGCCAAGGTCTCCAGATGTTTCAAGGAGTCTGGAGAACAGAGGGTCAGCCATGTAAAGATGGTGCAATCAGTATTGTCAGCTTCATTTTAGCAAAGATTCCTCTCTAGTCTTTATATCTCAATGGGTTTTTCTCCTGTTATGCTATAAATAGAACTGTGATTTCTGCTTTATAACATACAGATGATGTTTTCTCCCGTATTTTTAATAGAAACACATTTTCCTTTTGTGAAATATTCTGAGGGAGAGAGAGAGAACATTCAAAAGGGAGCCACGCTCCCCTCCTGTGTGGATAAGAGGAGGCTCTCTGCTTGGATAAGGCAAGGGGGGAGCTCTAGGGGGCAATCCTCACACACCCAGGAAGGGAGAAAGAGTGTCAATCAGTTCTGGAGCACAATTCTCTATGTTCCTGTGATGTGAGAAGGATTAAAAAAATAAAGAAAAGAAACAAAAATAAAGACAAACAAAAAAACTGGCTAATGCCATATTTCAGATAAACACTCTGTTGATTTTGAAATTTTCCATAAATATGAGACATTTCAAGTGGGCGTGGTTTGAGGGTTGAAATTGGCCATTGTTTCCCATTCTGCTGATATGTATGGAACTGGGTTGCAATAATAAAGACAGAAGATAAGGCAGACTCCTGCTATATGGAATTAGGCCCGGTAGCTAAAATAATTAACAGGGAAATGGTCACTATGAAATAGTTTCAAGAAAGGGTTACCAGTAGGTCTTAGCTTTCCATCTTCAATTGTGTTAGTTTGGTAAAATGTTAGCCAAGAAGTAAGAAGGAACATTGAATATAACACAAAAATTATACCTCATCTTACAGCCTGCGGTAGAGATATCTAGCGCTCACATACATCTTATTTTCCTCTCCTTTTTTTTCATTCATTCTATTTCCCTCTTCCCTTCCAGTTAAGTCAGCCCGTAGTTCTAATCAATGAAATATGACAGTGACTTTTTGGTTTGAAGCAAAGAAAAGTTTGTATATGACACTTCAGTATTCTCCTCTTCCAAAATCCACCCTGGAGACTCACTTAACCCACATGACATGGCAAGCATGACTTAAACATTCATCATGTGAAGGCTCATTTGTTACTGAAGCATAATCTATCCTGATTGCCACATGTACAGAACTGATGCTGTGGCTGTCACTCCTGAACATTTTCAGACTGTGGTGGTCATCACTGGTAGGAATGATTCTAATAGTGTTTGAGTATCCTTAGCATTCCAAATGGGATCAGACTTAAATGCATGAACTGATGGGTTAATGGAAGTCAGTCTAAATTTATTCTACCAGCATGTACAGAATCCAGGACAACAATGCCCTATACCAAATTACAGCCATTTTGTTTAAAATTTTGTTTATTTATTAGAAAGGCACAGTGACACACAAACAAACACACACATACACATACACACATATCTGCCATCGGCTGGTTCATTTCCCAAATGCCTGCAACAGGGAGGGGGCTGGGTTCAGGCTGAAGCCAAGAACCTGGAATTTCTTCCAGGTATTTCATGTATCCAGGCCATCATCTGCTACCTCACAGGTGCACCAGTAGGAAGCTGGATTAGAAGTGCAGAGCAGACCAGATTCAAACCAAGCACTCATATGTGGGCATCCCAAGCAGCAGCTTAACTTGCTGTGCCACAACACCCATCCCTGCAGTGGCTCTTGTGAACACAGATTTCATAGCCAGCACTGCAACATTCACCAAATGTCCCTTCCTAGACCCTGTGGGAGTTCCAGAAGATATCACTTCTACTTCCTTCAATCCCTTCTTTCTGCCAAAGAATCAAACAGTAAATATTGGGGCAAGACACAAGAAATTCCCTATACTTAACCATATTTGATCAATTTTTTTAAATAAAGTGCTACCTAATGTTTTCTTTAGCTGAAGAAATAAAACACTCCACCTTATAAAGGCTGAATTGATTTTTTTCTTAATAATCATAAACATCGTTTCTGCTAAAGAGAGAGCTGAGAATGAGTGAAAAGATCTGGGATTCAGACGCACAAATTAGCAGTGTGTCCAGGGGTTCTCTCTCCCTGGGCTCCTATGTGCTTAAACAACTTGAGAGTCTCTCAAGAGCTGAAATCAATCTATAATATCCAACAACATAAAGTGTATGTAAATTACATCTAAAATTACTGAGGCTATGTTTTCATTTCTTGCTGAAAAAAAGACTTATGGATTAGTTATAAGTGAATGCCATTCTTTCTAAAACCACTTGATTTATAAACCTCCTGCCTAATAAAATTCTAATTTGTATGCAGAAATTTGTTTATTTCTTGGGAAATGCATATTATTGTGATTCAGGGAACTGAAATTAGTTCATTAATTGGGAGTGTTTAGTAAACCCTCTCTGAGTGAATGGCCAACATCCACAGAGGTGATTTTCTATAAATAATTTTGGCCTTTAAGATCTTCAAAAATATTTGTTAACCAACAAAATCTTGAAGACTGATTAAAGACCAATCTCTAGCTGAACACACTAAATAAACAATAACCAGTCTTATTATACCACTAATTCTCAAGATTTCTTCGAATAGAAAATCACAGTGATTCTGCATTCAAAGCACTTTGACAAGCACTGACACACAGCTGCCATCTACCAGGTACCATGAGACACTTCAAAAACTTTGCTGAGCTCAGGTGTAGGCGGCAAGTTACACATGTGAGTACATCCATAGACTAGGCTGCAGTTGGTGCTATAATACAGATATGTTCAAGGAAATTGAATGTGCATTTGGGGTCTGGGGGAGTGAAAAATTACGATTAGGAGATGACCTTGACAATGAGTTACATTTTATCTGTATCTTGAATGCTGTTTAGGAGTTTGTAAGTGCACTCAAGGCAGAAAATCCAAGGAGTAGAATACCTGGGTGTTAATGTAGGGCATGGATGTCGGTGGTGGGTTCATGGGATTACACATTGTTGGGTGTGGCTGAAATGGAAGGTGCATCACAGGAGAGGGAGGATGGAAGACTCATTTAGAAAAGCCCTGGGCTCTACAGATTCATCTAGAATGTCAGCAGAAATCCTTTACAGTTTAGCTGATGGCGACAGAGTCTCACTGGAAGATCCACAGTAGAGAAATAACAGGATCCGACTTGGGGAAATGACTGCTGGTAGAGTGAAGTACAGATGTGGACTTGATTCCTAGACCTATTTATGATCATAGTGTTTATACTATTCCTCCCCTCCCCCATATTGCTTTTCCTACTCATTTGTGCATCTCAACACCATACACATCCACACTCCTGCACCAACATCCAACATGATACCTGCCATCTTGTCTTGGCTCTCAGACTCTCCCTGCTACAGTATTCCTCTTAAATCTCTCCAAAGCATGAGCACAAACAGATCAAAAGGATCACAAAATTCACTGAAACAACACATTTATGTTAAAAAATGCAAATGTAATCATCTTGAAGTAGGAAGAAGAGACAAATCAGAACAACTAGAATTATTTGATCTATGATAATGCCTGATGAAACAGAGATGGCATGAAGAATAATCATAGCAGGACTCTAGCGACAGGGAAATGTTAATTGGGTACTGAGAAGCAGCCATATGAACTGGCCTTGCAGAGAAAAATATCAGAGCTGACATTCAGAATGGCTACCTGCTGAGTAAAAGCACAGAGCTTGGGAAGACTCAATGTGAACTGGGACAAAGTACATTTTGAAGCCCATTAAGCCTTGGGAAGACTATAAATAAGAAAATCCTGTGATGTGTCCTAAGTGGTTAATGAGGCCAAATGTCTTGATTGACCCAGGATGGCTGCTCCAGAGATTATGATGGCTACTGACTGAGACTGGAAGCTTCCCAGTGGGAATGCTAAATTGATTCTACCTGTGTTTCTTTAACATGAAGTCTTCAGGACCCAAGTGTTTGGTTCTCTGGGAAACCCAAGAATATGCTTCCTGTCCCATGATCTCTTACTCACTGACATTTACATCCACCTAGGTTTATTTATTGTTCTCTTCATGGCCAAAATATTTACTTATTTTATAGACATTGGACAACTATGTGTTGATCAGATTTCAATAATTTTGCCAAATCAGGTTGAAATGGCATCTTAGTTTAAGGAAAGTCAATAAAAAGAAGACACATTAAATAGAGGGGCATTAGGATTGAAAATAGCACTTTGATTTGTGAAATGATTGCACTGAATCAAATACTGACATTACTACTATAAATAACTAATATTGTTGCAAACTTCTCATGTAGTGAAGCTAAGTGTCTTACATTAATAATTTGAAATTATTTAATTTTGACATGATTCTATGTAGTAGTCACCCTCATTACCCCAAGTCACAGACAGTTAGAGATAACAGGAGTACCTAACTAGATTATGATGAAGGTTAGGCCAACCAGAACACCATAACTAACAGGAAGTTAGTATTAGCAAGCATAAGCTCTTGTAGTTGTGATAATTTCCTTTGTAGACCTAGCAGTAGGGGACTTCAAGGACTCTCACAGCTCAGAACAAAACAGAGACATGCAGAGGCACATGAGCAAGCCCATTAAACAGGAGAACACTGAATGCAAAATAGCAATAGCGTTACAAATTAGGACTGGTCACACAGAGAGAAGTAGAGAGAGACATCTGACAAATTCTGTGAACAATATCTGCTAGAGGGCAATACACATGAGCTGGGGTGGGGTAACTGGTATGAGAAAAGAAAGTCTCAAGGAGGACTTCATGGCAGTAAGTGGTAGCTGGTACCTAGTCAAACGGCACAAGATGATGGAAATGAAGGGTGATGCCTAGAAGAAATTACGTACGCAAATTCCCTCGCAAAACTCACAAGCTGCTCAGCTGAGCTGGGTTCAGGTATTAGACTGGAGAGATCAGCAGGGGCTGGATCTGTATGTCATGAAACTGAAACAGAATTCAACTGAAGGACAGAGAGGGAGTTCATCAAAGGTTTATAAGGAGGAGGAATGAGAGAATTATTCTTTGGGGTAAAGGCTATGATACTGGAGATGGATTAGAGTCTGCACCATACAAGGGCAAGGCAAGTAGCCAGTGAGATCATTTCTTCCCCTGTCCCTTTGGGCATCTTTATATCATAAGTTCCCCAATGTGCTCTTCAGGCCTCCAGACCAAGACTACCTCCTTCCTTTTATTAAGCAGACTCAGTTTGAACTCAATCACAATAGCATCCTGTTTCAATAATCCCTTTCCTTCTTTCCTACTCCATTGCACTTCCTATAATTTATTCATCCCAGGGTGCACTTACGCAGTGCATCTGCTTCATCATTACTGTATTATTTCTTCTTGCTTTAAAATTGCATGAGCCACTGTGCAGTGAGATGATAAATAGGGAAAACAGTTGGGCTGTTGCTAGATGACAGTATGGTTGTTTTGGGGGACCTGTATCTATCTGTTCATCTATATAACCTTCTCATTCATTTTTCATGTTCACTATTCAAAATTAAGGCCTTCTAATTTATTGCATGACCTGTCTTCTCCTTTTCATATGCATTTTCCCAAACCCATTGCCCTGAAAAATCTTACAAATATTCTGCAGTCTAATTTGTAATCAAAGCATTAAATATCCTCGAGAATCAGTCCAAATTATATTTTTGTGATGCTTCTTACAAATTCCAATTGAAGCAAACTGTTTCTGGAACAACACACTATACCTTTTCTATTCACTTTTTCTCATGCCCCTTCCTCTCTTGTGACAGAATTGTGATCTCACCTCCTAATTAAAACATCTCCTATGGCTGACAATGTGGAGTAAGCTGCCGATTGTAGCGCCGGCATCCCGTACAGGTGCCGCTTTGAGTCCTGGCTGCCCCACTTCTGATCCAACTCCCTGCAAAAGCTCTTGGTAAAGCAGCGGAAGATGGCCCAAGCACCTGCATGGACCCCTGCACCTACATGGGAGATCCAGATGGAATTCCAGGCTTCTGGCTCCGGCTTGGCCCAGCCCTGGTCATTGTGGCCATTTGGGGAGTGAACCAGTAGATGGAAGATCTCTATCTGTCTTTCTCCCTCTTTATCTCTTCCTGTAACTCTATCTTTCAAATAAATATATTAAAAACAAATATCTCCTACATGCTCCCCAAACTTCATCTAGAATTTTTATCAAAACCATTGTGTTCCTATCCATTAATTACTTAGGGAACATAGTTAGAATATATTCAAGACTTTCATTGTTTCTTTGGCAGAGAGAATGTCATATACAATGGGGGCTAATTATTAAAGCCAGAGGGAAAAGCAGTAATATTGACCAAAATATTGTTTCTTTCCTTCCATCAACAGTTACTGATTATTGGCTTACTTCTAGAACTCAATTTTAAATTTTTCAAACACTGTTTGACAGGCAGAAAGAGGCAGATAGGGGCCGGCGCTGTGGCGCAGTGGGTTAATGACATAGCCTGAAGCTCCGGCACCCCGGCTGTTTCACTTCCGATCCAGCTCTCTGCTGTGGCCGGGGAGGGCAGTGGAGGATGGCCTAGGTCCTTTGGCCCCTGCGCCCATGTGGGAGACCCGGAGGAGGCTCCTGGCTCCTGGCTTCGGATCGGCTCAGCCCCAGCCATTGCGGCCAACTGGGGAGTGAACCATCATATGGAAGACCTCTCTCTCTCTCTCTCTCTCTCTCTCTCTCACTCTCTCTCTCTCTGTAACTCTGACTTTCAAATAAATAAATAAATAAAATCTTTAAAAAAAAAAAAAGAGGTAGATAGAGTGTGCTTCCATATGTTGATTCCCTACATTCCCACTTCTTCCACATGGGTGGTAGGAACCCAATAACTTGAGTCACTACAGCTGCCTCTCAGAGTCTGCATTAGCAGAGATCTGGAATCAGGAGCCACAGGCACGTATCGGACCCTGGACTGTGATATGAAACATGGATTTTTGAACTATTGTCTTTAACTTCCAAACACCTAATGGAAGAAATGATTTCTAAGTAAAGATATACCTCACTAAAGCATCAAATTGCATTATATATCCTTGCCTGTTGGTTCAATTTAAAAATTTTCTCAACAACTAGGAAGCAATGTATACATACATGTTAACTTACCAGAGTTGGGAATGTGCTGCCATTACTTTTGGGAGAAATGAAAATGTGAATCTCCTCCATGATAATGCAATAAGGATTTCTAATTTATTTGCTTGGGTGGAGAGAATGATTACATTACCATTACCCCTCAGGGAATGGGTTGCTTCGTCAGTCCTTTTGCTTTATTCTTGGCATCTGTACTTATTAAAATGTATTCTTATATCTAGATCTAATAGGAATACACATTTATGGGGAGCTAATGCTATTTGATTTGTTGATGAGATCTCTAACCCAACACTTAGAACAATGAACACAGGGGCACACTGAATATATACACACAGCACATTTGCAGGAATATCCTGTTTGCAAAAATTTAATACCATGAAGACAAATTGGGCAGCAACACTCCTGCCCTTTAACTAGCATGTCCACAATACCTATTTGTGCATATTTTAAGAAAAATAAAGTACACAAGAAAGTAGCTTTCTAGTTCCAATCCTTAACAGTTTTAAACTAATCATTTTCTAAAATCATAACAATTTCACCACTAAAACACAACTATTACAAAAAGTACATTGGAGAACAAATATTTCAAAAGAATGGACCAGAAAACTTAAAACAATTTGTAGTGTCATTATTGGGGCTATAAAAATGTGGGGTTTGATCAATCTGTTTTAGTTGTTCAATTCGTGGAGTTTGCTCACTATCTTGTCTAAGACTCCTTTGCCATTTAAAAAATATTAGCTTAATCACACTAATTTACTTTGCACCTGTAGAAACAGAATACTAAAAATATATAAATACAATGACAATCATAATGATAATGGTATTTTAATGAATATTAACTATATATTAGGTATTAGGGTAGCCAATTTTTACTCAATATGAATATTCTATTTTTTTAAGATTTATTTTATTTATTTGAAAGAGTTACAGAGAGAGGTGGAGACAAAGAGAGAGGTCTTCCATCCACTGGTTCACTCCCCAGATGGCTGCAATGGCCAGAGCTGCATGGATCCGAAGCCAGGAGCCAGGAGCTTCCTCCGGGTCTCCAATGTGGGTGCAGAAGCCCAAGGACTTGGGCCATCTTCTCCTGATTTCCCAGGCCATAGCAGAGAGCTGGACCGGAAGTGGAGCATCTGGGACAAGAATCCATGCCCATATGGGATGCCAGCACTTCAGACCAAGGCTTTAACCTGCTGTGCCATAGCCCTGGCCGAAGTATTAGATTTCAGAAGACAGCATATACAAGATCTATAGTAGGCTCTGTAACTCAGAGGAGGGAAAGAGAAGAAAGGAGGAGAGAGAAAGAAAGAAGGAGAGAGAGAGAGGGAGGAAGGGAGGAAAGGAGAG
Source organism: Sylvilagus floridanus (assembly GCA_949820135.1). Taxonomy (NCBI): domain Eukaryota; kingdom Metazoa; phylum Chordata; class Mammalia; order Lagomorpha; family Leporidae; genus Sylvilagus; species Sylvilagus floridanus. The sequence continues at coordinate 12,457,857 of OX463235.1, forward strand.
AGAGGGAGAGAGGGAGAGAGAGAAAGGCAAAGAGAAAGAGAGTCTGTGAGTTAGAGCAAAAGAGAGGAAGGGGGACCGGCACTGTGGCACGGTAGGTTAAAGCCCCAGCCTGTGGTGCCAGCATCCCATATGGGTGCCAGTTTGAGTCCCAGCTGCTCCTCTTTCAATCCAGCTCTCTGCTATGGCCTGGGAAAGCAGTAGAAGATGGCCCAAGTCCTTGGGTCCCTGCACCTGTTTGGGAGACCAGGAAGAAGCTCCTCGCTCCTGGCTTCAGATCAGCGCAGCTCTGGCCATTGCAGCCATCTGGAGAATGAACCAGTGGATAGAAGACTTCTATTTCTATCTGCCTCTGCCTCTCTGTAACTCTTCCTTTCCAATAAATAAATAAATATTTTTAAAAAAGAGAGAGGGAGGAAGGGAGGGAGGGAGGAGAAATATAAAATTGAAACATGATCTGTACTTTCACAGCACTAAGTAGTAAACTATTTGGGAGAAGAGGGTGTGGTTAATATCTGTCAAATTTTCCCCACAGCATGCTTTGCAAAGATTTTTAGTTCTTGTCCTATTTAAAGAAATTCAAGCTGGAAATTATAGATTATGTATATAGATCATATGTGGGAGGGAATTTTTGTACGGCATTCAAACAGTAGGCCAATACTTAAGAGAAACCTTAGATCTACAAAAAATATTGGCAAGTAAATCCACACATTTGCAATTACCCCCAGCATTTAAGAGAAATACAGACTTTCAGGATTTCTTCTTCTTCTTTTTTTAAGATGTATTTATTTGAAAGAGAGTTACAGAGATGCAGAGGCAGAGAGAGAGGGAAGTCTTCTATCTGCTGGGTCACTACCCAAATGGCCTCAACCCATCCAAAGCCAGGAGCCAGGAGCTTCTTCTGCATCTCCCACATGGGTGTAAGGGCCCAAGCCCTTGGGCCATCTTCTACTGCTTTCCCAGGCCATAGCAGAGAGCTGGATCGGAAGTGGAGCAGCCAGAACTCAAATCGGTGCACTGCAGGCAGTGGCCTTACCTTCTACTCCACAGTGCCGTCCTCCCGATTTTTTCTTCTTTTAAAAGAGTTTAATTATTTTTATTTATTTGACAGAGCTGGGGGGGGGGAGTGAGAGAGAGAGAAAGAGAGAGAGAGAATCTTCTGTCCATTTTTCACTCCCCACATACCCACTAACACAAGGTCAAAGTCAGGAGGCCAGAACCCCATCCAAGTCTCTGCTGTGGGTGGCAGAGACCCGAGAATTTGAACTATTTATTACCTGCTGTCTCCTGGGGTGCACATCAACAGGAAACTGAATTGAGATATGACCCTAGGCACTCCAACAAGGGATGCAGGAGTCCTGATAGGGGGGCTTAATCTGCTGTACCGCAAGGTTCACCCCTTTTCTAACATACTTTTTTGTTGTTATTGTTGTTGACAGGCAGAGTGGACAGTGAGAGAGAGAGACAGAAAGGTCTTCCTTTTTTGGTTGGTTCACACCCCAGTGGCCACTGTGGCCGGCACGCTGTGGCCGGTGCACTGCGCTGATCCGAAGCCAGGAGCCAGGTGCCCTTCCTGGTCTCCCATGCAGATGCAGGGCCCAAGTACTTGGGCCATCCTCCATTGCACTCCCGGGCCACAGCAGAGAGCTGGACTGGAAGAGGAGCAACTGGGACAGAATCCGGCTAGAATCCAGGACTAGAACCCGGGGTGCCGGTGCCACAGGCAGAGGATTAGCCTATTGAGCCATGGCACTGGCATCTCTAACATACTTTTAAAAACAGTTAGTCAACTAGTCAATAGTCCTCGCCTATAAAGAGGAACATCTCCACTAAACTACACAAGGTGACTCAACTTGTAAATACTAGCACTAGTTGAGGTATTCATGAGGTTTGTGGAAAATGCATATAATGAAACATCTATACAGGGTTTTTAAATTGCACCAAAATACATTAATCTTTTAATTTTAGTTTCCTATGAACTTTTTGAAGTCCTCTTCTGTTATTGACTCTGAATTAAGCTTACTCCAGACTTGAAGAATTCCTATTACCAGATGAATACAAAAACATTATCTCTCTCTCTATCCATCCATCCGATTCACCGAGGTGAACTGTGCTTGTTCTTCCAGAGAGCAGGGCATGAAGGCGGGACACTGCAGTTTGTGATGACAGAGTCCCGAGTAGTTTCTAATCTAGTGGTGCCTGATAAACATAAAACTGTGAGAAGACACGGCTTAGAGGAGAGTACTTCAGAGGCTTTTTGTTTCACTCTTCCTATGGAGGTCACTTTTCTAAATGCTCATCGTAAATTTTCTTTGGAATTTTTGGCTCTGATCATGTGGAGATACAGCAGCCTATGGAGAGCTATCAGTGTCTTTAAACACTATTATTCTCTTTCCTAGGATTCTGTTTACAAGGTCGCTGGGAAGCGAGTTCAAGCACAGCTTGTGCTGGGCACTGGGGAAAGAGAAGCGAAGGCTTCAAGATCCTACTCTAAGGACCTGAATGAGCACTGGTAGAACAGAGGAGAGCCAAACACTATTCTCCAGAAGGTGGACTGTAAATCACCAGACATTTATTTTGCACCTTCTACAGAATGTGGAGGGGAGTGTCCCACAGACTGCACCAGCCTTGGGGGAGAATATCCAGTACAGAAGCAGTCAGGTTCCACTTTAAGTCAGTTAGGAATCCAGGATAGCTCCTTCTTTTTATAAGATGTCACACTGACAAGTGATATTTTTCAATTTATTAATGTATTAATATTTACTGATTTCACAATATTATGTCCAAGAACAATCTAAGTAAGCACTAGGATTTTTTTCCAGTCCCTAAGATTTTCACCATCCCTTAGGCAAAATGCTATTCTAATATTTCCAACCAGATTCATTCTGAAATTGTTCTTACTTCATACCGATTTTAAATGATTCATTTATTTGAAAGGCAGAAAGAGCCAGTGACAGAAATCTCATCAACTGGTTCACTCCCCAAATGCCCACAATGGCTAGGCTAAGGCCAGGCTGAAACTGGGAAGTGGGAACTCAATTTGATTCTCCCATGTGGGTGACAGGGACCCGACTTCTTAGGCCATGACCATTTCCTAGTCAATGTGTGTATTAGTAGGAGCCAGACGTGGGCATTAATCCAGGAGATTTGATATGGTTTGTGGCTGTCCTGTCATCTTATCTAACACACCAAATACCTGCTCCCTTCCTCCATATTTAAATTTTATTTTGCTTATGAAACAACTTTGATAGCAAATTTTTATTGAGAATTTCAGCACTTTAAGTATTTCTCATGGTCTCAATTGACATTATCACAGTCTTCTATGGTAGGTACTATCATTGTCTGGTTTACAAAGGAAGAAACCGAGTCTTAGAAAGTCTAGGCAAGTTCCTAGCTTCAGAGAAGGGCTCCACCAGTAAGGGAAAGTGATAGGCTTCTCATCAGACAATGCTACCCCAGAACACAGGCTCTTAATGACTGCACTATAGCACTCACTCAAAAGCGCTTTTTTTTCTCGTGCCACTTCTTATAACAAGTCAAATTTAGCAGCCTAGGAAGATGTCCAAATGAGGTTTCATTATTAAACTTTTCTTTGACACATAAAGTCCAGTACTGTGTGGTCAAGGGCCCAGGCTACAAGGCGCCAGGAAAAATATCCAGAGCTGTCCGGAAAGAATTCACTTTGCCCTGTGGCCATCAGATTTAAACCATTAACCTGAAGCAGCCACTGTGGTCCCCTGGCTAAGATCCCTGGGATAGGAGCCTTCAGGCTGCGCCGGGGCAATAACGGAAATTGAAGCTGCGTTTAAATATCTGCATCATTTTGGCTTTCGAATTGAATTCCACTCAAGCTGCATCGTGAAACTAGGGCATTCACTATGTGTGTTTAGCAAAAGAAATGGGTCTGAATAAAGCTTTGCCATGTTCATGATCCCATTGATCTACATTGAGTAATCAGAGCAAACATGAGCCCTGTCAACTCATTCTGCAAAAGAAAACAAATGACAAATACTGAATACCCCTGAATATCTTGATCTGTACTACGGATGTCTATAGAGAATAAAATTCAACAAAACTGGTCTGAGAAGATGCTTAGGATTAGCTTTCCTGTGAATATTGTTTCAGTATTTTATGAGGAATATGTATTTGTGGGTTAATTAAATTTTTAATTTTTAAACGATTCAATCCATTCATTACTTTATCGAATCACGGTTGATTATGTAAAGTATCTGGCATTCTGCTAGTCCCTGGTAATTCAGCAGTGGATAAAATGAAAAGAATGGCAAAACTCATGTCTCCCTCAATCCCAGTCATGACAGAAACAGAGATGGTTCTTAACAATTCACAGCAGTTTGCCTGAGTTCAAATTTCACCTGAGAAACCATCAGCTGTGTGGCACTGCTCAAAAGACATATCTTTTATTCTTTTATTTCTCAATGTCATTATCTAAAATAAAAGCATAATTCAAAAGGTTCATTGAGGAGCCGGCACTGTGGCTTAACCTGTTAACACACACCTGTTAAGCCACAGTCTGCAATGCTGGCATCCTATATGGGTGTTGATTCGAATCTTGGTTGCTCCATTTCCAATTCAGTTCCCTGCTAACGCACCTGGGAAAACAGCAAAAGATGGCCCAAGTCCCTGGGCCCCTGCCACCCACATGGGAGACCTGGATGCAACTCCTGGCTCCTGGTTTCAGCCTGGCCCAGATCCAGCCATTGCAGACTTTTAGAGAGTGGACCAGCAGATGGAAGACCTTTCTCTTTTACTTTCCCTCTCTCTGTAACTCTACCTTTCAATTTAATAAAATAAATCTTTAAAAAATGTTTATAGAAAAATGGAACTGATGGATAAGCTTATTTTTGTACAAAATATTGAAATCTGGGGCTGGTCCTGTGGCGTAGTGGGTTAAGCTGCCTCCTGCAGTGCCGGCATCCCCTATGGGCACTGGTTCGAGACCCGGCCACTCTCCTTCTAATCCAGCTCTCTGCTATGGCCTGGAAAAGCAATAGAAGATGGCCCAAGTCCTTGGGCTCCTGCATCCATATAAGAGACCTAGAAGAAGCTCCTGGCTCCTAGCTTCAGATTGGCGCAGCTCCAGCCATTGCAGCCAATTGGGGAGTGAACCAGCGGATGGAAGACATCTTTCTTTCTCTCTCCGTGTAACTCTTACAAATAAATAAATAAATGTTTAAAAAAAAAAAAAACCAAAACATTTGAAATCTATGCATAGCTTGTTTACATATGCATTTATGGTTGAAGAATGTTTGTATGCATGGGTTTCAAAAATGTTTGCTCTAAAATAAACGTATCTTTTAATTCCATTTTCCATGAATTGTTTGAAGTACTTTTATGGGGTGGTATTGAAAATTATCTACTGTTAACATAACACAAAGGAATGCTTTCTACAGACTGTTTCTACTAGACTGTTCAGAGAACTAGCACAGGTAAAAATGTCAACATGGACATATTTGTATATCTGAAATCAAATAATTTAGAAAATATGATTTATAAAATGGAAGTTACACCACAAGGAAAAGACTTTTCTTTTTTTAATGTTAAATACACAGATTCTGGACACAAATTGCTTGTGGAATCCCAGGTCCACCATCTCCTATCATTGTAGCTTTAGGAAAGTTCATTTTTTCCCATGTTTCCAGATTTCAAAACCATAATGAGAATTATCGTGAAAATTAAGTGAGTAAATAGATATAAAGGCTTAGAACAGTGCCTGACATAGAGAATGTTTTGTAAAGATTAGTTGTTCTATTATTTTATTCCCTTTATTTAGATATTAGAAATTCTTATTCCAAGTAATGAAGTAAATGCGATTCTTATTTTCATTGCTAAGAAAACTATTTGCTTTTTGTACAGGATTTAAATAATTACTTAACCAAGCATTAAGCATCACATACCACCTACTATGAAATGCCACGTGATGAAGAATATGTACGCTTAATGGCAGGCCTTGGCTACCCAGTTCTTGATTATGACTACATAGTAGCGAGAACAAGAGCAAGTAAGGTGAGGATGGGTCCTGGGAAGAAAGGCCCAACACTTACTGAACACCTATTATGTGCAAAGTGGCAGTTTTTGCTTGATTACTAGTTCTTGCATTTCTCCTGCAAACTGTCATCTACTTTTGTAGCTGGTTAAACTAAAGTAATGGAGTTTAATACATCTCAGTCAACATCACAACACAAAATGTCAAAATTTAAACACAGATCCAACTACAAGGTATAGATTTCCATCTTTGTTCACTTTAATTAGGCATATGAGAGGCGTGCACACACACACAGACACACACACTCATATATATGTATATATATATATATATATATAGAGAGAGAGAGAGAGAGAGAGAGAGAGAGAGAGAGCATCCCTGATCCAAAGTGCTTGGGACCACAAATCTTGGATTTAAGATTTTTGGGGGAATGTTTGCATATATATAATGATATATCTTGGAATGAGATCACAAGATTCATTAGTTCCATATATACCTTATGCATATAGGCAGATGGTGTTTTTATACAAAATTCACAATGTGCCTTCTACATTTTGACACTGACCCATCACATGAGGTCAGCTATGGAATGTTGCACTTGTAGCATCATGTCAATGCTGAAAAAGTTTCAGATTTCAGAGCATTTCAGATTTGGGGTATTCAGATTAGGGATGTTCAACTAGTGAGTTTCCATGTGTTCAGCCTCACTTTTTCATCCCATCAATACTCCTAAAGGAAAGTAGTCTCCTAAAGTACATCAGAAAATAAAAGCCATGGTCCAGAAAAGGGAGTGATGTCTTCAAAAAGACTCTGTGGGAGTCCATTCTTGCTCCATAACTCTAAACAGTGTTCAACTCCATGAAGGTGATTCTGGCAGAAAAAAAAGAGATGAAAATGGCCACAGGGGAATAAATACTAGGAAAAAATGAAAAAGGAGCAAAACTACCAATTTTTGTATTTCTTCATTTTTGTACAGATGGCCTCACTGGGAATGAAGGTATCAGGAGCAAAAAGTGCAAAGCCCAAAACTGATTCTAAAAACAAAATAAAACAAAACAAAACACTCCCAACCACCAGTGAAGCTCAAATGACAATGATCATGAAAAAAAAATAAAGGAAAGATTTTTGAAATAACGTGTTAGCTATAAAACCCTTAGGGCTCCATTGCTGCACAAATCAGAAAAGTTCAAATCACTAAGAAAACAAAGTGGCCCTGTCCAAGTTCCCTCTGCCCTGCAGTGACCTAAGGACTGAGAAGTGCATTAACTCTCCCTGCAAGCGGCTCCAAACTACAAAAGAAACCATGTTCAAAGGCAAAATAAAAATTCAGGGGGTTTTTACTGGAGAACAACTAATGGAAATGACAGGAAAAAAGGCTTTTCATCCTCCGCTGTGGTCTAGGGATGTGTGTGCATGAAGCGGGAGTGGTCCTCTGATGCCCCCTTACCTTCAAAATGACAAGGAATGCACACACCCTGAGCAGGAAGAGAAGCAGGTTGGTCTTCCCTAAGACAATCCAGACAGATTCTAGATTCTGATCAAAACGGGACAATGCAGGCTATGATGATTAATTTTGCAAATAAAAAGACAAATTCAATTTTGACATTGCAATAATTTAAACAATGCAAACAAAAAGGCTGTGCATCTTTCCTGTTGATTTTAAGCCAAAGAAATTTTGATGCCTACCATTGAATGATAATATACCTCCCTAATTCCTGTATTTTTTTTCTCTAACTCTAGAAGTCTTGCTAACAAAACTGGGTTCAAGAAGCATCATACACGCACATTTCTGGATGTGTGTGCATTCCTAGAATCTCTCCACCCTTTTTAGGCAAGTTCTTGCTCACAGGATCTTTGCCTGTTGACAAGTAAAGTAAGGTATATCTCAGATAGAAAGCCTCATTGTGTGAAAAAACTGATTTCATGAGACTTGAGACTTTCCATCAAGCACAAAATCCTCATTTTACTTGAGTGCACCTGAACTGATGCTTTAAGGTTTAGGAAATATAGGGAGAAGGCTTAATGAGCCTTCCTCCTAGTAGGTGCAAATGAGTGATAAAGAGGACCATTGGTAAAGTTGTGAATGGAATTATATTAAGCCACTTATTAAAATCTAGAGATCCTGATGATGAAGGCCTATGTAGGTACTGCCAAAAGGTAAAGATGACTCTAGGGAACAGCAAGCAAGTAGGTGAGAGACTATAATGATAGGTCATATGGGCTACGAAGAGTTTTACACTCTAAGCTAAGGATCCTATAAATCTGAGATGTATAAATGTTTTTTTTTTCCAGCAAGAGAGTGGCCAAATGTAAAATCATACAGTGTAGAAGGTTTATATGGAATAGGGAGAGGGGTTGTCACTGTAGTGTAGCAAGTTAAGCCAGCACAGACATCCCTTATGGGTGCCACTTCCAGTCTTGTGGGTGCTCCACTTCTAATCCAACTTCCTGCTAATGAGCCTGGGAAAGCAATAGAAGATGGCCCAAGTGCCACGTGGTTCAAGTGCCATGTGGGAGACCTGCATGAAGTTCTTGACTCCTGGCTTCTGTCTGGCCCAGCCCTGGCCATTGTGGCCATTTGGAGAGTGAAGCAGCAGATGGAGGACCTCTCTCTCTCTACCTCTGTCTCTCCCTTTCTGTAATTCTACCTTTCAACTAAATAAGAATAAATCTTAGAAAAAAAAAAAAGAAGTATATAGGTCTCCTATGCGGGTGCAGGGGCCCAAGCACCTGGGCCATCCTCCACTGCCCTCCCTGGTCACAGCAGAGAGCTGGACTGGAAGAGGAGCAACCGGGACTAGAACCCAGCACTCATATGGGATGCCGGCGCTGCAGGCGGAGGATTAACCAAGTGAGCTACGGCGCAGGCCCTAGATGGCATTTTATGATTGACTAATACTCTAGCGTATCTTATCTCTGTTTTCTTGATGTGCATATCTGTCCCAGTACCAATCTGAAAGAAATAAACCCTATTGTTTTCCCTGCGTTTGCAGCACAAAGTTGCACTTGATACACATTGCCCTGGTATTCACTGGGGTTAGCACTCTCACTGTCAAAATTTCCCAAGTTGGGCATCAAGCCCGTCTGACGCACTGATGAAGGAGGCTGTTCCTCACACTCATTCTTGCAGCTGTTTTACACCTAAGAAGGAAAGCTGGAGCGTGGGTAGATTGTTCTCCAACTCCCAGAGGTGGGTTTACTGGGCAGAGCATGGAAGCTGAGCTTCAGGCCCACCTCTTGCACAACTCCCAGGAGCCTGGGTGGAAGTGGAGTGTCCCTGGTTGGAAGCAGGAGTTAGGCTGCAGCTCAGAAACTTTCCATGCAAATATGTGTCAATGCACTGCTTCCCCCCACTCAAAAAAAATGTGCATCTTTTTTGTTTATAAATTTGTATTGCTTTCTCAAACAGGGCCACTGAACTGAATAAGCTGTAGAATCTGTATCCATGTTTTGTGGCTCCAGGAGCCTACAACCTTGGGTTTCTCTTCACATTCTAATCTATCACTAGACAAGTTAGCTGGTGGAGGAAGGGACTCACTGCAACCACGTGGATGGCATAAGGGCTCTCCCTACAGGTTTCTGAAAGAACAGCTGTTCCATTTCAAAATTTCCATGCTTATGTTGGTTATCTGGGTACAGCAAAAAATGACATGGGACTGGATAATGAACATTGTCCAGTTCCCTAATAATCCCAGGCATTACCAGATCTCTGATAATTTGTTTTGCCATCTGGGGAACAGGTGAGTGAGTGGGTGTGTGTGCATGCTCCATATGTGTTTGTGCACAGATATATTTTGCTGTGTATTTGTGTGTGTATTTTTGCTTTGTGCAGTCAGTTGTGCACTATTATGTTTATTGCTTTCAAGGGAGAGCGAGACAGAACAAAACAGCATTCTGAAATTAAAAACTTGGCAGAGACAGGGGAAGGAAGACGTGAGTAGTGAGCGTAAGAACGAGAAGTGATGGATGGAGGGAGGGTGAGAGGTAAGCAGGATAAGACATACCGACTTTCTAACCAGCAGAATCAAGATTGTCTTGACCTAACATGAAATAAAGTCATCAATTTCAAAAAAAGTATGGCAACCATCTAGGCAAAGTGACTCTCTGCAAAGTATTCTTTAATTGGAAAAGTCTCTTCTTGTCACCTGGGTGCAAGCCGGGCTGGGGAGGGAAGCCATATGTTCCAACCTTTTGATTCTCATTTCACATTTTTGATGAATATGTCTCAGAGGGACCATTGCTGCCAGTGGCAAACTTTCTTTATGTTTTGGATTTGCCTTCCAGCAGTCATATAAAATCTCACCACTGCAGATTGCTAGGGAGCTCTGGAGTTCTGAAGTAAATAAACCATAATTGGTGGGGAATGTGAGTAGGAAATTTAAAGTGGAGAACAAGAAAAATAAAGTACCAAAAGTTCAGTCTCTGTTCAATTCAAGAAAATCATTATTTTTAGAAAATTGTAGATTGCCCCGAAGCAAATACTCTTTAGTACAGAGATTTATATCTGTATGTCTCCATTTCCCAGTGACCTAAGTAGTTACTCCTGATTAGCATTATTATAATTGGCTGACTAGACAAAGTCATTGCGTTTATTATTGAAACTCCATAATTGTTCCTTCCTGTTTATATGTTGCTGGACTTCCAATTTGCTATCCCTAAACATTTGGGTGAAATCAGACACATGCTTGATTCTAGTAACAACAAAATTCAATATTGTCATGGTAATTACAGGTGATGATGAACAGTAAAGGAGAAAGAGTGCAGACTAATTTCCTCAGCAATTGGCTTATTAACAACAGTTCCCAGATGGGAATTAGCACAGTTCAATAGTGAGCCCATGGCCTCTGCTTCTGTGCCCATCACACTAACTGTCCACCAGATCAGAGAGGTCATCTATGATGTAAAGGTAGATGTCATGCCCAAATTCATACTCCTCTATCATGAGAGCATGGTTTCCTTTTACTCACTCTTAGGTCACCAGTCTGTGTGATGAGCTGGCAAGTAAAAAGTACTCACTATCGCACTTCCTGATGGAATTCTGCATTAGTTAGAAAGGCTTCGGATAGAGGCTCAGGACTCTTCCCAGGACTTCCACAAAGCATGAATACCTGGTGCTAAAATATCAATTTACAGGTCTCTCATGTTTGCTGTAGCCATTCCTAATAATATGCACAACAAGATACTAATAGCACAGATATTTAAAATTTAAATTGGAGGGGCTGGTGCTGTGGTGTAGCCGGGAAAACCGCAGCCTGCAGCACTGGCATTCCATATGGGCACTGGTTTGAGTCACGGCTGCTCCACTTCTGATCCAGTTCCTTGCTAATGTGTCGGGGAAAGCAGCAGCAGATGGCCCATGAGCTTGTGCCCCTGAACCACGTGGGAGAGCTGGAAAAAGCTCCTCGCTTCTGGCTTTGGACAAGCCACTGTGTCCATCTGAGGAGTGACCCAGCAGATGAAAGATCTGTCTCTCCCTTTCTCTCTGTAACTCTGACTTTCAAATAAATAAATAAATCTTAAACAAAAATTCAAATTGGAGTAAATTTGGCTATGCATTTAATAAGAAAAGGCTTATTAATATATAGATTCATTAGTTAAAGGGTAAAAATATAAACTTTATTCATTGAGAAGAAAGCTAAATCTATGACTTGGCACAATCTCACTGATTATAAAACACAAATCAAAAGTCTAGAATCTGAGAATGTAACAGATACAATACAGCATCCTAGTCACATAAGATCATTCAAGAGTAGTCATTCTTGTATAAATGCACTACTGATAAAGTCAACCACATCATAGACAGTTTTATTTCCAGACAAGAAGGGCACTGTTGTTCTGCCAGAAATTACTCTCCACATGCCTTGCAAACTTAGTTGAAAAGCAATTGTCAAACAAGCTATAAAACAGAGGGTTGGAATTGGAGAAGATCATGGAGGAAGAATTTGAGGAGACTAAAGAGAGAGCGAGAGTGAGCAAATGAAAAATGATGTCTACAGAAGAATTACAATGTAAACAAGAGACTGAAGTATAGATTTGGCTCCCACATTAGCTTTATTGATAGATTTCTATTGCTCAAAGAGAACATACAATTAATACCTTCTCAATCAAGAATTTTGGAATGTGGTCAGTTTTGCCTCTAAAATTTCCTATATATATATATGCCTCTATGCATAAATAAGTTAAGTAAATATTAACTTATCTGGGATGTTTCAACCATAATGTCTCCCGAGTGGCTCTTGGGGTAAACGAGGATTTAACCAGGAGAAGCACAGAATTTGCCAGTGATCCTGAGTTCCAGCTCCCCCACCTCAGGAAGTCCTAGGAGCATGGGTCCATCAGCATTCCAACACCCCCTTTGCAAGGAAAGATACTTGATACCGCCTGGCTAGAGGGGCCACAGGTCACCTTCTCTGCCAAGCATCCCTTTAAGCTTTGTGTGCCTCTCCTTTTGTCATTCTCTCAGGCCAGTGTGTGAGGCAGACAAAAGCAAGCCTCACCTGCAAGCTGATGGTGATTAGCTGTAAACCATTTTGAGAGCTGCACTAAAGAACTGGATGGAGTATGTGGGGACCTTGGGCTGATGCTTCCACTACTGAGAAATCTAAATCCCAGCTGGAAAGGAGCCTTAGCATCAATAAGCCCTGCTCCGTGTGGTGGGGACATCATTTTTCTGGAGGCATTAAAGGGTCATGTCTGGGCAGTGTGACACTCAAAACCATGATACTGCTCTAGGGCAGGCACATGTTTTTTTAGAAAGATAAAAATTTCTGTGTGTCACTTAGGGAGAGGTGGTCATGAGAATCATCTCAGAAGTCCGCCAGCTTCCTCCAGGCCTCAGGCTATGCTTTGACCACTCCTGAGTTCAGAGCACTGTGGTCTCTCATTTTGTGTAGTGTGAGAACCTCAGGTGAGGAGACTGGACAGAGAGTCTGGTAACTCTGCTGTGGCTCAAGTCAGAAGCACAGGACATTGCCTTTCTTAACCTAAATCTGTTGCTGTTGAAACTCCCACAAAAGACAAAAGATGTCTGCAGAGAATCACTGTTGAATAAAAGTCCTAAAATGATATGCAAGTGCCCCCCTCAAGTCTGTATTTATTTATGTATCATGTGTTTATTAAGTCATTCCACAAATACGTATTTGCATATCAAAGTTACAGAGAAGAACGAATGCATTCATTAGCTAATGGCTGGAGTATTATGAAAAAGGGGATGTGGCACATTGCCTCTGGAAAAGCAAGGCAAGCAACAGGAAGGCTCTGATGGGTTTTAATGGTGTTGAGTGAAGAGTAAGGGCCTCAGCTATAAATCAGACCTGCAGCTGGGAAAGACACTAGCTCCAGTGGAGAGAAGATTAAAGGGATTATGCATACGGCAGTACCAGGTTGGAAATTATTTAGCAGTTGTATAGAAAATAATAAACAGGATCTTTGACTCTTTTGATAGAAATGAAAATGAAAGGAAATTGATGGATCTGAGGGAAGAAAAGTCCAATTTTAAAAATAGAAAATTAGAAAACTAAGCAGTATCAGAGAAAAGGGTGAGGTTTTCACCTAGGGACTTGATGGAGATAGGATGTCACCCTGAGAGGTACACTCTGGAAAACAATCCAGTTAAAGCAGATAATTGGCCTTTCAATTGTGGAAAAGTTAGATTCCAAGTTGCACTGCTGTAGTTAAAGGAAGAAGTTACGAAAGTGCACAGCTCATCAGAGAGTTCTGAGCCTTAATAAAGATTTCCATTTGCATAAATGGTAAAGGAATATCACTAAGGAAGAAAGTATGAAGCATTAGTAGTCCCGCTGTTACATTCTAAGACCCACAGCGGATATCTGAGACCAAGGATAGTACTGAATCCTACATATACTGTGTTTTTCCTATACTTACATGCCTATGATGGAATTTAATTTATAAATTAGACACTAGAGAGCAACAAATAAAATAGAACAATTGTAACAATGTGCTATAATGAAAGTTATGTGAAAGTCATCTCTCTCTCACCCTCAATACCACAAGGTGGTAGCATATACAGTATGAACTGGCTGGACACAAAGATAAGTCAGACCCATGAGAGAGTGGAGAAGGATGATGCAAGATTTCATCCTGCTACTCAGCATGGCAATTTAAAATAAATGGATTATTTAGTTCTAGAATTTTCTATCAACATTGTTGACCATAATTGAAACACAGGAAAGTCATACCATAGATTAGAGGAGTGTATTAGCCAGCTTTTCATCAATATAATGATAATCTACTTATGAAAGAAAGAGGCTTATGGCAGTTCACGGTTCTGGAGTTTCACAGCCCATGATCAAGCAGTTCAGTTGGTTTGGTGGTGGATGGCAATGGTAGACTGTGTATAGAGGATGGACCACGTAGTGAGCCAGGAAGCAGAGAGTGTGGCTGGGCCAACACCGAAGCTTTATAACAACTTCCTTTTGAGAACTACCCTCTGAGGGCACTCCTCTAATGACCTGAGGACCCATTAGGACCCACCTCTCATCACCATAATTAGACCACTCCTACTCTCTTACACTGTTAATGAAGGAATTTGGCTTTCAGGTCCCATGTCCCACATGCATTTTGGAGTTAAAACATACTCAGGCCATAGCAACAGAATGACTTTAATATAAGAAAAAGACCTGAGGGAGCCAGTGAGAGCATTCTGATATCTAATGGCTGAGATGAAGTGACTGAGCTTATAACCAGGACCATAGATAAGTAGCCAGAAGGTAGGAGGAAGATAATGGAGAACAGCATGATGGATGGATGCCTGAGATGAAAACAAACAAAAAAAATGTTCTTTACCCTCTATGAAATTTGGGTCGTGCTGAGATATTGAATTGATTGGCCTAGGAATCTAAGCAGGAGAAGACTAGAAATGAAAATATCAAGGTTGCTGATCTGATATAGAAAAGAAGGGGGGGCAGCGCTGTGGTATAGTGGGTGGGGCAGCTGCCTGCAGTACCGGCATCCCATGTGGGCGCTCCACTTCTGGTCCAACTCTCTGCTGTGGTCTGGGAGGGCAGTGGAGGATGGCCCAAGTCCTTGGACCCCTGCACCCACGTGGGAGACCCAGAGGAAGCTCTCGGCTCCTGCCTTCAGATCAGCGCAGCTCCAGCCATTGCAGCCAATTGGGGAGTGAACACTGGATGGAAGACCTCTCTCTTTCTCTGCCTCTCCTCTCTCTGTGTAACTCTGACTTTCAAATAAATAAATAAATCTTTAAAAAAAGGAGAGATTGGGGAGACTAGAGATGTTGTGGGGTTCATAAAAGGAGATAGAGGAGGTATAATTTAACAAGGCACTCAGGAGAAAATGAGTTTCTTCAGAGAGCATAATCATGGAATTAGTATGGAGGTGATGCTTTGGTCCAAGGTGTAATCATGGAAGGGGCTGCATATGTTGACTGGAAGAAAAGTTGGGAAATGCCAACGTTTTAGTAAGATATGGTGTGAAAAACCTGTAGATGATTATATCCAAGATAGGATGAATGTAGTATAGAGTTCTTCAAAGAATAAAGTTCTACTTTTCAATAGGATAGCAAGCCCATCTTCCCCTGAGGTGCATGAGAGAGACCCTAAAAACCAGTCTTCTCTGAAGAAGTCCACAGGAGCCAGGATAGAGTGGACACTAAGAGAAACGCTGAGAATGACAATGGAAACCTACGTGTTCAACATGGAGAGGCACTGCTGCCAGCACAGTGAAAAAGCCGCAGGTCACACTGAGCAGCCAGAAAACCTGGGTCATGACCTGCAGAGACTTGATGGAAAGAGGGATGAGATACTAACACTTTGAATGCTCAGTGATAGACACTGGGATGAGAGACCTGGTTGAGTTACTCTCAGCATCCTCTTTGGCTCAGGGCACTGGCTTCCTTACCTTACCCATGACTGGTGAGTCACCCACCCTGGGGAGATAGCAGGTGCAGTAAATACTGGGGGTGTATTCTGTGGGAGCTTGAGAGCACAGTGACCCCAGAGAATAATGATTTTATCTGGCCATCACATACTCTTTTGAGAAGCTGAGAAGGTTACGGAAGACATCAGATTTTATGAGTTCATGACTCTCTGAAGACCATCCATCTATAACCTCCAACTTAATTTACTGTGGTCCTCATTATTAGTTCTAAACCCCTTGCTGCTCAACTTTGTGCTAATATGATCATTTTAAATACCTTGTGCCTAGTGGGCTTGGGATACTTTCCCAGCAATAATTAATGGGGATGAAACCAATCCTCTTTTCTATTAATTAAGGAATACCTTTTACCCGATAATTAAGAGAAAACTGTCATTAGCAAATTGTTACCAATCTACATTGATGAAAATGTAACCTTAGGAGTGTTTGTCTCAAATATTTCACAGTTTGCTAGATTTATTGGCAGGACATGTATTTTTTATTCATGATACAAAGAGGATTGATGGACAGGAAGAAAATAAATTAAGGAAAGGAGGTGATGCAGAGATTAATGACAGAAATTCTATGGCGGTATTAGTTCATCTTTTTCAAAGACTGAAAAAGTTCCAACACAATTGTCATTGTGTCAAGAAATACTTAAAAATTCTTAGACTGGTGCTGGTGCCTGCAGTGCCAGCATCCCATATGGGCGCCAATTCAAGTCCTGGCTGCTCCACTTCCGATCCAGCTCTCCGCTATGGCCTGGGAAAGCAGTAGAAGATGACCCCAGTCCTTGGGCCCCTGCACCTGCATGGAGACCCAGAAGAAGCACTTGGCTCCTGATTTTGGATGGGCACAGCTCCAGCCCTTGCAGCCGACTGGGGAGTGAACCAGTGGATGAAAGACCTCTCTCTCTCTCTCTCTCTCTCTTGCTCTCTCTCTCTGCCTTTCCTTCTTTCTCTGTGTAACTCTTGACATTCAAATAAGTAAATAAGGGGAATGCTGTGGCATAGTGGGTAAAGATGCTGCCTACAGTGCTGGCATCCGACATGGGTGCTAGTTCAAGACCTGGCTGCTCCACTTCCGTTTCAGCTCTCTGCTATGGCTTGGGAAAGCAGAAGAAGATGGCACAAGTCCTTGGGTCCCTGCACCTGTGTGGGAGACTTGGATAAAGCTCCTGGCTTCAGGTCAGCACAGCTCCGGGCGTTGCAGCCATTTAGGGAATGAATCAACAGATGGAAGACCTCTCTCTTTCTCTCTCTCTCTCTCTCTCTCTCTCTCTCTGCGCCTCTTCTTCTCTCTGTGTAAATCTGACTTCCAAATAAATAAATCAATCTTAAAAAAACAAATAAGTAAATAAATCTTAAAAAAATTTAGCACCATGAGGCAAAGGGTGGCAAAGAAAAATAGATTTGAGGACATGTGGATATCAAACAGCAAGCCAGGGATATTCCCGTATCCATCATATGTGAAACATCCCCAAGCAGTGGCACAATAGAGTGAGCTCAAGGCTGCCCGGTCCACTGATCCCAGCTTCCAACAAAACCTTGGGCTCACTCAGGTCAGTGAACTGATAGATCGGTTGGCTTTGAACTATTTCGTGGTATCGGCAATCCTCCTTGCCATGGATTTTTCAAAGCCCAGATGGGATTTGGGTACTGAAAGCTTACTACAAATGTGTTCTCACTGGTAGCCAACCTGAAGCATATGGTGTCTTGACTGCAACCTCATGCATTTTCACACAGACCTGATATTTCTAGTTTGTGATGGTGCTGGTGGTCTCCCTTAGCCAGAACACATCTTCCCAAAGCTGCAATTTCTTAGGGAGTTGCTGACATTCCTGAAGGTATCACCAAGACCAAAGCATTGTATGCAAACAAAAAGGTGAGTGAGTCTATCTGCTCTCTCCCTGTTGAAGGAGGCCAATGGCTCAGGGGTCCCAGAATCCCCCTATTATGACATGAGGCTCATATATGTCCTCACAGAGCTGATAGTTTACAATTCTCCACTCATTTCTTGTCTTCAGTCTTCTTTACACACACTGCTTGTTTTGCTCTTTACACACCAAAATGTCAGTCCTAAGTGATACAGCAGTTCAATGCCCGGAAGTGTCAGTGATAGATGGATGGGCTCAAACAGCCTTGGCCCCTGCACAGACTTGGGCTCTGACTCCTGCCATCGACGGAATAAAGGAGATTTCTCAGAGACAACTGGCACTATCCACTGGCTGTGTGGAGTTCTCGTTCCATCTCTCTTTGATACACATGTTTGGGTTTTTTTTTTTTTGTATTTGTTTAAAAACTGTATTTGGGGGCTGTGTTGTGGTGTAGCAGGTAGAACTGCTGCCTGAGATGAGCACTGGTTCATGTCCTGGGTGCTCCACTTCTGATCCAGGCCCCTGTTAATGGGCTGAAAAAGCAGCAGAAGATGGTCCAGGTGTTTCAGCCCCTGCCACCCACGTGGGAGATCCTGATGAAGCTCTTGGTTTCTGGTGTTTGGCTCAGCCCTGGCCATTGCAGTCATCTGGGGGAGTGAATCAGTGGATTGAAGAAAAAAAGACAGAGTTTCCTTATGCTCGTGTACTCCCCAAGTACCCAAAACCATGGTGGTTGGACTGCAGCCAGAACCAGGAGCCAGGAATTCAATCAGTCAAGATCTCTCATGTGCATGACATGATCCCAATTACTTGGTCCATCACCACTGTCTCCCAGGGTCTGCATCGGCAGAAAGTTGCAGTAAGAATCCAGAGGGCATCTTAACTACTAGGCTAAATGTCCACTCCACAAGACTCAAATTTTAATTGATATAGTTACGCCTTCCTCATCAGAGACTGCTGGTGACTGCCCAATGTCTTTTTCCAATCTTGTCTGGTAAGAGAAAACAGGCTGTTATTTGGAATGGCAACGAGGCAACTAAGAAGTCATGAGATGGGGTTTCAAGAAAACCTCTTTCCACCATACCTTGTCTTTTCCTTCTTCCTACCTGGAATGCAGCTATGATGGCTGGGTCTCTAGTAGCTATCTTCTGACCTTGAGAATGGAAACCATGTGCTAGGGAGGGAAGGCATAAAGTTACAGGGAGCCTGTGGCTCCAATGGCTTAGTGGAACTTTTCTACCTACTCCTGGACTCTTACCTCAAACCCTTACTATGTGAGAGGAAGGTAAAACTGTATCCCAGAGAAACCTCTTTGTCAAGTCACAAGGGTCTAAGTACTATGCTCCCCCTACATGTTGGTGTGAGGCTTAAACCTGGGAGTGCAGCGTATGAAAATGCAGAGGCAGTAGCTAGGAGGCTGGCACTCGGTACAGGCCGGATTCCCGGCTCCGGAGCTGTGGCCTGGCTCTTTTGAAATGTCATGGGGCAGTGTGAACCGTGACTGTCTTTCTTCTCTAGTAATGAGAGCTGAAGTTGTTTCCTATGTGTTTGGACACAAATGCCTTTGTAATTCCAAGGACTGCCTTTGTGTCTTAAGCATCTCTTAGAGGCCAGCATACCCTAGGCCTTTTATTAATTACATAAAGTTTGTGAAGTGGCTCCTGTGTATTCATGATTTTAATAGCCTTTTGAGCCTTGCTGGTGACTCTGAAACGCTTGTAAAGCAGTCTGTGATTGTATCTGATGGACTAACAGTCAGCAGCCTGCAGACCCTCACTGTCTCCCCCACCCTGCATCTCTTCCCTTGCATTCACATTCACACATCAAATCACTTCAAAATATAATTAAAGAAACGAAAGAAAAAAAAGAGACAGTCATACTGACACACAATGCAAGTCCATTATTTTAGAAACAGGGCGATGTAGGCACAGCAAATATGGCATCGATCTCGCCAGTAACATCGGCCGCAGCTGGCTCTGTGCTCGCTTCCTTGGCTTTCATGAGTATGTGTTAACATGGACATTGAGGGAAGAGTGCTTATCCTCACACCCTCCATGAGAACCTGTCTGCTCCTGCTACCCCCCAGCAGATGGAAACCCAGCCCTAGCCACTGAAGAAGCGCCCGTGGATCTGAGTTTGTTAGTTCAAAGGCATGAAGACTTAATGACCCAAGAGTCTCTGTGAATGCATTATTTGGAGCATCTGTTCTTGCTCCTTATTTCAGGCAAACATTTGATTAGTGCTTGCATTTTGTCTTGGGTAGAAATTTATTCATTTCCATACCAGCTCAGAGGACCACTGGGACTTCTACAGTCAGGCACACACATGTGCATCACATGCAAGGCCCTAGCTCTGGCTAGAGACTTACAGTCATTGAGCTTCTGCCCAATACCACACACACACACAAAGCAAACTACTAAATAAACAGAAAGGCATACAATAATTTTATTGTACACTACGACTGGTAACATGCAGATGAATAATTCAAGACATGGTCCCCTTTCTGTCTCTTGCATACTTGTGTATGCAAGTATTTAATATAATATAATACTTTAATATAAATGTATTATAATAAAAAGGCTTTATTTCTATGTATTATAATATACTTTCACATACTGACATACACATGCTGTGTAAGGGTGTATGCTCAGAAGCTGGGAGACAGGTCTCTGTCCCTCAGTAGAATACAAATGCCATGAGGGCTGAGCTTAGTTAGATAGTTAGTTAGTTGGTTAGTTAGTTTTATCTACTATACCCTAGCTCCTGGAACAAACAACAACCTGGTGAATGCCTGGGATATACTAAGAGTTCACTAGGTTATTGCTGAAATGAGGGAAAGAATAGACATTCAACTAAGAATTTTTTTATCAATTAGTCCATGATATAAAATATAAGAAATAATATATATGTATTGGAAGAATTCGTATTTGCATAAATGCTTTAGAAAACAGGCCCTTATTTGTTAATCAGATTAATGTATTAACTGTAAGTCAGTGGCACTTAAACAATAATGTAGAAAAACAGGAAAATATGTTTTAGCACTGGGAGAAAAAAACATTTAAAACTAAAAAAAATTAATAGCACAGGCCAGTTTTCACACAAAGAAAACTAAAAACCATTCTTTGTAAAGTAAAATGAAACTGACAAGGCAAGGAATAATGTGTGAAATTACATATATTATTAATAAATGGACAAAGGGAGGATATATTTATACCAGGAACCCAAGTAAACAGAAAAAAAAAATAATAAGGTCCTGAAAGTTAATTTGGTAAAGAGCCTGATTAAAAAAATTCTCAGTAATTTTCCACATAAAATTCCTTCCTTCCTGATATTTGGCCATGAATAGAAGCTTGATAGTCAAAATTACCTCTGAAATTTATTATAGCAGTGCAATTATCTGGCTAATAGCTTTGCCACTTATTACATGAGTGTCTTAAATTTCATTTACAAAAGCAGTTTTAATGCCCACTAACATCTCCTGGGAATATTTGGAATTTCACCAAGTCTGCAAATTAGACACTGCAATGAAAGAGTGAGTCACTAAAGATGACTCAGAGATTCAGCTTTCATCACGTGTCCCAGTAAATTTTGAAGTTCGAGAGCCATATGCTGCAACACTATCAGCAAAACACTGACAATGAAAAACAGTAATGAGGGAGGGAGCTGACCAATTTGTTTTATTTTTGCAGTAGTAACCGTGTTTGCCACAGTGTCCTACTTTCATAGTTGTAAGTCTCCAAATGACTAGTGTTAATTGAAATAGTACCGGCAACCCAGTAATAACACAAGCAAAGGCCACCAAAGGGAGGTGGAGGAGTGGAAGGCATCAGATCACCACAAGTACTTGTAGCAAAATAACGACAAATTGATCTCTGACCCAGTTAAAAGCACTTCTCCTTCCTACTGGCTATTTTTTCCTCTAAACTCTATTAATGTGTATAAAAGTCAAAATTTTGTGTATAGATGTTTTGCCCTGCTGTTGCTGCACTTGAGACTTTATTATGTAGGTAATCAAGACAACTACTTCTCTAGTTTTTTTGATGATTTTTAGAAGAACTTTAATGACAGTAGCCAGAAGAACACACCTGCTATTTTTTGGGAAAAGGATCAAATACAACCTGGATACAATATTTTCAAGGGCATGTTTATAAGTATTATATTTCTTTCCCTATGCCTTTGGTAATAAACCCATTCACAGATTTCAAAGACTGTTTGAGTTCAGAAAAATGAAATCTATTGTGAATGTGTACTGTTTAGGACAAGTTCCCTTGGAAAGAGGCAACAGCAGTTTCTACACTACCATTTAACAGGTTTACCGAACAATAAAAGCTGTAAAGTCTATTTATCCCCTCCATCACCCTGTCCCCACCTCTCTGTCTCTCTCTCTCTGCCTTTCAAATTAAGAAAAAGTAAAATTTAAAATTATTCTAATATGAAAAATTTTTGAATAAAAATAACTTCCCTTCTTTAACAGTTTGTTTAGTTGACATATAAACCTGCATATATTTAAAATGCAAAAAATATGGTAAGGTTTGAAATACATTTATATATATATATATGTATATATCAATGTGTGTATATATATGTTTGTGTGTATATATATATATATATCTGAAACCATGGATTCCAATCAAAATAATGAACGTATGCATTACCGCAGCACACTAAAAAGTTTCTTCATATCTCCATTCTGCAGGCAACCACTGACCTTCTTGTTACAGATTATCATGCATTTCCTAGTGTACCCTCTAAATTATTCATTCAGTACGCACTCTTGTTCTCTGACCTCATTCATTTTGCTTGATAACTTTGAAATCTACCCACATTGTACTCCGTATCAGAAGAGTCACTGGTTAAGAAATGTTTGGCTTATTTACAGATATTGCCTGTTACAAATACCACTGTTGTGCATGTTTATGTATAATTTTGAATGGCATTACATAAAATCTGTAGGTCAATTTTGACAGGAGTAAAATCTTACAAATTTTGAGTCTTCTAACCCATGGAAAAGTGTTATAGCTATTTATTTAGGTTAACCTTTATTTTCTCACATGATTTTGTAGTTCTCAACATCCAGATCTTTTGTTTAATTTATATATTTTATGCTGTCTTAAGTGATAATGCTTTTGTGGTTTTGGTTTCCAATTTTTTTGTTATTGTATGGAAACACAATTGAATTTTTCATGTTTATTTGTGTGTGCAAATTTGCTACACTTATTCTGAAATCTCTCAAAAAGTGATAGAACACATGGAGAGAAAATCAGTGAGGATATAGAAGATTTGGACAGCACTGGGAATTGACTGATCTAATGATTTATGGAACACTGCACTCCACAATAGAATTAACATTCACTTTAAGTTCTCACAAAACATTTGCCAAATAGACTATTTTCAGAGCCATACAACAATCTTCATTGTATTTAAAATAAATATTTGATTCCTATAAAATCTGTCCTCAGACCACAACAGAATTAAATCATAAATCAACAGAAGGTTATCTGTAAAATCCCCAAATATTTTGAAACTAACCATTCTTACATAACTTATGAAATAAATAAATATTGTATTCAGTTAGAGAAAATAAAAACAGAATATATCAAGATGTTTATTAAATCACTTAATGCAGTTTAAATTAGTAAGAAATTTAAAATACAAAATATTTGTTTTATAAAAGAAGAAACATCTAACTTAAATGACTTCAGCTTGTACATTCTCAAAAATGAAAACTTTTGAATACTAGAAAAAGACGAGCAGATCACCTACAAGCTAGGTAGAAGGGAGAGAATAATTAAAATCAAGGTGAAAATAGTGAAAGAAGCAAAAAAATAGATGAGGAAATCAAATATGTTTTTGGATCAATAAAAACAATGTGATTTGAGAAGTTAAGCAGACACTGAAATCTGACTGCAAATGCTAATGTGTCTATTTCCCCTGGCTGTTCTATCAGTTTTTGTTTCATTAGTTTTGAAACTTTGTTATGAGCTGCATAAATAGTCAGGGTGTTTATGTCCTCTTAACAAACTGATCCCTTCATCATTATGCAATGATTTTTATTCCTCACAATGTTACTTGGTATGAAATTTAGTTTGCCAGATGTTAATAAAGCCACCTCTACTTTCTTTTGATGAATGTAACCGTGGCTTATGTCTCTCCATTTTTTACTATTAAGCTATTCATGCCTTTCTTACGATTGTGATTTGTGTATACAGTACACAGTTGGCTTTTAAAAATCCAACTGGACAATTTTTGCCTTTTAATTGAGGTTATTAGGGTATTTACATTTAATCAGTTATTGATTGGTTAGGTTTAAATCTGCCATAATACTATTTATTTTCTATTTGCCCTATTTGTTCTTCCTACTATTTTTTTAAAATTTATTTTGTAGCAATCATTTTTAAAAATTCTTTTGGTCTTCTTTTCTAGCATCTTAGCTATAATTTGCTGCTTATTAATTTTTCTGGTTGCTTCAGTGTTTATGATACATATCTTTAATTTAGTGATCTATTTTCAAGTGATATTTTACCACTATATATGTAAGAAACTTATAATTGCATACTTCTATTTATTTTTTAGTGAGCTTTATGCAATTTTCATACACTTTTATGCTCAGATATGTTAAATGATAATAGATTGCAAGTATTTTTTGCTCAAAAATTAACAGTTACATTTTTAGGCAGATTGAAATAATTTTAAAATTACATAATTATTATGTCCAGGGTCCTTCATTCCATTTGTAGATCCACATTTACAACTGGAATCATTGCCTTCTACCTGAAGGATTTACTGTCACATTTCTTATCTGGTGGCTCTGATAATGATGACATGTCCATTTTTTTTTTTTAATATCTGAGCACCTTTATTTGACTTTAAATTTTGAAAATCTCTGAGTATAAAATTTGAAATTGACGATTTTAATGACTGCGTTAGTTTCCTCCAAAATTTTAATATCTCTGGGGTTGGTGTTGTGGCATAGCAGGTAAAGCCACTGCCTTGGTACCAGCATCCCATATGGTTGCTGGTTCAACACCCCGCTACCCTACTTCCGATCCAGTTCCCAGCTAATACGCCAGGGAAAGTAGCAGAAGATGGCCAAATACTTGGACCTCTGCATGCATGTGGGAGACCTGGAATAAGCTTCTGGCTCCTGGCTTTGGCCTGACCTAGCTCTGGCTGTTGCGGGCATTTGTGGAGTGAACCAGCAGATGGAAGATCTCTCTCTCTCTCTCTCTCTCTCTCTCTGTCTATTCCTCTCTCTCTATGACTCTGCTTTTCAAATATGTAATTTTTTTAAAAAAGGTCTTTACCGTATAAGTTGATTTTAATTGACTGATTTCTCTCTTCATATGGTATCTATTTCTTGCTTTTTTGAATATCGAGAAATTTTTGACGGGATTCCAGACATTGTGACTGGTATTTCTTTGGATGCAGTTTGAATTCTTGTGTAAATATTCTTGAGCTTTATTCTGAAATCTACTTAAGGAATTGGAAATCATTTCATCCTTGTGGCTCTTGGTGTCGAGATTCATTAGGTAGGATGCCAGCACTGTCTGCTGTGGGGCTGATTATCTCCACTTCTAAGGCAAGATTCTTCTGTGTACTTTACTCATCTATGAATCATGTGGTTATCTATTGCAATAGTGCTTGGCTGTGTGTGAGTGACAGGCACCAGTTCCCTCTGATATTTTTGAATGGCTCACTTCCTGGCCTTCTGTGGCTTTCTCACAGTGTGTGTTGATCAAATCTAAGCTGAATATTCAGGGCCACCTCTGTAGATCTCCGTGGTACTCTCTGCAGTGCTCTCCTTTTTCTGTTCCATAGTCTAGGGCCTCCCCAGGCTCTCAGCTCTACTTCTTTTTATTTTTTTAAGATTTCTTTTTAAACTTTTATTTAATAAATATAAATTTCGAAAGTGCAACTTTTGGATTATAGCGGCTTTTCCCCCCATAACCTCCCTCCCACCTGCAACATCCCATCTCCCACTCCCTCTCCCATTCCATTCTTCATCAAGATTCATTTTCAACTATCTTTATATACAGAAGATCAACTTGGTATATACTAAGTAAAGATTTCAACAGTTTGCACCCACACAGATACACAAAGTATAAAGTACTGTTTGAGTAACAGTTCTGTTAATTTGCATAGTACAACACATTAAGGACAGAGATCCTACCCGGGGAGCAAGTGTACAGTAACTCCTGTTGTTGATTTAACAATTGACACTCTTATTTATGACGTCAGTGATCACCCAAGGCTCTTGTTATGAGCTGCAAAGGCTATGGAAGCCTCTTGAGTTCATAAACTCCGACCTTATTTAGACAAAGCCATAATCAAAGTGGAAGTTCTCTCTCCTCCCTTCAGAGAAAGGTACCTCCTTCTTTGATGGCCTGTTCTTTCTGCTGGGATCTCACAGAGATCTTTCATTTAGGTCATTTGTTTTTTCACCAGTGTCTTGGCTTTCCATGCCTGAGAAATTCTCATGGACTTTTTAGCTAGATCCAAATGCCTTAAGGGCTGATTCTGAGGCCAGAGTGCTGTTTAGGACATCTGCCATTCTATGAGTCTGCTGTGTATCCTGCTTCCCATGTCGGATCGTTCTCTCCGTTTATTTCTATCAGTTATTATTAGGAGACACTAGTTTTGTTTATGTGATCCCTTTGACACTTAATCCTACTATCATGATCAATTATTAACTTAAACTGATTACTTTAACTAGTAAGATGGCATTGGTACATGCCACCTTGATGGGTTTGATTTGGAATCCCCTGGCACGTTTCTAGCTCTACCATTAGGGGTGAGTCAGATTGAGCATGTGCCAAATCTCCTCCCTCTCTTATTCCAATTCTTATTTTTAACAGGATCAATTTTCAGTGCACGGCCGTGGCGTCCATTGGAGGGTGAACCAATGGCAAAGGAAGACCTTTCTCTCTGTCTCTCTCTCTCACTGTCCACTCTGCCTGTCAAAAAAAAAAAAAGAAAGAAAGAAAAAGAAAAGAAAAAAAACATACACATGATGTAAATAAATTTTGCTTTATTCAGAATATGAAAATTGCTATGTAAAAATGAAGGAGCCAGAGAAAGAGAACAGTGAATATGGAATTTGTTAGTCATGGTAAGACTTATGTAGAAGTTTGCATCTAAACGAAGACATAAAGGAAGGAAAGAGGTAGAAATGAAGACATTCAGTCATCCACTTGTGTGAGGACACATGCCTGGAATGTTGAAATGAGAGCTTAGAGGCCAACATAGTAAAGAGAAGGAAGTCAGAGGGAGGGGTACTGATTGGAGAGGAAAGGCAAGGCAAATCTTGAGACCTAGATCATAACATGGCTTGGGTTTGAAAGAAATCCTCTTAGGCTTCTTCATATTTGGGGACTGTTATAATATGGATTATTTAATTTTTTTACATTTACTATATATATATATATATATATATATATATATATAGGAGAGAGAGAGAGAGAGAGAGTCTGTCTCCCATCTGCTGGTTCATGACCCAAATGCCTGCAATAGTCAGGGCTGGGCCAGGCTGAAGCTGGGAGTTGGGAACTCAGTCCAGGTCTCCTTTGTAGGTGGCAAGGGCTCAACTACTTAAGCCATCACTGCTGCCTCCCAGGGTGAGCAGAACCAGAACTCAACAAGGATGGGATGTGGGAGTCTTAAGCAGCATCTAACCACTGTACCAAATGCCATCCCTAACATAGATTTTTTTTTAAGCTTCATTTATTAATTTGAAAGGCAGAATGACAGATAAGGAGAGAAAGGGAGAGGGAGGACTAGAGAGAGAGAGTGAGGGATATAGAGTTATTTTTCTATGTGCTGTTTCATTCCCCAAATGTCTGCAAAAGCCAGAACTGGAGCAGACTGAAGCCAGGAGCCAGGAACGCCACCAGATCTCTCACATGTGTAAACAGGGGCATAATCACTCGAGCCTTCCTAGGCACATCAGTAGGAAACCACAGGAGGAACAAAACAGCAGGGACTGAAGCCAGCACTCCCATACAAGATGCAGCTGTCCCAAACAGCATCAACACCTGCTTGGTGTAGATGTTTTTATAAAATAGTTATGGGATGCATGTTGTGGCAGATGAAAAAGGAATGCCTTAATATGTTTGCAGTTCTCTGTTCCTCCACGACTGCTGGTTTCCAGAACCTTGCTGGGCAGGTAGGAGTACGGGCTGAGATGCAATGCCAAAGGTCTGGACATGAGCAAATACAGACATGGATAAAAGACAGACAATCACAGTGAACCCTAGGACAAGAGAGCTGGAGAACTAAGGATGTGAGAAAGGAAAGAAGAGGAGTTATTTTGTAGGGAAAATAATGTTTTACAGTGATTTGTCTGACAGGACCGCCATTTCACAGGACATTCAACCTAAGCTTGAAATTCACCTAATTCTTCCGTGTTTTTCTCATTTCCAATTTGCTATTAATTTAGATGAAGCCATATTAATACTTGCTTTGAGGCCTTCTAGGACGTATGTGTTACTAGAAGAGGGGGGAAAAAGCATGTTATCAAAAAGTTCTTAGATTTAGGTGATGGGGAGTATGTAAAGAATTTTTAAAAATATCTTTATTTATATAGGGATATATTTATATATAGGGATTAAATAAAGATTTAAAAATATACATATATTAAATTTTTTCTTTGATGATTTGGCTGTTTCAATTTGTTTAATATTTTAAAATTTTAATCATTTTTTCAGTTGAAAAATAATACATGAACTTATTTAAAAGCTTACAGTTGCATCTACTTTCTGCATTAAACTACCTCTGCCCACAACAACAAATAACATAGTTGCATCCTAATAACTTTCAATACATGACTTTTAAATTTTAGGCTGAACTGAAAGAGATTGCCATTTTTTAAGTCAAAATGTCAAAAATTAATAATTTCTTAGCACCCAAAGTAATACAAGGTCATATATGTCTTCTTTTTTAACACGAACGAGTGAATTTCATAAAGGTATTTTGACATTTTGTTTATGTGTATGATTAATCATGTATCTTTGATAGAATTCCAAAACCAAACATATAGATTGATCCTACATTTTTCAAGATTTGCACAATACTCTATTTAATGAACATAGAGTAATTTAAGTAGTTCCCAGTTGATGAGCTCTTAGATTATCTCTAATTGTTATTTCAAACAATACTATAATAAGCACTTTTGCTACCAGGACATGTGAGTAGATATACACATGTGTAATGGCAGTAAAATTGCTGGGTTAATTCTTTGTAGCTTTTGCAAAATTTCTCTTTAAACAAATGTGACTCCTTCTTCCAGAATCTCCCAACCTTGTCAATAATATCTGTCAATTGGAGGATGGAGAACTCATGTGTAATTGTTCTAATGTTCCTGAACATACCTGAAAACAAAAGGTTTTTTTGTTTCGTTTCTGCAATTTTACATGCATCTGCTTCATTTTCTTTCGTAAAATCCTAATGTATCATTTGTTGTCCTTTAAAATCTTAATTTCAAGTATATTCTTATGAATGAAGAAAACGAGTACCTGTTTTGTTACAAAGATAGCTACTCCAGGTTCTCATTTTTCCTTTTCTTTTTTAGTATCTTTGAAAAATTTTATTTAAAAAATTATTAATATAAAGAGAACAGATTGCAAGTAGCTCATATATGACTCTAATACATATTTTTATTTCTAGTGCTACCTTGTTTCATTGTAAACGCTTATTGTAACAGTTTTATCATTTTTCTGCCTTTTCCCCTTAGAAATTCCTTCTTCAATAACAAAGAATATAAATAATCCTATTTTGTCTCTGTATCTTTCTATTGTATTATTTTTAATACTTAAATCCTTGACCCATTTGAAATTATCCAAATAAGAAATACATAAGAAATAAAACAGCTTAACATTTTAATTGCAAATAACCATATTTTATTTAATATGTTTGACAGAATGGTTAATGCACAAAAACCTTTCTCAGTAAAATAATGCTACCCATCTAAACAATAACCTGTGTTTAGAATCAATATATAATTGCTTATTCTTTTTAAACAGCTCAGAAATTATACTAATAATATAGCTTTGATGGGAAACAGGATACTTCAAATAGTTGAGGAAAAGATTAAAAGCTATTGTTTGCAATATTGGTGCAAAAGATATTGCCTATACCGGTGAAAAAAATGATATTAAAATAAAGTTTATATTGTTGCAAAAAAATTTATATCCAGGAATATTTCTCACTAATGTTCTGAAGACCCTTTTATGCATGGCATGGATTTTAAATTTTTAAAATTCCATTGGTGTATGACAATTTTGAAGTACCCTGAAATGTGGAAGTCCTTTTGTTTATTAACAGGCAAGCTTCTATGTGATTCGAAGATCCAGCCACCCAACACGATCTCCTCCAATGCAGAGGAATCATTTCCCACAGTCTTGATCTTTAAAATCCCCTTTATTACATTGCCGTGTAAACTTTTCCAAGCTGTTTCCTTATTTTTCCTCTGCACACATCTGAATGAAATCTGAGGCGACAATATAAGAACTCCATTGCTTTATACATTAAGCTCATCTTTTGGTCTGGAGTGATTTTTTCCCCCCAAAGATTACACTTTGCATCTTGCAGGGCTAGAACGACCACTATTTCTGAAATTTTTTTTAACCCAAGGTTCATTCGGCACTATATTCTTGTTCATTTTATTGGAAAACGACACCAAGCTATATTCAGAAGGTGGCACAGTACGCAGTTGGTGAGCACACAAGCCCTCTTTATTTTATAATGATTTGCATGGAGTCTTAACCACCTGCCAAAGAGCCTGCAATGAGAGATAAAATGCTTGAGAATAATAAAATGCATTCTAAATTCTCTCATTTGACACAGCTCCTCCACCCATCCCTTAGGAGGGAAGGGAGTCACATCCAGCCTGTCTTCATGATGTACTGTCACCTAAAAGCACATCCTGTAAACCCTCAGGGCGGAAAATGGCATTTGTAGTTCCCTTTCCCAAGCCCTAGAACCTGCCCAAATAATGTCATCCTCTTTGCTAACTGCTCCGTGCAGCTCCGTGGGTTCTGGCTGCAAATTTTGGCTTTTTGAAATTTTTGTCTCTTTCAAAGACAAAAAAACTGCACAGTGGTAACTAATGGCTGGCATCACATCCTATGCTGCACCAAAACTGTGTGTGCTGCATTTCTAAATGTGGGGGCTTCGTGTTCTTTTATCTTTGTGATTGTATAGTGTGGTTCAAAGAAATCTCATTTATCCAAACTTGAGGGCCTCAGCATTATGAAACATCTCATTGCCATTTTGTTCATCTTATGTAGTTGTTCTAAACTATTCCCCTTCCCCTACTACTTTTCATCCCATTCCCAGCGCATTCACTCTTGGCAGGATTATGGCAGGGCTCCCTTGGGTAGCTATTACAGGAATGGATCTTTTTTTCTCCTTCCAGATGTCTGCCATTTTGACATAACACTTTCCCATCCCCAAGGTCTTACAAGAAGAAATTTCTTCTCTACAGAAGCAATTCTTTCAATCCCCACTTAGGACTTGTTACGGAAATGTAGACTCTCCAATCCCTCCATAGACCTTCTGAATTACAATCTGCGTTTTCACAAGCTACCTAGGAATGTGTTTGAAAGCACATTTGTGTAGCACTGATCCCAACATCCTCCCTGACCTGTATCTTCACTCTTCCTTGAGCCCTCCACAGAGTGTCCAGATGTCAGCACCATTTCTAACGCACCACTCTTTTAATCATGCTAGCATTTCTATTTACATTTTTAAAAATGCTTATTTATGCATTAATTTTTATTTATTTTTAAGGTAAAGAGGCAGCCAGAAAGATATTCCAATCACTGATTGCTCCCTAGATGTCCACAATTGCCATTGCAGGGCTAGGCTTTCACCAGAACAAGGCACTCCATTCGAGTCTCTCATGTGGAAAGCAGGGATCCAAGTACCTGACCATCACCTGATGCCTCTAAGAGTTCACATTAGAAGGAGACTAGAATCAGGAGCCAAGTCAGGACTCAAATTCAGACACTCAAATGTGGGCTGCAGATATCTCCAGTGATGTCTTAGTCTCTTTACCAACTGCTCACCCTTGGCAGCTACAGGTAGTACCAACTCACTTTAAATACATGACCTATGTTTCTTTTTGCATGCCAACTCATATACTATGTTGCAGCCTTCTTCCCACCGCCAATCTATTCTTGAAAATCCTGACAGTTAGCACTACATTTCTGCCAAGATCTACTAATTTCCTGTTCTAACACATCTACTGTCATAATTATCACTCATTGTGCCTTTGGTCAGTCTCACGGACTATGACATATTCACTGATGTTCTTCATGTGCCTTTTGTGCCCTCCAAGTTCCTACACACTCAGCAGGCTTTTGTTCCTGAAAATGTCTACCCCTTCCTGCAGAAACATTCCAGAGTCTGTATGAGTTATCTCTTGCTGTATAAGTACTTACAACTAAGCAAAGTAAAACAACACATATTGATTATCTCACACACTTTTGGAGGGTTGGAAGTCCAGGCTCAGAGCGTGTATATGGGGCAGCAGTTAATATCCTGTTTGGGACACCTGCACCCCATATTGAGGTGCCTGAGTTCAAGAGGTAACTCTGCTCTCGATTCCAGATTCCTGGAATTCCCAGATTCCTTCTGGGAAGCAGCAGGTAATGGTTCAAGATATTGGGTCCCTGTCACCCGGTCTCAGCTTTGGCCTAGCCCAGCACTAGCTATTGTGGGCATTCTGGGAGTGAACTAGCAGGTAAGAGATCTCTGTATGTCTCTCTGCCATTAAAACAAAAGGAGAGAGGAAAAAACCATCAAGTGCTGCCCAGTTGAGACTCTGGCTTAGAGCTTTCATGCCACTGTGGTCAAAACGCCAACACGGTTACATTCACCTGAAGGGTTTCCTGGACTACAGCAAGTTCTCCACCTTGAAAAGGTTGATATTTTGGGCTGGATAATCTTTCTTTGTGAAGGATTTTTGTTGCCTTATAGCATATTTAACAGCATTAATGACCTTTATCCACTAGATGCCAGTAGGATTCCCCTCTCCCCAGCTGAGATGACCAAAATGTCTTCACACACTGGCAAGTCTGGGGGGAGAAAACTCATCTTCATCGGAAACACATGTGCTAACGGCCCGTTTCCAACATGGTGCCCTCACGGGGTGTGGGCTCAAGGCCTAAGCTCCCTTCTGGTTGCTAGAAGGTGGTCCCAGTTCCTTGCCATGTGGGTTTCTCCAGGGCAGCTAACTTCATTCAGAGTGACAGATCCAAGAGACAGCAAGAAGCACAATGTCTCAGAAGCCACACTCACACTCCTTCACTTGCACAACATTGTTAGATGTTGGTTACTAAGTCCCACACTCAAGAGGAGAGGGATTTAACGCCATTTCTCTAAGGAAAAAATACTGAGCAATTTATGAAACTCTTAAGTACCACAGAACCCTATGTGAAAAATATTGCACATATCCACAAACTTAGATCATGACATAGATACCTGGTTTCCATCTCATCCCAGATATATTCTTTTTTCATGACTTTTAACAACATGTTCCTTTTTGCTCTCATCATTTCTCTTTAACATTTTCCCCTTTATTATGAAATATGGAGACTTCTACTGAATTGGAGATTTTTAAAGTCCCTTTCACAGTCATCCCATTGTTCCTGGGCCCACCTTCTTGTCCCAGACCTCAAGCACCTACCATGGCCCTCATGTTGACATTTGGATCATGTTGTCTTCTAGCCAATAAACAAATTCTAAGTAAGCAAATATAATAAGGGCACCGGAAGTTAGCTGGCTTAATTGCCTTTCTCTTTTTTCCTCTTTCTCTTTATGGCCTCCTGTTGCTTGCTGCCTTTCTCAGCTATCAGTCTAATTAAATCTTTCCATCAGTTAGAGATTTTTGTATGCAAACTTGAACCACAGCTTTTCTATTTGCATGTGTGAAGAGCCTGAAAGAGGTTTCTCATAATCTCTGGGCTGGAAATGCATCCGAATCACTTGATGAAATGCAGAAATCTAGGTTGTATCTGGAATACCAACTTTCTAGGTGAGTACCCCCTTTTATAAAAACAAAGTGAATAATGGATCTTTCCTTTCCCTTTTTTATTTTAAAATGTTTGTAGTAATATCAAATAAACAATTACATGTTTTTTTTCTGTCTTTGAAAGTGACTTAACTGTCAGCCATGGTTAACTGATGTGAATGCAGGGTGCTTAGCTACAAATCGCTTTTCCTCAATAATATTTGAGCATCACTCTTGTGAATATTTCATTAGCTACTGAGACAGAGATCAAGTAACATTATGTGGTTTTTTTTGTTTTTGATTTTTTTCTTAATGAGATGTACGAATCAAGAGACAGCATATTAAGAACAAGAATGCTTTTAGGGAGTTAATAGCTCTTTGGGAGGAGTTTGCAACGTAAGCATAGCCTAGGGATAATATCCTGATTAAGAGGAGCAGCCTAGGCAAACTCCTAAATCAGGGTGGTCATAGCAATTACAAAATAACTGGGGTGGGAAATACACTGCCCAGCCTGCATAAGATGATACATCTTGAGGTTGGGGAAGTTTAATATTTGGGGAACTAGGTTGTACTGGTTTACTTACTTGTTTTCAGAAGTTTGAAAAAGGTTTTGTTGAATTGCAAGTAATCTGAGGTTGCCATCTGGCTGTATGCATATCTGACTTGATTTACTAAACAGGGTGAATTGCTGAGGAAACTCATGACTTCAGCTGCGCCTTTGAGAAGCTGACAGGGATGTAACATACTGCAAATGGTCACCATTACAGTGACGAAGTTACCAGTGAGTTATTTACAGAAACCTTTTCTATTGAGAACTATAAAATTTTCTCCACAATAACCAATCTATCCAAATTCCTGCACTACCAAACTTGAGGGAACTTGAGGATGGTATCCAACATCTTAAGGCTATAACTATAAATCTCTACTCTCCCCTTTGAGATGCAAATTTTCTATCACCCCAAATCAACTTTGAAATTCAAGTGGGGTGAAGGAGCAGGCTACCTCTTTGAAATGCAAAGATTCAACTAGATAGCTCTCTCACTTTCTCTCTCTCTCTCTCTCTCTCTCTCTCTCTCTCTCAGAGCTAGTGGAAAGGTAAGGGCCTGACAGCTTCCGTCACTTTTTTCTGGTCTAAAGAAAGCACAAGTTTGTTTCTTCTCTGGCTAAGCACCAACTGGTCAATCCAGACAGCCCAGTCACATGGGCAAACCCCACTACACACACTTAGCACCAATCTCTATCTTTCCTGCAGCACATTCCAGCATTTCAGAAGCCTTTTGTTCTGCCAAAGTTGGGTTCAGTTTACACTGGACTCTTCCCTATTGCAATAGTTACTACTGAATAAAATTTACCTTTACTGCTTTTAACCTGAGAGAAGTCAAATCACAGTCATCATATGCTTGAAAAATTAAGGATATGCCATGATATGATGAACTTTGTATGAGTCTCCTATTCCTAGAAGTTGGAACTCCCCAACATGTTGTGTTCCCCAAAATGAAAATAGCTCAGTGCAAATGACTTTTCTCTCACATATTCCAAGAAAAGATTATTGATCTTCTTTCATTATGCCCATGGATTTGCTGAAGACTCCTTTATCCGCCTGCTCCTATAAAACCCCAGCTCTTTTACTTCCCTCTAAGCTGTTCCTCAGAGGGCACAGTACCACTGGGTTAGGGCCAAGAGTAGCTGGGATATGAGAAGGCAAGAAACACACATCCAGATCCCCAATTGTTATATATTAATGGTAGCCGTCACAAAACACACCGGACACTGGAGTAAGGGAAAGGGTTTATTGGGGAACACCCTACAGACCAGAGTGAAGGGGTGGCGAAGGAAAAAGAGAGAAAGAGGATATAAGAGAGAAACAGAGAGGAGAGGAGCTAGCAAGGAGAGAAGATAGAGCAGAGAGGAGGAGAGAGGAGAGCAGAGAGCAGGAGAGGAGAGCTAAAAGAGCAGAGCCAAGAGAGTGGGTGTTCAGGAACAGTCCCTTTTAAAACTTTGCCTGAGGGCGGGCAGGGAAGCAGGAGCAGCGAATCCCATTAGGATGGGGGTGGAGCCTGGCTCAGGTGGGCCATGTGGCCACCTGGCTAAAACTGCTAACAGGGTGGGGGAGTGGTTTGCAAGTAAATAATGATTCTGATTGGGCCAGGACAAAGACTTACACAAAAAACTCCAGGAACAAGAAATTCATCGATGCACTTTGTCTAATATTTGGAGCTGGTTCTCTCATCACATGACCTGGCAGAAGATGCTACAAGTGGGACTATGTCCTGGATGTGACAGACCCTGGTTACTCTTCAATTATCATGTAAATGTTAGTAAAATCACATTGATGACACATTCCAGGAATAGTCGGTGATATATCTGCTTTAACAATTTTCTACTATGGCCACTTGGACATTAAAATTCTAAAAAGAAAAAATATGAAAATACACAGTAGCAAAATGGAAAAGACAGGCACCTTTGTCCTAACACCAAAAGGCTCCTCCAAAACATGAGAGTAAAATATTTTTGATTAAGAGAAAAATATCTAATAGAGTTAACCTGGAAAAAAATAGTAAAATGAGGATAGGCCCACTTAAACTTGGGTGGTTGAACTCATGATTTTATCCCTTTTTTGGCCATATAAAGGGAAAATATTTTAATGGAAAACTATACATCATCTTATCACACTCTTCTGGGATATCTGATTCTAATTTAAATTTCAGATAACTAACAGCTAAGGCAAATAATTTTTATCCATGGATGTATACATTTCTCCCCTGTATGGTAGAGGTTCCATTGATTTTTTTCTCCCTCCCATGGAAAAAAAATCAATTTGTCCTCTGTTTGTATATTCATCTTAATATTCCTAATTATAAATGCATCTTTTCTTTGGAGACTTATTCAAACTGGTTGTAAGTTCTCACTAGTTTCTTCATTAATAAGTTAAATAAAAAATCTTTAATCTGTTGAGAGTCATGATTAGCTTTTTCTGAAATTATCTCTAACAGTGCCAAACCTCACATAACATTAAAAAACAGAAAAGTAAATAAAAGGTATCAACACTTAAGAATGTAAGAAAATAAGAAGAGATATCAGTCAGAAGCAGCAAAGTTTCTAGTCATAACTGATTTAGGAATCAAATACCTCATAATTCTGTGACTTATGAAGATAGAGAGGAAAGCCAACAGAAAACAATCTTCTCTTAAATGTGAACACTGGAAAGCATCCGAGATTGAAGGAATTATGTACTCCTGAAGCTATTGCTGTAGCTGAAAATATAAGGGACATGAAGTTTGCACAATGAGCATTAGAGTCTCATATTCCCACCTGCAAAGAAAGCTGTTCTATTTGCCTCTGAAAAGTTGGCAATCAACCATGTAATCTGTTTTTTTTTTGTTTTTTTTTTTTTTACAGGCAGAGTGGACAGTGAGAGAAAGAGAGACAGAGAGAAAGGTCTTCCTTTTGCCGTTGGTTCACCCTCCAATGGTTGCCGAGGCCAGCGCGCTGTGGCCGGCACACTGCGCTCATCCGATGGCAGGAGCCAGGTGCTTATCCTGGTCTCCCATGGGGTGCAGGGCCCAAGCACTTGGGCCATCCTCCACTGCACTACAGGGCCACAGCAGAGAGCTGACCTGGAAGAGGGGCAACCGGGACAGAATCCGGTGTGCTGGCGCTGCAAAGCGGAGGATTAGCCTAGTGAGCCGTGGCGCCGGCAACCATGCAATCTTAAAGAACTGGAAAATTTATTACTATAGAAACTGACCAGCCATAGTAAAAGGACTTGCCACTGCTAATATAATTCAATTGACCCTACATCTATGGGTTCCAATATGGTTTCTTAATTTTATTATTTTATCATTTAAAAAATTGTATTTAGTTTTAACAGATACAATGTACTTCGTAGATACAATCCAAAGAATATAATAATATTCCCTTCCATGCACTCTCCTTCCTCCTCTTCCCTTAATGCTTTTAAATATATATGGTTAGATAAGGAATGGCCATTGAGAAAATTCTGTGAGTGTGTAGGATGAGGAGGACAGGAAAGGAATTAAAAAGGAACAGAGAAGCTAAAACTGAGCTAACTGAGAGATAAGCAGAACCCCTGATTACCCAGGGGTATGCTGGAGAACTGGAGCATTCTCACTTGAATGTGGAGAACACAGGGTAGCATCAGGGTCATTTCACTCCAATGGACACAGAATAGACTATTCAAAAATCAGGGTCTGGAGAACAGGTAACTTTGGGGGCAAATGCAATAACATTGGAACACAAAAATTCTAAGTGGATTCAAAGCTTTTCTGAAGTGTCACAGTTTGTAGATCCTAGACCTGTTATCTACTTAATGAGCAATAAAAGATGATTATGCATGTCCTAGGATACTTTGGTAATCATATCTTCAAACGTAACTTTATGATTAGGAACTAAAGTCAGAATAAGTACATAGGTTCAAACATTTTCTTATGGAAATTTCTAAGATGTGTGAAAGCAAATAAAGTACTTTAATGAACCACAAAACACATTTCAATACAATTAATTCATGCCCAATACACCCTTATCTTCTGCCCTCTAGTTATGTTACAACAATTTCATATCATTTCATCCATACATATTTTTCAGGCTCTATCTCTATGCCACTAAAGTCCTTTTTTATATCTTAATCGTTCATTTTTAGATAACATATTTTTAAAATACATCACAGTCAAAGGCTTAATTGCTTTACTACATTAACAAAAGAGTAAAAAAGACTATAGTCCCAGAGGAAAATAGGCAAGGGATGCAAATAAAAATTAAATGAAAAGATGTTCAACTTTACTCATATAAAGTAAATTTTAAAATAGTCGCAAAATCATTAATACTGTGGTAATATAGAATTTCTAGCAATTTCCTGGACAAAGGTTTAAAACAAAATTTGACTGACAAAATGCTGTATTTGCAACAGAACTGATAGACATGGCTTTCTCTCCCCCCTTCCTTCTTTAACTTTTAACTCCCACATATGAGGGAGAATATGTGGTATTTCTCTTACTGTGTCTGGCTTGTTTCACTCAACATGATGTCTTCCAGTTCCAATCATTTTGCTATAAATAACAGAATATCATTCTTTTGTATAGCTGAATAATACCCCAGGTATGTGTGTGTGTGTGTGTGTGTGTGTGTGTGTGACATTTTCTTTAGCCATTCATCTGATGATGGACACCATGGTTGATTCCATATTTTGGCTATCATAAAAAGTGCTGATATGGTAAAGCAGGTATCCTTTTAAATATATACATATAGGCATAATATATATTTACATGAGTACATACATATACAAATAGCATTACCAAAATTAAAATAATATTTCTGAAATAATCTAATAGTCATATTAACATTCTAATTATTTCATAATCGTTAAACTATTTTAATAGTTTATTTTGTTTGATTTAGGACCTAAATTAAGTGTACACATTGCAATTCATTGATACTTCTCTTTGTGTTTCTTCTGCCCTATAGGTTTCTTTCCTTTTGTTTCTTCCTCTTCAATATGTTTGTTGGAGAAACCCATTTTCCCTCCCTGTAGTGTTCCCCACAGTCTTGCTCCTTGAGTTTCATCTTTGGTGTTATCTAATATAGTCCTCTACTGTCTGTTTTTTCTGTGAGTTTGTAGTTCGATCTACAGGTTTGATCACAACGAGGTCCATACTCTTTTTTTTTTTTTTTTTTCTGACAGGCAGAGTGCACAGTGAGAGAGAGAGACAGAGAGAAAGGTCTACCTTTCTCCGTTGGTTCACCCCCAATGG
Organism: Sylvilagus floridanus; assembly: GCA_949820135.1. Lineage (NCBI taxonomy): Eukaryota > Metazoa > Chordata > Mammalia > Lagomorpha > Leporidae > Sylvilagus > Sylvilagus floridanus. The sequence goes on from OX463235.1 coordinate 12,497,405, forward strand.
CCATTGTGGCCAGTGCACCGTGCTGATCCGAAGCCAGGAGCCAGATGCTTCTCCTGGTCTCCCATGCGCATGCAGGGCCGAAGGACTTGGGCCATCCTCCACTCTACTCCCCGGCCACAGCAGAGAGCTGGCCTGGAAGAGGAGCAACGGGGACAGAATCCGGTGCCCCAACCGGGACTAGAACCTGGGGTGCCGGTGCCGCAGGCAGAGGATTAGCCTGTTGAGCCGTGGCGCCATCCCATACTTTCTTAGTCAATATTAATTCATCATGAATATATGACATTTGGTTGTAATCTCCTTTATAAATGTTAATGGCCATTAGTGGTCAATTTTGTGGTGCATGCATTATTTTGGAGTTGGACATTGATGATATTCTTCCTATAAGATCTTTCTCACTCACCAGTTGGAATACATCTATAAAAGCATGTCCCCCATCTGCCATTAGGTTTGCTGCTGATAGTCGAGATAAAAGAAAAGGCAAGACAAAAGCTAGTTCTTTCCCTCTAATCACCAGATTTTTACAACAGTACACGTACCAACAAGCATCTGTAATCACACATTCTGTAAACAAGTTTTATTTTCTTCCATATTATTGTGAATTCATGGATGTTTAACATAATGGGTTTTTTAATTCATTTCAATCTATTAAAGATTCAATCACTATTAATACTTATATTGTCCTACATTTAACCATTTGGGATCTCATTGTACTTGCCCTTTGTCTCATAGCAGGCTCATAGCTGGATGGGCTCTAGTTTTCTTACTTTCTGTTATTAAAATCTCCCAAGCTTACCTAATACTCTCAGTGTATGTGTCTTTTACTCCAGACCTAGCATTAGCCACACAAGATCACAGATACAAGTCTAGAAGCCTGAAGTGAAAATTTTCAAAATTTTAACACACATTTTGATCTTGATACTTTAATGATCAGCAACGACTTTTACTTTCATATTTCTATGTATCTATATTAAAAAAATAAGCACACATTCCTTCAAGGAAAAGTAACGACTGAAAAATCTAAAGAGTTCAGGTTTATAAAGACTTTTTATTATGACATATAAAACTACCGAGACAATGCCTGTTAGATCATATAATGCTGTCCACAGAAGAATAGTAAGCATGAATTAATTAATACTATTTGCAATGCACTTTAAAAATAAGAGGTCTGTGTAGCATTATTCCATTTATTTTATGACATATTAATAATGCATCCTATTTATCTGGTGTTTGAAGTAGAGCTTAATGAATTAATAAACATATTATCCAGTCATAGTTAATGAAGAGCTTTCAAATGACTCATCTAAATGATTCTGTTATAATTTTATAATAATAATTATATTTAGCACTGCTATTGCATTTGTTACTTGAAAGAATTTTGTAAACACCTAGTTAGTTAATACTTAATACATACAACCTCAGGTACAATGGGTAAGAGGTATCCTTGCTGTATTCCTACAAATCATGTAGTTCAGATACAAAGAAGAGATACTCCTGGAGGCCCTAGAGAAAACTCACTAGTATCTAGTTCTGAATTTTAAAAAATATTTATTTTTTTAAAAGGCTGCGATAGAAAGAAGGAGAGAAAGAAAGAGAGGACAAAGAGAGAATATTTCATCTTCTAGTTCTCTCCCCAAATGGCCACAATGGCTGGGGATGGGCCAGGCCAAAATCAGGAACCTGGAACTCCTTCCAGGTCTCCCATGTGGGTGACAGGGACCCAATCACTTTGGACATCCTCTGCTGCTTCCCAGGCACATGAGCAGAGAGCTGGATTGTAAGTGGAACAGCTGGGATGCAAACCGGCACCCACAGGATGCCAGCCTCACCAGTGGCACCTTAACCCACTGTGCCACAACACCTGCCTTAGATTTGCTCTCTAGATGGGTAAATACCTCCTATGATCTGAATGTTTATGTCTCCTCCATATTCAGAAATCTAAACTCCAAGGTGACATTATTAAGAGGTATGGCGGGGCCAGCACTGTGGCTCACTAAGCTAATTCTCCGCCTGTGGCGCCGGCACCTCGGGTTCTAGTCCTGGTTGGGGCACCGGATTCTGTACCAGTTGCCCCTCTTCCAGACCAGTTCTTTGCTATAGCCCAGGAGGGCGGTGGAGGGTGGCCCAGGTGCTTGGGCCCTGCACCTGCATGGGAGGCCAGGAGGAGGCACCTGGCTCCTGGCTTTGGATCGGCACGATGCGCTGGCCATTGGCGGCCATTTGGGGGGTGAACCAACAGAAGGAGAACCTTTCTCTCTATCTCTCTCTCTCTCACTAACTCTGCCTGTCAAAAAAAAAAAAAAAGAGTTATGGCCAGGGCTAATATTATGGTCCAGTAGGTGAAGCCACTGCCTGCAATGCCGGCATTCCATATGTGCACCAGTTCGAGTGCCAGCTGTTCCACCTGTGATCCAGCTCCCTGTTAATGTGTCTGGGAAAGCAGCAGAAGATGGCCCAAGTGCTTGGACCCCTACCACCCATATCAGAGACCCAGATGTTGTTACAGGTTTCTGGCTTCGGCCTGGACCAGATCTGGCCATTGTAGGCATTTGGGGAATGAATCAGCAGATGGAAGATCTCTCTCATTGTCTCTCTATGTAACTCTGTCTTTCAAATAAATAAATAAATCTTCTTTTAAAAAAGCAGTTGTGGCCTTGGGAGGTGGTTGGGTTATGAAGGCTCTATATTCCTGAATGCGATTGGTGCCCTTACACAGAGATACTGGCCAGAGTTCATTTACTCCCCTCTCCAGGCGAGGACACAGCAAGAAGTAACCATTTCAAAGGCAAAGAGCCTTCACCAGACACCAATCCTGTTGGCACCTTCCTCTCTCACTTCCTGGCCTCCTGACCTGTAACAGTAAATTTCTGTTCATCAACTGCCCAATCTAAGAAATTTTGTTATAGCAGCAGAAATGGACTGTGACAATGACCTTGTATTCAGCTTAAAGTCTTGATATATAAAGACCTGCCAAGCCATTGGTTATTGAATTAGACCTATCCAAGAAGCAACATTCCTGTGCTGCATTGGCTCTGCTTAACACACAAACAGCAGAATCCATGGGGATACTTCCAAGTAAAAGATTTCACTTTCACAGGCTCACCAGGATAATGGTTATATGATAGCATATTTTTAAAAATATGACTTCAGGAACCCCTTGGAGTGTGATTTTCAGATGCTCAGATCTCAGGTGTCTGGCAAGAAGTCATTGACAGCAACTATGGAGGTCCAGTCCTTGCCAACATTTGGAAACACCAGCTGGAGCATTAGTCATAATTCATTTCAGCCTCCAGGTCAAACTGGGCAAATGCAAGGCTGTGTTAATAATAATTACTTTTAACAGGGAGTATTTTAAATACAGCCAAAATGTTTCCAAGGACACAGTGAAATATAATGTTTTATTTTCCATGAGAATACATATTCAAAACATATCCACATTCCAAAATTAATCAATCTAATTGTACTATGCTTGGACTGAATCCAAGTCTCCATTGTAGATGTAATGTATGTAGAATAATCAATTTCACCTTCAAGGCTGGCATAGAAAATGGGTGTGATGCTATTATTAACCTTTACAAAGAAATTACACCACTAGCATGCATGGCAAGAGCATTTCATGCTAGACTAGTGCCTGTGTGTGAGACATGCACCTAATTCAGCATTGAATCTTTTCTCTCCTCTTCCTCTAGTTTGATGTTCTAACTTTAAAGTGACCAAACTTATAAGAACATGGCCAGTACAGTACAGAAATGTTTCTTCCTGAATTTTTGGAGAGTAAATCACTAAGTTGTTGCTCCCCTATCACCAAGTACTTTAGCACCTATTTTTCATAAGTAAAAACCTTTTTGAGGATATAATCAAATATAATTATATAATTATATAATCAAATAAAATTAGAAAATTAACTTTGCTAAATTATTATCATCTAATCCTCAGACTCCATTCAGGTTCCTCAATTGTCCCAGTAACATCCTTGATGACAAAAAAAATAACGAGAAAACAGGTTAGACTGCCATACTGCACTTGGCTCTTCCTTCCTTCGTTCTCTTTAGTTCGGGACACTCTCGTGACTTTGGCTTCTTCTAAGATTATAGGAGAGTTTACTTGGTGAAACGTATCTCAGAGTTCCCCCTGATGTTTTCTCATGATTAGCTTCAAACTAGACAGCATAGTTGTGGTATTGTGTTCTACTGATTAGGTCCTAAAAGATTTAAGCCATTTGCTTATAATGTTCACATTGATCACTTGCTTAACACGATCCATGTCAGATTTCACTGTAAATTTACTTTTTGCCACTGTAATTAATAAGTGTTTTTTGAAAAGACATTCTGAATCTCTGTAAATTTCCTACTCCTCATTATATATTTAACTCATTGATTTATTTATATCAGAATGGATTTTTTCCAATTTATCCTGTGAGCTATTTAACTCATTGTTATCACTATTTAGAAGGTTCAATCTGTCTCAAATTTAGCCGAGGAATCCCTTCAATCCTTTATGTCCCATTATCCTATACAGAGAATACTTAAGAAGACATAAATTAAGAGATAAGCATTCCACTAATGGTGTCTTTGAAAGAAATTTTATGTTGCTGAAATATTCACAGAATTGAAATCTTGGGAACTAGTGGGTTGTTACGCTGGCTTGTATATCTTTTCAATATGTCCTCATTATTTAAAAGTACACTCTATTGAGTATACATATTTAAAGTATATAACATGAGTTTATATACATATATAGGGTAAAACAGCTACTATAGTTAACAAATTAAAATATCCATCATTATACATAGTTACTAGTTTACCCTCCTTTCATAGAAGGAGCTACAATCTTTTCATTTTACAAAAACCCCGATATAATACATCATTATTAACTAAAGTCCTTATGCAATGTATTAGATCTGCAGAACTGTTTATCCTGTATATCTGCTACTCTGCATCACTTCTACTACATCTTCCCATTTCCTACTGACCGCCTACCCTTGGTAACCACTGTTTTATTGTTTATTCCAAAAAGACAAGAGATTATAAATGTTGGTGAGTGTTTGGACGAAAGAGAAACATTTGTACACTGTTGATGGAAATGTAGGTTGGTATGGACTATGGAGCTGACTAAAGAAAATAGAATTAGCACATGACATAGCAATCTTTCTTCCGGGTATGTATGCAAAGGAAATTCAATCAGCATTTTATAAAGATATCTTCCCTGCCATGATAATTACATTATTTAAAATTCTAAAATATGGAGGGTCCAGCACGTGGTACTGTGCATTTAGATGCCAGAATCCCATATCTGGGTGAGGGGCTCTAGTGCTGTGGCTCTGCTTTTCAGCCGGCTCCCTGTTAACGCTCTTGGGAAAGCAACAGCAGATATCCCAAGTATTCGGGCCTTGGCATGCGTGTTGTAGACCTGGATGGAGTTCCAGGTTCCTGGCTTCTGGCAAGTCAAGGCCTGGCTGTCGCAACCATTTAGAGAGTAAACCAGTGGAGGGAGGACCTCTTTCTGTTTCTGTAACTACCTCTCTCTGTCTTTCAAATAAATAAAATCTTTAAAATAAAATAAAATATGGAAACCACCCAAGTTTGCACTGACAAATATGTAAAGAAATTGTGGGGGCCGGCACCGCAGGCGGAGGTGAGCAGCGGTGCCGACACACCGGGTTCTAGTCCCGGTCGGGGTGCTGGATTCTGTCCTGGTTGCTCCTCTTCCAGTGCAGCTCTCTGCTGTGGCCCGGGAGGGTAGTGGAGGATGGCCCAAGGGCTTGGGCCTTGCACCCCATGGGAGACCAGGAGGAAGCACCCGGCCCCTGGCTTCAGATTGGTGCAGTGCGCCAGCTGTAGCGGCCATTTTGGGGGTGAACCAATGGAAGGAAGACCTTTCTCTCTATCTCTCTCTCTCTCACTGTCTAACTCTGCCTGTCAAAAAAAAAAAAAAAAAAAAGAAAAGAAATTGTGGTACACATATACAAGGGAATATTATTCAAACTTAAAAAGTGAAATCTTGCAATTTGCTATAATGTGGAGAAATTTGGGGGTACATTATGCCAAGCAAAATAAGCCCAATTCAGAAAGAAAACGATTGCATAATCCCATTTGTATGTGGATTCTTCATGATCTTGGAGAATTTCCCTCCTTTTTGGTACAAAAGATATTCCAGGAGTTTTCTTGCATTTTTCTTCCCAATTGGCCATTTCTCCAAAGCATGCTGGATTTTTTTTTTTTTGGAGGTAAATGATATTTGGAAGCCAAGATGTGAAGTGTCATTGTTTCCCAACTCAGCAGAATTAATGAAAAAACACACATATCAAATACATGCACACATCTTTACATTCATGTCTCCATATCTATCTATCTATCTATCTATCTATTTATTAAGTTAGCTAAAAAAAAAAAAAAACAAAAAACAAACACATGAGTTTAGATCAATAGCTGCAAATTCTAATTCCACACCACAGGGTTTGTGCTAGTTTTCTCCTTTCTCTTATGGATAACTGTGTGATCCTATTGGGAGAAACACAGCTCCCGATGCTGTTAATATATGCACTATGGGCCAATATTCTTACATACAACCAATTTCCCACCACTGCCACCACCTCCTTTACCATGAAGATTACCTCACTCTGCTTAGATTTTGATGCTGAGCACTGAACAACTCCACAAGTGGACGTCCCTTGCCAACCTCAGCTCTGACATCTGCATCAGACACTCCTTTAGCACTAGAGACTTTTCCCTCCCACGTGGGCTCCAAACCCAACCCTGGTCCTCATTAGCCACCTCCCATCACCAACTACTCAGAACACAGACTTTGTCGGTCCCACTTTATGGTTTTAAGAGTAAACTGTTCGAGAAGGGCAGGGAAAGAGGAAAAGTTGGCCTGTCACTTGTGATGCTCATATTACACTACAAGGAATACTGTGGACATTTAGGCTGCTGTTTTAAGGTAACAACTTTTACTAAGGAAACAATTCAGAGTCTAGGAGAAAGGAAGATGCCTAGCCAACATGGGGCATCATTCCCACCAAAACATAGACCATGGATTCCCCTCCAGTAACATAAGTAGACTTTCCCAGCCCTATGGCCACCTCAGAATAAAGAACCAAACCCTTTATCAGGGAGTGAGAAACACCCCAGCAACCCCAGAATGAGCATGTAATTCTGTAGAAGCCAAAAAATAACAAAAGCAGCTAACTGCTAATTTGGGATCACTGGAACTTTAGAAACTTACTGCAGCTTGAATCATTAGATATGGGAAGAGAATCTTTCAAATAAATATTTGTGTTCTCGTGTAAGAATAATGCAAGATAAAACAGAAACCATGGGACAAAGGACAAGACAAGGCCAGATGAAAACGACAGTAAGAGATTCCAGAGAGATTTAGCATTGGATACATTATCCCAGCCTCTCCTATGACTGGTGTCTCTGAACTGCTTATTTCCAATAAAGGCCTTTTCTTCAAGTATTTTCAAATAATGGATCATTCATTACCTTTATAAACTGCATAGGTATTAAGTGCATTTGAGACTAGTTACAGTTGGATCAGGTCCTCCCATCTAAATTAACCCTTATGTTACCAAGATGTAAATACTCTTTCTAATTTTGTTAAGAAGAACATGATAGGTCAGTTTAACTTCACCAGTCACCCAGGAGCTCTCCCAGGGCCTCAGTGTGTCTCCATCACCTTTGTTCACCTCAACCTACGTGTGCAGAAATGTGCCTCTGATTGCTTCACTTGTCTTCTAGGCCCACAATGCCTAAAATGTACCATTACAACATAGGACACTTTATATCCACCTTTCACCTGCTCTGAGGATACAAGATAAATGATTCATAAAACAGGTATTCATTAACAAGTGGGAAAAATGCACTGATTCCTGACACTTTCTCCAAAGTACTTTGACCAAGTTTTGACCTTGCTATTGGGACAGAACATCAGGTTGATGTCTGCCAGAGTGCATTCCTCTAAACAGGAGACTTTCATGTACTGGAGAGGAACCAGGGTCTCACTTCTGGTTCCATCTTATGAAATATCTAAAACTAATGAAAGAGTTTATTTTATTTGCATGTGTCTTTTTTAGTCATCTATAAGCAGCTGGAGATCACAGAAACAGATAAGCAAAGGGACTCCAAGATCACCTTTTTGTGTAATACATATTCAAACATTTCTACACACATGTGCTTCATGCATACTACATGTGCACAGACTTTTACGGTCAAGCCTCACTTTGTGGCTTCTTTTTTTCTTTCCCCCTCTCCGCAATCCTGCTTTAAGTTACCTGTGTAAGCATGACTAAATGCCCCTTCTAATGCACTGCCCTCTGCAAAAAGAAAAATCGCCCCACTTTTACCTTGCATGTGATTTATTCTACAGGCATCTCCTGTATAATGGGGGGAGGGATTTACCTGACTCCTAGCTCAGTGCTGAGGGGATCTAACATCAACCAGCCATACTGGGAAATGTCTTGCTACCAACTGAATTTTATGACCCATTTCTCTTGCCCAAATCTGAACACTGAACTTTGTTCTGCTATCCATGTTTTAATAACTTGCTTAATAATCAGAGGGAAATCCAGGTTCTCTTTGTTCAGTTGGATCTTGTCTTTTTGGCTCAATTCTCCCTTTGCCCTTGAGGACATTTATCAAAATGCATTTGTAAATTAAGCTGAGGAGCTTCTCTGTGGATAGCAGCTTCTGTGGTCACTGGGCTTTGAAAACACTGACCACTGTGCCCTCCTCTTGGAAATGGACAAGATACTTTGGTACATTCCCAAGTGTTAACAGCCTCTCTCCCAACTTTGGATGTGGCATCCATTTTCCTAATAGCATCTTATTGAAAAACTGCTCCATAGGACAGAGTTTGTACAAGCTCATCCAGAGTCCTACTCTTTGTAAGCATAAGCCTGCTGATGAGCTCCTTATACTTGGACATCTGAGGGTTTCCACCTCTGTGCCCCTGGGCCACACTTTAGACCCCACTGGACTCATCTATAACTCATCTGCATAACAGCAGGTGCCTCAAAGAAAGCCTTTGGATGTCTTCTCTAACTAAACATGGGCAGAGTTTACCTCTAAGACCACAAAATACTCATATTAGCCCCCGTGTAAACTCCATGGCCACAGTTTGTTTTCCATCAAGGGATAACCTATTTAAAGGTTTTTTTTTTCTCCTTTTAACTTATTTAAGAGAGAGAAAGAGGAGAGAGAGAGAGAGAGAGAGAGAGAGAGAGAGAGAGAGAGAGAGAATATGCACCTGCTAATACTGGCAAAAGCTTATGTGGGTATTTTTTTAAATGCTCCTATTTTGTAACTTTTCAGTAAGTTTGAAATTACATCCAAACTAAAAGTAAAATAAACAAAAAGCATAAAAATAAAACAAACAAAAGCAGTCAAATCCAGTCAGGGCTGCACAGATCTTTCCCTATGACAATATAAAGTCTAAAACCAAATTCCGTGCCAATGTTGAAATCAATGTTCGCTATTATCAAAACTAAAGCACAAAGACAAGGGCACCTGGTGATGCCCTCAATCAAACAAGAGCAAAGCTGAAGGGAAACTGGATAATTTGTAAACATTGACTCAAAGTTTATGGCAATTCCATCTTTACTTTGAGACGGTAGGGAATTTGTGTACAGAAGGGGTGATGCCAGGGAACACACAGGGGAGAGTGTGAATGCAGAATGACCAAAGATTCTCGTGCACTCACAAATAGACAGACCTGTGCATGCAAATGCAGGAGCCCAGCACCTTCCAGGAAACCTCCGCAACCCACTGGGCCATTTTTCGAAGTCACAATCAACCAGCCAGATGCTCTCTTGCATTTGTGGAATTTGAGTAGGTGTTTGTCACATCGACTAACAACATTTCTTCGTCAAGTCTGCGGTGGAGACATTTCTACCTCTTTCCCATCAGGGAGTTGAGAGGATTAATTAGCAGCTTTCTGCAAAGTGTGCTATGTACACTTTCTCAGGAGACAGATTAATGACTAATTCCTGGACTTTTCCGGAAGAGAGTGTTACAGTAACTACCAATACCCTGCCTCTGAGGAAGCTGAAAATGCAGGACGCTGTATTTGCTTATCTGAATACAACTGGAAAACAAATCAAGACTTTGCAGCTTAAAACCTTGATTGCATTATAATTAATATCCAAACTTAAGTAATAACTGTAATGTATAGTAGAGTTAAAAATTCCATTGTGAGTAGTATAATTTAGAGAATAAAGGGCTTCATGAACAAAAACATAATTTTTGCATCTTTCTAATAGGAAACCTAGTGGAAGCCAAGCTTATTGTCTACCAACAGGAAGACGAGATAATATGTTGTTGTGTTTCTATTTAAGGAATAAGGAATAGCTATTAAAATTGTGCTTCTGAAGAAATACTCTGGATAATAACCATGAAAATATCCTAAATTCAGATGAAAATTAAGTATAAACTGGTCATTAAAATTATTTTCAACCAAAAATTCTTACATTTTCTGGAAGTAGTGGATTGGAATTACCCAATGATGGGTAGGTGACAGGACTATCATTGACATAGCTTCTTCCTGCTGGTCTTTAGGAGCTAGGATTTTGAAATGAGTCGCCTCTATTTTACTTTAAAAAAGAAAAGAAAAACAGAACTATGTGAAAACTGCCCATCTTCTTCTCCTACCTTCAGCAACTTGACTCATCACCCTCTGCTGAAGAAGTCTTCGTGCAAGCACTGCTATGATTCCCTAAATTGACCTCTTTATTTGCATTTCTCTGACTTTTTACTGTTCCTCTCCTCCAGTTCTTTCCAGATTCCTAATTCATTTGGGATATAGAGTTCAAAACCTTTTCCTGAGACAATGCTGGAAGAGGTCCACCATATGAGCTTGTTAACAGGAATGCCTTCTTCCCTGCCTGGGAGCCAGGGTTGGGAGTGTGGGTTAGAGCTGTCTGCATCCGCTGCCACTGTTATTGCTGTTGATGAGGGTGAACTGCAGTCCTGTCCTCTAGGTAGCCTTTGGTGTCAGTTCCCCAGAATTGCACCAAATCTCATTCTCCACTGGGACATGTGCTCACAAAGAGGAAAAATTAGGTTGAGTCTATGTAGGAGGCAAAGCCATCCTTTAGAAAATCATTTCATTCTGCTTGCTGTCCCACTGTCTACCTACATGTGAGGATTCTCTCAATTTTAAATGAGATTAGTTCCTACCATTCCAGGTGTTTTTAAGGCTTGCATTGCAAGGAAATCATGGTAGAGAGGAAATTTTAAAGACTTCTAGGTCAATTCTCCAACCAGTATGTCAAAGATCTTTGCAAGTCTCCTCCCCAGGGCTGTAACTAACCTGTCACTAACACCAGCACAACCACAGTGGGATGCTCACTACTTCCTGAGGACGCACACTTGGGGGCAGCTTGCTCAGAACGTTCTTCCAGAGACAGCCACACTGCCCCTCCTGCATCCTCCACTCACTGTGGGATGTTTCATTTCGGAACTCACATACCTAGAGCACTCGGTATCTTTCTCACTAAACGGGCTGTCGTCTACATGTTTGCATTTTGCAACCATTCACAGAAGCTAAGAAATCCTATAAAAAGTGACATTAAAATGTACACACTGCTCAGTTCATTATTATTTTGAGAATCTTCAATGTCTGAAAGTCTGTACTAAGGAATTCCATTCATTGTCCTCATGTGAATTTCTTAAAGGACTACGGAAGACTGGTGGATTGTTTCATTTGTCAAAAACTCCTAGTGTTGGGAGCAATTTTACGAGTGTATTGTTCTTTTGCATTTCCATTTGACAGTCCTGGAAAAATGGCTGCCCAACCTACACAAATCCCTAGAGTGTTCCCCGCTGATGTTAGTGTGCATTTTAAATGTTTCCTCCTTCAGTACTTTCCTTCTGGCCAAATCTAAAAGAGAGATATTATTATCCTCATTTGCCATTTGAGGAAATGAATCGCAGAGAGGCTAAGCAGTGAAACCTCATGGGACAGCAGCAGCAGCATCCGGGGCCCTGCTCAGAATCAAGTGTTCTAAATAAAATCCCTCAGCTCTTTCCAACACACACTGTGTGACTACTCTATATGCGTCTTCATATTGGGCCAAATCTGTCTTTCCCTTGTTTTCTCTGCACAAAAGAAATCTAATCCTCTCTCCACACTGGAGCTCTTCAAATTGTTGAATAGAGCGGTAAAGTCCCCAGAGGGTCATTTGTATTCCCATTTCCCTAATGGTTCCTGAAGTGATAGAACATTCAGCCCCCTCTCTGCACTGGCTCATCCCTGGCTCTGGCTGCCCAGAGCAAGCCCAGCACAGAACAAGCTGTCCCACATGAGTTTGAAGCAGTGTGTGTGTATATAGGATCACTTCTCTCATTTAAATAACCCCAGCATTCAAATCTCTACTTAGCTCTGGGCACTGGCATCACCAGAGGAGTGAGAAGAAGCTATGAATGACCTCATCCTGCCTCAGCAGGGCTTTCCTATCCAAATATGTGGCCACCTGTTCCTCAAGTAACAGGGCAATGTATTTTCATTGGTGACAGCCAACTCCACCAATGGTTAACAACCTGTGTCTCTGCTCTCTCTGTTCTCTGACTGGCTCATGCGCATTGGATAATCTGAGTGTTGTTACTGGCACAAGAAGACAAAGGGTAAATTGTGTTACAGAAGGTTAAACATAAAACCCACTGAACAGCTTTGTGATATAATTAAGTACTGCAAAAAAAGGCTAAATTCAATGTGTGGATAACTAAAAATATGTAAGTAAAACTGTTTGTAGTCTACCCCAATTATTATTTTTTAAAACTTGAATTACACAAAAATATTTAGAGCACATTCTATGACATTAAGTTACATTTATTTTTGGAGAAATATTTATTGCATTATAAACCATATTGTACATTATTTCTCAGGATCCCAGTGAACAATTACTTCTTTTTTTGACCGTTCAACAGTGATTTATTTATGGGGCTGTGAAAGCATACCAATACAATCATTCTGCTTTTCAATTTCTGGGCAGTATTCAATTAACAACGTGAAATACTGTCAAGATCTTCTATGCCAATTTTCTGATGATTTTTTTGCATTATTACATTAAGGAAACATTTTTTAAATACATATTAAACTGGGAAAAGGCAACCTAACTTTTTGGGTTTTATTAATTCAGTCCTAGAATTAAATAAGTACGATGTTGTTATTGTTGTTAAAATAATGACTGTATTCTTTATCACTGTTGGGAAATTACATCACTACCACAACTTCATCTAGAAGCAGAAGGACTGTTCACAGTAAGACATAGTTTAGTTCTAACATGGAGAATGCAAAGATACTTGGCAAGATTTTGGTAAAAGCTTTACATGGAGAGCTTTTAAAAGTATACATTGTTCCTTATGTTTTGTTACTTCAAAATTTTTATTTGTCTATTTTTTAGTGTTTCAAGTGAATTTCTCCTTCATTTTTTTCATTTTCTGTAGGTACATATTTCAAGTTCGTAAATTGAAGATGCTATATTGGGACCCAAATGGCACAAGGAGACTCGTGAGGCACAGACCCTAACTCCTACAGGCTTGCAATTGAGTGTGGAGCTCAAATATCCAGATATAAAATTAAGCACAGAAGGATAACTTCACAAGATTATAGTAATAATCAGTAATCACTAATGATGTCCACTATTGTCCTGCCCATTGTGCTGTGTGTTATCTTAATCATCCACACTGGCTCAAAGCCAAGCACTCCTACTCCAGGACTGCTAGATTCCCTTTGCCTAGCAGTATAATAAATTGGTCAGGTGCTCTGATTTTTTAATTCAAATCCAACTCTACCATTTATGAGCTGTGATCTTGGGCAAGACACTTAGCTCTCATGCTGTTGGCTTTTCACCTATAAAATAGATCACATACCTCCTATGTTTGCTCACCTGTAAGATAGGTCATGTATCTCACATGTTTTCTGTGAAGGTTTAAAGAGACCATGTAGGTCAAATGCAAAGAATACTTCCTGGAACATGTAAAAAATAAAAGACATGGCAGTTTTGCCATGTGTCTTTCTGGAAATATTTTGGGAGGGCTCAAGCTACAGATGTCATGTTGGGTTCAAGTATATACATATTTTTAATAAGCAATTTTTAATTCCATTTTCAATGGACTTTTGGAAACACTGTTGTGTTGTGGAGGTGGCTCAACAACAAACTGTGTGGTTCTTTTTCTTTTTTTCTTATTTGACAGGCAGAGTTAGTGAGAGAGATAGAAGCAGAGAGAAAGGTCTTCCTTCCATTGATTCATCCCCAAATGGCTGCTAAGGCTGGCACACTGCGCCGATCTGAAGCCAGGAGCCAGGCACTTCCTCCTGGTCTCCCATGTGTGTGCAGGGCACATGGACCTGGGCCATCCTCCACTGCCTTCCCAGGCCACAGCAGAGAGCTGGACTGGAAGAGGAGCAACCAGGACAGAACCGGTGCCCTAACCAGGACTAGAACCCAGAGTGCTGGCTCCGCAGGCAGAGAATTAGCCTAGTGAGCCGTGGCACCAGCCTGGGCTCAGGTTGTATTTCTATAACCTAGAAGTGAGTTTTAAGTCCTGGTTTGAATGCTGGGCAAAATGGAACATCCTGAAGGAAGGGATGCATGTGACCGTTCATCCGACACCTGTGTTAGACTAATTACAGAAAAGGACACTGTCTGTGGGCCTCTCTGCAAAGAAGATAAATTTTGTGAATATTCTAGTTAAGAGACGTAAGAAGATCCTTCCATTATATAATAAATTGAATTTGTGATTAAGTTTAAATTTCTGATTCCAAGATTGCATGTCATCTTGCTCCAAATTATGTGGGGTTATTTTCTCAGTATATTATTCTCTTATTTATCTTTCTTACAGCAAAAAAAAATAAGCTGATGTATTTTTTTCTTTGCCCTTCCCTTCATGCTGTTGGCTGCATGCAGTCAAGATGCTAATTAAAACCCCCTAATTTAAATGCCAAATCTGCCCTGAAATAGATTCCCAGTAATTTTTTGAAATTACTACTGGGCATAGAGGTTGCAATGATATGCTCACATAATCCATTCTTTGCTTAAAGTGATTTACAGGGAGAACACTAGCTATTTCAAGACGCATGCCCAGCGGACTGTTTAGAGAGTGTGCAGCAAGGTAACTAGACCTCGCATCTACTGCTAGAAGCTCCAACGGCAGAGTACAGAGGACCATTGAGGCGCCACTCTTTATTCCTGGCATCTCTCCAAAAGCAGCCAGGATCCTGGTTAGGAGCAGCCTTCCAAAATGTAACCATTGCTGAGTTAAAACACATTGTACATCAGTATGATAAAAGAGTAATCAAGCCAATCTATGAATCGTCTGCTGTCTTCTGCATGGTACCAGATAATAAAAATAAATGCACGGAAAGAGCCATGCCTGAGCTGTGGGAGAATATACGAGGAACCCAGCATGACTGACACAAGAGGTCATTTCTGAGCCTGAAAGAGAAAACTTCTCAATATTCCATGAATCAGGGAGATGGGAGAAAACAAGACATGCACTGAGGCCGCCTCTGTCTTACTAGTCAGGAATTGGATACGGTCAAATTCAATAAGCTTGAACAAATGAACCTAGATGTTATTCTGTGTGTCCACACTGGAGAGTAGGAGTGGACCTCAATAAATCGACGATAGGTAGAGTCAGCCTAAATTACTTCTATCCCTTATAACTCTATTAATCTATTATTTTTAAAGTTCCTACTCCTTTTTTCAAGTAAATTCATAGGGCACCAGTTTATTTAAAGGATTTGTTAAGGGACTTAAAGGGAGACTTAGACCCCAATACAATAGTACTGGGGGACTTCAATACTCCACTCTTAGAAATAGACAGATCAACAGGACAGAAAATCAACAAGGAGACAGTAGATTTAAACGACACTATAGCCCAAATGGATCTAACAGATATCTACATAACTTTTCATCCTACATACAAAGCATTTACATTCTTCTCAGCAGTACATGGAACCTTCTCTAGGATTGACCACATACTAGGCCATAAAGCAAGTCTCAGCAAATTCCAAAGAATTAGAATCATATGATGTAGCTTCTCAGACCATAAAGGAATGAAGTTGGAAATTAGCAACTCAGGAATCCCTAGAGCATATGCAAACACATGGAGGTTGAACAACATGCTCCTGAATGAACAATGGGTCATAGAAGAAATTAAAAGAGAAATAAAAAATTTTCTGGATGTAAATGAGGATAACAGCACAACATACCAAAACTTATGGGATACAGCAAAAGCAGTGTTAAGAGGAAAGTTTATATCAATAGGTGCCTACATCAAGAAATTGGAAAGGCACCAAATATATGAGCTTTCAATGCATGTCAAGGATCTAGAAAATCTGCAGCAAACCAGACCCAAATCTAGTAGAAGAGAAATGATGAAACCCAGAGAAGAAATCAAGTAAATTCATATGTACAGCAAAGGGGAATCTTTCAGGGGACACATGTGCAAGGGATAGTTTCCTTATGCTGCTGTTGGAGTTGGTGGCAGTTTAAGTTCAGACCCTTGATCAGCATCAGAACACCCTCCGTGGGCAGCATGAGAGCCTTTCTTGGGTGCCACTCTTGCCCAGGGACTTGGGGATTCCCATTATTTCCAGGGCCCATACAGTCTATAGATGATTTGCTGGTATGAGGATATGTTGCTCTGTTGTGTCTTTTATGCCTTCTTAGCTTGAATAATCTCAAAAAGAAAAGTGCTGAAGGCCATGAAACATTTAATCAATTGGCAAATATTGACTGATCATCAACAAATTGCAAGGATCTCCTTTTCAATTAGTTTATTCACAGCATGATTTGAGTCAGTCAGCTGCTAAAATAGTGAGACTGAATGAAATGGGGCAAATAAGGGAGTCTGAATGAGATCTATCACCTTTAGAAACACCAAAGTCCTATCTACACAAACCATCACAAGCTCAAATCTACTATTAAGATGCCATGGCTAATGCCTGCAAATGGTAAAATGCACAGTACAAGCCAATTAGTCTTGCACTGGTATTTATCACCTATCAGTTAGGAAGTCCCTAAATTCCAATGCTTGTTTGACAACCTTCACTTTTTCTTTCTTACCATTTGAACCCATATTTATCACAGTGAGGAAATGTGAAATGCACATTTGCCTTGTCCCCTTTTCTGATGACACGGTTTATCATTTATACACATTGTGACCACATTAGCCAACAAACAATATGTTTTCATCTTTAATCTGGAAATGATTTTTGGCATTCCACACATCTGCCACTGACTCCGATAAAATCGAGGTGAAACATTTGGGTCAGTGGTGCATAAAATCTAATTGAATGGCTCAGAACTCTACCATTTACATCTGTTCTGCTTTGCAAAGACCAAACAGATGGAAAACAAGGACAGAGGCTGGAACACTCAGTCTCTCAAGCGCCTGTGCAAACTGGGCCCTACATTAAGAAGGGCCATCTTATCCACAACAGTTGCTGCCATAGTTGTAATGTCCTATTAAAAAAAGTTACACTTGTCTTTTTCCACTTCCCTGTAAAAGAGCATGTGAGAATCTCACAAACAATATCATAGTAGAAAATATACCCATATTTGCATGTTTGAGTTCTGAATAATAGAATCATCCTCTGTTGCACACTCATGATGAATTTCGTTTAACTAAAATTAGGAAACAGGAAAATAAATAGGCTAGCTTCAAATGTCATCTGTCCCACCACTTACTAGCTGTGAGAGAAGAAGTTAGCCTTCCAGACATGTTTCTCTCAACTTTAAGTGAGTTTATTAATACTTACAATGTGGATGCTGGAGCATTAGAGGTTATGATGATGCAGCCATAGGCACACCACATAGTAGACAGCAGGATCTCAAATGTGACATCAGCTTTCATTCTGCCTCTTTAGAGTGGGAAACATCTTTGTGGTTGTTACGTTACTGTTCTAGCTATTCCTCAATATGAATGTAGATTCAAATAATACATTATTAAATGTACATATTTTTGGTATCATGTTTTCCCAAAAACAACAAGGAACTTCAGATTCTCAAGTACTAAATTTGGTCTAGTATTCTATGAATTTATCAATATCTTATTACATACATTGCTCATAAAATTAATCAACCTGGTACATGATGGTTATTGTAACACTGAACTTACATCAATACTAAATAAACACATATATCTAATATAAATGTATATATGTGTGTATGCACATATAACTAACAGTAAAAATTATAGCAAAAACAGTCTTATAACTCCTTAAAATGAAAAATTATTAAAAATTCTGGAATTATATAAAATAATTCAACACATTTTTAATTGATAACTATTTCATTCTGCAATTTATGGTACCTGTCACCCAAGGCAGAGTATGAGGTTACCATGAATTCCAGAGGTTAAAAGATATTTCATTGCAAGTTAATTGCTCATGATTAAAGATGGAAATCACTAAATTTTGCCACCAGGGAAAAATGAGAACAGCTAAGGAAAAAATTAAAAAATAAAAAGGGGAAATTTGGTAGTAATTAGGCTGAAATAGAGCAAAAGAGAGTTTCCACCTTAAATATAAATCTGTGGCTCCAAACATGAGCTGCATAACAATTCAAGCAAGTAGGCAAGTTACAAGAGCAGGAGATTTTTTTTTCTTATTGCTGTTTTTAATAGAAGTCCATATTTGACTATTTTTAAAGTCAGATTAAGTAGAGAAATAATATACATATTAACAGCTGGAGGGCTTATAAGGATATTGTCTTGGTTAAATTTTGCAATAATACTATCAAGGGGAATCTCTGATCCAGTTAAGCCTTTCATATGACAACGTTGGAACTGGAACAAAATGTGGACTTATCTGACACAGAGCCTGTGATATTTAGCAAGCTTCCTAAGGAAGAGCAGCTGTCAGTGGTCAAGGAGTTTGGAAGTCCGGATGTAGCAGCAGGAAGCATTCTGGGCTCGCCTCCCTAACGCACCTGTCTCTGGGAGAAGACTCCCAAGCAGACATGGGAGAAGGAAATGCAACAGCCTAAGCCAGGGTTCTAGATGAATTGTCTTGGTTGGACCTGAAATCTGTTCTGTGCACAGCTTGAAGATTTATCCTAAAACACCAAGCACAGATTATATCTTTTGAAATATATTTCATTATTATATTCAAAACTCACTGCCTATCTTAAAAGGAAAAGGAATGCATATTTCTGCCTCCTCCCCTTTCCTTCCTGCTCTGATGAGATGGTAGGCTTTTTTTTTTTTTCTTTGACAGGTAGAGTTATAGACAGTGAGAGAGTGAGAGACAGAGAGACAGAGAGGAAGGTCTTCCTTCCGTTGGTTCACTCCCCAAATGGCTGCTACGGCCGGCGCTGTGCGGATCAGAAGCCAGGAGCCAGGTGCTTCCTCCTGGTCTCCCAAGCAGGTGCAGGCGCCCAAGCACTTGGGCCATCCTCCACTGCACTCCCAGGCCACAGCAGAGAGCTGGACTGGAAGAGGAACAACTGGGACTGGAATCTGCGCCCATACTGGATGCAGGCGCTGCAGGCGGAGGATTAAGCAAGTGAGCACGGCGCCGGCCCAGGAGGCTTTTCTTTCCAGCAAGGCTGGATCCTTTTCTGCCCCCGTTGAGCTCTGTGAACATCCATAATTGAGTATAATGCCGGGCACACAGAAGATGTCCAAATGAAGTATGAGTTCCTGGAAACAAGGGGAGAACTAATCTGGCTGAGAGTTAACATGAGAAGGGAGAACAATGAACTAAACTGATTTGGAAAGGGCCTTCTCAGGTAGACCCCTGAAGGCAAGATGACACAGAAGCAGCCTGCGGTTGAGACCAAGTTAGATAGGAGGCACCTATGTTCCCACGTGTTGCAGCTCCACTGCCAGTGTTTAAAAGGAAGAACCTCAGAAATGCCCTCTTGAAGCCGGCGCTGTGGCATAGTTGGTAAAGCTCTTGCCTGCAGTGCTGGCATCCCACATGGGCGCCAGTTTGAGACCCCGCTGCTCCACTTCCTGTCCAGCTCTCTGCTATGGCCTGGGAAAGCAGTAGAAGATGGCCCAAGTTCTTGGGCCCCTCCACTCTCTTGGGAGACCCAGAAGAAGCTCCTGGCTCCTGGCTTCGGATTGGCGAAGCTCCGGCCATTGCGGCCATCTGGGGAGTAAATCAACGGATGGAAGACCTCTCTCTCTTTCTCTTTCTGCCTCTCCTTTTCTCTCTGTGTAACTCTGACTTTAAAGCAAAATAAATAAATCTTTAAAAAAAAAGAAATGTCATCTTTCTGTGCTCTATACTTGCTGAACGAGGGAAAAGTGAAATCACAGGATGCCTAGATTTCGGTTGGCACTGTATTATTATCATAAGCAGTACCTTGAGTGAATTGCTGTTCTTAGTGGAATAAAATCAGAAATTCCAAAGAATAAAGTAAGTCCTGGCAGAGATCATGGGATGGAAAGATAACACCTGCACAATTATTATTTTACATATCACACATCAATATAGAAAAGTATACCTGGTTGGGAGATAATGGAATGAATATAGTATCTGTCCTGGGTAAATCAATCCACTTGCTACTCTAGCTTGGTATGTTTGCTCTAAATCCAAAGAACAGAACAACTCCTTTCCCACCCCGTGACATTGTAGTCTTCCGATTCTTACGGCAACACCATTTCTGTCTTAGAAAGACACTGCCCTTTTTTATTGTTTTTAATTTAAGGTAAACAACAGATTTATGAACACAGGCTCCCCACTCTACCCTCCCTCCTGCCAACAATCCCACCCTTCACCCTCCTTCCTTTCTTATTGTCTCTCTTAATTTTTACAATGATCTACTTTCAGTTTACTTTATACTGATAAGATTAACCCTACACTAAGTAAAGAGCAAATGGTAAAAAGAAAAAAAAAAAAAACCTATGCATTACAGTTTTGATACTCATTAGTTACCACGGGTCAGGGAAAAGACACTGTCCTTTAACTAAACTAAACCAGAAGAATCAATACCATCACTGCAGAGAAATACTAAAACTTTATGACAAATAGTGAAAGTTTTCAGGACCTCACTAGATTTTTTATTTTATTTTACTTTAAATATTTATTTATTTGAAAGATAAAGATACAGATAGAGAAATATATGTGTATATATACGTGTAGAGAGAGAGAGAGAGAAACTCTCATCCACTGGAATAGTCTTTAGTCTCAAATACTTGCAAGAGCAATGGCTGGCCCAGGCTGAAGGCAGGAGCCGGGTTCTCAACCCACTTAGGTGGCAGGGACCCACTGATTTGAGCCATCATCACTCTCCCCTAGGGTCTGTCTTAGCAGGAAGCTGAAGTCAGCAGCTGGTGCTGGGTATATAACTCTGGCATTCTGATGTGGGGTGTGGGTATCCTAACCACCAGACCAATGCCCACATACCTTGCTAACTGTATAAATGTTAAATTGCATTGTAGTAAAAGGAAGTGCCTCTGCAAGGATGTTAAACATGTTCAGGTATTTCTGCCATGGCCATGTTTTGGCCATCAGCTGATCCAAATGGGAAAAAGCACTGGAAAACTCTAGGCTCCCTCTCACATCCTATGGTGATACATCCTAAGGTAGGGAAAATGGAGCCTGAAAAACTAGCATTATACCTGGGTTCTACTTTCCCTGCTCCTGGTTCATGTTCTGAGACAACATGGACACTCTGGGAGTTACAACTTGAGTCGGTCTTTGGCTGCAGTAGCTGAGCAGAATGTAGATGCTGGTATCAGACGTGCCAGAACTGGCAACCCTGCTGTACTACTTAGTAGCTGTATGACCTAGAGAATGACCCTGGCTTCAGCTCTGTTATCTCTAACAGAGGCTCCTAAGGGCAGCTTCATCTTGGGCTTTCTCGGATGATTGAATGGGATTTTTATTACCACACCCCAGTCTAAACTATTTAAGGTTAATCAGATCAATTTTATTTTACAGTCAGTGAAAAGGTGTTAATGGCATTTTAGTGCTATCTCTGTCATCCGGGAGAACAGCAATCCCTGCGTGCTCTCAGATGACACTAACAACTGACAAGTGCAATTTATCCTCCTGTGTCTCTGCTGTTTCATGTACACCTGCCATTTATCCACAATGCCTCCACAAAGCATTCTGAGCCTCACGTTAAGGTGGGGAAAGATTGAGGATCAGAGAAATGGTGCCAGGTCACAGTGTTAGTTCAGAACTGGAATTTTCCCAGATCTGTTTGTCTCCAAGGCCCCTGCTATGGTTTGCTTTGTTCCCCTCTTCCGGCCCCCAAGATTCCCAGGCTGGAAACTTTTCCCCCAGTGTGATGATGTTCAGCAGTGGGGTGGGGCTTTTAAGAGGTAGGGTATTAGAAAGGAAATTAGGTTATGAAGGCTCTGCCCTTATGGATGGAATACTGCTGGTCTCCTGCCGTGGGCTGGGTCTCACAGGAAAGAGTGAGTTCTCGTGACAGTGGGCTATTGTAAGTCACCCCACATGCTTGGCCCCTTCTGCATGTGGCCAGGACCTGCTTCTGCTTCTGCCACGTTGTGACATGACAGGGAAGTCCTCGTCAGGCTGTTAGTGCCATGCTGTTTGGAACTTCCAGCCATCAGAGACATGAATCAAATAAATCTCTTTACCTAGCTGCAGGTATTTAATTTTAGGAACCCAACACATACTAAGACAGCTCTATTCTGAGTATTCTCAGGGAGGTGAAGAGACAGGCTCACTATCTCGTTTCTCACCACCACCCTTGATACAAAGTCCCAGAAGGTCTGACTTCATTCTGCTCCAAGAATCTTTTAAATATAGCAATAGGGAAACTTGAGAAGACACTCATTTCAGCTCCAAAACTGTTAAGACTACAACTTTCCTAATTTACACATGGGATAATGAAAGACAAAACAGAATCGTATCTCAACACCAGGACATCAGTTCACAGTGACACAGAGAAATTTAATTAAGCTCAGCCTCTCCCAAATGAAATCAACAATCTCTCTATCACTGAGATCATGTGAATATTAAACACGTGTACATATGCGACATCCTTGACCTTGCCCATTACAGTAAGCACAAGCCACACTCAGTGGAGATGTGCCAAAGGTTGTGTGGGCAAGGATGAGAGCTGGGATTTCTAGCTCCTATGAGGCAAAGGTGAGTAGGATGACCTGACAGTTGCATTAGATTTCTAGGACAGCCATAACAAACTACCACGGAGTTGGTGCTAAATACAGAAGAAATTAATTGTCTCACTCTTTCTGGAGGCTGGGAGGCCAAGGTAAAGGTGTGGGCAGACTGGAATGTTCTAAGGCTTTCCTCCTTGGCCTGCAGATGCCCTCTTCTCCCTGTGTCCTCGCACGGCCTTTCCTCTGTCCTGTAATCTCATAAAAGACCTCCATCACATTGGATTGGGTTCACCCGCATGGACCTCATTTTAACTTAGTTACCCGTTAAAAGACCACATTTCTCACTATAGTCATATTCTTGGATTGGGACCTAACATATGAATTTGGAGGTAGGACACAGTTTAGCCTGTACTTTGTCCAAGGAAGAGCAAGTGACCACAGGGAGACCGACTAGGAAGTTCTTGAGTATCTGAAATTCCAGCAGATTGAGAGATTTCCTTAGATAGTTTCTTCTTTCATTTTTAAAAAGAGTTATATATTTATTTGAAAGGCTGTTTCAGAGGGAGCAGGAGAGAGAGAGAGAGAGAGAGAGAGAAAGATTCATCTTCTGGTTCACTCCCCAAATGGCTGCAACAGCTGGGGAGGGGCCAGGCAGAAGCCAGGAGCCTGGAACTGCATCCAGGTCTCCCATGAAGATGGCAGGGGCCCAAGCACTAGGGCCATCTGCTGCTGCTTTCCTGGGAACTCCCTACCAGGATGCTGGCTTTGCAGGTGGTGGCTTAACCCATTGTGTCCAATGTCAGGCCCAGGTAATTTTCTTTTAAACAGTTTAGGCAGAGCTGCATTTTACCATGCACAAATTCCTTGTTCCTTAGGTGGTTTCCATGGTCCTTAGGAACAAAGACCAAAAGAAACGTTGTTGTAGAACATGATTTAGGGGTTTTGTTCCTTGTTGAGCTCCATGCTCACCTCTCTTGCTCTCCAGCTCACATTGGTTAGAAATCTCCCTAACTTGTACCCTATAAAGGGCACTTAGGAGCTGAGCTGCCTTAACTTCTTAAAATGTACATAATGTGGGCCCTGCTAACCAAAGTAGGAGACCAAGATGGAGCTCCTGGTTCCTGACTTCAGCCTCACCAAGACCTAGCTGTTGATTTCATTTGAGGAGTGAATGAAGAGTTGGAAGGTACCTCTCTCTTTGTATGTTCCTTTCTCCCTTGTGTGTATGTGTCATTCTATCATATGATTAGATAAATAAAATAATATATTTTAAAATATGAACAATGACACAGGATTTTTTAAGTTTCTGGAGTAGACAAATTTCCCCTTGCTTTAAACATATATCTTCGCTTTCCTAAAGACTAAGTACTCATTTCCTATAACTTATATCAGAGGAATTATGTTAGAGCCATAATAAAATCTAAACAATAACAACAAAAATACTAATAATAATTCAGTCAAACTTGGTAAAGGAAAAAAGCCTAATGTAATTGCTGAAAACTTGACTTATTTGATTTGTGCTAGGGCATTATAAACTTTTTTCTAATTATAAATGGTTGCATTTTATCATGGTAGAATTTAGAAAATATAATATGAATTTAGGTTAAACAAAATAAAAAACATTCCTACTCTCTTTATCCAGACAGAAATTCTTAAAATGGTTCACTGTTCCAGACAGACATCAAACATGTACATGAAAACTGTCACACCATACAGGGTGCAAAACTGGCACTATATTGTTTAATAGCATAGCTTTTATATTTAGTATTCTATTAACATCATATGATACTAAAATTCTCTGAAAATGAGAATTTAATGAATAACTGACCTTTTAGTTCATAATATAAATGCAGTTTAACATATTTAACCATTTATGTAAAATTTGGCATTCAAAGTATTTCTAGCTTTTAAATTTTCTTGTATTGTGGATGACATGTTCATTTTGATAATTTTTCTATGGTGTTTTGTGAAATCACATACATTCAAGCAGAAGAATGCATGCATATTTATACTTAGTGAATTATCATCAGCTTTTGTTTTTCAATATTTGATTGGTCTAGTTCCTGGTAAATAATAGTAGGCAGGTGCAAGATGACATAGGTGGTCCTTCCTACAGAAATTAAGGGAAACTGTCTGGCATTCAACAAGCAGTACTAGGACCCCATCATACTCTGGGTCATTGTCTTTAACCATTTCCTAGTAAATCACCTTCCTGTGCTAAGTGCTGTCCTTCCTCCTGTCTCCTGACCTCATCACTGGCTCCACCATAGCCTCACACATACACATGTAATCTGCTTAGGCTGGTTGTCATTTATGTCCTGGCTGGCACCACAGCTCTGCCTGGCTGGCTGGAGATGAGGATGACAAAGAGGCATGCTCCCTGACAAAGTCAAAGACAAATGTCACTCTTGTAATAAAACCCAATTACAGTCAAATTAATCACAATAATGTCACGGCCTGTTAGAGAAAATGGAGCAATTTGGAGGGAATCTGTCTACAACGTTGAGGAGCCATACAACCACAGGAGTCCCAGCAGCCCCAGTGGGCAGGAGACATGGATCACAGGTGACTTTTTGGCCAGCACAAGGTCCTCACTAGAGTCTTCTCTCTTATAGTGTCATTTCATTTTAATTGACAATTTTATTAGAAGGGATGAATAATCTGAATTAAGCAGTCCTCATGGTACATTAGATTTGCCTGGTGCAGACAGATGCTCCTTAGCTCCCTGCATTAACAAATCCCCAGAACACAACTGCAGACTGGGGGAACATTTAAGTGGTGCAGAAGACAAACTGAGTTCCTTGCCAACCAGCCTGTGACTTAGGTGACAGCCCCACACTTGGAAGAGCTTGGTCCCTGCGATCTTGGCTGCATGGTAAGCAGTAGAGTGTGCTCACTTTGATGCTATTTGTTTTAGAAAAATCTCATTCTTCTTATTAATTTATGATTTCAATTTTAGCTTTCCTAGGGAGATTTCAGAGGGAGGCAATCAAGAATGATTTTATCAACTGTACATTAGGCACTTAACTGAGGACCTTGACCCCCAAGAGCTTCTTGGCCTCCCCCCTTCTCATGCCCTGCTAATGTCAATTTCCTCTCACATTTTGTTTCCTTCTACAAAATATGAACTGACTGCCTGTGTGTGTAAGCATCTGGTGTGTGTGTGTGTGTGTGCTATAAAGAGTCTTCCCCAAGCATGTTCAGGCAAGCCTTGCCCATTACTCTCCTTGTTCAACACACACAGAAAAAACTGGGATTTTCCAATTCTCCAATGCACATGCATAGAAATAAGGTTTTAATAAAAATTAAAATATTTACTTATTTATTTGAAAGTCAGAGTTACAGAGAGAGAGGGAAACACACATGTACACAATCTTTCATTTGCTGGTTCACTCCCCAGATGGGCTGGGTCAGGCCAAAGCCAGGAGTCAAGAACTTCTGGAGATCTGACATGGGTGGCAGGGCCCAAACATTTGGGCCATCTTCCACCGCTTTTCCCAGGCCATTAGCAGGGAGCTAAATCGGAAGTAGAGCAGCCAGGACTGAGACTGGTGCCCACACAGGATGCAGAATCGCAGGGGGCAGCCATACCCACTATACCATAACAACAGTCCAGACATAAATTTTACATTCATCCATATAATCTAAAGAATTTACCTGACCTATCAGGGTTTTTATATTTTTTTTCATATAATTCATACTCGTATAGCCTGGAAGAGATTTATAAAAATGACTATGAGGTTCACTGTGCTACCCTCCACTATGCCTGAAGACATTGATAGAAAGAGGAAGACCTATGGAAAAACAGAAGAGAACACTTCACAGAAACATGTAATCTATTGATGTTGGACGATATGTGCTGTTTTTAATGAATACATTATGGTAACGTAAAACGCTGTAAACAAAAACAAGAACATGCCTGTAGAACAGTAGAATGGTTTGCCATGGAGGGCTTCCCACAGGAAGTGATGCTGTACGATGGGACTTGAGATAACCCTGGCACACAGATGTGAAGGCCAAACATCCAGTATGAGATCTGATTCAAAATAAATTACTTGTATGTGGAAGGCTAATTCTGAGAAATGGGAAAATGTTCCTACG
Source organism: Sylvilagus floridanus (assembly GCA_949820135.1). Lineage (NCBI taxonomy): Eukaryota > Metazoa > Chordata > Mammalia > Lagomorpha > Leporidae > Sylvilagus > Sylvilagus floridanus. Next base: position 12,524,554 of record OX463235.1, read on the forward strand.
GCTACTTCGACCACAAACAGCATTCAACATGGCTATTTTATGAATAAATAGGTTTCATGTAAATGGGAAAAATAGAAAAACATTGTACAGAACTGGACAATGTGCGAAGCCACTTATTTTTGGATGAATAAATTATAGGTACCTCTTTCTCAGTGTTTTCATTCAAGGTTCTACATCCTTCCACATTAAAAAAAATTAATAATGTACCCAAGTGATAGAACAAAACACAATCAATATCCTACATGGAAAAATAAGGTAGTTTGAATTTTCAGTACAAATGGCTTTCCAGTTACTATGGCAATGATGTTTTCTGGGAAATTATAATGTACTTTTCAAAACATGCTGAAGGACATTGCCTTGGAGAAGTTTTCCGTTGTGTTTGCACATGGTACTTAATGTGTGTGTATGTGTGTGTGTGTATAGCATATGTGTGACCTGTTTAAAAGCTGCTGTTTTTGAGGCTGTGTACTAACCTTTAAAAGCAATGACTCAGGGGTCGATATTGCGGCACAGTGTGGGTAATGCTGCCGCTTAGAATGCTGGCATCCCATATGGGCACCAGTTCATGTTCTGGATACTCCACTTCTGATCCAGCTCCATACTGGTGGCCTGGGAAAAGTAGTGCAAGATGGCCCAAGTGTTTGGGTCCCTGCCACCCATTTGGGAGACCCAGATGAAACTCTTGATTCCTGGCTTTGACTTGGCCCAGTGCTGGCAGTAGCAGCCATCTGGGGGCGTGAACCAGTGCATAGAAGATCTCTATTTTTTTTTCTCTCTCTCTCCCTCTCTTTAACTCTGACTTTCAAAATAAATAAGCAAACCTTTTAAAATAAAAAATAATAACTCAGTGAGTAGTGGTTAAGCACCTGCACCCCACATCACTGTTCCTGGGTTCAATACCCAGCTCTGGTTCCTGGTTCAGCTTCCAGCTAATGCAAACCCTGAGAGGCAGCAGGGATAGCTCAATTGAGCTCCTGCTACTCATGTGGGAACCTGGATGGCACTGCTGGTGGTCTAATTTGAGTCCGGCCCAGTTCCAATTGTTGCAACCATTTGGGGACTGGAATCAACAGATGGGCAGATGGGAGATCTCTCTCCTGGTCTCCCTGTCTCCTCTCCTCCTCTTCCTCTCCCTCTCTAATAAATAAATAAATAAATACAGTTATTTTAAAATATTATTTAAAAATAACTAAAATGCATTCTTAGTATTCTCACTAGCCTTTTTGTCTCACACAAACAGTTTGTGGCAAAGAAAGTTCAGGTCATCACATTAAGGAATTACTGTCTGTCTGCTTTAAAAGTACATCTTGGGGGGGGGGGGGGGCTGGTGCTGTGGTGTAGCAGGTAAAGCAGCCACCTCCAGTACTGGCATCTCATATGGGCGCTGGTTCAGGTCCTGGCTGTTCCACTTTCCATCCAGCTCTCTGCTATGGCCTGAGAAAGCAGTAGAAGATGGCCCAAGTCCTTGGGCCCCTGTACTCACCTGGGAGACCCAGAGGAGGCTCCTGACTCCTGGCTTTGGATCAGCACAGCTCTGGCCATTGGGGCCAATTGGGGAGTGAACCCGTGGATGGAAGACCTCTCCCTCTCTCTCTCTCTGTCTCTCTGTCTCTCCTCTCTCTGTGTAACTCTGATTTTCAAACAAATACATAAATCTTTTTTTAAAAAAAGAAGAGTATATCTTGGGTGTCTCTCTATACCTTTGTCATCTCTCTCTCTCCCTCCAAAGATTTTATAGCTCCATTTCATCAGATTTCTCAAGAGTTTTGCTGTCTCTTTCTTTCTTTGCAATAATTTGTCTTAGTACCTGAAATTTATTAACTTGAAATTATTAACATAGAACTGAAGAGTGTTTCCTGGCACAAAAATCCTACTTCTAATGGTATCTATACTGACACCTGTGGCTTCATATTTTCTATGTGAATAATTTTTAAATCTGCATAGAATATATTTATAGCATGTCACATGGTTATTTTTAAATGTTCTGCTTGGGGATGTTAAGACAAGAGCCCAAGAAAATGTTATCTATAGAAATAAAGTGAAAAGTATGAAATAAAAAGGAAAATGTTGAAAACTTCTTGTCTCTTCTTCTACAGGCGATGTAACAATGAAATAGCAGAACATGCCATTAGTAACCAGGAAACAGACAAATATACAATAATAAAATACAGTCAGATAATATTTATCTTCATAAAAGGAATCCTTGCATCTTCAGTAGAAAATTCCCAGTATGTTCCAGCTAGACAGCTTCCTTTACTTTTATTCTTCTAATTAATGATCTATCAGTGAATTCTCCAGAACGCTTTCCTAAATTTCACAGCCTACATCTAGACTTAAATGGTTCTACCAGCTAGAGAAATGAATAATAAATTAATTGATTAGGATTTTTTGTATGATAGGTAGTTAATGAGTGCTTTTAAGAAGGTACTAGAATATTTTATACCATCTTCAAGTCAATGACATCTGGATGCACAGATTTTGACACTTAATTCAGCCAGAACAGGTGTAGGGGATAATAATGGAACCCTAACTGGAAACTACCTTGTTAACAATAGGCATCATTGAAAATCTGGCAATGGTTTTCAAGTGTGGTCCCTGGACTAACAGTCATCCAGTACTTGGAAATATAAATTTCCAGGACTCCCCAACCCTAACTGGCAGAAACTCCGTGGAGATGGGGGTTAATAATCTGTGTGCTATATATCAGTCTTCTAGGAGATCTGGACAAAGATTAAATTTTGAAATTCATAGTTTGTAGAGAAGAAGATAAAGGAAAGGGCAGAAAATGTGTGGTTTTATACCTGGAGAGAATAATGTGTAAGACCGTGAGTTCTAAATATTAACAATGTTCAAATCTTGCTTCTGTCACTTGCAAACTTCTGAACTCCAGCAAGTTTCTTATCTTTCTATAATTTCAGTTTCCTTGCCTGTTAGAAATGTAATAAAGCATTAAACTGCACACATTAGTATTTAGTAAGTACATATTATTTTATAAATGATCTTTCTCATCCAAAAAATTAGAGCTAGTAAGTGCTCATTGAGTTCAATTTAACAATTTAAAATCAATTTCTTATCATTTTCCAATTTAGAAAAAAAGTTAATCTTCGTCTAGTGGTATAAAACTGCAGTATTCATTCTTTTGTACATGCAGTTTGTGAAATAAACAAATATTAAAAAACAGAGCATAAATCTGCCAAACTCACTGGGAAGTGAGCTCTACAAATCTGAACTAGAAGACAGTTTTCAGTCTTGGCTCCTATGAAATATGAGTGATCAATAAAGTGTCTCAACGAAATCCTCATTAAAATAACAGTGCCCTTTCTGTAATATTTTAATGATTGTCTTAATATTCAAATGTAACAAAACAACTGAATTTCTAAAATTATAGATCTGAGCCTTTAAACTGTTAATATGTAATTATACAGTACTACATGCACAAAAATAGAAATGTTTGTGTAACACATGTATTCCCATTTCATAATGATTAATTATATTGGTTTATCTGAATATTTAACAAAGCACACCGTGAATTGCAGGCTCTCAAAGACCAACCAATAAGTAATACTTTCAAAGAAGGTTCATTTCTAATTAGTGTCAGTATTCTCATGTCTGTAATCTACTGACCAACAGTGTTGATGAGATAGATATGCTCTACTTCTCAAACTATGGGGCCAAAACTCTGTGATGTAAATAGTTACAGAGAAACTTTGGAGGACCTAGAATCACAGTTGCTTTTGAAAACAAACTCATTTTATATTCTAAGACATATTAGTAACGCTTCATGCTTCACGGTCACACAATATTTCCTGCAGCACCCAGAGATGCTAAGTGGTACCTTTGGAGGCAGAAACATGTTTTAGAACATTAATACATATTTTCAACATCAAGCTTTCCAGCCGAGAAATGTAGATTTACTAGCACTGCATACATCTTTCAAATGTGCATTACAAAAGGACGGTGGTGTAAAAATCTTCTAGCATACCTAAGAATAAAGTTCTGAAGTACTTAGGGAACTGCAACTCTTCATAAATAAAAAGAGTGCATCTCACTACATGTCAGGCGTTTTTCCAAAAATGGTGTATTCTAAATTGTGCACAGGAAAGTTGTTCACTGATACCCATTTTGAGAATTTCTAAAATCTTTGGCATTACTCTTCACGGTAAATTAATGTCATTTTCCCCACTATATTTGTATATTACTAAAATGCTACACATGATACAATTATTTTGGGATCCAAAATGAGAAGCAAGTTTACTGTTAATTTAATAGCATGCTTTTTTTTTAGTTTTACATACCAATCTATACTTTTTTAACTTTTGTTAATAAATAAAAAATTTCCAAAGTCCAGCTTTTGGATTACAGTGGCTTTTTACCCCCATAAATTCCCTTCCACCCATAACCCTCCCATCTCCCGCTCCCTCTCCCATCCCATTCACATCAAGATTCATTTTCAGTTATCTTTATATACAGAAGATCAACTTGGTATATACTAAGTAAAAATTTCAACAGTTTGCACCCACACAGATACACAAAGCATAAAGTACTGTTTGAGTATTAGTTATACTGTTAATTCATATAATACAACACATTAAGGACAGAGCTCCTACATGGGGAGTAAGTGCACAGTGACTCCTGTTGTTGACTTAACTTGACACTCTTGTCTATGGCGTCAGTAATCACCCAAGGCTCTTGTCATGAGTTGCCAAGGCTATAGAAGCCTTTTGAGTTCGCCAATCTATACTTTTTTAAAAATTTATTTATTTTTTTGACAGGCAGAGTGGACAGTGAGAGAGAGAGACAGAGAGAAAGGTCTTCCTTTGCCGTTGGTTCTCCCTCCAATGGCCGCCGTGGCCGGCGTTCTACGCCTAGCGCACCACGCTGATCCGATGGCAGGAGCCAGGTGCTTTTCCTGGTCTCCCATGGGGTGCAAGGCCCAAGCACTTGGGCCATCCTCCACTGCAGTCCCTGGCCACAGCAGAGAGTTGGCCTGGAAGAGGGGCAACCGGGACACAATCAGGCACTCCCACCGGGACTAGAACCCAGTGTGCCAGCGCCGCTAGGCGGAGGATTAGCCTAGTGAGCCATGTCGCCGGCCCAATCTATACTTTTTAACCATAGTGCTATGTTGTTATTTTAAGTAAAATCTGAAAAGGAAGGAAAAGGAGGCAGAAGGAGGGAAGAGAGGAAGAAGGGAGAAAAGGAGTCAGGTAGCCTGGGAGGCAGGAAGAGACGAATGAAAGAACGAAGACAGCTAACAATTTTAGAAGGAGATAAATCTATGTCAGATGAAAACGCACCACAATTTACAAATTACTATATTGCAATTCAAGTCTACAAATCATGAGGCCAGTGTTTGGTACAGCAGTTAAAACGTTGCTTGGGATGCTCACATCCTACATCAGAGTACCTGAGTCTCAGCTCCACTTCACATCCTCGTTTCCCGTTAATGCACATCCCCACACCCCAGGAAGCAGCAGCATCAGCCTGAGTGGCTGAGCCAGCCACCTGTGCAGCCAGTCTGGATGGAGTGCTTAGCTCCTAGCTTTAGCTTGGTCCAGCCAGAGCAGCTATAGGCATTTGGGGAGCAAACTGGTAGATAAAGATCTCTGTTTCTCTGTCTCTGTCTCTCTCTGCCTTTCATATAAGTAATAAACAAATAACTAAATAAAATTAAAAGAAGAATACTACAAATTAGTAAGAGTGACGTTGCGGGCTGATCTTGATTTCTCTAAAATTGTTAAGGTCATAGTCACTTTGAATTTTTGTGCTTTAAGGAGTATGAGTATTAAGTTACTTGGAGCTCTTCTTTCCTAACCATGATTACCCCAATGTGCTTGGCACTAGGCCAGTAAAGAGGATTATGCACATTATTCCAAAGCATATAAAGATACAAAGCACATTGTTTTGTGAAATAATAAATTATTAGGCAGTGTTTCTAGTATGAGTCCTATTCTACATGTGTTAGAATTTACTCGAATGCATTAAACATAATAGAATTAGAGACATTAAAATGCAATAGCAGAAAGATTGGTTTCCCCAATGATATCCACACTCTAATCCCTGAAAGCTGTGAATGTTGCCTTACAGGACAAAAAGGATTTTGCAGATATAATTAATGGACCTAAAAGTAGAGAGATTATCCAAATTGCCCCAATCTTGTCACTTAGAAGTCTGATCTGGTCTGGAGGCAGAAGACACAGCAGTGGAAGACAGAGAGTAACCCACGTGGAAGCATGAGCAGACTTCGAAGCACCACTGCTGGTTTCAGGTTGGAGTGCATACCATGGAAGGAACTCAGGAGTCCTTCCTGGGCTGAGAGAGGCTCTGATGACAGCCTGCAAGGAAACAGGCCTGCAGACCCAGTGCACTCAACCTACCAACAACCTGAGTAAGCCTGGGAGCCTGAGGCACTGCCTCTCCAAACCCCACAGGGCAGCCCAGCTCTGGAAGACGAGCAGAGCACACCAGCCCACCTAGGCTTCCAACCTAAAGGGCTAACAGATGATACATTTACTGTAAACTGCTGAATTTGTGGCACTGTGCTATAGAATGAATGGGAAAAATATTTCTGTACTTACTTATTTATTTGAAAGGTAGAACAAGGGGGGCAGAAAGAGATACACACACATGTTAAGGGAAGGTGGTGGTGGTGGTCCTTGCATTCACTGATTCACTCCCCAAATGACCTCAACAGTCAAGACTAGGCCACACAAAACCAAGAGCCAGGGACTCCATCTTGGTCTCCTGCATGGGTAGCAGAGGCCCATGCACTTGGGTCATCTTCTACTGCTTTCCCAGGCACATTAGCAGGGAGCTGGATCAGAATTGGAGTAGCCAGTACTTGAACCAGCATTCTGATATGGGATGCCTGTGTCCCAAACAGCAGCTTCACCTGCTACACCACAACAACACCCCCTAAAAATAATTAACTTTAAACATAGTTATGTTACATTTGCTTTTAGTTGAGATAAAGTTTAGTGCATTCATGGAAATCCCATTACTCGATGGATTATGACATTAGATAATTTTTCCAGTTTCTTCCAAGTTGATCTTCTTTCTTGGAACATAGACTCCATCAGACAGTATGACTCCTCAATGTTTAAATTTGAAGTTGTTTTGTCATGTTCCTAATTGATGGGTTACATTATTCTGGTACAGAAAATAACACCATACAGCTGTAAGGTACAAAAGGTAAACATTTCCCGCTGACTGTGCTGTGGCCCCGAGTGACAGGCATGCCCCCTCAGCCTTGCCTGGAAGAGAGAGTGGCAGCTCTAAGTATGAAGGTGCCCCACATGAAATCAGTACTAATCAAAATCTGCGCCATGGATTGGCACTTCTGAGAACAGCACTGAACCCAATTACCATGGACAGAGTCACATTATCTTCCCATTTAATACAACATTATTACAAGTGAAAGCCAAAGGATTAATGAAGCTTATTATAGAGGCTTTTGAATAGGTCATTTTGATTCCTTAAATCTTATTTCTCTGCATATTTTCAAAGCTGTCTGCCTTTTCTAACATCATGAATTTGCACATCACATATGGTAAATTCTTAGTACAAAGAGATCATGAAATCCCTTAGCAAAGAAGGAGGGAGATACTGTGATGTAGTAATGTAATTTTCTCTTATTAATTAAAAACAAGAGGGCTACTGGGATAGGGAAACTTAAAATTTAATTGAGTTAAAAACACCAGCAAGGCCCAGTCTAGAGGCAAGGCAGGGGATGCTCTTTATTGAGAACAATCCCCTAGTGCTTTTCTTAGAGGATAGGAAAAGTAGATGCTATGGAACATGCCAGAGCATTGTACTCTTCCTAACAAGGCCTATCCTCCAGAGAAGCTATTTTGCCAGAGGATGCATGACTCAGAGGAAGGGAAGCACCAACCTCAGTTCACTCCAGCTTTCTTGTCTCAACTCTTAATTAGGGAAAGGTTAAGTAATATTTCTGAGAGTCACAGCCCAGAGGCATAGGCTCATAGACTTTTGTGGGCTGGTGCTGTAGCGTAGTGGCTGCTCTACTTCCAATCCAGCTCCCTGCAAACGTGCCTGGGAAAGCAGTGGAAAATGGCTCAAGTCATTGGGTCCCTGTTCCCATGTGGGAGACCCAGAGGAAACTCCTGGCTCCTGGATTTGTATTCTCCCAGCTCTGGCTGTTGTGGCCATTTGGGGAGTGAACCAGCAGATGGAAGATCGATCTCTCTCTCCCTCTCTCTCTGCCTCTCTGTAACTCCATCTTTCAAATAAATAAATAAATCCTTTAAAAAAAGGCTTTTTTAAAATGATTGGTGTTTTTGAAAAGCAAATTTATTTATGTATTTATTTGAAAAGGAGAGTGACAGAGAGAGAGGAGAAAGGAAAGTGGAGAGAGAATAGAGAGGAGAGGGAGAGGGAAAAGGAGAGGGAGAGAGAATCTTCAATCTGCTGGTTCACTATCCAAATGGCCACAACAGCCATGTCTGGGCCAGCTTGGAGCCAGAAATCAGGAACTCCATCCAGGTCTCCCACATGGGTGGCAGGGGCTTAAACACTTGGACCATCTTCTGCCGCTTTCTCAGGTGTATTACAGGGCATGGGATTGGAAGTAGAGTAGCCAGGACTTGAACTGTTGCTTCAATATGAGATGTAGGCATGGCAAGTGGCAGCTTGACCCAGTGTGCAACAAGAGCAGACTCCAAAGACCAAGACTTACTGATAGGATTATAGAATGTGTCCCTTCTCCTCTTAATTTGCCACTGATATATAGGGTTCTTATACAACAGGAGGACAAAAACAAGAAAATATTTGAAAAAATAATTAAGAATATCCCTATAATAGTGATAAGACACCAAACCACAGACCCAGGAGTCACATAGAGCACCAGTAAGGATGAATGGAAGCCCTGTAATCTATACCTGGATTTATCATATCCAAACTGCAGAAAATCCAAGTGAAGGAGATAATCCCAAAACAATCCAGGGGAAATTTGCCTTATGCATAAAGGACAAGGATAAGAATGACATTGAACTTCTCTTCAGAAACTGTGCAGAGAAGATTGAAAAGTGTTGAAAGAAAGAGAAAGCACCTACTCAGATTCTAGTCAGTGAAATTAATCTTCAAAAGAAAAATCTTCAAAGTAAACTTTCCCAGACAAACAAAAATAGAGGGAATTTTTCACCAGGACACCTGCCTTGCAAGAAACATTAAAGCAAATTATTTAGAAAGAAGAAAATGGTAGAGGTCAAATACTTGGCTCTTACACATAATAAGGAAGAACAATAGAGAAGGAATAAAATGAAGGTAAAATAAAGCCTTTAATTTTTATTATTCTTAATTGGTCTAAAATATCAGTTTGTTCAAGATAATAAAAGAAACAAAGTGGTGATTATTGCTTGTGGATATGAAAATTAATGGCATCAGTGTTATGAAAGATGCTGCGGGGAAGAAATTGGGAACATGTAGGGATAAGGTATTTTCACTCTGCAAGACATGGCGATTTTATTGTAAAATGACTTGGATTGGTTATAAATGTATTTAGCAACTGATGGGCAACAATTAAACATAAATGAGTAAATATAATTGACATGCCAAGAGAGAAGAAAAGTGACTAAATTATGAGCACTGATGATGCTCAGTTGAAACCAGAGATCAGAACGGAAGTGGAACACAAAAGAAAGAAAAAACAGCAGCAAGAAATAGAAAATTATTAGATATTAGCAACATTATATCAATAATCATTTCCAGTATCAAATAGTCTAAATATATCAATTAAAAGATTGAGACTGTTAGAATAGGGGGTGAAAGACTCAAGTATTTCATGTCTATAATAAATTCACTTTAAATATAAAGAAACAGAATCAAAGTAAAGGGATATTAAACATTAATAATGGTCCTGTATGGGAAGTTAGTGCACAGTGATGTCTGTTGTTAATTTAACAATTAACATTCTTATGTATTATGTCAGTGATCACCAGAGGCTCTTGACATGAGCTGCCAAGGCTATGGAAGCCTTCTGAATCCACAAACTCTGTCAGCATTTAGACAGTCATAAGTAAAGTAGAAGTTCTCTCTGCCCTTCAGAGAAAAGTACATCCATCTTTGATGGCCACTGCTTTCTGCTGGGGTCTTACTCACTGAGATCCTTCACATAGGACATTTTTCACCATAGTGTCTTGATTTCCATGCTGGAAATGTTCTCACGGCTTTTCAGCCAGGCCAGGAGGACTTAGAGGCTGATTCTGAGGTCAGAGTACTACTTAAAGAGATCGTTATTCTATGAGAGAAGTTTTCTGTTATTATTTCACTAAAAAGACCTTCTAATTCTTTGACTCTTTCCACACCTTCAGGAACTCCTATAACCCATATGTTTTGCAATTTGAAAGTATCCTCTAGATTATCAACAATGTTTTTTAATTTTTCTAATTTCTTCTTCTTGTTTTTGGGCTGACTGTATAATTTCCTGTGGTTTTTCTTCTAAGTCAGATATTCTTTCTTCTGCTTAACCGATTCTGTTGTTAAGCCTTTCCACTGCATTTTTTATTTGTTCTATTGATTTCTTCATTCCTCAGATTTCATTTTGATTTCTTTTTAATCTCAATTTCATGGGAGAAATTTTCTTTCATGTCATGTACAGATTTCATTAGTTCATGCATTTGCTTCTGATTACTTCTATGAAATATTATGATCAATTTTTTGAATTCCATTTCTGGTATTTCTTCAGTCTCATCATCTTCACAATCTAGTATTAAAGTGTTTTGCTCTTTTGGGGGCATCATGTTGTCTTCTCTATTCTTGTTTCTTGAATTGGTGCATTTGTGTTATTCAGCATTTGTGGTTTATTCTTTGTTTTTTTTCAATGTGATATCTTTTTTCTTTGTACTATGTATCTGTAGATTAGTGGAGTGTCTGTTTTCAGAATACCTGGAGGTGTATGGTGGGTGTGGCCAAGGAGCTTGGTTGAGTTCTTAAGGGTGAAGGGCTTGTCTAAGGTACTCAGGTTTGGAGTGGTAAATCTCTCCTTTTTCTTTCTTTTTTTTGTTTTTTGTTTGTTTGTTTGTTTTGTTTTTATCTGAAGGGAGGTTTACTCTGCTTAGCTGAACTCCTCTCCTCAAAGGAGACCAGTGCCTGAGTAGTAGCTCCAGTGGGTATAATATTTGTCCTCTCTGCCCCAAGGACCACACAAAGGATCTGTGCAGCCCTCAATGTAAGATTCCCCAGGTATGTCCCTGACCTAGTAACCAGGGAGGACTGAGCTGTGGAGCTTCCCACAGTGACTGCCCGAAGTCCCAGCCACACTGTGAGCCCCCCCCAAACAGCCTCTGTTTTTTCACAGCCCCAAAACACAAGCCTCCCACAGTCACAAGCACCCAGCCCCTGTCAGTTCTCCCTATCAGACTCAAGAGTCTCCACTCGGCTGGTTGCTGGGTGTCAACAGGAGTGCAGCTGTTACGCATGTCCAAAATGGCACCTGGTCTTTATCTGCTTGTAACAGGTTGCTGTTGCAAGGTGATCAGGGAGAAAGAAATGTGCCCCTCCTTTTTATTTTTTTCTCCTCTAGTTTGGCAGGTACACGATCCCCTAAGAGGCACCAAGCCAGACTCCCTCTGGGCTCTTCCTGCACCTTTATCACCAGTGGCTTGAGCTGCTGCAGTCTGGTCTCTCCTCACTCTCCAACAGTGGTGTGGAGGCTCTCGGCTGTTGGGGTCCTGAGTTGTGCATGTCCTTACCCTCCATGTAGGACGCTCTCATTTGCACAGAGTTTCCTCCGCCATTTTCTCTCTAACTCTTCCCTGAGACTGCAACTCTCCATTTTTTTTAAACTATCTTCTTCTAGACTAGAGCAGTAAGCTCCTTCCCTACTCTGCCATCTTAATCCCTCCTACTACATTAATTTTAAGTGAAACTTTCACCACTTCTACTTATTTTTATACTGAGAATCTTAGTTAATGCAATCATACAAGAAAAGGAACTAAGGGAACATATTGGGAAGATGAAATAAAATTGTGTGTGTGGAAGGCATGATTCTACATGTAGAAAGCACAAAAGATCAAGGGAGGAAAAGTTCCAGAAACTTCTGAAACTAACAAGCATTAAAACTAATTTTCAGGACAGAAGAATAATATATAATAAATATATAATGTTCCAATACATCCCTAAAGAACAACTGGAATTTGAAATAAAAACATACTGGCATTTACATTAACTCCAAAAGCAAAAGCAAAAAAAAAGCTATCTGCCTGTAGATATCAGTTGTCCCAACATCATTTATTGAAAAGATTATAATTTTTCTACTGAATTGCATTTGCTCCTTTGTTAAAGATCAATTGACTGTATTTTCATAAGTCTACCTATGGGCTTCCCACTGTGTTTCAGTGATGTATTTATCTATCCCTTCTCCCATATCACACTGTCCTAATCATTGTGCGTTTGTATTATGCCTTCAATCAGGCACTGTTAGTGTGATCCAGTATATATACTCCTTGGTAGATATTTTAATGAGTTTGATTGTCGATACAAAAACCTTTATACAAACGTGCATAGAAGATTTATTCACAATTGAAAAAAATGTGATAGCAGCCCAGATGTCCTTCAGTAAGTAATCGAGTTCCATAAATTGTGGTGCATCAATACAATGGAATGATTATTGTGATAAAAGAGGTGAACTATTAAGCCATAAATGATATCTAGAAACTTTAAATGCATATTGCTAAATGGAAGAAGCCAGGATGAGAAGGCAACTATATAGTATTTTGGAAAGAACTAAAACTGTGTAGAGTAAAAATATCAGTATCTGCTAATAGAGTTCAGGTACAGGGAGACAGGGATGAATTGCTGGGAAGAAAGGAACTGTAAGGCAGGAAAACTGTTCTGTGAAAGTTGATCCATACCTTGTGCATTTGCCAGAACAAAACCTAACATAAAGTACTGACTTGAGGTAATAATAATGTTCCAGTATTGGCTCATCCACTGCAACAATTGTACTACTCTAATGCCAGAAGTTGATAGAATTGGTAGGCAATTAGGGGATGTATCAAAACTTACTGTACTTTCCATTCAATTTTTTGTAAATCTATAGCAACTCAAAAAAAAATGGCTATAAATTGAATAACTTAAAAAAAATTACCAGGATTATGTCCTTTCCTCTCAAATAGCATTTTTATAAGACCCAATTCCAGGTTCACAGACAAACTTAGCAACTCTTTTTAATTATATTGTGTTGTACCTATTGTATTTTATTCAACTATTCTACATGAATTAATTCTAAATAGAAAATAATTATTTTTCACAAAGTTCAGATGACTAAAATATTGAACATATAATGTTAAAATAACCTCATTTAGACTTTTATTTCAGAAACAACTATTACAGCATCAACTTTTACCTTTTCTTGAGGCTTTTTTGCAAAATGAAACTGTGGGTGGTCAGAATTAAAAAGCAAATACTAGAGGAGACACTGCAGGAAATGTGGAGACTGAGATTTCTAACTGGACTGCAACTAGAGTTTACCACATATTTCCTCTCAGCTATTTTCTCTTGCATAAAAGAAAGTTTAAGTGGCCTGCAAAGATAACTAGCTTTGACATGTTTGCCTTTGTAACTATGTGAATGAGGAAAACCTTCCCAGGGCATATAAGGAAACAACCTTAGCCATCACACAAAATAGAATAGAAATCACACAAAATCTGAATAGAAAAGAAAAATAAACTATTTTGATTAAGGTTCAGGTAGGTAAATATGACACACCATGTAAGCAACCTCCCCCAAAGAAGGCACATTCCCATGAAGGCAGACCTGTACCAGTTCTTTCCCTTTGTCTCTCTTACCATTACTAAGCCATACACATATAAAGTAGACAAGATTTACTGATTCAGAGGAAAACAATGACATGCAAATAAAATAACAGAAATATTTTCCAAGTATGAGTTCCTGACTTTGGGCTAGAAATATTTCCCAATTTATTTAACTCTTTGCCTCTTCTTTTCTTTTCTTTTTTTTTTAAGGACTTGTTTTATTTATGTTGAGTTACAGAGAGAAAGGGAGAGAGAGTCACCTTTCATCTCTGGTTCACTCCCCAGATGGCTGCCAACAGCTAGCGCCAGGACAAGCAGAAGCTAAGAGCTCCATCTCAGTAACCAACATGGGTGGCAGGGCCCTAACACCTGGACCATCTTTCACCACTTTACTCAGGCCATTATCAGGGATCTGGATCAGAAGTGGGACAGTTAGGACACAAACCAGCACCCATATGGGATGAACCTGCTACATCACAACATTATCCTTGCCTCTTCTATTCATCACCTCCAGTCTGTAGCTTTTTGATGCCCCCCTCCCCAAATTTTTTGGTGATGTGGGTACTTCATTTACTTGGGAGTCCTGTTGTCTCCATAAGCAAGCACTAAAGAACCATGCTCAAACTTTCCTGCTCTCTTGGCATTTGGAAATCCTCATCTATGGCCAAACTGCCAAGATGTGTTGGCTGTAAGAAGAAAGTTCTCTCTCGGAGTATTCCAGAACCCCTCCACTGGTTCTGTAACTCTGCTTCACTGTGAGAATCAGCCTTGTCCATAGCTGACCCAAAGGACGCAGAGCCAGGAAATTGATATCTACTGAGTACCTACTGTGTGCCAGTAACCGTGTTTGAGTCCTCATATAGGATCTTATTCCTCATATATGATGTTATTTGATTATGAAAAAAGCATAGTAGATGGGCATAATTTTTCATATTGAACTCACATGAAGTCTTGCATAATTTCACTAACAACTAATCTAGGAAGTGATGGAGTTTGAATCTGAACTGAATTTTTCTTGTCTTTCTAGTTTAGACTGTGCTTACCAAAATTATGATTAACTCAGTAAGTATCATCTACATACAGTAAGAACCTCCATATACAGTATAAGCAGAGGGTCACTCTCTGAGAGTTAGTGTGTTACATATTCTCTGTATCAATGCATTCTCCTATGATGTGATATGAAATTTACTCTATTTCTTGATCTCTAGGAAAGATCTTAAGCAAGCATGGGAGACAGAGTCTAATAGCAAAAATGCAGGAACAAAATCATTACCACAAATCTGAGTGTAAACCCAGCAGGCCAGAAAAGACAGCACACTAAAGGTAAAATTTTAAGGAGTGGATCATAAATGGTGGACTAGACATCTACTCCTTGATTAATAACAAAATGTCTGAAAGAGAATTGCATACATGAAGATCAAGGACCACTTGTTACTTTTAAAAATGCATCTATTACCGTAACAGGCATTGGGAAGGACAAGGAGGAAATGGATATACTGTAGATCCATCAAATATGCCAAAATAGCAATGTTGAGCATAACATTGTAAAAGCAGAATTGTAGCTCATTGTCAGTAAAGGTGAAAATGGAAAAGCCGTCATAAAACAATTTGAAAAAAAAAAAAGGCATTCAAAGTGTGGAAATAGTTGTCTTATGTGATTCAGTACTTCTATTTCCGAAAAGAAAACTTTAACCAAAGACAAATGTCAATATGAAAAAAATTCTATACCTGAATCATTTTAGAAAGAGCCACAAATTAGAAACCTGACGTGTATTCCAAATTATAAATATCAGAGTAGTAACTGTTAAGTCTATGAACTACTCAGAAAAGTATTGGTCATGCAATATTAACTAAAGAATAAGATACCAACTGATTTATATATTCACGTTTTATAATGGTATAATGAAATCAAAATAATTAAAGTATTAGAAAAATGGAAAGGAATTGAAATTGGTTGTTACATACATTTTCAGAATTTCTCCATATTATGATGTCTTCAATGAGATAAAATAAAACCTTGGATTTAAATTATCACAGCAAGTAAGAAGAACATTTGAGCACAGATTAAGAGCTCTGTTCATTGCTCCCTCATACCAAGGCCTATTGAAGGGTCCAAGACACTTTCAATAATAGAATTGACCCTGTATGTGTGCTAAGAATTAGGGAAGCAAATCATTCACATGCCAACGGCTTCAAAGAATTCCTACTAGATACTTTGTAACCAATCTGATCATGAAAACACAAATATAGTGGTTATCAGAGGACACCTAAAGATTACTTTTTGTTTTCTGAAATACTGTAAGTAAAGAATGTAAATAGGATTTAAATAATACATCAGGTAACACGGAACCATTGGAGTTGATGAAGATTGCCCAATAGAATCAATGGAAAATTATTTGTTACTACAGATCAATAGTTTTATTCTTTTTATTTAAGAAACAGAGAGCCAGAGAGAAAGACAAACGGATCTTCCATCTGCTGTTTCATTCACCAAATGCTTGCAACAGCCCAGGGTGGGCCAGCCAGAAGCCAGAAGCCAGGAACTCAATCTGGTTCTCCCAGTAGGTGGCAGGGCCCCAAGTACTTAGGTCATCACCTGCTGTCTCTCAGGGTACACATATGTAGGAAGTTGGAATCAGCAGTAGAGCCCAGGAATTCCAAAATGGGATGTGGATATACCAAGAAAAGGTCTTCCTTCCATTGGTTCACTCCCCAAATGGCCACAGTGCACCGGCCTGAAGCCAGGAGCCAGGTGCTTCCTCCTGGTCTCCCATGCGGGTGCAGGACCCAAGCACTTGGGCCATCCTCCACTGCCCTCCCTGGCCACAGCAGAGAGCGGGACTAGAAGAGGAGCAACTGGGACTAGAAGTGGCACCCATATGGATGCCGGCACCGCAGGTGGAGGATTAACCAAGTGAGCCATGGTGCTAGCCCCCAAACAACTATCTTAGCAACAGCATCAAGTACCCACTTTCAGATCAGTGGCTTTCAAAGCAGTTCCCAAAGGTGGTCTATGAGCATTGGAACTCATACCAAATGGATACAGTCAGGCATAAATCCGTCTTTCTGGCATAGCAGGTTTTATCCCAACACTAAGACAAGCACCATGAAATTGAGAAGCTATCACTACAGTGGACACACAGAGGGTGCCACAATCAGCAGTATAACAGGTTTCAGAAACTACTTCCTCCCCTAGTAACTTTTTCAAATGTCTGGAGAAAAATAAATAAAAACAGAAGTAAACCCCGATTTGGGCTCTACGGCACCATTCTATCAGATGACAGCACCACCGAAACAGTGAGAAAAATTTCAACAGAGCAGCTACGGAGTTACTGTTGGACAGGAAGCCTCTCACAGGATCCAAGTGGACAGGAAGGCATGAGGCTATACCCCTTGATAAAAGATCAGCCTTCATTCACCTTCCAGCTCCCAACATTAGTCCACAAAAGAAAGCTAACATGGAGACAAGGAAGGAGGACACAATATATAATCCCATAATACTTCAAAGGGCTTGAGGTGCTTTCTTTGCTGAATATTTGTAGTTTTCTGTCTTAATAAGTGGATTACAAACTCAAAGTTACTGAATTTAAATAGATTCATGGACTTTGTGCTCTGAAAAATAGGAAATTATTATACTTTCAATTTTTATCTTTTCTTTCTCTGTCCTCTTCTGATTTTTGCCAATTTTTCTTAAGAAAATTTTAAAGATATTTTTGAAAAATATTTATACAGTGAACACCAATAAACCCTGCACCTGGGTCATGTACTGCATGTTTAATATATTTACTTTATTATATATAGTATCTAATCTTCTAGTACTTTTCTAATCTATGTATCATTTTATTTACTTTTACAAAAAATTTCAAAGTATGTTGCAAACAGCATGCTTTAACATTCAGCATTCATATAATTACAGTCCAATATTTACATATAGTGCATTTTATGTAAAACATATACTGAAGTGTACACAAAATCTGATTTTGGTTTGTTGTTATTTCTTTCCTATTTACTTATTTTTAATTTTATACTTCCATAGCATATTTTCTATCTCACTTAAGATAGTGTGATTATTCACTACTGAAATATAGAGAAATAAGTCCACTTGTGCTATCCTTTTTTCTGCTTAACAATATCATATTGTACTGATTTTAGACTTATTTCTAATTAAACATTATTATGGTTTATTTTTCACATCAATAACCACAAATCTTAGTACCAAACTTTAATTCTACTTTGAAAAGGCATTGATACAGCTATCATTCTTTACTATCATTGCTTTTCTTTTATTTCTTATTTGACTTCATTAGGTTTTTGTATACTGTGAATATTTCATATCTGCAAATACAAGGGTACTTACTTCAAAAAGTTGGTGAAAAATGTGTATTCTGAAAAGTATGTAGGATTTCCAAAAATTTTGTGCCCAAATAAACAACTTTCCATCCCATTTTTCCATGAACACTTTGAAGTACACTTGTATATGACTATTAACTTGGTACTTCATCTACGTACTTTATAATTGGCTTGTACTTTAAAACTTTTTTTTTTTTTTTTTGACAGGCAAAGTGGACAGTGAAAGGGAGAGACAGAGAGAAAGGTCTTCCTTTGCCGTTGGTTCACCCTCCAATGGCCAGCACACCACGCTGATCCGATGGCAGGAGCCAGGTGCTTCTCCTGGTCTCCCATGCGGGTGCAGGGCCCAAGCACTTGGGCCATCCTCCACTGCAGTCCCTGGCCACAGCAGAGAGCTGGCCTGGAAGAGGAGCAACTGGGACAGAATCCAGTGCCTAAACCAGGACTAGAACCAGGTGTGCTGGTGCCACAGGTGGAGGATTAGCCTATTTGAGCCTCAGCACCGGCACTCCGGGTTCTAATCCCAGTCGGGGCGCCGGATTCTGTCCCGGTTGCCCCTCTTCCAGGCCAGCCCTCTGCTATGGCCCGGGAGTGCAGTGGAGGATGGCCCAAGTCCTTGGGCCCTGTACCCCATGGGAGACCAGGAAAAGCACCTAGCCTGCCATTGGATGCGTGCAGTGCGCCAGCCGCAGCGCGCCGACCGCGGCGGCCACTGGAGGGTGAACCAACGGCAAAGGAAGACCTTTCTCTCTGTCTCTCTCTCATTGTCCACCCTGCCTGTCAAAAAAAAAAAAATGACAATTTCATAATCAATTCCCTCTCTTCAAATCTCCAGCTGCCACCTGTCTCCTCCCTTCTAATGACAATACCGCATCCACCACTAAGAAAAGAGTCAGGTGTGAATTACCTCACCTTTCCACTTCCAGTTCCTTCAATTTGAAATTATCTCTATGACTTGGGTTTTCCCATATTAAAGCAAAGAGTACGTGAGTCCTTGTGAGCCCCACACATCCCCTTTTATTCTCTTACATGTATATGTAGTTCCTTAGAGGCAACTGTATGGTGTATCTGGTGCTTCTTCGTCTGTGGAGTATCTGCTTTCCCTCTCTGTGAGCCCTCCTCCACATAAAAAACAGTGAGGACTTAGTCCACATAACGGACTTCTAATACACCTACTTTATTGCTCACCTGCAGACATCTACATCCATATCCTCCCAGGAGAACTGTACAGATCTGTCTATCTAAAAGAAAAATAATTGGAGTGTCTGCTAGCTATTATAGTACAAGGCCAGTTTTCAAAATAAGATCTTTAATTTTGACTAAAATTTACAAAAAATATACACTGTCAAGTCACTCAAGCCTGTCTATAACAATGATGAATTTATATAATTTTCAATCATAATGACTCAGACCAATGTAGCAACACAGCATGGCTCTTGGAGATTCATGTGTAGGCTTAGAAAGATCACAAATCACACCTTATCATCAAGGCACATGCATTATAAAGCACATTGTAAGGTCACTGTCATAGATTACAGCAAAGCTTTTAAGAGCACATGAGATGAGAGAGAAAAAGCAAAGCACAGTTTAGCAGCAAAGCACAGGAAAGCAAACTGCCCCCACTTCTAACTCCCTCAGAAGCCCAGACCTGTATGTTTCATATTTGAAAGTCACAAATGTAAAGATATTTTAGGTACAGATATTTTGTGGATGAATTACAGCTCACCATCACTGAAAATATAATATGCCAGGAGAAGAACTTGTTTTCTCCCCAATCCAGCTTCCTGCACCTCCTTTTTCACACTGTGCAGGGTGCCAAAATTATTCCAGCTTCTACCATTCCCCACCGTCCCTGAAAGTGTTTGCATTATCTTCAGTGTTTCAGTTTTCCTCGGCAGCTATGCAGTCATTGGTCCTTCCACCACTGATACAAAAATTTATCAGCACTGATACCTGGCTTTGTTTTGCTTTCCCCTTACTGTCTTCCTCATCTCATTTGTTCATATAGATGCCTTCTTCTGCCCATATCTTCAGTGACAGGATTTCCTGGGGTTTGGGTGGAGAATTTTCTTTGTTCAGTGTTTACTATCTCTCTGGAAGATTTCATTAATTCTCATAGTTTTTTATAATTATTGACTTTTAAAAATGATATCAGTAGCACAGTTTATATATCCTGTTGGATGCACAATCTTCTGGCAGCACGAAATCGATATGCACAGATCTGTCATCCTTCATCCAACATGTTCCTGTCTTGGCATGCTAGGTGTAGTAAACACCCACCAGTGGCCCACACAGGACAACTACACGTCACTACTGCCCTTCCTTTTCCGAGCCACCATGTTTCCCCAATTACTAAACTAGATGGAGTCTATGCAATAACCGGGCCATAAACCCAGGCGATCCTCCAGTTCCCCTTCTCCCTCACTCAGGAGCTGCTTTTACACTCCTTTGTATACCCCCATGAGTTAAAGGGCAAGAAGAGAGGCTGGGTAAGCACAGGATTGTGAGAGATTGTCCATTTGGCAGATGCTGAAGCATTCTTCTGTGGGGATTTCCCTAAGTCTGCCGTAGCTTGTCTGGCACAGCCCTCTGACTGCCCTTCTACAACAAGGAAAATGACATAGGAAGTTGGCTCTCCTCATCTCCCCAGAACTTCCACCTCCGGCTTTCACCTTCTACTGTTCTATTGCTGGGTGATTCTTTCAGTCTGGCAGCCTGCCTCTTGAGTAGGATTTATTTTAAAACAACCCTGGGCTGATAAGTCTATCAATTTTATGTCGGGTGTGAGGTGTGAGAACCTTTGCCCTCTCATCAAAAAGGACTGCAGGGAATCTTCCATTAGCCTGCATCCTGGTGCCAGCGTGTACTTTAGCCTTCGCCAGAGGGATTCATCCAAAATCCCCTATAGTCTCTAACCACTGGCAGGTAAGTCAAGCAGGGACGCTCATAGAGCAGTCTCGCTGAGGTTTCTCCTTCTGGTCCTCAGAAAAAGGGACAGGTAACCTCCTTACTGCATGACACGACGCTTTCCTATATATACTTCTTCATACTCTCCTCTCCCGATTTTTAAAGGCTACCCTCTGTTTTTAAAAGGCTAGAAATGCACGAAGGAATCCAAAAGCCCTCAAATGTCTTCATTATTTCCTCTCCAATTTTGTATTTGTTTTACTGTGAGGGGGTCTTTTAAAAGCTCATGGAAAATGTATAGTATTTAAAAAACTACAGTGAGTGGTTTTGGAATTTGTATGGAATTCAAATAATTTTTGTACTACCATATATTTATCTTTTAATTCCATTTCCCCCACACATTTTTGAAATACCCTCATATATTTCTGGGGAATAATTATCTGTTTAGGAGGATTTTGCAATATATAAGGCTAATATGAGAAGGAGATAAACTAACATCCTCCTAAATCTAACCAATTTGGAGGTCACCTTACCCCTCTCCCGAACACAAACATATACAAACATGCCTTTGTAACTGCCAGTTATTTCTTTAAAATTGCTTAATATTTGGGGAATTATTTCTTTCCACCTCTTTAAGGGTCTACTAAACTCCAATGATTTTATTGGCACTCAGATGGGTAAGGAGGAAGACAGGAAAAGTCATGCAGAAAACGTCAGAAGGCTTGAAAGAGGATATGTTACAGTGCTGCAATTAGAAAAACCTAGAGGGGAAGAATTCCATGAAGTATAGAAAGTCTACAAATTCAACAATAAGTAAGAACTCTGCAAAACCTTCCTGTGGAGTCAGAAACAGTGAATTGCAGGAAGCAAAGAAAGAGATCTAGAAACAAATGAATTTGAAATAACCGATTCTATTTATATTTTGGATTTTGTAGTCTCCTCGCTTGGAGCACTGCCACTGACTTCTCTAGGCAAGACACACTGTCATAATTGCAATCCCCTACATCAGCCTCTATTCTCTGATTGCCCAATATTCTCCAGTGTTTATGGGGAGAGACAAGGAAGAGATGTGAGCTTTTAAAAGATAAAAACAACACCCCTGAAAACTTTTCCTTTGTTCTGAGCAGCACGCTTGAGTAAGCAACCCAATTCACATTCCCACCAGAGACTGCCCAATGCATTTCCCAGGGCTGGATTCCTCATCCATCCAAATCGCTTCTTGCCCAAGGTCAGTCCAGCCAGCTTAAAGCAGTCAAGCCTTTCCCTCCTTCCTTGAGAAATGGAAAATGGTCACACTCCAGACACTAAAATTACCTGAAGACTTCAGATCTCATAGGGGTGCTTCATTCAAATATTATATAACCATAAGAAATACATGCAACACAACATCTGGCTGGAATTAAAGATCATCAACAAAAAGTGAAATAAGCCTGGTATAGAGAGACAGGTGCTGCATGATCGCACTCATATGTGGAATCTAATAAAGTGGATCTCAAAGAAGTTTTGAATAGAATGGTGGGTACCAGAGCTGGGGAGGGTAGCAGGTAAGAAGGGTGAGGAAAGATTTAATAATGTGTATGAAGCTACAGTTAGATAGGAGAAAGATGTTTGGGTGTTCTTTTGCATAGTAGGGTGAATATGGATAATGATAATGTACTATATACAAAAACCTAGAAGAAAAGATTAATTTTTATCATAAATTAATGGTGTTTGAGGATATACACATGCCATACTTACATATGAACATTATACAATGTATACATGTACAGAAATGTTACATAGTACTTCATAAATACATACAATATTTAATGTATCAATTAAAGACCCATAAGTAAAAATAAGTGCTTATTATTACTTGTTATGGTACAACTGCCACTCCAGCTCCCCGCTAATGTACCAGGGAAGGCAGCAGAAGATGACCCAAGTACTTGGGCTCCTGCCTCCCATCTGGGAGACCTGGATGGAGTTCTACCCTCCTGACTTTGGCCTGATCTAGTCCCAGTCACAGCAGCCATTTGGGGAGTGAGCCAGAGAATGGAAAATTCTCATTCTCCCTCCCTCCCTCCCTCCCTCTCTCCCTCTCCCCTCCACCTTAGCCCCACCCCGTCATATTCAAATAAGTAAGTCTTTAAGAAACTTAATAAGTAAATAGAGAAAAACCTTGCAATCCTAGTTCTCCATTTCCAATTCTACTGTTCTTTATTTTCTCAGCATTCAAGCACCAAGTGGAGCAACAGGAGGCACTTTCTATGGCATTTCCTAAATTGCTTCATGGTCTCAGTCCCTGACTGATTTTACAGGGTTCTGGTGAGGTAGCAGAAGGTTCACTTTTCAAGCACGCATGCTTATTATAATCAAGCCTAGGAGACCTTGGATGCCACATACATTTAAACATAGAAAAAAAAAAACCTGAATACTGCTCATTCATTCATGTTATTTAATTAAATGTTTAAGTTCCTTCTGTATCAGAAAATAATAACAATAAAAGCCAATTAATGAACTATATTGGCACCATTTTCTCCTGTGAGCCCATCAACAATTGGGAAATTTATGAAGCAAAGAGCATCTCTAATTGGCAGGTGAGTCCAATAGAAGTTAAATGTTTTCTCAAAGTAAAAAAAAAAAAAAAAGCACAAAACCCCGTATGCTGTGCAATTCCATTTTGTAAGGCATGAGTCCTATTTAACCCAACTTGAACAATCTTACAGAGCTAGAAGACTACATACCCACATACAGGCAAGTCAGGTTCTGATCTATGTCTAGTGAAGTTGGGCACCAGAAGTAATAGCATATGGCAGCCCCACGATATATTTGTCATAGCATCTTGAGATTTACTCTCCCTAGGCCACCTGGAAGGTCTTCAAGGCAGACCTCTTTCAAACAGGTGGGATTTGGATACATAAAGTCAAATCAAATGAAAATGCAGACAAGAACCTTCAGGTGCGAGGCCAGGTTTCTAGAGCACATTCACCCTAATCTCAAAGCAATACAGGACCCAATTCAGTTGTTTATATCAATGTTAGAAATGGCAAGTAAAGATTTGGCCATGGTCTGGCATTGTGGCATTTTTATAGGGGGTAAATCTTCCACCTGCACCATATGGATTCCTGGATGCTTCACTTCCTAACCAGCTCCCTGCTATTGCATCTGGAAAAAGCAAT
Organism: Sylvilagus floridanus; assembly: GCA_949820135.1. NCBI lineage: Eukaryota > Metazoa > Chordata > Mammalia > Lagomorpha > Leporidae > Sylvilagus > Sylvilagus floridanus. The sequence continues at coordinate 12,548,744 of OX463235.1, forward strand.
GGAAGATGGCCCAAGCGCTTTGACTCTTGCACTCATGTTTGCAACTTGGATGAAGCTCTTGGCTCCTGGGTTTGGCCTGGTCTAGTCCGGCCATTGTAGACATTTGGGAAGTGAACCAGTGGATGAAAGGTCTCTTTCTCTGTCTGCCTCTTCCTCTGTCTCTCTGTAACTTAGCCTTTCAGATAAATAAATAAAGTTTTAAAAGATTTTGTCTTGAAGCCTTGAAATATAAGTAATAAAACTAGTAATGAATACACAAAAAATACAAAGCTGAAAAAAATGAACTAGAAATCTATGAGACTAGAAGACAGAGTGAAGATTAGATGCATTTAACAATGAGGGAATAGGTCAGGATTCTCCTTGTAAAACCACTGCACATCCTCAATGCTAGTCTGTGCTGTCATACCACCTCAATGGCAGAGGTGTCATATTTTTGGGAGAAGACCATGTCCTACACCTCTGACCACAAAATTGAGCAAGCAAGGCACACAGATTCAGACTGCTTTAATTGTTATACTAGTAGCTGTTTGATCTTAGAACAGAAATTCTACCCAAAGAACTTTTTTATAATGAATGAGATGCATGATGTTGTTTTTTATGAAGAAGGCTCTGATTATATGTATGCTTCAAAAGGTTACTTTTTCTTCCATGATTCAAGAAAATTAAATCAATCTCTATGCTCCAATGTTTTCAGGAACTTCTGTGCCTTACTTGTATAATATTAAGTTGAAACGCTTATGCTTCTCTCATGTAAAGAAAGATTAGGGGTCAGTGTTTTGGTGTAAGGCATTAAGTTGCAACCAATATCCCATATAGGAGCACCAGTTTGAGTCCCAGCTGATCTGCTTATGATCCAGCTCTCTGAGAATGCACCTGGGAAGGCTGCAGAAGATGACCTGAGTTCTTGGGCCCCTTCCACCATTGTGGAAACCTGAATGGAGTTCCAGACCCTGGCTTCAGCCTGGACCAGCCCAGACCACTGCAACCATTTGGGAAGTGAATTGATGGATGGAAGATCTATTGTTCTTTCTCTTCCTCTCTCTGTTTCTCTGCCTTTCAAATAAAATAAATCTTTAAAAATAAAGATGAAACCATAAATGTGTGTTAATGTATATAAAACCTTATATATTACATCTGTAAAGGAAGGCAAAGTAGCATCAAGATCCAGAGGTTGGATTCTAGAGCCAGTCTTTCTGTATTTGCATTCCAGCTACCATTGTTTATGTATTACCTAACCTAGAGATAGGATATAATATACCTTAGAAGGATGTGACAATTGCATAAAATAATATTTTCAAAGACTAGCATAAATAGATATAGTCATATATCTCTGTAGTTCTTAGTTTCTATAAAAATTAATAATATATATAAGAAATATTTTAAGTTAATGACTAACAATTTTTAAATGATTTTACTAGATCATTGTATTAGAAGCTTAAAATTTTAATAGTAAACTCGGCTTAGAGCAATCCTTATAATTTTGCTCTAGTAGTTATAATGCTTGCTATGGGAACAATAACTTTGTGAACTGGGAAACAGAAATAACTTACTACTACGACATCCCTTAGATTGTTTATAACCCATAATATAAAATTAAAATTGATAAGGCTAGATAGACATGAGCTTCCATGAATTTATATATAGGAATGGATGATAGTCTGAGATCTCTCTCTCTCTCTCTTTTTTTTGGACAGGCAGAGTTAGAGAGAGAGAAAGAGAGACAGAGAGAAAGGTCTTCCTTCCATTGGTTCACCCCCTCACCCCACCCCCGCCAAATGACCACTACTGCCAGCATGCTACGCCGATCCGAAGCCAGGAGCCAGGTGCTTCCTCCTGGTCTTCCATGCAGGTGCAGGGCCCAAGCACCTGGGCCATCCTCCACTGCCTTCCCAGGCCACAGCAGAGAGCTGGCCTGGAAGAGGAGCAACCGGGACAGAATCTGGTGCCCCAACCGGGACTAGAATTAGCCTAGTGATTAGCCTAGTGGGCCACAGTGCCGGACAGTCTGAGATCTCTTGTATGCAGAAAGTTAATAAGATACAGGCCCACTTCTTACAAATCCAAATTTATGCTGAAGGGACTATGCATGTGCTTTGTATTCTCAAGCATGTATGTTCACCATTATTCAACAATCCATCACTTTGGGTTTCTTACTAGGAAAATCAGTTTTCCAAGACTCATTTTTTCACCCAGTTGTGATTCCTTAAAGCCTCAGAAAACAACCAGAGCATAAATCAGAGGTGCACTGACTCCGACACAAAACAAAAACCGATTCTGGAATGAAAATCATCCACTGAAACAAACAGGCTTTTATAAAATCTTGAAAAATATAATCTTAGAGATCTAAAATGATGAGGCTTATAACTTCTAGGGTAGAAACGTCAAAACTAGAATTAAACTTATTAAGCTTAAGAATTAAGTCTTATTCATTGATACAAATATTATTATATGTATATAATATATAGTGTATATAATATGCATATAACATATATTATTATGATATATTTAATATATAATTACATATGTATAACATCCAATATTTATTACTCCTTTTTCAATGATGAAAAATAAAAATGAAGGAAGTCATGTATATAGCTCTGTTTATCAAATTTTTCCCAATTATTAACAGTATTTAATAACATTGTAATGGACTATTATGCTAATACATTTATAATCACATTTCATTCTTTAAAAGAGCACATAAGAAAGTGTTATTTCTAATATTAGTAAAAAAGAAAAATTACTCCAGAAATGTTGATTAATTCATTCAACTCACATTGGAAGTTCAATCAATAGTAATTTGAACTTAATTCTGAATCTAACAGAAATACTCCCACTACTGCATGTTTCTTCTTTACGAGTAAAGGGAGTTCCCATAATCAAGTGGAAATGTTGACTTAACATTTCTACTTTATCTAAAACCATGAACTCAGGCTATACATGATATTAACTCTTCAGAATCAACTGTAGCCTGGTTCACTATTTACTGGCCATATACAAATATGGCCAATAGGGACCTATTCACTGGAGACAATAGCAAGGCTTTTGTCTAACCCCACTGAGTACCAAAGCTCTACAGACCCTTCAGTTGAATACTTTCTTCATATGTTCTTGGGTTGCTTCTCTTACTCCCGTCTGTGATCAGATTGCCTTCATTATAAAAATGATATTTTGATTCTGCAGACACCACAAACAAAAGATTCAAATAGAAAAGACAAATGGATAGCAAAATTCAAGTGAACTAAGAATGACAAGGAATTAACAGAGGAAGAAGGAACAACATAAAACTGAGATTTGGTTTGGCAAGTTTTTGTACATACATCCATCAGCTCAATTGGACCATAAGCTCTTCAAATGCTTAGAAGATATGTGATTGTCTGTCTGAGCCAAAGCTGCTTCATGCCAGCATTAAGAAACGATGATTTGGAGTATAGCAAAAAACACGTTTACAGGCTGCAGTCTCAGTGTCTGTTGACTACTTCTCAATATTTACATACTTAAAATTGGGACTCGGCAAATGGGCTTCAATAAAACAGCAGTGGAAATCCAAAGACCTATTTCCTTCAGTCTTCAAAAGTTCAGCTGAACATGGTAGAAGCTTGGTGTCAATGGCATACATAGCTGTGTGGGAGACCTCTTATTATTGCCAATGACATCACAGTCTTGGCTGGTGACAGCCAGCAATTGATATGATCTATGAATGAGCAAAAGCAGTAGCTGCCTCTGCTAGATATTTTTACTGCCTACCCAAAATTCACTCTTTCTCATCCTAAACCCAAGTCAAGTTATATTCCTTCACCTAGCAATTAGGTTTGCCAGGTAATTAAATTCTAGACAATGAAATGTGGTAGGATATTGTTATTTCCAAGTGTGGCCCCTAGAAAACCTCCCAAACTTTCTCAGTCTTATCTAGTGACTCTCAGGAAGAGATTAAAAAGTCCAAGGCTGCTATCATCTGGAATCCCTGAAAGAATGGGGAGAGAGGTCCCATCATCCTGCCCCCTGTTTTACCAGTAACTCCGCTAAATTATATTAGGGAGAAATAAATGATCTTATATTTTATTGACCAATTGCTTGCTTGGGTGTATTTAATGGTCCAGCACTTTCTATTTAATTCACTTAGTGACCACAGAAAACCACAGCACAATAGGAGGGAAATGTCACACAACTCATGACCGCAAAAGGGATTTATTTGCAGAGTACAAAGAATCTAACCTCCAGGGCTTCTCACAAGTGTTTAGTTGGCACTAAACAAAAGCTAGGTTTCCTGGCAGAATGGGATCAGAGCTATGTAATTTTGGTTTGTATCCAAATTTATCACTGTATTTTTACCTGTAGGTTCTATGACTTATAAGATACAGGTATCTGAATGAAAACATGATTGAAGAAAGGAACATTCTTGCTTAAAATATTTAATAATTCACAAATGAATGCATAGTAATATAAAAAAATCCATGAGAAATAGTAGAACATATTGGAAACTTGCCATATATTTTTTGAAAAAGCTGTGGTTTACCAGATATTTTATGTACTTAGAAAAGTGACTTAATTTCTCTAAGTCTCAATCAGAGCTCAGAATATTTACCTCATAGTGTTGGTGCAGGGCTTAAGAAGTTGACACAGCTTTTAAAAAGTCAATATTATTAAGACTTTTATATATTTAAAATAAAAGTTAATTCTTTAAGAACATATAAGGTATTAGAATTGCACAGTATGTAAACTGAGGTGTTGTTGAGTTTGCTGATTTTAAGCTTTAATAACTGTTGTTTACCACAGTTTAGATCCTATTAAAATCATGGGATTCAGTCAACTTTGACCTCATTTTAAACCATTTTTGCAACATTGTTTTCAATTCATTCATGAAAATAACAATGTGTGAAGTTTAATGTCTACAATGTCTTATAGCTTGTATTTATTTTTATTTATTTATTTACTTATTTGAGAAGCAGAAAGAGAGAGAGCCCCACTAGTTTATTCTCCCAATGGCTGAAATGGATAGAACGTGGTTGTGCCAAAGACAGAAGCTGGGAACTCAGTCCAGGTATCCAGCATGGGTGGTAGGGACTCTGTCACTGAGCCATCACCCGCCGCCTCTCAGGGTCTGCGTTAGCAGGAAGATATGGTTAGGAGTAGGGGCTTGGGGCCGGCGCCGTGGCTCACTTGGTTAATCCTCCGCCTGCGGCACTGGCATCCCATATGGGCACCAGGTTCTAGTCCGGGTTGCTCCTCTTCCAGTCCAGCTCTCTGCTGTGGCCCAGGAAGGCAGTGGAGGATGGCCCAAGTGTTTGGGCTCTGCACCTGCATGGGAGACCAGGAAGAAGCACCTGGCTCCTGGCTTCAGATCGGCACAGTACCAGCCATGGTGGCCATTTGGGGAGTGAACCAACGGAAGGAAGACCTTTCTCTCTGTCTCTCTCTCTCTCTCTCACTATCTGTAATTCTACCTGTCAAATAAATTAAAAAAAAAAAAAAAGGAGTAGGGGCTGAGAGTTGAACTCCTATATGGAACACAGGAGTCCCAACTACTGGGCCAAATGGTTGATCTGGTGCTGCTATTTACTGAGTTAAACATTCTGTGATCCTTTGCTTTAGGTTGAATAGGCTGGAACATTTGCCCCACATCTGTTCCCACCAGAGAAGCAGATCTAAACAGTGGTCACAAAGACAGAAAACAAATGTGCCTCAGAACCCTATAACCCTGACTCATACTGTGTAAAGTCACTATCATGCTTTAATTACTTGATATCTTTATGGAAAGGACAAAAATTTCATACATCTTGGGCTGTGGCCCTGCCCTGAATCATCTTTTGGTGGACTAAAGCCCAAAATAATTCTTGGCCCTTGTATGGCCCCTAGAGGAGTGAATCTTCTACCTTACTGTCAACATCCTTTGTCCTTGATACCTTACCACGTCATTGAGACCTGTGGCTCCATTTGGCAAGGTCTACACAAGACCTAGTACTGATCCATACCCAATGGTACAACAGTACCAATTTCAGCTGCCTCCTCATCATGCCAGGTAGAAGCCAGTTTGTACTCTGTCTGGACCAGACAGGGCACAAGAGTACCCCACAGACCTCTTGTTAACCAAGCTTGGCAGTGTCTATATAAATTGAATGAGAAGACTGCTAAACTGTTTCTGTAGGTTTGGGGTAGAGACTGAGATTATATTCCAACAAGCCCCCTGTGGGTGCCAATGCATAGATCACATTTGACGAGACAATATTTACTGTATGGACCTTCCCTCTTCAGCATCCATCAGACTTCAAGATTACTCCTTCAGTTCCACCTGGGAGTCCTGTTAGCTTTCTCTGATAACTTGCTCTCATACAGCTTAAGTTCCACTGTGTCTCTTAATAAATTAAACTCCAGTGTTGATGTGCTCAGTTTAGAGACATAAACTCTCTCTACACACATCCTTTTGTAAGATTTATAATTCATACTTACGAGATTCTTCATGATCACCTTTTAAGTTTCACTAGAAATAAAAATTATATAAAATAGTTGCCTAACTGTCTTAGTCTACTTCCTATTGCTATAACAGAACAGGAGAATGGATAAGTTATAAAGGAAAGAGACTTCTGGCTCTGGAAGTTCAAGAGTATGACCATCTGCTCAGCCTGCTGTGCGGACTCAGGCTGTTTCATTGTGTAGCAGTAAGTGAGAGACAAGTGGGCAAAAGAGAGGAAGGATGAAAGAGCCAACCAGCTTCATGACAATATACTTTTGCAAGAACGAATTCATTTCCATGAGAAAAGAATTCATAATGGTCGTCCTGTTAACCTGGAGACCAAGCTTCCACATGAGTCTTAGCAGGGATAAATCACGTGTAACCCATGATACCAACCTAACTGCCATTCTTCTCACTGGAGGTCAGGTTTCCTGCATAGACTGACAAATACATCAGTAGTTGGAACACCAGATTAATTTGCATAGGGGATAGAATAATATCCCTGCTTAAGCTTGACTTCTCATTAAAGTGTTGAAAAACAACCCAAAATGTCACTAGCAATTAACATGGGTGGAAAGTCAGAATTACATGCAAGAAAACAAACATTTTTCAGTGACTATTCTGCAACTACATCTGGGTACAAACTATCACATTCGCTAAGCATTTCTGGAAATAAGCCATTTCCACAGTTGGAGAAGAGAAATTTGATACTGATTTTATATTATGTTTTAGTTAAAGAGAAAAACAGATTTTTTAGTTAGCTCACTGGAATTGTCAATTACCCTCGTCAATGGGAAATTGCAAATGAATAATACAAGTATGTGAATGGGCAAATCCTGTTGTAGAGTCAGCGCTGACGATAATGTTCTCCAACTACCTTACTGCTTGAGTTCCAGGCTCACGGAGCTGTGCAGTACCTTCCATCTATTGGGAGGAAAATCAAAGCCCTTTGTCCACCTACTTAACATATTTTTTAATGCTCTGAGGGGAGTCTTTAGCAGAGGGTTCTGTTAGCATGTTATACAAACATCTAAATCAAGTAGAATTACTAGTCCTTTCGCAACGTGATCTCACATCTGGAATACTGCCCACCTGACGTTTCTGTAAGTTCACTATGAGAGTGAGTATACAATTCCTCCCCAGCACACACACTACGTGCCTGAAAGAACATCTGGTTCAGTATGCAGCTGGAAATGCCTCAATTTTGTATTGGGTGGAAACCTTTCATCAATTAGTCGTATTTCTTCAGAATTTCAGTTGGTATTTTTTTCCCTCAGGGCATTCTTCAACATAAAAAAAAGAAGGCATGTTTAACTGCATAATGCCTCATTGGGTGGTGCTTTCTTTACTATTTATTATCTAACTTTTGGAGACACATATATGGTTTCTGTACAGAAATGAAATGAACCTCAGTAGCTTTCCAGCAAGTATCTAAGAGAGACCAGGGTTATGGCTGGCTGAAAGGAAAACACTGGGGCAGGGAGTAGGCGGGTCTTCCTTATAATGCATTAGCCAGCAATACTCTTGTCTCAGAGACTGGAACCAAACATGCTTCCAATCCTTGGCTTATATTAGTGACAGAAGTAACCAAATATAAGAGAGCTTAAATGAGGGAGTGGCTTTAGGAGATGAGGCTGCCTCTGTGAGAATGATTCCTTAATGATGTTAGATAATTGGGAAGGGTCCTACCATGAGATTGATTGATAAATATTTAATACTGGGAATAACAGATACTTAATACTAGATAAGCCTTTCCTCACTGTACCTGCCTCCCAAACTTTTGATGCAAACTCACTCAATTCAAACGGAAACTAGTTTAATCATGCAACTGTGTTGAACTCTCAAATGCATAGCAAAGCAGGTCTATTAGTTGTGAAAATATATGATAATTCAGTTTTGTAACATGAAACACAAAATGGTTTTCATCGAAATAAAAGTATTTTTAAATCTTGGGGCTGGCGTTGTGGTATGGCAGGTTAAGCCGCTAACTGAAACACTGACATCCCATAGGGGTGGTGGTTCAAGTCCCAGATGCTCCACTTCTGATCCAGCTCCCTGCTAATGCACCTGGAAAAGCATAGGAAGATAACTCAGGTGCTTTGGCTCCTGCCATGCATATAGGAGACACTGATGAAGATCCTGGTTCCTGGCTTTGGCCTGACCCAACCCCAGTCATTTGTGGTCATTTGGGGAGTGAACCAGCAGACAAAAGACCCCTCTCTGTCTCTCCTTCTCTCTCTTTATGAGTCTGCCTTTTGAATAAATAAATACAAGTTTTAAAAAAGGAAATAGAGATATTTTTAAATCTCTGGTCAACACAGGAACTGTGTAAACTTTTACAGCACTTTTTTTTTCACCTAGCCTACCTATGATTTTAAGTATACATTAGTAACAGGTTTAAAGTTTCAGATGCTTTGGATAGAAAATGCCACTCAAATTCTCATTTTCAGCAACTCCAGACAGAGAACCCCAATAGTTCATAGCCTGGCCATCTGTTGACTCAATTGCTCTGGAACTGGGAGGAACAGCACACAGCAGCTGGCCACTCCCTTAGTCAACAGCAGGTGAGGCTGGATGGGCTGACGGATGCGGGTCTACAGTTTGGTTTCTCCAGAGCCTCATGCACCTCCATGCCCCAGGTGGATTTCTGAGAGCCTAAAGATAGTTTAACACAGTAGTTCTCAAAATCCCATTACACTGCTAACACTTATTACAGAACCCCAGAACCCCATTACACTGCTAACACTTATTAATAACTCCAAATAGCCTTTAATTAAGCTGTCATAGCCATTAATAATTATTATCTCAAAAATTAAAGATTTTAAAATTTAAAATATTTATTAATCCATTAAAATAACATTGTCAGGCCACCATATGTTCAAATAAATGTATTGTACATTTATAAAAATAAGTTTAGAAGAGTGCCATTGTTTTATAATTAATAATTGTTCTTTATGTGTTTTAACAGAATACAGAGGTGTTATCACAATTGTTTCTACCAGGGTGATCCTCAAGTCACACTTTGAGAAACACTGGCCTAATGCATACTTTATTAAGATTTCTTTTACTTATTTGAAAGGCAGAATGACAGAGAGAGGGAGAAACAGTTAAGAGAATGAGATCTTCCATCCACTAGTTCATCCCTCAAACGGCTACAGTGGCTTAGACTGAGCCAGTCAGAAGCCCAAGAGCCCAGAACTCTATCCTGAGTCTCCCACAGGAATGACAGAGGCCCAAGTACTTCTGCTATCTTCTTTAGCTTTCACAGGAGCTGGATTTGATGCAGAGCAGATGGGACTCAAATGGGCACTCTGATTTGGGATGCTGGTGTTGCAAGTGGTGGTATAACTTACTGCACCAATTTTAAGTATCTTTTAAAAACTTAATATAAGAACTTAAAAATATAGGTCAATAATCATCCTATCCATTCCCTGGTACCAGTTTATTTTCTGTTATATTACAGTTAAAATCATTACTAATTATTGACAATATAAATGAAATCCAAACGCCAGAGCTTTTGAAAAATGGCAAAAGTTAAAACAGATACATACTGCATATATATGACAAACTACTAGATTTATTTTTCTAATTTCAAATTCAGATCTAAATAAAAATATGATAATAAAATAAGTACTATCTAATTCATCTAGGCTCCAAGAAATATATTCAATAAATTTTACAAAGTTAAGTACTACTCTAATATTTTCACATTTACTCATCATAAGAGCCCACACAGACTATCTTCATTTTCTAACTGAGGAAGCTAAACCACAAAGAAGCCAAGTATTTTGCATAATATTTCATGACATGTGGCACAACTGGGGATTAAACCTGGGTTTTCTGACTGTAGAAACCAACAGGCCTCACTATCTAACACTATGGTTATCATTGGTGATCAATGCATTTGCCATTCATGGCTGTCTTCAGGGAATTAGTTTTTGACTAAAATTTTGCCTGAGCAACGAACAGCAAACCAATCCTTCCTATTTTTTCCTCAAGGACAATAAAACTATTTTGAGTATTTCTCTTATTTATGAAGCTATTTTTCTTTGTATTTACCACCCACCATCAACAGATCAATGTGTTCTTTGAAAACAAGAAAACATCTTTCCCTATTTAGGTCCTTTTAGAAATCCATTTGACTGGTGCATTAAGTTATAAAAATAATAATAGTTCTGATTTAGGATATTTAAAGCACTGTTTTCAATGCACCTTATTGCAGTAGTTTGGAGATAACATCAACAATGGCAATATTAATAGTGTACCTAGGATATGCTGATATACTGTACATTCACTATAGAGAAGATCAGACAGTGCTTTGGTTTACATTTTCTCTGCTTTCCATCAATACAGTCCTCTGAAGGGGGTTTAGCAGAGATGAATATCATTATGTTGAATTTTCAGATGAATTACTGAAGCTTACAGAGACTAGGGGAGGTATCCACAAGGTACTAGAAAAGAAATCTGCGCTCAGAAGCAGGTCCTGAGGTTGGATTTTCCTTGTTTTGGCGCTATCTCTTTAGAGATCTGCATGGGTCTGGCAGGTCCACAGGACGAGAGGGTGACTGCTGCTTCTCTAGGGTTGTGAGGTGGTCTCCAAGCTAGAACAAAGTGCAGTGAACGGTGTACACCAACCATCAGAAAACTCTCATGGCTAGTTCTGCCTCCAGTAACTAAAAGTCTTTGACGATTTGCCCCACAGGTGATTAGGATCTTGGGAAACTGGCTCACGAACCTAAAAACACACAGGCTTGGTTACACAGCTGAGTCTGAATGGGCTATACTTTCTGTGTTAGTTTTCTACTAAACATTTTACAGGCTCAGTTGAGTCATCTCTCGATTGCCATGAATGAGTTCATCACCAATCATTTATGTTCTGCCATTTTAATTTTTTTTGCATAATACTTCTTTCAATTAGAAAAACCTACTTAGAAAGATAATTAAGATCAGAAAATTTAGAAGAGCAGAGGTGGGTGTTATCTTTGGGCTAATCTACACAACTACCCCACGCCTGCTCCCCTCTCACAAACTCATTTGTCTGCAGTCTTTGTGGCAACTTTGTTAATAATAACATGCATACCCATTACTCCCCCAAAACAATATCCACAACAACGAAAACATCACAGCAATGGCTTCAGGAACAAAGCTCCTAATGCATTTCAACGCCTTGTGGAAAGCCTCCTGACAACACTCTTGATTTCTACAGCCAGGAGCACTGTGTCTTACCTCCTACAGAGAAGATACTTGCAAATGATGCCAGTTACAGCAGATACATATGGTCCATAAAAAAAGCAGTGGTAAGTCAATGGCTAATATTTTACCAAAGCAGCATGCAAAATGTGCTTGTATTTGTGTTCTGATTCTTGATCTAAATTTCTTTCTTTCTTTTTTAAGATTTATTTACTTATTTGAAAGAGCTACAGAGTGGCAGAGGCAGAGAGAGAAAGAGAGAGCTTTCATTTGATGGTTCACTCCCCAAATAGCCACAATGACCAGAGCTGCGCTGATCTGATGTCAGGAGCCAGGAGCTTCTTCCGGGTCTCCCATGTGAGTGCAAGAGCCCAAGGACCTGGGCCATCTTTCGCTGCTTTCCCAGGCCATAGTAGAGAGCTGGATTAGAAGTAGAGCAACCGGGACTCGAACCGATGCCCATATGGTATGCTGGTACTGTAGGCAGCAGCATTACCCACTATGCCACAGCACCAGCCCCTATCTAAGTTTCTTTCTATCAAGGTAGGGAATGAGTTAAGGAAAAATAAAATTAAAAAAAAAAAAAAAGCAAACCATGAACTAAAATTAATGCCCTAATAATCACTTGATAAAAAAAAATCACTTGATAATCTATGAAAGTTAGGGATTGCAAAGAGCAAGTTTGAACCTTTCTTTCAAAGTAAGATTTGAATCATCAATGTACATGTTTGAAGCCTAATTTAGACACAAATGATACCTACTATTGCCTACAGAGGAATTTAGTGCTAGCATTCCTGGCTAAAGTTTACCAGGAAATCCCCTAAATTTACTGGACTCAGTTTCTGTGATAAAAAATGTATTTGTCTTAGCCATGCCAGGCTCTTTATGTGATTTACGCTACTCAGTCCTCAGTACAGTCCTGTGAGATAGGTATTTTTCCCTGATTATATAAATGATGGCTGAATAGGCTCACTAAGGTCAACTAGCTTGTTCATGTTCACATGGCTGAAAGGCCCAGGGATGAAATTGCAATTTTGGTCTAATTGTTACTGAAGTTCTTATTCCAATCTACCAAATAATGTGATTTGGGAGGCTCGGTACAAAATGAAAATGTGTTTAAAAAGTATTAACAGTGATAAAAGAGCATTCAACCAAGCGTTAGGCCCTTTTGAACACGGGGCCTGTGCAACCGTATGTGCAGCATGCTCATGAACTCAAAATGACGCTACTCACAAATCCCAAGTTAAAGATGAAATAATATAAAATAACATGTTGCATTTCTTGAGGAACATAAAGATTTTTATAGGAATCACAAGTATAATGTCTGAAGTCGAAGTAAAAGACACGGGCTTACCAATAGTTATGAGAATGACTGGAGCAAAATTACAAGATCCAGCAAATCTAGTCATGTAGAAACATAAAATCAACTAGAACAAGGAATGAAAGCTTGGCTCCCTTCCTCTCTTGCCAATACTCTGTTCATCATTGTTAATTTCCAGTGGTGAGAAATGGTGTGCCCTAGTAGAGTGAGTTATTGATAGCACTGTGGAGAAAAGTCAGCTGGGATTTAGACTGTTACTGAATCAGTATTATTTTTTAATAGAGCAAGTGCTCAAAGAAAATGCTCTCTTATCACTTTACTATTGATTGTTTTGCAAAACTGAAAAGCACAGATATTTCAAGCACTGACTTCTGATGATCAATCATGAGCTTTTCGCCTCAACCTATTCCAGCTACTTTTTTTCACCTCTTCTTAGTATTTGTTGAACATAGGCTTTTTAAAAACAAATTCACATTGAACTAACTGAAACATTTCTTTCTCCAAACTGCCTAGGTTCAGAATTTGATATGCTGTTCATATTTCAGTTCCTTATCTGCCATTTGATTTGCTGAACCCTCAGTCTGCTGGGTGAGATTTAATAGCCCCTTATCTGTCCTAGGGGAGAAAATGACTTGCAAAGTGAAAGATGCTCGGATGTCTGAAATCCCATCCTGAAAATAAACTTCTCCTTTGATGTTAATTCAAAAGAGGGAGCTTCCTTCCACACTTAATTAAATAGGTTTTTAAACGTGAAAGCACTTTGGGCATCATACTGTATAAATGTACACTATTTTGTCATGAATGTTTTTTAATAAAGAAAAGGAGAAGAAACTATATGGTACTTTGACAAATTTGTGGAAAATTAAATTAAAAGATATATTTATACTGGTGGTCATCTTTTGTAATCCATTCTTTTTTTCCCCCATTATATGCATTTTCCATGAACTTTCTGAAGATCCATCATATGCAGGGATTTCAAATTTGTTATTCACTAAAATAGACTCATGTTTACTATTATTTTCCACGGACTTTTAGAAGCATCTTTGTCTATATTTATGTATGTATGTATGGATTTATGTGTGTATAAAATACACCTTTTTATCTCCTGCATCCATGCCTGGTCCTTATGCAGATGCAGATTTATTTTGTAACTTCCTTTAAAAGCAGCACATCTCTGATAAAATTGCTTCAAACATGGCCAATATTTTCCCCAGATTATCTGATTTTTAAACTGAACAGATGTCTAAGAACTATCTAATTGGGAGAACTTAAAGAATAATGTAAGGCGAGAGCTGTAGCATGTAACTGAAATGGCCAGCAGTCACACAGGAGAGACTGTGGCCACATGTGTGCTCTCGTCCCCAACCTCTTATGAAAACTGAATCTTACACACGGTGTATTCTGTCATCGCCCACAGCTGCTCAGTGTGAGCTATGTACCCTTAACTCACATTTGATTTCCCCAGTTTTCTTCTGACATGGAATATGAATGATGGAATTCTATCCATGACCTACAATACTTTCATAAACTCAAAGGAAATTATCTCAAAGCTCATAACAGCCCAAGAAACTCATACTGGGAAGAGAATGCTTTTTTGCCAACAAGTGTGAATGTTCAGAAAATTCAGCCAAACTAGTGATTAGATACTAAATTCCAAGGAATGAGGATATGGCACAAAATTATCCTTAAAATACATGCATTTGGTGGACTTCTCATTGGGAAATGTCAATTTGATACTATAAATATCAATGAATCAGCCAATAAAAGTTAATTTATGTGTTGTAACAACTGGATACTGACATGTAAAAAATAAATTTAGACACAGATTTTATACCTTTCACAAAAAGTGAGTCAAAATAGATCAGAGACCAAAAGGTAAAACATAAAACTATTTAAAATTTCTAGAAGAAAGCATAGAACAAAATTTAGGTAACCTTGCTTGGGTTCAGTCAGAAATAAGGTTTTGTGAAGCTATTTTCCAACATTTAAAAATATTTTATTTATTTATTTGAGAGGTAGAGTTACAGACAGCAAGAGGGAGAGACAGAGAGAAAGGTCCTCTATCCGCTGGTTTACTCCCTGTTTAAATGGCTCCCATGGGCTGGAGCTGGGGCCGATCTGAAGCCAGGATCCAGGAGTTTATGCTGCATTTCCCACACAGGTGCAGCAGCCCAAGAACATGGGCCATCTTCCACTGTTTCCCAGGCCATAAACAGAGAGCTGCATCAGAAGAGGAGCAGCTGGGACACGAACTGTTGTCCATGTGGGATGCCAGCACCACAGGTAGAGGTTTAACCTACTATACCACGGCACCAGCCCCCCCAATATTTTTTGATTGTGTAAAAATATGCCTAACACAAAATTTACTGTGTGAATTATTTTAAGTGTACACTTTCTTTTTTTTAATTTTTATTTATTTATTTATTTTTTGACAGGCAGAGTGGACAGTGAGAGAGAGACAGAGAGAAAGGTCTTCCTTTGCCGTTGGTTCACCCTCCAATGGCTGCTGCGGTCGGCGTGCTGCGGCCGGCGCACCGCGCTGATCCGATGGCAGGAGCCAGGTGCTAGGTGCTTTTTCCTGGTCTCCCATGGGGTGCAGGGCCCAAGCACCTGCATCCTCCACTGCACTCCTGGGCCACAGCAGAGGGCTAGCCTGGAAGAGGGGCAACCAGGACAGAATCCGGCGCCCCAACCGGGACTAGAACCCGGTGTGCTGACGCCGCAAGGCGGAGGATTAGCCTGTTGAGCCACGGCGCCGGCCTTTTAAGTGTACACTTTCAGTGAAATTAAATATAATCATAGAGATCACTGTAGTGGTACATCAGGTTAGCTGCAATTTGGTATCCAGTCTTTAACACTGGAATCTTAGTCAAGTTCTGGATCCAGTTGCCTGTTGTTGCACCTGGGAAGGCTGCAGAAAATGGTCCAGGTAATTGGCTTCCCGCCACCCACATGGGAGAACTGAATGGCATTCCTGGCCCCTGGCTTCAGCCGGGCCAACCCTGGCTGTTGCAGCCATTTAGGGAATAAACCAGCAGATGGAAGGTTTCTGTTTTTCAGTCTTTCCCTCTCTCTCCCTCTCCCTTTCAAATAAATAAATATTTTTTAAAACCCAGAAACTCATGATCATAGAAAGCTAGAAAACAAATATTTGCAATAGCATTATTTACAGTTACCCAAAGTAACCAAGGTCTTCAATCAGAGAATTACAAATGATGAATAAGCTATGGTACATACATAAGACTGGATAATATCTGGTTCCAAAGAAAAAGGACCTACCAAGCCAAGAGGAGACGTGGAAGATGTTTACATGTACATCCTCAGGTGAAAGAATGAGCTTTAAAGAGTGCATATTGTATGCTTCCAGTGAGGCGACCCACACAAGGCGATCTCTGGAGACAGTAATGAGATCAGTAGTTGCCTGGAGTGGGTGAGTGGGCGGATATGTGGGGGGTGGCGAGGATGGAGGAATGATGCCTGAAACAGAGGACATTTTTAGGACAGGAGAACTATTCTGAGTCCCTGATGGTGAGTACATGGCACAATCTGTCCATCAAGCCCACAGAACGGCACAACACAAAAAGTGAACTCTAATGTAAACTGTTGAAACAATAATATATCAATACTGGTTTGTTATTTGGAACAAATCTTAATAATATGGGAAACTATGCAAATAGAATCTCTGTGCTTCCCACTCCATTTTTCAGTAAACCTAAAACTGGTCTAAATGAATCTATTAACTCATAAATGTATATATTTTGCATGCTTACAAGTAAATATGACACTTTTATTCTAGCACTGATCTTAGCTTCATTTTTAGAGACAGCTTGATCCAGTATTTTGACTATTACTATAAAAGATTTCTTTTCCCAGAACAATTATTACTCTTTCTAACCACACTACATATGCAAAATGAACAGACACAGGACTTCAGAAAGATATTTAAGTTAGAAAAACAGTTTCGAGGTTGGAAGAGTAGGAACCCTTAAGATTGCCTCTGTGGTGGTCAAAAAAATCCCAAGAATGAGGTCTTAAGGCTTAGGAGTAGAAATCAGAAATGAAATGTGCCTAATGGACGACCTGTGTCTCTGTGTCTCTTTTTGTGTCTCTGAAACAAGGGAAGAAGCAAGAAATGAACACATAATTACCAGGCATGATACTAGAAATTTTATATATCCATGTCACTGAGCATGCGCACAAAAGTATGAAGACAACTTCACAAAACTCATGGAAATGGAATTAAAGGATAAGTTTATGTTGATGCAAAAAAAAAAAAAAAAATCTAAATCCTGGCCAGTGCTGTAACGCAGCAGGTTAGCTACCATCTGTAGTGCCAGCATCCCATTTGGGTTCCATTTCAAGTCTCGGCTGCTCCACTTCCGATCCAGCTCTCTGCCAATGCACCTGGGAAAGCAGTGTAAGCTGGCCAAAGTCCTTGGGCCCCGGCACCCATGTAGGACCCCCTGGTTGAAACTCCAGGCTCCTGGCTTTGGCCTAACTCAAGCCCAGCCATTGTTGGCTATATGGGAAGTGAACCAGGAGATGGAAGACCTCTCTGTCTCTCCTCTCTCTCTCTCTCTGTATCTGACTTTCAAATAAATAAATAAATCTAAAAAAAAAAAACTAAATCCATGCAATTTTTCCAAAAATGTACATTTCCATGAACTTTTTTTTAAAATTTATTTGACAGGTAGAGTTATAGACAGTGAGAGAGAGAGACAGAGAGCAAAGGTCTTCCTTCCATTGGTTCACTCCCCAAATGGCCGCCACGGCTGGAGCTGCGCCTATCCGAAGCCAGGAACCAGGTGCTTCTTCCTGGTCTCCCATGGGGTGCAGGGCCCAAGGACCTGGGCCATCCTCCACTGCACTCCCGGGCTACAGCAGAGAACTGGACTGGAAGAGGAGCAACCGGGACTAGAATCCGGCGCCCATATGGAATGCCGGCGCTGCAGGCAGAGGATTAATCAAATGAGCCCCGGCTCCGGCTCCTCCATGAACTTTTAAGACTCCTTACATAATTGGATTTCTAAAATGTTGCATCAAAGTAAATTTATCATTTAACTCCATCTTCCATGAACTGTTTCAGTACCCGTGTACCACATTCACAGGCATACATTGGCACATGTGTCCTTATCAGTCACACACAAGAACACACATGTGTTTGCAATAGTTACACAAATGCACTTGGGAAAGCCAAGACAATTTACCAAGCCCTTATTAGAGAAAACAACATTTGTGGCCAAACATTAGAAAGGCTAAATGAGAAGAGTAGAAAGCAAAGCAGGATTAGCTGTCACTTATAGAAACTCCGGTAGTTAACCAAATTACCTTTGATGAAATAAAATTCAACTTTCCATCACGCGTGTCCTACCTCTATCCCAGTTGAGTACATTTTTTCATGGTATGTTCATTTAAATTAGGTGTTTTTCAATCCAGCAAAAAAAAAAAATTGTGTAGTACACAGTTTCCTTAATTTACATATTAGCAATTACTCTTCTACTGGGGTTGGCTGTTTTTTTCTTTTTTAAAAGATGATTTTAATTAGAAATTCCAATTAACTGCACACTACAATCACCTTTATTTTTTTCCCTCTTACTGAAATTACTTTTAAAAAGCGATGTAAATGGAAACCAAGTTACAATCAAGTAAAGGTGAGGATTAAGAAATACGCATTGCCAATCTCTAAACATCCACCAGAACTCAAGAGCTCTTTAAAGACACACGGTATTCTATATATCCATGAGATTGCTGGGGTTATATTTAAAGAACAATTTCATTATTGGAGTTACTGATTTAAACAGAACAAGTTAATAGAGTCACTTTTTTATTGATCCTGAAATATTCTTTCAGATTTTCTCAATCTTGATTCCTCAATTACAAAAAGAGAATGCTAACAGTACCTACCTCAACAGGAGGTACAAAATGAAGTAATACACAAACAGCTTAGCCCACTGCTCTCTCATTATGCACTAAAGGATGTCAGTTGTTATTAGATAAGCGTGGAGGTTGGTGGTCAGGCTGTGAAACGTGAGGGGGGGGGGGTGTTCTGGCTATGTTTGACCTTGGGTGGTTTAAATTCTCAGGACCTCCATTTGCTCATCTGTAGAATGAAAATAATATTATCTTTACCTTACATATTTTTTACAAATTTTGTTATACAAAGAGAACAGATTTCATGTATTTCATAACACAGTTTTAAGAACATAACAGTACTTCCCACCTCCTCCCTCCTTCTTCCTTTCTAATTTTTATTTCACCTCTTGTGATAATATGATTTCAATTTACTTTATAATCACAAACTTAACCCTCCACTTTAGAAAAATTTCAGAGTAGAGAATAGAAACACCACTCTTCCTCAGGAGTATAAAGGGCTAAAAACATATTAAATAGGATTGGGAAGCTACAGATCAAAGGGAAATTCTGGCTTCTTGCATTTTTCAAATAAAGTTTTATTGTAACACAACTAGACCCATATTATCTTCCAAGTCTAGATGATGCATTATCTTGCCTTCTACAGAAAAACATTTGCTGACACCCAGGCTGTGATACCAGTTACACTCAGAAAAACCAATCTCACAAAAGTTTCCCAAAATAGAATTTAGCACTATTCTTAAACCAGTAAGTCACTACACAGTTTGTATTTTTCTCCAGTTGTTTTTCATACTGGGCATTAACTAATCGACTTGCATTAATGATTTAAGTTAGTAATGGAGGATTACTGAAGTCAGGATTCCTTTGCTATAATGGATATGTTTATTTGTTAATTCCTTACTGGCTTCTTTGTTCCAGTGCGAGTGTTGGTTCTGGCTCTTTGTAAAAAGATATGTAGAGCAGATTATGGTTACCATGGAAATACAGATTTTCACTAGAATCCGCTATGATCAATTTGCTGTGACTTTTAAAAAGCTTGCAAGGAAATTTTGTAATAAAATAAAACTATCTAATTTACCAAAGCCATGAGAGGAAATGAATTTGAGAGAAAAAATGCAGTAAATATGACATAAGTTTAGATCAAAATTAATTTTCTTGGTCACTATATATTTAGATTTCACTGTCAGAAATAATGGTCTTATAATTCATTAACATAGAGGAACAGTATCACCCTAAATGTTCACAAAACTTCTTTTATTGAGGGAAACACTTTCCATTTGAAGAGTTTTCCAAGTTCAAGAACATAAAGGAGGGGGCTTGAAGGAGGGAGAGAGGGAAGGAGGGAAATATGGTTACATTCTTAGAATTGTGTCTCAATATTCATGAAATTTGTTCTTATAGCAATAAAAATTTTTTAAAGATAATTTTTAAAAGTATTGCATCAAATAATTGAATTAGTATCTTCCAAATTTGGTAATCTATTGGTTAAGATCAAGCCTCTTAAAAGATATTTAAATATTAACTACAGATCCAAGCTTGTCTTTGCTCCTGTATAATTTATCTAAATTCTTTTACTGTATATATTTAGCTGTATTGCTTTATATTATCTTATAAGTTATAATGATTCCTGCGAGATGTTATTCCTATTACTGTACATGTTTTAAATTGAAATTCAGATTAGTTGAACTCAATTCAATGAAAATATGAGTGAGGACTTCTACTTGACCTTGTACAGGTCCTAGGATGGAGAGATCACAACACGTGCATATCCTTAAGTAAAATAATGCAGAGCTAGTGTAAGAATAATACAGTGTTGAAACAAGGTATGCTTTGAAAGTCTAGCCAGAGAATTAAAACATGAGATTTTTGTGTAAAAGAATTATAAACTATGGGGCCAGCGTTGTGGCATAGTGGGTGAAGCCACCACCTGCAACACTATCATCCCATATGGGTGATGGTTCAAGTCCTCGCTGCTCCACTTCCAATATGGCTTTCTGTTAATGGCCTGGGAGAGCAGCAGGGGATAGCCCAAGTGCTTGGGCCCTTGTACCCATGTGGAGATCCAGATGAAGCTGCTGGCTCCTGGCTTTAGCCTGGCTCAGCCTTGGCCATTGCAGCCACTTGGGGATTGAATCAGTGGATAGAAGATCTCTGTCTCTCTCTCTCTGCCTCTCCCTCTTTGTAACTCTGACTTTCAAATAAATAAATAAATATTTAACAATATATATTACATGTAATAAAAATATATATTACATTCCAAATCAGAGGGTGGTTCAGAGATAACATTGCTACCAAGAATCTAGCACAGAATCAGGCTCCATGGCATGAATGCAACCAGCAACTGGAAATTGCTGAATGAAATAATAGACGATTGCAAAGTCATTAGACAAAACGCGGAGTTGGGACACAGGAGTGGGTCTGAGATGGAGAAACCAAGATTTATGATACAAGTATCACTGGAGAAAGGACAACTTAAGTGAATCCATAACAGTGGCTTTTAGCCTCCTGCAAAGAGGACATGGAAAGATATTTGTATATTTATTAAAGGACAAGCCTATGAAGTTCCAAGCACTGTAAACTGATGTAACAGTTAGACCCAGAAATTAGACACATTTCCTGGGTCTCAGTATTTTCATTAGCTGTAGTAGACAAAAGAGGACTTCAGATGTAGACTGAACACAAAAGGCAATTGTCTACTGCATCACATTCTTCAAAAATAACACAAAAAAGGGGGGACTAGGTCATTTCTGAGAGCTTAATTTGTAAGCTTTTCCTTTTTCTGTATTTCTGTGACTACAACCCCTCACATATTTCAAGGTGACAGCTTGCTTTTGTGATCCATTCCTCGGGGACACTCACTGGGAAGAAACCAAAAACAAAGTAATTGAATGGTTCTGCTTGCCTCTTGGAAAAACCCAGACCCATTGAAGAGATTATGTTAGATGCCCAAGAGGGTAGGGGAGCAAAAATCATTTCTGAGCCACTAAGGAAGGAAAAAATCCTGTAGAATTGAGGGGAGGGAAGTACATGGAGAGAGAGAAAAAAACTGAGAGAGAAATGTCTAGGAAACAGTGGGAGCTCCATTCTTGGGCTCAGAAGAAACTTCTGAACTAGAAATACAAATATGAGAGTTAGCTGTTCAGTGGACAAAGTACAGGAAAAAGCTAAGAGGCTGTAGGACTGAATTGTTGGAACAAGACACTTAAAATGCAGGGAGATTAAAAAAAAAAAAAAAAGATCCAACAAAAGAGGAAGCCAGAAAGAAGAATCCAACAAAATGAAAGTAAGACAGCACTGCAACAGAAGATGTTGGAAAGCTGACTCAGGGCTTCTCCCATCAGATGAGGGAGAATGCAAACCGTCTGTGAGCACTGTGTATTGGGAAAAAGCCAGACATATATTTCAAATATTTTTGCACCAAAATAAACCAAGATACTTCCATGTTACATGAACTTTTTGTCTTCTGCTTTCCCTGCTACAATCTTATGCCATACTCCTTACTACACTCATGAATGACAGCTGCCTGTCTAATGAGATCCTCATTTCCTCCCTCCACCCGGCTTGGGCAAGCTGCACCTTGGCATCAAATTGAATGCCAGATAGGCAGAATTCTTACATGTGCAATTAAAAGCCACTGAAGTGGAGATAACAGCATCCCATGGTTAGCTGAATAATTCATGGCAAAATGTTCTCTCTTTATTCATAGCTCCTCACACCCTTGACGTGTTAAGCAGCTAACACTCACACTAAAGTGCTGGTTACAGATGAGGCATTTCTTAAGCAATTCCTCTGATCAGGTATTTATTTGTTTTTACATGACTTGTACCAGAATTCCTAGAATAATAGAAAATACAGAAGAATGAGGACAATTTTTTTAAAAGGAAACAGCCAAATGAAATTTGGGAAATTAAACCTATTTTCTTTAAAGTCAGTGCCTTAAAAGCATATGAAATACTTTCCAGGATTCAAGTTGGTCACCTAGCAACTTATTTTTAGATTTGTGATCACAATTTTAAAATACTATACTTTGTCTATAGATCCAGGTTGGTGGAAGA
The DNA here is from genome assembly GCA_949820135.1 of Sylvilagus floridanus. NCBI lineage: Eukaryota > Metazoa > Chordata > Mammalia > Lagomorpha > Leporidae > Sylvilagus > Sylvilagus floridanus. The sequence goes on from OX463235.1 coordinate 12,571,632, forward strand.
AATAAATAATTCTCAACTTGAAGGAAGTATAGATATGTACTATTACTACCGATGGAATGCAAAAGTCACAACAGAATACAAGTGAGGATATTTATTCTACTTTGGGGTCATAATCAAGTTTCTTCTATTAAGGACCTCCAAAACCAGCTATTAACTTTGAAAACTAATATAATCCTGTCACAAAAGCAGCTGACTTCAATTTTTGGTGCATAGTCCCAAAATACCAAGAACTTCCTCACAGCAGAATTAGCAGTTTAACAAGGATAGATTCAGTAAGTGAGAACACATGAAGAAGTGAAAAAGTGCTGAGGTCAACAGTTCAAATAAAAGGAGAGGAACTGTACAGTATTAAATATGTACAAGTATAGGATTCATTTCTGCAAAAGGAAGAATAATTCTAAAATTCCATAGCTTTAGAATTTTTCATAAAGCATAGCAATTAAAATGTTTTAAAATCAGATTTTCTATAAAAAGTATGACAGTCATACATATGCTTAGTAAAAATATTTACAGTGTGTAAAGATAACTATGAAATGGAAAATAATTATTACTCCCTATTACTATTAAATAAATTAATTGATTTTATTTTTATTCTATTTTCCAAGCGCTACTCTTTCTCCCCAAAGGTGATCATTGCCTAAATATTTTTGTAAGATATACTTCAAGAAAAATTTTTTACAAAGTTAATTGAAAATGAATCTTAATGGAGAATGGGCCTGGGAAGGGGAGAGAGAGGAGGTGGAGGGTGAGGTGTAAGTAGGAGGATAGGTATGGTGAGAAGAATAACTGTATTTCTAAAGTTGTACTTACGAAATCCATATTCCTTAAAAAATAAATTCATCAAAAAAATTTTCGCAAGCCAGAGCCATGGCTCACTAGGCTAATCCTCTGCCTGCAGCGCTGGCACCCTGGGTTCTAGTCCCAGTTAGGGTGCCGGATTCTGTCCCAGTTGCTCCTCTTCCAGTCCAGCTCTCTGCTATCGCCTGGGAAGGTAGTGGAGGATGGCCCAAGTGCTTGGGCCCTGCACCTGCATGGGAGACCAGGAGGAAGCACCTGGCTCCTGGCTTTGGATCAGCACAGTGTGCCGGCCACAAAGCGCTGGCTGTAGAGGCCACTTGGGGGGTGAACCAACAGAAAAAGGAAGATCTTTCTTTCTTTCTTTCTTTCTTTCTTTCTTTCTTTCTTTCTTTCTTTCTTTCTTTTTTTTTTAATTTTTGACAGGCAGACTGGACAATGAGAGAGAGAGAGAGACAGAGAGAAAGGTCTTCCTTTGCTGTTGGTTCACCCTCCAATGGCCGCCACGGCAGGCGCGCTGCGGCCAGCGCACCGCGCTGATCCGATGGCAGGAGCCAGGTGACAGGTGCTTCTCCTGGTCTCCCATGGGGTGCAGGGCCCAAGCACTTGGGCCATCCTCCACTGCACTCCCTGGCCACAGCAGAGAGCTGGCCTGGAAGAGGGGCAACCGGGACAGAATCTGGTGCCCCGACCGGGACTAGAACCTGTGGGGAACTACAGGCCGGCCACCTGTGGGAATCTCCTCATTGCAAACATTTTACCTGCCTCATCCTGTTGAGCAAAACAAGTCAAGGAAGGGCTGACCACAAGACTTCCACAAACAACAGGATGGAACAAGATACACTTTCCACTTGAAGTTATATGTGCCCTTTAATCTGATTGGACCGTTGGCTATGGACAGCTTGCTCTGGGGGACCGGGGAGATATAAGGGACTGGGAGAGGGACTGTGGGGTGCCTTTACTGCTGTTTTTGCTGTTTGGTGTTTCTGCTGTTTTTCTTCTGCTGCTGCTTTGCTTTCTACTGTCGCTCTAAATAAAAAGTTCCTTGAGAACCGATCAACAGCGGTTGTGTCATGACTCCGTTGGACCCTTGCTGGCGAGGGTTTGACAAGAACCCGGTGTGCCGGCGCTGCAAGGCGGAGGATTAGCCTGTTGAGCCACGGCGCTGGCCAGAAGACCTTTCTCTCTGTCTCTCTCTCACTGTCTTACTCTGCCTGTCAAAAAAAATTTTTTTTCGCATGCATTTTTGTGCATATATACATATATATAATATATATACAAACAATAATCAATTATTCCCCATAGGCCTTGCTCCTGTAATTTCTTAGTAGTCGCTACATGAACACAGAATTATGTGTCAATGGTGTCATCTTCTGCAATACTAGTCATTGTATTGACATGACTTAGAGTCATGACATGATAAAGACCAATATCTTTGCACAAATTAAGCTATAAATAAAGAAAAATGCATTAACTGCTCTGAATATAAAAAGGAGAATTTGTATTATTGAAAATTCATGAGTATTCCCAAGGTGAAACATATATGAAGAATGTGGTCACTGAGATCTGTCAGAAGGAAAGAAAGACAACAGTAAAGAACAATTACAATCTTTGGTGAGAATGGATGAGAATATTATAAATTTTAATGTGTCTCCTCTAGAAAGTCACAGGTGAGAGGTGGAAACTCCTTCATCCAGGCCTAAAGCTCAACCCACATTTATAGAGATAAATGGCCTTCTCAGTGTGAAATCTTCCTTCCCTTCTCAGTGTTTCTAGGAATATTTATTGAAAGATCCTGACTTCTATCATACAAAACCACACTGTTAATATTAATATTTATGTTCTTTATAACTTTATTAGCACACTTTGCAGAATCAATGCTCAATGCACTTAACCAATCATGTAGCAAATATGTAATGAGCACTGGATATGTGCAATTATATTGCAGGTTATTTGAGATATACAACTTTATTATATATCCCTAACTATCCTGAGATTTAAAGTCTCCAATGAGGAAAATATATATATTAATTGATGAGTCAAATCAGTAAGAGTACTACAAACATGCAGATATATAGAGAGAGTTGTGTAGTAGAGACAGTGTGAGTTAAAGATATGAGCAGAACAGGCAAAGTCTTAAAAACCACATTAGGAATTTAGTCTTTACTAGAATCAACTATTTACTAAAAGCCAACTGTTGGAATAGCTAAGCCGTAGGTTTTGAAACAATGTGGTGTACAGAATAGATTGATGAAGGAAGGAAATGAGTCAGCTGGAAAGTATTTCTATGGGACCTATGAGACACGGTGGGGATTTCACTTAGAATATTATTAATGGAACAAGGAAGACATGGGGGATACTTATAGGATTCTAGTATTTGTTCATGTTGTTGGTGAAGAAGACACTTGTAAATTAAGAGTGTGGTTTGGATAATGTTGTGCTTGAGACATGTTAAAATATCCAAGTACACATATCCATTAAGAACTAGATTCAAATATTTATTGTTTACATGAGAGATCTTGGCAGAATGTGAGAATTTTTTAGTTATCTGTGTGTGTGTGTGTGTGTGTGTGTGTGTGTGTGTATGGAAATGTATAATTCATCTTGGCTAAACCTGAGGAAAAATAAACAGAAGCAGCAGAACATGTTAACAGAAATGTAGCTAAGATTCATATTACAGAGGGTGTTAATGACAACAAGGAGTTTGGATGTTACAAGGAGGTAAAACTAATCCAACAAAATAATTTGAATAAAAGAATGGAATCACCAGAGCATGCTTTAGTAATAATTACACTATTTAATAATATACTATAAATTGTATGTGTAGATGGTATTATGGCTGTCTCAAATATCTAATTTGTATCTTCTGAACACAAAAAAGGTGTACTCTCCATTCTCCTCAAGATGAATATGGCCATTCAAGTTGCTTTGGCCAATGGAATATATGTAGAAGCAATAGGTCACCTCTAAGTATCTGGATTTAGAACCAACAATGGACAAATATCCAGTCCTCCTTTCCCAGCCAAGTCCTTCACCCTCAGAACACAGAGTCAACCGAATCTGCAGCAGATTTTATGTTGGTGAGAAATAAACTTTTATCTTGCTAACAGCTGGAGATTTTGGTTCATTTGATACTGCCATATTTTCTCTTCTAGGATGATTTTACACTGTGTTCTATGTGTTCAATGAATCAACTAAACTGAAGCTGATGTTCATCCAGCACATCGTTCATGTTAATATTACATTATTGTTTCTTCTGCATTGTTGAAAAATACCCATTGTCTTCCTCTCATCAAATGCACCCTCACCAATCACTTTTGACAGAAGCTCCCAAAATATCCCATGACACAGCAATGAAAGGTATAAGGGTCTGTTCTAATTAATTTGTGCCATGAAACACCAATGCAACATATTTACATCGCTCTGTTTCTATTAATATAATGTCTTATTATCTCCCATTTAACAGATTGGAAAAAACTAGTGATAAAGGTTAAGAAAAGTCCTAGGTTATGGATTGTCTCACTCCATCACTGCAATGGTCCACTGTTCCTAGCTTTTGGTAGATGATATTGATAGTTATATGCAAAAAGATGATGCAGGAAGGGGAGTATTTGAAGTTTATTAATTGGTTTTAAGATGAAATATGAGGACCTTCATTAATGAAACAAATGGGATGATTAAAAAAAGCTGCATCTGACGAGACATTTGGAGGGGACCAACTTGATTTAGGGTGAGTCAGTGAAGCAGTGGAAGAATTAAGGTCCCAAAGATGGCAAGAAGGAGTTGGAATCATTTATAGGGGGAGAAATACCATGTATAGAAGATTGATTTGCATATATTTGTCTCAACATTTTATCTCCCTAGCTCAACTACTAGAGCTGGCTTTGAGTAAGCAAAACAAACGTCAAGTGTAACTACTTGTCTACACAGAGATTTATAAGAGAGGCACATCTGGGAATTGATGTCTACATTGCTTATACTCACCCAGACACTAAAGTTTAACTGTGGTTACTGTATATTTTCCCATTTATATATAACCCTTTTCAAGCATTACATAGGTAAATGTTCGTAAATCGAAATTAGTATTTCTCAGAATTTCAGATGCCAAATTTACGAACGGCCTATAGTCCAATCAATATTCGTATCTTTAATGCTGAAACAGGGTAGTATGTTTTCTACGTCAAAGAGAGATAGTATTACTAAGACTTCCATGTAGGCAGAATGGAACTCAAGAATACACACTGGAATTTAAATATGTAAGGTCTCCTCTGACTCTCTGCCCTTCAAAGATGACCATGGAGGGTGCAGCTTCAAGTGGAGGGGGCAGAGATTAAAACAGCATGGAACCTTCAGAATCTGCTTGGGACATGTCTAGTGAGAAGAGTTGCCAAACCTACAGCAACTCTATGCAAAGAAGTAAACTACCTCACTGCGGGACCACTAAAACATTGGCATTTATTTTTTAACACAGCAGAGCAAAACACCATCATGAGTGATTATCTTATATCACCCTAGACAGCCTCCCACTCACAAAGCCTATTATGTTTCAGATGGCTATTTTTCCCTTAGAAGTTCTTCATTTTATTGATTCAATATACACCACTAGGAAAGTTAATGCATCAGTTGTAGTTCTCGGGTGCAATCAAAATACCACTCATAATAAAGACAAAAACAGCAGGAGTCATGTGAGTGTTCCCTACATTGTCTTTGCTATTGAAATCTAAGTTCATGGAAGTATTTTGGGATAGAAATTTGTGTCTTTCACAATGTATGTTCTTCACTTTCTGTACCAATGAGAAGTTTATTATTTTATAAACCAAACTGCATTTTTGAAGCTCCCTAACCATTAGTTTTAGACTGCATGGCCATACTTTTGCCCTTGAGTGCATTTGATATTTCACTATCCATTATGAAAGAACCACTTTATTATTTTCTGAAGATTTACTATGTTGAATATATTACACTCTAAATGCTTTTTTAATTTTTAAAACATAGAAAGTAGTATCAAATGCTTAGAAAACAAACACAATTCAACCAATACCTCCCCTCTAAAAGAAAAAAAAATGATGGTCATCTTGTTTTAGGATTATAATCCAAGTCATAAAGGTATATGGGATCTCCAAAAGGTTCAAGGAAAGTGTCTTATGAAAAACTATCCATGAAATTCAAAGTAAATTTATCTTTTAATTCAATTTTCCATGAACTTTTTGAAATCTCCTCATATTAAGTATTATAAATAATCTAGTGGTGATTTAAACTGCATGGTATGCATAAGTTATATGAAAATACTATCCCACGTTAAATAACAGACTTCAGCATCCAGAGACAGTGGTTTCTATTGGAATTCTATTGGAACCTGCAAGAAATGATTGTGGTTGCCCCTATACACACATTATTCCACATTGTTTCCAATTTCCATTGTGCTATCTCTACCTGAAATATCATTCCACTTCTAATCCACATGGCAAGTTTCTAGGGAACCTTGCTCCCAACAGTGTGCACTGTGCCTTTTTTTCTTGTCATGTTACAATCATCCAAGCATGCAGAATGAGAATTGCTCTTCTCTGCACTTGAGGGTCTCATGCAACAGCTGGCACGAAGGGAACACTCAATATGTGTGTCAGGAGTAAAAGAAAGAAGCCACCAATTGGGAAAGTAGCTTTTGTCTTGCATTCTTACTGCAGTACAGAGTATCCCTGCTGAGTTATGAAGAGAGTGAGCACTCAGAGAATGTCATCTCACAACAAAGAAACCATCCCCATATTTTTTCTTCTTTAGCAGTAATAGCAATGAAGTGTCAGGATGTACTCTGACGTGCTTAGCACAACAGGATCCCATTGTGGAAAATCCTATTGTGTTGAGATTCATCTGAAATCTTAAGAGCAACAAGATAGGGGGTTACAGGCTAAGAATTTTCATTTCTGTATGATCAAGAAAGAAATCCAGCTGGACATTAGATATGAGAATTTCTTAGCTGACTTTTCATGTGGGTGAATGTCAAAGCTATGTTATTCTGAAAAAGCATGAGCTTGAAAGGTAACCCATTACAAGACCTTAACTCTCCCAACTGTGCAGCAAAGAGGATAACTGGCAATCAGGTAATAGACAGTACGGGGATCAATGAAACATGGAAAACCTCAGGTCACCCACTTTCTACACATTCTTTTTCTTCAAATGCCCTTGGGAAATGATGCATCAGAATGTCCAATCAAAGAAGAATTTCTGACACAAAATTTGAATTCTAATAGAGTATAAAATGAAATTTTTAATCAATTCAGGAGAAGCTCCATCCAAAAAATATGGAAAATGAATCAACAGACAATATAATTATGCAAAATAATATCACCAAAAGCCTTAGCTCAAGCATTCACAAACACTTTTTCCAAAAAATGAATTTCTGATTGAAAGGATGAGACACCACCCATCAGTTATTTGTTCAAGTAATTTGTACATGTGGAAAGAGATCAGGAAATTTTTTTTATTATCCAAACATTTTACTGTTAGGTACACACTTGGGAGAATAAGTAAAATAACAACTCTTCCAAAAAAATAACCCTTATTTCTTACTTAAGAGCTCACAGAGGCAGAAGCACATTTTAACTTATTTAGTATCAATAAACAACTGGGAAAACATTTAGTAACATTACTGTTTTGTGATTTCTATTTGAAACTATCATCATAATTATAGTACTCAAACAACACTTTGGTTATAAAATATTTTCAAAATGAAATTTTCAAGACAAAATGAGGTAAAAATGAAATTTAAGAATATGAAAAATTAGAAAAAAATGGAGAGAAGAGATCTACTAGCTTGTGAGAGACCAGATGGAGTTTCTAACCCCTGGCTTTGGCCAGGCCCAGCCCTGACTGTTGCAGGCACTGGGGGAGTAAGCCTGCAGATTAAACACTTCTCTTGGGGCTGGAACTGTGGTGCGGTGGGTTAACGTCCTAGTCTGAAGTGCCAGCATCCCATAAGGGCGCTGGTTTGAGACCTAGCTGCTCCACTTCTGATCCAGCTCTCTGCTATGGCCTGGGAAAGCAGTAGAAGATGGTTCAAGTCCTTGGGTCCCTGCACCTGCATGGGAGACCAGAAGAAGCTCCGGCTCCCGGATTCAGATAGGTGTAGCTCCGACCATTGGGTAGTGAACCATCAGATGGAATACCTCGCTCTCTCTCTCTCTCTCTCTCTCTCTCTCTGCCTCTCCTCTCTCTGTGTAACTCTGACTTTCCAATAAATAAATAAATCTTTAAAAAAATTCTCTGCTCTCTCAACACTCTAATTTTCAAATAAATAAATAAATCTATTTAAAGTGATGGAATTAAAAGAGCTTATATTTATGTCCCTAAGTCTGAAAATTTTCTCTAGTACTTTGTACAATGTATGGTGTACTACATACCCTTATGTGTAATTTTGTGTGTGTTTTTCATATGGTATAATTGACATAATTACATTTAACTGGTTGTAATTCACAAAAAGTGCTACTTATTGTACTCTGTAGAGTGTTGTGAATGTTTTTACTTGAGTTTCAACATTATGGTGTAGGTTTAATAGATGGATATTTGCCTTCAGTCTCTGCTCAGGTATTAATGTGTAGCCATTCTTGGTGCTTTCTTTCTTTTTTTTTTTTTTTTGACAGGCAGAGTGGACAGTGAGAGAGAGAGAGAGACAGAGAGAAAGTTCTTCCTTTGCCGTTGGTTCACCCTCCAATGGCTGCCGTGGACGGTGTGCTGCGGCCGGCGCACCGCGCTCATCGATGGCAGGAGCCAGGTACTAGGTGCTTTTTCCTGGTCTCCCATGGGGTGCAGGGCCCAAGCACTTGGGCCATCCTCCACTGCACTCCGGGCCACAGCAGAAGCCTGGCCTGGAAGAGGGGCAACCGGGACAGAATCCGGTGCCCCGACCGGGACTAGAACCCGGTGTGCCGGTGCCGCAAGGCGGAGGATTAGCCTGTTGAGCCACGGCGCCGGCCTGTTGCTTTCTTTTTAATCTGTTATCATCTGGTGTTCTGGATGTTCAAAAATAAATTTGGTGAATAAGCAAAAAAAATATTCAGATGAAAACAATGTCATACTCTACATTCAAAAGCAGGTAACTTAATAAAGGAACAATAGAAAATTTGAACTGGTTGGGCTGTAGAAGAAACTGGCAAAGTGATGAAAGATGCCATCTCTCTATCCCCTCCTGGAAAAGGCATTATAGAAAAACAGTTTCTTCTTCCAGGTCTACTTTAGAAAATAGCTAATTAAAATGTTGTAGAGTCTAGGTATAGATGGACAGTTCACCACTTCATTTGCTAAAGCATGCATAAAATGAACGACCAATCCAAATAAAAATAGTAAGAGAACATTAGAGAGTAGGTATATAGGTATGTTTAGAGGGAGATCTGTGCAAATAGATGTGGTAATCCTCAATCTAGTACTAACACGTAGGATTCAATAATGATTTAGTCAAAATATCAGGAGCACATAGGACTCATTTCACTAAAAGATTAAACTGGAAAAGTCCATACAACTGTTTAATCAATGAAAGTCTCCTTGTTTAAAACGAAGTTAAAACAGGAAAAGGGGAAACATCTTTTGAAACAAAATCCATGTCACAAAACACCCACCACTTTTAAAAACACTAAAGTTGTTTACATTAGATTGTGGATAAGAAGGAAATGGCTATTGATCTTATAATAACGAAACATAAAAAGTTAAACCTGTAACAAATTCAGAAAAAGATGAAAAAAATCAGAACTGCATTTTCCTGCATAAATGGTAATAAATCTAGCTGAAACAAGATGTACCATTTAAAAACTAATAATAAAGGAACTAGTTAAGGTAGTGGAACATATGGTACCTATCTAAAACAATAACTTGTATCTACTAGCAATATCCAAATATAAGTGAAAGCAGTAAATGTTCTATTCTCAAAGGAGACAAAAGTCTAATCCATGTAAGATTAAATTTAATAAGAAAATTATAGCATTTATGAGAAAAATATTAGATCTTATTGAAAGAATAAAGCATAGTCTGAACTAAAATAATGGCATATCTTATTCATAGACAAAAAACCTGAATAATAAAAATGTCAACTACTTGAACATCAATTCATTTTTTATTGTAAAATTCCAAAGAGAGTGCAACTTTCTCCTAACTAGATAAAGTGAGTTAATGGTTAACATGTAAAAATAAAAATTAAAAGTGATTTGTTACTACCTTTTTATTCCTCAAAGCAAACATGTGATTAAAGACATTTATTCAAAACATGAATACATGATGATAAAGAACACTGAAAAGATGACAACAATGCATAAAATAACGTCAGCAAAATTTTGGAGGCTGGAATATGGATGGATGACAATTGACTTAGAACAACAAAGCAAGTACATATCACATGCCAAAGGTACAATAGATGGATTAAATGCTTAATTTAAAAAAATACTATTTATACACATACACACACACAGACCAAACATATATTTTCTTCTGAACATTTGATCTTTTACTTTAGATTAATTTACTTAGGAGAATTCCTGTTAATATAAAGTTCAGTAATTTTTGGTATGTAACTATTATAAAATATGCTTGCTGTTCCTTGAAAAGAACAAATTCTATATTGCTTTATTTGGATGGATTTCCATGATATTGTTAAGAGACAAAAGGAAGCTTCAGAGTAGTGTATATAAAATGATCTTTCATTTGTGAAAACAATGACTAAGGTCCAATATGTGTGCAACTTGCCCTTCAGAACACAACCATAGAGAAAGTTATGTGCTGCTCAGACCTTTCCCAGGAGGACACATGCTTGCTATTGTCTTACTGAGTCCAACCCTTGCTCATGCTGTGGCCATACTCTCTGTAGGCGTCTATCACCTACTGTTGGCACAGCGTGGTTCACAATGTAGGCCCACTCCTACAAGTTGGAGGAGTCCTCTACTGGGTGACTGGCTCAGTGCGTCCCCCTGAGCTTAATCAAGCTTTCTCAGAACCACACTACAGTGCTAGAATCTTTCATTTTCTTTTTTTTAAAACTTTTATTTAATAAAATAAATTTCGAAAGTACAACTTTTGGATTATAGTGGCTTTTTCCCCCCATAATCTCCCCACAACCTTCCCATCTCCCACTCCTTCTCCCATCCCATTCTTCATCAAGATTCATTTTCAATTATCTTTATATACAAAAGATCAAGTTAATAATACTAAGTAAAGATTTCAGCAGTTTGCTCCCACACAGACACACAAAGTATAAAATACTGTTTGAGTACTAGTTATACCACTAATTCACATAGTACAACACATTAAGGACAGAGATCCTACATGGGGAGTAAGTGCACAGTGACTCCTGTTGTTGATTTAACAATTGACACTCTTATTTATGATGTCAGCAATCACCTGAGGCTCTTGTTAGACTCTCATTTCTTTTCTAGCAATCAGCCATGTCCACAGGCTCCTCTCAACTTCTACTTCCTTCCCTTAACTTTTTTTTTTTTTTTGACAGGCAGAGTGGACAGTGAGAGAGAGAGACAGAGACAAAGGTCTTCCTTTGCCCTTGGTTCACCCTCCAATGGCCAGCGCACCACGCTGATCCGATGGCAGGAGCCAGGTGCTTCTCCTGGTCTCCCATGGGGTGCAGGGCCCAGCACTTGGGCCATCCTCCACTGCACTCCTGGGCCACAGCAGAGAGCTGGCCTGGAAGAGGGGCAACCGGGACAGAATCCAGTGCCCCAACCGGGTCTAGAACCCAGTGTGCCTGCGCTGCAAGGCGGAGGATTAGCCTGTTGAGCCATGGTGCCGGCTCCCTCCCTTAACTTTCATAGTTTCATAGCTTTTTCCCTTAATGTATCTTCTTCACAGAAATCCTGTCTATACATCCACATCTTCAGGACTCAAAATAACTGGAGTCGTACGCTTCAAGAGTTCACATGGCTGCTAAGTTCAGCTGGGAGGAGGTAGGGAGAAGAAGAAAAGAAAGAGAGCCAAGAAGGGAAAAATGAGTTGGAATAAAGATGTTCACAAAAAAAGTATTGATAATAAGATCCTAATCCTGTTAAACTGTATGCATGCATAAACAAAACATGTATACAAAGAAATCCATGCGGATATCTCAGAATGGTCCCATTTCATATGACCTTGAAATGTCTTGAATTTTAAGCTTTATAAAAATTTTTTAGAAGGAACACGCAAGAGGCTGGCGCTGTGGCGCAGCAGGTTAACACCCTGGCCTGGGGTGCCGGCATCCCATAGAGGTGGCAGTTCCAGACCCAGATGCTCTACTTCCGATCCAGCTCTCTGCTGTGGCCTGGGAGAGCAGTGGAGGATGGCTCAGGTCCTTGGGCCCCTGCACCTGCATGGGAGATCTGGAGGAAGCTCCTGGCTCCTGGCTTCAGATCTGCACAGCTCCGGGGCCGTTGCGGCCAATTGGGGAGTGAACCAGCAGATCAGCAGATAGAAGACCTCTCTTTCTCTCTGCCTCTCCTCTCTCTGTGTAACTCTGACTTTCAAATACATAAATAAATAAATCTTTTTAAAAAAAATAAGAAGGAACATGCAATATTTAAGTCATCAAAAATACTATAGATCTTTCTTTTGGCTATACAAAAAAAAAAAATGTAAAAATACAAATCCAAAAAGGAAAGAAGAAAGGCTGGAGCATGTATCAAGTTTAGAAGCCTCTCAGACAACACAGATCTAACGAAAGAAACAAACTTAAACATTAGAATTCAAGTGAATGAGAGCATAAACTGAGCATGACTATATTTATCTAAAATTCCTCTGCAATTCACAGATATGCCAATTTGAGGTCCCTGTATTCTGACTTTTCACGCATGTTGTTTCTGAGCTATGAGAGCCTAGAACACCAACTGACCTCCAGACAGGATAACTGGCTTGTTGGAATTTGCCTGGGACTTTTATCTTTTTAAGTAATGAGTGTTGAGACCACACAGTCCCCACAACCCCCTGCCTTGCCCAGTTCTGGTGAACTCTACATTGAAGTCACAATGTAACTGGTAAGTGACAATAGGAAGTGAGGGTTGAGCAATGGGTTGCCATAGAACTAGGCTTGGATCATCTAGCTTAGTCTCGATTTGAAATTTCAGGACAATTTTTTTTATTTTCTTTGATGTTTTCTATAATTACAGAAAATCTGGGCTGGAAGCATTTGAGAGATTGTCCTCATCTGATTGCCTTGGAGTATAGATTCGGAAGGATGCTGAATTGGGTGTCAGTGCCTTAGCCGAGTCTGCTGGTCACCAATGGCATTGACTGACGCTCTCCCTGCAGCAACGCAAGCCTATGCTCCACCTTCCCCAGATTTTCAGCAGTACCTCTAAATTGCCACAACCTCCTGTATCTTTGCAATTTGCATTTTTTTTCCTGTCTGCTAACATTGTTTCTACTCTCCTGAAAAGAATGCCACCTCCTTTTTCAATGCTAGCTTAAATAGTGTCAGCTCTGGGAGTACTTCCCAAGTGAGTAAGGACCTCTCCCCCTTGTGCTCCTATAGGTTCCAAACCTCTCCATCAGCTCTTAGCAGCTGGTAACATAATCATCAGGCTCTGTCTCTTCTTAGCTGGAGACCTCAAGGACTCTGGACCTGGACTTCCTGTGTTCAGTTCTGTCACTTACTAGCCTTTTGCCTTTTGTCCATGGGAAACTTACTTTTCCTTGCTGAGTCTTAAGAGCCCACATCTATAAAATGTGTCAGCTGGGGACATGAAATAAGTACATGTGTTACAGGGCTTAGAAAGATGCCCAGCACAGAATAAATTCCTTATCAGTATAGCCTGTTATTATCTCAGTTCTCAACTCCCAGCTCAGTACCAGAAATATCTGCTCAATGAAAAATCACAACTGCAAACATTTTTCACCAGAGAACACAGAATGGGCAAAGTTGGCCACACAAAGCAGAAAGGCAGATGCTATGAGTTGACCATTTATCACCACTGCTACCACCATAAAGCCAATAGGCCCTGTTCTCATGGCTACATCCACGCATTACAATGTCATGGCTTATGCCCATGTATCACAGTCTCTGTGAGAGACCAAAGTGTTCTTAGTGGCACTAGACTCATGCCTCGACTGTGTTGGAGGTAACAGGTATACCCAGAATGATTTAAGCAGCATGAGGGCATTCTGCCCAAAGTATCAACGTCGTGTCTGAAACCCTGACTTAGCTACTAGCGTTTGGCACCGTGCTCAAGATGCTGCCTGGTTCTGAGTCTTGGCTCTGCGGCTGATTCTGGCTTCTGCTAATACTCACGCTAGAAGGCAGCAGGTGATTGACTTCTCAAGTAGTTGGGTCCCTGCTACACAAGTGGAGACTTGGATTGAGCTCCTGCTAACAAGCATTTAGGGAGGGAATCAGCAGATGTGAAGTGTCTTTCAAATAGGTAAATTAAATAAGTAAAAAATTTAAATTCTGGGCTGGCGCCGCGGCTCACTAGGCTACTCCCCCGCCTGCAGCACCGGCACCCCGGGTTCTATTCCTGGTTGGGGTGCCGGATTCTGTCCCGGTTGCTCCTCTTCCAGTCCAGCTCTCTGCTATGGCCCGGGAGCACAGTGGAGGATGGCCCGAGTGCTTGGGCCCTGCACCCCATGGGAGACCAGGAGGAAGCACCTGGCTCCTGGCTTCGGATCAGCGTAGTGTGTCAGCCGTAGTGGCCATTTGGGGAGTGAACCAATGGAAGGAAGACCTTTCTCTCTGTCTCTCACACTGTCTAACTCTGCCTGTCAAAAAAAAAAAAAAATTAAATTCTGGGGCTATTATGGTGGTGCAGTATGTTAGGCTACTGCCTGCAACACCAGCTTTCTTTCTGATCTTGCTCCTTGCTAGTGTGACAGGGAAAGCAGAAGCAGATTAGCCAAGGGAAGGGCTTGGGCCCCTGCCACCCCTGAGGAGACCCAGATGGAGTTGTTGCTGTCCCCTGGCTTTGGCCTGGTCCAGCCCTGGCTATGTGGCCATTTCAGGAGGTGAACCAACAGATCTCTCTTTTTTTTTTTCTTTCTTTTTCTCTTACTCTCTCTCTGGAACATTGCCTTTCAAATAAATAAAAATAAATCTTTAAAAAAATTAAATTTTAAATTAAGGTCCTGGGAAGAAATGAGATAGCATAGGAAGGGGAAGAGTACTCTGAAATTTGAAAAAAAAATTAAGATTTAAAAATGAAAAAAGTCTTCAAATTAGATTGTGAAATAGCAAGCAGGGAAATGGGAAGGATCCAGAAAACTGAGATGTATTTAATGACGAGACAACGTCTTAAATAGGAGAATGACTTCACATGTCTCAGAAAAAACTGAGTGGTCGGACAATGAAGACAAATGCAAGGCAATATAAAAACAGTTTCATGCAGTAGTTGGGATGAAATCCCAACTGCCATGGTAGAAGAGTGAGGGATGGATGTCAGCAAAAGTATATAAGTGATTTTTAAAGAAATACTGGTTTATGGGGCCGGCGCCATGGCTCACTTGGTTGATTCTCTGCTTGCGGCGCCGGCATCCCATATGGGCACCGGTTCTGGTTCCGGTTGCCCCTCTTCCAGTCCAGCTCTCTGCTGTGGTCCGGGAGGGCAGTGAGGATGGCCCAGGTGCTTGGGCCCCTGCACCCATATGGGAGACCAGGAAGAAGCACCTGTCTCTGGCTTCGGATCGGCACAGTGCGGACTGTAGCGGCCATTTGGGGAGTGAACCAATGGAAGGAAGACCTTTCTCTCTGTCTCTCTCTCTCTCACTGTCTATAACTCTACCTGTCAAATAAATTAAAAAAAAAAAAAATACTGGTTTAGGCAAACAGCAGGTAGAAGAAATGGATAGAGGCTAAAAGTGGACGAGATGTAAATGAGAATTTCTTTTAAAAATGTTTATTTATTTTAGTCAGAGTTAGAGAAAGAGAGGGAAGAGACAGATTTTCCATCTGCTGGTTCTCTTCCCAGATGGCCCAAATGGCCAGGGTTGGGCCAGCCAAAGCCAGGAGCAATTAACTTTATTCAGGTCACCCACATGGGTGGCAAGGACCCAAATACTTAGGCCATCTTCTGCTGCTTTTCCCAGGCCATTAGCGGGGAGCTGGATTTGAAGTGGAGCAGCCGGGACACAAACTGGAGCCCATGGAGATGCAGGCATCACACTCAGTAGCTTTACCCACTACTCTTCACAGAACTCACCCCAGTAAAAGAGAATTTTTAAAATGATGCTTATAAAATGCTATTAATGACAATTTAAGAAACTTTTATTCATGCATCAATGAAAGAGAAGTGAATCAAATGACCATATTGTTTAGAAAGTATGAGTGAACAGAATTCAATGTTTGAAGGGCTTGGCCATTGGCAGTAGGCAGGGCAGTCAATTAATCTTTAACAGAAGCACAGAAAGAGGGAACAGATGTCGAGGAAGTGAATTTTAGGCTTGGTGTTGGAAGATAAAGCGATTCCTATTTGAAGACTTCCATTGTCTCAAAGAAGTGGCAGAACCTAGGATGGGCAGTCATTTGGTAGAGAGAAGAATTATGGGTTCTTGTTTTGAAAATACGAAAATGAGCTGTCATTAAACTGTTGAGGTCAGACTGTGAGATAGAGTTGATTACTTGTGAATATAAAGCCCAACCCACCTTCTGGTTTAAGAAGTTTTCCATAGCAATGTTCTGCCTCTTGATTGTGAACACAAAGCAACAACAACAACAAAAATCTAGAAAGTTGAGTTCAAACAGCATTGAGAATTTGGCACTTCAGGACTAATTAAGAATGAGCAAATCTGCATTTGCAAAAATAGTATTAGATTATGAGCCACAGGGAAAAAATACTAAGCTATACAACAAACTTAGAAATGAGAAGGGTCTTTGTTTTAGTGAGAAATGGTGATAGCATCAGATTAGAGATCTCACATATCATCTGTAAAGATGGACTAGACATATGGCAATCAGTATGTCATGTTCTTTCAGGGTACTTCAAAAAGTTTTAGAAAATGGAATTGAAAATATTTATTTTTGTTCAAAATTTTTGAAACTGATGCACCTGAGGCGTCATTAAAAAGTTCACAGAAAGTATGTATTATGGAAAAAGTACACAGATTTCAAAATTTCATTTTTCTACAAGCTCTCTGAGTTTTTAGAGAAAGGAAACATAATGAGTGCGTGGAGGAAGTCAGAGCACGCTGCAGACTGGGTCACTGGTGGGGACAAACATGACAGCATGTACTTGCAAGGAAAGAATTCGATTATTACACGCACTGTTCTTTTAACCACCTCATCACATAAGATCCACACATATTATTGGATATGTAGCTTGATTTCCTGTTGTTAAGTGATGGTTTTGTTCCCCCTGTCTGATAACAAACTTTGAAAGAATTTTTCTTACTACCCTTTGTCCTAGAGGAGGAGGTGTGAGAGGAGGGGAAGGAGAAACCTGGACTCTCCCTTATAAGCCCCAGTCTAAACAAAGACTGCCTGCTCAGCTCTCTGCTCTCCACTGAGCCGCCCGCTAGACCTGCCAGGTGTGTTCTCTCCATTTAGCCCTGGAACCTCACTGTCTCCCAGCCTGAGTGACTAGATGTTCTCTCTGTGTCCTTCAGTTCTGGCAGATGCCCTGTCTCCAATAAAACCTTGCTACTTTGCTCTCTGTCTCACGCCTGAGTTCTTTCTTGTGCAAAGAACCCAGGACTTCTCTCTGGTGACAGCGACACTGAGGTTTTAAGTAAAATTGTGGAGAAGAAACTGTCAATCAATAAGGTGGGGACAAACCCATCAAAACACCTGATTTACAATCCTTTATTCTGTCTGGCTTGCTCCAGATAAAACAAAAACCATCCTGCAGGGTGGAATTGGGACTTGTTTTCACAATAAACAGTGAGCTCCTAAGGAATCGCTGCTCCCTTGCTATTTTCATGGTAAACTGGAAAGCCCCCAAGGAGTGGGCAAACAGGCACTTCTAACCTTGCGAAAAGACAACCCAGGGGTCTGTGCTGTGGTGCAGAGGGTTAAAGCCGCAGCATCCCATCTGGGCGCCGGTTCAAGTCCCGGCTGCTCCAGTTCTGATCCAGCTCTTTGCCATGGCCTGGGAAAGCAGCAGCAGATGGCACAAATCCTTGTGCCCCTGCACTCACGTGGGAGACCCGCAAGAAGCTCCTGGCTCCTGACTTCGAATGAGCTCAGCTGCAGCCGTTGCAGCCATTTGGGGAGTGAACCAGCAGATGGAAGACTTTTCTCTCTGTTGTCTCTACCTCTCTCTGCAATTCTGTCTTTCAAATAAATAAATCTTAAAAAAAGAAAAAAGAAAATCCTTGGGGGAAGGCAAGCACTCTACACCCCAAATTCCACTGGGACCACCCTGCCTGCCTATTAACCCATCTGACTCCTCACAGGAAGATACTCTGAGCCAGTATTCCCAGGCTTCACGTTATCCCACCCACGACCATTACAGGCTCTGAAGCAAGGTAGTATGCATAGAATGCCACTTGCTTCTGCAGAGACCAAGGTTAGTGAGGACAGATTCCTTCCTTTTTGCAGTTCAAGATTCTATCCCAATAACATGTTAGGAGGTCATCATCAATGCTTCAGAATAGTTAGTTTGACATTTTTAGGGACTTATTTTCATTCCTAAGGCAATTCCATTTAAACCATACTGTGGAAACAAAATGCTAATCTGTGTCTTAATTTGAATTTACCTTCACATAAAAGCAGAGTTCCACATTCTAGGGAGCACAGCATTTTGATGCATTTGTATTGCATAAAGTGACTCTTCCAGTGTCCTGTACAGAGATTTACTAATACTGAACAAACATACTCAGGTCCTGAGAATTTTGAAATGAAGCCTGTGTTGCTATTTGGGGTAATTAAGTCTGTAGATTTGCATTAAACTGAAATAGCATAACTGTCTTTGAGTCACTTTTTTTTTAGAAGCCTAATTCCATCTTGTAGATAAACAAACAGAATAGATCTACTGCAGGTGTGAATATACTAAATACCATGAGGTAAGGGGCTGGGGGATGGAAATGTGCCACAGCTTTATCTCATCACCAAACTGTTGCAAAAGAAATGTTATTACTTCAAGTCTCTAACAAGAAACTTTGACTCCCTCTGTTCCCCTCCCATTCAGCCTTCTGTGAGTCACTTCCCAGGTATGCCTAGCATCAGCTTTCATATACATAATAAATAATATTCCATGCAGTTTTCATATTCGTCTATCCATGCAATTCTATTTCAAACATCTTCAATACTGCATTTTTTTTCTTCTGACCTCATCAGAAATACCGAAATAACAGGCAACTACAGAATTGGGCATTAAAAATTCTCTTCCGCAAACTCCTGTCTCTAAAAGACATCAATAACTCAGGGGCACACAATGGGAAAACAGCACTGCACAGTTAAAGAGGAGATGGAAACATTTCTGTTCAAATGATAGAAAAGAGTGAGTGAGACACGTGTTTGTTTTTGTAAAACGCAGCCGTCACATTTAAAAAGTGATGGTGTGGGTAGAGAGGAGCCCACCAGTTCTCCTCCCTATTTTTTAATGGAAAAATTGATGAAACTTCATGTAAAGCACAACATTCAGGCCTAGTAACCTCATGAGAAAATCAGGCACCAGGATAATAGGCCCACAGATAGGCACTAACCTGCACACCGTTACACCTGCCTTCAGTTCAGAAACATGCTAGACTTAGCTTTTAGGATCACAAAACTCATGAAGCACTGATGTTTGTGGCAGAACACTGACTGGACATTCTTCTCTTCTGTGAGAAGGAGATACGTACATCTCCTGGATTTGGGTCATTGATATCCACGTAGACGTATACTACCACCTATTTCATTCATTGCTGTGAGCACAGCTGGGAATGGTCAGCACTCTTTGTAACCAGATAAGTTCTCCCCTTACCTGTGGTTATGATATCGCAATTTGGGGTGCCATACGATATCACCAAGTGCTTATTAATAAATCCCCAATATTAATAAGCCTGTATGGGTTCTTGCCTAATATTCAGAAAATTCTGAATACCGGCATAAATGAACGAAGCAGCATGATACCTTTTGAGCTTTTTATTCAGTGAGAGAAATACAAAGGAGAGCGAGGGCCCTATCTAACAGAGAGAGAAATCTGGGTTCATACCGAGTACCAGGAGCCAGCCATGTGAAGGAACATGCAGGCCAGGAAGCATGGGGCGGGTGGCCCGAAGGCCACGCGCCCTGGAAACGCAGGGCCGCAGGGGCCCACACTGGCAAAAGGCCAGAAAATGGAAAGACGAGAGCAAGCACACCTTGTCCCAGGCTTTTAATCCACTTCCAAAGGGGAGTGGTTAGTTAGCCTGATTGGCCGGTGGGCACACAGGTGTGCTCAGGTAGGGGCATGAGGTCACTCAGAGGCATAGTGAAGGCGAGGTCCTCCAGCTCACAAACCTGATCAATTTTATTCTATATGCCTGCCTACAACAGTTTTACATTCCACAATTCTACAGCTATTTTTTTTTAATTCTACAGCTATTAAATTTAATCATGGTCTGAAAATATTTAAGATATAAATATTTCATAGCTTTGAACTGCCTACCACTCTGAGCAATGGGATGAAATGTCACATCATCCATCTCCACCTTGTCCTCTGTCCAGGTATCTACACTGCATATACAGTGCAACTAGTTAGTCACTTAGTAGCCCTTTGGTAAAGTGCTTGTGTTCAAACAACCTTTACCCAGTAGCCTGGCTCCAGGTCATGATGCTCGTGTCACTCCCTCCCTTCCCCTCATCACATAGGCATTACATCATTGCACATCATCACGAGAAGACGAGGGAGTACAGTGCAGTGAAATATTTTGAGAAAGAGATTTCATTCATATAACTTTTTTATAATATAGTCTTATAATTATTCTGTTTTATTCCTATTATTATTTTTTAAAGATTTATTTATTTATTTGAAAGCCAGAGTTACACAGAGAGAGGAGAGGCAGTGAGAACAAGAGAGAGAGAGAGGTCTTCCATCCAATGGTTCACTCCCCAGATGGCTGCAACAGCTGGAGCTGTGCTGATCCAAAGCCAGGAGCCAGGAGCTTCTTCTGGGTCTCCCACGCGGGTGCAGGGGCCCAAGGTCTTCGGCCATCTTCTACTGCTTTCCCTGGCCATAGCAGAGAGCTGAATCAGAAGTGGAGCAGCCGGGACTTGAACCGGCACCCATATGGGATGCTGGCACTTCAGGCCAAGGTGTTAACTCACTGCGCCATAGCGCTGGCCCTTGTTGTTAATCTTATATTGTACCTAACTTATAAGTTAAACTTTATTAGCAGTGTGAATAGGGAAAAAACACATTGTATACATAGGGGCCAGTACTATCCATGGTTTAAAGTATCCAGGAGAAGCCACGGAATCTATCTCCTGAGAATGAGCAGGGACAAGTGTTTAGAACTTTGAACCAATCGCTTAAATTCTCTAGGTCTCCTTTCCTTGGTAAAATGGGAGTGAAGGCAGATCTGATAACACACATAAATGCTTTGCTAAGAGAGACAGAAAACTAAATCTAAAAATCTTTAAAAAAATTGCTTAGTAAACTTGTACCATAATGAACGCAGCACAGTGATTGGAGAGTCAGCCTTGATTTCCATGGCAGATCTGTTCCTTCTGTCTGAAGGAAATTCTGCAAGCTATTTCAGTGTTCTGTGCCTTAGCTTTCTCTTCCACGAAAGGAGACTCAAAACTTGGAAGAGCATTATATTGGATAACACATCTAAAGGATTCAAACAGTCACCAACCAACAACACATATTAGTCAGTATTTTTTCTTCATCAAAAATCTCATCCTCAGACACCAGGGTATCTAAAGAAGTTCATGTGGAAAATGCGACTAAGAAGAAACTATATGTGGATTGCAAAACTTTTTGCACCAAAATAAACTTATCTTTTAATTCCATATCCCATGAACTTTTTGATGTACCTTCACATGGGACAATTTCAGTTTCCACAAGATTAATCATCATAATGTATTTTTAAAAATGAAATTCTTTTTAAAATTATTTATTTGAAAATCAGAGTTAAGGAGAGGGAGACAAAAAAAGAGAGATCTTTCACTGCTAGTTCTCTACCCAGATGGCCTCAATGGCTAGGGCTGGGCCAGGCCGAAGCCAGGAGCTTCTTCCAGATCTCCTTGTAGGTGATAGTGGCCCAAGCATTTGGGTCATCTTCCACTGCTTTCCCCAAGGCCATTAGCAGGGAACTAATGGGATGCCAGCATCATAGGTGGCAGCTTTACTTGCTTTACCAAACGCTGGACCTAATATTCATAATAAATTAAAACCAATCATGCAAGTTTAAAAAGTTATGAGCGTGTTGTGCTGTTTTTAGAAAAATGAATATTGGGCTGGCGCCCAAAATGAATATTGGCTAATCCTCCACCTGCGGCTCTGGCACCCCGGGTTCTAGTCCTGGTTGGGGTGCCAGATTCTGTCCTGGTTGCTCCTCTTCTAGTCCAGCTCTCTGCTGCGGCCCGGGAAGGCAGTGGAGGATGGCCCAAGTCCTTGGGCCCTGCACCCGCATGGGAGAATGAGAGGAAGCACCTGGCTCCTGGCCTCGGAGTGGCGCAGCGAGCCGGCCGAAGCGGCCATTTTGGGGGGTGAACCAATGGAAGGAAGACCTTTCTCTCAGTCCCTCTCTCTTAAAAAAATAATAGATGAATAAAAAGAAAAATTAATATTGATAGGAATAACATCCATTATCTTGGACACTGGTAAATAAAGATTAGTTAGTAAACATTTATTCCGACTTTCCCCTATAAACCATACCATCGCAAATTTACTTAAAATAGAATGTAAGGAGATAAGCAATTTGAATATAGCCCTTTTCAACTGTCAATGACTTAAAATGGTTGTACAAATGAAGTATCCATAATGGCTTTCTATGCCCCCTGAAAGATCACAACTCCACCAAGGTTCTGCCTAAAGGGGTATGAAGTAGGCCTGATCCAGAAATTACAATCACAAATCCTAGGCTGTGCAAAACTATACAGTCCACTGGGCCCAATGCCTCAAGGAATAAATTCTATTTATAGAAGAAAGAAAAATGTAAGGGATAGGCTTGACAGAAAAACCTGTGGATGAGGGGCCAGCACTGTGGCGCAGTGGGTTAAAGCCCCAGCATGCAGCTCTAGGATCCCATAGGGGCACCGGTTTGAGTCCCGGCTGCTCCCCTTCTGATCCAGTAGAAGATGGCCCAACTCCTTGGGTCCATGAACCCATGTAGGAGACTTGGGGGAAGCTCCTGGGTTCTGGGTTCAGATCGGTGCAGCTCCAGCCATTGCAGCCAACTGGGGAGGGAACCAGCAGATGAAAGACCTCTCTCTCTGGCTCTACCTCTCTCTGTAGCTCTTTCAAATAAATAAAATAATTATTTAAAAAAAAAAAACCCTTTGGATTGAAAAAAAAAAGGCTAAAAAGATATAACCAACTTAAAATATTGCAGGCCAAACTATAATGTCTAAGGGTAGACAGCTGATCAACAAAAAATAGTGTATCAGAGAACAAGTAGAACAGCATAGTTTGTGTTGTGGAGGCACTGACATAGGTTTTTTGGGGATAGGCACAAAAGACAGAATTCTGGTATGCTGGCAACATTATTTCTTGATCATCATGGTGGTTGCCAAGCTATTTGATTTAAAATAATTTCTTAAGTTATGAACTTGGTTTTTGTGTGGCTACATCTGTATTTTTTAAAATTAACAGCATCATTCTTAAATGAAAACAAAACCTTGCTACCCTTGTCATCATCATCTAATCCAATGTATAACCAAGTCAGGGAAAATCACCAAAAGGAATATTACTAATAGGTTAACTGAATCTTATTTCATATCACCACAGTCATAGTTGTCCCCTAGAAATATTTACAGAATTTTTTTTCTATTCAAAGTGAGAACTGGAGGAAGATTTTTTAAGCTACTTATCTGTAAATGTCAGAAAACTCTTTTTGAAACACAAAATGCATATAACCAACGTTAAAAATAGTACTTGAAAAAGTAGATTTATTCCCCCACATTGTTGTTTCCATGACTTTCTTTCTCTTTTAGTGGGCATTCCAAGACATCCACATTTATCTCTCTATACTAACTATTGCAAATTCTGTATTTTAATCTCATGAGAGTCATTGTTTGAAGTCAGCTCAGTTTGCGACTTAAGCAATATATAATAGCATAGTCTACTTTGCATTTACTGGAGCAAATATTATATCATGAGATATTTAATGAATATTTAAAACCAACAAGCTTTTGTGTTTCCAACTACAACAATTTTTTTTTAAATTAATTAATTTATTTGAAAGTCAGAGTTACAGAGAGGGAGAGAGAGAGAGAAAATTGTTCTATCTGCTGGTTTACTGCCCAGATGGCTGCAACGACCAAGGCTGGGGCAGGCCAAAGGCTGGAGCCACGTACTTCTTTCAGGTCTTTCATGTGGGTAGCAGGGGCCCAAGCACTTGGATCATCTTCCACTGCTTTTCCCAGGCCAGTAGCAGGGAGATGGATCAAAAGTGGAGCAGCCAGGCCATGAACTGGTGCCCATATGGGATGCCAGCATTGCAGGAGGCAGCTTTACCATCTATGCCACAATGCCGGATCCAAAAAAGGAATGTTTTGAAAATGTGAGCTTAGGCCGGCTCTGCAGCTCACTAGGCTAATCCTCCGCCGTTCTAGTCCCGGTTGGGGCGCTAGATTCTGTCCCGGTTGCTCCTCTTCCAGTCCAGCTCTCTGCTGTGGCCCGGAAGGGCAGTGGAGGATGGCCCAAGTGCTTGGGCCCTGCACCCGCATGGGAGACCAGGAGGAAGCACCTGGCTTCTGGCTTCAGATTGGCGCAGTGCACCAGCCGTAGCGACCATTTGGAGGGATGAACCAATGGAAGGAAGACCTTTCTCACTGTCTGTCTGTCTGTCTGTCTCTCTCTCACTGTCTAACTCTGCCTGTAAAAAAAAAAAAAAAGTAAGCTTAAATCTTTGTGTGGGGGGGAGTGAAGTAGGTTCCAGCTGGGTAGGAACAAACTGTCCAGATGTGACTATGCCCCTAGTAGGATGGAACATTTCTTCTGTATTTCTGAAACATATGAGTGAAGTAGGTGTGACTACATTATAGATTTTCTGAAATAGAATGCTAAAAATAGAATAGACAGAGCATGTCAGAATCCTAGAATGCTAACTCCACAAAGAATCTTCAAGGTACTGTCATCCAATTTCTAGCTAATGGAGGTAGTATTTCCAGAGGTATGGTGTGGATCTAATTCTAAAAATTCTTCCATCTTTGGGCATGGTGCCATGTTTATTATATATACACTTCAGTTAATTTATAGGACGACTTGAGGATATACATATCAATACAGAAAAGAATCTTAAAACACAAAGGGAAGTACAGATGAGATTTGAACCAAGGCAACTTATATCACCACCCATAATCTTTACAAATACTTTTGTTGTTGTCTTGTTTCCCTAGCAAATCTGTTGGATTCAAAGGGAAGGAGAGACATAGCAAGGAGATGGAAGAATGATGAAGCAAAGTTAAATCTCAGCCAGTGGAGCCACATGGGGAGAAGGAAGTTGACACAAAGCTTGTGGAGGGGCAGTGCAGGTTACTGCTAACCTGAGGACTGTTCTGGCTTCACATGCCCTCTGTTGGGCAGGTCAAAATATTCTGGAAATTTGTCTTCACCACAAGTTGACAATAGGATAAATTATAAAGGAAAATAAATAAATGTTAAATCTTTATTAATGTTGATTTACTCTTTCCCTTTTTGCTTTTCCTCCATTCTCTCAAACCTGGCCAAACAACATTTTAGTTTCCATGTATCAAGTGTCTTGCAAGGCATCCATATTGTAAACAGAAATGGAAGAAACTCACAGTCCATTTGAGGATTTCTACACAGATAATTTGCACTCTGGTTCATCTTGGGAATTTTCCTTAGCTGCCGTACAACCATGTTTTGATGCCTCCAACAACACATCCTTATCCCCTCTTGTGTATGCCTGACTCCTGTTTCTCCCAATCCCAATTATCTCAATCTGTTTCCAACTGATTTATCCAGAAAAAGATGGCAGAAAATTCTGACTCATACCGGATCAATATTGAAAATGCATTACATAGGAAAATGTTAAGTTTCCAAATTATTGGCACTCTCACATCACCTCATTGACGATTTCTGACTCCACTGATGTCATAAATTTAACTGAGCCAGAAAACTAATTGTCCAGCATTGATCAGAGAGTAGGGAAGCATGTGAAATCCCCTTCTGGACTCTTTGAATAACTCTGCAGAATTAGGGAATTTGTTTGTGTAATTTCTCCAGGGACATGCTCCATTATTCTGCATCAGTGTTGAAACAAATGGTGATAATAGCTATTTTAGAGTTTAATATAACAGGAGTCCAGGCGGAGGAACAGGTGCAAAAAGGAATTAGATTCAAAATCTCTCTTTTTAGAAAATCAATCTGCCTATGTTTGCTGTACAAGACTATCTGTTCTGTCCTGCTCCCTCCCTGCCACATTCTCACCTCCCTGGATGAGCTCAGGACCACCTGAAACCATTTGGAATCCCACCCACTGTGTGCCTAAATCAGCTCTAATTTTGGTCCTAGAGGTATCTGGGCAAAAAGAATTCAAAGAATTTTATGATGCATATTGTGATGAAGTCATAAATTTTTTGTGCTTACCTGCACTTAAATTACTCATCTTTTTTTCTGGCTCCAAAAAATAATAATAAATGATAAAGACTAATTATATGCTAAGTACTTAAGTACTACACACACACACACACACACACACACACACACACAGTAAGTTGAGCTGGTGTCTGGAGGGTTGGAGGGAGAGAGAGAGAGACATGAGGAAGGAAGGAGGAAATATTATACTCATAGAACTTTATCTACAAACTATATTGAATTTGCTAAAAACTAATTAAAAGTTAAAATAAAAAAGTAGAAAAAAGCAGAAAAAATATAATAAGTTAACTTGGTATTTACTATGCAAATTTCTTATTCCTTAATATCTCAATTCTTAAGAATAGATGAACAAAGAAATCTGGTGCTATTCAAAGTGTATGAGTAATGCTGTATTTGGAATGCAGTTGCTAGTTTCCTTAGTTTGGTCAGAATATCAGCTCTGACACATGTTCTCTTAAAACTAGATTTCTTGACTTTCAAAAGGAAACCTATGACATTTCTGATTCTACCTGTAATGCGGCTATTCAAAATCCATTACTGGAAAATGAAGTCTAAAAATTAATGTAATCTAGTATAGTCAAAAAAACACATTCATTTGGCTGCTGGAAAGATAGCATGACATGGAAAACATGCAGAAACTTAGAAGTTAATTTTGGCAAAATCATCTTGGAAATTAAGACAGGAGAATGACAAAATCCTTATTTATTGAAATTATAACAATAATTTAAGAGATACTAAAGTATATAGATTAATAGAGGTAAATAAGACATTATAAAATGATTACACTGAATGCTTTATATTCCATCCATTCAAAAATAAGAGGGATCCCTCTCCCATAATCACAGAGAAGAAGCCCTAGGAGACTTAATTGTTTCCACATATGTGTAATATTCTAGGTCACATTCAGGTTCTTTATTTCTATGCTGAATCCTATAGATGTGTGTAATGGAATAGATTTATTGCAATCTCCTGTGCAGTCACCACTGTATTTCCTTAATCCATTATTTCTGAAACACAGTCCCAAGGTGCTTCCCGTACAGGGGAATCTAAAGGAAATGCTCAAACAGAAGGTAACAGGTAGAAAAGTGAGTTTTGAAGAATCTGGCTTTAGGGCATGGTAATGTTAGGGAAACTTGGCCTTTACTGCATCATATATATATATATATACAGCTTACTACAAAAACAAATATTGCTTTGGGGGTGTACACAGTAAGTCCTTACTCAGTTCAGGTTTCTGTGGGTAATAAATTAGCTGGATTTACCTGCTGTTGGGTGCACTTGCGTGACTGGAAATCAACTAGTCTAGGGTTGCAATGGCTAGAGTGTCCTTAGCAAACTGGTCTTCCTCCACCCTTCGCATCCCTCTCCTGGGACCTCCTGCTTACCTGGCCATTCTATTAAGGGACAGGTAAGAACAAGCCGAGCCACCAAGACTTTCCAGGCCTCTGCTTGTGTCATGTATGCACTATCCTACTGGGCACAATGATGATGGTTGCTATCAAGTTGTAGGCAGGGGTAGTAGATTAGAGACAGTGAAGGATGAGAACCAGGTGTGCAATCACTCTACTGCACTGTCAGCACCTTGACTTTTCAGTAAAGGAACTGGGTTCCAGGAAGCCATGACTGAACTCATCGCCCAAGAAGGAACATTCCTTTGTTCTAGTTTACAATATAATTATAAGGACCAATCCATACGCAAATAAAAAGTATCCATTTGTTATGTGAGTATAGCACCTTTCATAGCAAAAAACACTTTTTAAATTAATCATCTCATGTGTTCTTTAAACCATCTAATGCAGTGATGGGCTAGACAGTTGAACTCATTTTAGGGATAAGGAAATGCAGTCTGAATGCTTTAACACACACGAAGAAAAATAACTGATAAAGTCAAACCAACAACTGCTATTTTTCAACAACCAACCTATGTCTCTCTCCACTGAAATTTATGGACTCCCCAGACAATTTCTCGGATGTCTTTGCTTAGTTCTCATGTCCTGAGCACTCCTGGGAGGCTCAGAGAATCGTACTCCTTGACTGAAGTTTATCCCCCTAAGCCAGGTGAAGTTCCCATGATTGATTAGAGAGACAGCCAGGCTGCAGGAGGCACTGAATTCTCGGTCCTGACCCACAGGACCTGAACAAACCTTTGTTCACATGTCACAGGCTTGTCTTCTTAATCTAAAAAATGTGTACACAAAAACCTTGCCTCTTGAAACTATCATAAGAGGCCAGCTCTGTGGTGCAGTGGGTTAATGCCCTGGCCTGAAGCACCAGCATCCCATATGAGCGCCAGTTCTAGTCCTGGCTGCTCCACTTCCCATCTAGCTCTCTCCTTTGGCCTGGGAAAACAGTATAAGATGGCCCAAGTCCTTGGGCCCCTGCACCCACGTGGGAGACCTGGAAGAAGCTCCTGGCTCCTGGCTTCGGATTGGCGCAGCTCCGGTTGTTGCAGCCAACTGGGGAGTGAACCAGCGGATGGAAGACCTCTCTCTCTCTCCCACCCCCCGCCTCTCCTCTCTCTGTGTAACTCTGGCTTTCAAATAAGTAAATAAATCTTTAACATAAACGTAAATAAGGTACTAGAGATGAAAATAATCACCGCAGTGGGACCCGAGTTTTATCTTTTCTGACCACCAGGTGACACCCTTCATGAACCCATAAGTACAATATAATAATAAATCTGAGTAAAAAAAGAAAAGTCTCTGATTTTTAGTTTTCTTTAAAGACAGATAAGTGGATTGATGGATACCCAGATGGATATATGAGTGATAAATGAGCTGTACTGTTGCGGTGGATTCGTTCTGAGAAAATGAGTGTGGTGGGGGCAACAGGCGCGGAGTCACCACACAGACCCCGGGAGTTGGGTGAAAGCAGGCCAGGGGCAAGCAGCCCGCAGACTCATTTATTTCAGTTGGTACAGCGGCTTAAATAGCCAAGGCAGCCAATCTGATCAAGGGGCGGTTTATGCCCTAACCAATCACAGCCTGTTGCCAGGCAGTATCCGAAGCCATCCAATCACAGCCTGTTGCCAGGCAGTCTCTGTTGCCAGGTGGTTTCTCAGGGGGTTTCCCAGGGGGTTTCCAAAGCCACTCCTGAGTAACTGACACTCGCTTGCCAGTGGCCATTCTTGGCATGGCCTTCTCATTCCACCACTTTTCTCATTCCACCACACTGTACCAGCATAACTTTTTCTTTCCTTTTGGTTTTGAAGTAATTCCAAATTTGCAGGAAGCTTGTAAAAATAGTACCAATAAACCCTATTTTTCCCTGAACCATTTTAGAATAATAGTATAAAATCATGTCCCATAATTCTTAAACGTTTGAAAGCACCATTCTTACAAAATGATATCAAAATTAGGATATTTATATGGATCTATTACTACTATTTAACCCTCAAACCATATTCAAGTTCTGTCAGTTGCCCTAATAATGAGCTTTACAGTGAAACAATTGAAGCCAAGTTCCTGCATTGCATTTGGTTGTCATATCCCGTTTGTTTCCTTTAATCCAGAAGAGTTTCTAAGTTCTTCCTTGGCTTTTACGCCCCCGACACTTTCTAAGACTGCCCACCAATTTTGAGATAGGATGTATCTCTGTTTGGTGATGCCTACTATATCCTCAACATATGCTCATTTTTGTTGCCTTTAGCAACCTTGTCACAGAAGCCCTACTGCATTTTCCTTGTTTCAGTCTATTAGCTGTTACATGATTTTGATTTGCTCCGTTACTGATGATATTCACTTTGAACACTTGATTAAGGTCAGGTCTGCCAAGCTGTCCTACATTTAAAGTTGGTCGCTTCTTACTCTCTGTGATTAATAAATATTTTATGGGATACTAGTTGGAACTGACACAAATACACAGTTCCCCACCAGTGTTTGATTTGTTCATATATTAATTTATATCCATTTGGACTCAAACCTTTTTATTATTTATTTGCTGAGTGAGAATCTCAGGTTTTGTCAGTGGAGCTCAATGAACTGTTTCTTTCCTATCATGTCTCCATAACTATTTGAGCATTTCCCATCTTTCTGGCAAAATAAAATGTTCTGAGAGCATCATGAATATGCCCTGTCTCAGTTTAGGAATCACTGTTTTCTTCAGAAAGTCTGGTTCCTTTTAGTGAGAAGGCATTTAACAACCAAATACTGGGTATTTAGGATCAAGCTATTTACTTCTTTGTTCATTTTTATTTTTATTGCTTTTGGGGTATCGCAGCTCCCAGGGACCTTTCAAGAAGATGGAGCAAGACAATATATATGTACATGCATTCACAGATATATACACAGACACACATATTTATATATACATTTATTTCTATTAATATATTTGCATTTCATTCTTACCTCCTATTTCTATATATCTGTATGTAGTAGTTTGCTAGGGCCACCATAACAAAATACCAGAGACTAGGTGACTTCAACAGCAGAAACCTATTTGGTCACAGTTCAGGAGAACGGAAGTTCAAGATCAAGGTATGGTAAGGGCTGATTTCCCCCAATTCTCTCTGGCTTGCAGAAGGCCTTTCCCTGTGCATGTTCAATCTTGGTCTCTCTCTAAGTGCCCAATTTCCTTTTTTTTTTTTTTTTTTGGCCAGGCAGAGTTAGAAAGTGAAAGAGAGAGAGAGAGAGACAGAGAGAGAGAGACAGAGAGAGTTATAGACAATGAGAGAGAGAGAGAGAGAGAAAGGTCTTCCTTTCCGTTGGTTCACCCCCGCTATGGCCAGCGCACTGTGCTGATCCGAAGCCAGGAGCCGGGTGCTTCCTTCTGGTCTCCCATGCGAGTGCAGGGCCCAAGCACTTGGGGCCACAGCAGAGAGCTGGAATGGAAGAGGAACAACTAGGACAGAATTCGGCACCCCGACCAGGACTAGAACCTGGGGTGCCAGAGCCACAGGCGGAGGATTAGTCCAGTGAGCCATGGTGCCAGCTGCCCAATTTGCTTGGATAAGGACACTAGTCATATGAGATTGGGACCTTCCCTAATGACCTCATCATCCTTAATTACTTCTTTAAATGCCCATCTCGAAATGTAGTCACATTCAGAGGGACTGAATGTTAGGTCTTTAACATATCTAATGCATCTATTAAATGAATTATGAGTTTACACTGATACCCCCAATTCCAAGCCAACAACACAAGGCTTATTTTAATTTTCCTTCTTTCTATTTTTTGTAAACTTTTCACCTAAGGTGAGAAATCTGATTCCAAACATACTCAATGTACTTACATATTGAATTTATCCCCCAGCAAAAGACCACCAGCGTTTCACATCATGTTGCTGGCAACTTACTGCTCCCAACTCACCCTTCCAACACTGCAGGCTGAATCCTATTTCTGACCCCCTACCAAACTAACCCTCTCTCTCTCTCTCTCTCTCTCTCTCTCTCTCTCTCTCTCTCTCTCACACACACACACACACACACACAGTGTAATTTGCTTAACCTCAGGAAATACTTTTGGACTGAATTATTCTCAAAGGAGGATGGAAGAGAGGGAAATGGGAATAGAAGAAACGGAAGGGAGAGGAGAGCTGCAGGAAGAAGGGTAAGTACTTAAAGGAAGGCAGACAGGATGAGCAATGTATTTCTAAAGCAAATTAGGATCAGTTTTACACTGTTTGTATTTTTCTTTTTTTTTGTTTTAATTTATTTATTTGACAGGTAGAGTTGTAGACAGTGAGAGAGAGAGAGAGACAGAAAGAATAGTCTTCCTTCCGTTGGTTCACTCCCCAAATGGCCACTATAGCTGGTGCTGCGCCGATCCAGAGCCAGGAACCAGGTGCTTCTTACTGGTCTCCTGGCTCCACAGGGGCCCAAGCACTTGGGCCGTCCTCCACTGCTCTCCTGGGCCACAGCTGAGAGCTGGACTGGAAGAGGAGCAGCTGGGACTAGAACCCGGTGCTCATATGGGATGCCAGTGCCGCAAGCAGAGGATTAACCAAGTGAGCCATGGCACCGGCCCCACTATTTGTATTTTTCATATTAGCATGGGTAACCTACTAGGAATTTTTGATTAAGAAAGATTATTAATTTCACGATGGCTATGGAAAACACCAAGGTCAAAGGAAGTGGGTGAAACAGCATTCCACTCCTGGAACTCTTAACTTCAAACTAAGAAAAATGTATTTTCCTTCTTAGAGCTAAAGTATGAAATGACAGTAAAATAAAGAGAAGAAATGTTTCCCAAGGCCTGGTAGAAAGGTTGTTTCACCGATTTAGTCAAATGTAGTTGACTGTATTAATACCAAATGGAAGAACAGAAATCAGAATTAAAGTTCGACATTATATTGAAGAACAATTATAATTACAGAAGCATTTGTTTTTAGGCAGTCCTCTGAGAAATGGTTTTCCTGTTATTTATGCAAGTTCCTGTGGAAAAATGCCTATCTAGATAACATTTGACAATGCTGTAACAGATAAATAAAGAATAGTCATTTTTTAGGATTTCAATAGTAAAAAGCAGTGCCTTGATTATGATGGTGTTTTCCTATAGAATTCTTTGCAGCAGTAGAGCCACAGGACTATGTTAAAAGTTCCTTAGGAGTGGCCAGCGCCACGGCTCAACAGGCTAATCCTCCACCTGTGGTGCCAGCACACCGGGTTCTAGTCCCAGTCAGGGTGCTGGATTCTATCCTGCTTGCTCCTCTTCCAGTCCAGCTCTCTGCTATGGCCTGGGAAGGCAGTGGAGGATGGCCCAAATGCTTGGGCCCTGCACCCACATGGGAGACCAGGAGAAGCACCTGGCTCCTGGCTTCATATCAGCGTGGTGCGCCGGCTGCAGCATGCAGGCCGCAGCGATCATTGGGGGGTGAACCAACGGAAAAGGAAGACCTTTCTCTCTGTCTCTCTCTTTCACTGTCCACTCTGCCTGTCCAAAAACAAAAGTTCCTTAGGAGCAAAAGGATAAAGTTAGGACTCGTTGGGGCTGGAGCTGTGGTGCATTAGGTTAATATTCTACTTGCAGTGCCGGCATCCCATATGGTTACCGGGTTCAAGTCCAGGCTGCTCCTCTTCCAGTCTAGCTCTCTCTGTGGCCCCGGAGAGCAGTGGAGTTTGGCCCAAGTGCTTGGGCCCTGCACCCACATGGGAGACCAGAAGGATCAGCGCAGTGCGCCGGCCATGGGAGCCATTTGGGGTATGAACCAATGGAAAAGGAAGACCTTTCTCTCTCTCTCACTGCTTAACTCTGCCTGTAAAAACAAACACACACACAAAAAACAACAAATTAGCCAGGGATTGACATTGAGGCACAGTGGGATAGTTTCCCGCTTGTGATGCCCGCATCCCATATCAGAGGGCTGATTTGAGCCCCAGTTCCACCATTTCCAACGTAGCTGCCTGCCAATGTCCTTGAGAAGGCAGCAAAAGAGGGCCAAAATACTTTGGCCCCTGCCTCCTATGTGGGAGACCCAGATGAAGTTCCTGGATCTTGGCTTTCACTTTACTCAAATCTGGCTATTATAGCCTTGGCGAGAGTGAACCAGCACTTGGAAGATGTCTTTCTATCCCTCTCTATTGTACTGCCTTCCGAATAATAAAAATAAATTAATTAAAAAATATAAAGCAGTCACTAAAGTCAAGTGTTTATGTAGATGGAAAGGGTGATTTTTGCATCTTTGTTTTTTACAGGTTATAAATTGGGACCTCTTTTTTTTTTTATCCCTTGACCACTCATCTTAGCATCAGATCTTGCCTTGATCCTTTAATAGATGATAAGAGTCAGATTTATAAACAATGGCTTGACACCCATGTTCGGGATATGAAGCTCCTGAACTGTTTGAGCCAAATACATCTTTAGTTACATGGAAGTGCTGTTGCAAAATGAAAGCAAATATTTCTGCGATACTCAAAGTTTTCTTTTTTAGCACATTTTCTTTTTTTAGTACATTTTTTAGGAAGTATAATTTTAGACTTGCAGAAATCTGTGCCTTCAAAGATAATAATATTATGTTTTCTTCAGATAATGGTGTTAAGAGAATCTATGACTTTGGACAAACCATTGTACCACATGATCTCAGTCTCTGGTTCTATAAATCAAGGGAGTTGAAGCGGGTTAATATGAAAAATCTCAGCCGGCGCCGTGGCTCAACAGGCTAATCCTCCGCCTTGCGGCGCCGGCACACCGGGTTCTAGTCCCGGTCGGGGCGCCGGATTCTGTCCCGGTTGCCCCTCTTCCAGGCCAGCTCTCTGCTGTGGCCCAGGAGTGCAGTGGAGCATGGCCCAAATGCTTGGGCCCTGCACCCCATGGGAGACCAGGAAAAGCACCTGGCACCTGGCTCCTGCCATCGGATCAGTGCGGTGCGCCGGCCGCAGCACGCCGGCCTCGGCGGCCATTGGAGGGTGAACCAATGGAAAAGGAAGACCTTTCTCTCTGTCTCTCTCTCTCACTGTCCACTCTGCCTGTTAAAAAAAAATAAAAAATAAAAAATATGAAAAATCTCTTCAAATTGTAACCTTTGTTATCTTAGTACTAATAATTATTGGTTAGACTGATGTTGGAAAATACTAAGCGCTGATTCTGCAGCTTCATGTTAGATGGGGCTGTGTCAGTCCTGTTAATATGGCAAAATATCCTTAGTAAGAGTAGATCACTAGAAATTTGTGGGAAGAAAAGGCTAATTCTTTGAGGACTATCTGGGTTCTAAAAACATTCAAATATTATAATTAAAAATAGTAAGCAGGGAGTAGTCTCTGTAGCCCAAATGCATCCATCTCTTATTTCATTTGATAGCCACAATTAAATCGAAATTAAAGGGCTGGGGCCTCTGCTGTGGTGCAGTAGGTTAATCCTCTGCCTGAGGCACTGGTATCCTACATGGGTGCCGGTTCTAGTCCCGCTGCTCCTCTTAAAATCCAGCTCTCTGCTGTGGCCTGGGAAAGCAGTAGAAGATGGCTCAAGTGCTTGGGTCCCTGCACCCACATGGGAGACCTAGAAGAAGCTCCTGGCTTTGGATGGGTGCAGCTCTGGCCATTGTGACCATTTGGGGAGTGAACCAGCGGATGGAAAATCTCTCTCTGTCTCTCTCTTACTGTCTGTAACTCTACCTCTCATACAAATAAATAAAAAAAATTTGAAAAAAAAAAAAAGAAACTAAAGAGATTAGTGACTTTCCCAGACCTGTGGTCAGAAAGTAACTAAGCCAGAGTTTGAACTAGGAACTAGGAGCACCCCAGGCTGCAGAACCAGTGCCCCAACCAGGACTAGAACCCGGAGTGCAGGCACCGCATGCGGAGGATTAGCCTAGTGAGCCAAGGCACTAGCCTGGCTAATTTGTTTTTGAAAGTGTTGATGTATACAATATTTCTATCTGTCTTACATGTTCCATGAAAGGTAGAACAGATATATCACAATTTAAATGTCACAATTTACAAATGTGTCAACCTAAGCTAATTTTATGAAAGGCAACAATGATACTAATTTCAACAAAAAAGAAGAAAAATAATACTTTATATTTAATGGCAAGTACAGTTTACAAACTGCTTCCAGGATCTGCATATCATTTAATTTTCACAAAAACTCAGACGATGCTCACATGCATTTTAAACATGAAACTCAAGATTCTTACAAAGCCATATTGTCAGTGTCGGATCCTAAACATTTTGAAAAGTCTACTGACACCAATTTTAGAGCACTCGAGTTTTCATAACAATTGTCTCTTAAAAATAATTTTAATCATTCCATATTTCTTTAACTAGTGCTTATAATAATTGAATAAAATAGATTCAGCAGTAAAAGTTAGTTCATAATTTGTACTTTATAGGCACTGGGTTCCCAAAAGTGTCCAAGTGACCTAGATGCCATCCTTTGGCTCACCAGCCCAAGACCCTGATAAGCCCCTCTAGGAAGCTCAGGGTCTCCAGACTACAAGGTCTCAGCTATAAGAACATGGACAGGTCTTCTGTCACAAATTTCATGGCAGGCAATTAAAGCCCAAGTCGGTTATCTCTGAGTTCAAGCACAGAGAAGAAAACCCAGGTCCACAAACAGATCAGCAAAGTGTTAATGACCTGCAACACGGTTAAGGCAACAACACAACAAATTCACTATGCCTTCTGGTATTAAGTCTAAGACATCCTCTACTGCCCATCCCCCAGACCTGTCACTGAAGTATTCAAAGGGGGAAGGGGAGGTTTAGAAAGTAGAGAAACTCTTACTTCTAATTCTGTGTGAGTGAAACAACTTTATTTCTTACAAGAAAGACAGCACTAGTCTGAGCCAGCTCTGTCTAATGGAAAATAATTTCATTTCTGTTTTTCTTTAGTTCTTTTTTCTCCTGTTCCCTGGCTAGTTCCAGTGAGCCATCTCCCAACTTCAATTTCTCACACTTCTGGTACTTTTATCAGAGGCTATTTTCTATCCTGAGGTAGCCCACAAGTCATTCTGTTTGTCTTCTTGAATCCATCAAATCCTGGGTAGATCAAGACTTCATGAAAACAGTGTTATAAAATCTTTCTGAGTGATAAGTCTGCCTTGTGGGGGACATAGAAAGGCAGATCAATTATTAGATTGTGATTGATTGCTTAGCAAAATAAGCCATGGGAGACCCAGGAGACATGGGACAGACTACACTGAGTGGCTATAGTAAGTTGAGCCTGGGATCAACTTACTATAACACAGGCATGCAAAGTAGGAATTCTCCAGGTCACTCTAAGGGTCACTCTGTACTTACTGGTAAAAGAGTGCTATGGCTTTTGTGAACATCAGTTTATAAAATCGGATTAAAAACTATTTACATCTTGAATGCTTGCAAATTGTATTTGAGTTCAATTGAGAGTGGCAGGGTTCATCATATAAAGAAAAATGTATAGGCACCTTGCATAAAATAACATTTGTTTTGCAACACAAATAATTCCATATACATTAAGTATTCTTGTATGAGGACACGGTCTGAAGCATGAGATTCTTTCAGGAAGTTGTCATCTGCACATATATGCTTTCACTCCATTCTCACCAGTGTGACACAATAAAATACAATTTTGGTCCTTCACCATTTCTCTCCCAAGAACGGCCGTTTTTCTAATTATACTTGGATAACTCAGGAATCCTACACTCTTCCATTTCAAACCGTATACTTCTCAAAACACAAAGCCTGATTTATGTTCAGATACCAAAAGCTTTTAAAATATTTCTTTCCATGGAGAATAAAGAAAGTGTTGAGAACCCCTAAAATTCATGAGATGTCCCCTAAAGAAGGTGGTGTGTATTAAAGCAAGAACTATTGCATATGCAAAAGTGGAAGATGCTGAGAAGTTCTGCAGGAAAAAAACATAGCTTAATCTACTCTTTAAATTTATATAACTAAGCAAATCAAGCATGTTTAAGTGACCACAGAACCTTATTTGTTTTATTAAGTTATTTACTTTATGAGAGAGAGAAAGACAGAAAAAAAGAGTCTCCTATCCACTGCTTCACTCTCTAAAAGCCTGCAGTCGCAAGGGCTAAGTCAGGTTGAAGCTGGGAGTCAGAAATTCAATCCAGGTACACACATAAATCATCCACAACACTAATAATCAGGGAAATGCAAATCAAAACCAAAATAAGATATTACTTCACACTTGTTAGGATTACTGTTATAAATAAAAAGAAAGTAACAAGTGCTGGCAAGGATAGGAGCAATTGTTGGGGAAAATGTGAATGGCACAGCCTCTATGGATAACAGTATGCAGAGTCCTCAAAAAATGTAAGACAATACTACTGTGTGGTAATCCAAGACATCGTTAATTAGGATCTTGCAGAGCTGTTAGCATGCCTGTGCTCACTGCAGTACTGTCTACAACACCCTAGAGGTGGGAGTAATCTAACTGTCCATACATAGTATAGTATGTATGTACAATGCATGACCTGTGGTAATTAATAGAATACAAAAAATGTAGAGTATATGACCAAAATTGACATTTTGAGATCTGAATATTGTTTAAAGCCCATGTCTCTACTGTTGAGGAAGAGTGTTCTTTTTTTGTTGTTGTTTTTTGTTTTTGTCTTCTTACTATTTATTGAATTTATTACTTAGTTAAACTTATGATTATTAAACAAACTGAAACTGTATCACTGTAAAAAATTAAAATAAGAAAGGATGGTGGAGGGAGGGTGGGAGTTTGGGTAGGAGAGAGGCTAGGGTGGGATACATCACTACACTCCTAAATCTGAAAATATGGAATGCATGAAATTTGCTCACCTTTTGTAAATAAAAGGCATTTTAAAAAAAGAAATATGAAACTACAAAGAGCCAAAAATAGGAAGGCAACATCACTGATAATAGAAGAAAGTTTATTTGATAAGGTTTCATTTTAACTGGAAGCATATACAGATTTGTGTTTTATATATAATTAAATTAAAATGTTTGATATTTCAAACTGATATTTATGTTATAATATTTTTATTGTTCATTTATATTTTTTATCTACTTGAAAGGCAAAGCAATATAGAAAGAAAGAGAAAGGAGGAGAGAGAGAGATTTTTCCATCTACTAGTTCACTTCCCAAATCTGAAGCCAGGAACCAGGTGCTTCCTCCTGGTCTCCCATGCCAGTGCAGGGCCCAAGCACCTGGGCCATCCTCCACTGCTTTCCGCGGCCACAGCAGAGAGCTGGCCTGGAAGAGGAGCAACCGGGACAGATTCCGATGCCCCAACCGGGACTAGAACCTGGGGTGCTGGCGCTGCAGACAGTGGATAAGCCTAGTGAGCCGCAGCGCGGGCCTCAGAATCAGTTTTTAAAGTATGGTCTGTTCTCAACTGCATTTTTCTTTTCTTTATGACATATGAAAATGTTTTAGCCTGAGTATTTTCATAAGTACAATTTCTTCTTCAGCCTCCATTATCATTTTTGCTAATTATTTTTCATGACACAATTCAACAACTAAGTTGTCTTTTTATCATTATTGTAAATATTTCTCTAAAAGAAGTTACTGTAAAATCTGAGGGCTTCTCAAATTCTTGTCACTACTGTACATAATTTAAATTTATCCCATTAAAAACAAAGCTCTATTAAAATAGTTTTTACAATCAGTCAAAATACTGTAAAATGTAAAGACAGAATCTATAATTTAATCCTATTCTTGCTGTTTAACTCATTCAAACTTTGCTTTGTTGTTGCAGGGGTATATTTCAAGTTCATCCTTTTCTGCAAACTCTACTTTCAAAAAGGCCTGTTTGGGGAATACATAATTCTATAAAGTTTCCAGTTGGTTTTGGTAGGAGAATGCTTAGAAGATGAGATTACCAAACAACATTCCTTGTGATTACAGGATAACTAGGTTGATTTACAAAATAATTCTTAAAAAACTCAACATTTCAAACAATGGTAAGTGATGGATACTACAGAAAGAAATACAGGCTGTCAGTTTGAAATATATTTTATAAGCATTAGCTTTGTAAAGTTGGTTTTATTAGAAATATTTGTAAGTGTTGGCAACTATAGCTTTGCTTTCTGTTGGTAAACTATTGAAGATTATTTGGGACCAGTTATGAATCATGTGTGTACAACAGCCTATTTTTTTTTTTTTTGACAGTGGACAGTGAGAGAGAGAGACAGAGATAAAGGTCTTCCTTTGCTGTTGGTTCACCCTACAATGGCCACCGCGGCCAGTGCGACGCGCACCGCGCTCATCCGATGGCAGAAGCCAGGTGCCAGGTGCTTTTCCTGGTCTCCCACAGGGTGCAGGGCCCAAGCACTTGGGCCATCCTCCACTGCACTCCCGGGCCACAGCAGAGAGCTGTCCTGGAAGAGGGGCAACTGGGACAGAATCCGGCGCCCCAACTGGGACTAGAACCCAGTGTGCCGGCGCTGACAACAGCCTATTTTAAATAAATTTCTGCTTCAGAAGTTTCATAATTTAGTAAGAACACTACTTTTCCATGAGAAAAGTGTCTTTCAAAAAATGTGTATGTTTTAAATTGTAAAAAAAAATACATGAGTACTTTGTTTTTAAAATTCAATGTTGAACTTTTGTGAACTAAATTATGTGTACAATTTAAAGTACTGTGTGATGCTTTACCTACACTGAAATGAACTTCCCAAACCTTTAGTCAGATTCCATGAATCAGATGAATTCCATTACTGCCTTTCTTTATAAAGCATCTGATACTGCTGATACAGAACTGGCATCATTAAATGCCTGCACATTCCTCTGGTAATAAAACGATGGAATTTAGAACTATGATGGTTTTAATTTTTTTGCACATGCATAACAATGCAAGTGTTCACAATAGAATATGAGTAAAAATAATTCAGAAGAAAAATCAGTTGTTGTAACTAACCATGCTTCCAAGTTGTATTAATTTCCCATCTTCAGGCACAGTTTCTTAAAATAACTAGCACATTTTGTAGTAAATGCTGATGTTTCCATGACATGTTTGAGTCTTCTGTCTTTTGTTCAATCAGGAACATAATCACCATTTCCATGCAGGATGGAAAATGTATACAAACATTTTACACATGTTACATGTTTGTTATCGATTTTCTTAGCAATTGGGGATTCTGTTTATTTGGGTTATCGCTGCTAAAGAGGTATATTTTAAACAGCATTGCCAAACAATTATCTAAATAAACAGGTGCAGATTTGCACCATACAATAAGTACTGTAGCAAATGTATATGATCGTCTATGCATTTTACAAGGGGAATGCTCAGGAAATTTCACAAATGCCAAACCAATGACTTCTCATGATTTATCCCAACCATTCTCCTACTTGTGGCTCTGTACCTTCTTAAAGCAGGTGGATTTAGCACAATTTCCAGAACTTGTTGATCCACCAAGTGGCTATGAGAGACAACTATGCCTGATGCTTCCAAAGACTGTCATATTAGCAAGAATCCTGCATGTTCCCCTACAGACAAGGAGTCAGCTATGTATATCTGGAAGGACTGATGAAAGCAGTTATATAATATGTAATCATGGGTTGAAATGAGAACGTGGTTAATTGCCTGTGGTTCTTACTCCTGTATATGACTATGTTGGGGCCTGACATTGTGATACAGTTTGTTAAGTCACTGCTTATACACCAGAATCTCATATGAGCTCTAGTTTGAGTCCCAACTGCTTCACTTCCAATCCAGATACCTGCTAATGTGCCAGAGAAAGCAGAAGAAGATGGCCCAAATACTTGGGCCACTGCCACCCACGTGGGAGACTGATGGAACTCCTGGTTCTTGACCTTAGCCTGGCCCAGCCCTGGCCACTTTGGATATCTGGGGAGTGAACCAGTAGACAGAAGTTCTCTCTCTCTCTCTTTCTCTCTCTCTCTCTCTCTCTCTCTGTGTGTGTGTGTCTCAGTTTCTTTCTCTGTCTTTTCCTCTCTCTGTAATTCTACCTTCAAATGGAGAATCCTAAAAAAACAAACACTATGTTGGAAGCTGAAATTCAAAGGGGAGGTTTACCAAAACCATTCCAGACTATTTAAATGTCATGAAAAACCTAGCACAAATGCTAAATCAGATGGGACGCCAGGTGTAAAGTAAACCAGGACTCCCCTGGGTCATCTGAGATGTGTGGTCCCCAAAACACAGAGAGAATATTTAGTCAAATACTCACTAATGAATACAGAAATGGTTTGTGCATTTTTTTCTGAAATTGGCAATACTTTCATTTACATCACCTAGAAAAAGCCGATCTTCTTTTCTAAACTAAGTAGCGATTTCATGGCTCAGAAATGCTGGAAACATGAAAATGTATCTGTACTCAGCACTTGGTTTGAAGGCCACAATCAGGAAATTGCTGAAAAATCCTTACTAGCAGAGAAAGACACTGGCTTTTAACTAGCAGCTGCCCCTGAGACGCCCACAGCCCTGCTACTGCAGAACACCACCCTGCCCCTCTCCCGATGGTAGAGAAGCTGTGAGGAGACAAAATCCAGAAACAGCCACAGATCAGCCACAGCGTGTTCAGGACTCCTGAATTCACACAGCTTCTGCTGGATTACTAACCCTGATGTGAGATCCCTACAGTGTTGTAGCTTGCAAATCACTCTAATGATGAGCATGCACTGTTGGGGACTTGAATATACTGAGTTCCAATGTAAGCACTCTTGTATGTTTCTTCATTCACCTGAGATTTGGTGATACGATTCATCTATGGTGACACCTGCCAATGCCCTCATTTGCACTGGTGTTTGAACACACTTGGTATGACTACAACACCAACTGTGTATTCACTCTAGCATTTGTAGACATTGTAGGCATTTCCGGTTTAGAGATTATACATAAATTATATTGCTCTGAAACTTTACTATGTGACCTGATGCATAATATCATGATAATCCCTAAAATATTTATCTAGTTCAAAGATAAGTGGAGTTTAAAACATAGCAGATATTGCCAAACATTTCCAAACTACTGGTATCAGTTTATATCACCATGCCTGGTGTGTGCCTAGAGTTTGATCAATCTTTGTGAATGTTCCAAGTATGTTTAAAATTGGTTTGTATTTTTTACTTGTTAAGTATATGTTACTGTTCAGATTTTCTTTTTTTGGGCCCATTTTATTTACATAAAGGGAACAAATTTCATGTATTTTATTTATACAGTTTTTTTTTTCTTTTTTTTGACAGGCAGAGTGGACAGTGAGAGAGAGAGACAGAGAGAAAGGTCTTCCTTTGCCGTTGGTTCACCCTCCAATGGCTGCCGCAGTCGGCGCGCTGCGGCCAGCGTACCGCGCGCATCCGATGGCAGAAGCCAGGTGCTAGGTGCTTTCCCTGGTCTCCCATGGGGTGCAGGGCCCAAGCACTTGGGCCATCCTCCACTGCACTCCTGGGCCACAGCAGAGGGCTGGCCTGGAAGAGGGGCAACCGGGACAGAATCCGGCGCCCCAACCGGGACTAGAACCCGGTGTGCCGGCGCCGCAAGGCGGAGGATTAGCCTGTTGAGCCACGGCGCCGGCCTATTTATACAGTTTTAAGAGAATAATGACACTTCACACCATACCCTCTCTCCCTCCCTCAATAAATGCTCTCATCTCCTTCCTTTCTTATTTCTCTTTTCATTTTTACAACGACATACTTTCAGTTTACTTCACAATCACAAGAATAACCTTCTACTACATAAAGAATTCAACAAGTAGTAAGTAGAAATCTTCACTAATTTTTTTTCATGTTTGTTCTCTCAGCTTTTGAAGGGATTGTGTTGAAATCTCTTCCTAAAAAGGCAAATGTTTATTCCCTTATCAGTCTTTATTTAAGACTGTTACTAGGTACATATAAATTTAGAATTGGTAGACACAAACTTTCATGAATATAAAGTGACTCTATTTCCAGTAATGTTTTGGTCTAAAAAACTGACTTTTTTGATACA
Source organism: Sylvilagus floridanus (assembly GCA_949820135.1). Classification (NCBI taxonomy): domain Eukaryota; kingdom Metazoa; phylum Chordata; class Mammalia; order Lagomorpha; family Leporidae; genus Sylvilagus; species Sylvilagus floridanus. Next base: position 12,615,349 of record OX463235.1, read on the forward strand.
TATCATCACGCACCTTTTCATTACTGTTTGTTTATTTTCATTATTTCATACTTTACGTTTTAGGCTTGTCAGTTGAAAATAGCAAACGTTTGCAAATGCGGATGGGCATTTGGTGCAGTGGTTAAGACACTGCTTGGGATGCCCACATCCCATATCAGAGTGCCTGGGTTCATGTCCTGGCTTTGCTCCATTTTTTACATTTCTTTCTTTCTTTTTTTTTGGACAGAGTTAGACAGTGAGAGAGACAGAGAGAAAGGTCTTCCTTCCGTTGGTTCACCCCCCCAAATGGCCGCTACAGCTGGAGCTATGCGGATCCAAAGCCAGGAGCCAGGTGCTTCCTCTTGGTCTCGCATGCAGGTGCAGGGCCCAAGCACCTGGGCCATCCTCCACTGCCTTCCCAGGCCACAGCAGAGAGCTGGACTGGAAGAGGAGCAGCCGGGACCAGAACCGGCGCCCATATGGGATGCAGGCGTTGCAGGCAGAGGATTAACCAAGTGAGCCATGGCCCCTGCCCCCGGTTTTTTGCATTTCTTTATTTATTTACTTTTGAGGTGATATGCTTTCAATTTACATTATAATCAAAGACCTAAAGCTCCACTAGATGAAGAGTTCAAGAAACAAGAAACAAAAATACCATGGCAGGATCTCTCTGGCTTTGCTTCTGATTCCATCTTCCTGTTAACACACACTCAGAGAGGTGGCAGGTGATTGCTTCCGGTAGTTGGATCTGTACCACTCAAACAAGAAACCCATATTGAATTTCTCACTCTTGGCTTTGCATTGGCTCAGCCTGGGCTTTTGCAAGCATCTGGGGAGTAAACCAGTGGTTGGAAGATCTCAGTCTCTCAGCCTTTCAAATTAAATTAAAATCTTTTAAATTATCTTGCAAACAAAATGTTTAAATGTCCAGTCTGACAGTATTTAACTTTTACTAAAGCATTTAATTATTTTATATTCAATTTTACTTGTATTTAATTGTTACTATTTTGTACTTTTACATTCTTTAACTTATTCTCTTACCTGTTCTATTTTTTAATGATGTTACTTTCATTTAATTTTTAATAATACATTTTATTACTTATATTTAAAGTTGACAGGTCTTGCCGGCGCCGTGGCTCAATAGGCTAATCCTCCTTGCAGCACTGGCACACTGGGTTCTAGTCCCGTTCGGGGTGCCGGATTCTATCCCGGTTGCCCCTCTTCCAGGCCAGCCCTCTGCTGTGGCCAGGGAGTGCAGTGGAGGATGGCCCAAGTGCTTGGGCCCTGCACCGCATGGGAGACCAGGAGAAGCACCTGGCTCCTGGCTTTGGATCATCATGGTGCGTGCCCGTGGTGCGCCGGCCGCGGCGGCCATTGGAGGGTGAACCAATGGAAAAGGAAGACCTTTCTTTCTGTCTCTCTCTCTCACTGTCCACTGTACCTGTCAAAATAAATTAATTAATTAATTTTAAAAAGTTGACAGGTCTATATTACTTACTTTTGTGACCAATGACATTTGGAGTTAATTTCTTGATTTGTGTTTCTTTCATGTTTGTAACAAATTATATCAAAATATAAAATAAACCAGTATCTGTACTATCTCCCAGAAAATAGAAGGAAATCAAAGTGCTTAAACTCCACGCAAGACTCTGATTTCTGTGTTAGATTCTATCTTCTTAATCAAGTAATTCTACCTTATAGCTTTTTACTTTTTCTCTGTGATCTCATTTCTGGATAATTTTCTTTTTTCCTGGCCTTTTTTTCCTGCTTTAGGTAATCTGCTGTTTAATTTTTCATTTAGTTACTTCATCAGTTACTGTATTCCTTATGTCCACAAGTTTTGTTTTATATATTTTGAAATACTTTTATTTATTCTTTTTAATACTTTTTAGAAGTACAAAGATAGAGGCAGACAATGTTCCTATCTGCTGGTTCATTCCCCAGACATCCACAATAACCAGGCAGATGGAAGCTGGGGGAGCCAGAAACTCCAACCCCCTCATGTGGGATGCAGGAACCCAACCATTTGAGCCATGAACTGCTACTTCCCAGGGTTCACATTATCAACAAGCTGGTATCGGAGTGCAGCCAGGACTCCAACCCAGGCACTCTGATTGGGGTGAGAGTGTCTCATCTAGTGCCATAATCACCAGGCCAAACGCTCATCCCTATTTTATACATTTTAAAATATAATCTCTTAGTTGTTATAGTTTTATCCTTCTAGAATATGTTTTCAACTTTTTGTTTCTTTAGATCAAGTCTCTTTTCTGGCCTGTACCTGGTAATTCTTATACATGAAGTTCTTCTGTATGAAATACATCTGAAGTTCTGCTTCCTGCTATGTTTTTTTTTTTTTAATTTCTCATTCATGGTATCTTATTTCTTGTGGGTTTCTTTATATTTCATATGCCTGATTATCTTTGGCTTTTTCCTTTTTAATTACTTTTTAAAGGATTTAATGTGCTTCGTAGATACAATTCTAAGAACACAGTGATATTCCCTTCCTCCCTGTCTTCTTCCCTCCCTCCCACCCTCTTTCCTTCTCCCTTTCATACTAGCAAAACAATCTGCAGCAATGATTTGAAGTTTAAGATACAATTTAGAGTATGCTCTTTGTTTTGAGGTACCTAGGAGTCCTTCCAGTCTATGAAATGTGTAAAATAAATTCATGGCGTTTGAGACTCTAATTGATGTCAATATAATTTTGAAATCAGTGTGAGTTGGTTTCTTTTAATTTACTCTCAAGAATCAGTCACTTGGGAAACCACTTTAAGGATAACAACCTTCCTTCAAACTCTCCAATGTTATATGTATCCTGGAGTTGGACTTGTTATACGTTTCAGGCAGCTGGAAAAAAAAAAACATTCAAATTCGGGTAGATGGGCAAATACTTTGATGGTATAAGCCTCATCATTGCTCTACTTTCTTTTCAGGGTTACCCTGACTCATAAATTTTGTGATAATTACTTACCAACAACTTAGATTTGTTATACATGTGTTTTTTAAAAGATTTATTTATTTATTTGAAAGGCAGAGTTACACAGAAAGAGGAGAGGCAGAGAGAGAGGTCTTCCATCTGATGGTTCACTCCCCAATTGGCTGCAATGGCCGGAGCTGCACTGATTTGACGCCAGGAACCAGGTCTCCCACGTGGGTGCAGGGGCCCAGGACTTGGGCCATCTTCTACTGCTTTCCCAGGCCATAGCAGAGAGCCGGATTGGAAGTGGAGCAGCTGGGACTTAAACTGGCACCCATTTGGGATGCAGGTGCTTCAGGCCAGGAAGTTAACCTGCTGCCCCCTTGTTATGCATGTTAAAAGTTTCCAAGTCACCTGTTTTGTCCTTGGTTAACTGCATGAATTTACCTTTAATATAAATGGAATTTCAGCTAGGTAACCTATGTTTATCATAAGAATACATGCAGACATATTGCTCTGTATCATTTGCTAGTTCATTCTAAAATTCTTAGTGGATTTTTTTATGTGAGCGATCTCTCACTGTAAAATAGAAGGAGAAAAGATAAAAGGCAAAATACAATTCCCAGTGAAAATAAGTCATTGGCTAAGAAACCAATGAAAAAATAACCTTGTAGCAAAATTCTAAGTACCATAGAAGAAGTCCAAATACATTACTTTGGATATTTACTATGGAAAAATTATTTTCATTCATGGTGACCAGAAAAGATTTCTGGGGAAAAAAAGCATTTATAAAACATATGGGATTTGAACTAATGCTTTCTGGAATAAGAACATGAATTTGAAGAAATATTTTTTAAGATTCATTCTTATATTATTAATTTTATGTATTTCAATGTGTGACTTGAACTCTATGAATGTCTTTGCAGACTAGGAATGATCAAAGCTTTATAGTAAAGAAGTTAAGGCAGATATTGAAATACTATGGATTGGGGCCAGCTCTGTGGCGAAGTGGGTAAAGCAGCCACCTGCAGTGCCATATGGGCGCCAGTTCGAGTTCTGGCTGCTGTACTTCCGATCCAGCTCTCTGCTGTGGCCTGGGAAAGCAGCAGAAGATGGCCCAAGTCCTAGGGCCCCTGCACCCATGTGAGAGACCCAAAAGAAGCTCCTGGCTCCTGGCTTCGGATCAGTGCAGCTCTGGCCGTTGCGGCCAACTGGGGAGTGACCCAGTGGATGGAAGGCCTCTCTCACTCCTTCTCTCTCTGTGTAACTCTGCCTTTCAAATAAATAAATAAATCTTTTTTTTTAAATACTTTGTGTTAACATGCTAAAGCAATGACTATGCTTTTAGCAGATACATAATATCTTAATTACTCAGTTATTCCAGGGCACAGATATATGAGGACAATTCTATAACCCAGTGAATTATTTTTGTAAATATAAGACTAAGTTTTGCATAAGGAAATATAATTAAGAAGCTAACATTATTCAGCACCTACAATGTATCTGGTATAACAGTAGATATTTTCACATAAATTGCCATAGAAATAGTTCTTCTCATTATTTTTTCTGCCATATAAGCACACATAATGCCTTTAAAGTAGGCAACATCTATATCAATTTTTTTTGTTTTATTCATTCTGGAATTATCATGAGATGGCTGATTTGTATTGAAGGAAAAATATTTGAGATTTTTATAAGGTGTCTTGGACTGATAATTACAAAGATGCCTTTTATTTTTGCTTCTTTGGGGAAAGAGTTTGCTTCTTTTGAGGCATGTGGGAGAGATATTCAAAGGTAACTGCATGAGCACTTGTCATCCACTTCACTGTGTGTGCTGCCAGGATGTCTTTTTGATGGATTCAACAGCAAGGCCTGAATGTTGTCTGACTAATGAATGCATATAGACATCTAATCACAGCAGCACATAATTTGTCCTAAACACTGACTGTAATCGGAGCCAATAAGTTTGAGAAAAAATTCCACCTAAGGAGAGAACTGCTTCTTTGTTTGGAAAATACCTTCTGAGGCTTTTGGGTTATGTGCAGCTGGTGCCCCTTAGTACAGAATTACACAAATATAATTATCAAATAAAAATGGAAAATGCCATCCACTGAATAAGAGAAACTTGTTTCAAATCAAATGTCTGGAAAGTGGCTTGTGTTCCTTATATTGTAGCACAGTAATAATAATAAAAAAAGACAAATACACAATTAAAAAATAGGCAAGGGATCTGCATAGACATCTGTCCAAAGATGATCTACAAATGATCAATAAACATTGGAAAAGATGCTCACTACTGTTAGTTATCAGGGAAATACAAATGAAAGCCATAATAATAAAGAGAAACAATAACAATGAAATATTACTCCACAATGGTGTACTAATACATGCTGAAATATTATAATATAAATGAGTATTCTAATGGGTTTGAATATTGAAAAAAGTGTCCAGAAGCCGAAGGGTACAAGGTTGGGTAATAAGGACTTCAACCAAAAGAGACACTTGTGGGTGCATTCTTAGTGGAGGAAAAGGTAAGATAATTTAAAGAACAGAAATGCTTGTAGTAATGTGATGGTGTTTCCACTGTCACCATATAAATCCCTGCTCTCAATTCCACCCCATAACTCCTGCTTTGCTAAACCTTCAGTGCAATCTGACATTCAGATGACTTTTAGGTTGCATGAGAATATGTGGAGATTGAGGAGGTGAGAATATTTCACATCACCACCAAGGCACCAAGAAACAGAGACAGCACTCACAGGAGGGCAAGGCGAATTTACAGGAAGGGAAAGTTTGGAACTAGAAGTAACCATGAAATTGAAAGCACTCCTAAGAGCTCCCAGAATACTGAACAGTGCTTTTCACCATCAAGGGGCATGGGAAGAGAAACAGGAGAATATTTTTATTACATCTCAAGGAACATGGGAATCTGACAGATGAACTAAACCCAGAAAGAGTTTTTCCAGTGCCTCAAGTTAGTACAGAATTGTTTAGTAGGATTCTTATGAAAGTCATTGAGATCACATTGTAGCTACACATGCCAGGAGTGAACATCTGGGGAAAAGCAATAGGATTACATTGATTCATAAGGGAGCACACATAATATCATTTCCCCTTGACCTCTATCGAGCTGGCTTCATTATCAAATCTCTTGGTGTTATGGGAGGCATTAATTTCTGAACTGTTCAGGCTGGTGTGTGGATTTTTAGTATCAGGTGTCATCTATTATACCTCACAATGGGATTTTTTTGAACGTGAGCTTGCTGATAAAATCAAGGATCAATCCAACAAATAGGAAATTGCCCATTCAGACTAACCTTCCTTCTGTCTCTCTGTAGACCTTAATGGCCCTGTCACCAGCTGCCCTTGAAGATAAAAACTTCCCTAGTGTTAATTTGAGCTGTGTACCTTTCTTCATTTATAATAACAAAACACCAGCACAATCAGGAAAACTGAATTCCATGTGTAGACCCCTGAAAATGTGTCTTAAAGAAAAGATCACATTTTAATATTTATCATTATAAAGATTACTAAATGAATAATACATGTTTTGGAGTAACATTTTTTCTAGTTAACATTTTTCTAGTTAAAATACTATTTTGCGAGTTTGTGATTTGATTATCATTAATAACTTGACTGAAAACCCCATGATGGTAAGAATGTAGCCCCAGCACAAGCCAGTCATATGTAGATGAATATCACTTGTCAAATGACTGATTAAAGAAAGGATGATACTGTGTATATACTACTCTGTTATACATTTTCATTCTTACATGTCAAAACTTAGACTTAAATGATAAATGAATCATCAAAAGATAGTCTTTAAACATATTAGCTATTGTTTATTGTTTTCCATGTGCTAGGAACATAAGTACATTGGCTTACTCTACTCATTTCATGGGCTGGTGGAACTAATGTCCTACATCAGAAGTAAACTGAACAGTTAAAATGTGAATCTAGGTCTTTCTTATCCAGAGTTCCATTCAAAACCATGGTCCATACTTGTATTTCCATACACATATCTATCTCATGATACCATGTCCCTGGAATCCAAGAGAAAAGTTGTCAAGACAGACACTGCCACTTAATACTATTTTTTTTTCCTTTTTTATTGCCAGGTATGAGCCTCATTAAAGGTTGTATAGAAAGCGATTATTGATTACGAGCTGAATTTTGACATGTGGTAAATGAGGATGCTAACAATGCGAGTTCTAAAGTAATTTCTCTAAAGTTTAGTTGTCTAGCTACTAAATGTATGATGATGACCAACTTACATAGGTAAAGCTAAAGGTTTTCCAGCTTTATGATGGTGCACAAGTGATACCCATTCAGTACAATCTGTACTTGGATTTCGAATCTGGATCTTACGATGTCTAACGATATGCAGTTCCATCCTCTCCTGAAATGACAGGCATCTGTAACAGTAGCTTGTCAACCCCATGGTCACAAGGAGAAACAAGCCACACTCTACAGGGCACTGTGTTGCTGAAGTAGGATGTGATGTTTGGTAGATTAGGTGTACTGAATTCATTTTCAGTGTATGATATTTTCAACATACAATGGGTTCATCAGGACATAATCCCTTATTGATTCTGGGAACGTCTGTATTTATTCTTACCCACCTCTGACCCACTACACACACACACACACACACATTGATAAGGAATGAAGCTCAGTGATGTCTGAGAAAACATTCTCAACTCCTGCTTATAAAGACTTTTTTTTCCCCAAATATTAAAAAGATACATTTGTGCTGCCACAGTATAATATATTCCTAGACTGGATCCATCAGTGACTAAAACAGTGATTTTAGTTTAGGATCACTGAATATTTAAGTAAAGCAACATCTGTTGGGCAGTATTCAAAGTGAACACTTAGATTTCAGTAAGTCAAACGAATAATCATAATTACTTTCTTTAAACGACACAGAAAACTGCCAACCTTATTTAACACATACTTTTATTTCTCTTATTTTTACATTTCACTACCAACAATGACTGTAGTGAAAAATTCAAATGCAAAGAAAGACAGTGTGTGCAGAAGCTGTTAGAATCTCATTAGACCAGATGGTATCTTTAAAAGAAAGAAATTTCATGGAGACCTAAAAAGAATAACTGGACAAAATCACTTATGTTCTGTTGGAAGAATCTGCCAGATAGAAAAAGTGTGATGATTCTGGGTGAAATTAAAGTCTTTTCACTCAAATTAATCAGTATGAAATTCATTTGCCTAGGGAATACTGTAAACATAATATTTTTCAAAAAAAATTAAAAATCATTAAAAAATAAAATAACTAGGAAAAAGTGTTGCTTCATATATGCAATATTGACCATTTGTATTCTCAATTATGTACTTGCCTGTCCATTTTACTAGGTCTTAGTATAAGAGACTTTCTGATTTTTAACATTCAGTAGGTTAATGTTTGTCACATATGTTTTTCCTTTAAGATAACACTGGCCTCTTGATAACCCCTGCAAATTTGAAGATAACTTCTATTTGCTGATTATTTGAACAATCTTAAAAATAGAAAATGAAACTTGGAAAAAACCCTGGCTTTTCTGAGCCAAATAGGTAAAACATCATCTTGGTGCAAATGGAATTAAATCTTATTGTTAAAAAAGGGTGAAATCGTTGATTAAAAAAAAACCTTTCACCAAAGATCACAAATAATAAGTTCAAGAGCCACTATTAATATTAATTTGTCATTGGTTTTTATGCAACCTAAATGAATGCTTACACTGTCATTCATTCTAATCTATCTATGAGGCCATTATGGTTTTTTTTGTGTGTGTGGGGGGATAATATACATATTTTGAGATGCCTCCAAATTGAGTTTATTTTATTTAGCATAGTTATAGGTTAAGTGCCCCGTATTACTTACTAACCATTACCTGGTCCTGAGACTAATATTTGGAAGAAGTAAGGATGGCTAAAGCAGAAGTCTGCCCATTCTAGCTCAAGTCTGAGATGCTAACTCCTGGATAGATAAGGAGAGTCAAAGAAAACTATAGGTATTCTACTCTGGACTTTTGAGGCATAGCAATAACTAAGGTAGAGTGAAAGCAGCAAAAGTAAAGTTCCATGTGTCCTATCTTCCCCTAATTTTACCTATAAACACACACACACACACACACATGCACACACACACGTATACATATGGAAACAATACACAAAATTTAACAACTAGTACTGGCCAATCAAAATAGACATCAGCCTACAGTGCTACACAAGAGTCCCAGTGATTGGTCTCATAGCTTCTCAGGTATGTGGTACTGATCAACCAGCCTGGAAATACATCAATATTTTGACAACTGGTGGAGCCATCTTGGTACAGAGAGTTAAGTATCAGCCTTGAACCCATGCACTTTCATGGATGAGGGGATACAGATGTTCACCTTTTGGAGGAGAGACAGACATATACCTGAATGAAGAAGCTGTAAACCTCTAGAAGAAGCCCTGCATCCAGTCACACTCAGTGTGACTGGTGGAACTGATGTGGAAGAGGTAGCTACTAGATTGCTTTAAAGGAGGCTTAACACTGTTGGATGCAATTCAACAATTTGGTAGCAGAAGAATTAAGAGAAAGATCAGATCACTTATACATAAAATAAAGGCCTAGTGTGTCACTGCATACCCAGTGAGTGATAGCAGTACATCTGGAATCTTCTTAGCTTGGAACATTTCTTCATTCCCATTCTCCTCCCATGAGAATAAAGAAAACCAGGAAGGATAGGAATCAACAATAATATGTGGCATATTTAGTCCTCACTGCACCCCTCTGAAAGCATATATTTCATGCTATTAGGCTGATCTTTAGAAAGAGTTTGTTTTCATAGTGAGATAATGTCCTTATACATGATGATAGGGAATACTCTAAGATGAAAACAGTGAATTACTCATTGATTTAAGAACAATAATTCATAAAATGTTCCCTGGGTGTTCATTCATGTATTGTTGCTGTTTGATGGTTATGTTGTATGTTTCTGTTTTGTTCAATTAGATTGTTTATTATTCCTTTTGAAATCAGACCCAACTGCAAACTTAACTCTTAGATGGTTTTCAGGGAAATATAAAGTAAAATCCCTTTGAGATGCTATTAAATCTCCAACAAACTAATAAAAAAAATCAAAGCACCTGACTATTAATTAGGGTGTTTGGCCTAACAGGTGTCTGACCTAGCAGTTAAGGCCTGGGTTAGGATACCCACATCCCACATTGAGTACCTGTGGTTGATATCTGGCTCTAGCTTCTGATCCCAACTTTTGCCAGTGTGGACCCTGGGAAGCAGCAGGTGATGGTTCAAGGAGGAGACCTGCAACTCATGTGGGAGGCTCGGACTGAGTCCCTGCTCCTGGTTTGCCCCTTCAGCCCTTCACTATTGCACACATTTGGAGTGTGAATCAGCAGATGATAGTTCTGTGTGTTCAGATTATTCCATATTCTGCCACGTGTTAGAACACGTGAAGCACTGAATGTCCTCATTTCCAGTAAGCTAGAGGGTAAGTGCATATAATTATTTCAGAAAACAACTTGTCATTATCTAAGAAAGATGGAGACATGCATTTTCTGTGATCCAATGGTTCTGTTCTAATGGTCTCATTTGCCACAACAGAATGAAAAACTACAATAAAATTGGAAACACCAACATCCACTAGAATAAATCAATGTGGCATATCTATACAACGGAACAGTGTAAAATAGGGAGAATAAAGAAACATAATTATTGGCACACCTGTGAATAAATATCAAAATAAATAATACTGAACTAAAAAGGCATGGACACAGAAGGATACATGATGGTTCCATTTATATGAATCAAGGAAAGGCAAACCTACACAATTAGTTGTTTTTTAGATATACATATATGATAAAGCTACTAAAGGAAGTGAAAATATGACAAAAATTTGGGTTGGACATGATGGGAACTACATGCAGTAAAGGGGAGGGCATACAAGAATATACTGAGGATTTCCTTTCAAAGTAGGCCTAGCAACAGGGACCGGTTAAATGCATGAGTCCTGCCAATAACATGGCCAACTTAGATTGAGTTCCTGGCTACCAGCTTTGTCCTCTGCCGCCTTTGAGGGCATTTAGGGAGTGAACCAGTGGATGGGAGTACTCCCTCTCTTTCAGTCTCTATATTTCTGCCTCTCAAATAAATTTTTAAAAAGTAAAAATTAAAGTGGATCTTAATAGATGGTGGTTTTGTTATTCTCCTTTAAACTATATACAGATGGTATGTATATATAATCTATAATATTCAAATGTTTCACAGATTTCATAACAAGCTCAAATATTTTTAAAAATGTAAAGAAAAACAAATTTCAGCCTAGCATATTCATAGCAACACTTACTTTATTATTTCAACCCTTATTTGCCAGAAAAGTTATCAGTAAATTGTCTTCAACATTCATGGGAGAATAGAGGCTTATCTAAGAGGTCTGCTTTTTCTGATCCTATAAAGGAAACAATAAATAAGAACAAATCACTCCTATTGGTGATTTGATTACAGCTGCTATCACCCCCAACAGCAGGTTGCAATGCCAAGTCGAGGGGAATCTTCATTTTTCCCACTTAACTGGCACTTAAGTTAAAAATGAGAAAACAGGAGGTGTCTAAAAGAATCCTGCCAGCTCTTTGCATCGCACTCCTCCCTGTACCCTTTGTTTGCTACAGGACTGAACAGGGGCATCAAAGCCACACGAAGGATTTGTCCTGCCCTTTCTTCTTGGTACTCTCCTATTTATTAACAAAATCCCCTGGCTCCTACCTGCTTCTTATTGACTGTGTTATTCCCTGCACTTTTGAACAGACATAAAATGACCAGCTTTAGCTGGGCCCCACTCTCTGCTCCACAGCTCCTTTGGATTTGTTCAACCAGCCCTGTGTCTTCTTTCAATGGCCCTTCATTTCCCAGAAAGTGCCCAGCGGGGGAGGAGGAGTGACAAGGAAACAGAACGCACAAAAGTTGCTTTTGATACTGTTCATGCAAGAAGCCATATCTTTCAAAGTGCATCATTCAGAGAATAGGTAGGCAAGAGTAAGAAAATAGGTCATTGATTTTAGTTGTTCAGCTGGGTAAATATGAGCCACCACAGAGATCTGTGCTCAAAGTGGAGACACAGACCATTGGTGTTTACTCCCTGGGATTTGTTGTTCTTATTTGTTCTGTTTATTTTGTTTTATTTCTTTCCCACAGGATGCAGGACGTATTGGACTGCTATTGGCTTCCAAATGATCCAGCTATCAGAAAATGTTTCCCTTGGGTTCAAAATTTTAAGTCAGTCTTCCGCTGGCCAGAAAAGAATCAAACATCCAGTGTTGCATTCTGGCAGCATGGTTGTGGATTTGCACAGGCTAAGAGTGGGAAGGGAAATGTCTTTGGAATGGAGAGTGAGTGTCAGGAGACCTACCTCCACTTACAGCCATTCATTTGTGTTCCATCCCTGTTTTCCATATTAGGCATTCAAGGGGAATGAAGCCAGTCAAGGTCCCTTTCCCTCATGGTGCTTCCAATCTGGCTCTATCAGCAGAAACTGCTTTAAAGTACAGGCAGTGCCAGAACAACTAAGGAGAAAAACTAGTCTCACGCAATGGGGAGGTGCAGCTGTCTAGGGGTTACCCCACTGAAAGGTCATAGATAAATAGGAGTCTCCACTTCTGTGCAGGGTTTTCTAAATTTTCCCTTTACCTACCAATAAGGATATAGAAAATTCTACAGAAAGTCTATATTATGAGAAAAACTATGCATGCTTGCACCAAAATAAATCTTTAAAAATTTTAAATTGTTTATTTTCATTTTTATTTTAAAGGCAGAGACAGAAACAGAGAGACCTTCCATCCACTGGTTCACTCCCCAATTGCTCACTAAATCCAGATCTGGACCAGCATAAAGGGAGGGGCCCAGAATTCCATGTGGGTTCCCTACTGGGTGGTTGGACTTGACCCAAAATCTGCTCTCTTCCAGAATGTACATTAGTAGGAAGCTGGATGAGAATTGGAGGAGCCGGCGCTTGAACTAGGCATTACAATATGGGATGTGGGTGTTCCAAATAGGAATTTAACCATGGCACCAAACACCTACCCCCATTACCAAAATAAACCTATATTTTAATTACTTTCTCCTATTGACTTTTTGAAGCACCCCCTATTTGTTCTCTGGTCTTTTCTACCCTATTCTGTAGTGAGGTGGCTAACCTCAATGGGATGTATCATTCGGGCTTCACTGCAATCTGGATTCGGTTTGCATTTGGCAAACAAGCAGCAGCAGAAAGAGATTTGGAGGATTATTAGAGGAGAGGAAGATAAAAGAAGGGAGAACAGGACAGCCTCTGCCTGCTTCATCTTCTGCCTCTCTTCTGTGACTCGCACTCTCCCCTGGATTCTGGATATGACCCTTTCTGCCTCCTGCTCCTTCTGCCCTAAGGGAGTCATATCTCTTATTGATTCCTTTTTTTTTTTTAACTTTTACTTAGTAAATACAAATTTCCAAAGTACAGTTTATGGATTATAATGGCTCCCCCCCCCCATAATTTCCCTCTCACACCCCTCCCATCTCCTGCTCCCTCTCCCATTCCATTTGCATCAAGATTCATTTTCAATTATCTTTATATACAGAAGATCGATTCAGTACATACTAAGTAAAGATTTCATCAATTTGCACCCACACAGAAACACAAAGTGTAAAATACTGTTTCAGTACTAGTTATAGCATTAATTCACATTGGACAACACATTAAGGACAGATCCCACATGAGACACAAGTACACAGTGACTCCTGTTGTTGACTTAACAATTTGACACTCTTGTTTATGGTGTTAGTAATCTCCCTAGGCACTAGTCATGAGTTGCCAAGGCTATGGAAGCCTTTAGAGTTCGCTGACTTCGATCTTATTCCGACAGGGTTATAGTCAAAGTGGAAGTGCTCTCCTCCCTTCAGAGAAAGGTACCTCCTTCTTTGATGGCCCCGTTCTTTCCACTGGGATCTCACTCACAGAGATCTTTCATTTAGGTCTTTTTATTTTTTTTTTCCAGAGTGTCTTGGCTTTCCATGCCTAAAATACTCTCATGGGTTCTTCAGCCATATCCGAATGCCTTAAGGGCTGATTCTGAGGCCAGAGTGCTATTTAGGACATCTGCCATTCTATGAGTCTGCTGTGTATCTCGCTTCCCATGATGGATCATTCTCTCCTTTTTAGTTCTATCAGTTATTATTAGCAGACACTAGTTTTGTTTGTGTGATCTCTTTGACTCAGACCTATCAGTGTGATCAATTGTGAACTGATATTGATCACTTGGACTAGTGAGATGGCATTGGTACATGCCACCTTGATGGGATTGAATTGGAATCCCCTGGCACATTTCTAACTCCACCATTTGGGGCAAGTCTGATTGATCACTTTTCAGTTAAAATTTAAACACTTAAGAATAATTGTGTGTTAATTACAGAGTTCAACCACTAGTACTAGAAGAAAAAAAAATACTAAAAGGGATAAAGTATTACATTGTACATCAACAGTCAGGACAAGGGCCAATCAAGTCACTGTTTCTCATAGTGTCCATTTCACTTCAACAGGTTTCCCCTTTGGTGCTCAGTTAGTTGTTGCTGATCAGGGAGAACATATGATATTTGTCCCTTTGGGACTGGCTTAATTCATAATGTTTTCCAGATTCCTCCATCTTGTTGCAAATGAGCGGATTTCATTGTTTTTGACTGCTGTATAGTATTTATAGAGTACATGTCCCATGATTTCTTTATCCAGTCTACTGTTGATGGGCATTTGGGTTGGTTCCAGGTCTTAGCTATTGCGAATTGAGCTGCAAGAAACATTCCTTTAACTTTACTCATACTTAAGTAAATATTCCTCTGGAAAAGTCTCTGAAAGTCTCATTTGGGAATTTCACTGATTGGCTGTCAAGACCTGAACTGACCCCACCAGGGGAAGGAATCGTGTGCAGTCTTTCAGCTGAGCATCTGATCAGAGATGGCCCATGCTTCACCAATAAAGTCCTGTCTCATTCTAAATGCCCAGTGCCTATGACTCTCGGTATCACACTTACAAGAACTTGAAATTTATCCAACAATATCTATGGACATCCACTATCTGCATAAGCATTGAGATGCAGGATGAGGAGGGATATAAAAGAGGAATGTACAAGAACAACAGGAGCAAGTTAACATGTCCACTAAAAGGTATAGAAAGGTTCTGTATAAAGGAAGAACTCTCTGAAAAATGACATTTATGTACTGACTTGAAGGATGAGCTGGAATCTACTAGGCAAGAAGGGAACAGACATCAGGGTATTTGTTGAGTAGGAACGAGGACAGTGCAGGGAGAAGAAATCACATCTGCAAGGGAACAGGAGCAGGGAGGTTTGGAAAAATTGTGTCTGTTGTTACTGGCAAATGCACAGCAGAGCATGACCAGGACAGAGGCTGTGGGGAGTATCAGGATATGAGATGAGGAAATAGCCAAGGCTTCACCATGAAGAGTGCTACAGGTTGAGCTAAAAAATTTTATGCGATTGACTTTGTAAATACATGTAACAGTAGTTATACAACAGATAATTCAATAACCCAAAATATATTTTAGAAATACAAATCAGTGGCAGCACTTGAAAGACAAGTTAACTGATAAAAGAATGGCATCTTGGAGTCTTGACCCTCTTCTAGACCCATCCTAGACCACTGCTTTTAACCAAATTCAAGGACATTTAAATGTTACGCATTATAACAGCTTACTGATCATAGTCAGCCTATACTGTAATTTGTTGTGGCATCCATTCTGATTGGATGATGCCCATCTTATTCTTGTAAAACATTTTAAAATGGCTTCTTTCCTAGGATAAATTTATAGGAAGCTTGGTTTACTGAAGGGAGCATCCCACATTGTCATTCACAATAGAAAATACAGACCTAGACATTTTTACACAATAACCTCAAAATATGTTAATAAGAAGGCACTGTTTATAATAAAAAGTCTGGTTTTCTGGTAATTGATTGCAAAGTGGAGGTGTGGTAAGGAGAAGGAAACTAGACGGATGATGACAACCAAAGCAGAAAACAAAGGATGGTTTTGGAGTTAAGAACAAGGAGTTTGGGTTTAGTAAAGCTGGGTTGCAGCTCTTTTGGGAAACTCAGTGATAATAAATAAGAGTCCAGAGTTTAAGAGAGAGGAAAGCATGGATTTATGTCTTTGGATGTCATCAGAAACGAGGTAGGAATTAACTTGCATGCATGTAAGATCACCAGGAAAAGTTTGTCACTCAGGAAGATGAGAAATGGACCACATGGAAAAATACGTTTCAAAGTGGCTCAAAGCAAGACTTGCAGGTAGGAGACTGACAAGGAACAGTTCCCAGGGGAGAACCCAGGAAGGGATCATCATTAGGGAGACCACTATTGTGGCTGTCCCTGCCTGTCTCCCAGTTCAGCACTGTCCAGTGTCTCCTTTGAAGAATAAAGTCTACTGTTTGGAATTAAGGAAGCAGGAAATTTAAGGAGATATGGCCTCAAAAGCACTAAATGCAGGTATGCACAACGTCACACCTTGATGCTGATCTCCCTACAAAATAATTTTGGTCATGGACCTCAAACATATTCCTTAGGCCCTGTTTTCAGAGTTTTAATGTTATGATAGCTGCTTTATCGTGATGTTAACTTAACTTCCATTGCCATATTACCTTTTCACCCTCAGTTTTAAATTGAGGTTCAGGAGTTTGTTTTTTTTTTTTTCCCAAAGAAACCTTTTATTTAAGGAACACAAATTTCATAAGTACAGTTTTAGGAATATAGTGATTCTTCCCACCACACCCCTCCCACCCACACGCCCACCCCTCTTCCGCCTCCCTTTCCCATTTCCAGGCCCATCCACCATGGTGATCATATAAATAGGTTCAGGAGTTTTGATGTCAACAGGCTAAGGTTAATTTGAGCTGGGGGCAGTCATAAGTCTTTGACTTCTGATTTATTTTAACATCTCAAATCAACAGCCAATCTAAGATTCTGATCTCCATATGTGAAAACAATGCATCTGATTTGGGATTGCAGTTTGTAGCATGCTTACATTCCTATCTGCATGAATAGTAAAATCCCATAGGTTTTAGGGAAATATTGATTTCTTGTGGGAAAATACTCAAACTAAGTGCACATAACCCCCCCCCAAAGGAACCCAATTTAAACTATAGAACATTTAATTATAAAGTCTTATGTTTAATTGGTCTGCAAAACAATATTCATGAAAAAAAATTCCATTAGAGAAATGCCATTGGATAAGCAGGTCTCTAATTTGACGACGTATTCTCTAGTAAAATTCTTTATCACAGTCTAAATTGTCTTTTCCAAACCTTCCTAGTATTTTACTTTTTCTGTCAGCAGTCAGCAAGAAACAATAAAAACAATCACCACTTCCATATGACTGTTTCTCCCCGTCTTCAGGAGGTTATTTTCTGCACAAAATAGAAATAAGTATGTTTCTAAACCACACACAGCACATATCAGAAGTCTTATCACAAATACAGCACCCAAGGTCATTACCTGCTCCAGCTTGGTCCAGTGGCCACATGGAGGCTCAAAATAGCCCAAGGAAGGAAACCGCCAAGACAGCTAAGCGGTCCCCACCTCACATCTGCCGTGGTCAGCAACATGGACATGGTATCCACAGACACCTCCCCGCAGAGCAGATTCCACACTTTGTTCGCAGGGCTGCTCCAGCTGACTTGAATGGGCAGGTCGCCCCAGTTTCCTGCAGGTTTTGGACTGAGTCCGAACCCTGCCTGTACTACTTTGAGCCTCTCTTGGAATTTTGATGTCCAAAACTCCTGTGTGGGGCCCACTGTATCCCCAAGCCTCATCCTCATGATCCTTCTCTCTCTCTTATCCTGCTATAACTCAGCCTGTACAACAGATCTTACTCCCCCAGACCTGGTACTTTGTACTGCAACCTCATCACAGGAGAGCCAGTATCCTTGCCACTAAATTAGCTGTCCATGTCTAGGAAGGGTGGACTCAACTTAATCCCTGTTCCCCCCTCAGATGTCATGACCCAGCATGGCTGAAAATCATTATACAAGGCTTTATAATAGCACATTGTTCCATTTGATTCTCTCTTTCCCCTAATAGGCCTGGGACAGCATTGTTCTGAACTCAATTTCCACCTTCTGATTACATTTTGACATGAACAGTGGTCCTTACAGAATATCGTACCTGCACTGCTGTGTGTAACTCTACAGATAATCACTCAAAGGCAGTAAAATTTGGCAAGAGACAGCCCCACCTGAGATGCTGGGTGAAAGCCCGAGGCATGATTGCAGCTGGAGGCAGGAAAATTACTTCCTAGGGAGCAGACATTATCCAGTCAGGTAAACCATTCCGTAGCATGTGAACTTTACCTAAGAGTTCATTTACATGAGTTACTTGTTTATTCTGCACACTTTTCCTGGCTGATGGAGTAATGTATACACAATTGTCAAAGATTGCTTGCTCAAATCTGTCCCCAAAACACATAAATTCCATGAAATATGAAGCTGCTCCAGAGTTATTTGTTCAGAAGATATAGAATTGATTCTGTATACCATACCTGCAAATAGAGAGAAAGGGGAAGAGGAGGTCAAGAGGAACAGAGGGGGGATGAGAGAGAGGGAATTTGAATCAGATGAAAAAAAAAAATAACACAGGCAGTAGCATTTGTGTTCCTCTGAAAACTAAGAGGTCACCTCTCTACAAAGAGAGCAATTAATTGCTGTGTCAGTTAAAGTTCTGTGATTGCTGGCAACAAAACCTGCTCTGGCAGATTGAAGCAAAAGAGGAACTTGTTGAAAGAGATTGCTTGGACTGAATCAAAGGTGAAGTGAGAGTGCCTAGTTTCTGCAAGAGACATCAAGACAGTGCTGGGGGCAGAGTGTAACATTCCTGTATAGTCTCATTTCAAGATAGACTAACTTCAACAATTAAAAATCGTTTTGCTCTGGTTAAGAACGAACTTGCAAGGAGACAGTATGGATTGTCCTATCTTGGATATCCTGCCAAGTTCCCAGGATGCAGGATAACTATAGGTTCAGGCCCCCCTGAGATGCTCCACATTGAGGGAAGGAAAGGAATCCTGGAAGGCAAAACCAGGATGTAGCCTCCATAGGTAGATTCCTAGAGCTAAAGCTTGCAACTTTCCAACGCACTAGTCAGAACAACTACCCAACCGTCTCCATCTACCAGGTTTACCAAGTAGGTAGTTTCTCCAAAGCACTGCTAAGAAAAAGAAGGACCAGGAAGATTAACTGAATGCTAGTCGGGTCAAAGCTAGTAAGTGACAGAACCCTCCCTAGATCCCCACTAGCCTGAAATCTCCTGTTGCCTAATGTGGCAAGAAAATATAACCTAGAGATCTTTCAATCCAGGGCTGATGGTAGAGTGATATCAGTTGTTAACATACTGGAACAACTCCTGAACAGCTGGAAGATAGCCACAGGTTCTATGGACATCATGACCATCAGTTTGTCCACTCTTGCTCTTTCTCTAGGTCCTCCAATCTCCCTGCTATCCAAAAACTAAAGAGTTAATTCCTGACCATCAGGGAAAAACTAGGTCTCTGCTCCTGTATTATGGCTGGCATTCTTTCCCATCAGCTGCTAATGGTTTCCCACCTGTTAAATATTTTTAATTTCACCATCATTTCTATTTAAGTGTCAAGGAAGATGATAGCAGGACTTTTAAAAATTGAGTCCATTTTAGATTCTAAAATTATCTGTGCAATATTTAAAAGAAAAATAGCTGGGTTATTATATTCACTATGGTCTTAAAGAAAAAAAAAACTAATAAAAGCAATTTACCTCTTGGCCCAGAGAATCTGTGCTTCACTGATTTTTCCATTTTGGTGCCTTTTCTTACTGAGCACTCTTCCTAATTTATTGCAAACATTAATCTGGTGGGAATGTGTGTCTATGCCACAGTATATAAAAAAAGGAAGTGTGATGTATAGAGGGGAAGAATTATCCTTTACTCATTAGCCAGGCTCTAGCAGGGTCTACAGGAGCCACCTCCAAGAAGATCATAAATCACAGGCAAGTGTTGGCTCAGAGGACTCTAAAGATGCTGTACTTGGTTATGATCCCAAACATGGTGGTGCTTGCTTTGTATTCTAGCTCCACTTTTCCAAGTTAAAATACATTCATTTAAATGCAGATTTTTGTTATTCTGCTTAACTTGATCAGTCTATCAGACAATCACCTGTGGGGAAATATAAATTAAACTATCTCTGCCCATTGGTGGGAAGTACTGAGCTTGCCACAATTATCAATTTACCCTCAGGGTCACCTTTTTATCTTTCATACATTAAAAATCCTGCTCAGAGTTGCATTATCATGCCTTGCTATCCAAAGTGCTGTGACTCTCATTAATAGGACAACTTCAGCTACACCACAGCATGAAGAACTCTTCCATACACCCAGGAAACAGCACCATGCTGGGGAAAAGTGCCATTTACAGATGTGCAGATATCAGTGTGATGCATCACACTGCATCCTATTTTCTATGTGGATGGCTCTTCCCAACAGAAGAACATTCAGGCTGGAACACAAGGCAGTACTCAATGGGAGACTCATTAGACGACATCTGACTGGTGGTTCATGGAGAGCACACAGGGATGGAAATCAGCCCACTCTGAAATGTGAGCTGGGGCCACAACAAAACACACAGATAGGAGCTTACAATAGTGTCGCCACAAAGGATTCCAAACACCAGAACCAACGTTAACAAGCACCACCCTTGGTTCTGTGTTCTACAGGCATTATTTCAGTGCATATTTAGAGCGAGCTGGGAGGTAGGGATGACATTTTATCCATTTAACAGATGACGTTCAGAAATCACTTTAAACACAGCTACTGGCCATGCTTTCTGGCTCTTCAAAAGTACATTCCCCTACATTAATTTAAAGGTAAAAAAGGAGGAAATGTCTGACAACATACCAAAGCTTGACCACATGGAAGTAAAAGCACTGGTTTCATCAGCAGCATTATTATTTGGGGTCTGAAGAAAGAGCACTTGGACAGAAGTCACATGCACCCTGGTATTTGGAATCTCAGACTTTAAATTCTAGGTTTGGCATGATGTGTTCTGAGTCCCCAGTCTTAGGAATCCTCACTGGCTGGTCCTATTGTATCTGAAAGTATTCTGTTGTACACTTAGCACTATTAAAATTATTTGCCTAGAAACTACCTTTCTCTACATACTGGAGGGCTCTTGAGATCCCTGATGTCCATAAGTTTTCATCATCAAAGTACCTGCATCTAGCCCAGTGCATGGCACTTCATACACATTGATAGGCAGGCATTTGGATACCCAAATTCCATACCAGAATAACATGAATACAATGAAGTTCCAGCTTCATTCCACTCCAGCTTCCTGCAATGTGCATCATGGGAGGCAGCGGATGTTGGCTCAAGAAACTGGGTGACTGTGAACCATGTGAGAGATCTGGGTTGATCTCCTGGGCTCCTGCTTTCAGACTGGTTCATCTATGGCTGTCTGTAAACTTTTGGGGACTGAACCAGTAGATGGAAGATCTCTGTCACTTTCTCTTTCTATCTCTGCCCGCACCTCTGACTTTCAAATAAAATGACAATAAATAAAAATTATAAATAATTAAATACATGTTGAGTGAGTAGTCAATTCCAACTCAGTCCACAGCAGGGGGAAACTGACTTCCTGACGTGAACACCTTCACCAAGTAGAGATCTCTTCCAACAGTGCAGGTAGATGTATCAGATTCATAGAGCTGACTTCTTTCTTGGCTCTAGATGCAAGCTTCCCAGGGAGCCATGTGGTTGTGTTTTGGTGTATCAGAAGTCGAACGTAGAGAACAGCTGCTGTGAATACTTTCTCTCCCTGGAGTCACATTTCTCACTCAAGGGTCACACTGACATCTGAATTACTCACTCCAATGGTGTGCCTTTGGAGATTATGGATTGCACCCTGCAATTTGGGTGCAAAATAGTGATACAATTGATCTCTAAAGCAAAGATGGAGGTCCAGGTAACCATCCATAGAGAGATCAACAGGATTCCTACAGTTACTTCTCTGTCACATAATGTGAAAGCAGAATCTGGTTCATTCTAACAATAGTTGCAGTGTACCTAGAAAACTGGATGCAAAGCATCTGTCAGATATTTTGTAGGACTTTCAGGCACAGAGAGGGGGATATTGGTTTTGTGAGAAAATACAGACAACAATAGTGATTGGAAGCTAACTTCTGCATGTAGGCTTCATTGAAAAATCATAGGTCTCCTTAAGATCAATTGGATTTATAGCACTTACCCCCACCCACTTGGATATTCAAATATAGAACAAAAATCCCTTATACTGATGAGACTTTCTTGAGAGCCCCATGCTAGTGAGTAAGCAGCCATGTTGGTCTGAAGGTCTTGCTTCTTCAATATTTATTGTGGCCACACCTCTGAAATGCATCTTTCACCCTCTCTAACATTCACAAGTCTGTTTCTTCCTATGTGGAAATATTCCCACAGCTTATAGATATCAACTTTCCCTTTTCTTTCATTTCACTATCCATAAGAACATCATTTTCAAAATCATTCTGGAAGAGAGACATATCACTATTCATTTCTTGGCTTCCTTCTGGTAGAAATGGATAAGTTACAAACTGAAACTTATCTCCCCGGAGAAAAGAGGCACCTTTTAATAACTCCAGATACAACTTATAATCATTTAGTCACATACTCTTCACAACATATCAGGCAAATCAAATTGAAAGACAAAAGAATGCAAATGCTGGAACAGAATTACATTTTAAATAATCCAACTATTTAAAATATGTACACTTCACAGACCTGGAATTGTCTGATTCAGAGAACCTACAAAGAAATTCTAGAGAAAAGCAATTTCTTTACAGTTATATTATAAATGAAATTCATAAAGTTTTACATTTCACAAAGTCATTTCAGAATTATCTCATTAAATTCCATCCTAGTTGTGTGGAGTCAGGCAGGACCGATATTATTAACATGTTTAATATAGCAGGAAACTGAGGCACAAAGACATTTATTGCTCTTCCAAAGGCACACACTTAAAAAAGTAGTCAACTGAGGATTCAAATGCAGGTTTCCTCACTTCAATTCCAGTGGTCTTGTCAAAACACAGATACATAATTGCTTTTTCTTATGAAGTTTTCATTGAAATATCAGAAGTGAACACACATTTATTATAGAAATCGATGAATTTTCAGCCTGCTGATCTTTATTTATGTGCTTCACATTGGAGGACGTTAAAAAACAGGAAAGCACTTTGGCCCTCAGGAAAGCCTTTTGCAATACAGCAGAGAAACAACACAACACTGAGAGAAGCAACTAGAAAGTTGTGCTGCTAAATTGATTTTTTCTTGAGCCTGAAATTATCAGAGCGAGCAAAGGACTCCACTGACATGAACAGGTTTGCACAAGCCCGCCAGCTGCAACATCAGAACACCAGGAGCAGGATTCTACAACCTGCTAAGCTCACTACTGCGGCTCTCCTATTACTGATAAAATTGAAAAAAAAATGAGAAAAGCAATCAAAGCTATGTGAACTCTTGCCAAAATATTTTGACATATAAATGGTCTTCATTAAGTTCAAGGAAATGTGTATTAACAGAAAGCACTGCATAGATTTCAAGGGTTCTTTTTTCTTGCATCTTCTCATTCCATTCTCCACGAACTTTATGAAGTTCTCTTGTGTATTTACCCTGAAATCATTCAGGTGAACTTTATCCCTCCTGTCACTTAAGACAATGAATTTCTTCAGAATTCTTTCATTCCCTTCTTTACATACACCTTCAGCCATAATTTGTTCAGTGCCTCTTATGTGGTGGGCACAATCTGTTGGGTCATGAATGCAGCAGTGAACAGAGGAAATGCCATCCTTGCCCTCATCAAGCTAACACTTTGATGGAGAGAGACAGACATTACACAAATAAACAAGTATGCAAAATGAACAAGATGTACGTGTGGGGGGCTGACACTGTGTGACACACTGAGTTAAGCTTCCCCTTGTGATGTGGAAATCCCATATTCGAGTACCATTTTGAGTGTCAGTTATACTTCTTCCAATCCATCTTTCTGCTAATGTGCCTGTGAATGTAGCAGATGACTCAAGTACTTCTGCTTATGCTACACGCAGGGAAGACGGATGGAACTCAAGGTTCCTGGCTTCAGCCTTGCCAAGCTTGGGCTGTTGCAGCCATTTTGGGGAAGTGAACCATCCCAGTGAATGGAAGATAGCTCTCTCTTACTCTTACTTCCTTTCAAACAAATAAATCAGGGTGAAAAAACAATAATATCATTCATGGGGACAGGCATTTGGCATAGCAGTTAAGATGCTACATGGAATGTCGACAGCCCATAGGAGAATGTTTAGGTTCAAGTCTCAGCTCAATTCCTGATGAAAGCTTTCTGTTAGTGTGTACCCAAGGAAAAAGAAGTGATAGCTCAAGTAATTGGGTCTCTGCCTCCCACCTGGGAGGCTTGGCTCAAGTTCCTATAGCTCTTAGTTTTGGTCTAGCCAAGGCTTGGTCACTGCAAACCTTTGGGGTATGAGCCAGCATATAAGAATTCTCTCTTCTCTCTCTCTTTCATATAAGAAGAAAAATAATATCAGCTATGAAGTAAAATAAAGCAGAAAACAGGGGTAGGGTAACCTATTTTATGGTTCAAGAATTGATAATTACTAAAATATGGTCAGCAAATACCTTACAAATAGACAGTTTTTCAGCATAGATGCAAAATAGGAAACAGATCAAGACTTGCCACTTCCTGGATAAACAATATTATAAGCAGAGGAAAAAGTAACTGTGAATGCTCTAGAGCAACAGTGTCCTTGGAATGACAGAAGAGTAAAGCGGACAGTGCTTTGCAAAGGAGTAAAGTGGAGGGTGGAGGAATTAAAAGAAGGGGTCAGAAAACACATGGAGGTCAAAAAGGACCTTTGGCATTTTGAAGAACTTTGGCTCTTATCTTGAGTCAAGCAATAAAGCAGGGAGCCCCTGGAATGTTTTTGTTGGGGGAATGAGGCGATGAGCTTTGCATTCCAAAGGTTTGCTCTGTTTTGCTGGGCTGAAAATCTACCACAGGAGGTGAAAGGCACAAACAGCATGGCCACAGCAGGAGATGAATGGACAATTCAGACAAGAACTTGATGGCTTTGTCTCTAGTCCACTTTTCTCCCCATTTGCTGTGCTTGGATGGTACCATCCATTCCTGCACGTATCACCAAAGTTTCAACCACTTATCCGCCACCAATGTGGATCTCTCCCATTAGCCTAAAATATTTTAGAACAACAGCCTACAACCCAAACCCTGGGGTAGAAGTATCATAAACATAGTATGTTCAGTTTAAACTCATTGTTTTTTTCACCTTAATAAGTTATATATGCTGGTATTTTTCTCTTAGTTAATGAAGCTATACACTCAGTTGTCTACTTGCAACTCTAAATCATACCACATTCTTTGCCTTTCTCTACTGCTCCATTTTAGGACATCCTCATGTTTTTCTGTAGGTACATACATAATAGCATCAGTAGCTCTTCATAGACGGAATGTGTTCTGTCAGCCACATCAATTCCAAAAGTTCAGCCTTGGTCCATTGAACATCAAATTATTCCTACCCACGGTAGCTTAGTCATTATTTGAAACACATTCTTGTTCTACTAATTCCTCTTTATTGCCAGGGGACAAACATTCTAGAGCACTCACCGAAAGGATTCTTGCAGATCAGATGCAAATTAGAAAGCTGGATCTGCAGTTTGTCTGAACAGTGAACTACATTGTAGGAAAGAAAACAATTGCAAATGCCAAATAATTCAACCTAAGGAAAGCTAAGAATAAACACATGCATAGGCAGTCACACAGAGGAAAATGGATGGATTCGATGGCTATTAAAGATATAGATTCAGATACACTTTCCAAGTACATGCATCATAGGTGCTGAGGAAGCAAGACTCATCAAAACTAATTCTGGCTTTTAGGCTTATATACTTATGACTTGACTGATTCCTTGCCTTACTGAAACTCTGTCTGAGCCTCCTGTTAAAGGTTGTTGGCTGTGAAATGTGCCCTAGTAAGCAACTATGGGAGCCTTTGTGAGACTTCAGAATGCTGGTCATTCTAAGCATAAGGTAGAGACTTCAAGTCTTACTGCACAGGGCTCAGATGACCAAACACAAACCTATTCTCCACAGAGTTCCAGTTCATACCCCTCCTTCCTGGGATCCGTTCTGCTCTGATAGCTGCTCCTTTCTCTCGTTCTTCTCTAGCACTTACAGCCTAGGGAGGCACCTCAGCTCCTATTCTTCCATCGTTCTCAAGGTCATCTGTACTTCGAATGCAGGCTCCTTGCTATCAGAGAGTTTTAAGGAAGTTGTTTTCTATCCTTCATTCTATTTAATCTTCGCAAGAAGCTTTTGTTAGATTATCACCATTTCCTGTTGAAAAAGCTGAGGGAAGCTTGCACAAAATGGAATGAGGATTTACCCACAGGTTTTTCAGACATCAAAACACCTGTGTTTTTACTTGTACATAACCTTAAAGGAAACATAAATTTGATTAAAATCTCACAGATGAATTATAACTCATAAATATCCAATGATTTTTTTTAAGATAAGTATATAATTAAGATGAGTATATAATTCAGTTTTCAAACTTATCTAACATCCTGGAATGTGAAGAAACAATGGTAATGGGGTCTTTTCCAATATCTTATTTCTTGCTTAGAGAACACTGGCAAAACCATTTATGTATAAGAAGCTGAGGCTTGTACCAACGATCAAGTCATATTCTTTGTAAAAATCATCTGTGAAATCATAAGCCCTAAATAGCAAGGCAAGGTCAAGAACATGTGAAGAAATGAAAGAGCAGATTGCTAATTATCCTTTTTATTATCTTCTAGGAAAGAAGAAAGGTTTGTCTGTAATTGCTTTGGTAGGCAGTCATAGCAAATGAACCTGAAAAACACAATATTCCTTCTCCAGAACTGTTCGTTGTTTCAATTTCCTCTTTGAAAGTATCAGCTAAGCCCCTTTTTAACTATTTGGGAAAACAAAATCAAACTGAGTTACAGCTCAGCATTGCAGGGAGTTCATAATGTTGGCTCTTTGCCTCAAGTGGTATTGAGTTTGCCCAAGAAGAGAATTATCTTTCCAATTCAGTTCAACACTCTTGCTGTATGACCATGGTGTGTAGACACATTCACATGTCATTTCATTTAATCACCTCTAGGCCAGCCTCTCCTTCTCAGGGTATCTTTGTCTTTCCCCTGCGAAATACCAGCGTACTCTGGCAATTTTCCCCTGCAACTCATTGTGTTTCTCCTCTGCTGGAAAGTAGACTGATTTTTATCATGCCCTCCTATGATGCTCAAAAATTTCCTCTGGAATCTTCAAGGTGTCCATACGGAGCTATGGCTCATGAAGAAAGTTATGTCTGTCTTACTGTGTAATGTATCGTGTACCCCTTGCACCTTAGAGCTTATAGAGTTTACCAAAAATTGTTCTTTAAGTTTTTGTTTGCACTTTCTCTTTCTCAAGAATCTATCTGGTACCCTATGAATACCTGAACTGAGACAACTTTGGGTGACAGCCAGAAAACAATCCTCAAAACCATTCTTCATTTAGAATGGAAGATGGACCCCTATGAGTCTCTATTCCTTTAGGATATACTTTCTCCCAGAAAATTTTATAGCCATTCATCCATCCAGATATGCCTACTTCCAAGCTATGATAAAGTCACTGGATTTCAAAAGTGAAGAACCAGTGTATATTTACTGAATTCTACCACCTATCACTGGTAAACCTGCATCACAACATTTTGACTTTCTGAAGAAGACACACAGTGATGGTTCCAAGACATTGTTTATTTGAGCTCAAACATGCCTCCTCCGAATTTCACATACTGCCATTGCCTGTGAATTCACACCAAAGTTTCAGTGAAAGAATATTATTTCTCATGTATCAATAGCACTCTACAACTTAGTTTAGGATACCACAAAGAAAAAAAAAGAATAAAAATGAGAAAGTGAATCATCATTACTTATTTCACCTTAGAATAGGCTTTTTTCACAGCAAAAGAAACATTCAACAAAATGAAAAGGACACTGACAGAATGAGAAATATTTGAAAACCATATATGTAACAAAAGTTCAATATGTAAGATATTTAAGAAACTCAGACAAATTTACAGCAGAAAATTTAAAAGTGGATGATGAACTGGAATAGACATCTTTTTTTTTTTTTTTTTTGGACAGGCAGAGTGGACAGTGAGAGAGAGGGAGACAGCAGAGAGAAAGGTCTTCCTTTGCCATTGGTTTACCCTCCAATGGCTGCCACGGCCGGCGCGCTGTGGCCGGCGCACTGCACTGATCCAAAGCTAGGAGCCAGGTGCTTCTCCTGGTCTCCCATGGGGTGCAGGGCCCAAGCACTTGGGCCATCTTCCACAGCACTCCCTGGCCACAGCAGAGTTGGCCTGGAAGAGGGGCAACCGAGACAGAATCCGGTGCCCCGACCGGGACTAGAACTCGGTGTGCTGGTGGAGGATTAGCATATTGAGTTGCGGCGCCAGCCTGACATCTTTCTAAGAAGACATGCAAATAGCCAATACATATATGAAATGGTGCTCCACATCATTTAACATCAGAAAATGCGAATCAAAACCACCAGGAGAGATTGCCTCATACCTGCTGGCATGGCAATTATAAAAAAAGGCGAAAGATGACAAGTGTTGGCAAGGGTGTAGATAAAATGTAATTACAGTGGAAAATAGTACAGCTCTTTCTCCAAAACTTAAAAATACAACGAGTACATGACACCAAAATCCCTCTTCTGGGAATGCGCTCCAAGGAAAGGAAATCAGCATCTAGCCAAACAGGTTTACTGCAACATTCTTCATAACAGCCATGGCAAGAGATCAATGTAAGTGTCCAGCAAGGTATAAATGGATAAAGACATCGGGGCAGGGCAGGTAGTTAGGGCAACAGTTAAGATGTTGCATAGGGTGCCTGGATCCTCTATTAGAGTGCCTAGGTTCAAGTCCCAGCTCTGCTTCCAATTCCAGCTTCCAGTTAATGCTCACTCTGGGAGGCAGCAGATGATGGCTCAACTACTTGGGCCCTTGTTGGGATACTGGATTGAGTTCCAGGCTTCTTGACCCAGCCAGGCCCAGCTGCAGATTATGCTGGCATTTGGGGAGTTAACCACCTGACAGAAGATCTCTCTCCCTCTCTCTTTCTCTCTCTCTCCCTCTCCCTCTCCCCCCTTCCTCCTCGCCTTTCAAATAAAAAATGAAAGTTAATAAACATTTAAAAGTAAACACATTGTCACATACACACACACACACACACACACACGAACACTATTTGGACCAAAAATAAAAAGAAGAAAATCTTGTCCTTTATGACAACATGGATGAACCTAGAGGACACTCTGCATCCCTAAACAAGCCAGACACAGAAAGAAAAGCCACATGATTTCACTGCAGACTGGCTGTGGCCAGAAGCAGAGAAGTGAAGAAACAATGGAGACATAAAATTCATTGTTCAAACTGTGTTTTGTGTCAAAATGTTCATCATAGTGAGGTATTACAATGACTTAATTTTGTTTTATGTATGATCTTTCGAGGAGTGTGAAGGCAGCTGGCTTGCATTCTATGCCAATCACAGAACTTTCAGGATTTTCTATGCGGTATTCATTCAACAGAATTAAGAAACATAACGGTTTTTGCCGGCTGTGACTTGTGCTCAGCCCAAATCTGATAGCTAGTTCTGTAACAGAGAGACAACAGCATTTAACCAGAGCTTGAGAATAAACGATGAAAGTTAGTTTAGTAGAATCTTTCAAAAACTAAGATTTAGTCTATGATTTAGAATGACAATTTTTAAAGTCTTTTCAAAAAGAAAACAAAAACAAAAACAAGGGAGTTAATGGTTAGCCTGGCGGTTAAGATATCCATGTCCTAGGAATGGCTGGATTTGATACTTATCTCTAGATCCTGACCTCAGCTTTCTGATACTGTGGATCTTGTGATGGCAGCAGTGATGGCTCAAGTATTTGGGTTCCTGGCTCCTGCATGAATTCCCAGCCCTGGTTATGGTCTTGTTCATCTCAGGAATTTTGGGAAGTGATCCAGTGGATGGATGCTCTCTTTCTCTGCTTCTCCTCTCCTCTCTTCTCCCTTCCTTTCCTCTTTCTGCTCCCCTCCACTTCCCTCTCCTCTCTTATTTTCTCCTCTCAGATTCTCAAATAAATTTTGAGAGAGAAAAACAGAGAAATAAAGAGAGAGAGAGAGAGGGAAGGAAAGAGAGAGGGAGGGAGGGAAGGAGAGAGAAGGAGAGAGAGAGAGAGAGAGAGATTGAGATTCAAACATACAGTGTCTAATTATACTTCGGGAAACCTCTCCTAAGAGTAGTCTGAAATAGAGAGGCCACTTATGTATGAAATATTCTTTGCAGTGTATATTTAATGAGGCAGATTTGAAATTAACCTGAATACCCAACAATGGGAGAAAAAGTTAAGTAAACATTGGTATTGGTGTTTAGTATTCAGTATAAACATCTGCAGAGAGGTGAATTACAAGGAAGTGTGGTGGCATGGGAATATGTAAAGAGAAAACAGGATAAAAATATAAAGACTATGTTTTCAAATATGTTAAATGAATATGTATAAATAGCAAACACTAAAATAAAATTAAGATCATGTCAATAGAGGGTTCAAAGAATATAGGCAGTAGTGCTTATTTCTTTCTTCTTTTAAAGGAATACAGATAATGTTTAGATGGGAAGAGAAAGATGCATTCCACAAAGCAAAGAGGATTCCCCCAGATATAGAACATCAGCTCACATCCAAAGTCGCTGTGCAGGTTACAGTGTTGTTATTACCAGGCTTATGAAATGTGAGTGCTGACCTTGTCTCCTTGCCTTGTCCTGACATTGAGTGCTATTTACTGGAGGCCAATTACTCTCCATCTCATCCTTAATTCTTCTCCAAATTTTACCACTAATAGCTACTCTGTTAGCCTAAAATTGCTTTGGATGTGTCCATCTTCTTAAAGTAACATTGCCTTCATTAGTCTCACAATTCTGAATATATTACATGAATTGTATACATAAGTCTAATGCCAACATTTTGTCCATGAAAGCATCTTGTCAGAGACTTCATATGAGTCTGTATTCCAAGCAGCTCTCAACTTCTTTATAAGCTTCAATAAATGTAAATTCTAATGTAAGGAAAATAAATTATTATTAATTGTCCTTTGGAGCTTTCAAAGGTGTACAGCATTCCTTATGCAAGAACCAACTGAGAATATATTTATTCTCACCTGCCCCGAACTTCCTCCAACGGTACAGTGGTGAGACACTGCGGCTTCACAGTTTTCCTCTGTATGGGAACACTGGGCAGAAGACGGTGGACAGAGCTGGCCAGAGGTGGCCAGAAGTGAACTGATCTGGAAGTTGTTGTGGCTTAATAAATGAGCCTCCAAGTTGTTTGGGGCTCCTTCTAAGACTTGCTCACTACTTAAGTTTGTACTTTGTAAACAAGACCCTTAAAAATGTGTAACAAGGATATGTCACAAAATTTAAATCAACAACTAGATACAGTCAACTTTTCCAGATTACTTTGGGGGAAAAAGTCCTAGTAGGGGAGCTGAGATCAGTTTCTTTTCTTTCGACACTGACTTTTGAGATGTTAGAGCCAGTTGAGCAAATGAAGGGAGGGAAGAACAGGAAGGGGAAGGGATGAGAGACAAAGAAGAATCAAGTAAGACAAAGTCCTTTTCGCTGAACCTTAAGGTCTGGGGTTAGAATCGAGTCTTGGTCTTTTCACAGCCAGAAAATCCTAGCACTTATGATTATTTTTAACTTTAAATGCTCAGCTTAAGGACTATAAGAATGAAGGTCATACAGCTATAATTGTTCTAAGCTATGATTAAGAAAGATCAGGGGCCAGCGCCGCGGCTCACTAGGCTAATCCTCCGCCTTGCGGCGCCGGCACTCCGGGTTCTAGTCCAGGTCGGGGCACCAGATTCTGTCCTGGTTGCCCCTCTTCCAGGCCAGCTCTCTGCTGTGGCCCGGGAGTGCAGTGGAGGATGGCCCAAGTGCTTGGGCCCTGCACCCCATGGGAGACCAGGAGAAGCACCTGGCTCCTGCCTTCGGATCAGCACGCCAGCCGGCCACAGCGCGCCAGCCATGGCGGCCATTGGAGGGTGACCCAACGGCAAAAAAGGAAGACCTTTCTCTCTGTCTCTCTCTCTCACTGTCCACTCTGCCTGTCAAAACGAAAAAAAAAAAAAAAAGAAAGAAAGATCAGGGATTAACCCAACTTTGTGTCTGATATGCACATAAGAGCTAAAAATTTACCTGCAAAGGCTCCAGGTGATATTGCTATTTTGAGTCATGTAATAGAAAAAGAATTTACAAAATTCCTCTGTCAGAAAATGTTGGAAGAGAATTACAAATTGAGTTTAGTAGCAAATTATAATGTAAACACTGATTATTAACAAGAGGCTTTAGCATGCTAGTCCATTTCTCTTATTTACAGATTGAAATGGGACTTAGAAGGAAGATATGGAGCTCCTGAGGTGAAAGATTAGTGGCAAAGCAGAGAAATTGATGTTTTGTCTATGTAACACATCTTTGGATATTAAATGATAAACGTTGTAGGTCACAGTTTTCTGATTAGGACAAAGTAAAAATTCATAAATGTTAACATCTGTGTCTCGAACACACACACATAAACATCCTCACACCTATGGAAGTACAGAATTAGAAGCATAATAATCCTATTTTCTGTTATTTCAAAGTTCTATGAGCAAATTTTGAAAGACATATTGCATTTGGGATTTCTTAGCTATGTGGATCTTTGTTCTTATTTTAATTATTGCCAAATGTGCAGAGGAGTGGTAGAAGTCAACAGAAGATAAAAATCTAATTCTCTTCTCTATTTAGAAATGCTAAACTTTAGATGTTTTATCATATTGCCACATAGGACCCTGGACCTAGAATTTTATTCCAAGGACTGGATTTATGCCCACAGAATGCTGACATCATAGCAATACAGAGCCCTAGGGATGAAACCCAACTAATCCATCAGTATTTTGTAGTGGGGAAGGAAGTGAATGCTGTCTGAAAATGAACACATAGCTCAATTTAACTTTATATGGATCATGGGATGGAATTTACAAAAAGAGGAGCTGGCACTGTGGTGCAGTTGGTTAATCCTCCACCTGCAGTGCTGGCATCCCATATAGACGCCGATTCTTGTCCCAGCTGTTCCTCTTTCAATCCAGATCTCAGCTATGGTCTGGGAAAGCAGTAGAAGATGGCCCAAGTCCTTGGGCCCCTGCACCTGCGTGGGAGACCCAGAAGAAGCTCCTGGCTCCTGGCTTCAGATCTGCTCACCTCTGGCTATTGCGGCCATTTGGGGAGTGAACCAGCAGATGGAAAACCTCTCTCTCTGTCTCTCCTTCTCACTGTCTGTAACTCTAACTCTCAAATAAATAAATAAAATCTTTAACAAAAATTACACAAAGAACCTAGTGTATCTTTGAGATTGCAAAGTGGACCCTGGTGCTCAGCCTGAGTGAGATCCCTGACCTTTGTGATAAAGTCCTATGGATGCTCTCCTCCAACAAACATCCTTCTGAAATACTCACAAAAGTTCGCTTAGTTCAAAAAGCTGAGGCCCAGAGTTGACCTCTGCCCAGTTTGATGTGATGTGAACTTACATACTCATCTTCCCTTTCTGACTCTCAATTTTTCTATATACAAACCCTGTCATAAAGGAATCTGATGGTATTTAAGACTATTTCTAACCCCAAGATGCTCCTAGTCTGTATAAGACTTCTATCCAATCTCCTAAGAAGAAATAATTTTACATAACTACTCTAAGTCTGTTGGGAAATTCAAACTTAAGGTTTTTCACTATGACATTAGTAATTATGTTGATGATTTTTTTAAAGTCACCACTGAATGTTACTTAATTTTCATTTAAATGGAAAAAAAAATTACCCTGACAAGACAGGGAGTATTTCTGAGATAGTTGCTTAGTTCACTTTGGTTCTGCATGAGACTGAAACCATTTAGCAGAAAATTAAATTAACATTTGCCAAGAAATTAAGATAAAATGTGAGGATCAGCATGTAAAGCTATTTTTCATTCTAGAAAGAATGGATGATCCATGTCAACCTTCAAACTCAGCTCCAGGAGCAACTGGAAATTATCAAGAGTTTTAGAAGTGATGGACAAATGGAGTTTGATACGGGTAAATGCCTGTCGATTCAAAGACCAAAAGGACAACTGACTGTGACAGATAAATTCGCTGTCCATGAAGATCACATTATTGAAATACAGTGTTCAACATATACTAGAAGGGCTAGGCTTTGCTGTCATAACAAGAGATGAACCTAACAGCAATTAACAGAAAGTTGAAGAATACAGCTATGCATGATTCTGATTCTCCTGGATATCTCAGTGATTTAAACCCTTTATTCTTTAACCAAATAGAACATTAGTAGACATCTGATGACATTAAGGACAAATGGAAGGTTCCAGAACTTATACAAGCAAAGGCAAAGGACAGCAGTTCCTTTATTTACAAGCCAGAGGGCACACAAGCAAGAGCTGATCCAGGGCTTTGCCTGGAGCTGATCACTGACCAACTATTAAATGGCACCAGTGATCAATATCATTGAACTGCTAGGTGATTTATATGCAACCTGAAATAAATTTGCATAAGCGTAAGACTGATAGGTAGGAAAGGAGACTCTAGTTAGATAGCTGGGATTGTGGGGTGGAAATAATTGCATCCTTAGATACTTTAGAGGACAGCTAAATTTCTGCAAAGATAAGATAGCTAAGAGAGTTTTTGCTCTCATTCTCTCTCGCAACAAGTATTTTCTGAAGGCCCATTATGTCTCAGCCCCTTTCTTTTTTTTTTAACTTTTATTTAATAAATATAAATTTCCAAATTACAGCTTTTGGATTATAGTGACTCCCCCCCCCCCATAACCTCCCTCTCACCTGCAACCATCCTATCTCCCACTTCCTCTCCCATCCCATTCACATCAAGATTCATTTTCAATTATCTTTATATATATAGAAGATCAATTTAATACATACTAAGTAAAGATCTCAACAGACTGCACCCACACAGAAACACAAAGTGTAAAGTACTGTTTGAGTACTAATTATGCCATTAATTCACATAATACAACACATTAAGGACAGAGATTCTACATGGGGAGTAAGTGCACAGTGACTCCTGTTGTTGATTTAACAATTGACACTCTTGTTTATGGCCTCAGTAATCACCCGAGGCTCTTGTCATGAGCTGTCAGGCCCCTTTCTAGGTGCTTGAAATTCACCAGTGGAAAAAGTAGCCCATTCTTGCCCTAGTGATGCTGACAATCCAGTGGGGAAAGTAATACAATAAACAATAATCATGCTACACAAGTAAATTATCCAATGTATTAGAAGGTAATGCATTCTATGACCATTTTTATATGGGAACCATACAAGAAAGAACCATACAAGCATGGCAGGCATGATAGGGATTACAAGGAGTACAAAAATACGAGCAAAGACATGACAAGAATGGAAGATTAGTGAAGCTGAGCTCTAGAGAAAGGGCAACTCAACACAAGGCAACAGACAACATCCTACTGCAGGAGTGGGATGGAGTGTTACTGGAGTAGAGAAAGCACAGGGAAAGAAGAGAGAGCAGAATTAGACCACTGTAAACACTTCAACTATTTCTGAGTGAAACAGAATGTGGGTTTTGAGCAAAGGAGTGAAATGACCTGACTTTTGTTGTCATATCAAAAACAGCTTGTATGGGGCAGACTTGTGGCACAGTGGTTAAAATGCTGGTAGGGTTGCCCATGCCCCCATATCAGAGACTGTACCCCACATTTCAGCTTCCTGATAATGCACATATCTCAAGAGGAAGCAGGTGCTGGTTCAAGTGGTTGGGATCAAGCACACATGTGTGAGACTTGGACTGAGTTCCTGGCTTCTGAATTACAGATGTCCCAGGTTCAGCTGCTGTGAGCATTTGGGGTGTGCACCAGTAGATGAGAGCGCTGCCTGTCTGTCTCTCAGTGTCTGAGTCTCTGTCTTTCTTTCAAAGAAATAACAAATTTTAAAAATTAAAACAAAAATAAAACTGCAGACAAAGGTTGAAGCAGGAAAATCTACCAATTTTAAAGAATATGTTATTATTTTAAATAATCTAGACAAGAGATACTAGCAGTTTGGATTGGTGTGATAACAATCACAATAATAAAAACTTAGCACAACCAGTAGAATAGTTTTTGAGAATAGGAATTGTGTATTGGAAATATTTAATCCTAAGTATCTATTAGACATCCAGAGTAGACATTTGAAAATTCAAGTTTTGAGTTTGGAAAACTTTAATATTGGAAGCTACTGATATTTAAGTGGGAATTAGAGCCACAGACCTGGAATAGATTCACCAAACTCATGAGAACAGAAGAGACAGGAAAAAGTTCAGAGCTAGGGGTTAAGTGAGAGGGTGTGACCAGTGGGTAGAAATTGAGCAGTATGTGATCAGGATGACCTCTGAGAGAGAGAAAGAGTGAGGGAGAATCTGATGCTTGAAACAAAACTTTCTCAGTTGCATAATATTCCCGATTAGACATTAGGATATTGTTATATGTTTTTAAGTCTTGGCTGTTTAAAAATATTTATTAAAGAGGCAGAGATACAAAGAGAGTTTCCAGCCACTAGTCGACTCTTCAAACGCCCACAGCAGCTGAGGCTGCACCAGGCTGACGCTAGTAGTCAGGAACCTGATCTGGATCACCCACTTGGGTGGCAGGAATCCAATTACTTGAGCCATCACCTGCTGCTTTCCTGTGTGTGCATTTGCACTGTACTCAGAAGCAGAGGTGGCACTCAAACCAATGCAGGCATCCCCACTGGCAATTTAATCATGAGGCCAAACACCTGCCCCAATTGTTACATTTTAAAGATATGCTAGCTAGCCCCACGTCTGATTAGATTACCCTTCAAGACTCCTACTAATCTGCCTATGTGCTTACCATACTAAATGGCTTAATATCCCAAATTAGTCAAATTAATATTCAAAAGCACAAGCTCTCTCAGTACCTGATGGTAAAAGCTATCGACATCCTGTTTCTTGAATTATTCAAATGTACATCATTATCAATTTGTACAAGGCTGTTATATACTTTAAAAACAGGCAATACATTTAAGGGTACATTCTTTTTCATGTTTATCTAATATTTAGCCTATCTTTAAATTCAGTTACAAAATTGAAACATCATAAGACTGGATAGAGCAAGGATATGAAGATGCACAGCTGTGTAGTTAATTTTTCTGGGTCCTACATTGAGAATGTAATGGCCAAGCAACACAGTACCATTCAGGAGGCAATGTATGTTTGTTAGTTGCAAGATGTACTGTGAAGTATGCTATGAACACACTATCTTGCTTATTCTGTAGCAATCCTTTTGTGGTATTATTCCCATCTTATAAATACAAAGGTATTTCCAAAAGGTCATGGAAAATGGAATTATCTTCTGTATATAAAGAGAATTGAAAATGAATCTTGATATGAATGGAAGGGGAGAGGGAGCGGGAAAGGGGAGGGTTGCGGGTGGGAGGGAAGTTATGGGAGGAGGGGAGCCATTGTAATCCATAAGCTACACTTTGGAAATTTATATTCATTAAATAAAAGTTTTTTTTAAAAAGTTAGATTATTTTGGTGCAAAAATATTTTGAAGCCCACACATAGTTTTTCAGAATGCACATTTCCCACTAGCTCCTTAAAGACAGTGTGTAAACTAATGTGAGTAACTACAAAAGAAGCTGAAGCCGAAAATTCTAGGAAAAGCTGATAGACTCACAAATATCATATCTACATGCAAAAACATGGACATGATATTGCCTGTCTCCTTACAATGTCCAGAGAGCCTGGGAATCCCAGACACGGAAGAAGCTGAGGAGCCCTATATTTCACCTCCATCCTTTGCCAGTGTTATGATTCCATGAGGAATGCAGCTCTCCTGGCTCTGCACAAGAGAATTTCATAAGAACACCACTGATAAACATGGCCCTGGTGCTGTGCAGCAAGGAGTTTTCTGACTAGGAGCAAAACAATTCAGGTCAAGAGAAAATTGGTTATCTAAAA
The DNA here is from genome assembly GCA_949820135.1 of Sylvilagus floridanus. Lineage (NCBI taxonomy): Eukaryota > Metazoa > Chordata > Mammalia > Lagomorpha > Leporidae > Sylvilagus > Sylvilagus floridanus. Next base: position 12,653,440 of record OX463235.1, read on the forward strand.
CAATTCTTGGTAGAAATGCCAAGACTGACTTGGTTAAGGGGCAAATCTGCAACAATCTAACCAGAAAAACAAAATCAATCATACATATACTTATAAAAATAACATATTGGCCGGTGCCGCGGCTCAATAGGCTAATCCTCCGCCTTGCGACACCGGCACACCAGGTTCTAGTCCAGGTCGGGGCACCAGATTCTATCCCATCTTATTATAAATCATCTTATTTAATCTAAAGGTATGGGACAAACTATTAAATGTCCACCTTATACACAAAAAAAATAAGGCTCAATGAGTTTAGGGTATTTGTCTAATGACACAAAGCCAAATTTGGCTATGCCTGGAGTCAGGATCATGTTGGATGGACTGAAATTCAACTTCTTACTAACTATTGTATAAGGAGGAAAATCAGGCAAGTGGACCATTCACTAAACATGCAATTGGTATCAAGATAATAAGTGTTGGGGCCCATGCTGTGGCATAGTGGGTGAGGCCCCGCCTGCAGTGCCGGCATCCCATATGGGTGCCCACTCAAGAGCTGGCTGTTCTACTGCCAATCCAGCTCTCTGCTGTGGCCTGCGGAAGCAGTGGAGGATGGCCCAAGTGTTTGGGCCTCTGCAGGCGTGTGGGAGACACAAAAGAAGCTCCTGGCTCCTGGCTTCAGATGAGCTCAGCTCTGGCCATTGCGGCCATATGGGGAGTGAAACAGCGGATGGAAGGCCTCTCTATCTTTATGTACTTTAAAAACAGGCAATATATTTAAGGGTACATTCTTTTTCATGTTTATCTAAAATTTGGCCTATCTTTGAATTCAGTTACAAAACTGAAGCATCATAAGACTGGATAGAGCAAGGATATGAGGATGCCTCTCTATAACTTCATTTCAAATAAATAAATAAATCTTTAAAAAATACGTTTAAGATTATAAGTGTCAACAAAAGAAGAATGGGCAGGCATATGTTTCAAATTATTACATGGCAAACCAAATAAGCCATTATAAAACACCACATGTCTGTTAAGATTCATAGGCCACTTAAAAATAATAACAAATTTTGCTAGGCACTGGAAATTAAAAGTTTAATCTAAAATTACATTTCCAGATGATCTTTGCATGTGAAAAGCAAATTAAAATCAAATACATAATAGTATTTTTCCTAAATTTTCTTGGAAGCACTCAAACGAGTTATAAGGCAGGATTTGCTTCAGTCTCTAACCTTTGAATCATGTTTGGCCTAAACACCAACAGGCAGATAAGCATAGCGCACACAATCGCCAAATCCTCCAAGCTGCTCAGGCGCTGGTATTACAAGAGATTATTTGCATGAGCTGCCTCTGATAATGGTGCTGTCCCTGCTTTCTAACTCAAGATGTGATTCTAGGAGATCTCCTGCAGTGACAGGAGAGATAACACTTTGCAAAAGGGACCAGGCTTCATTTAATATAAAACGCTGCACTGCAATCTTCTGGGATGTCCTCTGGATTAAGAAGAGGAGAATCATCCACTTCCAGTGTTGCCTACTCGACAACAGCATCATCTTTATGAATACCCACAAAGGTTCTCGTCCGAGCAGTAGACATTTTACAAGGGTTTTAAATGATCATAAGGAGCGTTGAGAGTTAGGACTCAGAAGCCACTGGGTCCCTTGAAAGGCAGGAAGAGGAGCTTTCTACTATCTGGGCGATTCCATCACCACTGTGACCTGTGCACTGGCCTGACTCTAAGTAAATCCTGCATGTTTCATGAAAAGAGCATGGTTTGACTTTGAAGTCCAGTTCTCGAGGGAATGCCATGCTGGCCTCTGAACCAGGTTCTCTGCACCCAGGTGGGGAGCGCAGGTTTTCCTGGCAATCTCCTCCTCCACATTTTTTTTTCCAGCAAGTCAGAGCCTTTCTGTCTAGCCCCTGTTAAACAGAAACTTTGAACTTCGGATATTCTTTGAGCTGAATGTACTTGTTAATTCATTTAAGAAAATTCTCATACCTCTGTAGTTGTTAGGACCTGTGCTGGCTAGTGAACCTGCTGCTTGTTTGGAAATAATACTCCCTCTAGGGTTTATTTTGGCTTATAATTCCTGTATGCTTGCTCCCACGCTGGAAATACCATAGGTACCCATCATCAACCCTGGCAATAAATGGGGTGACAGATGTTGCAGCCAGATCGCCCTCACATCTGTCCTATTATCAACCTCTATCCCCAACTCTAACTCTCCACGGCTTTGCCCCCATGATTGCACCTTCAGCGATATTAACAAAACCTCATTGCCTGTGCAAAGACGACTAGACTGGCGCTTCCCAAACTTTAGCAGGCACATAAGTCAACAAGAGGGCTTCTTGAAACTCAGATAGTTGGACTATATTCCTAGGGGACCTGATTCAGTAGGTCTTGGTGGTACACAAGTGTCTACATTTCTACCAAGCTCATTGGTGCCATTGATGTTACCTATCTGTGGAGCATGCTCTGTGCCATATCTTTCCCAATTCCCTCTTCTCAAGGTCACTGTCAGGACTAGAAACCAAAATTTCTCAGCACTGTCCATTATACCACAAAATCCTAATACTTTCAGCTACATGTAATACATAGGAAAAGGTGGGAGGCAGAATATTCTTTCCAAACCCTGAATACAGCTGAACCTTCACTGGAAATTCAGAATTGCTCATGGGATCAGTCCAAGGAATAAGAAGGTTGGCTCAGAATGAGAAGGCAAGACACAGCTTGGCTGTCTTCCAACTGCCAGAAAGGCAAAATGAAAAATAAAAAGTGACTTAATAAATGCAGTTGTTATATATTCATATTTGCCCAGGTGTTTTGCAGAATTCTTTATGTGCATTCTTTGTGAATAGAGCATTTTTGATTATTTGCATACAATCTCTAAATATTTCAAGATCTATGTATTCGACTTTAACATGAAGGAAAAAACCACTAGATACAGGCATTGGGCAAATGCTGTTCAACTTCTAAACAAAATGCTGTATTTCCACCATAGGATTGCATGTTATACTTGCAAAAATTACTTTTAACTAGTAAGATTATATTTATGAGTAGAATCACTAAATCCAAGATTACTCTTTTATCAGAAAATGCTTTCTATTTCCATTCTGATTAGCAGCATTAACATGCAAGATGAATTGATTAATTAAACGTAGCAATCATTTTGACCCTTAGTTCCTTATCCAAGAAGGCCAGAACAAACATGTTAATATGGGGGTCACACTCTAAGAAGGGATAAAATGAAGATCTGGAGTTGACTATATGAAACCACCTAGGAGGGGAAGTGTTTGGGGAGAAGAATATGCAATGTGGCAGGAGACAGGGGTTGGAAATTCTGCATTTTAGGAGTTTACAATGCAAATGTTACCACCTTTAAAATAAATAATAGCTGAAAACAATGTTGTTTTATTTGCTAACTGAGGCCACTTCAGAAAGAGCAATTTCTATGGACTGACAGGGTTCAACTCCAAATGCAAACAGTTAAACATGCTGGAGAAACATCATGGATTCTAACTGGTCGTAACTGTGGAGTCTGGCAGTGCAAGGAATGGGTGACACAGGTGGTGACCGGGAATATCAGCAGGCTCATAGGAAGAGTTTCCCACAGCAGGGGAGAAACTGGTTTATCCTAAATCCCAAGGAGAAAGGGAAATTGGAAACTCAGACAGTAAGAGAGCAGAAGGGATAGAAGCATAGATGGAAAGTTAAGCGCCAATACGGATACATCCTCCTCCACAACTGGCAGATAACTATCTTACTGTATTATTGACCACAGGTACTGATAAACTCTCATTTCACAGAAGGAACACATTTTTACTTCTATTGGCTTTGGGCTTGACCATGTGAGTTGTTTTAGCCAACGATAGGTGAACAGTTAAGAAATGTACTATCTTTCTGCAAAAGTTTTAAGACCTAAGAGTTTTGACTCAGTCCTCTCTCTCTGCACCTTTAGAAGCACCACAACCCACAGAGTAGCTATTTAAGAAGACACATGGATCAGCACTAAGCAGAGATGAGCAGATTTACAAGACAAAACCAGATCTCAGTTGATGTTCTTACATAATACAAACGAGACATCAGTGCAAACTACTGCGATTTTGGAATTTTTACCAACAAAACTGACAAATACACAATACAAAAACAAATATTTAGAGAAAAGAAGATACAGAAGTATTGCCCATCATTTCAAAATGATCTTTCCTGTTATTCCATAGGCACCAAAGAATTTATTTTTAATATAAAGTAGTTTAATTTGTAAATGCTTTTATTAATTAATCAAAATAATCAAATAATAATTAATTTAATTAATTATAAATAATTAATGCATCATAAAACCCAGCCATTGAACTTACACAATCCAATCGAATGTTTTTTTTTTTTTTTTTTTTTTTTTTTTTTGCCAGGCAGAGTGGACAGTGAGAGAGAGAGAGACAGAGAGAAAGGTCTTCTTTTGCCGTTGGTTCACCCTCCAATGGCCGCCGCAGCCAGTGCGCTGCAGCCGGTGCACCGCGCTAATCTGATAGCAGGAGCCAGGTGCTTCTCCTGGTCTCCCATGCGATGCAGGGCCCAAGCACTTGGGCCATCCTCCACTGCACTCCTGGGCCACAGCAGAGAGCTGGCCTGGAAGAAGGGCAACTGGGACAGAATCCGGTGCCCCAACCGGGACTAGAACCCGGTGTGCCGGCGCCACAGGCAGAGGATTAGCCTATTGAGCTGTGGCGCAGGCCCCCAATCCAATGTTTTTTGTTTTTTGTTTTTTTTTTTAATATTTACAGAGTGTTGCAATCATTGCCACATTCTATTTTTTTTGACAGGCAGAGTGGAGTGTGAGAGAGAGACAGAGAGAAAGGTCTTCCTTTTTCCATTGGTTCACCCCCCAAGTGGCCACTATGGCCGGCATGCTGCGACCAGCTTGCTGTGCCAATCCAAAGCCAGGAGCCAGGTGCTTCCTACTGGTCTCCCATGCGGGTGGCAGGGCCCAAGGACTTGGGCCATCCTCCATTGCCTTCCTGAGCCACAGCAGAGAGCTGGACTGGAAGAGGAGCAACTGGGACAGAACTGGCGCCCCAACTGGGACTACAACCCAGGGTGCCGGCACCGCAGGCTGAGGATTAGCCACAGCACCGGTGCCACAATCTAATTTTTTTATCACCCCATCTTCACGTCCTAGACAATCACTAATATACTTTGGTCTTAATATAGTTGACTATTCTTGATTTTTCAAGTGAATCAAATCTAAAAGATGCAATCTTTTGTATCTGGCTTCCTTTATTGATCATAGCAGACGAACCGTAAAAAAAAAAAAAAGGCATTTTTAAGGGTAGTATAAGAATACCCTGAGTTAAATAGCAGGCTCTTTTTTACTATATGTCAAGCGGGCACACACACACAACATAGGGTATTTCCAATAGTTCATGGAAAATTGAACTAAAAGATAAGTTTATCTTGGAATAAAATATTTTGAAATGTGTGCATAGCTTTTTCATCATACACAGTTTTCACAAACTTTTTGAGAACCTCCTCATGTGCATGAATTTCTGAAGGTTTTACATAAAAATCAACTTAGCATTTAATATTATTTTCCACAAACTTGTCAAAGTGTCCTCATGTATGGCAAGCCCCAAAATAACCATAAGCTGAAGGTTTTATTTTCCCTATATTTCAGACAAAGAAACAGAAGTTCAATGATATCATTCAATTCTCAAATTTGTAGAGCTTTTAAGTGGCAGCGCCAGCATTGAAAACAAAGTCTTTTGACTTCTACCAGTTTTTTTCCCACTCTATCACATCACCTCATATTAATTTAAAAGGAGTATTTCTCTAAAAGTGTCAGTTATCTAAGGATATTAAATTGGATAGTGGATATCCTTCAACTTTAAGACATGAGCCCTCTACATTGTCTTGCACCAAAAAAACAAGAAACACAAGAGAATGGCACTGTGCTTTTGAAATAGGCAAGGTAATTTAAAAAGCAGATAAAAAGTCGAAAGCAATAACAAAAGGAGCCCGTCTGAATATTGAAATGTAATCCACTTCGCCCAATCAATTATTACACGCATAAAAGAATACTAAAAAAGATTAGAAGGTTCTTGTCTATTGTTTTTAATTATTTCTAAGTTTACATTGGTATGACATATAAAAGGACACAATAGCATGAGTCTAAAGGACTTCAGTCTAATTTTCAGAAGAGACACAAGCCAGCACTTGGACTGATCTCAAATGCTGGAACAGTCCTGTGCCTGTGTTGCTAAACACCTAAACTCTCACCCAGCTAAAAGAGGTTATTATTCCCAATCAATGAGCTTAGTATCTGCAGTAGTATAAGAATTGCTAAGTATTTAGAATTCATGTTACTCTGTTCAAATTAATTATGCATCTTAAAAATAAGTTCTTCAAATCCCAAAGGGGATCTGGTTGGGGATTTTTCACAATTAATTCCAATCACAAACAATCCTTTTCCTGCCCCTCCTCTTATCATGGAATTCTAGGCCTAATTGTAGTTTTACATGCTCAAATCATGGTAAGTCCCTAAAGAGCCCCTTTTGCAATTATCAGCTAAATGCAATTCAGTCAACTTTCTCAGAGTTGTCTGAATCTACTCCCCTCAGTTTACACCTTTGTTTCTCTGCATCTCAAGCTGATCTCCCTAATTCCAGCTTTGAATTTTATCAATGTATCTGGTTATTGTTTTGACAAAATATCTTTCCAGAGCAATTTCTCTTCCCATCTCTTGCCTGCTGGAAACCTTCAAGGTTCCACAGTTCCTTATAAATGCCAGCATCTGAAGGTCAGCCTTTGAGAAGGTGATCCAAATGGCCCCTAATAGACTGAGCTAATTCTCTCAAGTGGACAAGGGCATGGACTTTCATGATTTGGGGTTCAAATACTTACCCTGACATGTAGCAAGCAAACCACTCATGGAGAAAGGGATAATAATACAATTCAGCCATTGAGGCTCTATGCTCATATATGTTAACCTTTCATGCCATATGTTGCTATTCATCTTATTTTTACAACTGTTAAAGAGTTCAACAAAATATGGATTTTTGTTTGTCTCAGTGCCTTGGCCAAGTTCTTTTTGGTGGAACCAACACTCTGCTCCATCTCTGCTCTTGTGACCCTACTTGGCATTTCCTTCTTGGACTCCCTACACGGAACTGGTGTTTCCATGCCTAAAGACACAACCGCAGTTCCTGGTTTCCCTTCTCTCCTGATGCACTCTGAGGACCACTGTCATAAGTTCTTGTAGTTTTCCATTCAAAATCCCCACATTTGGCCCCGTTTTATTGCTTCCCTGGACTTTTCTGAACACGAACTTCTCCAGTAGAAAGAGAGTGCTCTCCTGTGTGGCTGTACACTCAGATTCTGCTCTACAAAAGGGGAAGTCTAGAAGAACCAACTGCTAAACTGAGGTCATCTCAAATGACATTTATCCTACAAAGTTTCTTTGGATTCTCTTTTAAAATTGTACTATTTTGTTGTGATAAAATAAACATACATAAACCGATTTTATCCATTTTATTTTACAGTTCAGTGGCATTGCAATTCAGCTGGCACTGTTCAATCAATACCAGTATCCATTTTCAGAACTTTTTCATCATCCTAAACTGAAATTATAAAATCATTAAACCATTTCTCCCTCATCTCATCCCTATGCAGCAAAAATTTTATGTACTGTCTCTCCAGATTCGACTAATTCAGGATCCTCACATAAGTATTTGTCTTTTTGCGACTAATTTATTTCAATTGACATAACTTCTTCAAGGTTCAGCTGTGTTGTGGTGTACCAGAATTTCATTCCTTTACAAAACTATTATTTATTTTTTATTTTAAAGGCAGGGGAGAGAGAAAGAGAGAGAGAGATCTTCATTTTGTTATTTTTTTCTGTTCTCCGCTTTGCATATATCTCTTCTAATACTTTTTTTTTTTTTTGACAGGCAGAGTGGACAGCGAGAGAGAGAGACAGAGAGAAAGGTCTTCCTTTTCTGTTGGTTCACCCCGCAGTGGCCACTGTAGCAGGCGTGCTGCAGCTGGTGCACCATGCTGAGCCAGGAGCCAGGTGCTTCTCCTGGTCTCTCATGCAGGTGCAGGGCCCAAGGACTTAGGTCATTCTCCACTGCCTTCCCGGGCCATAGCAGAGAGCTGGACTGGAAGAGGAGCAACCAGGACAGAATCCGGCGCCCCAACCAGGACTAGAAGCCCCCCGGGGTGCTGGCGCTGCAGGCGGAGGATTAACCTAGTGAGCCGCAGCGCCGGCTCTAGTACTTATTTCTCTCTTCCATTTTTTTTTTCTTTTCCAATTTCTAAGTCCTTAAGAAATAAAGTTGGCCTATTGATTTGAGTTCTTGGCTAACAGTTTTTTTTTTCTTTCAGCACGTTAAAAATGTCATCCCACTGCCCTCTGATCTGCAAAGTTTCTCATGAAAAAAAATGGGATGATAATCTTAGAGATGATCATGTATTTAGAGAATATACAACAACAAACTGTTTCTGTTACTGCTTTCATAATACTCTGTCTTTGACTTCAACAGTTTGATATATGTTCCAATGTGTGCATATTCTCTTTGAATTTACTCTTCTTGAGGCTCTTTGAGTTCTTTTACTTGTAGAACAAGTTATTCTCTCAAATCAGGGGATTCTGAGTCCATTGGTTCCAAATATGCTTCCTTGACCTTTCACTCTCTCTTTTTTACTCTCACAATGCATAAATTGATCTGTTTAGTAATACCACACAAATATCTTAGATTCTAATCACTTTTTCCATTTTTTATTTTACTCAGATTCAATAATTTCAGATGCTTTCAAATTCACTGATGTTGTCTTCTACCTAGTCATGTCTACTGTTGGAACACCTTGCTGAATTTTTTCCACTCAATATTATAATTTTTAGCTCCATAGTTTGTTTGGCTCTTTTTAATACACCTTATGTCTTCATTGGCATTTTTATTTTGTCCATATATAATTCTCCTTATTTTAGTCATTTTTCATGTTTGCATGTAGCTCTGAACATGTAAGACAGGTGTTTAAAAGTCTTTACCTAGTACATTCAGTGTATTTCCTCGGGGTCTGTTTCTGGTAGGTTAGTGCCCCTCTGAATGGGCCATGTGTTCCTGTTTATTTGCATAGCTCTTACTGAAAACCAGCCACCTTTCCTAGCCTTTGCAGTCTGGGTCCAGGAAGGGGAAGACATGCACTCATCTGCCTGGCATGAAGTTTAAGGTCTTCTCTGGCCTTTTGTGTACATACGGAGTCTCAGGTTCTGTGCATATGTATGTTTGCTGTTTGCCATCAACCTGCATACATGACACTTATTAAATGTCATCATTTATCTAAAAGTTTCTCATTCTGGATTTTTCTTGGTGCTTTGGCTGTTCTATTGTACTTCTCATTGGGTAATCAGTTATTTCAAGGATCTGCAGGCCTGTAGCCCCTTTGCAGTTTTCATGTGCCAGGACCACTGCTTCCCATTGATATTCTAGACTGAGTACCAAGCCACCCTTGGCTTTTTGAGCTCTGATTTAGGTGATAATGAACAACCCCATAGGCAGCTGGAAGACAGGTTAGAATACTGAAAATTCAGTCCCTTTTGTCCTATGCAGATGACTGACAGGAGAAGAGAATCGGGCCACCATGTCCCTCAAACTGTGCTGCATAGCAATGGAGAAAAATGAAGCAAATATAAGTACAGATACCACAAAGGTTCCTATCACTCTTTTTTTTTTCTATCACTTTTTCACCTTGATTTCGCCTTAATTCCACTGCTATAGATCCTTGACTGGATACCAGGGCTACTATAAAGTTTTTTAGTTAGTTTCTTGCTTTTGTTTCATATGTACATATGCGTATGTTTTAATATCCGATGGAGGAAGCTGGCTGATGCCACTCTATCTCTTTATTCTTAAAAAAAAAATTAAAAAAGCTTTATACCCTCATCCACACTTGATGTCGCTCTCCATGACACTTGCCTACATTTTTTCCTATAATTTATTTATCTTCTGCCTGCCTTATTATTCTAGTCAATCTTTAAACCCAAGGGCATAAAGTGATTCTTCTCTTCATCCACTAAAGCATACAGCTCTGTGCCTGGTTCTGAATAGACACTCAATTTTAGCTTGATAAATCAAACATTATAGACAAACAAGCCTATGTGCATAGACATCACAGTGTGCAATCACAGCATTGCTGTAGAACGTGTGTCAACGGTTGTCTGTGGGCAGGCAAGTCCACACTGAGTTGGTTGGAGCTGGTACATTATGATGATAGTGCACTGCTTTTGGAAACTGCAGCAGGCACTGTGCATCAGGTCACAAGGAAAATGAGCCCCCCACACACACTAACCTACCACACCCCTTCCTTCCGTGAAGAGTGAGTATTTACTCACAGAGAAAAACAGTATTGCACTATTGCTGGTGTGCTAAGTTCAAGAGATTCTAAGAGCAGACCTGGCATTTTCAAGAACAAGGGGAAAAATGAAAACCACAACAGAACAAGAGAACAATAAAATCATTAAGCATATGAGTCTCTGGGAGTTTGCAGAGCATAAGTATAAAGTAAAAGACTGCAGGATGCTAATTAATTTCTGTTATCTGAGATCATGAGGAGAAAAGAAATGAAGGGGAAAACACACTTGGCTTTCATTACCGAACCCAGGAGTCCTCCTGAGGAGAAAAGTGAAGTGTCTCCCGAGGTGTCTGTTGTCCTCCTAGATGATTCAGTCGAACAGAAATGCACATTACTCCAAGAGGGACGCCCAAAGGTGAAGTGTGATAAAATGGAGATGGTTGATGATCCATTTGAAAATCTTGTATTAAGCCATCTCTAAGATAACATTTGAAAGGAAAAAAGACTTTTTGGAATTCAGCACAATTTCTATGAATCAATCTCTCCCTCTCTCTACACACGCACACAAATGACTCTCCAGAAATGACTATCCTACTATTTGTCATTTATATATACCCTTGTATCTGTTTCTGCAGAATGTGAATTGCCCATAATGAAACTAATGTATTTTAAAAGTTTCCCTGACTGTATCTCCTTCTTATCGTTCAGGCATCTACAATGATCTGTGATGGCACATGCCCATACTAATTTTGCACACCATATTTTCAAATTTCAGGGTTTTGTGTCCTGATATCTCTGATTTTTCAACAATTTATCAAATACATTTTAAAATTATTTACTTATTTGAAACGAAGGAAGACACAGAGAGACAGCCAGGTAAAGAGAGATGGGGAGAGAGACACACACAGAGAGAAACAGACAACTTTCACTCCCCAAATACCCACAATGGTTAGGACTGGACAAAGCTGAAGCCAGGAGATAGGAATTCAACCTGGATCTTCCATGTAGGTAGCAGAAGCCCAATTTCTCTTTGCTGCATCCCAGAGTGCAAATTAGCAGGAAGCTAGAATCAAGAGAAGAGCTGTGACTTCAACTTAGGTACTCTGAGTTGTAAATACCCTAGCCAGCATCTTAACTACTAGGCCAATGCCTGCCCCTCAAATATTTTTATATTAATGGCAAAGGCATGTTAAGAATTTGACCATGCTTAATCTGAGTATATAAATGTTATGACAGCATGGAAGAAAGAGGCTCTATTTGTTTTAGTGTTATTATTCTAGATTTCAAATATGAGTTTATCTTTATCATCCACCCTCATTTATCAATGTAGCCTACTTGGCACATATGGAACTCATCACAAATAGATGCTGAGGAGTCAGTGTTTAACTTAGAGGGTGAGATGCTGGTGTCCTACAACAGAATACCTGAGTGGCAGTCCCACCTCCAGCTGTGACTTCAGCTTCCTGCTAATGCAGACCTTGGAAAGAAGCTATGCTGATGCAAGTAATTTTGTTCCTGCCATACACGTGGGGGACCTGGATTCAGTTCCTGGCTGCCAGCATCACCAAAAGCCAGAATCAGCTGATACAGGCATATGGGGAGCAAACCAGCAAATGGGATTCTCTCTCTCTCTCTCTCTCTGTGTGTGTGTGTATCTTTTCCCTTCTCTCTCAAATTAAAGAAAAAAAAAGCAGATGTTCAGGGGTTATTTGCTAAATGAATTAATCATTTGGCTCCAAACTGTAAGGAATGTGCAATTATTAATAGAATCTTTCCAGTTTTAATTTTCTTTGAAGATATGTCAGCAATTTTTCTTTGGGAAATATTAGGCCTATTGGTAGCAAATGTGCATATGCAGAATAGATCTTATAGGGAAGATATTATTTCAGGGGGACTAAAGAGGAATGTTAAGAAATTCCTCCAGAAGTATCCCATGCTCTCTCAGTAGTTTGAGTGGGGTAGGTGGGCAGTAGGAAATCTAGTATGAGAGAGGACTTTTAGCAAGGCTGAGCAGAGGGTCAGAATGGGAATGGCAGAGTTCTGATGTTCAAACGTGCCTTCTCCTAAGCAGAAAGGCCCGGGATCCATGACAGAAGAGACAACAGTAGAACAAGCGCAGGGAGACCCAGATACTGTGTAAGCAGTGCGCTGGGGCATGGGATGAGGCCCTGCTATGTAAACAGAGACCCTAATGGGCTGAGTATGGTAGGAAAGCGCAAGAAAGAAGCCCAGGAATCTCTCAGCTGAACTAAGTCTGTGCCCAGGAACTGAAGCTGAGACAATTTCTGGAAACACAGCATCAGGAGAAGGAAAGTAGTGGAACTAAAGCCAGAGGCAGCTGCAGGGCCGCGGCTGAGGGCAGAGCGTGTGGTCAGAGGATGCTGAGGCTGCCACCGCGATGCTGCTGCTCCTCCGTGTGGCTGGGTCCTTGGCTCTGTTGGACCCTGCAAAGAGGTTATGAGCTCTCAAAGTAAAATATCATTAGGTTGGGGACAGGGCGGTAGCATAGTAGGTAAAGCCGCTACCTGCAGGGACAGCATCCCATATGGGTGCTCCACTTCTGATACAGCTCTGCTGTGGCCTGGGAAAGCAGTGGAGGATGGCCCAAGTCCTTGGGCCCCTGCATCTACGTGGGGGACTTGGAAGAAGCTCCTGGTTCCTGGATGTTGCGGCCAATTGGCGAGTAAACCAGTGGATGGAAGACCTTCTCTCTCTCTCTCTTTGCCTACCCTTCTCTCTGTGTAACCCTTTCAAATAAATAAATAAATCTTTTTAAAAAAACATCTCCACTGTTTCTGTAGTTAACATCATTAAGTAATGATCATTTTCTTTTACTGAATACTTATACACAGCGTATCTCACATTATTTTTAAAACACACTCCTGTTGGCTGGTGCCGTGGCTCACTAGGCTAATCCTCCGCCTGCAGCGCTGGTACACTGGGTTCTTGTCCCGGTTGGGGTGCCAGTTCTGTCCCAGTTGCTCCTCTTCCAAGCCAGCTCTCTGCTGTGGCCCGGGAAGGCAGTGGAGGATGGCCCAAGTCCTTGGGCCCTGCACCTCATGGGAGACCAGGAGGAAGCACCTGGTTCCTGGTTTCGGACTGGCGCAGTGCGCCAGCCATAGCAGCCATTTGGAGGGTGAACCAATGGAAGGAAGACCTTTCTCTCTGTTTCCCTCTCTCTCTCGCTGTCTAACTCTGCCTGTCAAAAACAAAACAAACAAACAAACAAAAAACAAAACTCCTGTGAGAGGAGGAAAAAGAAAGTTGAAAGTGGTTTAGCCATTTGCCTAGACATAACTGAAGCTAAAATTTCCATCCAAGTCAACTAACTCCAAGCCTGTGATTTCCACCAAGCATCATTGGAAGGTATCTTTCTTTCAAACACTAGTAATTGGGGTAGACATTTGGTTCAGCAGTTAAGACACTGCCTGGAATGTCCACATACCATACCAGAGAGCCTGGATTGGAATCCTTTGCTCTTAATTCAGCTGTCTGCTAATGTGCATGCACGGAGGCATCAGGTGAGGGTTCACATAGTGGGGTCCTTGCCATCCACGTGAGAGACCTGCATGGGGTTTTCAGCTCCTAGTTTCATTCTAACCCAGTTCCAGCAGTCGTGGGCATTTGGAGAGTCAGCCATTAGATGGGAGCTCTTTCGTTGTCTCTCATTAGTCTCTTTTCTATCTTTCAAATAAGCAAAATTAAATTTAAAAATAATCAATTGACAGATAAACTTTTAGTAGAATTGCTAGGAGGGTCCCATAGGCCTTTATTCATGCCACACTGTGCTATCACATGAAATCTAAGACCTGCATCTCAGCAGAAGAGGGTAAGGAAGCCAGGAGAGGGCTTTCACTTGACAAGAGCAAACACACAGTCCCTGAGAGCCTCCCCTCCAGCAGTGAGAAGGGAAGAACCATGGCTCGAGTTTGCACAGTTGTCCAGGTGGAACAGAATGAAAACCATCAGCTTGCCACTGCACTGCATTTATTGGTGCACACAATAAAAGATAGTAGGAAAAAATGATCAGTCTTGGTTCTATTTTGACCACACTTAAAAAAGTAATTAGGAGGAAATAATAATAAGGATGACATACAGCTGTTTTGACCTTCTACTCTGAACTGTAATGCCCAGTAGGTAAACATCTTGACATTTAGACACTCATGAGCATCCGCTTGCATAGCTGGGCTGGGTGGGACCAAGAGGAGTAGCCAAATTCCTAAGCATTCAGAGCCTGGCTCTCTACCTTCACAACTGGTCCACAACTTGCATATTCTAGCTTCTGTGGCCTAGACACAATCACACTCTGAACCTTATGTCCCTGCCAGTTTTGCCACTCAGGTGAGCCTCCCAGCACCTCCCCAACCATCACCACCAACAGGCAGTCTCTGCCCCTTGCAATGGTGCTCAGCTTGCAAGTTCTGTCTCATATACTTCCTGCTCCATGCATCTTTCTTCACCTTGCTGTGGGTTTGGGCATCTTTACAGCATAGACCGTGAGCTGGTGGTGTCTAACTATCACTATGCTCTTTGCATTTAACTTGGTGCCTGTATGCACAGGTGCAACAGGAAGTACATGCAACAGGAAGGGAAGAAGGGGGACCTGCGGGAAGAAAGCAAGCGAGCAAGCCAAGGAGGAGCAGAGGAAGCACACTTCCTTCCACCAGGAATGAACTGTTTAAAGCAAAATGAAGAACTCAGAAGAGCAAGTGAGTAACTGTAGTTGCTTTACAAACTGTTCTATGAATATGAGTGATGAGTCACAGGCAAGCTCGTTCTTTGTATAACAAAGCTAGGGTCTAGCTGATCTGGAGTTTGACTTCCTGCTCAGAACTAGCTAGAAATGCTTCTTGTTTTTCCTCCCATTGCCATTGAGTTAAATGCACAGATTCCCTTTCTTTCTCTGTCCTCTCTCTTTCTCTCCTTCTCTCTCCCTCTCTCTAGATCAGAGTATCTGCTTCATTTAGCCACCCTGAAGATTAAATTAGATGCCGCAGATCTGAAGCGCCTGCTGATATTCGGCCGGGCATTTCCCCAGCGCCGCAGCACCTGCAGCTCGTTCTATTCCTGGATATAATTCGGCACCCTCCTCGCATTAATTCTGTGCTAGGAGAAATCTGTCAGGTCTTTTTGTATCACCTGTCTCCTGGACAATGCCAACCTATCCATAGAAATTTCCTCCTCAACGCTGAGATTAAAAAAGAGAAGGGGGAGGGATCTGATAACCATTTTTCAAAAGAATACAATTTGGATCACAGTGAAGGTCTCTCAAATGTATCCTCACCCTCTTACCTGACTCAGGCCCTCAGCAGGGCTCCTTCTGAAGGTATGACACCTCCATATAGATGCAGGAGAAGTATTTTATATCACGACCCATCGTTATTGAACCTGCTGCCACAGCCACTCATCTTCCCTTGCAAGGAATGAGCAGTGCCACCTATCCTCCTCCTCCTTGGCCAACCAGTGTGATGTGGTAGGAGGTTGAGGATGGGCTCTGGAATCAGGCTACCAGGCTTCAACTGCCAGGCTGACCACCCATCCTAGTACAAGGAAACTTAACCATTACTTTTGCTGCACATTTTTATTTATTTATTTGTATATATTTATTATTTACTTGAAATAAAGACAGGCAGAGCTCCCATCCACCAGATCCCCTGATTCATTCCATAAATGCAAGCAAGAACCAGGGCTGGGACAAAGCCAAACCTGGGAATTCATTCCAGGTCTCCCATGACGGTAGCAGAGGCCCTATCACTGAAACCATCACTGCAGCCCCTCAAGGAGTGTATTAACAAGAAGCTGGAATCAGAAACTAAGCTGGGACTAGAACCAAGGCACTCTGACATGGGACATGGGCATATTTTTCTTAAATTTTTTAAAATTTATTTATTCATTTAAAGGGGAGAGTGACTGACACAGTGAGATAGATAGATAGATAGAGAAACACAGAGATGGAAAGAGATCTGCCATCTACTGGTTCACTCCCCAAATACCTACAATTGTCAGGGCTGGTCCAGGCTGAAGCCAGGAGCCCAAAACTCCATGCAAGTCTCCCATACTGGTGTCAGAGGCCCAAGGGTTTGATCCAGCCTCTGCTGATCTCCCAGGCACATTAGCAGGGAGCTGGATGGGAAGCGGAGCAGCTAGGTTCAGATACAGTGCGCTGGCATTGCAGAGGCAGCTAAGCTTGCTGTGCTGCAGCACTGAATCTGACACAAGCATCGTAACAGCCATCTTAACTAATAGCCAAATCCCCACCCCCACATAACTATTACTTAATTCAATGTCCCCACCCACATTAAGGGAGCTCTAATGCTTCGTAGGTGATTCTGAGGTCTCAGTATGATTGCCTTAGTGACATACTGGAAACACAAGCATAGCAGGTGCTGGGTAAATGTTCTCCATTTTCCACAGAGGGATGTGATCACAGAGCAATTATGCAAAAGGTCTGATAATCAAAACACACACAGCGCGTGCTTACATGGGCACAAAGGTCATATCATTTGCTTTCTGGAAATGAAGTTAAATATAACCCCAAATATCCTTCTCCGCTAAACAAGCAAGAAAATCAAACATACTTAAGATTAAAGTTAAGTTCCTTCATCCAACATGCTCCCAAGCCCTGGTGTGCTACAAGGGCTACCTCCCTCAGACACCTGAGTGCATTGACTGCAACTCTGGTGGGGTTGAGGGGCAATCTACTGTCCCTGCCCCCTGTTTCCTTCACATTCAGCAGCTCAGGACTCTGGAGCCCTTGATGTAGCAATAGGCTCCCCTCCGAGAGCACAGGCCGCTTTCCTGGGATGCTTCTGAAGAGTGGGGCACAGCTTCCCTCTTCCCTAGGACTGCAATCCTTCCTCCACCTCCCAGGGCTGCAAAGTGAAACATCCCCTGTTTCCACGTGTGCCTCTCAGGGGCACTCGGACAATCACGTTTTAATCATGAACTGGCATCTTGGAGGAGGTCATCTCAGGAACATTAGTATCTGCTAGGTCAGCAAGCCCAGAACCTGTCCCCTTCTGGAGTGGGAATAATAAATGCAGAAACATAAATTAGCCTCTCAAGATTTCCCATCATGATAACAGTGAAGATCTGAGGAGCTACTGTTTAGTGAGCATGATTAAGGCTTCAAAAAACATCATCATGGAATAAAATTGTGAAGAAAGTACTGGGCTTTAGTGTTGAGAGAGTCCCTTCCCATGCTATCTCAGTGGATGTTATCTTCTGGGGAGCGTGTAAAAATGCAGTCATGGTCTTCTATTTGGATATGTCCTTTGAGGCTCTGGAAACTCAATCTGTGGACTTGCCAGCTTATATACTCCTGTGGCTCTTTACAGAAGCCCACTGATCTGGCTTTTTTATTTTTTTAAGTCAGAGGGGGAGGTTTGATCAGCTCTGTTGGCATAATCTCAATGCTCACTTCCTCTCCTTCAAGGAGACCAATGCCCAGGCGCTAGCCCCAGTGGGTGCAGTATTCATCCACGCTACCACAAGAACCATACAAAGGATCCATGCAGTCCTCGGTGTGAGCACAGATCCTGCAGCAATGACCCTCACCATGGAATCAGGAAGCCCTGAGCATGTGGGGCTGCCCACATGACTAGCCAAAGATCCAGCCACACCCTGCACCCTCACACACAGCCACAGTGTTTTCATAGTCTCAGCACAAAAGGCCCCCATAGTCAAGAGCACCCAGCCCCCTGTCGAGTCTCCCAGTCACACTCAGGTGTCTCCTCTTGGCTGGTTGCTGGGTGCATGGACACAAGCTGGCACAGCTGTTACATATGTTCAAAATGCTACCTGCATTCTCTCAGCCAGTTGCAGGACACTGGTGCCAGGTGGTTGGGGAGAGAGAACTGTGCTCCCTTTATCTCCCTCTGGGTTGGCAGGTACACTGTCCCCCACTGGGCTCCAAGCTGGACTCCCTCCAGGCTCTTCCTGCAGCTTTATCGCCAGTGGCTTGGGCTGCTGCAGTCTGGTCTCATTTCACTCCAAAGCTGGTGCTGAGGCTCTCGGCTGCTGGCGTCCTGAGTTGTGTGCATCCACACCCTCCATGTTGGTCTACAGTGTCCTTCCAATATGTGTGGAGTTCCCTCTGCAGTTTTCTCCCTAACTCTGCCTTGAGATTGCACTCTCTGTACTTTTTTATTTTTTAGCTATCCCCCTCTAGACTAGAGCAGTAAGCTCCCTCCCTAGTCCCCCATCTTGGAATCCCCTCAATCTGGCTTTAATCTGCCTCAGGGTGCACTGCCAGCACTGCTCTTTGTCAGGGTGTGAGAGTCAGGGGCCCTGGAACCCAGCATCACGCCTGTGCCCTTCCCCCGTCCCCACCTCCACACTGGGTGTGACACTCCTTCCAGGATCAAGGCCAGGCCCTATTCTTCCCCGTGCCCACCTGAGGATGTAATCTGATTCCAATTTACACTCTTTCCAGAAGCATTCTCCTGTCTGATTTTTTTTTAAATCAGTCCAATCCCTAATTCTGTCTCCTTGTTTGCAGAGCACAACTTCGAACCCTCAGGCATCTAGTCTGGGATCCAATGGCCCCACCAGCCTGCCAGGTAACCATCCTCCTCATAGGTATCGTCTTTTCTAGGCCCTGATTTTCCTAGTCCGGCAACTCTGTGTTTCATTTAACCTTTGTCTGCCTGGTTGCAATCAGAGGAGTCAATTTCAAAAAGAAGGTGAATATTAAGACAAACTTCTTGGCCAGCGCCATGGCTCAATAGGCTAATCCTCTGCCTGCGGCACTGGTACACCAGGTTCTAGTCCCGGTCAGGGCGCCGGATTCTGTCCCGGTTGCCCCTTTTCCAGGCCAGCTCTCTGCTGTGGCCCGGGAAGGCAGTGGAGGATGGCCCAAGTCCTTGGGCCCTGCACCCACATGGGAGACCAGGAGAAGCACCTGGCTCCTGGCTTCGGATCAGCGTCAAGTGCTGGCTGCAGCGGCCATTGCGAGGTGAACCAATGGCAAAAGGAAGACCTTTCTCTCTGTCTCTCTCTCTCTCACTGTCCACTCTGCCTGTCAAAAAAAAAAAAAAGATAAATTTCTTCCCAAAGGAATGCATAAAGAAAACAAAGAAAGAGACCAGGGCAATGTTTCAGAATCCTATATCCATACTCCAGTGCCTCTAATGATGCACATTCCCCTGAGAAGTGGAAACTGGGTGGGCACTCTGGTTTTGCAATGCACAATCCTGAGGAGTGCTGGTTAAGACAGGCATTTTTATTTCTAAGGCAGTCAGAGTTGCTGCACCAAATAAGAGACACAAAGATTGGAGGGGAAGAGGAGGAACAATCAGAGCACAAGAGAGCTCGGATCACCCCAGGAACAGAAAGGCCACAGGCCTGGAAGTCTGGGCAAGAATAGAGTTCAAGGCAGTGGAGTGAGGGTTGAGGCCAATGGAGTCAAGCAGGTTGGGACTCCAATCAGAAGCAGGGCATGTGGGCCTGGGCAATCATTTTGTGCAGGCAAGACACATCCAGATGGACAGAACTGGCCCCGGGTTGGACAGATTTAGAAGGAACTGAGGTTTCCGAGTGCTCACAGGGAGTCTGGTGGTGCCTATCACAGGTTGTACCTCATCCAATCTTCAAGATTCTTCTGTGATGTAGAAGTGAGCCCAACACCCATTTAAAAGATATTTAAAAAGGCTCAGCAGAATTAACCCGATGGCTGCATCTCCACCACCCATGGGAAGCAGGCACATGCAATACAAGGTCCATGTGAGGTCAGTGCCTTCCCCACTACCCTGTTCTATTTGCTGGGCCCAGGCACCAGGTTCGCCTTTGATCCTAATGCTTTTCCCAGTTTGATTTTATGGCTGATGCAGATTGGAATACTCCCTAGGATAGCCTGACTGGGACTGCCAACTGCTTTGCACCCCTTGGCATGCAGGTACACAGTGTACCCTCAGCCCTGGTCTCACTAGACAGAAATATTAGACTTTCAGTGGTTAAGTCTCTGAAGTTCTCTCACAGAAGACAAGCGGATCTTGGTGCTAAGTGCCCTAGGGAGCTAGCCTTTGGGGAAGCAAATCTCTGCTCTCCTGAGAAATTGGCCCAGTTAGAACCCCAAGCGTGGACATCGTTTTCAATCACATAGTGACTGACTTGAGACATCCTAGACGGAAAAGTCTTAATCTGCAACCAGGTTGTTTAACTAGAAACTTCCCACAAATACACTGCTTCTCTGCGTCAGCCAGAGCCTAATTAAAACCCGAGCATCGCGGTTCCTTTATGCCAGCACCATTATTCATTTAATGGTCCCATTATCGTTAGCCTTGCAACCACTCCTGTGTGACACTGCAGAGACGCTCATCAGTAAGACGGAATTTTAAAAAACAGCTTCTGGGGAAATCAGCTACAAACCACAATCCAAGAAACTCCCCACTGCTATTCCCAGCACCCATCAGTGTGGGCAGCCGTGCGGGCTGTGAACAGGAGTGAGAAACCCGCACTGATGCCTTGGCTCCTCTTTTCCCAGGGTAGGTAGGAGGGAGGGAGGGCGGGCCAGCCATTTACTGCCTGTAAGTTAGGGATTATACCATTGCTTCTTAAACGGGTGCTGTTGTGCAGAGCACTCTGGAAACTCCAAAGCATGGTGAAAAGTGTATATTATTAGTGTATCTGGAGTCGTGTTTCTCTGACAGTGATGGATGCAGCCCCTGTTTGCCTGATTTCCTCTCTCATTGTGCAATGAATCTAGTCTCTTCATTTGCCAAGACTTCCCACTTTAGCCTGGAGACGCAAAGCCTCTGGAGCACTCATTAGAAGCTGGGAGGCTGCTGACAAGGCGGGCTTTCCTGCCTGGCCATGCTTTTGGCTGGACCCAGGCCTCCAGTTGAGCACCCCAGGGCCAGGCCCCTTGACTTGCAGGAGCTCTTGACAGTGGCAGGGAAGCGAGCTCTCTCAGTTCCCTGCGATAGAAATACCCAAGGCAGTGCGTGCACGTGCTTGCCTCCTCTTTTCCTTGGTAGCTGGGATTCTGCTGCACAATCAACCTTCCCTGCATCGAGTCAATTAGCTCCTGCAAACACACCGGCTGCCTCTCAGGCTCTATAATTATCACTTAGTGTCAAACATTGACAAGTGGAGAGAAGCAAACCCTAACACAGAACTTGGAGGTGAAAGTCTGCTCCCCCAAAAAATAAACTTTCCTGAGCTTAATTCTTCATAATTTTGCTTTTGCTTGGATGCCTTTTTTTTTTTAAGACACTACACAAATCTCTTTCTAGAGTCTAATGATTTAAAAGCTACCTGCTTTTTAATGTCAGCAGTACCCACTGGGCCTGAGCTTCAGTTTCCTCCTCTGCGAAGTGGGGCTGATATCCCCTTGCCCGCCTAATTCATAAGAGTTTGGTAAATGAGGATAAAGATTGAAAGCTGAATCACGTAACTCTATTAACTAGCAATATCTAAATCAAACAATGGTCATGAGAGTATTATTACATTATTTGGTAAAATATATATTTAATTAGCAGAACAGGA
Source organism: Sylvilagus floridanus (assembly GCA_949820135.1). NCBI lineage: Eukaryota > Metazoa > Chordata > Mammalia > Lagomorpha > Leporidae > Sylvilagus > Sylvilagus floridanus. The sequence goes on from OX463235.1 coordinate 12,675,251, forward strand.
AGCAAATTGCAACAATATATTACCCAGCAACTGTGGCCTTCAGAGTCACCTCTCAGCAATGCTTTTCCCAATGCACACAGCCATAGGATGACATCTATCGAGGTGTTTCAAAGAGCTCATGGAAAACAGAATTAAATAGTACGTTTATTTTGGAGCAAAAACATTTTGAAATCGATGCATATTCTTTTTCATAATAAGTATTTTCCATGGAAGACACTGCCTATGCATGGATTTCAAATATTTTTGCATGAGAATAAACTTATATTTGATTGTATATTTCCACAAACTGCCTGAAGTCTCCTCATATTTTCTGTTGCATTCGAACTTGGTCTGCCAAGCAAATCCACTCCAAGGGGATATGATCAACCTAATCTGTACCCATTCATAGAATCTGCACTCAGAGTGTACTGAGGGATTAGCTCTGGGCTCTGCCGTGTGGTAGCCATGATGTTTTAAAAAAGATTTATTTATTTATTTGAAGGTCAGAATTAGAGAGGGAGAGATGGAGAGCTTCCATCTACTGGTTCATTCCCCAGATGGCTACAACAGTCAGCGCTAGACCAAGACAAAATCAGAAACTAGGACCTCCATCTAGGTCCCCAGTGTGAGTAGTGGGGGCCCAAAACACTTGGGCCTTCTTATGCTGCTTTTCTCAGGCCATTAGCAGGCAGCTGGATCAGAAGTAGAACAGCTGGAACACAAGGGCCCATATGGGATGCTGGCGACAGAGGAGGTGGCTTCACCCACTATGCTACAGTGCTGGCCCTGATTTTTAAAGATTAATTAATTTGTTAAAAAGGCAGAGCAGAGGGAGAGAGACAGAGGGAGGGAGAGAGAGAGAAAGAGAGACTTCTATCTGCTGGTTCACTTCCCAAATGGCCACAACAGCCAGCAGAGTTGGGTCAGACTGGCCAGGAGTCAAGAACCCCATCCAGATTTTCCACACTGGGTAGCAGGGACCCAAGTACTTTGGTCACTCCATCTGCCTTCCTGGTCACATAAGCAGGAAGCTGAATTGGAAGTGGAGCAGCCAGGACGATACAAGATACCAGTGAATTAAGCAGCAGCTTAACAAGCTGCTCCGCAACACCAGCCCCTGCCTACGTGATTTTGCCCAGCCCTTCAGCCTTCAAGTTCTGTTGAAGGATGAACGCGAGCCCATGAGTAAATGATGAGGCGGAGATCAGGCGCTTGGTTAATGTTAGTTCCTTTCCTCCCTGCACTCTCCCAGCACTGCTAAATGGTCAGTATATGAATCAACCATGACGACTGAAAGGATCCAGGAAAATAGCCTGTGCTCAGGTCATTGCTTCCCAATGTTGTGTTCCTCCTGCTGCTTTCTAGGTATTTAAAGAGACAGCTGGAAGGAGGACCGCCCGACATCAGTACTGCCCTCAGGCTTTTATAGGAAGTGGAGAGGGGAGGGAGGGAGCCCCGACTGGATGGTGTTCTTGAGAAACACTTCGGCCGCAATTAAATGTTGCTACTATAGTGAGGACAAAGGACAAATGATCAAAGAAGACTAATTATAATGAATTATGATCCTTCTCCAAGTCTGTGCTTGATATTTCAGCTGCCATGTGAATAGATGACAAGGCCAAGGAAATAACTGCCGCCATCTGTCTAACAAAATCCGAAGCAGGAGCAAAACGTGCTTGGAGGGCAAGCCACTTACTGATTAATTAAAATCTTAAAAGTATGGCTCACGAGTCAATTTCTGAGTACCTACAATTCTAAGAAGGGCACGCACAGGGAGAGAGCTGGCACCCATCGATTTCAACAGAACTTTCTAGCAGGTGGACAGAAAATGAGGAGACTGAAGCACGTCATAGTCTTGGGTTCAACTCCAGTCCTATTGTTCCTAGCTCTTTTCTCTCCAGCCATTCAAGTAACCTTCTGAGTCATGGATTCCATATGAATCAGATAGAAAAGCAAAATATAAGAATGCCTAGCCTACTCACCTTGCAAATTTAATGCTGGACTTGCACAGTAATATCTCCCACTTACTATGCTCAAAAGCAGTTCAAGATCTTTTTCCCCAAATCTCTGTACCATACGTGTATCAGAAAATGGCACTGATATTCACACATGCTCTCTAATCTCTCCTACAGGGGTGAGTGCCAACTTCCCCATTCACTCCTCTGCCTCCAACAGGATGAAATGTCCTTACTGCCTTCTCTTCTCAGCTCCCAATCACAGCCTAAGTTCAGAACTGACATGCTTGTCATCTCCACACTGGTCTCCCAGTGTCCAGCCTTGACATCTCTATTCCTTTACTCATATTTACTGCCAGGTACTGCCCATAAATTGCAAGTCCCACCAAGATACTCCCTTGTCGGGAATCTTTCACTGCCTCTATTGCAGTAGTTTTCAAATTCCTTCTTCTGCAACAATATATAAAAGAAAGAAAGGCAGGACAGCAGTGATAGAAGGAAAAGGTACATTTTAGCAGGAGTTGGGAACATCTGCCCCGTGCGTCATATACAGCCCACAAAATCATTTGGTCCTGTCCCTGCCTTGCAAGACAAAAGCAAGCATGACTCAAAATTCAATAAAGCTATAGCAGGCTAATTTTATAATTTGAAAATCTTGAATGTCCTCACAAAAGATGTTATAAATTTCCAAATGGCCTTTGGCAGAAACATGTTTCCCCACCTCTGTGAGTGTCATCTGCTCATCCCTCAAAGTTGCCCTTGATTTATCCCTAAGGACACAAGAAAATATCTCAACTTCCATGATTCTTTGTCACACACTGGCTCCCCTTTTCTTCAGCTCCACACAACCTCTAAAGACTGGTCTTATTTTTAATGCTAAGTGGGATACGCCTAATTATCTTACTGTAGCATATTCCATGTGAATAGGCATTTTCATAGGTCTTAGTCAGCATTTTCATAGGTCTTATTCAGTTATTCACTGCATACTCAGCAAGTATCAATTGTGTACTAAGCACTTCACCACGTGTTTTCAGAAGAGAGACAAATAAGTCCTCCCTTCTGTTTCTAATAAAACTAATAGTTTAATTGGGTAGATAGACAAATGCTAGTTTGAATCATGTGAAATTCTCAAATTTCAGTAATTTCATTTGGCTCAATCTCATGAACTATATTCCAGAGTCTACTCCAAAATCAGTGAGTGTGATAAGCACCGTGTTGAAAATGTAGGACCTAAGGAAGCAAACAGGAGGAAGCACAAATGTGAGCAGAAGACTAGAATTATCTCCCAGAGGAGAGGAGAGGGAGTGGTGGTGGTGGATGGGGTAAACTTGTCACTTAAGAGCACTTACTCAAGCATAACTTCGGAGTATTTCAGATGAATGTGAAAGATAGCATAAATATTAGGCAATCCATATAACAATTCAAATCTTTGAGTTGAAGGAACAACTCAAACATCCTGAATAGATGACAACTGCTCAGAGACAGGAGTGTGGGAGGACAGAGGGCTCCTCCTAGGGAGGAGTGTTGATGTACCACAACTGCAGTTGTCATGGAAAGTTATCTAGGGTTATCTAGGGACCACAGAGTCAGTGTTAACCAGACCACAGTGTAATCTCGTGTGCTTTCCTGCACCCTGCCCACTCCCTAGCAGATCCCCCACACTGCCATGACCCTGCTGCATATGAATACAATCTAAACGCTGTATCACACTCTGCTCAGTCTCCTCCTACACAGAAATGAATACAGATTTGCTTGAAAGTCAGAGAACATCAAAGAGAAAAATCAAACAGCACTATTGAGGCCAGGGGAAGAAAAGTAACATATAATAATATTCAGCATGTATATGGCATACATTCCAGACTTAACTCTGTGTGATGTATGTTAATGTATGTATGTAATACATACATTACAGCCATGATGTGTAAGTTATTATTACAACTGTTAAAGTAGCTATCACTTCCCTTACTTGACAGGAAACTAGTTACAAGGAGGTTAAGTGAATTGTTAAGGTCACAAAAAGTGAATGACCAAATCTTAACTACTTAATCCTAAAACGCTCTACTTTGTATGTGTTTCCAAGATCCCAATGTGCCAGATCCCATCTTCAAAACACACTTTGAGGTCAGTCTAGCCATAATTCTTGTTTTATAGAGGAGAAAACTAGAATGTGAGACATAAAAAGGGAAAGGAATGTAGGACTTGTAGAAAAGGTTAAGAATGTGTGGAGAGCCGGCGCCGTGGCTCAACAGGCTAATCCTCCGCCTTGCGGCACCAGCACACCGGGTTCTAGTCCCGGTCGGGGCGCCGGATTCTGTCCCGGTTGCCCCTCTTCCAGGCCAGCTCTCTGCTGTGGCCCGGGAGTGCAGTGGAGGATGGCCCAAGTGCTTGGGCCCTGTACCCCATGGGAGACCAGAAAAAGCACCTGGCACCTGGCTCCTGCCATCGGATGAGCGCAGTGCGCTGGCCGCAGCGCGTTGTCCGCGGTGGCCATTGGAGGGTGAACCAACGGCAAAGGAAGACCTTTCTCTCTGTCTCTCTCACTGTCCACTCTGCCTGTCAAAAAATTTAAAAAAATAAAAAAAAAATAAAAATAAGAAAAAGAATGTGTGGAGAGCAAAAAAGACAGGGAAGATGCCTTCTCCATACTAGTTGGGAGTAGCAAAATAAAAACCCTGCCTTCACCAACAAAATGAGGGGAATAATGACTTTTCCTTTCTTTAACTCCTCTAGCACTTTGCAAATCTATTCATATATGCATATATGTGTATGCATATGCATATATTCATATATATACATATAAGTACATATATGCATATTTTTTCCCAACCAGTATCAAACTCCTGTTAACCATAAGCATGAGCTAATGAAATAGAATGATCCCCCTTTGAAAAACTAGTTGAATGGGACTCAAGGGTTGTAAAAATTAGGGACAACTTTTTTTTCTTAAAGATTTTATTTAGTTAGTTGAGGTGCAGAGTCACAGAAAGAGAGAGGGAGAGACAGAGAGAAAGCTCTTCCATCCGCTGGTTCACTCCCCAAACGGACACAACAGCCAGAGCTGGGCTGATCCTAAGCCAGGAATCAGGGGCTGCTTCCTGGTCTCCTATGTGGTTGCAGGGGCCCACGAACTTGGGCCATCTTTTACTGTTTTCCCAGGCTACAGCAAAGAGCTGGACTAGAAGAGGGGCAGCCAGGACACATTCCAGTACCCATATGGGATGTCGGTACCACAGGCAATGGCTTAGTCTACTACGCCACAGCACCGGCCACTAAGGGCAACTTTTACAGATGTTGCCAATGTTCAACCCCCAAATGAAATGGCATTCACAGGGAATCACAGCAAGCAGGAGCTGGGGTTCATACATTTGCTATTTTTTCAAAACTTTTATTTAATGAATATAAATTTCCAAAATACAGCTTATGGATTCAATGGCTTCCCCCCCCCATAACTTCCCTCCCACCCTCAACCCTCCCCTTTCCTGCTCCCTCTCCCCTTCCATTCACATCAAGATTCATTTTCAATTCTCTTTATATACAGAAGATCAGTTTAGTATACATTAAGTAAAGATTTCAAGTTTGCACCCACACAGCAACACAAAGTGAAAAATACTGTTGGAGTACTAGTTATAGCATTAAATCACAATGTACAGCACATTAAGGACAGAGATCCTACATGATATTTTTTTAAAAATTGATTAATTTTCTATGCAATTTCCAATTTAACACCAAGATTTTTTTTTCATTTTCAATTATCTTTATATACAGATATTGATTCAGTACATACTAGGTAAAGATTTCATCAGTTTGCACCCACACAGAAACACAAAGTGTAAAATACTGTTTCAGTACTAGTTATAGCATTACTTCACATTTGACAACACATTAAGGACAGATCCCACATGAGACGTTAAGTACACAGTGACTCCTGAAGTTGATTTAACAATTTGACACTCTTGTTTATGGCGACAGTAATCTCCCTAGGCTCTAGTCATGAGTTGCCAAGGCTATGGAAGCCTTTAGGGTTCGCTGACTTCGATCTTATTCCGACAGGGTCATAGTCAAAGTGGAAGTGCTCTCATCCTTTCAGAGAAAGGTACCTCCTTCTTTGATGGCCCCATTAGTTCCACTGGGATCTCACTCACAGAGATCTTTCATTTAGGTCTTCTTTTTTTTTTTTCTTTTCCCAGAGTGTCTTGGCTTTCCATGCCTAAAATACTCTCATGGGCTCTTCAGCCAGATCCGAATGCCTTAAGGGCTGATTCTGAGGCCAGAGTGCTATTTAGGACATCTGCCATTCTATGAGTCTGCTGTGTATCCTCCTTCCCATGCTGGATTGTTCTCTCCTTTTTTGATTTTATCAGTTAGTATTAGCAGACACTAGTCCTGTTTGTGTGATCCCTTTGACTCTTAGACCTATCAGTGTGATCAATTGTGAACTGAAGATGATCACTTGGACTAGTGAGATGGCATTGGTACATGCCACCTTGATGGGATTGAATTGGAATCCCCTGGCACGTTTCTAACTCCATCATTTGGGGCAAGTCCGACTGAGCATGTCCCAAATTATACATCTCCTCCCTCTCTTTTTCCCACTCTTGTATTTAACAGGGATCACTTTTCAGTTAAAATTTAAACACCTAAGAATAATTGTGTGTTAACTACAGAGTTCAACCACTAGTACTAGAACAAAAAAATACTAAAATGGATAAAGTATTACATTGTACATCAACAGTCAGGACAAGAGCTGATCAAGTCACTGTTTCTCATAGTGTCCATTTCACTTCAACAGGTTTCCCCTTTGGTGCTCAGTTAGTTGTCGCCGATCAGGGAAAACAAATGATATTTGTCTCTTTGGGACTGGCTTAATTCACTCAGCCTGACATACATTTGCTATTTTAAGTGGGTGTTAATCCTTTCCCATAGTACCGAATGGATACTTTTAGAGTGCAGATGGAAGGAGCATAGGATATATTTTATGATATTGAGAAAGAATTCAGCACAGGACAGAAGGAGTCCATATTTTTCTCTTCTTCATGCACAAATAAAGGAGAGAGGAGATATTTCTAGTCTGTAAACTTCTGGATGAGTTGATCCTTGGTCAACTTTGTTCACTATTGTATCCTCATTGCCTGACACAATGTTCAGCACACCATAAGGGCTCAATGGATAGTGTTTTCAATGACTGAATACATTTTCTTTATGTATGTACGTAAGTGCTTTTAGAGCACCTACTAGTTTGCAAATTCTTTATAGTTAGGTGCTGCAAATTCCTATCAGATCATGTTCCTCTTTGTACCCCAATTCCTTGGAATATATACATGGAAATGAGAGCATGCTCAGAAAAGCTTGTTGTTGTTAAAGAAGATAATACAACCTGTTCATGAAGGACAAGGGGAGGGAGGTTGGATATTTCTTAAGAGTTTTTCTTTCTCACCTCTCACTCCTCCAAAGGACTTATACACTCTGGCTTGCCAATTTCCTGTGTCAGGCAGTCCTGTAGGGCATGCATAGACAGTTGTTTCCTTGTTGAGTTGCATCCATGTAATGCACTGAGGGGCCCTTGTAAAGAGCCTGTTTGGCAGTGATTGAAGAAGGCCCTTGATGTACACAGTCGTCTCAAGATCTCCTGGCTTGAAGATCATTGGCAAGTGGTTCTATCTTCCCGGTACCACCCTCAACTATGGATTGTACCTCTCCTGATTTCTTCTCTTTAAGACTCATGTTGCATGTTTTTTTTAAAGGATTTTATTTACTTATTTGAGAGGCAGAGCTATAGAGAGAGACAGAGAAAGAGATTTTCCATTCACTGGTTTACTACCCAAATGGCCACAATGGCAGAGCTGAGCTGATCTGAAGCCAGATGCCAGGAGCTTCTTCTGGGTCTCCCACAGGGGCACAGGGGGCTAAGCACCTGGGCCATCTTCTACTGCTATCCCAGACCATTAGCACACAATTGGATCAGCAGAGGAACAACCGGGACATGAACTGGAACCCATATGGGATGCTGGTGCCACAAACAGAGGCTTAGTCTACCAAGCCATTGCCCACTGCACTGGCCCCATATGTTGTTTTTAAGCTTTATTAAAACCAGAACTCCAATACTGGGTTCTTGATCCACTTTAGGAATTCCTTACTACAGACGTTGGTCCAGGGAGAGAAGAAGAATTTAGTTTTTTACTCTCAAAGTTGTTTTAAAACATTCATTGCAATGATCAATGCATTTTCACAGGACAGCGGTTATCTCGAAGCATCTCTGTGAGAATCCAGTTCTTCAGAAGCCTGTAGCATGATGCTTATCAGGGCTTCCTCTTCCATTGTTCTGGCATGTGATGCACTGGGAGGTATGGAACTCAAATGAACGCAACTGAGAATAAACGGAACGCTCTGTTGTTTCACCATGGCGCTTGGTTCAGCTCCTTGGGTAATCACACAGCTCCTATTATGATCCCTGCAGGGTGCTAGATCCAGCAGATAGAGAGATGAGAAAGCTGCCTAACAGACAAATTAAAGGCTTAACAGGCAAGACTGATAAGAAGAATTAGACAGGTGAACGGAAAGTCACAAGCTGGTACAACTGGCCTTAACAGATGCACAGGAGTTCTTTATGAGGAATGATTATCTCACTATAGGGTGACTTTTCAGAGATGCTAATATTGTCTAGAGTCATGAAAAACTAGTAAGTTTTCTAGGTACTCATGATGGCACAGGCATCCTGGGGAGAAGCAGTGATACATTCCGCGGCACAGGGTCCTCAAAATGCTGCCTGCTGTGGGCTAGGACCTATGCTGGTGAGACTTGAACCTCCAGGAAGTCTTCCTGGGCACCAGCAGGTGGGCAGACGAGGAACAAGCCAGGTGCCAGACCCAGCACTCAGTAGGCAATGGGGCTTTACCAAAGCATTTCTAATAACAGGTTTATATGCATTTTGATGAACTAGTAGTAGTAGTAATAGTAGTAGTAGTAGTAGTAGTAGTTATGGCTTCATATTAAATGCAGAGGTTTCTTTTATTCCAGCTAGAAATAAACGGAGCAGACATCTCAAAATTGTGTCCTCTGAAAGTAAAAGGCTGTTTATTATGCAGAAAGCAAAACAGAAAAGAAAAGAAAGACATGACTTCAGTTCTCTAAAGCTATTACCATTCTTGGGAGGCCAAAACCAGTGCTCAGAGTTTAGTTTTCAACAGCTCCAATTCCAGTCCCTCCACTCATTAGCTGAGTGACCTTGAGAAAGTTACAAAATTACTTGGAGTAGCAGGGTCTCAACTTCTGTGAATGTATGGCAACAATATTACCTACCTCACAAGAATATTGTGACAATTAAATGAAGGGTGTGTTTTTGCCAGTGTTCCCCTGCATTTAATGTTTGCCTTTCAATTTTGTTTAATATATTCTTTGATATACACATTTCTTTTAGTGGTTAGTGCTCATATTTACAATTTGCATCTATAGTCTCTTTCATTACTGTTTTGGTTTAGAACATCATTTTCCTTTCGTGAGATCAAAGAGATATACCTGTAATTTCTGTTTCTTTTCTAGTTTCACTTTATACATATAAAGGCGTAATCCATCTGAAATGTGTTTGCTAAGTGTTGTGTAATTAAAAGGAAAGCAGTTAAACTGTTTAAAAATCTGAATTGTTGTGCAGTTTATATCTAGATTCTAGTGTACCTGGGAAGGCAGTGGGTTATGGCCTACATGTTTGGGCCCCTGCCACTTGTGTGGGAGACCTGACTGGGTTCTGGGGTCCTGGCTTTAGCTTGGCCCAGCCCTAGCAGTTCTGGCCATCTGGAGAATGAGTAAATGGATGGAAGATATTTCTCTCCCTCTCTCTCTGTGTCACTTTTTTGAGATAAAATCTCAAAAAAATTGTATAGAATATATATACCATTTTTCTTTTCACAATATTCTTGTCTGTCCTGTTTTATTCATCCCCATAATCAATTTTAAAAAGAGAACACATAATTCAAGTTTTATAGTCAGAAATGTAAAGCTACTCCAAAGAGATGAAAACAGACAATACAGATGAGGTTCACAGTTAATAATCTGTGTATACATTATCTATGAAGTAGAACTTCCTTAACCTTCTCCCATTAAGAGTTTGTATCATTAATAGAAAGTTTCAGAGTAGGCATGATTTCAGAGGGTAGGAGGTAAAATAATGCTCTGGAGAAGGTTCATAGCTAAGAGATCTGGATTACAGGGGTATGGAACACCCAAAACCACCCAGCAATTGACCTATACACAGATATGAATGATAATACAATTACCATGTAGCAGGCACAGTGCTAAGAAAGGCAACAAAATAAAATGATTATGGCAGTGAGATTTGGATTCAGTCAGGACTTGAGTTTTACTATTATCTACATGTAAGACTTAAGAGAACCGATAGCATTTCTGCAACAAGCAAGAATGGCACATGAACAGAACTTGGCTTAATCCCCATCATTTGTAAGCATCATCAAGTTCAACTCTCACAAAAACTTTCTCTCTGCTGAATGAATAAGAAAAAAGAGGACCAGACATTTATTTGCTTATCGAGATTCATGCAACCAGTTAATGCTAAGCCAAGTTCAAAGTAGGTTTCTCTGATAACAAAGCCTCATATTTTTAATCTTTGCATCATCTTGCCTATCTCTGTTCTCACCATGCAGAAATCAGGTATAATTTACACGTTGCAAACTGGTTTCACATTTGAGACAATTTTGTATGGTGATTAATTCAGGTATTATCTTTGGTTGATAATTTGTGCCACTGAATTAATGTGATGTGATGGTTATAGAAGACAAACTGAAGAAAGTGGTCAAAAATTGATTTATCGATAGGGTGATCAACCACCCGGTTGTCCAGATTCTTCTGGACACTCCACAAGCTATGTTGGCATATCCTGGCAGATGTTAAAAAAGGACAATTGTGATTCTAAAGACACCTTGGTCACCATTTGCATATCCTGATAACTCAGTGTCAACAAAAGTATTACTACAACGATAAAACAGCTTAATGTGTGCAGCATATTTTCACTCACACACTTTTTTAATATAGAGACTGAGGATCAGAAAGTTTTCTAAGCTCACACAGCAGAGTATGGATATCTACCAAAGACTCACACCTCTTTTTAATGAATCTGGAATTGTGGCTTGAACATCCTCTATGCCAGGGAGTACATTATTCAGCCCATTGCAACTAACTGGAATGCACGCAGAAGGGTGGACATCCTCTCCAATTCTGGCCCATAAAAATTTCACTTTTAACTCCCTGTTTGCCTAGTGGAAATTGATCCTAAGAGAAACTTGAAAGCTATGTGATGAAAGTCAAACAATGGAAGGAATCTTGCTGTTGAAGAAACACATCCCCAAGCTTAAAATATGTGCTGATTATAACCAGTCTAGAACTCCAACTGGGGCAGAAAAAAAACTCCATAAAAGGACAGTTGATCAGAAGCACAATTTGATGTAGCTTTGTAGAAAAACGTATTAACTGCATCTCTTGGTGGTGGGTGAAAAGGTTTGACTCTCTCCATCCAAGGTTAAGAAAGAGGATTTTCACTTGGACATCATACCTTCACAAAACAAAAAGGAATTTCAATTTGTTAGCTATGGATAACAAAAATAATAGGAATAAATTTACCAGAGGAAAATGAAACAAATTGTGTTCTGAACACTGCCAGTCAAATCCTATAGATGTTCACTCAGAAGCTCACTGAGTTCTGCAAATGAGGATATGGTATTCACTGCACAAACCCAGCTGATTCAGCAGATGCAGTGAATGTATAATCTGTCATGTTCTGGATGGACAGCCTGACTTCATAGTCATAAACAGAATTATGTCTAACAGCCCAAGGCTAACACCCCAAACAATGAAACACACTATTATGAGTTTATAGAACAAGGCTGAGAATACTAATAATTACTTCCACCATGGCAAGGCCATAAATAGGGTTATTAGGCATCAGCGAGGATAACAACTCTGGTTTTGCAAAACATCTCAGATCTGGGGACACTCACAGCCCAGCAGGCAAAGCACCAGAAGAGAATATTCTGGATAAAGAAAAGAAAAGGCACTGGTGCTACTTATCCACAATGACTTTTCATAAGAAGAATATTTTTTTCTGAATAGTCAAACACAAACATATACAACTCTTTAAATTATACATTTTTTTCATCCTGGATGCAATTCTTCAAAAATCAATCATGCATGGAGCTCTAGATTGTCATCCCTTTGTGAGGCAATGTATAATTCAAGTGGTCTTTGGCTCTTGGGGCAGATTCTCAAAATGTTTGATGTGTATATTGCTGAAGCACTATAGAGCTCGGAAACCCAAATGAGAAATCATGTATTCAGGATCTTGGTATAAAAGAGAAGCCAAAGCACACAGAGAAAAGTTGATATACATTACCTGTTAAGATTTTCTCAGCTGCTGTTATTGATTTTATTTACATTTGCTGCTATTCCTTTGAGAAACTAAACAAACTACTTGTTGAGACAAATGCAAGGCTGGCTGCTTTATTTTGTGAAATGGGAAGCAAACACCCAGGTTCCCCACACCATCACTCCTGGGTTTTGCTAAACTGTTTGCATTTATCAGGTAAATTGTATAATATTAATATGTGCCTCCGTGGATTCACCCTGCTTTTCACATTCACACATGATTTTTCATTTCTTTAAATACTTGATGGTCAAATCAATTGTGCTGGAGCCTTTGTAGGATCAATTCTGTACTAATTCAACCAGACAAATAATAAAATCTAGTCAATAAGAATCCACGCTCCTTGAAAGATTGCTAGGGTTCAAGTGTAGACTTCAATAAGAGAGGTTATTTTGAGGCAAGTTGTTTAAACTCTCTGCATCTCAGTTTCTCATCTGTGAAATGGAAATCATCATTTCACCTGCCGCCAGAGAAGTCCTGAGAATTGTCTGAATTAAACTGTTTACAGTACTTAGAACACTGACTGGGACAGAGTCAATGGTATAGGACTGCTTGCTATTTTACTATGTTCATTTTTGTCCAAAGAGAAAGAACTCATCAGTAGCTAGACAGTTAGCATGGAGAACAAACATGCATTAGGAAAAAAACACCTTGTGTACCGATTCAATGATTAGACAATGTTGAGTAAAACTCCAGGGAACACACAGATCCACAGCGAGGCATGCTCACTGAGAGTGCCCATGGAAGGCAAAGCTCTGAGTGTGGCAGTCCACTCAGTGGACATTGTTCTAACCTGACATTACATTGCGATATCTGTTGAAATTAGTAGGATTTACCAAAAGAATAATATCAAGGCAGAGGCTGATAAATGATTTTATGTTGGTCAAATTAAATCCTCACTAATCATATCATCAGTTAATGCATTGAAAATGTGTATTTTCTTTAATTCATCTAAGCAGGAGAGGAGAAAAATTTGACTCAACAGCTGCACTGGGTCTGATGAGTCAAAGTTCTGAGAAGCCCTGGCAACAAGTGACTTGATGGATGCTTTCAAATCTCTTCCAGAAGAGTGTGGATAGAATGCTTAATAAGGAAACATCCAGCCTGCGCTGCGGCTCACTAGGCTATCCTCCATCTGAGGCGCTGGCACCCCCGGTTCTAGTCCCGGTTGGGGTGCCGGATTCTGTCCCAGTTGCTCCTCTTCCAGTCCAGCTCTCTGCTGTGGCCCGGGAAGGCAGTGGAGGATGTCCCAAGTGCTTGGGTCCCTGCACCCACATGGGAGACCAGGAGGAAACCAGGCTCCTGGCTTTGGATCGGTGCAGGGCTAGCCATGGTGGCCATTTGGGGAGTGAACCAATGTAAGGAAGACCTTTCTCTCTCTCTCTCTCTCTCTCTCTCTCTCTCTCTCTCTCTCTCACTGTCTAACTCTGCCTGTCAGAAAAATAAAAAGGAAACATCCTGGAGAGAGGTCAGAACCTGTAGATTTGAGCTTAATATATGATGCACTGAGGTTCCCACCAAGCAAAAACTGGGTAACCAGCTGTTAGGGCCAGTCTGCCAGTCTTTACTTCTCAGTTGATGGGCAAGAAGATTGGCCAACATGACATCTACAGTTTGAAAAGACTCTGACTTTCTATTGAGAGCCTTTTCTGTCCACAGTGTCCTTGCAAGTACCCACAACCATGCAGGGAAGCCCTCTGGAAGACACAGGCCAGCAATCCCCAAAGAGAGCTCTGGGCGGGTAATTAAGTCTTAAGTCAAACAAAACAAATAGGTTTTCTAGAATTTCCAGAAAAAAATTAAGCTATTATTAATTTGTTTATTTGAGAGGCAGAGGGAGACAGACAGACAAGAGGTCACTCATCTACTGATTCATTCTCCAAATGTCCAGGAACCGGGACGTCAACCCAGGTCTCCTATGTGGCTAACAGAGCCCCAATTACTTGCATCTTCCATTACTGCCTCCCCACGCATAAATTAGTAGGAAGGTGGAATCAGGAGCAGGGCCTGGACTCGAACCCAGGCACTCCAAGAATGGATGCGATTGTCCTACGTGGCATCCTAACCACTTCACCAAATGCCTGCTCCTATTACAGGATTTCTGAGAACTTCTAGTGTGCTAATACATTTTGTAAAATTTACTATAAAGGATATAGGATTCAGTATTTTTCAAACTTGTTTTTCTACAGACCCCTCTACCCTTGCAGAGCTATTGCTCTACAGAAAAATCCCACAGAAACCTTTTCTACAGTGTCTTTCCCAACTCATCACTGTAACCCTTCCCAGAGCTAAGTTCAGCTCTGCTCTACCGGTGAGGAGAGTCACTATGGAGGGATGGATCGTGGGACCTGTAATCCCCTGCCATCTCTCTTGCACTAGATTGAGGGTTCTTATAACCATGCTTTATTTATCATTTTTGCCTCCATTCTTTACACAGCACTTGACAGATGGCTCAAAAACTGAAGTGAACTGAGTGAATGGAGCAAACCCCACCTCAATGGACAATGAGTAGGAAATGAGATCCTGGGGCCAGATACATGCCTAAGATGATTCCATGTCAGGAAGTCCCAGTGTGCCAAGGATGTGGCTCCCTGGAAATGGATCTCCTGCCAACATTTGGATCTATCTGACCTGAAATTAATGCAAGAATGTATGAATGGATTCACATCTTGACTCAGGATAGATTTCAATTCCCTCTTTGTGAATGATTGCAATTGATGCTTTCTTCCTAATCTTCCTCAATAGCCACAGCAACCAGGGTGGCTACACCAATCCCCAGCCGAGGCAGATGCAAACATGATTTCATCTTGGAAAATTTAGTTTCTCTTTCATTCAGGTTTCCCTTCATTCATTCATATAGCCAGTAGCATGAGTTACAATGCCTGCATCCCAGATCACAGTACCTGGGTTTGACTCCTAGTTCTGGTTCCTAACCCTAGTTTCCTGTTGATGCAGATACTGGGATACAGCAGGTGCTGGATTGAGTAGTTATGTTCCTGCTACTTGCATGGGAGACCTGGATTGGGTTCCTGGATACCAGCTTTAGCTTACCTCACCCCCGGCTGTTACAGACATGAGAACTGATGGGAGCTCTCTTCCTCCACCTCTTTCTCTCTCTCTCTTTCTCTATCTGTGTGTGTGTGTGTGTGTGTCTGTGTATACATGTGTATGTGTGTGTTTCCTTGCCTCTCAAACAAAACCCCATAAATAGACCTAGTCTGTCTTTAAGACCTTACAGATTCTCCCTGATACCTGTCACTAATTTCCCACCCCAGCAAAATGCCCATTAGGCAGGCACTCCTCCGTGCCAGACCCCAGCTGAACTTGCATCGCCCTGGAGCAAGCTTCCTCTCCTGCCAGGGCGGTTGGCTGTTGTCCTGCCTCAGCTCACCACATCATTTGGAATATCTGCTGAGTGGCTGCTTAGGATCCAGACAGGTCCATGTATTGAGCTGCCCCAGCCCACAGGAAGAGTCCGTACTCAGGGAACTCAGTGAGGTCCTGACAGTTGCAGTACTGCAGTTCTTTTCATTCTCCTGCTACTTTCACTATTGATTCAGTGTAAGAGGTAATTACCCACTGAATGACAGAGCGTGGGCTGTATTACTCTTGAGAAACTGCAGAGCTAAGGCTTGGCAGTTGACTTGCAGGGCAGGCAGTGGAGTTTAATATGGTTTTTCATTACTTTGCGGGTACAGATTGGATATTTACTGATACATACATATAAGCATAAGAGTACTATTAAAATTCCATGGGAAATGGAATTAAAAGATGAGTTCATATTGGTGCCAAAATTTTGAAATTCCTGTGTATTTTTTCTATTTTTCATGATAAGGAGTTTTGTGAGCTTTGTGAAGAACCCTTGTATACACATATATATATATATATATATTAAAATTTTTTTTCTACCAAAGTAAACCTTTTGAAAAACCAATGTGTGTGTGTATGTGTGTGTGTACATGTGTGTAGTCAGTCTGCCATGGATTCAACCAATTGTGGATTAAAAATATTTGAAAAAAAATCTTTATATGCTTGTATAGCCTCTTATATTCTTGCCATCATTCTCTGTATTATAAACAATACAGTGTAACAACTGTTTACATAGCATTTATATTGTTTTAGATATTTTAAGAAATATAACATGATTTAAAGTACATGGAATGCAACAGTAGATGCAAATATTATACCATTTAATATAAGAGACATGAGCTTCTGCAGAGTTGATGGTTCTCCATGGATACCAATTATGACTATCCATACACAGGTTTGAGTGTATATACAAATACACATGTTTATATGACATAGCTAAATTATGCATAATTTTAAATGTATAAAATTATCCAAACACAAGTTTATATCTAATTGTATATGTATATGTATATTTATATATGTAAATTCCTCAAATCAGTAATGAAGTACCATGCCAACTGAACAAATGATTTTTTAAAAAGATTGTCAATACATATAACATCTTGATAGAAACCTCAAGTATGCACAATAAAATTTACTGAAAACTGAAAGTTTGTCATTAACAATGTCCAGAAGGAAATCACCTTTCTTGTGCAGGTGAGATCATTCTCATCTGGGCCTCTGAGAAAAGAAACTGCCAAAAATGGGAGATACATAAGATTTGGGTGTCTTAAACACAGATGGAGGGGCCGGCGCTGTGGTGCAGCAGGTTAATCCTTTGCCTGCAGCGCTCACATCCAATATGAGCACCAGTTCTAGTCCCAGCTGCTCCTCTTCCCATCCAGCTCTCTGCTGTGGCCTGGGAAAGCAGTAGAAGATGGCCCACGCCCTTGAAACCCTGCATTGGCATGGGTGACCTAGCTCCTGGCTTAGGATAGACTCAACTCTGGACATTGCAGCCATTTGGGGAGAGAACCAGCAGATGGAAGACCTTTCTCTCTGTCTTCCCCTCTCACTGTCTGTAACTGTGTCTCTCAAATAAATAAATAAAGAAACACAAATGTAAAACTTCTAAATGTTTTTAATCTTCAAAATTTAAGTGTATTATGAATATCTATAAGTTGTCAACATCTTAAAGGCAGGGACCATACCTTGCTACTCACACCAGGCTCAGTTCCTGTTTCACAGAATTCTGTCAAAGGATTTGAGGAATTAAGAATGAAGAACTTAAAACAAATATTAAACATACACATATACACACATATGTGTGTACACATATACATATGTGTGTACATACAATGTGTGTGTGTGTGTGTGTACACACACATATATGTCTTAGAACCCAGCCCAACCAGGACTTCTTTTCCCCAGTGTTTTCTTTCTAATTAATTTCAACTTTCCTAGAGGTTGCACAAAGGCAAAGCTACAGGGAATGAATACTTGGAAAATACTTAAAGTTATTTTCCTCTTCAGGAAAATCACATGTGTGGTACCAATATACCTTTCACTGGCCAGATTTTAAAAATGTCTTCAGTAGTAGATTGATTTGATGGCTGTGGACATCCCCTCTCCCTCCCCAGGCACTGACTGGAATTCTTCGGTAGCTGCAAATTTCAGGGGGGATGCACATTTCTGGAAGAAATATCTTGAGGAAAGTAGATGACCTTTGCATGCGTCCTCTGCTTCTGACTAAAAGAAATGTTCTCAACACCATTCATCTTTCACCTCTCAAATAAGTCTATCTTATCATCACTCAAATCTTGTAAGGCTGGATGGAATTCTATCTGTTGAAAGGAAATCTATATAGGCTAAGTCTTGTGCCAGGTGGGACTCTACAGGCCTGAGTGTGATGTGAAGACCTGCCATTCAGAGTTGGCACAGAAGAAAATCCTAGGGCTTGCTGATGCTCATTAAACAACTCCCCATCTACTAGAATACTGGGGAAACTTAAACCTTTCTGACAGGGAGATCCTGAACACCTCCAGAGTTTCATAGCATTTTTGCAATTTTTAACCCAACAACTAATTAGAGAGCGATACAGTTGTCACATAGAACACAAGAACAAGGAAACATCCCTGATACTAAAGATGTGAAAGTCATAGGGGTGAGTGTGTGTGTGTGTGTGTTCAGGGATGGGAAGAGTGGACAGGAAGAGGGAATGCACATAGTATCTGGAGGCATTTTGACTTAGGAAAGTATCATAAAAAACACACAAGTAAAAGTTTTGGAGTCCATCTATCCTGGCTTCATTCATTCACCTGTTCACCATATAGATAATTATTAAACACCCATTTTATACTCTCATGATGCTGGCTTTAAATCCATGGTTTCTGCTCTCACAGCAGGAAGCACATGGTTCTGTCCATGAGAAAGATGCTCAGGCTGATAACTGGAGTTTCAGTGGGTAAATGTTAAAATAGAATAATTAATAAAGAACATTTGGAGCACGGGGAAAGGTGTGATTTTATCAGGCTGGGATGCGAGGGAAATTTTCTCAGAGATGCTGACTTTGCGCTGGGTTGTGAGCAGGAGAGAGCAGAATGGGGTGGAGGGCTGGAGTTGGTGGCCTGGGACAGTGGATGAAAAGGCTTAGCATCACAAGTGACAGCCCAGGATTAGGAATGCTGGTAATCTGAGTAAGGATATAAATCTGAGTTTAAGTGTCTGATTGTTGATGACTGAAGATGCTTATTAGAGTTATGTAGCTGGACTTCAGATACTAAAGTAACTTGAATGTAAACTTAAGAAGGAATTTATTCCATATTCACTCAATGTAGTGAAATGAGACTTTTTATTAGGTTCATGTGGTCATCTGGAGAATGTATTGGAGAGAATCAGATCTATGAAACGGATGTGAGAGCAGTTCAGAAGGAATTTGACCAAACTTACACAGATAGGAGGAGAGAAAAACCTAGCTCTCAAGCACAAGTGTAGAGTATAGAATCAGGAAGTCGTGGTGTCTGAGTGCTATGACAGATGGAAGAGGAATCAAAAATATCTCCTATGCTTTCACCTGAGGAAGTACTTGGATGTCTATACCAACAAACAAGCCAGGGGATGCAGCAGGAGGTTTTTGATGAGAAAAGTAATTCCATTTTAGATACCACAAGATCTCTAAGGTGGCAGACCTCTTCTCTAGATGGATCTAGAAGTGACAAACATCCTGCTATCAAGTAAATCACAAAGCTCAGTCTTAAACTGTCCCACAGTAAAAGATATATAAGTAAAATAGGTAATTGTGGATGCCTTTAGGTGAGCAACGCACTTCTACAATATCGTGATTTCCTACTGTCTCATTCAAATGTTTAGGTCCTTATGGGCAAGTGGACAGGCCACCCCAGGGCTAATACCACTGCCTGTCTCTACTAGCCACACATATACTTGGGAGTCATGTTCTAAGGAAGCTCTAATAATGAGAATCAATTCTCTAACTCTGGGAGAATTTGAAGACTGGCAAAGAAAATCAGCCTTGGAACAGCCTCTTTAGAGTTTGTGCTAAAATATGAAGGAACCTTCCAAGTGCATTGTGTGTTGGAATTAGTGGATATTAATTACCATCTCACCTATCTCTATAGCAAGGCTTTTTAAATTAAATCAGGGCCTTTATTCTTAAATAATTGATCAGCCTATACAACATTTACTACTTTACATTATATGCAGTCAGATCACTGCTTATGAAATGCATTTTTGTTGGTTTTGCATTAGGAATATTACCTAAAAAGTCTGATAATAAGATCAGTCAAGGATTTGACCTCTAGTACTCTTTATCATAAATACTTGGAAGAGAAAATGTGGGAAAAGATACATAGAAACAGGTTCTCTTTCACTTTAACATGTTTTGATAATATTCCTATTTTCAGTAAAATCTTTTCTGTTTCCATGTTCTGAACGTGTCTTGAAGCTTTCAAACCGATTTTGCCTTCTGCCTTGGACAGTTCTAGTATCTCTATATGACTGGTATCTTCCCATTGATTTTTTGCTTGCTTGTTTGTTTGTTAAAGATTTATTAATTTACTTGAAAGGCAGAGTTACAGAGAGAGAAAAGGAGAGACAGAAAAAGAGATCTTCCATCTGGTGCTTTATTCCACAAATGGCTGCAATGGCTCCGGCTGGGCCAGGCCTAAGTCAGGAGCCAGGAGCCAGGAGCCAGGAGCTACTATTTTTTTTTAAGATTATTTATTTATTTGAGATGTAGAGTCACAGACAAAGAGAGGGAGAGACAGAAAGGTTTCTCATCAGCTGGTTCACTCCCTAAATGGCTGCCATGGCTGGAGGAGCCATTCTAAACTATTAATACCTTCTAGTAGTGAGACACCAAGTAGGCTATTACAGGAAAGGGAAAAATCCAAGAGGATCTCTTGGATCCTAGTATCACAGAAGTTGTCCCAGGGCTCTGTCTCTTTTTCCTTTTGCTTCTCACTCCTTTCAGTTCTACAAATTTGCTGTTTAAAACTCACCTTGTGATCTATAACCCTGTCTTCTCTGAGTATCATATTCGACTCTAAATGTCAGGGAGATATGTGAGAGTAAAAGTTATTCAACAGTACTGAGAGCTCCACAGGTGATTTATTATTCCAGTGACTTGTCTCCCTCTAAGGAAAGACACACGGAGCCCAATTACAAAAACTTCCAGTACAGTCTAGAACAGCAAACTCAGCTGGTGGAAGCAGACCTGTCAGATGTCAGTTCTGCGCACATGCTCCCAGGTGTGTCCTCTTTCATAGGAAATTCATAGAGAAGTAGGATCTTTGATATCGATGGTCCCCACTCGAAGCCTTTACTCTTTGTTTTTGATATAATGATTTTGGACTACTGAATTTGATAGTCTGAAGACTACCTTTTCCCATAAGTGACACTGAGCTTTAAAACTGAAGTAAAACCTAAGAGTGTGAAGACCGTGCTACCAGCTCCTCTCACTTCAGACCCTGTGGGGTTTCCTTGGTTACTTAAATGTGCCATGATCCTTCCTGAGTGTGGTCCTTTGTTCATATTATTGCTCCTGTCTTGATACCTCCCTCTCTCTCATGCACATGCTCTCTCTCTCTCATCCATACAGTCCTTTTTCTAGTTAGCTCTTCTTGACACTTCAGATCCTTGTGAATATATCCTTACCTCCTGAGTCCAGGACATAGCATTTAGTGTGTGTGTGTGTGTGTGTGTGTATATACACATACATACATACTATACCATAGTACTTATATAAATGAGTATATATATACACACACACACATCCTATACCATAGTACTTATTTTTTTAAAGATCTTATTTATTTATTTGACAGGTAGAGTTACAGACAGTGAGAGGGAGAGACAGAGAGAAAGGTCTTCCTTCCATTGGTTCACTCCCCAAACGGCCGCAATGGCCAGAGCTGTTTCGATCCGAAGCCAGGAGCCAGGTGCTTCTTCTCAGTCTCCCATGCGGGGGCAGGGGCTCAAGCACGTGGGCTATCCTCCACTGCTTACCTGGGCCACAGCAGAGAGCTGGATTGGGAAAGGAGCAGCTGGGACTAGAACCAGCACCCATATGGGATGCTGGCCCCTGAGGCCGAGGATTAACCCACTGTGCCACGGCGCCACCCTCTCTATCATAGTACTTATATAAGTACTCAAAACCCATATTTCAGTTTGCAATTGCATTTACTAGCATGACTCAATGGAATTCTATCTCCCTATTCCATTAGTAAGCTTCATAATGCTGAGACTAAGATGCTTGTTTTACCCGTAGCACTGACTACTGTCTCTAGTGCAGAATCCACATATATGTGGATTTGTATATGGAAAGACAAATGAAAAGGTCCCAAAGAGTCAGGAAGAAAGGGAAGTAACATGCATCAATCACTTACTAAAGCTAGGCCAGGAACCAGAAGAATGAATGTCAATACAGATTTTCTCCTACAATCTTCACTTTAACCAACATGGAGGCACCATTTACAAATGGGGAAACTGGAACTCAAAGATGTGAGTCATTGAACACAACACCAATCTCAGAATAGCAGGTGTTAGAACTCAATTATACAACTCAGCAAACAGAATAACATTGTGAGGGTCAAGAACCTCTGCTCCCATTGAAGGATTTTGGTGAAAACTTGCTAATACCCTCAGAGTTTAGTAACAGAGTCTTTTGGTATCTATGGTTAGTCCTGACCTCTGGCTATGTGTGAACCTGACAATATAGTTAAAGATTTTCTTTGGATTTCAAAGTAATTGAGTTCTTTTCCAGGTCTTTCTCTTGTTATCGATACAGCACTGGTTTTCCCCATTGAAGATCCAATTTCATTTCTTCCTGTGATGAAGACTTGCAGGATTCTCTTCCAACTCCTGTGTGACCACAGCATTCTATCTCAACACCACACACCTCCTCATTTTCCTTTGAGAACCAAGAAGGCCACTGAGCTGTCCAGTCCCTGATACAAAGTACTGACCTCTATGAAAATATTAATCCATGTGAAAGTGAAGATTCAGGGCACATAGTGATTATCAAGTTCACAGAAATACTAAGAGTCCCAATGTTGTTTTTATTGCATTCCAGCACAAGGCCCAAGGACAGGAATCTGCTACCAACATTGGTTTTTGTGAAATCATTTAAATGTATATTCCATTTGTAAAACAGATCCGCAAATAGAATTCATATTTAAATATGAGAACCATTGTATATTTTATTCTGTTTTTTTTTTAACTTAACATCTATTTCTCTCGTTGATGCCAGCAAAATATTCATTTTATAGCCCTTTTTCTTTTGGCTTCAGCAAAATAACCATTGTGTAGATAAAAATATCCCTTGTGAGGGTTGACAAAATTACTCTAGGATTTAAACCCAACTTAAAAAAAAAAAGATTAACTGCTTATCTGCCATACCTTAGAAAATTCACAAATGTCTAAATTCAAAGGGATTTGTTCTGTCTTTATATGACCTGAAGTCACATGATTTTCTGGGAAGAAGTCCAAACTATGTGCACATTTTCTAAACTTTAGCTGAGTCAGCAGGTAATTCACAAAAGTCAGCAATGACCACAGTAAACAACAAAACTGCCATTTTAATCACTCTTGAAATTTAAAATATATTTGCAACACAGGCTCAATAATTAGAGTGAGACAATTTGCAAAAGCTAAGTGTTTTTTGTAATTTACTATAGAATTCAGCACATAAATTTTATGAATGCACATGCTAGATTCCCAACCACTGCCAAGGGACCTATTCTCTTGAAAATAAGTGGATTACAGGTAAATTGGCTGCATTGGTTCAAAGCTGACTCAAACATTCAGGGAAAAGATACCATTTCCACAAAGTTATTTCTAAATCCGGTTACAGAAAAAGATACTGACAACATATACTTGCCTTCGAATCCCAATTATCATAATGAACATGTTTCACTTCAAAATCTCTGAAAGTGTCAAAGTAATCCAAAGAAACATAAGAGAGGAAATTAAGGAAATAAAAAAAACTCATTAATAAAATCATATACATAAAATAAAAATAAATAAAACTGAAAGGTGATCATTTGAAAAGAAAGAAACGGGCAAATTCCCGGTAAAGTTTATTATTTTTAAAAATGAGAGGAGCAAAAAATATACATGTACACAGAAGAGATGTTCATGAAAATTACAAATTAGTTATTAACAAATTTGGTTGCAAAATAATAGAAATTCTAGAAGATGAATCTTAAGAGAATTTAATGTCTTGACATCTAATATGGAAAAAAAGTAGAGAACTTGAACAATTAAATGATGACAGAAAAGATGGGAAGATAATCTTCCATTATGAAGTGGCCAAAGATCAGGTGTTTTTCCAGATATTCTCTACTGACTTTAATATGATAAAACAAGAGAGTATACCTATTGCATAATATGTCAAAAGCAATCATTTGTAAGGCTCTCAAACATATTTTATAAAATATAAACAAGCAATAACAAAACTTACAATAGACAAACCTACTAAGCTGAATATAAACAGAATATTATATGACAATTACTTGTACACATGGACAAAGAATTTAAAATTAATCTGGTTTCATAAGAATAACACCTGGAATATGTTAGAAACAGTTACAAGTAGACAAAGATTGAATTAAGCACAGAGCTCACTGTCAGAAAGCAGGAAACATATGATTGAAGGGAATCGATAACCCACTCATTATCTGGCCAATGTCAGGAGCCACCCGTGACCACACACACACACACACACAAAAGTCTGTGAACTCTTGAAAAAGTAAATATCATTAAAGATGAAAACAGGAAGCAGCAGTAACAACAAATGGGGAGGGCGGTGTTGTGGAAGCAGCTTGACTTACAGAGTTGGCATACTGTTTTATTTAAAATGTATAGTTAATAAATAACGCTCCATTTATAGACTAGCCTTTGGGGCCAGTGCTGTGGCATAGTGGGTTAAGCCTACTCCTGCAGTACTGGCATCCCATATGGGCATGAGTTAGCATCCTAGCTGCTTCTCTTCTGATCCAGCTCTCTGCTATGGCCTGAGAAAGCAGCAGAAAATGGCCCAAGTTCCTTGGTCCCCTGTCCTGCAAGGGAGACCCAGAAGCAGCTCCTGGTTCCTGGTTCCTGGTTCCTGGCCTCAGATCAGCCCAGCTCTGGCTGCTGTGGCCATGTGGAGAGTGAACCAGTGATGGAGGACATTTCCGTCTGTCTCTCCCTCTCTCTCTCTGTCTGTACCTCTGGCTCTCAGATAAATAAATAAAGTTTTTTTAAAAAAAAGATTTAAGACTGGCCTTTATGTACTCTGCTTTAGAGTTCATGCAGCAAGAATCTCTATTCATAGATTATTTGCTGAAAACAGGTGGAACTGTTTATGTCATAGTTTTCTGATATGGTAATACTAGTGGTGTAATTGAGAAGCTAGACTCCAACAGTCAAACACATGAGGAAATTAGGGGACTTTGGAAAGGCTTAATCTAGACAGTTACAGCCAGGTGTAGGTTCTCAGTGCATATCCCAGGGAGAATTGAGAAAGCCATATCTCTCACTAGACTGACTTCAGAATTTTCCAAAAATAAGAGGTGAAAGTTGAGACAGAGTTATAAACAGCTACAAATTGAAGTCCCTCCCAATAAAATAACAGAATTCAAAGAACTGCAAGTAGAGGCAAACATTGCAGCCCAGCGGGTTAAAACACCACCTACAGTGCCAGCATCCCCTGGCTGCTCCACTCCCCATCCAGCTCCCTGCTAATGCACCTGGGAGAGCAGCAGAGGATGGCCCAAGTGCTGGGGCCCCAGCCACCCACACGGGAGATCTGAATGGAGTTAATGGCTCCTGGTGGGAGATCTGAATGGAGTTAATGGCTCCTGGCTTGGCCTGGCCACACCTCAGCCATTGCAGCTATTTGGAGAGTAAATTAGCAATGAAAGATCTTTCTCCTCCCTCCCTTCCTCCCTCCCTCTCCCTCCCTCCCTCCCTCCTTCTTCTTCTTCTTCTTCTTCTTCTCTCTCTCTCTCTCTCTCTCTCTCTTTCGCTCCCCACCAACCCCTCACTCCCACTCTCGCCTCTGCCTTTCAAATAAATAAAACGTTTTAAAAAAATAAAAGGGGAAAGTGGCCTAACTAAAAAATATGAACAAGGAATTTGAATAGATACATCTCCAAAAAAAAAATACACAAATGACCAATAAGCATATTATGAAAAGATGCTCAACGTTGTCAGCCATTAAAGAAATATACATCAAAATGACAGTAAGCATCATATCACATACAATAAGATGATTAATATCAAGTAGGACACAATAATAGGTTTTGATAAGGATATAGAGAAACAGCCCCCTCATTCTTTTGCTAGTGGTCTTGTGAAATGATACAACTACTTTGGAAAGCAGTGGAACAGTTGTTCAAGGTGTTAACCACAGATTTACCATGTGATTCAGCAATTCCATCCCTAAGCACATGCCCAAAAGAACATAAAATACATCCCCCCCCCAACAAAATTGTGTATTAAAAGGTTCCTAGAAAAATTATTCATAATAGTCAAAAAATAGATACAACTCAAATGTCTATCAACTAATGAATGAATAAATAAAGCAAACACGTCATGTAATTCAATTTAAAATGAGACTGTCCAGATTAGGAAAACTTACTGACACAATAGTTATATTGGTTCCAGCAGATGGAGCATGGATGACTATGGACTGTTAAGAGGTATGAAGTATCGGGGCCGGTGCTGTGGTGCACTAGGTTAATCCTCCCCCTGCAGTGCTGGCACCCCATATAGGTGCCAGTTCTGGTCCCGGTTGCTCCTCTTCCAGTCCAGCTCTCTGCTCTGGCCTGGGAAAGCAGTGGAGGATGGCCCGGGTCCTTGGGCCCCTGCACCCACATGGGGGACCAAGAAGAAGCTCCTGGCTCCTGGCTTTGGACCAGTGCAGCCCCGGCCGTTGTGGCCATTTGGGGAGTGAACCAATGGAGGGAAGACCTTTCTCTCTGTCTCTCTCACTGTCTGTAACTCTACTTGTCAAATAAATAAAATATTAAAAAAAAAAAAAAAGAGGGGCCGGCGCCGTGACTCAATTGGCTAGTCCTCCACCTGCAGTGCCGGCACACCTGGTTCTAGTCCCGGTTGGGGCGCCGGCTCTGTCCTGGTTGCTCCTCTTCCAGTCCAGCTCTCTGCTGTGGCCGGGAGGGCAGTGGAGGATGGCCCAGGTCCTTGGGCTCTGCACCCGCATGGGAGGCCAGGAGAAGCACCTGGCTCCTGGATTTGGATTGGTGCAGCGCACTGGCCATGGCAACCATTTGGGGGGTGAACCAACAGAAAAGGAAGACCTTTCTCTCTGTCTCTCTCTCTCATTGTCTAACTCTGCCTGTCAAAAAAAAAAAAAAAAAGAGGCATGAAGTTTCTTTGGGGGTGATGAAAATATTCTAAAATTAAACAGTGGTGATGCTTATACAACTTTGTGAACATAATAAACACCTTTGAGTTTCCATATTCAAAAGGAAATTTCATGGTATGGTGTGATACCATGTTTCTCAATGAAGATCTTTAAAAAGTAGTCTTAAAAAGAAGCACATAATTTCATGAAATTTTCATAACAGTAACTACTGTTTCTTGTGTGTTGTTTTTCACATATAAGATTGAGGGGGAAAATGACATTTTGGTCAAATTCAGTTTGAATATTCACTTTAAGTTTCCACATCAAATGATTGATCAACTAGAGTTTTAACTTCCTCCAGAAATAAGCAAGCATAGCAAGAATGCATAAACATCTGACCAGTTATTTATTCTAAACGTACTCCCAATGCATACAGCGCAGTCCTCTTTCTTCAGTCATTAGGTATATGTGATTATAATCATATCATCGTATATTCCAAATCATTTTAAACCAACATGCTAGCAGATTCAGATTGCCTCTCTGATGAACTCTGGTGGTTTATTAATAAAATGACATTTTTCTAAGACAGTTTAAATTCATGACTCAATTATCTTAAATACAGTGCTATATTGATACTGAGTTCATATATATTTGTGTCAGACATCAGAAAGGCAATATTAAATGACAAGCCAACATGTTTTTCTAGAAATTGATTCTTAGTCCATAAATGATTCTACTTTAACAGGATTCTGTTAATACATACAACCTCTTCACTATGAATGAATTTTCACTCACTGAAAAGTACCTACTATAAGTCTGATTACTAAATGTAGCAAAACTACATGGGTTAAGTAACAAACACAACTGTATCTGCATATTTGATTTATCTCCAAATTACTAATGACTCAAATATAATCTACATGATTCATGTACTGAGTTTACTTAGGGTAGAAAATCTACTCATACATTGAATATGCCATTCTCAGTAAATTATGACCACAAATCTGCCACTTTTAATTGACAATCTTCACCCAAGCATAGAAATATTAGAGAGCAAAGCTGCCTTAGTCATCTAGCTTTTCCAAACATAAACATATTGGTTATCTACAGCATTTCCAGAATACTGACACACTATGCATTAACACTGTCATCGCTAAACCCCAAGTTGAAAACAAGAATTTAGAAAAACCAAACCATATGTTATCATTGCTTTTGGATCAGCACCTTGGCCATTGCTTACTTTCCCTGGCTGGGAGGCATATACAGCACTGATGATAATCAATAATAAATATTTAAGATATGAAAGATGATCTTTTTTGATGACATTCATATAAGCGTTTTGCAAAGGATAAAGCAGAATATTAGGACTACACAGTTATCTGTTGGAAATTAACAGGGAGTATTCAAAGTCCAAGCAATCTGAGAATCGCCACACATTAGATTCCATCCTTGGAAGGTCAAAGTGCACATTAATTCATTTCAAGTTCTCAAAATTCACTCTAGCAAGAGTCCTGTTTAAGTCCATTTAACTGAGCTTTTACCAAATACACAAGATAACATGAACTATTCTGATTCTTTTCTAACTTTTGCTATCATCTTCTCCAAAGTGAAGTATCCTACACTACCCTAAGCTCTTGTTTGGTCCATGAGAGGCAATGATAAGCTTCTACTGACTGAATGAACAACCACAAAGCCTAAAGAGGTATACGGAGATCACAGAGAGACAAGTAAATAAAGGATGACGCCATGCTCAAGATTCTCTGTGGCACCATCTCAGCCAAAGAATCACACATAGGCTGCATTTAATTAGATTCTCAGAAGCAAAGGTGTCTGCAGTACCTTCTGGCTCCCAAGCAGACAATGCAGCACATCTGGATGGCATGGTTTAATGTTTTCCTCCTACAATTTTGAAGCTAAATTGACCATTGCTAGGATGACAAGACCCAGAAGGAATTCAGTTTCAGAAAAGTTCCACATGCTCTTTTCCAGAAAGATTAAAACTGCCCAAAGGGAGAAGGAGTTACTGTCTGAATGTCACAAAGCATTAGTTACAGGTTCAGGGAATACTCTCACTAATTTAAAAGAGCAAGCAGACAGAACAGGAGCTAAGCCTGCTTACCATCCTGACTTGCAGCCAAGAAAAGAAATAAACACAAGTGGGGTGATAAAACTTCACTAAGTAGCGCTGAATAAGCACCACAGAAGCATTTGGGAAACTCAGTTTTGTTGTTGTTTTTTTTTTTTTTTTGACAGGCAGAGTGGACAGTGAGAGAGAGAGACAGAGAGAAAGGTCTTCTTTTTCCATTGGTTCACCCCCCAAGTGGCTGCCGCGGCCGGCGCACCACACTGATCCGATGGCAGGAGCTAGGTGCTTTTCCTGGTCTCCCATGGGGTGCAGGGCCCAAGCACTTGGGCCATCCTCCACTGCACTCCCGGGCCACAGCAGAGAGCTGGCCTGGAAGAGGGGCAACTGGGACAGAATCCGGCTCCCCGACCAGGACTAGAACCCAGTGTGCCGGCGCTGCAAGGCAGAGGATTAGCCTAGTGAGCCATGGTGCCGGCTGAAACTCAGTTTTTACAGGTGTCCAGCATCTAGCCATTTAGCCTTACATCTGCTGGGAGCTGACCCGGAGCCCTCACATCACAACCTTTGTTTTTTGTAACAGAGTGCAAATACTTTAATACTTTTCCATTTGGGCCAGTTCCAAAAGCTCCTATATGATATGGAAAGATCACAACATTGTTACTACAGAGTTGTCTTCTCTGTTCTCTCCTATATAATAACTCACAAGAATTAATCAATCCTGATGTAGCATCTCCTTCTACAAAAGGCTTCCGAGTCTTCCCCAAGTATCAAAGCCACCGTTAATTGGAAATTCAAGTCTGATGATGTCACTCTCAATTTTCTGATCTTTGAGAAAGATGCTGTTATTTATTTGGCATGTGCTAGAACTAGTGAGAGTTTGTTCATGAATAACTTGTATTTTTTAAGTTCAGCAATAATCACCTTTTTGCATATGCAATGTTAATCGTTTTTTTATGTTTTTTTTTTAATTTGAAAGGCAAAATGACAGAGTGAGAGCATCAAAGAAAGAAAGAATTCTTTTATCTTCTGGTTCACTCCCCAAATGGCTACAATAGCCCAGGTTGTACCAGGCCACAGTCACGAGCCATCAGGTTCTCCCACTTGGGGAGCAGAGGCACAAGTACTTGAGCTATTATCTGTTGTTTTCCCAGGCACATTAGCAGGGAGCTGGATCAGACATGGAGCATCTGGGATATGAACCAGTGCTCTGATATGGGATGCTGATGTTGCAGACAGCAGCTTAGCACACTGTGCCACAAAACAAGTCCCAACTTTATGAGCTTTACACACATAAAGATTCATGGGACTATCAGCAAAAACAGAACAGTCCTAACACCAGAAAGAATCCCTTTATTCCTTCATGCTATCCTTCTAACGACCACACCTTGCCACATTGTCCAGCCTTCCTTTCAGAGTGTCACAAAAGAATCACAGAGTATTTTATCTGGATACAGCCACTTTGAATAATGCCTCTGGAGATTGATCTAGATTGTCCCTTTTTACAGCAGAATAGAATTCTACTCTATTATTCTAAGCACCATAGTCCACTCCACTCAGTAAAGGACACCTGCATTGTTTCCACATTTTGGCAACTCCGTTGCCGTAAACATTATTGTGCAGGTTATAGATGGACATGAACTTCATTTATTTAAGATAATTCCCTAGAAGTGGAATTGTGAGGTTCCATGGCAATTGTATGTTTAACCTTGAAATAAACTGCCAAAATGTTTTCCAGAATGGCTGGGTCACTTTTCATAATTTGGCTTTGAGCAAACAGATAAACTTAAAATATTCAGGAGGAAACAATTTAGGAGGAGGTAAGATGAACTGATTTTTTTTACAGCAAATGGTGAGAAAGAGAACATTAAATAAACTCATCTCTGTGCATCTTATCTCTAACTCACTTGCTTCATTTATTCCTTGAAGATAAATATAAGATAAAAATTGATGAGCATTAAAATGTAGTTATGTGTTGCATAACCACATTTTAGTAAGAAATCATTGCATGCCTAATGATAACTTCTATTCTTTTTAGAATAGCTGGTATTACCAAACATTTTAAACTATCCAACAGTCTCAGGGAGATGGGCTCACTGGAGATAGTCACCTTCCATTACTAGTACACAATGGCAAAGAGGGTCCAGTCAGCAAGGAAAACAAATGTGCAGAACACCTCAGAAATGAAGACAGAACCATAAACCAATCGTACTCAGACCCTTCAGCAGGAAGTCCTTTGCCCAGAGTACCCATAGCGGCAAAACTGATAAACAGGTTTGCAAGCCATGTCCTTGGAAAGGAAGAAGTGATGGAGAGACTGACTCCTTGATGACTTCTGTGTTTCTGGAGCAAACCATCCCAGAAGAATGATACAGGTCAATCATAGATCCTTGTGCTTATTCTACTCCCTTTGCACTGTTCTGTCACTCATCATCAAACTGTTCTCAGATAGACGTTATATTAAAATCCTTTAAGCAAACCTAAAAACATGGAAATACAGAGGAAAAACATGGGGCAAACATGCAAAAATACTGCAAATAATATTGTGTCAATGTATTTGGATAGCAAACCTACATATCTCTTTACTTCTATTTATAAAAATATTTATTTCTACACTTTATTTTATAACCTACATTTCTGCCATCAAAGAGACATGTAAATAAGATATATTATTTCAAAATATATCTATTTATACAAAAGATTACACTAAATAAGGACATGTAAGTCTGCAATGAAGGAATACTCATTTAACACCCAAACACAATGTATTGAGGGCCAATAACTTTGTGGGAAGTCAAAAAATTAAAGCCAAATTATTTTTAAAAATATTTCTTTATTTATTTGAAAGTGAGAGTTACACAGAGAGAGGAGAGGCAGAGAGAGAGAGAGGTCTTCCAACCACTGGTTCACTCCCCAATTGGCTGCAATGGCCAGAGCTGGGCTTATCCAAAGCCAAGAGCCAGAAGCTTCTTCCAGGTCTCCCACACAGAGGCAGGGGCCCAAGGACTTGGGCCATCTTCTACTGCTTTCCCAGGTCAGAGCAGAGGGCTGGATCAGAGGTGGAGCAGCTGGGATTCGAATGGCCACCCACATGGGATGTGGGCACTGCAGGCAATGGCTTTACCCAGTATGCCACGGTGATGGCCCCAAAAGCCAAATAATTTTAACTGAATGTTGACTGGATTAACTTATAAGCGCACAGAAAAATTATTGAATTTTTCTGAGCATCGATGACAACATATCAAAAATGAGAACATGGTTTGTGGCTCTCAGTTCCTGTTTCAGGCAAGTGATCAAAGGAAATGCATAGCTCCAAATTCAAGCAAGCTCTCCCATTTGAAAATACAGTTAAGATATTTCTGAAATACTTGAACTGTGCTTCAGTTATCCAAAGATGCTCTCTTAATTCTTGGTGGCTCAATTTGTCTTAGATTAGAAAATGTATATCAGCTAATACTAACTGATAGAATAAAAAAGGGAGAGAACGATCCAACATGGGAAGCGGGATACACAGCAGACTCATAGAATGGCAGATGTCCTAAACAGCACTCTGGCCTCAGAATCAGCCCTTAAGGCATTCAGATCTGGCTGAAGAGCCCATGAGAGTATTTTAGGCATGGAAAGCCAAGATACTCAGGCAAAACAAAACAAAACAAAACAAACAAACAAACAAAACCTAAATGAAAGATCTCTGTGAGTGAGATCCCAGTAGAAAGAACGGGCCATCAAAGAAGGAGGTACCTTTCTCTAAAGGGAGGCGAGAACTTCCACTTTGACTATGACTTTGTCTAAATAAGATCGAAGTCGGTGAACTCAAAAGGCTTCCATAGCCTTGGCAACTCATGACAAGAGCCTAGGGAGATTACTGATGCCATAAACAAGAGTGTCAATTTGTTAAGTCAACAACAGGAGTCACTGTGTACTTACTCCTCATGTAGGATCTCTGTCCTTAATGTGTTGTTCAATGTGAATTAATGCTATAACTAGTACTGAAACAGTATTTTACACTTTATGTTCTCTGTGTGTGCAAACTGTTGAAATCTTAATATGTACTAAACTGATCTTCTGTATATAAAGAAAATTGAAAATGAATCTTGATGTGAATGGAATGAGAGAGGGAGCAGGAGCTGGCAGTGTTGCAGGTGGGAGGGAAGTTATGGGGGGAAAAGCCATTGTAATCCATAAGCTGTACTTTGGAAATTTATATTTACTAAATAAAAGTTTAAAAAGTGTTTATCAAAATCTATGGGTCTTTCCTGGAATTATTACCTATTTGACATTAGTAGGTAACAATGTGTCAAAATAGATTATTTCACGAAACTCAGAGCAGCCAGCAATTGAGTTTAAGACTCAATCCTCTGCCTGCGGCGCCGGCACACTGGGTTCTAGTCCCGGTTGGGGCACCGGTTCTGTTCCAGTTGCCCCTCTTCCAGTCCAGCTCTCTGCTGTGACCCGGGAAGGCAGTGGAGGATGACCCAAGTACTTAGGCCCTGCACAAGCATAGGAGACCAGGAGGAAGCACCTGGCTCCTGGCTTCGGATCGGTGCAGCACGCCAGCCGTAGCAGCCATTTGGGGAATGAACCAATGTAAGGAAGACCTTTCTCTCTCACTGTCTAACTCTGCCTGCCACCACCCCCCCCCCAAAAAAAAAAAGACTCAATGCTTGCCCTTCCTTTAAACATCAGTGAGGTTCTTGGTTTATCCCTAGTGTCAAAGTCAATATTTTCTGCTACCTATCCATATGCATAAAAATAAACTTTTTTGCATTGGTTTCTCAGATATCAATATCTGGGGCATATTTTGCAGGCTTAAACACCTGAGTGTATTTTAAAAATATCAACATTTGAGCCTTTTTCTCTCAAATATTGTAAACCAAAATAAGGGCATTAGCATAAAGAATGTTGTCAACATTACAACTTCTTTAACACATTTCATTCCTCTACAACACACAGACATTCCCAAGGATTATTTTACAGATTTATTTATTTATTTATTTGAAAGGCAGAGTTACAAAGACAGATGGAGAGATGAAGAGAGGGAGAGATGGAGAGAGAAAGAGAGAGATTGAGAATCTTACTTCTACCAGTTTACTCCCCAAAAGGTTTCAAAGGCCACTGCTGGGCCAGGCCAAACCCAGGAGCCAGGAACTTCATCCAGGTTTCCCACATAAATGCAGAGGCCCAAATACTTGGGCCATCTTCTGATTCTTTTTCCAGGTGTATTAGCAGGCAAATGGGTCAGAACTGAAGCAGCCAGGACAGGAACCGGTGCCAACATTGGATGGTGTTGCAGGGGGTGGCTTAACCAGTTATGGCACAATGCCTTCCCCCAACTCCCAATGAATGATGCAAACACAGCTTCTCATCTTTCCTTTGACTTAACTAATACCTCTTCTGTTGCTATGTGTCCACCACATGTTTGGAATGGGAAGTTATCTTTTCCCATACTTACACACTTTCTCAAATATCTACCATGCAGCTGATTAGATGTTCCTAGTTCACATGTAGCAACTAACTGAGTTTAAAAGTTTTCCCCCAAACCCTAGCTGTGCAAAGCCTCAATCAGGCCCACCTGGGAGGAAGTGAATTGCCTATTCCTCTGAACCCATATTTTAGACGCCCGTCCTGTAGGAGCTGGCAGTTATTTCCATCAAATAGTTCCTTCCATAAAGATGCAGCATGGCACATTTGGCCTTGAAATGTTTCAATCACTAAAATGACAAATTCTGATAGCAATTTAAAGCCTTCTTTCCAATTCAAAGCCTTCACTTCAAGGTGTTCTGGTTAAATTGAAATTTCCTTTCACAAAATAACACTCTCTAACTATTCCAGTCCAGACTACCATCATCACTCATCTGGACTTCTGCATCCAAGCTAACTGGTCTACCAGCATCCCCTCCAGCCTCCTTCCAATCTGTTGTCAGCAGCCAGGTCGATGTTTTAAAGGTCAGTCCACTCCTGCAGCTCTGCCTTAGAATACACTGACCCTGCCTTTCCCTTGTGCACTCAGGCTGTGCTGCACAGTGGTACTGAGCAGGAATCATGGGGACTCACTGTGTTAATCCGGTTTCCACCATTTCAGTGACTGAACATTCTGGGAGTTGCCTGACCTCTCTCCACTGTGATAGTCCCCTTCCATAAAATTGAAATTAACAAAATGGAGATCCTTCAATAAGCTCAGAGAATGGGATTAAAAATATGAGTTTCTCTTGCTGCAGTTTTTGGAAATCAACTCATAGTTTTTTTTCATATTGTGCATTTCCATGTACCATGGACAGTATTTTGCACAAAAGACATTTCTGCACTGGGGTAAACTCATACTTTTAATTTCATTTCTCCACCTACATTTTGAGGCACCTTTCCTGCATCCACCTTGCAGGGCTGTGGACAGCAAGCATCAGTCAGTGCAGTGAGGCATCAAAGAACATCTGTTATGTTCCACGTACTCAGTGAATATGTGCCCTACAGGCCCTGCCGTGACCCCTGTCAACACCTCATCTTAGTTGCTCCAGATTTCTTGCAGGCCTTATTTTCACTGTGTTCCTTCTTCGTACATGTTTTCTCTGAAATATATTTTTCATGTGTTTTGCCTAGAGTGCTGTTTTTTTCCCTTCTTCCAAGGCCACCATTCACAATGTTTGTATTTCAATTCAAGTATCATCAGTCCATCCCAGCATCCTTGATTGGATCAGATCTACCCATGGGCACTGTGGCTTTATCATTTTTCTTTATTTTCAGAGAACCAGAAAAAGTTCTATTTTAATGTACAGAAACCTGTGAATAGAATATTATGATGTAACTAAGGGTATAAGGCATTTAAAAGTAGAGTTTCGGGACTGGCATTGTGGCATAGCAGGTAAAGCGGTCTCCTACAGTGCCAGTATCCAATCTGGGTGCTGGTTCGAGTCCCCCACTGCTCTGTTTCTGATCCGGCTCTCTGCTATGACCTGGGAAAGCAGTAGAAGATGGTCAAAGTCCTTGGGCCCCTGCAGCCACATGGGAAGACCTGGAAGAAGCTCCTGGCTCCTGCCTTCGGATTGGCTCAGCTCCTGCTACTGCAGCAACTGGGTAGTGAACCAGCAGATGGAAGACCTCTCTCTCTCTCCCTCTCTCTCTCCCTCTGTGTGTAACTCTGACTTTCAAATAAATAAATGAATCTTTAAAAAATAAATAAATAAAAGTGCAGGTTTAAGGAGCTGAAGGGAAAGACTGAATGACTCTGGAGATGGAATCAGAGAATGATTGACCTGGGAATTAAAATCTGAGTAAGAATCTGCTCCAATTTTTTGTTAAAAAAATGATAGTAGAATCCATTGATAACCAAAGTGTTGGGTCCATATGGTTAACATCTCATTTAACCAGGAATTCTCCATTTTAGATGTGAGAAATCTGAGAATTGAAATAAGGTATATAGAATCATACAACCTACCAAAGACAGTCCAGATGCGAAGTTAGATCTGACTTCCCTACACTGTTGTACACTGCAGGTTTGGAGGCAGGATCTAAGGGGTATTAGTATATGGAGCTGAGAAGACAAACCGAGACTAAGGCAGAAAGGAAAGCTCTACATATTTCTCAGGGACCTGGTCAAGGAAAGTTGAGCAAGGAGTATGTGTCTTATTTGTAGTTCTTAAGGAGGACCAAGAGAAATCTCATTCTCCCCCTCTGTCTCAACTCTCAAGAAAGCCTTCTCATACTTACATATGAACTTGCACGCCTAGAACCTTTACCAATTGACACCCTAAACAAATGAACTGAAATGCTGGGATCTTGTAGTTTGAACTATTTTGAGAAGATGAATGTTTGATGGCGTGGGGAATCCCATGGTATAGATTGATGTGACATAGCTGAACTGAGTCCCTATAGAGAAGAGCCTCAGTTCAGACAGGCATTCCAAAGCAGGTCAACTACACATGCCACACTAAAGAGCTTGAATTTTAATTCTGAAACATATATTTTTTAGTTCCTAAAATACTACTTAATATTGATTTGTAATAGGTTAATATAAACTAACTGCATTCACCAGTCAATATTGTATACTTGGCATCTTTGGAAATTTTCCCTGATTAAATATTGATTGCTTGTGGCTCAAAATTTGCAAGAAATCATCTATAACAAGAAATGAGAGGTAACATGTTTATGATCTTTTAATAGAACACATTTATCATTGTACTGACAATTATCTGAACAAGCAATGGTGTACACCAAAAATCAAAGTTAAGAATATTTCTAAATTTAAGATAACTGAATATGCCTACATGACTATCTCACCATTTTCTTGCCTTTGATCAGGATAGGGGAATATAATTAATTGTTCTTTCTTGTTCTAACAATTTTATAGTTCACAGCAAGCCTTGCAAAATGAGCTTTGTCACTGAGCCAAAACAAGGATTCTCTTCACTGGAGTGATTCAACTTTATATAGATATCACTTACTTTACAACAAATTCAAATGCACTTGAATAATTAAGCAAAAATGCATGGTATATTCCCTGTAATCATTCATACATTAAACTCTTTACATCAAAATCAAAATCATTTTTATGCATGATGGGCAGTTTTCCACTAACAATTTTCTAAATTGCCTAATAATTTCATGTAGCATAATTACAAGATCCTGCTTGTATGTTTTTCCTTCTCTTTGCTTCCATCTGAATACAAATTAAGGGCAATCCCTAGCAACCTTTATGGAAGACACTTACAATGTACTGTTGCAATAGAGCTATGTAAAATGAAACTAACAGAAAAGGCCTTGAATTATTTCTTCACTTAACAATAGGACATGTAACTTTAGGAAGCAAATTTTCCAGACTGAGTGACTCCTTGAATAAAAATAGGTGAACAGAACAGAGAACCCAGAAATAAATCCCCACATTTACAGTCAATTAATTTCCAACTAAGAAGCCAAAAATGTACACTGTAGAAATGACAGCCTCTTCATTAAATGGTGCTAGGAAAACTGAACATACATATATAGAAGAATGAACCTAAATCTCCATCTCCCACCATATACAAAAATCAACTCAAAATGGATCAAAGAACTAAATGTAAGGCTTGAAACTATGAAACTCCTAGAAAAAAAACCAGAGGAAACACATTAAGGCATTGGCATAGACATTGATTTTATGGATAAGACCTCCACACCACAAATGCAAAAATAAATGAACAGGATTACACCAAGCTAAGAAGCTTCTGTGCTGCAACAGAAACAATCAACATAACGGAAAGGCAATCCACAGAGTGGGAGAAAATAACTGCAAACTATTCATCTGACAAAGGATTCATATCTGGACTACAGAAGGAACTCAAAACTCAACAACAAAATCAAATAATCTGATACTAACAGTGGGCAAAGACATGAGTAGATGTATCTCAAAAGAAGAGATACAAATGGATAACAAACACATTTTTTTAAGTGCTCAACATCACCAGCCACCAGAGAAATGCAAATCAAAACCAGAGTGTGTTGGGGGGCACTGTGGCATAGCAGGCAAAGCTACCGCCCACAGAGCTGGCATCCCATATGGGCACTAGTTCAAGTCCCAGCTGCTCCACTTCTGATCCAGCTCTCTGCTAATGTGCCTGGGAAAGCAGTAGAAGATGGCCCAAGTCCTTGGGCCCCTGCACCAACATAGGAGATCTGGAAGAAGCTCCTGGCTCCTGGTTCCTGGCTTCAGATTAACACACCTCCAGTCATTGTGGCTATCTGAGGAATGAATCAGTGGATGGAGGATCTCTCTCTCTCTCTCTCTCTCTCTCTCTCTCTCTCTCTGCCTCTCTTTTTTCTCTCTGTGTGTAACTCTGTCTTCCAAATAAATAAATAAATCTTTTTAAAAAAAACACAGTGGGGTACATCTCACTGAGACAGAATGGCAATTATGAAAAAGGCAAAAAATTAACAAATACTGGTGAGGATGGTGAGAAAAAGAAACCCCTGTGTGCAGGCAGCGAGAATGCAAATTATTACAGTCATGATGGAGAACAGAGTGGTGGTTCCTCAAAAAGCTGAAAATAGCACTGTCATATGATCCAATTATCCCACTACTGGAGATATGGTCGAGGGAACTTATATCAGATTATTCAAGAGATAAACCGCACCCACATGTTCACTGCAGCACTATTCACAACTGTCAGGAAAGGAAGCCACCCTATATATCCATCAATGGATGAATGCATAAAGAAAAAGTGGTATATATACATAACAGAATACCATTCTGGCATGAAATGTGAAATTTGTCATTTGTGTCAAAGTGAATGGATCTGGAGACCATCAAGTGAAATAAGGGGGGGGGGGGCATAATGACAAATACTACATGTTTTCACTCATTTGTGGAAGCTAAAACAGTTAATCTCAAAGAAGAAGATAACAGAGTAATGATTACCAGAGGCTAGAAAGGGGAGGAGAAGAAAGGCTAGAGGAAGGTAGGATAAAAACTACCAAAGTATGGGTAGATAGAAGGAATAAGTTCTAGAGTTCTAGAGCACAGTAGGATGATTATAGTCCATAAAATTGCATATTTTATTAAGAATTGCTAAGCTAGGAGTTTATGGTCATTCACACGAAACCTAAAATCATGCTGGTCACTCTACATCACTGCCAAGAACTAGAATCTGAACTGACTTCTCTTCTTGACCTTGTTCTGATAAACAGAATCAACTTTTTCCTGTTAGGTGGACTCAACAACCTATTGACCCTTTCTATTTAATCTGTCTTTTTACCTTAGACACACATCTGACTTCATTTTTATTAGTTTTTTTTTTTTAGCTTTCTATTACATAAAATTTAAAATATGGCATTTCTAGTGAGCCAAGGTTTCACATTTAATTTCCTTCAATCATATTATGCAAACACATAGTCAAACAATGGCCAGAACCCAACAATGCCCTGGATTATCTTACAAACTATGGAGGGATTCATTCCCAAACAGTCACTTAGAACCCAGAGGAAATGCTCCTTGCACTTGAAAGAGATATTACAGGCTCCTGATAAGATCAGGCATGGAGTTTTCTAGGCTTGAAAAATAAGGTGTGTGCAAGACAGCTGAGTATTCCTGCACCTTTGCAACTGGTGATCCCTTATCTGTTATTTGAGAACAACAAAGATTCAGGGACACACTTAAGGCTACCCAGCCCAAGCCCACCCCTTCCAGTAAGGACAGTTGTACTTCTTTTTTTTTTTTTAATTTATTTTATTTTTTTTTTTTTGACAGGCAGAGTGGACAGTGAGAGAGAGAGACGGAGATAAAGGTCTTCCTTTACCGTTGGTTCACCCTCCAATGGCCGCCGCGGTCGGTGCGCTGCGGCCGGCGCACCGCGCTCGTCCAATGGCAGGAGCCAGGAGCCAGGTGCTTTTCCTGGTCTCCCCATGGGGTGCAGGGCCCAAGCACCTGGGCCATCCTCCACTGCACTCCTGGGCCACAGCAGAGGGCTGGCCTGGAAGAGGGGCAACCGGGACAGAATCCGGCGCCCCGACCGGGACTAGAACCCGGTGTGCCGGCACCGCAAGGCGGAGGATTAGCCTGTTGAGCCACGGCGCCGGCCCACAGTTGTACTTCTGATCATAGCATTAGCAGCTTCTATTCCTCCCAGGAAGTTTTTATTTTATTATTTATTTGAGAGGTAGAGTTATAGACAGTGAGAAGGAGAGACAGAGAGAAACGTCTTCCTTCCTTTGGTTCACTCCCCAAATGGCTGCAATGGCCAGACCTGCGCCGATCCAAAGCCAGGAGCCTGGAGCTTCTTCCGGGTCTTCCCACATGGGTGCAGGGCCCAAGGACTTGGACCATATTCTACTGCTTTCCCAGGCCACAGTAAAGAGCTGGTTTAGAAGTGGAGCAAGCCAGGACTAGAACCAGTGCCCATATGGGATGCCAGTGCCACAAGCGGTGGATTAACCTACTGCGCCAACCCCAGGAAGTTTGTTTTGAATTAAGGTGGAAGAACCAAATAGATTTCATGTAGTTAAAACTAGTTCTTCCTTTTTGCTATGTCTACTTCTTCCATTTTCCCTCCTTCATTTGTTTCTTTCTTTTCCTGTTTCTTTCCTTCCTTTCTTCTTCTTTCCTTCCCTCCTCATATGTAGTAAATAAAAGATAAGTACTAAATAAGACATTGATTTGATCGCAGGCATTAAGAACACTCTGCTCTCATTCTCATTTAGCTTAGTCTCCTCATCTGGATATGAGGTAGGAGGCAGGTAGAGGGGCTCCCTCACTCCATTTCACACTGCACCCACTACAAAGCTCAGATCCGTTCTCTCATGAGGCATATAGGAATTAACCAATGCTGACACCTCCAAATCATGTTTTTGAACCATAATCTTTCTGTCTGTCCATATAAACCAACCATCAAAGCTCTTTAAAGGCCAACTCTCAGTTACAGGATTACAGGGATACAAACAGGATATGCCATTCTGTTTTAAGTGTGTTTTTAATAATTGTTATTAATTTATTTGAGAGGCAAAGAGACAGACAGAAAGAGAACTCCATCTGTTAGTTTATTCCCTAAATTCCCCCAATGGCTGGGGCTGGACCAGGCTGAACCTGGGAGCCAGGAACTCAGTCCAGGTCTCCCATGTGGGTGGCAGGGACCCAACCATTAAAGCCAACACCTGCTGCTTCCCAGGTAACTTGAATTGGAAGCAGATTCAAGTTTTGAACTCAGGCACTAGGATATGGGATGTGGGCATCCCAACCAATAGATTAATCACTAAGCCAATACCTGCTCTTAATTGTGGGATAACAGACAAGGGATCTCTCCTCAAAGCCTTACTGTTAAGTAAAGGAATGATCATCCAGTGCTAACCCAGTATATGAGTTAGTGGATGAAGCCTTTCTGAGACATGGTAGGTAAATTCCAAGTGTTAATTCCTTTTTGTTTTTCTACTCAAGTCAAGTTTTTTGAGTTATTACTGAATATTGACATGTATAAATCTATTTATTATTCTATTCTGAATGTATACAACAGAGATCATTTCTTAATAAAGTATCTTATTATGAAGCCTAAGTGAGTATACAGATAACATACTACAATGTGGATGAACATGGAAACATTTTACTAATGAAAAAAGTCAGACAATGCCACATATTATATGAATCCATGTTTGCAGAAAGTCTAGAATAGAGGGCTGGCACAGTGGCTCAACAGGCTAATCATCCGCCTTGTGGCACTGGCACACCGGGTTCTAGTCCCGGTCGGGGCACCGGATTCTGTCCCGGTTGCCCCTCTTCCAGGCCAGCTCTCTGCTGTGGCCAGGGAGTGCAGTGGAGGGTGGCCCAAGTGCTTGGGCCCTGCACCCCATGGGAGACCAGGAGAAGCACCTGGCTCCTGCCATCGGATCAGTGCGGTGCGCTGGCCGTGGCAGCCATTAGAGGGTGAACCAACGGCAAAAGGAAGACCTTTCTCTCTCTCACTGTCCAGTCTGTCCAGTCTGCCAGTCAAAAAAAAAAAAAAAAAAAAAAAAGAAAGAAAGAAAGAAAGAAAGTCTAGAATAGAGAAACCCAGAGAGACAGAAAGAAGTAAATTAGTGAAGGCTACATAATGAGGAGTGATTGCTAATGAATATGAAATTTGGGGATGTGATGAAAATATTCTGAAAATTTATTTTTGATGGTTCTAAAGTTTGTGACTATTGTAAAAACCACTGAATTATATCTTTTAAAAAGGTCAATTTGAGGGTGAGCATTTAGCCTAGCAGTTGAGATACCCACATCCCACAACAGAGTAACTGAGTTCCACACCTGGCTTGGACCCCTAACTCTGGTTCCAATAATGCAGACCCTGGGAGGCAGCAGTGATGGTCCAAGAAGTTGAGTTCCTATACCCCCATGGGATAGCTGGAGTGAGTTGTGGGTATTTGTGAGTGAACTGGCACATGAGAGATCTCTCTCCTCTCTCTGACTCTCCAATAAACAAATAAAGCATTTTTCTAAATGGTCCATTTTATGACATGTGAATTACAGCTCAAGAAATAGAAAGAATTCATGAATTTTTGAAACTTCCAATATCATTTAATCAATTCTAAAATTAAGAATCTTGCATATGGTAGCACTCTTGAATTAGTGTCATACTTGAATTAGTGTCTTGGGAGTGATTATTTTCTCTTTCACTGGTACATAATGTAATGTGTAATAAAATTGCATCTTACTGATGATGATACATACTATATTTCTATTTATCATTAGATACA
This sequence comes from Sylvilagus floridanus, assembly GCA_949820135.1. Classification (NCBI taxonomy): domain Eukaryota; kingdom Metazoa; phylum Chordata; class Mammalia; order Lagomorpha; family Leporidae; genus Sylvilagus; species Sylvilagus floridanus. Next base: position 12,718,594 of record OX463235.1, read on the forward strand.
AAAGCAACTATTGGAAATTTCAAAGAATTTATGTGGAGACAAATTAATCGCCAGATAGATTTTTACATCAATATATTTAAATTAAATCTACTCAGTAAATAATCAGTTTTTGGTAAAAATAAGGATTGTTTTGGGGCAGTGCTGTGGAGTAGTAGGCTAAGCTGCTGCCTGCAACACCTGTGTCTCCTATCAGAGCACCAGTTTGAGTCTTAGCTGCTTCACTTCCTGTTCAGCTTCCTACTAATGTGCCTTGTAAGGCAGAAGAAATGGGAGAACTGGATTAAGCTCTAGGCTTCTGGCTTCAGCATGGCCATGCCCCAGGTGCTGTAGTCATTTAGAGAATGAACCAGCAGATGGAAGGAAGATTCTCTCTCTCCCTCTCTCTCTCTCTCTCTCTCTCTCTCTCTCTCTTTCTTTCTCTCTCTTTCTCCCCCTCCACTCCCCTCCTTCAAATAAATAAATATTTTCTAGAAAGAATGTTTTGTTAAATTTTATTTATTTATTTTGAAAAGTAGGCAAACAGACCAAGATCCACCTGCTGGTTTACTCCCCAAATGCCTGCAACAGCAGGGATGGGCCAGGTTGACATGAGGAGATGGAAATCCAATCCAGGTGTCCCACATAGGAGACATGAATGCAAGTATTTCAGCCATGATCTGCTGCCTCTAAGGTTGCACATTATCAAGAAGCTAGAATTGGTAGCAGAGCTGGGACACAAACCCAGGCCCTCCAGCATGGGATACAGGCATTCCAAACAGTGGCTTTTACAGCTGTACCAAATGTCTGCCTCTGAAATACATGTCTGAATGACCACAAATCCCTTACCACATTTCTCACAAACAGCTGGACGCTGTGTCCCCTGCCCCTGGGCCTGAGTGGGCTGATACTCCCTTCAACAATGCAGGGTGAAGGGAAGATCCTTGGTGACTTGCAAAGCTGGGTTTCAAAAGGCAGTGCAGCTTCAGCTTCACAGCGGTTCTCTTAGAACCCCTGCTCAGGGGGAAGCCAGTCACCATATAGGAAACCTGATTATTTTAAAACCATCATGCTGAAGAGGCTACACGTAGGTATCTGGCTGACAGCACCAGCTGAGTTCCGCACTAACAGACAGCATCAATCGCCAGTCACCCACGCAGGCCTTGCACATGCCACCCCGCCAAGCCTTCGGCTAAGTGCAGCCCAGACAATGTCTGACTGTAGCCGTATGTGGGATCCCCAGAGAACTGCCCACCCGGGACCTTCAGGCATTCATGATCCTCAAAATCATGAGCGAAATGAAATGGTTGTTGATTCACATCACTGCATTTTGGGTGAATTTGTTATGCAGCAGCAGTTACCAGAACAAGGAACCAGTGAGGAAGGACATGTTCTCTCTGATAATGACCCATTCACACTGGTAACTCAGCAGCCAGCACAAGCCGTGGACATATTCTTCATATACATCTTCAGCAAAGAATGCTGGCGACTAATTTCTACTCAGCTCAGACTCACAGCAGCTCTTCCTTTATCAAGGCTCGGGTTCCCTCCTCTTCCACTACCCAGTCAAAACCTGATCCCCTGTGTTCTTAATGTTGTTAATTTCTTACTTATAAATATTATAAAAACATAAATACAAGCATTACCCAAACCACCACTGGTTTCCTTTCACCTGCTGCATGCTTAGAAGGAACCATTAAATAAGTAGTAAACCTATCATTGGTTTGATACCTAGTTAATGAGGTGCTATTAGATGCAAATAGAAAGGATTATAAAATTTAGAAACACTTTGCTTTGGATTTAATTATTGCAGTAATTGGTGAACAGTTTTACTAACTTATTCTGAAAATTTTCTTTTTGAAATTAAACCTTGGGTTGAATTCTCACTGCCCATAAACATCACAGCCTGAACTTCTTGACTTCCAAGTTTCCTCATTACATGATGCCGTCTTAGTTTCCCCATCTCTTATTAGTCCCCTTCAGACACCACATACATTCTAAGTAAAAGCCTAGCATGTGGATATGGGATGTAAGGACTTGCCAAACCTTGAATTTCCATGTGTGCCAAAGTTTCCTCACCGTATCTTCAGACTTCGGCTATACACGTTTTGCTAGTCTGCAAGGTTTTCCATAATTTCTGAGCTCCAAAAAACATCTTACTCATCATTGGAAATACAGCACTACTTTCATTGCATGTCACTTTTTCTCTCTTGCATTATTCTCTTGGCATATTATGTAAATATTTATCCCAAAAGATTTCTTGGAATAGATGCTTAGTAAATGTCACTGGGAAAAATCATATAAGTGAGTGAATAAGGGGATATTTAACTTCTTTATTTGTCTCCTGTTAAGAGAAATCAACATCTGGAACTTCCACAGGCATTCAATATGACCTTGTAATATACAGTTTTGTAATAGTAATCACCTTATAAACTTGACTATCTGCCATCACATGAAAATGCACCTCCTGTGCAAAATGAATCCAATTCCTGAAGTTGCTCAATGATCACTTCTGAGAAGTGCACACCTGTCCTTCTCTTGAAGAGGGCTGAACAGTAATCATGAACTCCTTGAGAAAATTTCAGCTTTAAGCAGTGCTAATCACATCTTTAAGCCCTTGCATGGGCTCTGCTTTGGGCTGGGACAATCTTGCTAACAATATTTGATCACATCCTGCCTAGTCTTTTGGGAAGTTTTGTCTCAAATATTTTTTCTCTCTCTCAAAAAAAGCCCTTCTTGACCACTGTAAGTACCTATCCTCTCTGTATTCCATCGTCACACTTTATTTCCTTCATGGCATGTTTTAAAAGTTATTATTGTATTTTGTTATTTTTTTCTGTTGTGATGTGTAAGCATCATGTGGATAGAGACTTTGTTTTCCTTGCTCCCCAGTGAACTCCCAGATCTATTCATAAGGCGGGGATGAGAGCAAAAACTCAATATTTAAGAATCATAAAAATAGGCCAACAGTGATACGTGGTCTATCCCCATGCATTTAGGGTTGATATACCTCAACTTGGAAGCATTATATTGTTACACATTTATTCCACACACACACACATTTTACAACTTACATATCTAATCTTTCCACATTTTATAGATGAGTTCACTGCCACACATAAGTTTTATATTTAAAGTCTTATGCAATCACAAGGTCATAAATTACAGAGTTGAGCTTTGAACTCAGGGTTATCTCCTTCAGAAACCCAACTGGATCATGGCTATGCCCTTTTATTTCGAGCAAATGACCTCTGCATCCCACATATGGTGCACATATTCCAACAAGTGGACTCCTGTTGAAGACAATTTGAAAGATACAAAGGCTAAGTCCTTAAAAAACATATAGAAATGGTTCATACCTGGGAGATACCAATTTTAACTGTTTTTTCCTGCTTCTCTTTTATAACTAAATGAGAGATTTCAATCACTAGGCTGCTTTCCAAAAACTATTTCTTAGAGTAGTCCACTAAAATTGAGGCAGAGGCAAAAGAAAAGAGACTGGAGTGGGGGGCTGGTTTTTAAAAAAAACTATTAGGGAAAACAGAGCAAGGGAAAGAATGAAGAAGCTCTACAAATACCCTGGATATAAAAATAACAACAACAATAAAGATATGAGGATTTCAACTTGGGTGCTTGCAATGAAAATTAATTATACCCAAAAGAGAATCCATAAGAGCAAAATGATTCAATGTAGTCTTTGGGGAGAGAAAAAAAGTACCTGTCTCAATGTAAAAGAGAGCAAATGGCTAAGTCAACAACTTTGCAAACTCATATAATCAGTGACAATTCTTATATAGTTGAAATATTAATTAGACGTAACTCTGCAGACATCAATATTCCATCTTTCCCTCTGATTGGATGCATTAACACCAGAACACCCACTTTATTTCCCTAAGACTCCCTGTTTTAGCATCTAAGCTGGGCAATCAGTACCTGCATTGCCTGTCTCCCAGGGTTACTGTAGACCCCTAAGCACAGAATGAAAGGAGGGAGAGAACTTCTAATGATTTGTCATTCTCACTTTGATGAGTATTACCTCTCAGTGCTTGAAGTGGAATTCAGAAGTCACTGAGGAGAAGAAAGCACAATTAACAAAGGACTTACATTGTCGATGGGATCCCTGGGCAGTCTTCCAGCTTCCAACTCACTAGCTTGTATAATGGTGTGGCTAAGAGCCGCCTAAGGGCACGCTTGTGCTGTTGAGAGGTGGGGCAGTATCACTTCTGTTCGTTATTTGAATGATTTCTATGCTCTCTGATTATTTGCTAGAAGACCCAGATATGCCCAATGAGCAAGGAAAAAAGGTTCTCTCCCTTCACTGCAATTATTGCAAATCCTTTTAAAAACTTTTAAGGGACCAGCTCTCTGGCTTAATGGGCTAAGCCTCTAACCTGCAGTGCTGGCATCTCATATTGGTGCTGGTTCATATCCTGGCTGCTCCTCTTCCTATCTAGCTCTCTGCTATTGCCTGGAAAAACTGTAGAAGATGGCCTGAGTGCTTGGGCCCCCCGTACCCACATGGGAGACTCAGAAGAAGCTCCTGGCTCCTGGATTCATACTGTCTGAGTCCCGGTCATTGTGGCCATTTGGGGAGTGAAACAGTGGATAAAAGACCTGTTTCTCTCCGTCTCTCCCTCTCTCTATAACTCTTACAAATAAATAAAATAAATCTTAAAAAAAAAAAAAACTTTTGGTATGTGAATAAACAATGTAATGTCTTGGAAGACAATTAAGGTAGAGTTAGCACTAAGTCATACAGTATCCTTACTGTAAAATTGTTCATAGTGCCTCTTGTTTAACAAATTGCCTTGGTACTGTGATGCAATAATCCTGATTGCTAATGCTGTTTGAGGCATCCCCTTGCTTTACTCCTATCTTCATGCATTCTGACAATATTGGTATTTTATGACAATATGGTATTCTCAGCGATGGAGCAATACAAATAATTTTTTTTTTTTTGTATTTCACAGATGGGAAAACCAAGGCTTTGAGTATTGGCATAGTACAACCAATGTCATATTGTTGGTAAACACATTTTAGGGCTGCTGCTGTGGCGTAGAAGGCTAAGTCTCTGCCTGTAGTGTCGGCATCCCATATGGGCACCAGTTCTAGTCCTGGCTGCTCCACTTCCAATCCAGCTCTCTGCTGTGGCCTGGGAAAGAGTAGAAGATGGCCCAAGTCCTTGGGCCCCTGCACCCACATGGGAGACTCATAAGAAGCTGCTGGCTCCTGGCTTTGGCCTGGCCCATCCCCAGCCATTACAGCCATTGGTAGAGTAAGCCAGCAGAAGGAAAATATCTCTCTGCCTTTCAAATAAATAAATAAATAAATAAATAAATCAAAAATAAAGAAAAAGAAACATTCCAGAATGAGTACATCATGCAAGCCTCACAAAGGATAGCCCATGCCTATTTCTGCCATCGGCCCCTCCTTTTTTATATAAACAAAACAAGGACTTCCTAAAGATTTCTGCTCCCTCTTAAAGTAGTCTCAGCCCTAGAAATATCTCCAAGGGTAAGAAACATGCGAAAGTTTATGAGTTTGCTATTCGCTTTTCAAACAGCCATTTTTAATCAAAACCTCATGCTTTAAATCACATGCATTAAAATTGATGTTATTGGGGGAAATGTTTAAATTTCAAGACCCAAGAGTGATTTTGAAATATGTATGCCCTTTTCAAGTTTCAGAGGAAGACTGGCACATAATCTATAAATTATAGTGGAATCTGGTTAATTCTAATGAGGATCCAGAAGGGCTGTTGCCAATTAATGAATCTTGCAAACAATTAAATGACATAAAATGTTGGCTAAAGGGCAGTTTTTTCCTGAATGGGGAGGAGTGTGTACTTTGTGCTGCTATAGACGTGATGCTGATGGCAACCTGAACCTTACTGAAAAACGAAAAAGACTTCAAAAGAATTTTCAGGATTTGAGTGACAGGAAGCTCAAATGAACAGAGTTTTCACTAGGTCAATATCTCATCATTAAGCCAATGGCTTTATGTAGCCCCATGGAAACTGCTCTAAAAATAACCACCTAACATGAATGCCTACCTGTGTCTCCACATGTTTTGGACAATGAGACAGTTTGTCAAGCCTTTTTGTGGTTGTATTATTCACTCTTGAGAAAATTACTTCTGCCAAACATTGCAGATTCCTTTACATTATAATAATTGATATGGACAGTACTTACATTGAGTTGACTATATATTTTAAATAGCTAGAATCCCACGATACAGAATCAATATTCAGTGTGATGACATCATCAGTGTGACTCCCAGCAGGTTCACTTAGTCAAACACACAAGCACAGACATATTTGAAATTTACACTGAATGCCAACTAATTACTAAACATTTTGCTGATTTCTTTTAAACTATAGAGAGGAGGCTATGTTTAATAGGCTGATGGTTGGCTATGGTGGAACAAGTTTTCACCATATGAATCACAGGCTGTCCTTGTTAAGATGAAGACAGAAACAAAAGAGTAAAAGGAAAATCACACACAGTAAATATGATTTTTAAAAGATATTTTATTTGAAAGGCACAATGACACACAAACACACACACACACACAGAGTGAGAAAGAGAGAGGGAGGGAGGAAGGGAGGGAGGGAGGGAGATCTTCTGTCTACTGGTTTACTCCCCAAAATGCCCAAAATGGTCAGGGCTGTCCCAGGCCAAAGCCAGGAGCATGGAACTCCATTTGGTCTCCCACATGGGTAACAGGGGCCCAAGCATCTGGGCCATCTTCTGCTGCTTTCCTAGCTGCATTAGCAGGGAACTGGATTGCAAGTGAAACATCCAGGGCTCAAATCAGCACTCTGCTATGGGATACCTGCATCACAAGCTGCAGCTTAATCCACTGCACCACAACACCAGCTCCAGTAAATATGACTTAAAGTGCCAATAGTAGTGGAAAATCGTCTAAGTGCTTGGGCCCTTGGACCCACGTGGGAGACCTAAAAGATCCTTGCCCTTATTTTCATCCTGACCCAGCCCTGTAAGTTGTGGCTTTCTGGGAGGTGAACCAGAAGCTGGAAGATTAATCTCTTTCTCTCTCTCTCTCTCTCTCTCTCTCTCTCTCTCTCACACACACACACACACACACACACACACATACACACACACACATTTGAATAAATCAATCTAAAAATAAAGTACTAATATCATATGATCAGGCCTATGTGTAAATACTAAGCTGGATACTCTGCTTGTGGCATCTACTTAAGAAACAGCTCAAAACAACAAACAAAAACAAAAAATACATCTTCAGTTAGAGAAGGAGAAATGCCGATTAACCCTGACCTTCCTATCATTACTGAATAAGCAAAGCTCTTTATGGTCTCTTTAAAAAAAGATGTATTTATTTATTTGAAAGGCAGAGTTACAGAGAGGCAGAGACAGAGAGAGAAGTCTTCCATCCACTGGTTCACTCCCCAGATGGCCACAATAGCCAGAGCTGGGCCAACCCGAAGCCAGGAGCCAGGAGCCAGGAGCTTCTTCCGGGTCTCCTACATGGGTCCAGGGGCCCAAGGACTTGGGCCATCTTCTACAGCTTTCACAGGCCATAATAGGGAGCTGGATCAGAAGTGGAGCAGCTGGGATTTGAACTGATGCTCATATGGGATACAAACACTGTAGGTGGAGGCTTTACCCACTATGCTACAGCACCAACCCCCTCTTTATGGTCTTGAATTTCAGAAAATGTATGACTAAATGTTATGGTTAACAGAAGTAATACTCTATTTGGAAATAATAACTACCAGCATTCTTGTTTTTATGAGTTTATCCTTAATTTATAATATATCCTATCAATTGCTTTTTTAAAAGATATGCAATATACGAGTATTCCAAACGCCATTGAAAATGGAAATGAAAAACAAGCTTATTTTCATGCAAAAAAATTAAATTAATGTGTATCAAAAGATTGTCAATAAGTTCATGAAATTGTATATTATGAAAAAAACTGTGCATGGATTTCAATTTTTTGGCACTAAAATAAAGTAAATTTCATTTTTTTCTATGAATTGCTGAAGTATCTTCATAGCTATTAACACCTAATGAGCACATAAGGCTGATGCATAGCAACATATTTATAATCAGAAGAGCCCAATGCTTCTTCATGAAACATGTTCCTTGAAAAATGTCATTATAGGGACATATGTTTGACACAGCAGTTAAATAGCTTCATGGGACACCCACCTCCCATATCAGAGTGCCTGGTTATGTCCTGGATACTCAACCTTCAATACAGCCTTCTGTGAATGCACACTCTGGGAGAGACAGCAGACAATGGCCCAAATACCTGGGTCCTTGTCACCCATTTGAGAGACTCAGACTTTGTTCTTGTAAATCCGTCTTCTGCCTAGCCCAACCCTGGCTGTTGTAGTCATTTAGGGAATGAAACAGAGAATTGAAGATCTTTTTCCATCTGTCTCGCCCTGTGCCTTTCAAAAAATATTTTTTAAAAGATTTATTTTATTTATTTTAAACACAGAGATACAGAGAGAGGTAGAGACAGAGAGAGATGTCTTCCATCCACTGGTTCAATCCCCAGATGGCCACAATGGCTGGAGGAGCTGGGCCAATCTGATGCCAGGAGCCAGGAGCTTCTTCCAGGTCTCCTCCACAGGAGCAGGGGCCCAAGGACTTGGGCCATCTTCTACTGCTTTCCCAGTCCACAGCAGAGAGCTGGATTGGAAGAGCATCGGAAGAGGGACTAGAACCGGCACCCACGTGGGATGCCAGTGCTTCACGCCAGGACTTTAACCTGCTACACCATAGCACTGGCAACTCAAAAAATATTTTTAAAAATAAATGAGACAGGTGCTGTGGTGTGGTGGGTAAAGCCGAAGCCTGCAGTGCCAGCATCCCTTATGGGCACCAGTTCTAGTCTTGTCTGTTCCTCTTCCAATCCAGCTGCCTTTTATGGCCTGGGAATGCACCAGTAGATGCTCTAGCACTTGGGTCCCTGCACCCACATAGGAGACCTAGAAGATGTTTCTGCCTCATGGTTTAAGATCAGCTCAGCTCCAGCCATTGTGGCCATTTGGCGAGTGAACTGGCGGATGGAAGACCTCTCTCTGTCTCTCCCTCTCTATGTCTGTAACTCTACCTCTCAAATAAATAAAAAAAAAAGTAAATGTCATCATGAGCATATACTATTATAACTAAATAATGAGGTTTCATTATAGAAATATGTTATCAATTAATTTCCAATGGTCCTCAATTTCAGCTTTATATGAGATTATATTTGTTGTAAATGAGATTTGTTTTAAATAACTGAATAAAGCCAATAAATAAATAAAAACTCATCTTGCAAACTTCCAGCTTCTCTCATTTATATTTTATTTTCCATGACTTTAAATGACATCTGATGTCAGCTTTAGTAAACTTGATGCTGGAGAAAAACTTCTTAAACCTTGAGAAAATCAGATTGAATAACCTGAAGGTAAATATCAAGGGAAACTTAATTCAAAGAAAACAGAAATAAAAATATTAAATAATTCAAATAAATCCTTTCTGTTACTTGACTAGAGTTAAGGATCTAGATACTCTGCGAACAAGAGCTCTGGGGCCTCCATTATTAGATCTCTTACGAATAAGGCAAGAAACACCTTGAAAACAGATCAATGAGCTGCTCAGTATCCTCTCTACAGTGATCTTCATGTAAGAAAGGGAAGTAAAGGGCCGGCGCTGCGGCTCACTAGGTTAATCCTCCGCCTGCAGAGCTGGCACCGCGGGTTCTAGTCCTGGTCGGGGCGCCGGATTCTGTCCCGGTTGCTCCTCTTCCAGTCCAGCTCTCTGCTGTGGCCCAGGAAGGCAGTGGAGAATGGCCCAAGTGTTTGGGCCCTGCACCTGCATGGGAGACCAGGAGAAGCACCTGGCTCCTGGCTTCGGATCGGCGCAGCGCGCTGGCCATAGTGGCCATTTTGGGGGGTGAACCAACGGAAGGAAGAACTTTCTGTCTCTCTCTCTCTCTCTCTCTCTAACTCTGCCTGTCCAAAAATAAAAAAAAAAAAAGAAAGAAAATGGAAGTAAAAGTAAAAGCACTTTGTAGGGCCTGGTGGTTCTGTTACACAGTCAATCGGTTGCTTAAGAAATATGCATCCCAGGCCAGAGTGCTTAGTCTGAGCCCAGGTTACTCTAGGACTCTGAGGGAGCTTCTTGCTAATGTGCCTGGAAGGCAGTCAAAGATAGTCCACATATTTGTATTCCTGCCAACCATGGGGAAGACCCAGGTAGAGTTCCTGCCTCCTGGCTTAAGCCTGGCCGAGCTCCGGCTTATATGGGCACTTTGGGCAGTGAAATAGCAGATGGAGGATTCTCTCTCTCTCCCTTTCTATCTCTCCTTATCCCTATCCCTATCCCTATCCCTATCCCTATCCCTATCCCTATCCCTATCCCTATCCCTATCCCTATCCCTATCTCTCCATCACTCTGCCTTTCAAAAAGTCAGTAAATCTAGTGTGTGAAATAGAGCCAGCGTATACATGATGTGGTCCTGTGAACGTGACTCACACTTCATAACACCTATGTACACTTCCCTCTACCTAGAAGTGAAATGCATGAAAGAAGGTATTTCAAAAAGTTCATGAATTAAAAAAAAAAACTATAACATATGTTTAAGGGATGGTATGGTGGTGCAATGCCGTCACCCCATATCTGGAATGCTATTTTGAGTTCTAAGTGCTCTGCTTCTGATCTAGTTTCCTGCCAATGCTCCTGGGAAGGCAGCAGATGGTGGCCTGACTACTTGAACCCCTGCCATTCTCATAGGAGAACAGGATGGAGCTCCCGGCTCCTTGCTTTGGCCTGGTCTAGATCTGGGTGTTGTGGGCATTTGAGGAGTGAAACACAGAATGGAAGCAAGCTCCTTCCCCTTCTCTCTGCCTTTCCCTCTCCGTCATTCTGCCTTTCAAATAAATAAATAAATATTTTTAAAAGATGCTTAATTTAGTGCAAAAATATTTTGAAATGCCTATACAGTGTTTTTTTAAAATAAAGATGTGGGCTTTTTTTTGTGTTTAAAGACTGTTTATTTATTTATTTGAAAGGCAGTGTCAGAAAAAGAGGGATAGGAAGGAAGGAAAGAGAGAGAATTTACAAAATCATGCATATGTGAACGTGCAAAGTTTTCTTCAATTTTCCAGCTCTAAGCTATGGGGAATCACTCTGATTTACCCACTTGGCATTACCCATAGGTATTCTCCTGCCCAGGAAACAGTGAGGGGCAGAGACACTGGCACGCATCCTCTCTGCCCCAGCTGACAGTGTGTAGCAGCTAGCACCTGTTCTCATAGGCAGCCCCATGTGCGCCTCATTCCCCCTACTAGGCTGAACTGTCTCACCCCAGGAAGAGAAAGCACAGGCGAGAAGCCTAACTTGGAACAGACAGCTATTACATTGATCTTTTTTTCCAAAGAGAAACAACCTCATATCGTCCACGAGATCATTTAACTTCTCAACTCCAGCTGCTCTAAGAGTGGCCTATGGACCAGCAGCAACCCCCTGTCACCTGGTGCTGGTTAGCAGTGAAGGACCGAAGGTCCCACTCAGACCTAAGGAATCTTGAATGGGCATTTTAGCTAGCTCAGTAAGGTAGTCAATTCCTATGCAGATTAAACTGTGAAAAGCTCTGTTCTCAGAAACCTTCCATTTCCTCACCCATAAAATTCAAGTAACAGTAGCTAATTTCCAGGGATGCTTGGAGGATCAAGTAGTCATAAGCCGCTTAGGGATGGTGATACCTTCTAAGAAATGTGTGGTTACATGATTCTGTCATTGTGCCAGCATCACAGAGTGTATATAACAATCCTAGCTACAACTGGCGTTGCAGAAGGTGTGTTTACACAAGCATTGCTGCAAACAATGCATGCCCTATGATGTTACAATAGCTACAACAGGTGACAGGAATTTTTAGTTCCCTTATAATCTTATGGAATCACCTTTAAATGTGTGATCTTTAGCTATGGTTATGCATGCATGACTATATAGGTAAAATGCTGAACTCAGTATGTGGTGCATTCCATGTCCCTGATAAATGATACTATCTTTTAGTACATGTTGTTAACATTGCTGGCAGTGCTATTTATTATTAATAGGTAGTTTTATCATATAAAATCTCTAAAATACAACTCTAAAAGTAGGATCATTATATATGTGCTCAGTGTGTGCATGTGTGTCTAACCTAAGCTTTGTATTCTTTTTCTGTTAAAATAATTTAATACTTGTACACTCTCAATCATTAGTAATCTCCGAACCCTCTGCTCTCCAAGGCAGACAAAAATCTTAAGCCTCTTCGTACATTCCCAGTGCCTTTCAGAAAGCATGCATTCGTTAAGTGCATAGAAATACTTCAAGGGTATTTTAGATGCCTCCATAATCCTATTTCTGTAGGTAGACTCACATTTTAAAAGACTTCATTAAATGGATCAGCAGATGCCTCTATGCAAACAGCAACACCCAATGGCTTTTCATTCACACTTCTTTGCTCATAGGCACCCCCAGTGTCCATTTCCTGCTCCTATGGACTGCCTGTTTGTGTCTACCCAAAATCCAGGTGTTCCCATCCTAACCTGCTGTAGGATTAGGAGGTGGTGCTTTGGGGAGGTAATTAGATCACAAAGATGGAGGCTTCATTATTGCATTATTTGTCTTTGTAAGAAGGAGAACAGAGGGCCAGCGCCGAGGTTCACTAGGCTAATCCTCCGCCTGTGGCGCCGGCACCCTGGGTTCTAGTCCCGGTCAGGGCGCTGGATTCTGTCCCAGTTGCTCCTCTTCCAATCCAGCTCTCTGCTGTGGCCTGGGAGTGCAGTGGAGGATGGCCCAATCCTTGGGCCCTGCACCCACATGGGAGACCAGGAGAAGCACCTGGCTCCTGGCTTTGGACCAGCGTGGAGCACCAGCTGTAGTGGCCATTGGGGAGTGAACCAAATGGAAAAGGAAGACCTTTCTCTCTGTCTCTCTCTCACTCTCCATTTTGCCTGTCAAAAAAAAAAAAAAAAAAGGAGAACAGAGCTAGACCACCTTCTTTATGGCTAGGAGGATACAGTGAGAAGACAGCCCACCTACAACAAACAAAAGGGCCTTTAGAAGCACTGGACCAATGGGGCTCCTGATTTCAGACTTCAGTCTCCAGAACTCTCAGAAATCAATGTCTATTGTTTATAAGTCACCTGTATATGGTATTCTGTTATAGCAGCACAAACTGACTAAACATTTAGCATGGGAAATACAAGCGTTTCCTTTGTTGAGTTCAAAATAGCTAAGATTTTCTCATAACATTTAAAGAAAAGCATTCTGTATTATTCTTATTTATCCATGCCCTAGTTTTGAGTTAGTATAAATTCTATTTGGTATGTCTTAAAAAAAGAAAAAAAAAGATTATCCTGCTCAACGTAGTCATGGGTATTTTGAACTTTTATTTTATTGTTGGCTTATTAGTTGGATGTACTTTTCCAATTAAATATATTTGTTAAAGGCCATGAATCTCATGAACTAAAAAAGGAGCCTATATTCTGAATAGTGAGATGAATAACTGTGCTAAGAATAAATGGGATCCACAAACAGGCGGCACTGTCAAAATTAACTACCACCTGTCACAGCCTCAGAAATTGTAGCAGCCATTGTTTAAGCATATTTCAATGCAGTCTTGCATTAAATCCTTTAGAAATACTCTACACAATTGGCTTATCCTGCTTCTTTCTGTATTTAAGGAGTGGATGAGATATTTGCAGTGGGAGGAACACCTTTGTTGAGTGAGAAAACCAGCTCAATTGTATTCCTTCTCACATCCAAGGTGTCCTGATAGATTCTGAAGCCCAGGAGAGACTGACCAGCAACACTTTTGGATGTTCCCTTTGTACTTGCTCTTTCAAACTCCACTCACTTTGCTTTGCAGTTTTAAAAAAAAGTGTACTTGTGGTCCTCTTGGTAGTACCCTTTAGCCCCTCCCTGTATTCTAAAGCATCTTTCAAAGCACTGATTTGCCTCCTTATTATGTCTAAATTTTATTATTTTTCAAATGGACTTGTTAACCTTTACTGAGTTCAGAGTTGCCACAAACAACTGGGATTCCAACAGATTCCAAATGAGAACACCATTGTTTGATCTGGGCCCACTTGCTCAATCTCCTTCCAAATTGCTTTTGGAAACTGAGGCTATATTGACCAAATAAGAGATATGAGAACAGACCTTGGCTTTCTTTAATCATTTCTCCTGTTCGCAAAGTGCTTTCCTTCTCTTGATGTTTTCATATTTTGTTTCTCTAACCTTGCCCAACCCTGGCTAAAGGATTCCACTGGCAGGTCTGGTCTTGGCTTTCCTGCTTTCTCTGGTTTTGTGGGTTTGTAGGATCAAGGGTCACTCCAGCCAGTTCTGCAAGAGGAACCCAAACCACTTGAATCTGCATCCCCCTGGACACTCTGCCCATTGTCTACAATACACACCTTACTTAGCAGAAAGCCTCAGAGAGACAATAGCCTGGGGACTGACAAGTCAGAACTGTTTTCCTCTTGCCACATACACTTACATGCTCAAAGCAGACTGTATCTTTGGGGTGAGGATGATGGTAGTTACTTTAGAAGTTGACTGTAAGAGTCCTTCCTAGGGCTTTCCTAGGCCCTGACTAAGAAGGTAGCTGGTATTTCGCCTCTTACTCTATGGGATAAGAGGGCCCTGATTAAATGTCAGAAAGGCAATTGAAGGAGGCATCAGCTATTGTCTTTCTTTGTGAAGAGATACATTATCTAGCTTAAAAAGAAAATATTGGTTTAGTCTCCTTACCACGCATTTCCTAGAATTATATGATATTTTGCCCTTCTGCATTGCAAAGTGTCCTTGTAAAAATAAGGTAGCAAATTCATTTTTGATAGGCATTTAAAACTCTGGAACTTAGAAGCTGACAAGTGGCTTTTGCATAAATGTACATAAAAATATCTAAAAGATATTGAATAGGATAAACAGAAACTGCCAGGAATGAATATTGTCACAACCACAGATATTCAAGTCCTTTCTTCCTAATTGGCTCACTGTCTTTAATTCTATTCCTTACTTACACAAGGTAAGACTCTGGGACTGATATGTTCCCTGTGAAATGCAAATAATGTTTCCCTCATTACAAAAGGATTTTGTTTTATGAATATATTTTTTAATCTTAAATGATGATTCACTTTCAGAAACCTACGCTTTATGATCCGCACGATTCAGGAGATCTTTGTCTTCACAAAGAGCATTCTTACCCTGGTATGAGATGTAACAAAGCAGACTAAATAGCATTAAGCCATCCAGGCAGTGGAGGCAATAGCATTAGGAGTCTAGACTTCGAAAGGAAAAGACACCCTAAGGGAAACACAGAGTCAGGGGCAGGTTATCTGCTCCCAGGACGAGCAAACAACCATCTCACACCACCAAGAGGGACATCAAGAAGGACAGCAGACACCACAGGAAGCACAGATGGGATCGGGGAGGCAGCTCTCCTCTGTCCACGGGAACTCAGAAAACCAGGAATGAAACATCTGTGGTTCTGAGATCGGCAAGCAGGGGTTATGGATTCTAAGAGTGGAACAGAAAATTCTTCAAATGACTATATCCACCACCTTCAAAGCGTCCCTGTTACATTTATAGGAACACACTTGCTTTACAAATCTACTGTTTAGGGCCAGCCTCTGGAGCACAGGGTTAAGCAGTCACCTCCAATGCCAGCATTCACATGAGTGCCAGTTTGAGTCCTGGCTGTCCCATTTCCTATCCAGTTCTCTGTTTATGTGCCTAGGAAAGCAGCGGAAGACGGTCCAAGTACTTTGGCCCTTAACACCCATGTGGGAGACCGAGGTGAAGCTCCTGGCTCCTGGCTTTGGCCTGGCCCCAGCCACTGGAGTCATTTGGGAAATGAATCAACATGAATGAATCAAATGAATCTCTCTCTCTCTCTCCCCCCACCCTCTCTCTGTCTCTGTGACTCTGCCAAATAAATAAATATGTAGATAGATAATCTAAATATTATATGAAAGTGATATATATAAAATCATATGCAAGAAAGTGATCCTTAAGAAAGGGATCATAAAAAAAAGAAATTTATTGTTTAAATACACATACACACACACACATACACACACTGGTCAATCCACACTATTCACAGTTTCCATATGCATGAATCTGTTACATAGTAGACGTAAAAAACAATAGGTTCCCAACAATATAGTTCCAATTTCAATTATACCACCTAGATTAACCCTTAGTAGTTACATAAACTTTCCTGAAACCTTTTGAGGATATTATACAACAAACTATTTTAAGTAGTCTATCAAGCACACTGCAAGTGGGAAAATACTCTTAGGGGCAAGATTCTGCTCACCCAGTTGGAATCCAGAGATAAAATGTTTCCTTAGGAGGCTGCCCATATATCAGGTACACTTTGCTGGCACCATACCTCTGTGCTAACTATATGAAGCTGGAATACGTAATATGGGCTTACTATTTCATTTCATCTAGGCCAACAGATTTTAAAATAAACTGTTCACAATAGAACATTTTCTTTTTCTTTTATTTATTTATTTTTTTGACAGGCAGAGTTAGTGAGAGAGAGACAGAGAGAAAGGTCTTCCTTTTTCTGTTGGTTCACCCCCCAAATGGCTGCTACAGACGGCACACTGCGCTGATCCGAAGCCAGGAGCTGGGTGCTTCCTCCTGGTCTCCCGTGTGGGTGCAGGGCCCAAGCACTTGGGCCATCCTACACTGCACTTCCAGGTCACAGCAGAGAGCTGGATTGGAAGAGGAGCAACCGGGACAGAATCCGGCGCCCCGACCGGGACTAGAACCCGGGGTGCTGGTGCTGCAGGCGGAGGATTAGCCTAGTGAGCTGTGGCGCTGGCAACAATGGAACATTTTCTAACACCCGTCTATCTATAAAATCATTTTGGATATAGCAGACACACATCAGGAGCAACAATCAATGACATCACTTCTTTCAGAGTCGGTCAGTAATTGGTCACTGTTTATCTTAGTTCATGAACAGGCAGCAAAGCATGTGGCTGTGTTGTCTCCTCTCCAGTGAAAACCGTATTTTAAAAATGGACAATCAGAAAAGGAAGTTGGTCAATAAAGATGAAAGAATAGTAAAGAACCAAAGAGTAATAAAGTCCGAAGTGGAATCTGAGTTGATTATAAATGAAACGAAAGGAACAATAGCTGACCATAGAATTGTTGACACTTCCAACATTTGGGAGACTTTCTTGTGTTGCTAGAGGAAACTAGTGAAGAAAAATTACTGATATAAATATAGAAAGTGGTTGTGAAATAAAGGATGAAAATGTTCCAGAGGAAGTCAGGCCAACAAAACCATTTTCACATGAAGAAAACCCATGGGGATATTTCATAGCATTGAAAACTCAAAGGATTAGAGGTTTGAAATTCATCCAAACTTAGAAAGGAACATGGAAATTTGCCAAACCATAAAAAGTCATTCATTCCAAATTATAGGTCCACGTCAGTAAGATTTTAACACAGAAATAAAATACTTGAAATTTTAATGTTTCCGATGTTTTCATTTTCATTGGACAAGCTAAATATTAGTTTTATGTTTTTCATTTCTTTATATCAAACAGTAAGAGTATTTCAATCTTCTGACAAAAATTGTAAAGGTCATAGGGCAGTAATAATTTGTTCAATTCATTATGAAGATAACTTTGCTGAATTTCAGCTTGCCCTGGTCACTTGTACAGTCTCACACTATTGTACAATGAAACAACTTCCTGGCTGGCTGGATAGGTAGATATAGGTAATATTATACTGTCTAAAATTTACTCTCAAACATTTTAGACTAGATAAGGTTAAATAGAACTCCGTATCACTTTTCAACATCACACAAATAGCATGCAACATGGGTATCTGCCTCTGGATTTCTAACTGGGTGAGTAGAATCCTGCCCCCAAAATATTTTCATACCTGGAATATGCTTAAAAGAACTGGCTATATAAGTTTCTTTATGCTTGCTTACTGGTAAATATGTGTACCAGTTACCTATGGCCACAATAATATGTCACAAACAACTCCATATTTTAGCTCCCTGTAATCCATTTCCCTTGCTCCTCGAAATGTGAGCTAGTTACATTTCAACTGCCCCTGCATTTAGGGATCACACGTTGGGGTCTCAGTTTGCTGAAGTGGCAGTGATTACCTGGAATTTATGCTTTTCCTGTTGGTGACAGAAGCTGAGAAAGCAAACTTTACTCCAAGCCCATTTTAAGCCTTTGCTTCTAGTATCTGCAAGCTTCTGACAAAACTGACAAAAGCAAATTCCACATCCGAACCCCAAATCAAAAGGTGAGGAAGTATTCAGTTCACTAAAACATAATAGCCAGGTGGTACTTGTAGCTCTGCTAGTGTAGAGAAGGGAATAATTGGGACCACGTATGCATTTTATTGCAGTATTGGAGGGTTCAAGCTAAGACTGACTCCCATTATAACACAGCACCCACTGGCAGCAAAGTAGGGAGAGAGGAGACCTCAGATCCTCACCTACCACTAAAACAGTTACTGATGGGGGCCGGCACTGTGGCATGGGGCTTGTGAGCCTCTGCCTGTGGCACTAGAGTCCCATTTTGCCATGAGTTTGAGTCCCGGCTGCTCTTCTTCCAATCCAGTTCTTTTCAATGGCCTGGGAAGGCAGTGGAAGATGGCCCAAGTGCTTGGGCCCCTGTACCTGCGTGGAGATCCATAAGAAGCTCCTGGCTCCTGGCTTCAAACTGACTCAGCTCTGGCCATTGTGGCCATCTGGGAAGTGAACCAGTAGATGGAAGACCTCTCTCTCTGTCTCTCCCTCTCTCTGTAACTATAAGTCTCAAATAAATAAATATTTTTTTAAAAGAAAAGGTTACTGATGATGGTCAAAATGAACTATTGATTATGACCAATGACATTCACTGGGTTCGGTTTGAAACAAATGGTTTGATCTCTTTAATTCTAAAAGTTGGAATACTCTATATTTTACTAAGGGTTTTCATAAAATATTGCTGGTATGGTAACTAAACAGAAACACTTGATTGGGTTCTAGCCAGTGGTCAGTTCAGAAGCTCTGTTCCTTTTTCCTGTCTCTGCACACGGATGTTTGAAGAAGCATTAGAGTGATGAGAGTGAAACTGGAAAGAAGAACCCATTTCCTGAATTGCTCAGTCTCAAACCCTGTAAGCCTCACCCTCTCCATGGGAATAAGGCCCACATTGAGTGTGCATCCTGATCTGTATTGTGAGATATCTGTTTCTTATCTACTGGAACTAATGCCTGAGGGGGCTTTGCTTCAGCAGCCTGCAAAGCTGCTGGAGGAGGGTGGGTGGCTCCAGTCCTTGTGGGTGTGTGCTCCTCGTTGGCTTGCTAGCTAAGTGTGCCCCTGCATCTGTTCCTCAGAGGACTTGAGAGCATGCCAAGCAGGATGCAACATGAGAGAGGAAGAAGGCCCCTCGCGCTCAGCCCCAGAGGAAATGTTCTGTTTGGCTTCCTGTTGGCTCTCTCTATCCGCAAAGGTGTTTGGAAAAACAACACAAAAACCCTGGTGGAGGACCTGGGCTCACTGACTGCAGTGACTGGAGACAAAGCAAACTTGGGATAACAATGCACATGTCTTCCATTGCACCAGCATTTGTGTGTGGGTGTCTGGGTGCAATTTAGAAATAGCATAAAGGTATAGAATGGCAGTGACTGAGTAATCATTTGGCACACACAAGAGAGAATCTCTAAGACCACAAAATACCCTCTGCAAATAAGAAAGGGAAAAAAAGCAATTCCAAATATAAACTATCATTGAGTGGGTGAGTATAAGCAATACAGCTTAAAACGCGCCCCTAACAGAGGGGTTACTTTATCGGTGGTCACTCTTTTATTCCTTTAATAAGCACTTGTGAGAACGGATCAGGTGCCCACATCTATGCAGAGGTCCAGTTGTCTCACATTGGCTGCTGTCAGGTCCACTCTTGGCACTAGGCATGAGTCTAACAGTTGACTCGCTTGTGTTCCCAGTGATGTGATTATTTCAACATAACCTTCCAAGTAGCACGGGCATTCCTAAGGGGCTGGGGGCAGACACACTCAAGCTCACCTCTCTATTCTCCGTTCCTCTGCATGAAAGATTCCTTCCTTTCTTGTAGAATCCCCCACCCCACTGTGGCACACCAATTCCCTCCTTGCAATGACTTTCCAGGAGTTCCATTCCCTTTCCCTTCTGTCAATCAGTCATGCTGGAACAGTCTGAATATCAACTGTACTCATGGTTCTGGTTCTGGTTCTCTCCCATGGGCTCCTTCCTGGACCCCATGCAAATTAGAGGATATGCCTGTCTCCTGGTGTGAGGAAGTGAGATGAGAAGTCAGAGTCACATGGCATTCTCATCTCAGCATAATCCAGATGCAACTTCTGTCTCAAAGAGATTTCATGTTCTTTACTTCTCAGAAGTCTCTGAGGACACTACTGTGGCCAGTTACAGACTATGTCCATACCATAGTGTTGATATAGTCCAGTAAAGTTCCATGAAGCATGTTTGGAACTATAGCTAAAGTCTAACTGGGAAGTGAGAACGTTGTACCTACGTGTCATTGTAACCCATTCCTCGCAGAAAGTGAGTGGCTTATGATGTCAAATAATTCCCTCCAGATATTTCTCACTAACAACGTTGTTAATCTTGCAGATTAAAGAAACTGTCATAACTGTCACTAAGATCATGTAAACACTGGAGAGAGAGAGAGAGAGAGAGAGAGAGAGAGAGAGAGAAGAAACGTGACCTCACTCTCAGTAATATGGGGTTGCACAAACACTGCAGCCTGCAGATAACACTCCTTGTGGTTTGGAGTCCATTCAGCTGGGCTTTTCTTTGTCCTGGTCAGATCAATATCACACTGAACTGATACATGTTCTGCCAGCCCAGCTATAATGCTGCATTCTTCCAGGGCTCCGTAATATAAAGTGATTTAGTGCTTTCAGCTTGAAAGATATTGCAATGAACACTGTGATTTATAAAACAAATGGGCTATTGTCCTAAATAAAGTTCAAAATTATATAGACCTGAGGAAATAGAGCTAACTAAAGTTTTAATGCTCTTAGCCTATTTTCTGCTTAGCAATTCATACAGACATATAAGCAATGTAACTCCGAATATGCAACAGAAATTTATCACCGGAATCCTACACACATAATTTCCTTAACCTAGTGTACCTTTTGGCATTTATTAGTACACAAAGTCAACTTCCTTCATATCCTTTTCTCATCCAGGCAACTGTCTATGTATTTACTGGGCCCATAAATCACTGTATCCCAAACATTTGGCCTACCAGAAAAAATATGCTAATTGTAGAGGACATCATATTCTATATTGAATGCTAGTGGCATTTTGGAATATTATTTCTCGCTTTATCACAGAAGCGTGGTAGGAAATAGAAATGATGGGAGTGCTACAAGCCAGAGGGATCTAGGCAGTACATTGAAAAGCTGCCATCTCTCATTCCCAGCTCACATTGGTGAAGACAGCAGAGTGTGATAACAGTAGATGGGATATTTTCATTTAATCTTTTAAATGTATTGGCTTAGAAATGTGAGTGGAATTCACATGGGGCCATTCTAATGCTTTTTCCTAGCTTCATTTTTTGCATGTGCTTGAAAAAGAACTCAACTTTGGCAGCATTATTGATGAAAATTGTTACAACTGAGAGAGAGAAACGAGTCATTCTGGATGAGAATTTAAAGAGCAACTTGGTCACAACCTGAAGATCTGACAGCTGTTTGTGCAGACCTGTTAGCACCCAGAAATAGCAGGCAATAGGGAAAGTCAGCTTTAGCTATTAGAATGAAGAAAGTGATTAAAAATCATCTAAAAGTGTATTGAGTCCATGCATAACAATCCTTGGATGGATGGTCTAGATTGGTGAATGGACTCAAATTTTTATCCTTGTTGGTGTCCTTATCTCTATGGTTTAAAAGTGGGGCCATGGTCATTCCATGCTCCAGAACAGCAGAAGGGGGCAGACAAAGAGATTCTAATATAGAGGTGGAGGATTTTAGGTGGAAGATTTCCTCCAAATTGCACATATGATTTATCCACCACTGGCTCTAATGAGTTCATGTAGCATTACCAAGCTTCAACAGAGGACAAGAAATATGTCCTACAGCTGGACAGCCAGATGCTGCACAAAACCTTTGTCCATCAATTCTTCACCAGCATTGAAAGTATACATTTAAAAAAAAAATATTTATTCATTTTCATTTTTCTTTGAAAGAGTGACAGAGAGACACAGGGAGAGACATCTACTGGTTCACTCCACAAATGCCCACAACAGCAAAGACTAGGCCAGGTTGAAGTCAAGATCCAGAAATTCAATCTGGATCTCTCAGGTACTTGAGCCATCACCTGCTGCTCTAAGGGTGCCTCAGCAGGAAGCTGCATTTAAATCAGAGTAACTGAGACTTAACCACAGATTGATAACGTAATGCTGGTGTCCCGAGCATTGTAATAACTGCTGAGCCAAAGACTTGCTCCCAGAATAGATTTCAAGACATTGTTTTCAAAGGATTTTCCAGGTTTTGTTGAACCCCTTATCATTTTTTTTCTTCTGCAACCTCCTTCCTGGAAGGATGACATAAAAAGCAGTATATTCCTATTCTAACAGAGATGGTTTACAGTGAAACCTCATAAAATCTAGTTCACACCCAACCCTGGTGTTATTTTAGAGAGTGCTTTTATATGCTTGATAAATGGGTGTGTTGAATCACTGAGTCGGCTGCAAACAACAAAGATTTCATACATTCCTGTTGCGCTATCAAGTTGGAAAAATGCTTACAGAGGAAAAGTCTTTGTCATCGTGATCCAAAACCAAAAATATGAGCTTGTTTAGTAAATTACACATACACAGTACCAACATTGCGTTTCCCCAAAGTGTATGTGTAACCCGCAAGCCAGGATTCCGCCACTGAACTGATCATTTCTTCTACTCACAGCCTTCCCCAGCACTGAATTCCACGGGCCTGGACACATCAAAGCTGTCGTCAGACTGCATGAGCGTCTCCAGACTCACTGACAGGGGCTCTAGTCTGCCTCTATGTCTGGTGTCCTTGCTTGCATGCCCTGTTTGCCCAATTATAACCTGAGTGGGAAATCAGGCCAGTGACCAATGCTTTTCTGTATAAAATGGACAAATTCCTCCTGTTGTCTCCTAGTGGCTTATATTTCTTTCCCCTAAACTCCTGGTACTTCTAGACTTCTATGTCCTAAGTAACAGATTCTGTACTTTAAGTGGCTCATACACCTTATTCAAACTACATACTTTTGAAAGCAAAATGGCACTAATTGTGTGTAGGCAAAAATGTAAACTGGGGATGTTTGGGGAAAATCAGATGTCTCCCTATTTAAGCAGCACTTTCAAATGATTTGCAAAGAATATAATTCTACTTCAAGATTTGATTAAATTCTTCCCTGAGAATATACTTTTGTCTAAAAGCTTATGCTGAGGAATTTTGATCAAGCATACTTTAGAAACAGAAAAAGGAAAGCTGAATTCAGCCAAGATAAAACATAGGTTGCTTCTAAATCACTTCCTACAACCAATGACATAGGGAATTGCCCTCAAAGTGAAGTAGAGGCAAAATCTCAGGGATGGCCTTTTGAAAATGGGTCAGTAAGAGCCACTATTAGTAGGGCAGGGAATGTGACTTATGGTACAAAGTGGCACTATAGATAGTTTCATAACTACTCTGTTTTTCCCATAATAATACGGTGGGATAAATTTTACATAGGAGGGGTCTTCAAAACATTCATGCAAAATGCATATTATACAAATACTATATGTGGATTTCAAAAAATTTTGGCACTAAAATCAACTCATCTTTTGACCTGCTCCATTTCCGACCTGGGCTGGCTCACCCCTCCTTAGGCAACCTGGTGGCCCCCCGCTCCTGGGAGGTCACCATATTGATGCTGAACTTAGTGTGGACACCCGATCAGCATAGCGCACAACAGCCCATAACTCCTGGACTCAAGCGATCCTCCAGCCTCAACCTCCCGAGTAGCTGGGACTACAGGTGCACGCCACCACGCCCAGCCACAACTTATCTTTTAATTCAATTTTCCACAAACTTTCTGAAATGCCTTGGTACAATTCCTTTTTATAGCTAGGAAACTGAACCTTGATGTGATGTTGCAATTGCCTCTAGTGATGGGCAAGGTCTAGTCAAGGTCCACCTTGAATAGACAGAGATGGAGCAAAGCATGATAAATGGCCCACGTAGCCCCTCCAGGGTACCCTCTACACAATATTTCTGACAAATCTGCGTTTAGCAATGGAGAATTATTCTTACTTTTTACTGTTAAAGTCATGCTCTAAATATATTTTCATCTTCAGAGGACCACTAAAACTTTCTGAACTTATTTTACAGCCTTGACACTATTCATTTCAATTTCAAAAAGCATCTGCATTTTATTCATTTACACTATTAATTTACATATTCAGTATGACTCTGTCTACCGCCACATACAAAGTACATATCAGTGTTTTATTTTGCCTTCCTGTTAAAAATAGCTAGGTGGGCACTGAGAGCATGTGTGGGATACTTGCTGATTATATAAGTTAATTTGAGAAGAAGGTTCTGTTGGAGATAAACCAGAGCAACAGAAAGGGAATTATAATGTGAAGTAGAGTGACAAAATTTCCCGTGAGTCAAATACATATTCTCCAGTGACTCACAGGTTGTGAAAGGTTGGGTAAAGCCTCCGCCATGAAGCAACATTTATTGAGTGCCTGACTTTTCAAAACTACACCAACACGCTTATAACACACTCCTCATGATGGCTTTCCTCCAGACACGGTGAAAGCAGAACTTTTCATTCAAATTCTAATTTCGGCTCATCAATTCTGCCACTTGCACCAAGTCATTTAATCACACTAAAACTCAGTTTTCCTGTCTTTGCAATGGGGGAGGGGGTGGGTGCACATGATGGTTTCTAAGAAGACCCACGATATACCAGTCAGTTAATAAAGCTCTCATATTCTCTCCTATTTCCTAGTTCTTATTCCAGTGTTTCTAAGAGCTGTGGTTTAAGAAAAACCTGCAGTTTTCTGTAAAATGAAGTTATCCAAGTACCATTGACTCATCAGGCATGGGTTGAAGCTCCAAAATATTTTAGGATACTCTAGCAAGTGACTTGGACATGGGTGGTTTGTGAAGCACACTTCGTCAGACATTGCATTAAAGCATCCTCTGCAACTCAAATCCAGTTGAATCAACAGTTGACTGGGACTTCAGAAAGATGGTGCCATAGAGGGGATACTGGAGACCACAGGTGCATCATTTCATTTGAATTAAAGTTCCACACTTACATTTCTATCCATCTGTTTCTGGATTCCCTAAGACAAAATCATGAGTTAATTCTCCTGTTACTGTTAATATGATTTCCACCACTTCGTCACATATTTAGAAGCCAACATGTCACAACATGTCCCAACTCTCCCTTAGTCTTTTCTTATGCCACATTTTTCTGTCATATAAGGAAGTCCCATAATATATCTCCAGTGAATAAACAGATAGTTCCAATAACTGGTTGTTTTAATGCTATGATAAGTAACTATATTGGAGAACAATTTCTTTGTGATGCTAGAACATCCATGTGATCCAATCTCAAAATTGCTAGGTCACAGGGTAGGTACATTTCTAGTTTAAGCACAGATTTTCTTTCACTGTAGCAATGTGTACTTCCACATAAATGTATCCTCGTTTCCCCTTCTGCTTATCACATGTTATCAAACCCTGTGCTTTGCCATTGTGACAGGTTACAAAATGGGATCTCAGGATAAATAATTGGCAGTGCACTCTTTCCCAGCCAAACACACCTTTCCTTCCCAGATACTAACAACATTTTTTGATTTGTATTAAGAATAGGTTTATCTTATTTTCATATAATTATGCATCTACTCTTTAATGAAATGTCTTTCTAGAAAAAAGGAAATCGCAATTCATTGAAGCTAATGAGTAGTGAATGTTGTGTTTATTGCCGAAGCACATATAGAATAAACTGTCCCATTCTAATTTGAAGAAATAGCTAGTTCACATGCAAACACAAGGGTTCATCTATTAAAATATTAAATTTGCATATATTTTCAAGCTAAAAATCTTTGGAATTGGTCAGTCTTGTCTTTTCTTGATTGTCATGGTACATTCATTGCCCTAAACAAGGCTTTCGGAAAAGCAAGGGTGTTGGCAATGGAAACAGAAGGAAAGGCACGGTATGCATGTACCCGGTTATGATATGCATCCATTTGGTCAGGCGGCGCCACTAAGAGAGCAGCAGGAAATGGGACTGTCAGTCAGAGCATCTTCATTCACTCTTGAAAATGCAATTTTAGATGATAAGCTTTCTATATATGGATTTGAACGGCAGAGGAAACTGGGATCGAGCGAATGTGTATATTTTTGTATTTAACAGAAAATATCAAACTGGCTTAAACAAGTTAACAAAAATTTTAAAGTGAAAATAGTTCTGTTTTTTGCTTCTCATGAATAAAAGGAGAAAAAAAAAGGCTACAACAAATAACATAACTGG
This sequence comes from Sylvilagus floridanus, assembly GCA_949820135.1. Taxonomy (NCBI): domain Eukaryota; kingdom Metazoa; phylum Chordata; class Mammalia; order Lagomorpha; family Leporidae; genus Sylvilagus; species Sylvilagus floridanus. Next base: position 12,745,141 of record OX463235.1, read on the forward strand.
GGAAAATGAAATACGATACGATTTATTAGAAAAAAGCCTGCCAAGACAGAACTAATTCCTGTGTTTAGAATAGCAGCTTACTATAAAATCACAAGAGACATCGCTGGGAGTTACTTTTGTTTTTAATGTGTCGTTGAGAAAATGGATCTTTCAGAGCATAAAGCGAAGTCATAAAAATATCTTCCAAATGAGTCCAATGACACTTTTTTCCTGACCTTTGAGATTAAACATTTTACAAGCATTCTTGAGGAGAGATATGTCCATGAGGACGCTTGTCTGTACTGCATTTTAAACGAAGTTGGGAATTGATGAAGACGTAATGAGACTCAGGCCGAGTATTTCATTAGCAAGCTCAATTTTCTCTCATGTATGATTTTACACAAATACACTATTAACAATTTAACTTCCAAAAAAGCCTATGTCATTTTATTGTTTGCCTTTGTAGTTTTTATCTTCTTGCATACAAAAGACTATTAATAAGGAGTCATATTAAAAATAATAATACATATGGCCAAGTGCCTGAGGATTTAGATAGCTAGAGTTGTGTGGCTCACAGCTATTAACGAAAATCTTTTCTTTTGCATCTAAATATACATGGCCATTTAAAGATGTCCATATGTTACACATCATTCTAGAACGGAAAGGGCAGATTAATGGGGGAATAAAAGTAAACAAATATGCTTCAACTACTTGTATAAAATTTATATCCGAAATCTGTTCCCTTTATATAAATCAATATCTAAAATTCTAAAAAAAATTATACCTTACTGCAAAAATATTTTACTTAGTAGTGATTTTTCTTTTTTTAAGCTAAATCAAAAGTTGCTAAGATTGCTAAAGATATATCCAAATATTTAGATTAAGTAGTCTTAAAATATTTCTGATCACAAAAATTAATAGATGTTAATTTTACAACAACCTGAAAAAGTCAAAACGTAAATAAATATCTGAACTATTATGTTGGGGCTTCATTTTCATTTTTTCTCCCTCTCTCTCCTCTCTTTCTTTCAGTCATTCTTGATTAACTTCACCTCTTGCTCTTTCACAAATTTCTTTAGGACAATGCATCTTATCAACACAGCTCGTTTTGAACAAAATCTGTATCATATACTTTGATGTAAAACATAGCATTTTAAGCTTTATAGTAATGGTCCTCACTAGTGCTAAAGCCTTTCCCTTAATTACATGTAAAATGTTGCCCCATATTCTTCCTTCATATTCTTCCCCTTTTTTAATTATGCTTAATCTGATGCAGTGCCAGTAATGAGAAGCACTGAGCAATGTTTTGGAAAAAGTGCTTATTCTATACATTTTCTGAGAGTTGCAGACCAGTGAATGTCATTCTGTTCACTTTGCATATTAATACACATTTCTTCTTCAAGAATTATGTTTATATCTTTTCTCTAAGAGAATTTCAGAGCTATCATTGGTGGTGTTAATTGTTATTCTTTGAAGAAAAGAGTTGTATCAGACACATACTTTAAATCTAAATATATGGGAAAGCCCAGAACAAGAGAAAGAGATGTTTTCAATCATGAAATAAAAAAGATCATTCAAATGTGAATAAAGTTAAGTAAGCCTGTAGTTTTAATATAATGGAATTAAGGTATTAAGTGGATTAATGATGACTGGTTATAGTGATTAAAATTACATTCAAAATTTAAGAAAAAAGGTTTTATTTGAAATGAATAGCAGATTAAAATTATTTTTAATATATTAAATACAGAACAAGATGAATTACCATAAACACATTCACATGGCAAAAATCAAATTATATGAAAGACACGAGCAAAATAATAGCAAAGGGAATTAAATAGAAAGATTTTGATTTTTTTGTGATAATGCAATGCTATTTAAATGAAATGTTTAGAAAAATACACTATCAGTCAACTTATCTGGGATATATATATATATAAATGTGGCTTTTACGTGTATATAGATCACAATCTCAGATTACAGAAATGCAAACTTCTTAGATACAATTTTAAACAAGAATCTCTTAATTTGTTATTTTTAAATCCTTTGCCCAATAATGATTCAGTTGGGAAGAAACCAGGAACCCAGTGCCATTCTATTAAAAACAACAACAACAACAATTACACACAGCTCACAAAAAGCAGACATGATATGAAGTTTTTTTGTTATTGCAAACCAAAAGTAAATAAAATACTTAACCTAATTTAAGCAAAAAATTACACAGAAACATGAGTCCATGTTAAAGAAATGTTTTAAATTAAAAACATAATTTTAATAAAGAAATAAATTTAGCTATAAATTCACTGAAATCCTAAGAATAAACATAAGAGCCTGATAAAGGCACTTAATTGCACAAGAGAAAAAAAAATACTTAAATATTTAGAAAGAAAGAAATAAGATACCAATAAATTTCAATTATATGAAAAAAACCATGAATTTCAATACTGTCATGAGTTATAGAAAAAACAAATGGTAACAGAGACAAGATGGTGGATGTCAAAAAATGCACTAAAATGGAGTCTATCAGATTCATTTATTGGATAATTAATTTAAAATATAAAGCAAACTTTAATACAGCTGGTATACAAATTGCTCAGAAATGTGGAAAATAAATGGAGGCCTTTTTAGGGTATTCTATGCAATAAAAGCCAAATTGATATCTAAAGTAATAGAGCTTTAATAAAAAATTAAGCCGGGCCAATTTCACTAATGAATATTAAATTAAAATCTTAAGTACATTATTAGTAGTTGCAATTAAGCAATAGGATTAAGTTCATACAGTGAATAGGATATTCCTCTGTGGGCGAAAGTGTTATTTTAACACACCACAGGAACAGCTTAGTGAGAATAAAGCATCCTATAAGATACATTTTGATAAAAAGGGTTATGCACGAAATTTTAGTCATACCTAATAAAGATGTATTGAAAACATATAAACAAACTCTTTACAGCCTGATATCAAATAAACATAACTTCAGTAAACTTCAATTTTAAATTTAATATTGGCTTTGAGTGCTGGATAAATATAACCCTGTGTGAAGCAAATAAGAAAACAACAATGGATATCTACAAAACAAAACATGTACCATTTCCATCCTAAACAATTAGTGGCCTGAAAAGGCAGACAACTTAAATCAAATCTAACAGAAATGTTTTAAATGTAAGGTAGCTTGATACAAGACAACTACACAAAAATTAATACTATTCCTGTTTTCTCACAAAATACAAATATCAGTGGTATCACAAACTAGTTAAACAGTGAGGTGATCTAGGATAAAATAACCAACAAGTGCTATGGATAGGGATATTAAGAAACTGAACTATAAAAAGGAACACTTTAGGCTCTGTGGTATAGCAATAAAGCTGCAGCCTGCAGTGCTAGCATCCCATATGGGTGCCAGTTCGAGTCCCGGCTGCTCAACTTCCGATCCAGCACTCTGCCATGGCCTGAGAAAGCAGATGATGGCCCAAGTGCTTGGGCCTCTGTACCCACATGGGAGACCCAGAGGAAGCTCCTGGCTTTCACTGCGGCCAATTGGGGAGTGAACCAGTCGATGGAGGACCTCTCTCTCTCTGCCTCTTCTTCTCTCTGTGTGTAACTCTTTCAAATAAATAAATAAATATTTTTTTTTTTTAAAAAAAGGAGTGCTATAAAAACACTCGAACAAATGCACAGAAGTACTACATATGAGAAGGAGATATTATAAAGATGAAAATTTCTAGCCAATACAAGAAGACCACAGGCAAAAATATGACTATTGTCCACCCCTTGGAGGTTATCATGACAAGTATGTTTACTTTTTTAAAAAGTTGCATTCAAAAAATATCATAACATGAATAGTGTTTCTATAGACAGCGTCAACAAAATTAGTAAAAAATCTAGAAAAATGTACTTTTTTTTTTTTTTTTTTTTTTTTTACAGGCAGAGTGGACAGTGAGAGAGAGAGACAGAGAGAAAGGTCTTCCTTTGCCGTTGGTTCACCCTCTAATGGCCGCTGCAGTCGGCGCGCTGCGGCCGGCGCACCGCGCTCATCTGATGGCAGGAGCCAGGAGCCAGGTGCTTTTCCTGGTCTCCCCATGGGGTGCAGGGCCCAAGCACCTGGGCCATCCTCCACTGCACTCCTGGGCCACAGCAGAGGGCTGGCCTGGAAGAGGGGCAACCGGGACAGAATCCGGTGCCCCGACCGGGACTAGAACCCGGTGTGCCGGCGCCGCAAGGCGGAGGATTAGCCTGTTGAGCCACGGCGCCGGCCAAAAATGTACTTTTTAATTTAAAGGTTTATTAAAATATAATTTGAACAAAGTAAAACAAGTGAAGGAAAATGAATTTGTACTACTAGAAATTTAAACCTCTTCAAAGAGTGATGCTAATTGAAAAAATGTAAGATGGTACAAAAGGACATATATATGTGTGTGTGTATATATATATATATCACATGAAAGTAAATCTTTATATAAAGTTACCTAAATATTAAAGAATACAAATGAAATTGTTTTGGTTTCTTTCTCTTTTTTCCCCAAAAATGTTTTTATAATTGTTACCTTGCTGTCATTTGTAATTGCATTTTGGCTTACTTTTCTTTTTGTCTAACAGGAATCATAGTGTTTCTTCCTACAAGTCTACTTTTTGCATTTACTATTACACCACTAAGATACAACAGCGTTGTTACCTGTTGGTATAGTATTATATTGCCAGATGGCATTCCATTGTAGGAATGTGATTTGCCTGCCATTCTACTACGAAGGAACATTAGAGCTGTCTCTCATAGTGGTTACTACAAATTTTCCTTTCAGAAACATTCTTGTCCATATTTTTGGTTATGTTAATGTAAGAATTTCTCTGGAAAAAGGATTAATCGGTCATGGAATAAGTACATGTATAATCTTAAATATAGTTATCTAGATGCAAACTTCCAGAAAATCAAAGTATAAATAAATTAGCTTTTCTGTCTGGGTAGTGTTAACCTGTTTTCCAAATGTCTATACACTAATGCACTCTGCTAGTAGTGTCCCTCCAAAATTATAGTTTTTTCTCTCTATTTAATAGATACATGAAGATAACTCAGTGTAGTGTTAATCTATACTCATTTATACACTTTCTAATGTCCTAACAGTACTCTAACTAAGTGAAATCTGCCTTAGTACCACATTCTAAAATGCAAGCAGCTCTCACTATTGTCCTACACTTGGCTCCTTGCTAAGTCTCAGTGCATTTCTTCTCTGTCGTTGCATTTGACATTGTTAATCACGTCTTCCTTCTTTAAATCCTTTTCCCCATTTGGTTTCACAAGAAAGCCAATACCAGCACTCAGCCCATTTCTGGGCACACTGTGGAATCTCCATAAAGCCTCTTTGAAGGAATGGAATGTGCCTTTTTACTGAATGATTTCACATACATCAAAAACAATGTATATTTTAAAGAATGTGCAGGTGCCACTACTTCATAGCAAGAAAGAAAACAATATAAACTGCTTCAGAAGAATAATGATTACAAACATTAAACACTTCCACCCTTGGGTTTTAACACACAGTCATTTTAAGAAACAAGGTAGACCATGGAAGCTCTGCATTGTAGACTAAGTATAACAGGATGAACAAAGAAGTGAGAATAAATACCCAGGGAAGGTAGCTAACCCTTAGTGAATAGGACGCTGAAAAACTGTGGAAAAATGGTGACTGACATTTGCCTTTTAACTTTGTACAGTGTTAAACTGCGTACTATAAACTGCTTTTGGAAATATTATAAAGGTACTTGAATAATGAAGTTTTCTTGATTTTCTTTCTTTGGTTTTATATTTTTTGTTATTGTTTTATTTTTTAAATCTTTCTAATCTTCCTAAGGAAATCTTACATTTTAGGTCCTAAATATATCACTTTTATAGTTGTATCCCATTTAAGTTTATCTATTGCTACAATGTGAGAGAACATTTATATCAAAATCAATGCTTTTGTACATCTGGCCCAGTTTATATCATAGTCCCTTCAACACAGTCCCCAACTGGAAGCTGAAACTCAGTACAGTCAACCTAGAGGTCCTCTTCCCCAAAACCTCCCTATCTTATCATAAAAGAGAAGATTTACTATGTACCAGACTCTCGTAAACATTTTATGTTCTATGCACTGCATCTATTAACTCCTTTAATCCAACAGTCCAATGAACACGGCATGATATCTTCATATCCATTTTACAGACGAGAAATCTGGGAAAGCTTAAACTAATCATCCTATTCATGTAGCCAGTGAATCTAATGATCTAGTTTTTTAAAATTTTCAAATGAAACAAAACCCAGCTGCCCAAACAGAAATTTGGCATTTTTTTACTTGTTCTTTTCCCTCTTACCCTTCTTTCTTCAGTAACAAATTAAACCCAAGGCTGAGCACCACCAAATCTGTCTAGTATGTCCCCTTTAGATTCTGTCAGTGCCTCTTTAAATCACTGTCTCAATCCTCTTCCTTTGGTTGAAGGCTTTTCTCTAATTCATGCCCTTTTGAAATAGTGTTGCCCCTCTGTCCTTATTGTGGCCTGTGAAGCTCATTTTCCCCTAGGGATAATGTCTCATTTTTCAGAAAATGAAAATGAAGAAGAGACAAGACTAGATTTCCTTAGACTTGCAGGCTCCTGGAGGTTAAAACAGAAATGAGATGAGCCTGAAATGAGTCTCTAGAAGCCACACTCCACTCTCAGTCTCCCAGGGGAGCCACTTCTCTGGGTGTAACCCATAACGTAGGGGGACTTGGAGGAGAAAATATGGGAAATGGCCAGCTCAGCATAGTTATTGTCCATGTGTGTCCCTTCAACTCAACCTCCAGGGAAACTGCCCAGATGTCCTGACACCTTCTCCTTATGTCCTGAGCTACCCTGATGTGAGTACCAGCAGACCAAGACAAAGGTGGAGAGGAGACAAAGGTGGAGAGAGGTGCATAACTCACATTATAATCCAACAGAGACACATGCTGTGAATTCTCCTCTGCACTTCAAATCACACACACATAGTCCCCTTTACCTTTAGGTTTGCAGTGGGGTTCCTCAGAATGTTTTCCATGGGTTATGTTTTCCTTCAATAGTTCATCCAGGATGACATTGGAGAGGGTAGAAGACGTTTAACCCATACATAGGAGTTCCTCCTTGGATTCACTCCCTCCCTGCCAGTATACTGATTATTTTTGAACTCTTTGTTACAAGAGCTCTCTATCTCCCACCACCACTAATGGCTGAAAAACCAAGAGTCTTCCTTCATTGATTATTCAAATACCAAAATCTTATTTTTTTCATTTCTGAGCCCAAATGCTTCATGGAAGAAATCATGGCCAAACTGAGAAAAAGTGGTAACTCTTTGAATATTTGGAAACTTTGTTCATAGAATGGTAGCTTCTGGGTATAGGGATGGTGAAGCCATCCTTTCTTCTTACCAGAATTGGAGGTTCTCTCTACTCCATATATTCTCAAAAGTCCAAAGTAGAGAGGAAAGGAGAGACTGTTCCACTTGTACCAGGTGACCACACAGAAGCAGCATGCTCTCTTGGCTGCAGACACTTCAGTGTCTTCATCTTCTCTCATCTCCTTGGGATCTCTCTTTTGTGCTCTTTGTGTGCCATATCAATCAGGCCACTCTGTTCTTCTTGGACAAGTACTCTTCAGTTTAAATTGGGAGGTAGATGACTTGAATTTCTTGGTTTCTAACCTGCTTGAAGAACGTGAGCTCTTTATTGTACTAAAATACTGCAGCTCTTCTTTAGACTTCTGTACTTCACAAAGCTACACACACACACAAACTCATTCTTTCTCTCATTATTTACTCTCACTCTGAAAGAGCATGGTAGATAGTAGATGGTGCATACTTGTCTCATATTTCCAAAGTATTCAGTTGCCTAATACATCTTATCAGTTTTTTATTGCCTTCAAAATTCACATTAATATAAAAATAAAAGTAAAATATTCATTTATAGCCATGTAAAGGATTTGAATGCTTATTAAAGTCATGAACATGAAATAATGAGGGGCAAGTTTACACAGTCTAAATTAGCAAAGAGAATTCTACCCTATGCAGGCCAGACATTTTTGTGTGAACAGCCACAGATATGTTCACCGCCTTGGGCCAAGAAATTTCAGTTTTAGGTTTCCATTTCAAAGCAGCAGTGCAAGAGAAGTAAGAGAAGTAGGCATCTATTACAGATGTCACTGAGCACCCAGCAGAGGTTTGACAGAGATATTCAATCAGTGCGTACGGAGGGTGGATCGAAGGAAAAGAATGAAAAAGAGGATGGGGGTACGGAGCAAGGACTAGTAGAAAGCCTCTGAACATGCAGCCATGGAAAACTACTAATGTGGGAACAGTGGCTTGAGACAGACAGTGGTAGTCACCCACGTAGCCATACGCAAATAGGCCCATAATTGGGGAGGATCTTGGCGGGAGTGGGGCAGAGCACCAAGCTGTCCTGGGGTATAAGGAAGGCACTGTGGGTGCACAGGCAAGATGGACTGAAAAGAACTAGTCAATGATGAATATGATCTCTTGGTGCACTTTCATCTAATGGCAGGGTAGAAGTGAGCATGACATACCTGTCTGAATTCCACTAACACTGTAGCAAAATGTTATGTGTTTCAGGGACACGAGAAGCAACAACGGAAGCCAATAGCAGTTGTACACAGAACAGTGCCTCTTGCCCTGGGCTGCCCATTGGCCTTCCCGGGCAGCTTTAAGAATGTACAAGCCTGAGTCCCACTTGCAGGGAACTGAATTTGTTTGTAGGGTAGGCATCTAAATGTTAGATGAGGGTAATTCTCCCATATGGCTGAGACTGAAGAGCACAGCCAAAACCAGGCCCACAACCAGCAACACTCATGTCACCAGAGGCTTCGTAGAAATGTGGGATTTCAGACTTCCTACCACCACACCAACTGCAATGGAATCTGAGTCTAGAGAAGTTACAAGGAAGCGTTCATGGGCATGCCAATCAGAAGCATCGGCATTAGGACTAACATGTTTGCTTTGTGTCTCTTTGCCTGTCCCACACAATTTTTTTTAATTTAGCATTGAATCCTTTATGCTTCCAAACACAGAATAGCTATGTTTATTCAAGAAACATTTGCTTTCTCTGAAATGCCTCCACTTTTCTTGGATGGAAATGCAGTAAATACATAGTATTTGCTGACACAGGTGAAAATGCACAAGATTGTTCAGTTTCTTCCCCTGATTTTAGAATTGGAAGTGAGAATGATCTATAGTCATCACGCTATTTCACAATGAAGAAGTGAAGCTGACGCTTGGATATTACCAAGTGTCACACACCTAAGAACAAGCAAAGCCTAGATTTAGAGCAGATTTTGATATAGAAGAGCTGTCCTTTTGAAAAGTCGGTCTTCCATTGTAAAAGTTGTTTAGTGTTTTGTCAGGTTTACATACACCATGACTTCCTAATATGAAAAAAATAAATATTTTTACGAAGCCTCAGATGAGCTCTCTGGGATGAAGCAACTCCCTGGGGAGATAGGACTACGGTCAATCTGTCACAAGTGCTGCATCCATTTCTCTGAACGTCAGAGTATTTTTCCCCAGTGTGAAATTTCTGCTGTTTGGGAAAATTATTAATTTTATAGCTTACCCTGTAAACAGCAAATGTAGAACATGTAATAGGGGTTATAACAGAAAACTGAGAGGGTAGCTGGTATATAGAATCTTTGTGGATGAGATGGGTATGGGCTGAAGTCATGCTGCAGATATCCAGGGATTCTGATTTGGCAGGCATGTGACCTAGCAAAATAATGAAAGCTTAAGAGATAAACAAGGGCTTGAGAGGCTTCAAAAACTTTGTATTTGCAAGGGTGTGCAGGAACGCTCACTCTGTACTGCATACGGATGGAGGGTTACAATACTGGCAGGATTCTGCTGTGTGCTGAGCAGCAGGACTTGCTCACTATTCCAACGTGGTCACAGGGTAGCAGCAGGGGCATCATCCAGAACCTTGTCAGACAGACAGAATCTCATGCCCAACTGTAGACTGAACTGACAGTTGAACAAAATCCCCAGAGAATTCATCTACACATGCAAGTGTGAGAAACATCAGTTTCATTCGCTGTTCCCAAGTTAGTCTCAATAATGGAATCACCTGAGCACAGGATTCTTGGGTCCCACCTCGGAACTGACACAGAATCTTACGAGGAAGCTCTTGAGAAACTGCGAGCTTAGCCCCTGCCTTCACTGATTCTTGTGATACAGTAAGTTTGACCAGGTTGGAGGATCAACATCTTGGCGGCATTACTGAGGTTGGTGTTCAGTCCTGCTGCTGACTGGAGGGTGAACTTCATGAACCCACCTTCTCTCTTGTCATGTATGGAATGGGGATGAGTGCTACTTATGATGTCTAATATGAACACTAGACGGTGATCATTAAGCACTGTAGAGATGATACAAACTTCTGCCTTGCGTTTAGTGTATATAGAACAAAAGTTGGCTATTCGAATTTTTGTTATCTCTGGTTTATTTACTTATTTATTTTAAAGATTTTATTTATTTATTTGAGAGGTAGAGTTACAGATAGAGAGAGAGAGACTCAGAGAGAAAGATTTTCCATCTGCTGGTTCACTTCCAGATGGACATAATGACCAGAGCTGAGCTGATGCGAGGCCAGGAGCCAGGAGCTTCTTCCAGGTTCCCACCACAGGTGCAAGGGTCCAAGCATCTGGGCCACCTTCCATTGTTTTCCCAGCCCATAAGCAGAGAGCTGCATAGGAAAAGGATCAGCTGGGACATAAAGCAGTGCCCTTTTGGGATGCTGGCGCCACAGGCGAGGCTTAGTCCACTATGCCACAGTGCCAGTCCCTGTCTCCAGTTCAACAGCTGAATGGTGTCCTCTGAAAAAATGAAGGTGGTAAACATTCAGAGATTTCTTTTTCCAGTCATTTAGTTGATCTTCACTGAGTAGGTGGCAGGTTCCATAAGAAAAGATGATCACAAGGCCCAGTGGGAGTGCCAGGCAGGTGAACAGGGATATGATAACAGAAACAGAAATTCTGTTCACAAATGAATCATTTCATGCAGGCTCGTAATGTTTTGGTTAGCTTATGGGGGGAAGAGATCAAAGCTACTATTTAATATCATTAAAATAATCATTATTTCTTTCACATATGCTAACCCAGGCAGAAGAGAAAGAGCTTCTGAGTGCAGTGAAAATAAAACCTCGCTGAAGGGAATAAAGTTTCCATGTGACTGTGGTTGTGACTGTAAATTAGCCCAGAGGAACACCCCAAACTGTGGCAAAATTATGACCTTATTCAAAGCAAATGCTTTATTAACACATCCTTCCTGCCAGTTCTTTCCAACCTAGTATTTTCCACTCTCCCCTGTCCTATTATTAGCCACAGTTTTATAACTGCTAGGGATTTTTTTTTCCCCTCCAGCATGGAACTACCCAATGACACTCAAGTCCTCACTCCTGAGACTCAAACCTGAAGGATCCTAATTGAATTTCTGCCCTTCAGGAGCACAGGGTCATTGTGATCCACCCCAGGCCAGAAGACCCCAGGGAGGCTGGGCTCAGGGCATGCTGGCCTTGGGTACCATCTTTGTCTCCCCACACCTCATGTCCAAACACCCCTCTGCCTCAAAACCTGGGGTTGGTTTGTTTAATGAAGTCTCTGCTGAAATAATACTCCTTTCCCTGATGTCAGCTACAACTGCATTTTGTATTTGTTGAAATGAGATATAATCTTTGAGACACTAGAAAGTCTCCCTATTTTAGGAACTCTTACAAACTCTGCTCTGTTCTCTGCTGCTTTGTGTGTACTGCTGTGTATGTCAAAATGCCAACATGCTGTTTGACCCATAATAAGGCAAACCTTTCACAGTCACCTTATTTTGACCGTGTGTGAGCCTCACAGCAGCTCTGCTAGGAAAAGCAAACACTTTTCAGCTGGGAAAAGGTAAGATGTTTTCACACGAACATGCCATAAGTATCTCTACATTGTTGTCATTCAATAATGATCAATGGTTAAGGCATTTTTAAATGGATGTGTTTAACTCATTAGGGAAATTTAGAGCTGATAAATCATGTTTTATATTTAAGATATTAACACATTATTATGAAATAGTTTTATATATATCTCATAGGTAAATATATGGTTGTTTTAAATGACAGAAAAATTGTTTTTGTTTTTATTTATTCAAAAGGTTGAGAGAGATGAAGAGATGGATAGGGAGAGAGAGAGAGGGAGGAAAAGAGACAGAGAAAGGGAAAGATAGAGAAAGAGATCGATATTCCATCCATTTGTGTACTCCTCAAATATCTGCAATAACTGGGTTTGGGCGAGCCCAAAGCCAGGAGACTGTAACTCAATCCAAGCGTCCCCTATGCACGGCAGGGACCCTACTCCTTGCACCATCACTGCTGTCTCCCGGGGTGTACTTCCTATTCCTGAAATAGCAAGTGGAGCCAATGTTCAAACCCTGGCATTCCAATATGGGACGTGGGTGTCCCCAAGACCATCTTAACCACTGTGCTAAACTTTGCCTCAAGAAAAGAATCTTGATTTCAAAACCGAAGCAAACTGATACTCACTGCTTGGATAAAACATCTCTTCTCTCCCCTTTCCATTCACCACAAGCATTCAAAATTTGAGGGAGTGCAATTAAAAATGTTATCATCTCTTAATATGTTTTTTTAGAACCCTCTGGACACAACAGAGAAAATAATTCAGAAAAGACACGCCTAATTGCATGAGGAAACTGTGATATGAACTCATTACTTTTTTTTTTAACAGGCAGGAACGGTTAGACAGAGAGAGAGACAGAGAGAAAGGTCTTCCTTCCATTGGTTCATCCCCCAAATGGCTGCAATGGCTGGTAAGCTGTGCCAATCCGAAGCCAGGAGCCAGGTGCTTCTCCTGGTCTCCCATGCAAGTGCAGGGCCCAAGCATTTGGGCCATCCTCCACTGTATTCCTGGCCATAGCAGAGAGCTGGACAGGAAGAGGAGCAACCGGGACAGAATCTGGCACCCCGACCGGGACTAGAACCCGCGGTGCCGGCACCGCAGGTGGAGGATTAGCCAGAGCTGTGGCGCCGGCCTGAACTCATTACTTTTAATAATTGTATATGAAATACTTTTGAAATCCTTTCCTCCTCTGATTTGAGGAGATCTTCTCCATAGGCAACTCAACTCCCCACACCTATGTTGGCAAGCAAGGGCAGGCTTCACAGTGACAGGTGAGTGGGCTCTTATCTTTCCAATGACCAAGGCACATGTCACTTCTCAGGGGCCCTGGTTTCAGGAACACGGACATTTTTGGATATGCTATGCAGATGTGAGTATATCTATATCATAGATCTTGACACACTGATCTGAACTAGAAAACGTCCATCTCGAGCCCCTCCTTAGGAGTTTTTCAGATAACATTCATTGCTATGCTTCTAATACCTTATGTTAGACACAAAATTTTGACTATGCTTTATTATAAGCATTGTCAGAATTACAAAAAGAATATATAAAATTGCTGTTCATTTTTTAGCGTACATAGGACTAAATGTGCCATTCTATAGCACTCATATATGACTTATGGATCTCTAAATAAGCTATTCCCCAAGTCACGTGTAAAGTTTTATTTTCTGCAGTCTATTCTTTTAATATCCAACTTAATTTCCCATTTGCTAAAACGTGCATGAGATATTTTGCATGTAAATATTCTTGATAAAAACATCTCCCCTTTGTATTCCCTGGTTTCCCAGGTGGGGACTTTGCTGCCCAATGTTTGCTGCCAGTGTTTACTGATCATGGCTCCCATTCATGCTGGATTAGATTCACTTCTTGCTGCTCTAACATAAAGTTCTTTACAGAATGGAACCTTTTCATCATGTTTGTCACTGAACCTCAGAGCCCTGCATGATGCTAGATACCTAAAAAGTCCAACATATGTGTATGCACATATATGTATATGCACATGGATGTGCATGCACTGATTTTGCTTCAAGATGCCTACAATATAAATATCTTCATGCTATTCAAGAAACACCCTATTAGTTGTGCTCATAAAAAATAATAATTTATAAAGCAACCCTAATAGTTTTGATCATGAAAAAATAAACATTAGAAATACAAGATAAACTTTAGAAACAGTGTCTTTGGCATTTTATTCTACAGGACAAGAAAATCTTAGTCTTTCTGTCATGTTTTTTGTTGTTGTTTTCCAGGTTACTAAGTAAAACACTAATTGGATGTTGATGTGTACAACCACAAAGTTAGGGCACATTTGAGGAACACAGGGGTCTGGGCTCCCCGGCTCTGCTTTCACATGCAGACCCTGACAGTACCAACTCTGGAAACTCTCAGCTCGACGTGTGGAAACTGAAGATGACAATATAGACATTGTACATTTTTTGTGGAATTTATATTAAGAAAACCACACACAGCATATGGTGGTCCTGGTTTTCTATGAAATTGAGTCTCATCTAAATTATAATTAGGGCAACCATATGTCCTATTTAACACAGGTTATTTTTGATTTATGTGTATTTTAGAGATGAAGTTCTTAAATCTCCTGTTATATCTGAAAAGTTTTGGAGTTTGGATGGCCATCTATATGGCCACTCAGAGAATGATACACTATAGCATTGAAATATATATATATATATATTTATATATATATACAAACACACATACATATGCATGTGTATTATATATGTATATATATAGAGAGAGAGAGATTAAAAGGCAATTAGAGATTAAATATCTTGCTTTCAGGCAGTTAGGACGTTAAGATCCGTGGACCACTTGGATTTTAGAGGAGCCGGGTTATCCTCCACTTACTCTAAACTCAAGGTGCTTCCTCTATATACCAGGCACTTGTACTTATGTCAGCCCTCACAATGATCTTGGGAAGTAGTAGTATTACTTTCCCCTTGGCTCATAAGAAAATTGAGTCATAAAGAATAATTCACTAGTCTGCTTTTTAGTGGTATAGCACTGTGTCCCAAATGCCAGTAAAACTGGGAATCATCAGGATAAGCAGAAGAAGATCTAGTGTCATTTTAAAGTATCTGCAAGAAAATAAAATACTGTCAATTATCTTTGTCTTTCAAATCAAGAAATATTTTAATGATATTATTATATTATGAGATCTTCCTAGAAAATAATCACACAGGTGTCAGGAAAGTTTGATGAAGTCATAGTGATATGCAAATTCTGGAGTGCATTATCTATCATTCTATTCCGATAATTTTCAAGGTATTTAGATTAATATCTATCTCATCCTAAGAGATTAGGAGTAACTCAAAAGTCAAAAAGTTTATTTTTCACACTGCAAAATTATAATGCCTTGCATTTATGTAAGGCATCTTCTAAAATTTCATTGAAATGTGTATTATGGAAAGAAAACTCTGCATAGATTTAAAAAATATTTTGTGCTAAAATAAATATCTTTCAAATCCACTTCTTCACAAACCTTTTGAGATGTGCTCATACAGTGCTTATAATTTCCAACTGACATTCACAAGTAGTAAGTTTCAAGGACACCGTCAGGACAGTCAGTGTGTGTGTATGTGTGCACACATGTGAGTGTGCATGGTATATGCAACTGAATACTTAAACAAAAACAAGCCTGGTCTTAAACCTCACAAAGAAAAAATGACTGAAAACTACTTATCCAAAGTGATGTATTGACTATGTATGATGGGTTATTATCTAGATGAAGTCTAACATGACTTGTTCACTCAACATCGGCTTGATAGTCAGTGTTCAAACAGCCACATTCAAATAGGTTTCTTGGATCAGCTGTTCAACCTAGTTGTGGAGATCCCCATGTCCCCTATCAAAATGCCTAGATTCAGTTTCTGGCTTTGGCTCCCAACTCCAGCTTTCTGTGGGCGTAAACTCTAGGAGGCAGTGGTGATGGCTCAAGTAGTTGGGTTCCTGTCATCCAGTGGGAGACCTGGATTGTGTTCCCAGATCCTGACTCCAGCTTTGGCCAACCCTGACTGTTATTGCTGCAGGCATTTTGAGGAATGAACCAATAGATGGAAATTCATTCATATTCATATTCATATTCATATTCTCTCTCTCTTTCTCTGCCTATCAAGTAAATTAGTTTTTTTAAAAAAAGGTTTCTGTTACACTATTTTTAGTTGACTCTCACAGTAGGCTATTTTATGTCATTATGAATTTTAGTTTCTTTATATTTTTTAAAGGTTTGTTTTATTTATTTGAAAGGTAGAGATATAGAGAGAGGAAGACACACACACATGTGCATACGCATGCACACACACACACAGAAAAGATTTCATCTATTGGCTCATTCCTCTTGAAGTCAGGAGCCTGGAACTCCATCTCTATCTCCCATATGGATGGCAGGGGCTCAAGTACTTGGTCCATCATCCACTGCTTTCTCGGGCACATTAGCAGGCAGTTGCATTGGAAAGTGGAGTAGCCAAGACTCAAACTGTCTCTTATATGGGATTGCTGGCGCCAGAGGCAGCAGCTCAACGTGCTATGCCAAACTTTAAGAAAACTGATTTAGGAAAGAATAAACAAAGCAGACAGTTCATTTCTTTGAATCCTGTATTTTCCACAAATAAAATTAATATTTCCCAATGTGTACATTTAACTGCCAAAGAAAAAGTCAATAGGCCATTTTACTGTTCCACAGAATTGCAAAATCAACATCCATTTTATGTTGATAATACAATTATGGCAAGTTGCATCAATTAAGCAGGAAAGGAAAAACATTTTTTCCTCTTTAAGCTATAGAGATTCAGTAAAAACAAAATCTTGGAAAATACATAAATGTTTGCAGAATGGGATACATTATAGAAAACGGCTAATTTCTCAGAGTATCAAAATTAGCAGTAAGATGACTGAGCTCTGAGTGGACACACGAATTCTTTGGCATGCTCTCTACCCACATTTTAAAGATTTATTTATTTATTTCAAAGGCAGAGTTACAAAGAGGCAGGCCGAAAGAGAGAGAGAGAGAGAGAGAGAGAGAGAGAGAGAGAGAGAGAGGTCTTCCATCCACTGGTTCACTCACCAAATAGCCACAGTGGCCAATGCTGTGCCAATCCGAAACCAGGAACCAGAAGATTCTTCTGGGACTCCCATGCAGGTGCAGGGGCCCAAGGAATTGGGCCATCTTCTACTGCTTCTCAGGCCACAGCAGAGAGCTGGATCAGAAGTGGAGCAGCCGGGGCTCAAACCAGTGCCCATATGGGATGCTGGCACTGCAGGCAGCAGCTTTACCCGGTACGCCACAGCGCTGGCCTCTCTCCCCACTTTTGATCTTCAGTCTCCTCTTGATTAAATAAGGCAGATGATACACATCCAATTCCTCTCCCCGGATTCCTACTAACAGACTTTTGCTTAGTTTCAGTAAGAACTTAAAGGAGCAAGAGGAAAACACTGTCCAATGCTAGCACATGCATAGTGCGTATTGTGAACCTCTTTTTATTGTGTCTTTTAGTAACGATGGACTGAAGATTCCAGTTAAACACCTTGTACAGATATCACACAGCATGAACAAAAACTGAGTGGAGTTTTTTTTTTTTTTTTTTGACAGATAGAGTTAGACACAGAGAGAGAGACAGAGAGAAAGGTCTTCCTTCCATTGGTTCACTCCCCAAATGGCCGCCAAGGCCGGTGCTGCACCAATCTGAAGCCAGGAGCCAGGTGTTTCCTCCTGGTCTCCCATGCGGGTGCAGGACCCAAGCACCTGGGCCATCCTCCACTGCCTTCCTGGGCCACAGCAGAGAGCTGGACTGGAAGAGGAGCAGCCGGCACTAGAACCCGGCGCCCATATGGGATGCCGGCGCCACAGGTGGAGGAGTAACCAAGTGAGCCACGGCGCTGACCCCCTGAGTAGAGTTTTTAACTCAAGCTTCTTAGCTTTGAACACATACAGGAAAGCTTAAAAATTCTGTGGGAAAATGAAATTAAGATACGACTGGGGGCTGGCACTGTGGCACGTTAGGTTGATCCTCTGCCTGCAGTGACAGCACCTCATTCAGGCACTGGTTCTAGTCTCAGATGCTCCATTTCCAATCCAGCTCTCTGCTATGGCCTGGGAAAGCAGTAGAAGATGGCCTAAGTGTGGGCCCCTGCAGACATGTGGGAGACCTGGAAGAAACTCCTGGCTCCTGGCTTCAGATCAGCGCAACTCCAGCCATTGTGGCCATTTAGGGAGTGAACCAGTGGATGGAAGAACTTTCTCTCTGTCTCTCCCTCTCACTATTTATAACTCTACCTTTCAAATAAATAAATAAAATCTTTTTTTAAAAAAAGATCCGATTAGGGGTGGGTGTCATGTATTGGGTTAAGCCACCATCTGGGACACTTGCATCCCATATCTGAGTGTCTGAGATCAAGTCCTGCCTTCACCTTCTACTCCATCTTCCTGCTAATTTGCACCCTGGGAGGCAGCAGATGATTACCAAAGTACTTGGGTCCCTGACACCACATGTGAGTCCTGGATGGGGTCCCAGGCTCCTGGTTTTGTCATGGCTCAACCTCTGTCATAGGCATTTGGAGAGTAAGCCAGCAGCTACAAGACCCTTCTCCATATACTTCTCTCTCTCCTTCTCTCTCAGTCACTCTGCCTTTCAAATAAATAATCAGCGAACAAGCTTTTAAAAAGATACACTTATTTGGGTAGAAAACAAGTTTGAATCATCCATACTTTTTTCATCATTTTCATTTTCCATGAACTTTGTGAAGACTCCTTGTATTTGGCCTTCTGCATACCTTATCCCATCACACAAAGGGAAACTATTAAATGAAAACCAAAGTTATGTCAATTTTTGTATATAACAGCCAATGCAAATCATAATGACCACCTCAAGAATCACATTTCCGCTAGAGTTGCCAATCAAGTTAGAAAACATTACACTAAGGTAAAAATCATTGAGCAGTGGCTAAGCTGGGTGTCATTACTCTTTACCAGATATGCTTTTCTGGTCTTTTGCATGGTATTAAGCCAAGCCTTTACAGCAGATCAGCTGGGGTCCTACACAAAGGTTAAACCACTGCCTCAACATTATAGATTAATTGTGGTGGTGGTGTTGTTTGTAGGCTTGCTGAGTTAATGAGACCCTCTTGACAAATGACATCCACAGAGAAGGATCATTGTAACTTGGTTCATTTCCTCTTGTCAAGAGCAATCAGTAGACCGACCGCCTGTTATAAGCATTGCTGCTGCAAACCACTCACATTATGCCTGCTGTGTGAAAACATTCATTCTTTGATGAACCTGAAAGTTCTGCTAAGGCTCTTCACCTTGTTATTAACCCCACTCTGCAAGGACTGTAGAGGACTGACAGCTGTTTCAGCCTCCACCCCCTTTTGCCAAAGAAACTCAAGGATGTGAGCCAAAATGCCATTTCACTCCTCCTTTCTCCAATCTTGGAGAACTTTTTGGAGAAGCATTTGGTAAAGAGGACCCTTGCTGCATGGCAGAGCTAAAGAACCTCCAAAATGACAGAACAAATCAAGGAGGATGGTCCTGTAATTTTATGTATTGTATCATAGAGAGATCTTAAAAATGGAACCTTTGATTTCAAAACCTGCTCTGGGAGCACTAGACATCACAGACAGAAGCAATCCTAAAGCTCCCCTCACCTTTTCAATTGCTGCACCCACTCCCACTCCCGCCAGCATTTCAGGCAACTTGCTGCACTTCCATCATTCCCTTTCCCGAATATCGCCTGGGACAATGGTTGCTCTCGGATTGCTTTCCTCTTTTTCTAGCAGTTCCATATTTCAAGTGATTTGAGCATCTTTAAGTGAATTGCTCAACAGATTTCCAAAATGATCACTACAGGTCAAGTTCGGCTCAAATACTATTTTTTCACAAGTTTTGAAAATCTATTACTGCAGAAGTCTGGTGAAACACTTAATGAGCTTCAGTTCAGAAGAGACATATACTTTTAACTTGAATTTGGCCTTACAACACGTGTGGCCCATTCAAATGCCTAGCAATCGTTTCAGTGACAATGGCTACCTCTTTCAGGGGACTGAAATATGGTTTAGAAAGTATCATTTCCCAAGTTCTGAAAATATCTAGGAAGGCCATGAAAATAAAGAGATCAGACAATATCCACTTTTTATTCAGAATATTTTGATTTAAAGAGTTCTAACGACTTCCTTCTCTTCTCTGGCTAACTTCATTTCTTTTAGCTGAATATGTTCCTATTACCAAATTCAATTTTTTTTAATGTTTTCAAAATATGACTGCAAACTGGATAGGAATTATCATAAACAGTACAAATGAATTATTAATAAAAGGAGCAGACACATTCAAATAGACTTGAGAGTGTTTAATCTGTAAGCACCCAATTAAAATGCTCTTATCAGCCAAATACTAATGAATTACAATAGCCCTGATTGAACAGGGACAGGACACTATCTTGGTGGAAAGATGAGAACTAGGGGCCAAGTATCTAAACCAAGTGTCACATAAGTGAAATATATGTGTGTAATGTGGTGAACTTAGAAAATTCATAAGGTTCAAAGAAGAAAACAGCTGTAAATGCAGTTAGTATTTTTTATTTAGTTCTTTTTCAAAGTTAGGATCCTAATGTATCAACTTTACAATTATAGTACCTCATTTTCATACATAACATGACATAATGAACATTTTTCTGCCCTTAAAACCTTTTTAAAATTCATTCAATATATAGATATACTCTAATTTATATAGGCATTTAAATATATAGACATTTGTTTTGCTTTTTACTATAACAAACCACCTGTGGTGAGCATCCCTACAAATAAATCACATGCATTTCTGTAGGCTAGAGTCTTTGAAACAATATAAGGTTTCTGAAATGTACAGAAACATTACCATAAAATGCTTAACAAAATGAACTCCTTTTAGTATTTCAGAATAAGTGTTTTCAATGTAACCTCACCAAACTGAAAATATACTTTTAAAAACCATTAAGTATGGAGGAGGTGTTTAGTCTAGCTGTTAAGAAAATGCATCCCATAACAGAGTACCTTGGCTTAAGAGTACCTGGGTTTGATTCCTGGCTTGGGCTCCTGATGCCAGCTTCCTAGGAATGCAGACCCTGGGAGGCAGTGATGGTGGCTCAAGTAATTGAATTTCTGCCAACCCACAGAGGAGACTGGGACTGTGTTCGAGCCTCCCAACTTCAGCACAGCCCAGTTCCAAACCTTGTATTTAGAAATGAACCAATGAATGAGAATTGTCTCTCTCTCAAAAAAGCAAATACAATCTAAAAGTTATTAAATATATGGCAGGCTAACAAAACATCTAAATATCTGATTTTCATCTCTCTGGGAAGTTGAGTACCCCTCCAGTTCACTGGATTTCTGTGTCCCTGTGGAGCGGAAGAACATATTCCTCTCCCTTGCCTTGTAATTTTACGTTAGTGTTACCTTTACTTTTCTACATGACTTCTTTGGGATATTAATTTTCATATTGTATTTAGTTTTCCTCTAGGTCACAATTTAATTTTATTTCTGATTTACCATATTCAGATCAAAATTAATTTTTTGTTCAGTTGTTTGTATTTTTCTTCCATTGGTTTCTGGTGTTGCTGTCGTTCACAAGATCCTTTCAGCTATTAACAAAAATCACTGTGTTTATTATTTTCCATGGACCTTATTTTTTTAATAATGTTTTAATTCATTGAGAACTTTGGTTGTAGAGAGACAAATACATACTTTTGATATTTTATATCTCATAGCCAATAATTTATTGAATAATCTGTCATTTTCCTTTCTGTT
This sequence comes from Sylvilagus floridanus, assembly GCA_949820135.1. Classification (NCBI taxonomy): domain Eukaryota; kingdom Metazoa; phylum Chordata; class Mammalia; order Lagomorpha; family Leporidae; genus Sylvilagus; species Sylvilagus floridanus. The sequence continues at coordinate 12,766,841 of OX463235.1, forward strand.
TATGAATGTGTGTTTCTTCTACATCAAGAACTACCATATACCAGGATCTGTTTTCACTGATCAGCATGTGGAAAATTTATGACATTTAAACTCATCTTAAATTCAAAAAGTCAATCTTCTCTATTTATTATCTTTTAAAATTCCTTTGTGAAGTTATTTTTTAAGACCTTGGGATTCCTTTTAAATTTGATTAATTGGCTTTTTTATTTTTAAATATTAACTTGCAATACTTACATATTTTATGGAGTACAATGCAATATTTCAATACATGTTTACAGCATAAAGTCATCAAATCAGTAATCAGCATCATTAACATTTCCATTCCCTTATATTTTATTTACATTTGGAGTCTAGCAGCTCTTTAATTCCTGTTCTTTTTTTTTTAAAGAGAGGTAGAGGCAGATAGAGAGATCTTCCATCCACTGATTCATTCCCTGAATGGCTGCAATGGCAGGAGCTGGACCCATCCAAAGCCAGGAGTCAGCAGCTTCTTCTAGATCTCCCACATCGGTGCAGGTGCCCAGGAACTCAAACCATCTTCCACTGCTTTTCCAGGCATGTTAGCAGGGAGCTAGATTGGAAGTGAAGCAGCTGGGACCTGAACTGGTGCCCATATGGGATGCCAGCAGTGCAGGCAGTGGCTTTACCTGTTACGCCTCAGCACCAGACCCAATTCCTGTTCTTTATAGAGTGCCTTTTGAAGAAATACAGTCACCCCACTATGCTGTGGAGCACTATAACTTTATACCTTTAATTACCTTTAGGTATTAATTATCCAATCTCCTTTTATTCCACTTTCTTCTTTTCCTTCCCTGTAGTAATCATTAATTTATTTTTTTTTCCTCTAAAATTAACCTTTTTAGGTTTCACATGTAAAACTATGTGGCATTTATCTTTCTGTGCCTGGCTTATTTCACTTATTAATCTCCAGTATTATCAATTCTGCCAGAAGTAACTGGATACAATTCTTTTCAGGAGTGAATAATTTATTTCATTCACACATGAACCATCGTTTCTTTATCTGCCAATGGACATTCCCGTTGATTTCATGTCTGTCTTGGCTATTGTAAAAACATGACAGTGCATGTATGTCTTTGATCAAATGATTTCATTTCCTTTGAATATGTACCCAGAAGGGAGACAGCTGTGTCATATGGTAGATCTAATTTTAGTTTTTTGAAGAACTACCATAGTTTTCTCCATAATGGAAGTACCATTTTGCATTCCACAAACAGTATATATTCTTTCTCCACATCCTTGCAATATTTAATTTTTTTTGGTTAATAGCTGTGCTACCTGGAGTGAAAAGGAATGTCATTGTGGTTTTTATTAAAATTGCCCTGATGCTATAATATTGAGCATTTTATTTCATAGAGTTGGCTACTCATATTTCTTCTTTTGAGAAACGTCTATTCAGATCTTTTCCCCATTTTAACTGAATTGTTTGTTTTCTTGTTGCTGAATTCTTCAAGTTCCTTACATATTAATCCTTTTTCAGATGAATACTTTGAAGATATATTCTCTGAGTCTATGAGTTGTCTCTTCGTTAAGCTAAATGTTCCCTTCACTGTGCAGAAAAGTCTTAGTTTGATAAGAAAACCATTTGTCTAATTTTGCTTTTGTTCCTTGTGCTTTTGGGGATCTAGCCAAAAAAATCATTGCCTACACTGATATCTTGAATTGTTTCCCCTGTGCATTCTTCTAGTAGTTTCTTAGTTTCTGGTATTACAAATTTTTTTAATTGAAAATACATAAAATAATGAAAACATAACAAAGAGAAAAAGCCCGACATCCTTCTCTACCCCAACACCACTAGTGTTTCCTATGATTAACATGGTCTTTTCCTGAACACACTTTAGGATCTTACACTGGATGCTCTGGAAGTTTGGTTGCTATTCTTGACAAGGAAACAGGAATGTGTCAGAGGACAGCTTGTTCATTCGACAAAGAAAAAGACCTGATAGAGTTTATCACAGGATTCCTATATTTTTAACATTTTATTTCCGAATAGTTTTAACTTTACAAAAGAAAAGCAGTGAGGTAATAATACAAAAGATCCCTATCTTTAAAAGTTTATTTATTTTTAATGTAAGAGTGGGAATAAGAGAGGGAGGAGACATACAGTTCGGCACATGCTCACTTGGACTTACCTCCAAAGGTAGAGCTAGAAATGTGCCAGGGGATTCTAATTCAATCTTATCAAGGTGGCATGTACCTTGTTAAAGTGATCAGTTTAAGTACATATTTGATCAAAAAGATAGGTTAGGTGTCAAAGAGATTACACAAATAAGACCAATGTCTGCAAATAATAAAGGATAGAATTAAAAGGGAGAGAATAATCCTACAGGGAAATAGGATACACAGCAGACTCATAGAATGGCAAATGCCCTAAACAGCACTCTGGCCTCAGAATCAGCCCTTAAGGCATTCGGATCTGGCTAAAAGGCCCATGAGAGTCTCACAAGTTTATTTATTTTTATTTAAAAGTCACAGTTACATAAAGGGAGACAGAATGAACTCTTCCATCTGCTGGTTCACTCCCCAAATGCCCCAAGGACTAGGGCTGGTCCAGGCCAAGGCCACGAGCCTAGAAATCAATCTAGGTCTCCCACATGGGTGGCAAAGTTACCCAAGTCCTTGAACCATTGCTGCCTGCCATTCAGGGCGCACGTTAGCAAGAGGCTGGACTGGAAGCAGAGTAGCTGGTATTCAAAACAGATATATCAGTAAGGATAAGGGCTTCCTGAGTGGTAGTTTAACTGCTGTGCCACAATACCCACCTCCAATTTGCTTTTTAATCTAGAAAATACAATCTTAATTTCTCTTGGACTTGGTTTTATAATTTTTAGACAAATAAAAAAAATCTAGTAAGCTGTATTCAATTCCACGGCTTTATGTCACTGCTCCCATCTGCTAAATGGTGTCATATTGAACTGGAAATGTAACCCAGTAAGTAACAGGTCACAAAGATGCCTCTGGTAGCATGTCTGTCATTTCTAAAGTGCTTTGCTTTCTTTGCATTATCTCTAACGATGAAATATTCCACTTCCACAAACACATTAGAAACTGCAGTGCCATTTAATTCTTGCATTCATTTCTGTACGTATTTATTCAACAGTATCTTGGTGATATGAGGTACTCAATAAACATTTGTTGAATGGGAGAAGAATGAAGAAACACACTACTTAAGGAGAGTGCTGTACAAAATGGCTCACTATTAATATAACTGCATTGGAGTTTTTTTTAAGTGGCTGATGCAGGAATAAATGCAAGCCTTTTATTCACAGGAAAGCCTGGGAGATGAATAGTGGGCACATGTGATGTGTGATTTATTCATACACACGACTAGTAGATTTATAGACATCTATTAACCTACCAGAGTTCCAACTCTGTCTTAGGGCTGGTCTTTTGTCATGATTAGCTGTGTTGTCACTCTATGTTAAATAACAGGTTGTCTGTACTGAAATATGCAAGAAATATGAAGACAGAAGGCCAAAATTATTATACATGCACCCCGGTCCAGTTAAACCATAGACATATCTCTTCTTGTGTGTGTTAAAAAAAATAGGCATATGTACAAAAGCAAAGGATATTATTCTCTCCAGATCTGAGACCCACTGTTATGGGCTGAGTTGTGTCACCCTCCCAAAAATCCATATGTTGAAGTACTAACCTGTACCATAGGAAGTGAATATATTAGGAGAGTATATTGATTCCCCTTAAAAGGGGAATTCAGCTCATTAGAGTATGCTCTAACCCAATATAGATTATGTCCTTGTGAAAATAGGAAATGTAGAGACAGGCATGGTGGCACTGGGGCTAAGCTGCAACTTGAGACACTGGACACCTGCTTCCCCTATAAGAGTGCCTGAGACTGAGTTCCACTTCTGCTTCCCATCCAACTTCCTGCTAACGTATCCCGGGAGGAAGCAGACAATGGCTCAATGTCTTGGGTCTCTGCCACCCATGTGGAAGATACAGATGGAGTTTCTGGATCTTGGCTTCGGACTGTCCCATCCTTGGCTATTGTGGGCCTTTGGGGAGTGATCCAGTGGTTGGAAGAGACCTCTCTTTCTCTTTGTCTACCTTTCAAATAAATAGAAATCATTAAATATTTTAAAAGAGGAGGAAATGTTGGCCCAGGCACCTTCCGAGGAAACGTGATGAGAAGAAACAGAGAGAAGATGACCACCTATAAACCAAGGAGAGAGGTCTCAGAAGAAACCAGCCCTGACCTGAAAGACTATGAGAAAATACATTTCTGTTGTTATGTCGCACAGTTGACCAGGCTTTGTTCTGGTAGCTATAGAAACCATATACACCCATGAAATCAATAAAAGACACAGTGAGATAGTATGCTGAAAACAAACAAAAATTATGTTGTTCCTTGCTACTACTCAGTCTGAGAAAAGATGAATCCTATCAACCTGCACGTTGTGACGGGGTCTCAGCCGATCCTTTCTTCATACGCAAAGAAAGGCACTGCTTTAGCTGATATGTTTGATTCCTCCCTTCTTCGATGGATTAGGAACTGAAACTTAATTGATTGCCCACTGTATGTTGTCTTTGGCTCTAACAACAGACCTGAGACTGAGTAAGGTTTTAAGAGGTGAATTTGACTCACGCTTCTGATGTTAAGAAGTCCAGACTGTATGGTGCCAGCCCCCTGGTGCATCACAAGACAGAGAGGTGACAAGAGCCCGGCTGCATGCACACAATGCGTGTTTGTTAGCAAGAAAGTCGAAGGCTCCAGGGGAGGTGGGGAATTGCTCCTTGTATAACAACTCGTTCTGCTCAGAGCCAACCTAACCACACCAGACCTAGCTCATTCACAGGAGACAACATTCATCATTCACATACCACCTATGTGCCTTCTACAAGGCCTTACCTCTTATAGGTATGACCATCTCCACGCCACCTCACTGGGGACCAAGCTCCAGCACAGGAACTTCTGGGAGATGTGACCACCCATGTTCAAACCACAACGTCTACTTGTATGCAATGACCCCCATTAGATTGGGTGAGGTAAATTCCACATTTTGTTAAGTCGCTCAGTGGCCTCGGACACACATCCAGCTTTTCCAGGATTTTCTCTTGAGGTCTTAAAATCATTGTGTGCTTACTACCTGTGCCCTCTCAGATAGGCTAAGTAAAGCCATAGGAAAGAAATGTGGAAAGGAGCAATCCCCACTCCTCTTTGTCCTGAACCCAAGTTCACCAGGGATAGGAATAGGCTGCAAATGTTGTAACAGGTAAATGTTCGAGCACTGCCGAACTCCCAGGGTGGGAAGAGGTCAGAGCGCTGACATCCTGACACAGCACGTACCGCAGCTTCTACAGAGACCTGCTACGTCCTTCATCAGTCTTTCCAAAGCTGCGCTATAGTCCACTGTGGCAAGATGTCCACTCTGTGGACTGAACACGGGCTCGTAAGTCAGGCAGGATCTGCTGTCATGTTCTGAATTCATAACTCTAAGACACATTTCTTTGTACCATCTTAATAAAACAACATGGGAATAAAGTTTCATAATAGCAATAGAGAGGAAAAAAGTCATAATTTTCCATGCTTCACAATTCAGAATAATTAATTTAATTACGGTGTCATATGAGAGGAGTAAATAAAGAGAAGGAAAGGGGTGTGGATATAGATGATCATTGAAGCATACACAATTGCAAGGAAAAACAAATTACCAGGGTAGTGCTGGAAATAAAAGCTCCTAGGAAATACGTTTGAATGCTAATTTGATTCTTCTGTTGGGCCTTAAAGCTGCAGTGGGTACAAATGCACTATTTATCTCCACTTTTTTTTTTTTATTTTTAGCAGTTATATAACCTCAGGTCTCTAAAAACCAATTAAACACCTTCTTCATCTCTACCAGGGCTTTTCCCTAAGTAGTTCTCCACCTAGACTGTAACAAGTCTATGATTTCATTTATTATATCTTGCTGAAGACTGCTTCACCATCAGACGTGTTAAAAAACACTGAAATGAACACAGAAGGGCAGAATCAATGGGACACAGTTACAGTCTCTGGAGTTAGGTTCCAGAAAACACCAAGACTCTAGATTTTATACGAGCAATGTGCTTCTCTTGCCACTTGTTCTGAGATTGTAAAACAGGGATTAGTTCTGAGTACCAGGATTACACATACGCGTACATCTCATGCCATAAACATAGGCTTCTAAGGTGAGCAAATCAGTGTTTGCACTCAATTGGAAGATACAAAAGTAAATATCCTTTTATTTGACCAACTCCCTCACTTTCTCAAACAGTAGAGAGATACCAGTCTTCTCCTCATGTTAAAACTCAATTCTGCCATTAATACAGCTAGACCATGCAAATCAGATATTGTACGCTCCCAAAGTTCCCCACCACCCTCCACCTCCAGGCCTCACTGGGGGCCTGCCCTTGGGAGCGGCGGAAGTGGCTTACCGACAGTGTTTATGGGATCCGGTCAGGGTTTCGATCACAAAGCACTCGCCATCATTGAGACAGTATGCAAGGTCCTTGTCCCGGCAGGGCTTGAAGTGCTCCGACCGCTCAGTGGAGTATGTCGTCGTATCTGCTGAGGAAGGTACAGAGGGAAATGCTGTCAGCAGTGCACTCGATGGCCAGTGCCTCCTGTCACTGGCCCTGATCCGTGCACACACTCTAATCTTGGGGACCCCAGAGTCAGGACTTGACCCCACGTGGCACTGGTCAAGACCCACTGTATTCTACGGTCTTGTTTCCCCACAAGATTTTGCTTACTGCAATCACTCAAGAGAAGCCCCACCTAAGGACATGGGAACCATACAAGCTGAAGGATCCTGATTCAAACACCTCCAAATCTGTTTTCATTAATTTCAGTTTGAACAAACACACTGTATGAAGGATTGACATGTTCCCTTCCCTTTGTTGTTGCCAAATGTCATTAAACATCTGATCAGTGAATACTGTGATTGTTCCATGGAAACCAATGTTGGTTTGGGTTTTTTTTTTTTTGTTACAGCCATAATTGGCTAATAGCTAAGCCAATTAATCTTTCACTTTCTCCCTTTATTATGTAATTAAAATGCAAATGTTCCAAATTCTGAAACAGATTCTCAGATGTGAAGAATGTTTCCTGTAAATATTTAATCACATTGTTGCCATCTTTTAGCATTCTCTTAAATATGTATTTTTTAAATCATAATTACATTTTTAATTAAGCTATTTTTCTATACATGCCTCCCAAATATGAAGCTAATCATAAATATGTGCTATCTACAGGATGCACACTCTTACTACACAGAGACATTATTCTAGTTACAGAGTTTTAAGCGGCCAAAATATTAGCACCAATTCCTCAGTAGCATTCAAGAAGTCACAGACACATAAACTGTTCAGCATTTAAGCTCTTAAGTTTCTTTTCATGGATCAAGATCAATTATAACACTAAACTGCAGGGCATATTAAACCAGCTTACTGATGGTCACAATGAGTTCCTTCCCTGCTTATCACTCAAGGTGATAAGAAAGTGATCATTCTAAAAGGAAATCCACTCATGTCTCAATAGGATCTCCCTTGGGTACATTTCAAAATCTTTAGCACAGACAGCCAAGAAGGACACGGACCACCTGTAATTTCACCTGTCTCCTGCCTACACTCCTCTCGTTGAACTTCAAACATACAACACAATTTCCAGCTCTCATTTTATTTCCTCCAAATTCCATGAACTGTTTACACTGCTCCATCTTCTTGAGCCATCCTTCTTCTCTACCCTTCTCTTTCCTGGAAGACACCCAGAAATCCTTTATAGCTTAGAGGATCTTCTTTTTGTGCCTCCCTAGAATCTCTAATCATTTGCAGCACTGCACTTAGCTCTGCAGGTAAGCCTTTGTTCACAAGTTTATTTGCCCTTTTAATCTGAGTTCCTTGAGGGCAGAGATTGAGGCTTGATCAGAAACTGGTGTTACCTAAAATGTCTTCACAACTCTCATCTCTTTAATATCACCATCCATTTCAATGCTACAGGTAACAGATAGGATCATTAAAGGCTTCATTACAATCCTACAATATTATATTATTTAAAGAATAATAATGATGTTTTCTTTGAGACAAATCAAGTCACTACAAGGGATAAACATTTTACATTATTTTTAGGATTCTCTAAGCTATGCAAAGAGGAATCCTTGGTACACAATTTATGTCTGATACCTCTGTATTCTCCATGCCAGACTTTTGCATAGTCATTTTTTTTTTTTTATTTGACAGGTAGAGTTATAGACAGTGAGAGAGAGAGAGACAGAGAGAAAGGTCTTCCTTCTGTTGGTTCACTCCCCGAATGGCTGCCAAGGCTGACGCTGCACGGATCCAAAGCCAGGAGCCAGGTGCTTCCTCCTGGTCTCCCATGCGGGTGCAGGGCCCAAGCACTTGGGCCATCCTCCACTGCCTTCCCGGGCCACAGCAGAGAGCTGGACTGGAAGAGGAGCAACTGGGACTAGAACCCCAAGCCCATATGGGTTGCTGGAGGATTAACCAAGTGAGGCACAGCACCAGCCCTGCATAGGCATTAATGTGGGTCTCTGATTTTCTGTAATCTCTTACAGTCAAATATTAGACACATCCATATGTTAATTCACATCCATATTATTATTGTGGAATTCTTAATATTGATGAACATCGTACAAGTAATGCCCTCAGATTTACTCTTGTATTACTCATGTATCCTGAACTTTGGGGGAAAATGATTTTTATTATCCTCTTTTTTGGTGTTATAATGGGTTGAAAATGTATTTTTTCCCATTTTAAAATACATGCTTTTTTATAGTTTGGCATAAAATAATGGTCTTAGAAAACAGACACATTTCCCAATTTCAGGGCAATCTTCTCTACAATGAATATCTGTAATTCAAAACGGTGTGTGCTAAAGAGTCACATAGAATCAGCTTCTCCTTCTGTAGGGAATATTTAAAATTCAAGAGCTTCAGGCAAAAATTCAATATGAAATGACACACAGTTAACTGCTACGCTGATTGCTGAAGTATAGTAACTCATAATCAGCTAGTTAACTTTCCTTTAATTTCTTATTATCCATTTATTGATATTCACTGATCATTCCTTCTAAGAACAGCTTTTCATTAACATAACCTACAGCATAAAAAGTGATATCCTTATTGTATAATCAGTGGTTCTAACAAGCTACAGACTCCAAGCGTAATACAATGGTAAGGCAATTACAATCAATTAATTTCCATCTGACAACTGCTGTCTCCAGTGGTTCCCGCCCTATCCTACAACTACTTTCCCATCGTGCTGTCATCTATGAGCATATTACAGAGGATCAGAGATGCACGTAAATTATTCTGCAAAAGTCTGCAGTGGGAAAATGCAGAGATAACAGGCTTAGCATGTACACAGGTTTTCTATTTCCATAGCAGAGAGGATCTCAAAATTAACATAAAATATGTATGCTTATCCCTCACAGTGACATATCTAGTTTCAACAAAAACAGTTTTTTCATAATTTAATATCACAAACAATGACAGGATATTGGATTTTATCCTCCTCTAAGTAGAAAAGCAAACAAACCTGTAATTAGCAATAAACTTGGAATCCTAGAATTTACAGATGCATTTCATTATGCATCATCCATAAAATCACAGAGGCATTGGCAAGGTAACATAAACTCATTCTGAAGTCAAACTCTTATCCTGAAGTCATTAGGATCAATATGTGAATGGAAACACAGAAGCATCAATGAATCAGTAGACTGCTATACCAACTCTTAAGACCACCTACTAGATCCATGTTGAATATTAATTAGTATAATGTCTCTAAGTCACTGTTAGTCACGCTTTCTATCATAATAAACATAAGCATTAGCCTATAATTATGGATGATATGCTCATGCATACAATCTGCTTTTAAATACACATAAATGTAATATATATACCATATACATACATATAGTTAACTGCCTAACATAAATATATTAAGCATATGAAATAGAACATAAATAAAATGAAAATCAAATATGAGGGATCTCATAAGTTCATGGAAAATGCATATTATGAACAAAGATTGCATTTTTTGAAAAAAATGTTATACCAGATGAAACTCACAGTCGCTTCTTAAAACATGCCTGAACAGGTTCTAGTTTACGGCACTTAGAGAGTAATAAGATACGAGTCTGAAAAAAGCTTTATCAGAATAATATAAATTGTGCCAAAAATTAAGCAAAACAAACATCAAGTTCATGGTGAAACCTGATTCTCTATAAAAAAATTTTGAGGACAATCCCTCTCCCCCCAAAATCACCAATTTACAAGTGAATAACTGGTTTTAAGAAAGGGATAAGACGATGCTGCAGTTGAAGCACACATAGTTGGCAAGCAAGAAATTAATTCTGTTTATGCTCTAATTGAAGAAGACCAATGATTTACAGCAGAGACAATAGCTAGCACCACAAACATCTCAATTGGTTCAGTTTACACAATCTAATTGGAAACTATGAATGTTTGCACAATCTAACTAGAGCAAGGAATGCCTAGGCTATTGAGCCCAGATAAGCTAGACAGAAACAAAGCTTACAATGGAAATTTGAAACAAATGGGATCAAGATCCTAAAGCATTTCTTGGAATAATTGTAACAGGAAATTAAAGATGGCTTTGAAGACCCAACACAATCAAAGCACTGCCTACCAACAGAGGGATGTGGTCCAGTCCAAGTAGCAGTGGACAGAATCATGGTATTTTGCGTATTGACTTTCTAAAGGGCCAAGGAATGGCATCCTTTTAATATTGGAGTGCTTTGAGGAATTTAGCCAAAGCTTTAGCAGAAATACACCTGGGAAAACTTCCCCAGGGAGTCCTTCTTTACCACCACTGTGTTCCTGCTCACAGCTCTCCCCAGACAAGGGTGCCTTTCGCCAAGTGCTCTGATGGGAAATCATTAGGCATCCACCTCACAATGCTGATTTCTCCTTCTGACTTCTTTGTATTTCCTAATCTTACAAAGCCTTTAAAGGGCACTGATTTTTTTTTTTGTTGTTGTTGTTGTTGGTTAATAATATAGAAACAATTACCCTGACATGGTTAACTTCCCAGGACCCTTAGTACTTTAGGGATGGACCATCTGGCTGGCATCATCACTTACAAAAGTGCCTTGAACTTGATGGAACTTCTGTTGAGAAATAAAGTTGATATTTTATACTTTTATCTTTCAATTCCTTTTTTCCTCTAACATTTTGAAGTCCCCTCAAATAAGGTGCAATTCTTTCTTACTATTCCCTCCGGCAAACCCAGTATGCTCTAATGTACCTAGCTGAGGGTTTTTTCTGAAGGGAAAACATGAGACATTTGTGAGAATGAGATAATGGGTAAAACCTAACTCCAGACCATAAAAATTATGGTCTTGAACAACCTTGGGGCATCACAGCAATCAGACACAGAAGGCTCATCTGTGAATGTGTCCGACATTTCTGGAACCTGTTTATGTTTTTGCTTAAAAACTACACTAGTTTTTAAAATACACTAAGCTGACTAAAGTATACAGAACTATTTTGTCATGTCATTCATCATATTTCTCTTTCTAGGAATGAAACTGGGAAAATAAATTTGTTATAGTTGTCTTCAAAACATTATTTGGATGAAGATTCAGGTAAATTAAAGAAAGAGAGCCCTAACATTTCCGTGAATTCCTCTGTGTCTGTTAAGGCTATTCATTTACTTTAAAATGTTATTTTATTTGAGAAGCAGAGAGACATAGATAAATGAGAAAGAAAACTCCCGCCCACTGTTTCACTCTCTAAATGCCCTCAATAGTAAGGTCTGGGTCCAGCCAAAGCCAGCAGCTGGGAATCAATCCAGCTCTCGCACAAGGGTGGCAAGGAACCCAACAACTTGAGCCATCACTGCTGTCTCCCATGGTTAATATTACTAGAGATCAGGAATATTATTAATATCATATTACTAGGAATCAAGAGCAGAGGCTAGAAATCAAACCCAGCCACTCTATTATTAGAAACAAGCATTTTACTCACTGGGCCAAAGATCTGCCCCTCAAGACACTTCTTTCTGTTACCTAGCAAAAAAGGCTGCCTCATTATTAGACTTCATTCTCTACTGTACCAGCTTGTGGGTCTCCAATCTGCCTGGACCATGAGCTCTTGTGGAGCTGTGCAGGTCTTCCTATCTCCCATTCATGATCTTATAAACAGCCTGACATGTATCTGCACACAATAGACATTTACAGAATGAAGACCTTTTTATTCTTAACCATTTTTCTAAATTTCCATGTTGAAAAGTGTGTCTGTTTTTGCTATAATCATAAAAGTAAAAACTCTATTTAAACACTTCTAGGAAGTGAATATATATTTCATTAGAGGTTAGGACATAACCTCTAATAACCAAAAACCAAGTTTGGTAATGTTTATACAATTGGATAAAAAGATAAAAAGTTTAACTCTTCAGCATGGAAGGTAAGGGAGGAGAAAACAAGAACAAAACAAAAAATAAGACAGAATTGCTAAAGGAATGCTAGACTTAAGATGAGCAGAGAGGGTGCTAATGAAGGGCTTCCAGGCATGATGACCAAAGGCCAAGGGTTCAACCCAATGGAACGTGGCTGCTGCCCAGGGGAACAATGCCTGAACACGTGCTATAGGCAGTTTAATGTGTTTTCTTACTTCTTATGATTTTCAGTCTCTATGCCTGGGGAGGTCATGGAGAGTGCTTTGCTTTTCACTTTCGTCTTCTTTCCACTCCACGTAGCATACATAGTAAGCAATCAGTACAGTAATTATACGCACAGTGGGAGGTGGTAGTAGTTAATCCATTAAAGGCAAAATGGGAAGAAAATGCAAGGCAAGAAGACAGAAATCCCCACAGACTTTGTGGTGAAAGTAAATTTATTAATGAATTAAAATGATGACTTTTTTTTTTTCCCTTAAGTACTGAGTTGAACTGGAATGTTACTTACGGAGGTTTTCTATGTTGCCAGCACAATGCTGCATACTGTGGGGACACATTTTTGTTGCTGGAACAAGAGTGCTGCTAAATTGGCTATCACAAATAATAATTGCAGTTGCAGTAGATAGTCAAAGAAAGGAGAGTGTAATTCAGGCCACAGTTATCTCTGAAGGCATCCTGAAGGGTTGGCGTTAGAGTTGAGTTTTAAATATTTATGATTTAATTGGCACCGGAAAATGAATTCCGCATAGGGAGAGCAAGATTACCTATCAAAGGACAATGACAAAGCACAAAGAAGACCCTGTATAAATGCTTCACGCTCCTGGTTTGCAAATTTCAGACTTTTCCAACTGTTCTTCCTTCCTCCACTGAGCTCATGAGATAAAATTCTATAAGAAAAGTGAAGAATCTGGCAATCTAATCTAAAAGCTTTTAGGATTGGTAAAATACCTTCCCAGGTCAGAAGTCATTTAAATTTGGTTGTCATTGACTTCTGAAGCCTCTTCTCTGGGGACAGTGTCAATGAATCCTGCCGACATCCATTAAAATTCCCATTTCAATCTGCCACTTACTGGGCACCCAGAGAGGAGCACTGGTGTGAGACTGAGCTATAAAATATTTAATGGTCAAAGAAAATAGCAATAAGAATGCAGTTGTGTTTGAAAGGGAAACAAACCATTCCTCAGCTAGCAGAAGGCAAAGACAGTTTTCTCCCTGCTGCCAGAGATCACACAACTGCCCATTTGGCTGGCATGAAAGAAATAGGGGAGTGTTGGGCAAGGAATTTAAAAGTTTGATTGAGTCATGGGGTTGCTGTGAGGACTGACAGTTCTTGATATATCCCAGAGCCACCAATTCTTGAAGCCAATGTAGAAAGGCCCTTGTTAAATCTGCATGACTTACCTGTCACCTGAAAGTATGAAATATTACTTTTAACTCTGTTCCAGCTTCAATAAACCTTCATGGGACACAGCTCGTCAATGGAAAAGTGTTTATTTGGCAACTGCAGAGTTTACTCTGAACTTGAATGTGTTTCCTTTTACATGTGTGCAAACATACACATATACAAACTTCTTTCAAGTATAATACTAATAGTAACTATCACAGTCCCTGCAGCCCATGGCAAGTGCAAGACTCTGTGCTGTAAGCTTCACTGGCACTATCTCTACATCCCAAATCACCTTGTGGAAATGGTCCATTTCACTTTCCCATCTTGTAAAACTCTCAAACGTATCTGACATTCTGATATTCTTCTAACTTGTTTAAAGATTTACTTATTTAATTGAAAGGCAGAGTTAGAGAGAGAGAGAGAGAGAAAGGAGAGAAACTTCCATCTCCTAGTTCACTTCCCAAATGACTGCAACACCCAGGGTGGATCAGGCCAATGCCAAGAGCCAGGAACTTCGTCCAGGTCTCCCACATAGGTGGCTTGGGGCCCGGGCACTTGGAGCAACTTCTGCTGCCTCCTCAGGTGCATTAGCAGGAAACTGTATCACAAGAATAGCAGCTGGGACTCACATCGGCACTCCAATACGAGGTGCTGGTGCTACAAGAGGAAGTTTAACCCAGTGAGCCACAATGACAACCCAACATCTGATATCCTTAATCACTCCTGCCTGCACAACAACAACAACAAAACACTTTCATCAGCCTGTAGGTTATCATATATTTATTTATTTATCATATATTTATTTATTTATTTGAAAGTCAGAGTTACACAGAAAGAGGAGAGGCAGAGAGAGAGAAAGGTCTTCTTCACTCCCCAGATGGATGCTCCAGCCAGAGCTGCACTGATCCAAAGCCAGGAGCCAAGAGCCTTTTCCAGGTCTCCCACGCAAGTGCAGGGGCCCAAGGACTTGGGCCGTCCTCCACTGCCCTCCAAGGCCATAGCAGAGAGCTGGATGGGAAGAGGAGCAGCCAGGACTAGAACCGGTGCCCACACGGGATGCTGGCGCTTCAGGCTAGGGTGTTAACCCACTGCACCACAGCGCCAGCCCTATCATATATTCTTGATTTTTCTTTTTCTTTCACTTTTGCCACCTTAGCCTGATCTAATCTATATTTAAATGTCCTATTACTAAAGAGCAGCTGACATTGTGATGTTGTGCTAAACATTTTCCTTTGGCTACCTTTTTTGATCTTAAAATAATACTGTGACTTTGTGTTATTAATTATTATTCTACTTGACAAATGAAGAAACCAAGCCCTGGCCCAATGCCTCAAGGCTCTTTCTGGACTCAAACCAGTAGAGCCTGATACGGTCTCTTCTACTGCCTTCCACAAGTCATCTTCTTAATCCTGTTCTTTCCTCACTTGAACGTATTCCCCAAGAGAATAGCACCCTCAGTACAGTCCTCAAACCCGCAGTATCAGAGTCATCTGCAAGTGAGCATTTTAGAAACATGAATGTGTGGGCCCCATCTCAGTCTTCTGCCCAGAAACCCTGCAGGTGGCTCCTGGATGCACTTTAGAAAGGTATTAGGGTACTTTGCATATACCCCAAACTCAAAACCGAATGCCCTAGGTGATCCTATTTGTTTTCATCTAAATGCCAATAACTCTCAAATGTACACATCTAGTTTATGGGTTTCTCTGAATTCCATCCTGCCTGATTCCTAATGGCCATTCCAAAGGTAACTCTAACTTAACTTAGAGTGAGCTGAACTCTCACTCTACCTCCACACACCTATTCTTCCTTCAAGATGCCCGGTCTCAGCTAATGTAACACCCGCAACCATACTGTGCAGACCAGAAGACAAACAGCCATCCTTCCCTTGATCCCCCATTGGTAATCATCAAATCTCTTGATTCTACCTCCTACATATCTTTCAATTCCACTACTTAATTCCCTTCCCATCTTCCCTGGGGCAACCCCTTTGAGCCCTGCTTACACACATGCTTTCCAACATCAAGTGAATTAGTCCCTTCAAGATCAGTTTGCATCAATAAGTACATAAAAAATACATACTCTCTGGCCTCACCCCACCCTGCTCCTTCCCTCCAGTGTCAATTCTCAGACCATGATGGTGCAAATGCTGCAGGTCCCTTGAGGTCTTTGCACATGCTCCCCTTTGCAGGGGGTGGGGGTTAACCCTCTATCCTATTCATCCTTATAGTCATCTATAGATACATAGAAAATGAGACAGAAAATTTTAGCAACACAATAATACATGCCCACTCTCTATATAATGTCATATATTACATATAATTCTGTTCTCTACAAAATCCTCTGTCTTGCCAGGTGGGGTATTTCTTCTCTTGGGCCATGCCTATCTTTCGTTAAAGGCCCTACCCTGGTCACTTTCCTCTCTCTGTTCCATTCTTTTAAGCAAAGACAGTGTGACTGCTACTCATAGTCTTGAGGCATAGATAACATGCAGGTGTGGGAAGCTGAGCCTTTGAGCTGATTTATCAGAGTTTAACAAAAATGAACCACACCAAAGAGGATATCCTCAGATTTGTTATGAGAAATGATAGCTTTCACTATTTTCATCTCATTTTCCACTGATCATAAGCTTCCAGAAGACATGAACATGTGTTCTGTGTGTTTGTGTGTGCACATGAGAGTGCGCACGTGGTGTGGTGGATGTACTCCTGGTAAGAAAACCATTTTCTACTAAATATTCAGTGAATCTTTATTAAATGATTACCTGTCACACTAACCCTGAGGTCTGATTTTTTTCCTAATAGATTTCTAATATTTCCCTAATAATTGTAATGTGGAAAACTTGCACAAATTTGTATGGAATGAAATCTATAAAAATGAAAACTATAGATTGAATAGTAATCTAATCTTAGTAGGACAGAGGAGGAAAAGTTTGGTACCATGATTTCTCCCTTCATTGATGTTAGACTTAAATCAGTTGAAATGTATTTCTGTACCACAACTAAGCTTCAATAAAAATTTGCTTGATTCAAAAAAAAAAAAGAGATTTTTAGTTACCTATAGAGACTTAGTTCCATTTAACAGAACAGCCTTGTTAGGGAGTTCGAACTTTGAGCTGAATACCCCACAGGATGAGTTAATCCTTGGGTATGTGGGGCTACCTCATAGATTGGATGCTATGAAGAAGGGGCCAGCATTGTGGCATAGCGAGTAGAGCCGCTGCCTACAATGCCAGCATCCCAAATGAGCACCAATTTGTGTTCTGGCTGCTCCACTTCCCATCCAACTCCATGCTAACGGGCCTGGGAAAGCAGCAGAGGATGGTCCCAGTGCTTGGGTCCCTACATCCACACAGGAGACCTGGAAGAAATCCTGGCTCCTGGCTTCGCACCAGCCCAGCTCCGGCATTGCGACCATTTGGGGAGTGAACCAGTGGATGTAAACTCGCTCTCACTCGCTTGCTCTCTCTCTCTGTAACTCTGCCTTTATATAAATAAATAAATCTTTTTTTAAAAAGGAGACATAGCATGGCCATGAAGTAGCTTAAAAATCCAGGAAACAATAGGACTACAGTAGAGGTTGTTCCTGACACAGAAGCAGCAGTCACTCCTGTGTGTGACTTGTCTCTGGGTCCCAACAAAGTCACAGAGCAGTCTAGTTGAATACGGTGTGAGCTCATAGGGAAATGTCATGGTCTGGCTGCCAGCAGAACCCTTTTCCACTATTTTGCATGATCCCTTATGTACACATGAGCAGCAGTATGGACACTGAAATCCACTATCTTTAGCTGAGGAAAGTACACAGCCATTTGTAGAGGACTGGCTTATCCTGAACTCCAAGCTCTTGAGCCTGTGTGTACTGGGTCCCTTTTACGCATCTCCAGTACAGTCGGAGCTCCACTCTCAGACTTTAGTCTGTGCCTATTTGCTGAGTCAGGTGCCATGGGGGAAGGCAGAAAGGATGTCAACAAGATGCCACCATAGACTGAATTGCCCAGCTCTCTTTCTTCTTAACCATTTTTCCTAAACAGCCTTCTAATTGAGACTTGATGCCCCATGTAAGAACGGCTTTAAAAACAGAAGGCTAATCATGCTGTGGATAGTATTTCTTATTCGGACATCTTTATTTTCAAGATGAGTTCATGTGACATAAAAGGCTGAAAGGCCCCTGTTCTTGAAGCAACAGCTTCTGTCTGGTATCCCTGAAACTGACAATTGGGTACTATGATCAATAACTGACACACCCACCTCAACAGCACAGCTGAGCTCTCTTCACTCAGTATGCAAATATCCACTGTGTCTTTATCATGCAAAATTAACAAGCATTCTGCAATTCCCCACACAGGGCAAACAGAGAAGATTGTGGCTCCCTGAGGCTCCCAAAAGTGGAACACACTGGACTCCTTTAAGGTTCTATAAAATTAAATATAATTTTTCTTTTACTTCAAATGCACAGCTATTTGCCTCCGATGGACACCAAAATTTTTAATTAAGATTTATGTGAATTATAAGCTGCCACCAGCCTTCCTCAACTCCTAAGGTTAGAAGTAGCTGTAAGTGCTCATTTAAGTGGAAACATTAATTAAAAGATAACTTTATTTTGGTGCAAAAAATTGATATGCATGCCTAGATGTTTTATAACAAATATTTTCCAAAAACTTTTTGAAAACCTCTGCTACAATGAATCATCTGAATTGTAACTTCATTGCCTACATGCTTGCTCTCTACCCTCTCCCCAACAAGACAGGGAAATCCTGGATACCTGGCAAGGCCATCGGTGTAGCCTCAGAATTTATCTCAGGCCTGACAAACAGTAGATGCCCAGTATATGCCTTCTGAGTGAATAAGTATCTTAATGGCTATAACAATGATGAAGAGACCAACATCACAGGCACCCACATACCTTCAGCAAGATAAGATAAACACCATCTTGTAGCTCCATATCAGCAATCATCTTTTTGGAGATAAACAATGAAAAACCTGTTTGTGCTTCCGTACATGGACCTGAGGCTCACTAAAAATCAAGTTCATTTTTGAAATGTTCATTGGTTTCATGTGAAAAATACACCATATACTTTGTATAAGCATTTATGTATTTATTTATTGAAGAACTTTCTTCTATACTCAATTTTTTTTTTTTTTTTGGTTTGGGAAGTATTTGTGGCAGTGACATTCAAAATATTTAATAGGCGTATGGAAATGACAGGACTAATGGGAATAAATTTGTGTGTACCTGTAACAATAATCAAGGTGCTGAAGACCCCCTTGTGGGGCCAGATATAAACCCTGGCTTCTGGATTCATTGTGATGACATTTCAGAACCCTGGGGGAGGTCGTTCAGAGTGGCACAGGGAGGCATCACTCATGCAGAATTGAGCAGTGGATATCGACTGACTGGAACTAAAATCATTTCAATATTTTACAGCCAATTCAATTAATGAAGCACACTGCTATCTATCAGCTCTTCTTATGGTCTAAATTTGCCTTACTACTTCTAGTTTTAACAATTCAAACCAGAGAATCTTGGAATTAGAGGCTTTAGAAGTCAACATAGGACAATAATTGTTGGCATATATACCTATTATTCAGATACAAAAACTACTTCACTTTACAGAAGAGAAATTGGGTCTGGAAAAGACAATGCAATGATCCTAAAATTTCATAACTCAACAGTGGGAAGCCAGGAAGCCCCCAACTTTATAATGAACACTCTTGAGAATTCTGTAGTTCCACTTGTGCTGAAATTTGGTGTTTTTTCATATATGTGAGTCCCTCGTTGAAAACATCCTATTAGTTATTCCAGGCCAAGAAAATGTAAGGACAATCAGCAGACATTTTTACATAATCCATTCACTTTTGCCCATCCATCCAGCACCCACCTTTCTAGAACATAAAAGAACAAAAAACAAAAAACAAACAAACAAAAAAAAAAAACAAACCAATGTGCAAGATAGGGATTGGGGGAGGGAGGTGGGTACTAAAATAAAACAAAGACAGTGATTCATAGTGGGAATTTCTATTACATTCTCCCAAATCTCCTTTTCATTCTATTATGGTTTTGAAATAATTTCTACAGATTGATATGATCATCAAAATTCCTTCATAAAAATAAACATCACTCACTTTAGTTTAAATCTTATTTTCCGCTTATTTGGATCTTTTATTTTACTATTCAGAAACCCAACCACTTCCTTCTCTTAATTACACATGTACATGGATGCTCACAGAACTATTATTAAAAGCAGTCAAAAAGTAGAAGTGATTAAAGTGTCCATCAAGTGATGAATGGACAAAAAACACAGTATAATCACATGGCATATCCACAATATGACTATTATTAATATATATTATGTTTTTATGGACTGATACAGGCTGTGGTATGAGTGAATGTCGAAGCCATTATGATTAGTGAATGAAGGTTGATATAAGACTATGTGAGAGGTGGGTGCTGCGGCTCAATAGGCTAATCCTCCGGCACACTGGGTTCTAGTCCCGGTCTGGGCGCCAGATTCTGTCCTGGTTGCCCCTCTTCCAGTCCAGCTCTCTGCTGTGGCCTGGGAGGGCAGTGGAGGATGACCCAAGTGCTTGGGTCCCTGCACCCCATGGGAGACCAGGAGAAGCACCTGACTCCTGGCTTCGCATCAGTGCAGTGTGCCGGCCGCAGTGCATCAGCCGCAGAGGCCATTGGAGGGTGAACCAATGGAAAAGGAAGACCTTTCTCTCTGTCTCTCACTGTCCACTCTGCCTGTCAAAAAAAAAAAAAAAAGACTATATGAGAGTTTCCATTTACACAAAATGTCCAGAATAGGTAAAACCACAGAGACAGAAAATAGATTAGAGGCTGGGAGGAAATGTGGATATTTTCCTTTCTTATTTTTTGAACTTAAATTTCTATTATCCCTCTTTCATGTTTTCAGTTTTTTAAGAAGTATAAAAGGACAAACATGGGGCCGGTGCTGCGGTGTAGTGGGCAAAGCCACTGCCTGCAGTGCTGGCATCCCATATGGGCACCAGTTTGAGTCCCGGTTGCTTCTTTTCTGAACTAGCTCTCTGCTATGGCCTGGGAAAGCAGTGGAAGATGGCCCAAGTTCTTGGGCCCCTGCACCCATGTGGAAGACCCAGAAAGAAGCTCCTGGCTCCTGGCTTTGGATTGGCACAGCTCCAGTCATTGAGGCCAATTGGGGAGTGAACCAGCAGATGGAAGACCTCTCTCTCTCTCTGTGTGTCTCTCCTTCTCTCTCTGTATAACTCTTTCAAATAAATAAATCTTTAAAAAAAAGGACAAACAAGATTTAATAGTTTAGAGTCTTCACAAAAATCAAAGTCTATGCATAGCTATGCCTTTGCAAATAATTTTAGAAAAAAAAGGAAAACGCTTCATGTACTTTTCCAAAGTGCCTTGCCTTATTGACAGAACTTAACTCCCAGACCTTTGTTTGAGAACAAATATTGTTTAGAGAAAATTAGTCCATTCTCTGTGACTGTTGGAAAGCAATTAAAGTTGAAGTTGAACAGGTGTAATCTATTCATTTCCAACCCTTATCTCTCCATTTGCTGAAAGAGCAGCTATGTATTAAAATGTTTGTGGATCACTCAATAATTTAAGTGTTAGAAAAATGGTGCTTTTTGCAAGGAATTGTTGAAGAACTTTTTAACAGAAATTCTAGGTAAGATGAAGAAAACAGGTTAGCAATCCTCTACATTTTGCCTCTATGTTTGGGGGGGTCATGAGGTGTCCCTCAGTTTACACTGGGTTAAACAGTTTCCCAATCTGCACTATACAATAGAAACACAGTCACCCTCTTTAACACTGTGAAGTTTCCAAAAGGGAGCAGATTACCCTTCTCTTCCCACAATGGCACTCCAAGCCTCATCTTCTCTTAGACTGCTGTGACTCTTTCTTACCCTACCTAGCGAAGCATTGTTTACCTGTTCTAGTTAGTGACCCGCTCACCAAGAATGACAGGCAGGTCATCAGTACACTGTGATCTGTTGGCCAACTCTGGATGGTCATCCGTTTTTGTAAGTAAAATTCTATTAGCACATCAATTCAGCTCATTGTCTATATGTGGTCTGTAGCAGGTTTGCTTTTAAGCTACAATGAGTGGAGTAATTGTGACAGAGATCACTTGACACACCAAGCCCAAAACACTATCTGCTCCTTTACAGAGAAAATGTATCAATCCTTGATGTAGAAGATCAGGGATGATGACTTAGTTATAGATTATACATTTGAGTTATTCGAAATATGGATTTCAGTGTTTTCATAGCATGCATTTCAAATAAATATATGAACACTATGCAAGAGACACTGCCAAAAATTAACCACTGGGTTGTAGAATAACACATATTTGAATTTGATCCCGGTTCTGATGTTTGACTAACTGTACAATCTTGGGTAAGTGACTTAATGTTTATTTATTTACATGAAGGAAACAGATTTCATGTATTCATATGTAGTGTTTTAAGAACAAAATGATAATTTCCACTCTCCCTCTTCCTTACTTATTTTTCTGTTAATTTTTGAGATAATACACTTTCAATTTACTTGATAATCACAAGCTTATCCTCCACTAAATAAAGACTTCAACAAGCAGTAAGTAGAAAGACCACTATTCCCCAGGAATATAGATAAGGGCTATAAACATATTTGTGGTAACTAATATATAGAGTACAAATATGTATTACATATGACTTCTCTGTAAAATGGGGATAATCAGACTGCCTATACATGTCAATTAGAATGATTTTGGCTGAGATTCAGAAAACTTAACCCAAAGAAACTCAAATTAGAAGAGGAACAATATTAGCTCACTTAATGCAACGTTATTTCTGGGTTGTCTAAATGAGGAGCTGCTGATGGGTAACTGGTGCTCCAGGCTCCCTTGGTGACCAGGCTCCCTTGATCCAGGTAAGCACAACTTTAGGCACCACATTCAGACATATCCATTCATGTTTCTAAGAGTTGCATTCCGTGCCCACCTTTTAACCAATTCTCCATCACAAGGAATGGTGTTGAATGGTTGAGGAAAGAAGAGGAGCGGCCACAAGAAGAAGAGTAGATTGACTAACAGAACAAATCCTGAATTCAGTTGGAAAAGACAAGTGAGGAGAATGTATGTGAGTAGCTAGCCAGCAATATTAGCTAAGTGTATATAAAGAGAAAATAAACTAATGATGTACAAATACAAAGTGTATGTTCAATAAATGGTGGCTCTTCAATGAGCAGTGATATTTTCTTTTTTGCTAGACTTGTTGGCAGTGTCCATCCAAAATGTATCATTGAATATAAAGTATATTTTCATTAATTTTATAGAAAATGTTAAAATAAATTCATATTATTTCATTAAATGGAAAAGTTTCCAAGATCTACTGAGATTGGGAGATTTTCATTACTTAGACGGCATCTCTGTATCAGTACAACATGCTTCATGTGTCAGTGCTGCTCTTGTTCATCAACTACTAAGAGTGCATCAAACTCTTACACATCCCAAGGACACACATTGTAATTAACTGCAAATAAACTTAATTAAGGTAAATAGATATGTTGTTTTCTTTGCAAAATCACTCACTGAATAGTTATAGTCACTAAAAAAAAGCTACCCTTCCTTTTTTTTTAAAAAAAAAATTTGTTTATTTATTTTGAAAGAGTTACAGAAAGAGAGGGAGAGACAGAGACAGACAGATCTTCCAACCACTGGTTCACTCCCCCAGATGGGCACAATGGCCAGGGCTGGGCCAGGCTGAAGCCAAGAGGTTTTTCCAGATCTCCTACATGGATATCAGGGGCCTAGATACTTGGGTTACATTTTTCTGTTTTTCCCATGCTATTGGCAGGAAGCTGGATCAGAAGTGGAGCACACAGGACATGAACTGGCACCCATACAGTATGCCAACATTGCAAGTTGTGGCTTTACCCACTATATCAGCCAGCCATAAGCTTCCCTCCTTTACCCATACAATTCTTGAGAGGATTAGGCATCTTCTTCTGGAGTTATTACTTGAAGCCTCTCTTATCTGCTCTCAAATGTTCTATGTTCCCTTTGGCATAGCCCTTATTGCACTGCACTATAAATGCTGGTTTACATGTTTTTGTCCCCTTCACCAGACTGTGAACTTTGAAAGGACAAGCTATAATATACTGCAGGATACAGAGTATGCATTTCTTCCATGCTTTTCAGGAATGAATAAAGGATGAATGTAAATGTCTATTGAAAATGGTCATGTAGAAAGAGCATTGCTGGCTGGCACCGCGGCTCACTTGGCTAATCCTCCACCTGCGTGCTGGCACCCTGGGTTCTAGTCCCGGTTGGGGTTCCGGATTCTGTCCCGGTTGCTCCTCTTCCAGTCCAGCTCTCTGCTGTGGCCTGGGAGGGCAGTGGAGGATGGCCCAGGTGCTTGGGCCCTGCACCCGCGTGGGAGACCAGGAGAAGCACCTGGCTCCTGGCTTCAGATCAGCGCAGCATGGTGGCCGTAGCAGCCACTTAGCGGGTGAACCAAGGGAAACAGGAAGACCTTTCTCTCTGTCTCTCTCTCTCATTGTCCAACTCTGCCTGTCAAAAAAAAAAAAAAAAAAAAGCATTGCCTTTGTATACATATTCCTGACCATGGAGGAATTTCTCCCCTAAATTGGTCAGATGGAAAATCTCACCCTTTTCCTCTCCTTTCCTTGTCCCAGTGTCTTCAACAAATCAGGAAGTTTTGAGACATCCAACAATACGCTATTGTTTTTTTTCCTCTTCCATTGCCGAAGGCAAAGAATGAACAGACCAAGACCCCATCCAAAATTAAGAGTCAATGCAGGAGGAAATATAAACCAGGAAGCTACTTGTAGATATTCTGAGCTGATATGAGAAGGCTCTAGAACTCAAATACTAAATTTTAAGATATTTATTTGAAATAATGCTATCTCAAAAACTTTAGCTATGGATGCACTGATCAATAGACACATTACAAAAGCAAATATCCATGGAGAACGATGAATAGAGTTTGAAAAACCTCTGCCTCCCACATTGAGAAATGTTCTAGAAAAATACCTCCATGTAGCAATACTCTGATCTTTACCTTTTGAAACCCCATCCATTTTCTCACTCACAACTCAGATTTAGTTCAGCTGTGTACACTTCCCCAGTCCTCCCAACTGGCATTAACCTTGGCCTTCTCCCTACTGCCTCAGCATTTTGTTGCTTTTCTTATTACAACAGCCTTCCCCTTCTGCCTTGTGTACTAGCTATGTGCATGTGTGTTTGTCATTTCTGTCTCTCTCCTGGGAAGTCCTGAGCTCCTGGATGGCAGGGGCCATGATTCTCTCACCTTTTCTCCCATATCTCTGCAGACCATCCAAACTAAAAGGGAAGCGCGGATGAATAAACACGGTTGAGTATGTTCTTTCCAGTAAAACTCAGCACAAAACCGAAAGCTTCTTTGTTCACAGACTGTTTCCCTTATGCAAGTAGCATTTTGAAAAATGAAAAAAAAAATGCTCAAAAACATGATTGTTGATCCTTTCTGTGTGATTGCCTATGTAAGTAGAGAAACATTCTTTTTTGTTAGGCTAAGGATACTGCAGCAAATATAAATGCCCATGCTTGCCTAATTTTGTTTCTCAGGAAGACGTGCATCCCCTTCTAATTTAATTGCCTCAAGAGACTGGATTTGGCAGACAGTGTTAGATCATAAAAGTCGGTTTCTTCCTCTATATATGGTATTCCAAAGCATGTTAAGACCAAAATATCACAAATGGATCTCATCAGAGCCATTAAAGATATGAAAAGTGACTGATTATCCCCATGACATTGGTGTCATGCCAGAGAGGATGTAAGACAACATGGAATGTACTCTTTTGTGGCTTATCCAGGAAAAGATAATTTTCCATAAAACTTGGCTATGATTCAAAATATAACCACAGCCTCCTTTGTAAGGTGGCAATTCCACCACCACTAAAAGCAGTGATTGGGCCGGTCACTGACAATGGATTGATGAAGAGATTTCTTCCACTGGGCACAGGGTCACACTTGATGGTCACTGAGGTCCCTTCCAGATACATTAGGCTATGGAAGGCCATTCTCTGGATCTCACCTAGGAGAATAGGCTGGAGTGGCAGAAGAGAAACCATCTGCTCCACAGTCCCCTTGTTCCCCATGGCACTGGACAGGCAGTTGGTGGTGTCACGATGCTACACAAATGTGAGGCGTAGGCTTCTAGGCTCAAACACAGCATGTACCAAACACACTGACACAGTGTCTTAGTCAAAAATTAGACCTGTGAAAACTGATTAATTTCGCATCCAACTGAAATTCTATTTCACAGCAAAGCAGGTCCCCAGCTGTGATAGGATGAGCAGGATGGCTACAAATAAATCAATGATCCCACTCAGGATCTCAAGGTGTCCTTATGATTTCCTTTGGGTGACAGACAGATTTATGGGAACACTATTCTGATAAATCAAACTGAAGCATTCTGACTGGTGGGCAAACAACTGCCCATAAAGACACCCACTTCTCTAAAGTAGGTACACCCTGGCTGTCTGCCAGCAAAGAGCATGCAGTTTACAGGCTGGACTTCTGTCTGTACACTCTTGATCATACACACTCCTTATTGCATGTTCAAGGAATTGTAACCATGCTGAAGAGCAATGCATGCACAGTCCAACTCCACAAATGGAGAACATTATTTTTAGTCAGATCTTCCCTTAAGATAAAACTGTGGCCCACCTCCATAAACAGGTTTTTAAATATGCTTTAAGAAAAAGTGACTCTTAGTTCACCCACAGAAAATAAGAATAAAGAAGTAGGTTTTAAGTGTGGAATGACCAAGTTAAAACATGCTCTTTTTTCTTGATATCTCTAAACCTTTGAATATGGTTATAAGAACTGGAAATCAAGAAGAGCATTTAGGAAGTACCATTTCACAGTTTATTTGACTATGAGAACCTCTGTTCGTTTCTTTCACAGAAATGTCAATTGCAGAGAAGCAAAGTTTAGGAAATAGTTAAACTAATGGGTCTACAGCATCAGGGAGTACGAATGTTAAGATGCAGAAAGTTTCAGGGCCGGCACCGCGGCTCAACAGGCTAATTCTCTGCCTTGCGGCGCCTGCACACCAGGTTATAGTCCAGGTCGGGGTGCTGGATTCTGTCCCGGTTGCCCCTCTTCCAGGCCAGCTCTCTGCTGTGGCCCGGGAGTGCAGTGGAGGCTGGCCCAGGTGCTTGGGCCCTGCACCCCATGGGAGACCAGGGGAAGCACCTGGCTCCTGCCATTGGATCAGCGCAGTGCGCTGGCCGAGGCAGCCATTGGAGGGTGAACCAATGGCAAAGGAAGACCTGTCTCTCTGTCTCTCTCTCTCTCACTGTCCACTCTGCCTGTCAAGAAGAAAAAAAGGAAAAAAAAAAGAAAGAAAGAAACACAGACAGACAGACAGACAGAAAGAAAGAAAGAAAGAAAGTTTCAGAGACCCAGAGTCTCAGACACAACGCAGAGGCACTTAGCCTGGCAATGGTTCCTTTTTCATAAACAAACAAACAAAGAAAAACAAAACAAAACAAAAAAACTTAGGAGGCTATAAAATCCCTTCAACATAGAGAAGTGCCAGATCAAGAATAAGAAGAGAGAAGGGAATAGGTGAAAAGGAGGTGAAGGTGTTGAAGAACAATGCATGGCCAGAGAGTGATCAGGTCCAATGGGTGTTCTTGGGTGTAGATGGTGGTGTCAATAGCAACAGATAAAGCAGGATTATGCAGATCTGCGTGAGGATACAGCTGAATCCTGAGGTCAGCAGTGTTTAGAGATGGGCACAGCTCTAGAACCATTGAAGACAGTTCATTAAAATTCTGTTGTACAAGTCTCATCATCACAAATAATGAGGTTTCTCTGCAGTAAATATGAAAGCTGAGAGGTAACAGAAGCATGTTTGGAAAGTTTTTCAGTAAGAAATACAGAGTAGACAGAGGACAGCAAGAAATAGGATGTTAAATGGGGAGAAGGAGCAACAGAATCATTTTTTTCAATCACACTTGTTTCAGATAATCAGTAATGCATTTGAAGAGAAATACAAATGATGTTAAGAACATTTATATGTATTATTATACTTTATATGTTGACTACTTGGGAAGTTAGATGGACAAATTTATACTTACATCCAGTGATCTGGTGCTAGAGACAGGGTTCCAGATAGGTCAACAGTTTGACAAAAATGCTGTTCATTAAAAGCCTTAAAAATGTTTCTAAGTTTTGACCTAGTAATTCTACATATCCATAGACTATCTTCAGGGGAAACTCTCCTAAATATGGAAAAGTATTCTTTCCAAAGAATTATATTGGCATATTTTCCATAGATAATATAGTAGAACATTAAATGTCATGCCTTCCTATAATAGAACAGTTAATTAACTTATATTGGAATCACACAGTGGTATTTTATGCTGTTATGGAAGGTGATGTTTATGAAGCATCTGTTAACCTAATTATAATATAATGTTAAACAAATAAAAAATAAGTGTATTATGTAATCATAATTATGCAAGGTATAAATAGCAAAAATGTCTGAAATTTAGCAAAACTGTAATAATATTGTAAGGGAAGTATGACTAAACATGAATTTTCATGACCGTCCTCTTTCAACTTGTTCAAGGTTTTTGATTTTTTGGTTACAGATACCATTTAATCTTGAGAAGGAATGGAAATGACATATATATAGTTCAGTTATAAAATATGCTTTAAAATGCCATAACTGGGCTTTCCTATTGAGATGTTCCTTACTACAGAATCATATTTTGAAAAGCATCACATACATGTACAATATTTATGGGCAAAATTTCTCTTTTATTTCAAAAGACTTCACTGCTTTATTTGAAAGGCTGAGTTGCAGAGAGAGAGGCAAACTGATAGAACCTGCTGGTTCACTCCCCAAATGGCCTAATGCTTGGGGCTGTGCCAGGCTAGGCCAAAGGCAAGAGCCTGGAACTGTATCCAGTCTCCCCTGTGGGTGGCAGTGGCCCAAGAATTTGGACCATCTTCTGCTGCTTTCCTAGACACATTAGCAGGGAGCTAGACTGGACTGGAAGTAGTGCAGCTGAAACTCATATGGGATGTCAATGTCATAGGCATTGGCTTAATCTGCTATACCACAGCACTGGAACCATGGCCAAAAATTTTCATCGTCATAATGAAACATTAGAAGGAAATAAGAGAAAGAATAAATGGACACAGAGGCATTCATGCTTCAGGCAGACTCCAAAGGCTATCAGGGTTCAGGATGGAACCCTTGGGTGGAGTCTGGGGTCCACAGCTATCGGAACATAGGGAGCACAAGGTCAGAAGCCAAGAGCACAGCTCTCCAGCTTCCCAGGAGGGGTTGCCCCTAGTGAGCCTCTGCCTCCATAGATAGCACTCTTGGCTTTCAGAAGTCTGTTTTTCCCAATGGTACATAAAGGAAGATTAGAAAGGAGACCTAAGTGGCAGTGACACATTAGTCACTTGGTTTTGAAGCCAGAAATGTCATGTACCTGAGGAATTACTGTGAAGGAATAAGACAGATTATCCTATATGGTCAATAAATTTAGCCTCATTCTTTAGGGACATTCATGATAGGCTAAGAAACTTCAAAATACCTTCCTATGCATTAGAAATTCATGCTGTATATCCTCAAGCCCCCATTGAGGATATATTCTGTTTTAGTCCATCCCAAAGTAGTAATGTATACCTGAAATGTAATTTCAAATCATTTTTATTAAAAATAAGAATAAAAACTAAGCAATCATTTCCATTTATTGTAGGTAACTGAGAAAAAAGAAACCTTACAATATAAGTAGAAATAAATAACTGCCTAGAAGAAGTGAGACGTTTGTTAAAGAGCATGATGGATATAGAATTAGCTAAATTCTAGGGGCCAGTACTGTGGAGTAGCAGATAAAGACGCTGCCTGCAATGCTGACATCCCACATGGGCACCAGTTCATGTCCTGGCTGCTCCAATTCTGATCCAATTCTGTGCTAATGGCCTGGGAAAATCAGCAGAAGTTGGCCCAAGTGCTTGGGAACCAGCTACCTATGTGGATGCCTGGAAGAATTCCTGGTTCCTGGCCTTAGCCTGGCCTAGCACTGGCCACTACAGACATCTGGGGAATGAACCAGTGGATTGAAGATCTCTCTCGCTCTTGCTCTCTCTGCCTCTCTGCATCTCTCTCGGTAACTCTGAATTTCAAATAAATAAGTAAATCTTTTTTAAAAAAGAATTAGCTAAATACTTATATGACAGAAACAATGCTTTAAAAAAGGTTCATTTCTCAGTAGAACATGGATCTTTGGCACTAGCCAAGGAGAAAAGAAGCCACACTAAAAATAACTCAGTAAAAATGGAAAGAGCTGACATTTCCTTCCAGGCGTGTGGAACAGCCGTCCTCGGCACTGCACAGCCCTCAGCTGCCCAGTCACTTTATTGTTCCCTCTCCTTTACACAGATCCTTCCGGGGGCAGGAAAAGTATGCAGAAAATGATTTAAATGTGTAGTTTACATGAACTCACTTTAATTTCTTAAAACCGATCAGGACAGCACTAAAAGGAGTTCAAACAACAGAATCTATGGAATTCCAAAAAGAAACACTGATGGACAAAGTAGTCTTTGGGGATAACTGCATTCACACTTTCCACTCCTGGCTCACTCACTCCTAGTAGGTGTCTCCATATGCCCTCTGGCATGAACACTTGAATAGATGTTATTTGTCCCCTCATTTACTCAAATGATTTCATTGAGTGATTATATGCCAGACACTCTGGAATGAGATGACTGGACATGTCCTAGTAACCTGAAATCACTCCAAAGCATACCGGTTCCCAAACCCTCCCCACAGTGAAGTAAACAGAAATTCTGCCACACTTGCCTCAAGCCATAAATGGACAGAGCCCACAGGAGCAGGGATCCAAAGAACATGTTCTCCAAATTCATGGATTGGAGAAATGTGGTCCAAATGTAAAATGCATGGATGTAGCTTCTGAAAAGCACCATGGAAGATTCTGGTCTTCCTCCTTCTACCACATTCCCTCTTCATGACCCTGTGAGCCAGAGTACTGGCTTGTGCAAAACAAAGGTATGTGATTTCTGTCCAAGAATCAGAAGCTTTGATTTACCAAGCACCTAGTCGTTATACTATCCTTTTTCTTTTTAAAGATTTGTTATTTATTTATTTGACAGGAAGCGTTAGACACACACACACAGAGAGAGAGAGAGAGAGAGGTCTTCCCTCCGTTGGTTCACCCCCCAAATGGCTGCAACAGCCAGCGCTGCGCAGATCCGAAGCCAGGAGCCAGGCACCTCCCCCTGGTCTCCCATGTGGGTGCAGGGCCCAAGCACTTGGGCCATCCTCCACTGCCCTCCTGGGCCACAGCAGAGAGCTGGACTGGAAGAGGAGCAACTGGGACCAGAACCTGGTGCCCATATGGGACGCCAGCGCCGCAGGTGGAGGATTAGCCAAGTGAGCCACTGCGCTAGGCCCCATTATACCATCTTGTGTACTAAAGTGTATACTTGGCCCCAGAGGTCCCCTAAAAAACTAATAAGTTGAATTGCCCTTCAGGGCAATTTCTAATATTAAAGGATTGTGAGTTCATTAGAAGATGAAGAGACACCAGGAATACAAGTGTACAGAGAAATGACCAGGTAGCACTCAGAGAGAAGTCAGCTGACTGCAAGCAAAGGACACAGGAGAATATTTACGTATCAATGTCTTGATCTTGCCTCTAGTACCATCAGAAAATAAATTACTACTCAATTTATGGTAATTTGTCCTGGAAGCTTTAGCAAACTAATACATAGCCCAGGGTGGTCTGCATGTCATCTACATTAAGTCTGTGAAAGAGAACACATCTAGTGCATTTCAGCCATCACATGTATACAACGTAAGGCACGGTAGGGACTACATTTGATTTCAAGGTACAGCCGAGGCCTCTTCGAAATCAAGCAAATGAGAGTCCCTATGTCTCCTCCACCTTTGCATTTCATTGCCTATAAAGATCATTTGCTAAATAAAATTAATTTATGTCAATGATAAATATGTGTGGACAGGGGCCAGCACTGTGGCTCACTTGGTTAATCCTCTGCCTGTGGCGCCGGCATCCCATATGGGCACGGGGTTCTAGTCCCAGTTGCTCCTCTTCCAGTCCAGCTCTCTGCTGTGGCCTGGGAGGGCAGTGGAGGATGGCCCAAGTGCTTGGGCCCTGCACCCACATGGGAGACCAGGAAGGAAGCACCTGGCTCCTGGCTTTGCATCGGCACAGTTCTGGCCATAGTGGTCATTTGTCATTTGGTCATTTGTCTATAACTTTACCTGTCAAATAAAAAAATATGTATGGACAAAACTAAGGGGAATACTTTGAATCCCCACCTTTCTCAGATTCTCCTGACAGTAGCCCTAGGTATCTTCAAACACAAAGCTCAGCCACACCTACAGTGAATGCAGCCTTTCCCGCAGGCAAATTGGGGATGGCACAAGGAGCACCTGTAGTAAGCCCCGAATACATCCACCTGTCTTACCTTTGATGCTCAGTCCATGGACGCAGTTTGTAGTCCTTGGTCCTGTACCACCTCTAGTCTGGCCTCTAGGATGAGAGTCTTAAGACCCCAGGATTGTAAAAGTCTCACACGGTACTTTGCTCTTTTTTTGCCTGCCATGTGGCCTGTGTGCTTTTCCCTCTCCTTTAGGCTGATGACATTACAAAAACAACACCTATAGAGTCTCCATGCATTACCTCGTAAGTTTAGTAACACCAATCTTTAATAATTCAAGTATCAGATAATATGCTAAGCTTTCTTTAGAGATTACTTTTTTATACTTTTTATTACAGAATAGTTTTACATTTACAAAATGAAAATTATGAGGTTAAAAAAAAAACAAAAAACAAAAATTATGGAGTTGTACAAAGAATTCCCATATACTGGAAACTCAGCTTCCCTTACCATTAACATTTTAAATTAGTATAATTTTTCACAAACTAAAACCACCACACCAAATTTCCCCTATGAATTTTATTCCTAAATATCTTTAAAAAAAAAAACCAGTTCTTTGAGGGAGGTAAAATTTTAATCACCATTTGAAAGAAAATTAAGGGTTAGAAAATTTAAGCCATTTGGCAAACGTCACTCATGTTAGAGGCAGCATGCAGTGCAGTGGTTAAGTTGCTGCTTGGAATGTCTGTATCCCATACCAAAGCATCCGGAAACAAGTCTCAGCTCTGCTCCCAATCCAGTTTCCTGCTAATGCACACTGTAGGAGGCAGCAGGTGATAGATAAAGTCCATGGTTCCTTGCCACACATGTGAAAGATCTGGATTGAGTTCTGAGATCTTGGATTCAGCCTGGCCAACCCTTGGCTATTGTGGGAATTTGGGAGGTGAACCAGCAGATGGGATCTCTCTCTCTCTCTCTCTCTCTCTCCAATTCAAATAAATAAACAAATGTATGTTTAAGGAAAGGTATCAACTTTAAAAGTGATAAGATTCATGATTTCTGCACCTGGTTTGCCCTTCCACCTGAGACAACCTTTTAGGAAACTGATAAAAGTATGTGAAACAATATCAACCAAGGCTTTCAATCTCTGGCAAAAAAAGGACAATGACCCCAGAGAAATGGGAAATTAGTGACAGATAAAAATTACAGTGTTTACGAAAATATATACACTAGATTGAATACAAGATAAACCAGACACCACAAAGTAGAATGCTTATGTGGAAACAGCTAGAATCCTCAATTTATGGTATATAGCAATAGAGATCATCAAAAACAATAAAAGTTAAAAAAAAGCATCAGTAAAATATGGGACTTCAAGCTACATGTAAGGCTTACCATACATGCAAGAATAATTGGATTTACTTAAGAAGAGGAAGACCAAAACAATATATTTAAACATAACAAAATTTTACAAATATTTTTATGAAAAACTATAAACACATAGTCAAGGCACTCAATAAATCTCATGCATAAGAAAGATGGAGAAAATTGTATCAAGCCACATTATAATCAACTTTATATAAAATAATCACTAAATTGAAAGACCTTATAAATGGCCAAGAAAGATGTCATATTAATGTAGAAAAGACACAAGGAAGGATGCAGATGAATTCTTGTCACAGTCACTGCAGACTGACATCAGTAGAGTAGATCTCCCAGAACTGAAATGGACAAGCAGGAACAAAGAAACAAATAAAAAAGCTTGACCCACAATTTATACCCAATGAAAAGCCATTTCCAGGCATTCAGTGCCTAAAAGAATTCACATGTGGGAGAGCTGCAGCACAAGAAATATAAATACAGGAAATCTATCAGGCTGAGGAAAGGTACCAGCTGACAACATGGAGCTCTTTAAAGGAATAAAGAGCCCTGGAAATGGTAGTTATTTGGGATAATATAACTTTTTTTTTCTTTCTGAAAATATTTCAAAAAATAATTAGCCCTTTAAAGTAAAAACAGCAGAAAAAAGAGCATTTAAGTCATCACTGGGTATGTTCTCATCCCATATCAGAGTGCTCAGGTTTAGGTCTCTGGTCCACTTCGATCCAACTTTGTGCCACAGTGCACTCTGGGAGGCAGCAAGTAAAGGCTGAAATACTCGAGTCTACGCTACCCACCTAGGAAATTCAGACTGACATTCTGACTCCTGGCTTTGGCCTGGCCCCGTGCCTAACTGCTGCAGATATCTGAGGCATGAACCAGTGGATGAATGCTCGCTCTCTCTCGCTCTCACTCTCTCTCTCTCTCTGTGGATCTGCCCTTCAAATAAATAAAAATAAAGAAAACATCTTTGGAAAGTAGCAAAATATTGTAAGGTTTATAATACAAGGACACTGCAAAAAGTTCTTGGAAACTGAAATTAAATGCTCAAATTTATTTTATTGTGAAAATGTATTTGTTGCAAAAATCTTTAGTACTGCCTGGAAAATGAGTATTATGGAAATCATGCATGGATTTCAAAAATTATTTTGTGTATGTATAAAAAAATAAAATGTTTGAAAACAACAGAATAAGGTGATGAAGAAAAAGAGAGATGCCCTGTAGAGTTCTTACACTGTATAGGAAATATATAATATCACATACAGATAGATGGAGCAAGTTAAGGGTATATACAACAAACTACAAGCTAGAGACAAAATGACCAAGAAAATAGTAAAGCGAAGAACTAAAGATAATAACACAACAAAGGGAATGAAAAAGAAAGAACTTATTAATATAAAAGATCCAACTCTACAGTGGCTACAAAAAACTCACTTTAAATTATATATACAATTTTTTAAAAAATATTTGACAGGTAGAGTTACAGACAGTGAGAGAGAGAGAGAGACAGAGAAAGGTCTTCCTTCCATTGGTTCACTCCCCAAATGGCTGCTGTGGCCGGCACCGCGCCGATCCGAAGCCAGGAGCCAGGTGCTTCCTCCTGGTCTCCCATGTGGGTGCAGGGCCCAAACACTTGGGCCATCCTCCACTGCCCTCCTGGGCCACAGCAGAGAGCTGGCCTGGAAGACGGGCAACTGGGGCTAGAACCCAGCGCCCATATGGGAAGCCGGCGCCACAGGTGGAGGATTAACCAAGTGAGCCATGGTGCCAGCCCCGTAATTTTATATATAATTTAATATATATATATATCATTAGCATACATATACACACATACACACATACACACACATACATACATATGCTAAAGGTATGGCTGAAGGGCCAGTGTTCTGGCAGAGCAGATAAAGCCACTACCTGCCACGCAGGCATCCCATATGAGTGACGCATGGTATGACGGCTGCTCTACTTCCTATACAGCTCCCTGCTAATGGCCTGGGAAAAGCAGTGGAAGATCGCCCAAGCACTTGGGCCCCTGTCACCCATGTGGGAGACTCAGATGAAGTGCCTGGCTTCAGCTTAGCCCAGCTCTGGCTGTTGTGGCCATCTGGGAAGTGAACCAGCAGATGGGAGACCTGTCACTCTCTGTAACTCTTTCAAATAAGTAAATAAATCTTAAAAAAAAAAAAAAAGTGTGACTGGAAACAGGTCACATAATGAAAGAGCAAAAGAAAGCATGATTATCAAAATCAGACAAAGTAGATTTCATAACCACATAATTTTAGGGATCAAGAAGATATTATGTAATGATAAAAAGCTGGATCAACATAGGATCCGTAACAATTGTAAAGCAATATGCAGCTATTGAAGAGCTTCAAAATACAGAAGAAAAACTGATGAAAATGCAAGAAGAAACTTCAAATATGCTATTGTAATGGGCTACTTCTACGCTTACCTCTCCATAATTGATAGATCAGTTGACAGCAAATTAGTAAAGATATAGAAGACCTGAGTCACAGCATCAACCAAGTTAAAAAAATTGACAGTTACAGAACATTCATCTAAAAAAGAGCAGATAAACTTTTGCTTCCAGTGTTCACAGAACATTTAACAGGATAGATTATATTCCAGTTCATAAAACCAGTCTTACTATAGCAAAGAGCATTCAACTCATCCAATGATTGATTCTGACCACAACAGAGTTAAGTTAGAAATCAATAACAGGCTGGCCCCGTGGCTCAATAGGCTAATCCTCCGCCTTGCGACACCAGCACACCGGGTTCTAGTCCCGGTCAGGGCACTGGATTCTGTCCCGGTTGCCCCTCTTCCAGTCCAGCTCTCTGCTGTGGCCCGGGAGGGCAGTGGAGGATGGCCCAAGTGCTTGGGCCCTGCACCCGCATGGGAGACCAGGAGAAGCACCTGGCTCCTACCATCAGATCAGCGCGGTGCGCTGGCCACAGCGTGCTGGCCGCGGCGGCCATTGGAGGGTGAACCAAGGGCAAAAGGAAGACCTTTCTCTCTGTCTCTCTCTCTCACTGTCCACTCTGCCTGTCAAAAAAAAAAATCAATAACAAAATGATATTGGAGGAATGCTCCAATATTTGGAAACTAAGTGGCACATTTTTAAAAAAAAAACCATTGCAACAAAGAATAATACAAAAGAAATTAAAGGCATACTAAACTGAATAAAAATGAAAAGAAATCTTATCAACATAAGTGGGAAATACCTACAGCAATACTTGAAGGGAATTTTCGACCTAGAAATCTGTATTGTTAGAGAATAAAGGCATCACTTAAATTATCTTAGATTCCACATTAATAAACAAGAAAAGAAAATTCAAATGAAACACAAAATTAGCAGAAAAATAAAGATGGAATAAAATATTAACAAAACAGAAATGAGGAACTTAATAAATTCAAAATCTGAGTCTAGGAGATTGATGAAATGGATTGTGTTTGAGAGGGAGAGGGACGTGTGTAGGCACACATTGTCAATATCATGAATGAGGGAGTTGACATCACAACTATTTTCAGAGGAATTTAAAGAATATTATTGAATAAGTTTATGTTATTAAAACCAAACATATTGGCCGGCGCCGTGGCTCAACAGGCTAATCCTCCGCCTTGCGGCGCCGGCACACCGGGTTCTAGTCCCGGTCGGGGCGCCGGATTCTGTCCCGGTTGCCCCTCTTCCAGGCCAGCCCTCTGCTGTGGCCCAGGAGTGCAGTGGAGGATGGCCCAAGTGCTTGGGCCCTGCACCCCATGGGAGACCAGGAGAAGCACCTAGTACCTGGCTCCTGCCATCGGATGAGCGCGGTGCGCCGGCCGCAGCGCGCCGACCGCGGCGGCCATTGGAGGGTGAACCAACGGCAAAGGAAGACCTTTCTCTCTGTCTCTCTCTCTCACTGTCCACTCTGCCTGTCAAAAAAAAAAAAAAAAAAAAACCAAACATATTGATGAAATGGTTCAATTACTTGAAAGATACAAACTGTTAAAACTTGTTCAAGAAATGGATAATTTGTGGACAGGCATTGTGGCACTGTTGGTCATGTTGCTGTCTATACTACACTTCCAATCCTGCTTCCTGCTAATGCACCTGGGACACAGCAGTTGGTGGCCCAAGTACTTGGGCCCCTGCACCTACCTGGGAGACCCAGATGAAGTTCCTGCTCCCTGGCTTTGGCCTGGCCCAGTCCTGGCTGCTGTGGGCAGACAGAAGCGTGCGTTCTCTCTCTCTTTCTCTCTCTCTCTGTCTCTGTCTGTCTGTCTCTTTCCCTCACTCTGTGCGTGTGTATGTGTGTGCTTATAACTCTGCCTTTCAAATACGTTTTTAAAATCTTTAAAAAAATGGATACTTGAATTATTCAATAGATAATTATGGAGCTATCTGTTTCAGTAAATTGTAGTTGAAAACCTTCCCACAATGATAATCAAGCCAAGATGACTTCACTGGGCATCTCTATCACATATTTAAGGAAGAAATAGTACCAATTCTTTACAAATTCTTTCAGAAAACGGAAGAGATAGAAATATTCCACAACTTACTATGAGGTCAGCATTCCCTCAACACAAAACTAGACAGTAATAACCAAGACAGTAATAATACTACAAATCTGTTTACTTTATAAACAGAGAAGCAAAACTTCTTAACACATTGTTTTTTTTTTTAGTTATTAAGACTTGCTTTATGGCCCAGCATATAGTTTATGCGTTCTTTTAAAGATTTATTTATTTATTTTAAAGGAAGAGTTACAGAGACAGAGGAGAAAAAGAGAGAGACCTTCCATCCACTGAGTCACTCCCCAAATGGCCATAATGGCTGGAGCTGCACCAATCTGAAGCCAGGAGGCAAGAGCTTCTTCTAGATCTCCCACATGGGTGCAGGGGTCCAAATACTTGGGCCATCTTCCATTGCTTTCCCAGGCACATTAGCAGGGAGCTGGATCCAATGTGGAGCAGCCAGGACTTGAATAGGTACCCAAAAGGGTGCCAACACTGCAGGCGGAGGCTCGACCTTCAACAACACAGTGCTGGCCCTCTTAACACAATTTTAATGAATTTAATTCTACACTGTGTAAAAAATGATAATACATCATGGTCAAGTGAGGTTTATCTCAGGCATCTATGGTTTGTTTGACTTTCAAAATCCATCAGAGTAACCAGTTATTAGCTGATGGAAAAGAAAAATTATACGATTACTTAAATCCCAGTTTATTAAACCATGAGTAAGCCCCATTCTGGCTGACTCCACAGAGGTCCTCACATGATCTATGCCTGAGGTCTCTGGATTTGAGGCAGTTTTGATTTATAGAAAAAGATCAGTACATGAAATGCAGGATGCTTATCAGTGTGATAACTGGTGGATATGCCAATTGTGTACACATTTGGAAGAACCATGTTTAGTAGAGGACATCTAAAATATGATTGTTAAAGATGAAAGGCAATATTGTCATAAGGTAGAGGCTAACAGAAAATAAATGCATGTAGAACATTTAGAAAATATTTCCTACCATGATTCCCATTGTATTTCAATGATGAAGACATGGCACTTTGCCCCCCTCCCCACCTTTTTTTTCCCAACCTCCTCTTTCTTCTCAGTTATCACCACAGCATCCATCAGAAGGCTGAGTAACATCCCTCCAGATGGAGCTGTTTTATTCTAGGAATTGGCGGAAGAGACATTTTTAACTTATTTTTGATTTTTACAATTCTGTTCACACTACATTGCAAATGTTATCATATCAAATAGCATAAAATGTAAATGACTGTGTACAATATAACTCTGTGACATAAAAGCAAAGAAATATAATCAACACCTCTCTCTCCTCTGCGGATTGCAATTCACCAGAACGTTTGCCTTCCTCACCGAGTCACAGGAATCCACGCTTTCAAAAGACAGACATAAGGATACTCAAAATTAATAACTTGTCTATATTTTACAAGAATGCTTTGAATTTGTAAATTTGCAAAAGGCTACAAAGCAAATCATGGAGGTTATATACACCAATGAATACCAGAGGTACCTAACTTTGAATATCTACAAAGCAAACACAAATGCTGATATAGAGCCCAATCCATTTATTAAACTCAAATGAAAACCTTTAGAAAGTCAGAACTAACCGAGCAGTAGAGCTCCTTGTAGTCAAATATGCCTGACCCCTTTCCACAAAGAATTGTTTTATGTAATATTGGCTGAACTTCATTGAAACCACTATTCCTCATCATTCTAGAGTCAACCACACACCTAGAACAATACCACACTCCAAATGCAAACACAGGAGAAATATCTAAACTTCAATTATAGTATTTATATCTACTTACTACAATGACTGGCTATTCATGGGGACTGGATAGCTACTTCTTATTTCCACAATATAGAAGAGAATTTTTGCAATGCATTCAAATTTAGATGATGATTCTATACAGAAAAACAAAAGTGCTTTCAATAAAAGATGTTTTCTGTCATGCTAGGATATGGATTACATATTTTGTAAGATAATGGAATTCTTAATCTTTTGGAAATTTTCTTACGAGTGAGGCAACATGTCATTGCTGCAGCTGTCATTGACTGTGTCATGCCATCAATCTCTAACTCAGACAGGACTTCTATGTTCCAGGTGGTTTGACCATGAGAACAAATCATAGTGAATGTCCAACACAGAAACAACTGTCAGTTACGGGACATTTTAATTCAAGGAAGAAAATGTTCCACACTCCAGGAAAGAGGCATGTCTCTACTGCATTTTAAAGCTTTGCCTCTTGTTGCAAGGTGTCATCATTGCACTAATGATTGCTCATGCATAGCTGTGCACACATGCCTTACTCCTAACAAGACCCATCATAGCTCTACTTTAGGGTTTCCTAATAGCACATAGCCACTGATGAGTTAAGAATGAGACAGGTGGACCCTATCTTTTCAAGGCAGACATCATAGTATCTCAAGCAGGAAATGAGGAGTTTATTTAAGCAGAAATTCAAACTGTTGATCAGGCACTTAAACCTTGGCTATACTATTCCTCAGTAGAGGGATCTGATACAAATTAAGTGAAATTGTAATTTCTTTGTGTTTTCAAATACAAAATACATGAAATCTGGGGCAGGCTGAGGGGTTAAGAAACCAGTAAAGATGCATTCACCCCACATCATAGTGTCAGAGTTTAATGCTTGGCTCCATCTGCTGGTTCCAGCGGTTTGCTGATGCAGACCATGGGAGGAAGGGATAGTAGCTCAAGTAATTTGATTCCTGTTACCCATTTGGATTCAGCTCCCAGCTCCCAGCTCCCAGCTCCCAACCTTGGCTCAGTCCAGTCTTGGACACTGCAACACTGCAAGCATTTATGAAGGTGAGCCAGAGGAAGGGTCCTCTTTTTCTCTCTCTCTGTTAGACACATTGAAAAATGAAAGGTATAAAATAATACTCACTTCCCAAAAGAATTTAAAGAATGACAAAGGTAGTGTATTTAAGGAGTTTAACACAGTTTCTGGCAAATCATAAGAATTCAAATAATAATCACTGATTTGGGAGCTGCAGGGTGCTTGGGTGGCATTCTCTTTCAAAGACCTGCTGCCCTGTTTCTGGCTAGCACATCCATTTGTATCAGCTATAAAATAGTCACAATTACCTCATTTAGAGTGCAGGTCAAAGATTTTACGAATATTAGATTTCAAGACCAAAGACTCAAAGAAATTATCAAGCACAATCTTTGTGTTTTGCTTTTATTTCTTATAAAGATGTTTTATTCGAAAGACAGAATTAGAGAGAGAGTGAGAGAGAGACAATTATTCAACCACTGGTTCACTCCGCAAATGGCTGAAATGGCTGGGGCTGGGCCAGGCCAAAGCCAGGATCCTGGAACTCTATCATCCAGGTCTTCCACGTGGGTGCAGGGGCCTAAAGACTTGAGCCATCCTCTGTGTCCTCAGGTGCGTTAGCAGGGAGCTGGATCAGAAATGAAGTAGCCTGGACTCCAATTGGCGCCCATATAGGATGCCAGCATTGCAGGCAGCAGCTTAACCTGCTGTGCCACAGTGCTGACCCCAATATTTATATTTTTATTTTTCTGAGCTGGGAATCCAACTCAGGCACTCAGATGTGGGTTGCAAGACTCCTAAGTGGCCTAACAGTGTCACCAAATACTTTAATCTCAAAGAATGAAGCAGTGATTACTCATTTTATCTGCCAAATATTCAATGAGTTCTGATCCAGGATTAAATCTCTTGACCTGAAAATTAACTACAATTGATTTGAAACATATCCTCTCTAACTTTTCTCTTCTACCCTCTCTCCCTTCCCCTCTGGTTTCTAGTTCACAATGGAAATGAGTCAGTTAATTTCTCAACTATCATGAAGGAACTTGCCAGTCATCTATAAACTAACCCAGTCACCAAATACTAAAGTATCCAATATACTAATACTGGAAATACATCTTTAGTAAATATAAACATGCCACTTAGAAGAAATAATTTCTGAAGGTCTAGAATGTATTACCAAGTCCTCTGCAGTTGGCAAAATCAGCATTTCCTACCCCATGATAGATGAAATACTAGAAGACAATTGGCAGGTTGTCTCCTGAGTCCTTGATCCATTTATACATATCTTTACTCTGAAAGGCTTTGAAAAATGGGATTGGTACCCATGCCAGCACAGTTATGTTCTCCAGCCCAGAGCAGAGGAAGCAGTCTGTCCTGAAAAGTTGAGCCAAGAAGCCAAATTCCTTCTGCAACAACTCAGACAGCTCTCTAACAGGCTGTCTCCAAACAGACTGACAGATTGAGCCGTGAAGTCAGCCACACAGGACTCCATCAGCACCACCCACTCTGGACAGCTGCAGGCTCAGCCGGTCCTAACCCTCTGTAGGCAGGCGAACTGCAGGCAAAGGAACCCATTCGTTAGACAGCCTCTGAGTGCTGGGCTGGGCTTTGCCAAACCTCCAATTCTGCTCCCAGAAATGGTCAAAGCAGGCACTGCAGGGTTTCTGAAACCACTATTAAATAGGGAGCCTGTGGTAATCTGGTTACAGTCTCAGAATCAGGCCGTCAGAGAACAAGGGAGAATAA
This sequence comes from Sylvilagus floridanus, assembly GCA_949820135.1. Classification (NCBI taxonomy): domain Eukaryota; kingdom Metazoa; phylum Chordata; class Mammalia; order Lagomorpha; family Leporidae; genus Sylvilagus; species Sylvilagus floridanus. The sequence goes on from OX463235.1 coordinate 12,809,530, forward strand.
TTTAGAAGAAAAGCAACACCTCGCCAGGGACAATAGATGGGAGGAAGGCTTGAAATCCCCATGCAAATTGCATGCCTCTAGGTACCAATTTGCCTTGCAGCGGAATTTAGGCTTCCTAAAGTTAAATTATGCATACAACAGCCTCATTATACACAGTGGTATTTTCATATAAAGATCTGAAGACAAAATGTAAGCTTGCCTCTTGGAGCCTTTAGAAAAAGCTATCGACTAATCCGCATATGGAACCGCTCTGGTTCCACCTGCTGCTGCCTATACAGATGGGAAAGATGCGACCAAGGGGACTCCCTGCAGCAGTCAGCACCACAGGCCCAGCTCTGCGTGCCATCCTGGGCCTCCCTTTCAGATGCTGCAATTTTGCAAAACATTTAAAACACATCATTTTAAAGTAACAGAGCACACAGCTGGATTACACTAAGAGATGCTTCCTATAACAATATTTAGTGGGTTTTGTTCTTACACTAATACACTCCTTCTTCTGCTATTAGCCTAAAATAAACACATTTGGGAGGTCTGCTTTCTGTACAAGCAGAAGTCAAGTGTTTATTATTTATAACAGTATTCCTTAGGAGTTACTTTCCCATGAGGGATCATACTGTTGCTGGATGAATTTTTCACACACTCAACAAATATGTGTTGAGCTGTTACTCAAATAATAGCAGAAGTTGAATGACAAAGTACATAGTACCCCTGCTTTCAGGATGTTCACACTCTATCTGTAAGGTAAACAGACCACTTTTGTTGCAATGCAACATGCTCTGGACCATGGGAGCTGAGCAGTGGCAATGGTGCAAAGACTGGGGACATTTGAAAGAACAGTGAGCTTGGGGCTGGCGCTATGGCACAGTGGGTTAACACCCTGGCCTGAAGCACCAGCATCCCATATGGGTGCCAGTTCAAGTCCCGGCTGCTCCACTTCCGATCCAGCTCTCTGTTATGGTCTGGGAAAGCAGCAGAAGATGGCCCAGGTCCTTGGGCCCCTGCACCTGCGTGGGAGACCCGGAAGAAGCTCCTGGCTCCTGGCTTCAGATCAGCACAGCTACAGCCATTGTGGCCATCTGGGGAGTGAACCAGCAGATGGAAGACCTCTCTCTTTCTCTGCCTCTCCTCTCTCTGTGTAACTCTGATTTTCAAATAAATAAATAATTTTAAAAAAAAGAACAGTGAGCTTGTCAGAAAGATCCTGTGGGCAGGGCACAACATTGCCAGGGGAAAAAAGTTATGTGGTTCACAGGGCTTGGGAGAAGGGCCATGACACAGTCCACAGGGCCAGAACATGAACTCCATGGCTGCCAGAAGCAAGGGAGCCATGTAATGAACACCCTTTGATACCATGATGACTTTAGATTGTATATTGAAGATCACAGGATGTAACTGAGAATTTTAGAGCTAGGATAAGTATTTGGTATTGGAGCTGAGATGCCTTGGAATGCCCACATGCCTCGCTCTACTCCTGATTCTTGCTAGCTGCTACTGTGCGCTCATGTGATTTTTCAAATACTTAAGTCCCTGTCATCTACAGGAGAGAGACAGATCGAGTTCCTAACATAGCTTTAGCCTAGCCCAGACCTGGCTAAAGTAGGCTTTTAGGGAATGAGTCAGAAAATGGGAGCCTTTCTCTCTCTCTCATTTCTTCTCTATCTTTCAAATCAATAAAACTATAAAGTAAAATTAAATAATGATTTTTTTAAAAAAAATTTTATGGGGGCTGGTGCCGTGGCTCAGTAGGTTAATCCTCCGCCTGTGGTGCCGGCATCCCATATGGGTGCCAGTTTGAGACCTGGATGCTCCTCTTCCAATCTAGCTCTCTGCTGTGGCCTGGGAAAGCAGTAGAAGATGGCCCAAGTGCTTGGGCCCCTGCACCAGCATGGGAGACCTGGAAGAAGCTCCTGGCTTCAGATTGGCACAGCTCCGGCCGTTGTGGCCATTTGGGGAGTGAACCAACAGAAGGACAACCTTTCTCTTCCTCTCTCACTGTCTGTAGCTCTACCTCTCAAATAAATAAGTAAAATCTTTTTTAAAAAAGAATTTTATGGTAGAAAAATAATCATTTTACAATGTACTATATTTCCCTTATACAATAATTTGTGGAAAATGAAAATAAATAATAAATGTATTTCTAGGCAAAAAAATTGAAATTCATGTATTCATGGAGTCTTCAAAAAGTTCACTGAAAATTCACATATGAAAACACTATGCATGGATTTAGAAAAAAAGCTGTACCAAAATAACCATTTAATTCCATTTCCATGAACTTTCTGAAGTGCTCTCAAATATACATTCACATATATGAATCACAAGAAATGTGGAAAATAAACTCCAACAACATAAACAACCTGTGGCACCACAAATGGGATCCTATGTTTATGTTTAGTCCAGCATCTTGGAACAATGTGGAAAGTCTACTGACCAGAAGAAGCTGGGAGTAAAGACAAAGGAGAAAATTGAAATAATACAAGCAAGAGATAAGCAAGAGCAGAAATCAGGTGAGGAACAAAGACCAAGAGCAATAAAGGACTTGATAGACAAGAATACAGCAACCAAACAGAGACTTCTAGAGGATTAGCTGTAGAATCTGATGATTGGCGCAGTGCCGGCCATAGTGGCCATTTGGGGAGTGAACCAACGGAGGGAAGACCTTTCTCTCTGTCTCTCTGTCTCACTGTCTATAACTCTATCTGTCAAAAATAAAATTTAAAAAAAGGAGAAATACTCAATTATTCATTAACTCAGCCGATATTTAGTGCTAATAATGTGCCAAAATGTCTCAAGGTGTTCAGCATAGGACCAACTAGAAAAAAGTCCCTTCCCTCCCGGATCTGACATTCAGGTAAGGAAAATAAGTTTGTAAATCTCTTGATTGGCAAACTGGATTTTTCTTGTATCCCTTAGACGGAGAATTCATGTCTTTTATGAGAAAAAAATACATTCTGAACTTGACATACTACATTTGAAACCTGTGCCTTCTGTAAGCTTACTTGAGAGACTACACATTCTATAGGATACAAAGATATTGTATATTTTATACCTTTCTGAAAAAGCATGGGACTGATGTTGCAGAAATAAAAACATTCCAATTTCCAGTCTGAAAGATTGGAAAGCTAAGTTCATAGGGCAATGTGTCTTGCATGCCACACCCATGAGCCTAGACAAGAAAAGGGTGGCTTTAGGGTGACAATGACTTCTCAATGCTAGGCAAGCATCCTTGAATGCACCCTTTGGTTTTATCTGGATGAGGTTCCCTTGCTCACCCTGAGAGCAGTCTCCACAGGTAACCCCACCAGGTCATGGCTGAGACTAGACAACAAAACTCACATCTTGGCATGGGAAAGGTCCAAGGGCCACTTGACCCTCACAGAAACCAAGACACACAAGACATTGGACAAAGGCTTTCAATCCTGTATTTTTGAGAAGTAAAATCTTTTTGGTGACATGAGCTTACATCCCATTTCTATCAAATAAAATGGAGCAAATGAGGAAAGTGTGGCAGGGACAGGGCAGGCCACATTTGTAATGCAGACCACTTGGGGGCTGGTGTAGACTGGAACTCAAAGCAGCCTCCTGGTCCAATCCCTTTATTTCATTTCACCGGGAGGAAAAAGAAAAAGGATCACAGAAGCAAAAAATATTTGCTCACATAAAAGCAGCTGCTGGATTTGATTTGGAATCTGGGTCAGTATCCTTTTTCATTTTCCACTTTTTTTCTTAAGGCATGACTGACTTTAAAGTCTCCCTCCTCCTAGAATGTATTGGGGACAAATCAAATCATTTACTTAATTTTAGGACAGTTATTGGAGTCACTTCTATCTCACCAAAGTGCTCTGTATTGCTTTAGTGATTGTAAAAACAAACAACAAACCCATCTCTATCGTCTTTTGGTAGATGATAGCTTTGCATAGTTTTAAACATTCCTTTCTTTGACTCCTTTAAAGTAGTTCGGTGTGGTTTTACAGGGGCTGAGATCTTCTAGACTGGAGATGGGAAGGGGCATCCAGGGGAAGCAGGTGTCTCTGAGGCCATGTTCCAGGGACGGTACCAGGTGCCTACATCCACACCATTGCTGCTGTGGTCAACACTGGATCTCCTTAGAAGGTCATAGCTGTGCCAGGCCAAACGACTCCTCAGTCCTCCCACACTACTGAGCACACAGTAGTAAAAACACATATGACAGCCTTGTCTCTAGCACAAATAGATCTGATTCTAAGGTAATAATCCTACACCTTCGGCAGAATCCACTCCCATATGCAAAACATTACGGGTATCACTACGGCAGGAACTTTCCATAAGGATCAGCCCCTGACTTTTTGTTTCCTGGCTGCTTCAGTGTAAGTCCCATACAACAAGATCAAGTCCTATTCCCTGCCATGCACAGCTGGCCTTGGACCAAACACAGTTTTGTCCAAACAGACTGCCACACATGTTTTCCTTCAGGCCATTGTGAAAATTCAAATGGTCCCTCAAAAATAGAGATCAACTCTGCCTTTCATAAACAAACACATGACAGAGAGTGCCCTGTGAACAGAAAGCTTGGTGAAGGAGTTCAAAGACGCTCTAAGCAACAAGTGTTTTGGTTCACCAGGCATCTATTTCAAAGGACCTCACACACTGCTAAGGACAGACCTCAAACCACTTTTGTTCTTAGTAAACTCCAGTGTATTAAAATTCCATCTACGGATGAATATCATTGTAAATATGGACCATAAATGTGCTATGAACAAAAATGTATATAAAATGAGTATGTTACTTCAATTTGGATACACACACACACACACACACACACAGAGCTACATTGTGCAGTCTAAACACACAAGTTTATAATTGAAGAAATCCAGGCCCAGAAAGCTGACTTGTCAAACAGCACAAATGTGGGCAGAACAACATAACTTGGGACAGAACCTAGGACAGCTCATATCTCAGCAACTCTCTCTTTTGGTGCTGTTTATCTCTTTTTGATGTCAGTTACAGAATGCTGTAAAAAATTGGGTAAGTTATTTTCTTACCCAGGCATTTGTTTTCTATTTGAAAAATGACAGAATTGGATGATATAACCTCTAGTAATCCCCCAAATTTATAGCCGTGGTCATTTAGGAGATTGGTCAGAACTGAGAGCAGTGACAAGTTTTTGGATTGTCATAGGAAGATGAGAATATGTAATTAGAATTTTAAAGTGACATCAACCAATAGCTCATTTTTTAAATGATATCAACTTTGGTCAATTAAAACTGTGTTGTCAAACTAACGAGAGATAATAAGTGATAAGATGTTTCCCTATAGAGAATTCACAAAAGGGACCATTTACCTAGCATTTAATACATGTTCAGGACTTTGCTATGTTATCTTATGTAACTTCTTTCTAAAAGCCTGAAGAAAAGCTTCTTTTATTACCCCCTAAGTCACCCATGAACTAAGTGAGAGGTTAAGAATCTTGAAGCTATAGGGATGATTAATAAGCAGCAGAGTTCATATATCAAAACAGTAAAATTGGACCCTTTTTTCATTAGAAGAAAGGCTAAAACAAGATAATAGAAAAATGAGCAAAAATCCAGAGCTCAAGCTGGTAAGTCTCTCTTTCCAGAACTCTGCTGTCTTACATACAACACTTAGCACCGTTCATTCAGTCATTGCTTTGCTTCCTGCACAAGCCCTCAGGTACTAGAGACGATGAGATGAGCATTCAGACAGTCCTGCAAAGGATTCCCAACTGTCAACGTATCCAAACTCAGTTCTGTGGATGCTGGCAACCTGAACCCCAGCACACAGGTTTACACAGGATCAGATCTCTGTCATCCGAATCTGGGCTTTCCACTCCTTCCCACATCTGTTCTTGGGCTGGTTATGAGTGTATCTATATGGAAAGATGGTTCTTTGGAAGCCAGGGCTATTTTAGGACTGCTCCATGATGATCTGGGTAAGGTCAGATCACGAGAAGCCATCTGAGATCCAGGGAGTTCTGGCAGCACATACTAGGTTCTGCCTTAAGAACAGGCATGACAATGCATTCAGGATTGGCTCAACTAAAAGCTGGCATAATAATAATAAAATTGCAACTACTCCATTTGTACGGTGCTATTTAATTGTCTATCAATTTTCTTGATCATTTAATTCAACACTGTCTTTTCATTGAGTAAAAGTAACTGTCTCTATATAGACAGGAAAATCAAAGTTTGAAGTCGAAGTGCAATTTATCTAGGCTCCATGGTTTAAATAGTTTTTTACATGCAACTTACCTTTTTTTGTGTGTCTGTGATTTTTTGTCTCTACTTGGCCAAAATCCCTTTCACATACTAGGCACCATCTTGCAATGCCTCCTAACTCAAATACAAAATCTTAAACCTGAGAGTGGAATCTCATCATTTTATATCTTGATGTGATTATAAATCTTTGGGTTCTTGCCTTTCAGGTCTGGAAGATAGGAAGGTACCAAATGCCCGTAATAAACTTTATACCATTGTGTCTTCATCTCTCTATTTGATTGCATTTAAGATCATCCACTAATTGTTTCTTCTATAAATGAACTTTTCTAATAATAAGTATTGCTGCCTACCTGGAATCATTTTCTCAAGTTATTTGCTACAGTTCTAGCCTCTGTGATGAAGACTATGATACGCTAGCATGCTTTCAGGAGCACTTTTCAGAAATGCCAGCTTCCAAAAATTACATAAATCAAGTCTCCCCTCCCTCTAATCCTTCTGTTCTTTAGATTATTCATCATGTGAAAGGCCTCTTTTCCTATTGATGGCACAATATGAAGAAGAAAATATCACTGTTTAAGAGTGCACAGTAGGTGAGAACTCACTGCTGGAAGAGAAGAGCCAATACTGACTGAGTGCCTGGTCTGCATCTGGCTTCAGTGCTGGATACTTTGCACGTGTCCCATCACTGAGTCCTCATGTTCACCAGTCACATGGGTTTTACTGCTATCCATTAGCAGACAGGTTAAATAAGTTGTCAAAGCAACACAGTCAGAACACACTGTAATCCCTCAACTATACCTGCAGGTTTTAAGTTCACAGTGTGGAGATGATTACAATCACAGGGGACAAACCCGGAATGATTGTAGGCATGACCACTGACTTTACTGTGCCTCCATTTCTTTGTCTACATGAGCAAGTGTCTGGAAACAACAGTGCATCCTTCATAGATTTGATGCACTAAATGAGATAACATAAGAAATGTACTCAGTACCTAGCATGTAGAACATGCTTGGTAAATTCCTGGTAGGTATGAAGTACCAAGGCCACATTTTCTCATCTGTTTTTCTGATCCCACCTGGCACCACACATTTCATATCTTCTAGTTTTTGCTTTGTTGTCATATTATTTTATTTTGATTTTTTAATCATCATGAAGACACAATGATACCCATTTTTCAGTGCAGCCAATGAGTTCTATATTAATCATCAGTGTATTTGCTTTACAGCTACTAACTTAGCCTATCCTCATTTCCATACAAATGGAGAAGAGAACAATTCAAGAGATCATTCCATTATACTGCACAGGAGCCAATAGGGAATGCAAAATGATCTTATTTATTTAAAGAAAATTATTTAAGATAAATGTATGGACATCTGGTGGAAATAAGAGGAAAAGCAGATGTTTCAAACTATGAAGGTACATTTTCATTCATCTTGAAAATAATGCTGAATAATCTCACCTTCTCTTTCCTATTGGACATCTTAGAGATGTTTAGTGGTCAGGGGAGGAGCTGGAAAGAACTGCCATTCTCACTTGTTCATCCTTACAATGACACAAAGAGAGGAAAGAGAAGGGGAGAGAGAGAGAGAGAGAGAGAGAGAGAGACTGACTGAGACTTTTTTATTGCTATTCAGAGAATAAACATCTCTCTCTCTAGTTTTTGTATTCTTTCTCTGTCCTCCCCACATACACTTCTTATTTTGCAATGGAAAAAATGATTGAAAGAAATTGCTAGCATATTCAACCTAGCTACTCTTACGGCCCTTTCACATACAATAGCCTAAAGTAGTTGGTTGATGTGTACATTTTGGAAAATAAAATATTTTTTCCTTTGTGTTCAGTTGTCTCAATGTTATTCATTTTCTTTCAATTGTATTTGAATGAAAGTTCCAACCTCTGGACTTCTTTGATAGTTGTCTAAAAATAGTTTCATATTGTAGAGAATCATTCTATTCCCATGGCATAAGAGCACACTAACATTTTAGGGGGATTCATTATTTTGCTGGATAACAGACACAAACATAAAAATGCACAGCATTCAACCTTGCTTGATAGCAATCCATAATTCTCCTTGTTGACTTACTCAGAAAACACAGCACAAGTAACATCACCTTTTTTGGTGCTTACTCAAACCACCCACTCATAGAAAGTAAAAGAACAAAGGGGATGAATGATATTGCCGTGGTGCCAGACTTGGAATCGGAGGTCACTCTTCTATGAAAAGATTACTCTAATAGCAGCAGTCAGAGAAAGGACTGGAGGTAGAGACTGGAGGTTTCCAAAGAAGCCAGTTAAAATGCAATGGCAATTTTCCAGGAAATATAATCAATGACTTAAAAGGAAGTTATAGCAACAATGAGGAGGAACCAGATGTGTGATGTCAGAAATATTACGGAGAGAGAATGGCCATGTATTTGTTCATTGGCTTCAGAGACAAGGATGGGTTGAGGCTAAAGTTGCCATTAAAAATAACCATAATGAAAACAGTAAGCTAAGAAAGTTGAAGAAAAAACAGATTGGAAGAAATAGTTTGAGTTGGCAGGTACTCATTTGCATACTGGTTTAGGTACCATCAAATCTACCTCTTCCAGACCCCACTCTTGATCCTTACTTCCCTGATACAAAGGCTTCTACATCCCTGCTCCTAATTGCGTTTGCTGTGGTTTGGGTACAGTTTAGGAGTTCCGTAGGCTTTATGCAATAAATTTAATCCATTTTGAGGTAATAGGTGGGTAGAAAAACTAATCCCAATATAGTACTGATAATTGGGGCCTCTGGAAGATGATTGCAGTTAGATAATTCATCAAAGTGGAGCCTCTGTGATTCTTACAGCTGTGTAAGAAAAGAGCGAGGTCAGAGGATATCCACATACACACACCCTCTCTTGCATACCACACTTGCACCACCCTGGGACTATGCCAGGAGAAAGGGCGTCATAAAACAAGGCCCCTAGACATTGCATATCCAGAAGCATGAGATAAAATGAACCTCCTTTCTTTATAAAATATCCTGCTTCAAAGAATCCTTATAGTAATGAAAAATGGACTAACTTGTTGCTTCTTGCTCATCTGTTTCCTTCAGGTCATTTTTTTAAGCTTTTCATTTCTTACCTACCTATGTTGGCCTATGACTTGAAATAGATAATTTCCCTCAAAATCAGGTTTTTTCTCTCTCTTCTAGAAACTAGAATTCTCTCAGATGCTTACACTTGAAACCTATAACGTATAAGAAACCACTGGACAATCAGTAAATTGCTTCTTCAAAGACTTCTATTTTTTAATGCAAAGCAATTTGTGAACAGGCACAATCACTTTCAATGTAAAGCACTTCTGAGGAGACTTCAAAATATATCAGGACATTGAAATAATCAAGTGGTTAAATAAAATTGTATTTTTTAAGTGTCATGCATGGCAGTTTGTAATTATAAAGAAGTATACTAAAACTTCATATTGATATAGTTCACTTTGTTCTGAAATCTCATGGCACATGCATAAACATAAAAATTATGAAAAAATGAAACCACAGAGATGTCATATAAATATTAGTAACAAAAAGCATAATAGATTTAATTAAAATTATAACCGAAGAGAAGATAAAAAATGAAGAAAACAAAAGATAAAACAATGAGATTATATCTGACTGCAAACATTAAAAATGTTATCATACATAAATTTAAATTTAAAAAATAAAAGGAAACAAAGAAAAAAATTTAAATGTTTTACAGAGAAAATAAAAAAATGTTTAATATTGGCTAAAAGTATTCAATATATATAATTCAAGTCCTTGATGTAGAAAGCTCAAACAGTGAGATGGAATAAACACCACAGAATTTCATTATACCAAATATAATATATATTTAAATAGAGAATGCTATAAAATTAAGAGGATGACTCAAAATTGAAAAGTTTCAGAGAAAATTGGTTAAAATAGTCAACACTGAAACATTCTAATAAAAGTATTGGAATTTTCAAATGACTTGATAATTGTTTAAGATGAATTATTTATTTGAAAGGCAGCATTATAGAGAGGCAGAGGCAGAGAGAGAGAAAGAGAGAGAGAGAGAAAGTCATCCATCTGCTGGTTCACTCCCCAGATGGAGCTGCACTGATCCGAAGCCAGGAGCTTCCTCCAGGTCTCCCATGTGGGTGCAGGGGCCCAAGCACTTGAGCCATCTTCCACTGCTTTCCCAGGCCATACAAGAGAGCTGGATTGGAAGTGGAGCAGCCAGCACTCACACAGGTGTCCTCATGGGGATGCTGGTACTGTAGGTGGCGGCCTTACCCACTATTCCACAGTGCCGGCCTCATGACTAGAAAATTTTTGCTTCATTGTCCAAAATGTTTTTTTCTTAATCTTTAAAAGGAAAGTATCAGACTGGTCTAAGATTTCACCCTATCATTCAATAGCCTAGAATATACTCAACAGAAAGAAGTATGAACCAATGAGTTCACATCTGGCCTAATTGCTTCTTAATCCCAAGACAGAGTACACATAAATGTTAAACATAAAGCACTGAGTCAACATTGCCCCTTAAGTGATGAGGGGCTTTAATTCACCTCTCAGAGACAATTGTGATTAAGTGAAGGGTGATCACATACAGAAAGTCTAAATAACATAGTTAATGAGAAAGATCTTATTGATATATACACACCTATGAGTTATTTTTTGATATTTGTATATAAAGAATTCTCCTATAATAAGATTTTTTTATGTGCTCTTGGGACATTCACAAAAAGTGATAATATAATGGACACAAAACTAATCAAAATGCACATTAATAAATAATAAAGAAAAATTAATGACTAAATGAAAGCACAAAGAAATAACCAGGAAAATCAACAAAAATTCTTAATTTTGTGTTAGTGAAAGTTGCAAATATGAATTCAGTTTTTTGAAAGGATACTGAGTAGCAAAATCTTCATACAGCTCAAGATGGATACAGTGCCTAATACTCTAAAAAAGGAAGATTTATCAAAACATATTAGAAAAGATTATAGAATCTAAATAAAAATAAATTAAGTTCTGAAGAACAACCTTCCCATTACACGAAAAAAAAACATGTATTCACTTTGGAAATTTCCATGGGAGACTTCTATCAGAATTTTAAATCAGATTATAACAATATTATTCAAACTGTGTCTGAATGCTAAAAAAGGATCCTTTCATATTAGTTTTCAAAAGATTATATTAATATTTCTTCAGAACCTGATCAAAATTGCACAAGCAAAAAATACATACTAATATTCATTAAAAATAATACTATAAAAGTCTCTCATAGCATATCAGCATATTGAAGGTAGCAGATTGTTAAAAGAACCATCCAACATGATCAAGTGGTGTTAGTTCCAGGGATCAAAGAACAATTCAATACTGGAAATTTTATTTATATATAAACAAGACTATTAATAAATTCAAGGTCAGCCAGCATTGTGACATGGGTTAAGCTGCTGCCTACAATGCCAATATCTCATATAGGCACAGGTTTGAGTCCCAGCTACTCCACTTCTGATCCAGCTCCCTGCTATGGCCTGGGAAAGCAATAGAAGATGGCCTAAGTCCTTGGGCTCCTGAACCCATGTAGGAGACCCAGATGATATTCCTGGCTCCTAGCTTTCGCCTGGCTCAGCCATGGCTGTTATAGCCATTTAGGGAGTGAACCAGCAGATGGAAGATCTCTCTCTTTCTCTTGATCTCTCTCTGGAAATAAATTTCAAACAAATGAAATGTCTTAAAAAATTAAAATAAGTTCAAGGAGGAAAAACATACTATTACCTCAGTTGATTCTAAAAAACACATTTGGCATAATTTTCTAATGAGAAAACAATGAAATTATATAGATAAAAAATTGAAAATAGGAGAAAAATTATCACAATGAACAGCTCAAGAATTAGAATTTCATATGTAGAAAATCTAACAGAATGAACTAAAAATTACTTAATATAATTAAAATACTAAAGCCAGTAGCTTGCATATAAGAAAATAATAACTTCTACAAGATATATTAGAAAAAGATCCCACTTATAATCAGTACAAAAGATAAAATATATTAAAACCAATAAAACATACCTAAGAAATAGAATAAGAAAAAAAACACTATTAATGGAGCCAAAGGAGCCTGAGCTTGTGGAAAGTCATAATATGTTCTTAACCAGAAACTTTCCCTACATAGCACTTCTTACATAAGGTATATATTATCATGATCCTTAAAAAAAATCCCTACAGGTGTTTCTTTTAAACAATATAAGCTTGTTCTAAAGTCCATAGGGAAGAAAATTTTATGAAACACATATGTCAGTGAACCTCTAAAAACAGAGAGCAATAAGAAAGCATTGCTCCTACCAAATGTTAAAGGTAATTAAAAACCTGCATTAAGAAACTGATAAATTGGCAATGCCATGGCTAAGAAAGAACTTCTAAAATCAATACCATTCACAATAGCTACAAAAACAATCAAGTACCTTGGAATAAACTTAACAAGGATGTTAAAAATCTCTACAATGAGAATTACAAAATCTTAAAGAAAGAAATAGAAGAGGATACCAAAAAATGGAAAAATCTTCCATGCTCATGGGTTGGAAGAATCAATATCTTCAAAATGTCCATTCTCCCAAAAGCAATTTATAGATTCAATGTGATACCAATCAAAATACCAAAGACATTCTTCTCAGATCTAGAAAAAAATGATGATGAAATTAATATGGAGATACAAGAGACCTCAAATAGCTAAAGCAATCTTGTACAACAAAAACAAAGCCAGAGGCATCACAATACCAGATTTCAGGACACACTACAGGGCAGTTATAATCAAAACAGCATGGTACTAGCACAGAAACAGATGGATAGACCAATGGAACAGAATAGAAACACCAGAAATCAATCCAAACATCTACAGCCAACTTATATTTGATCAAAGATCTAAAACCAATTCCTGGAGCAAGGACAGTCTATTCAATACATGGTGCTGGGAAAACTGGATTTTCACATGCAGAAGCATGAAACAAGACCCCTACCTTACACCTTACACAAAAATCCACTCAACATGCATTAAAGATCTAAATCTATGACCCAATACCATCAAATTATTAGAGAACATTGGAGAAAGCCTGCAAGATATAGGCACCAGCAAAGACTTCTTGGAAAAGATCATGGAGGCACAGGCAGTCAAAGCAAAAATTAACATTTGGGATTACATCAAATTGAAAAGTTTCTGTACTGCAAAAGAAACAGTCAGGAAAGTGAAGAGGCAACCAACAGAATGGGAAAAAATATTTGCAAACTATGCAACCAATAAAGGATTAATAACCAGAATCTACAAAGAAATCAAGAAACTCCACAACAGCAAAACAAACAACTACTTAAAAGATGGGCCAAGGACCTCAATAGACATTTTTCAAAAGAGAAAATCCAAATGGCCAACAGACACATGAAAAAAATGTTCAGGATCACTAGCCATCAGGGAAATGCAAATCAAAATCACAATGAGGTTTCACCTCACCCCAGTAAGAATGGCTCATATACAGAAATCTACCAACAATAGATGCTGGAGAGGATGTTGGGAAAAAGGGACACTAACCCACTGTTGGTGGGAATGCAAACTGGTTAAACCACTATGGAAGTCAGTCTGGAGATTCCTCAGAAACTTGAATATAACCCTACCATACAACCCAGCCATACCACTCCTTGGAATTTACCCAAATGAAATTAAATTGGCAAATAAAAGAGCTGTCTGCACCTTAATGTTTATCGCAGCTCAATTCACAATAGCTAAGACCTGGAATCAACCTAAATGTCCATCACAGAAGACTAGATAAAGAAATTATGGGACATGTACTCTATGGAATACTATACAGCAGTAAAAAAAATGAAATCTGGTCATTTGCAACAAAATGGAGGAATCTGGAAAACATCATGCTGAGTGAAATAAGCCAGTCCCAAAGGGACAAATATCATATGTTCTCCCTGATCGGCAACAACTAACCGAGCACCAAAAAGGAAAACTGTTTAAGTGAAATGGACACTATGAGAAACAATGATTTGATCAGCCCTTGTCCCAACTGTCAAGGAACAACTTAATACTTTATCCCTTTTAGTATTTTTTTGTTCTACTTAATACTATTGGTTGAACTCTTTAATGAACACACAATTATTCTTAGCTGTTTAAATTTAACTGGAAAATGATCCCTGTTAAATATGAGTTGGAATAAGAGAGGGAAGAGATGTACAATTTGGGACATGCTCAATCGGACTTGCCCCAAATGGTAGAGTTAGAAACCTGCCTGGGGATTCCAATACAATCCCATCAAGGTGGCATGTACCAATGCCATCTCACTAGTCAAAGTGATCAGTTTCAGTTCATAATTGATCATAATGATAGGATTAAAAGTCAAAGGGATCACATAAACAAGACTAGTGTCTGCTATTACTAACTGATAGAATGAAAAAGGAGAGAACGATCCAACACGGGAAGCGGGATACACAGCAGACTCACAGAATGGTGGATGTCCTAAACAGCACTCTAGCCTCAGAATCAGCCCTTAAGGCATTCGGATCTGGCTAAAAAGCCCATGAGAGTATTTCAGACATGGAAAGCCAAGGCATTGTGGCAAAAAACAAAACAAACAAAAAAAACTAAATGAAAGATCTCTGTGAGTGAGATCCCAGAGGAAAGAATGGGCTATCAAAGAAGGAGGTACTTTTCTCTGAAGGGAGGAGAGAACTTCCACTTTGACTATGGCCTTATCTAAATAAGATCAGCGTTGGCAAACTCAAAAGGCTTCCATAGCCTTGGCAGCTCATGACAAGAGCCTTGGGTGATTACTGACATCATAACAAGAGTGTCAGTTGTTAAATCAACAACAGGAGTCCCTGTGCACTTATTCCCCATATAGGATCTCTGTCCATAATGTGTTGTACTATGTGAATCAATGGTATAACTAGTACACAAACAGTACTTTACACTTTGTGTTTCTGTGTGGGTGCAAACTGTGGAAATCTTTACTTAATATATACTAAATTGATTTTATGTATATAAAGATAATTGAAAATGAATCTTGATGTGAATGGGATGAGAGAGGGAGCAGGAGCTGGGAGGAATGCAGGTGAGAGGGAAGTTACAGGGGGGAAAAAGCCACTGTAATCCAAAAGCTGTGTTTTGAAAATTTATACTTGTTAAATAAAAGTTTTAAAAAAGAAACTGATAAATTAATACTCATGCAAAACAGAAAATCAAATGATAAAATCCAAGGGGATGTATAATAGCCAAAATGTTAAGATAATCTCTAAAATTAGCTGTGTATCTCCCTGCCTTGAGTGTAGGGACAGACTTTTAATATGATAGAATGGAATCTATGGTTAAATTGGCCTGACATAGGTGAGGGCATTATTTTGAATGTGATTAAGGTCATTAATCAGTTGACTTTAAGGTAATAGAAAGAGAGAAGGTAAGAAACAAGGATATTTGGAACTCAGTGTAGCCCCAACTGACAGCGGGGTCTTCAGCAACAAAGGAAGCGAATTCTGCCAATAGCCATATGAGCTAGAAATAGAAAAATTTAACCTATTCACACCAGTACAAACGAAAGTCCAGAAAGTCCAGAAGAAAAAAAATTAAAGATAAATTCAATGAAAAAATAGAAAAATATTTTAAATGTTGTGAGAAGAAATAAACTGTACCAAATATTAAGACAAAGGATAGCTAAAAATAAGCTCTTTTATAAATTATTATTTTTCAAATAATAAAAATATTATTTTTCAAATAATAAAAAATGTATTTATGAAAGCTCATCTTCCTAATATGTAATGGCTCCTGTACAACAAGAAGATGACAAACAGAAGATATGGGCAAAGAAATAGATAATTATGAAACTGTCATTGGAAATGACTTCTAACCATATAAAAAGAGCTCAGTCACACTCAAAATAAAAAAAAATAAGTTTGAAGTGCACAGTGATGTAAGTTTTCACCTATCAAACTGGCTAAAAATGAAAAAAAATCAGAAATTACAAAATCAATGAAAGACAGCCATTTTCAAAAATTCCTAGTGGGAGTTAAGGTTTTATTTTTGTTTTATTTATGCTAAAAAGAGACAGACAAGGCATACAGAGAGGCAGTGAGAGATCTCTCAATGCTATTTCACTCCCCAAATGCCTGCAGTACATGGTGCCTTACCAGGCCAAAGCCAGAAACCAGTACATGTAGACAGCAGAGCTCAACCACTTGGAGCCCATCACTGCTGCTCCCCAAAGTGCATGTTAGCAGGAAGCCAGATTCAAGAACAGTGCTGGCCGGCGCCGTGGCTCAACAGGCTAATCCTCCACCTTGCGGCGCCGGCACACCGGGTTATAGTCCCGGTCGGGGTACCGGATTCTGTCCTGGTTGCCCCTCTTCCAGGACAGCTCTCTGCTGTGGCCCGGGAGTGCAGTGGAGGATGGCCCACGTGCTTGGGCCCTGTACCCCATGGGAGACCAGGAGAAGCACCTGGCTCCTGGCTTCGGATCAGCGAGATGCGCCGGCTGCAGCGGCCACTGGAGGGTGAACAAACAGCAAAGGAAGCCCTTTCTCTCTGTCTCTCTCTCTCACTGTCCACTCTGCCTGTCAAAAAAACAAAACAAAAAACAGTGCTGAAGCTTGATCAGAGGCACTAGGGTATCAATGAAGTTGTCTCAAATACTATCTTAACCACTGCACCAAATGCCTGGCTCTCTGCAGGTTGTTACATTGATAGGAATCCTTGAAATACAACTAGGTACTATATAGCAAAATATAAACATACAGAATCTGATGCCACAATGCTACTTATGAAAATATATCCTAGACAAATTTTCCTACACAAGAAATAGCAGTGTTATCCATTGCTGCCAATGTTTGTTACAGCAAAATCTAAAATAACCTAGATAAAGGAAGGACTAAGTACATTTATATCCATCTCCTACTGAAGACTTCCACTTTTACAAAGAATATTACTTAAAAAGTCATTTGAGTCATAGGTCCCATATGATGGTGATTTTTAAGTAGTGATAAAAGTCCCCAAATAAATTCAGATTCAGATGAGAGGGTAAGAGGGAACAGTGGTAGCTTCTAGATTCTTCTGTGAATGTGTGTTACACACACTCAGTAATATGTAGATGAATAAGGAGAGGCTTTCTAGAAATATGTGAGCTTTTTTCTTAGCAGCATACAAAGACAGAATCCCCTGAAAATATTTTGTATGGCACAAGTACTGATTTACCTTGGTAGCTTTGGTGAGAGGCAGGAAAGGAGCATCCAACCTATTCTAAGACATCTTACTAGGATGGGAGGGGGGAAATTGATGGTATCTTGGGGGAAGAAAATATACAACACATCATATTCCAGTCTAATGGTTGAGAGATGTGAATTTGATTATTATTGCTAGAAAGGTGAAATAAAATGTTTGTCTTCACCTTATTTAATAACCTGAGATAAAACTGTGGTTGAACCTGAAGACCACATGTTTCATTGAACAGCTAATGAATAATCTTAAAAAAGAGAAAAAGACTGTTGACACAGGTGCTTTGAGAACACATTACATTAAGTCAACCATTACAACCCATTATTGAAATACTGGCAATAGCTGCAGACTATTTACAAGTCAGATCTCTTAAGGATATTAAGTCTATACACATTGGGCAGGTTGGGGCCAAGGTCTGGTCCTGTCAGTTTTAAACATATTCGAGATCTTGTCATTGTGAAATTGAAACTGGGTAGTTTGTTTGCAGGAAGCTCCTCAGGGTCATCCTGCTTTAAATAAAATGATTTATTGCTAAATAATCTCTCACTTAAGTCTCTGATGTTATTTTAACTTGTGTGTAGGGTGCAACTGTATTGCTCTTTCATGTTTGTAGTAGGAAATTAAACAAATACTAATCTGTAATGTTTAACCCACTAACAATTATCACACAAATTTATTAAATGACAAAAGATACAGGTGTATTTATTATATATATCATCTATATGATTATATGTATATGTGGCATATAAAGCTTATCATAGTATACCATGGTTATCCAACAAAATTTCCTGTGATGACAGAAATAGTCTCCAAATCTGCTTTATCCAATATGGTTGCCTTTCGTCACAAACAACTACTGATAACTGAAATGAGGCTACTGGGATTTAGAAAGGGAGTTTATATTTTTAAGTGATTTTAATATAAATGAGAATATACAACTGCATGTGTGGTATGAATTCTCTTGGAATAACATTTTCTACCTTTGATATAAGTGATACTAGTAAAATAAACATAGGTTATAGGAAAAGTATCAATTGGTAATATTATTATTCTTCCTGGCCAGGGCAGAGTATGAACGCAGTCCCTCACTACCACAAACTATGCTATTGAGTTTCCTGCATCTGGGGAACTCACAGGGGTCAGCACTTCCAGAGTGCAGTGGATGAGCCTCGCCCTGGGAAGACCACGTCGGTGACCATCCTATCTCCCCTGCCAGGTGAGTGCCATTAGAGTTTAACATGGGATTTTTCTCCTGTAGATCTAACCTTGCATCAAATCGCAAAGCAGAAATGAAGAATCAGTTGGGAAAAGCAAGCAAATAAGAACTTGACCGAATTTTTAAAAATAGAAAAGAACAACAACAGAAAAAGAAATAAAAGGTAAAAATCAAAATAAATAAACTAACACAGAAAAAATAAACTACAGATATTGTCATCCTACAAGTAACTGAAGTCAATTTTCACATTAAAAGATAGTACCTCATATAGGATAAACAAACTCAAACCATTTGTTATTTATAAAATAAAACAAAAAAATTAATACAGTGATTGTCAGTAGCTGAAAATAAAGGGCTGAACAATAAGATAACAGGCCAAAAACCAAAACCAAAATTAATATTAGAGTATGTATAACAATACCAGTGTCAGACAAAGTAGTATTAGTAGTACTAGTCAGGATCAAGTGCTCCATTATTTTATTTTAGGACAGGCAGAGTGGACAGTGAGAGAGAGAGACAGAGAGAAAGGTCTTCCTTTGCCATTGGTTCACCCTCTAATGGCCGCTGTGGCCAGCGCGCTGTGGCCAGCGCACCGCACCTATCTGAAGGCAGGAGCCAGGCACTTCTCCTGGTCTCCCATGGGGTGCAGGGCCCAAGCACTTGGACCGTCCTCCACTGCACTCCCGGGCCACAGCAGAGAGCTGTACTGGAAGAGGAGCAACCGGGACAGAATCCGGCGCCCCGACCTGGACTATAACCTGGTGTGCTGGTGCCGCAGGCGGAGGATTAGCTTAGTGAGCCGTGGCGCCAGCCTCAAGCGCTCCATTATTAAAAACAAAGGCAACCATTTACACACACACACACACACACACACACACGCGCACACACACACACAGGGACTGCATTAAGTTGATGGAAAAGATTGGCTTATTTTGCATTCCAGAAAACTTGAAATACTCATATGAGGAATCTTCTAAAAGTCTGTAGAAAACATTTGTTATATAAACATATGCATGGATTCCCGAAAGTTTTGCACCCAAATAAACTTATACATTAATCCCATTATCCATGAAGCTTTTGCAGTCCCCACATACGTGTACATATGCATACACACACAGGTATAAAGAATCAATACTAAAAATGAAAACTAACTGTAGAAAATTTTAAAATGTGATAGAATTGTAGTGAGGCATTTTAAGTTGCCTTTTTTAGAATAGAATACAATTAGTAAACAGTCCATTTAGATAGTGATGAATTACATACTAACAGGAAGCCCATTCAAAATTGTCAATGTGAAATGTCTGAGAGCTGTGCTGTCTTGCCCCTTGCTTTATGTTCCATGTCTCCCATAGTACCCGGCACAGGACATTCCATATTTGTTCAAAGAATACATGACTTCATCAAATAGAATCGAGACTATTTTAAATATATGGAAATACCTTAAATACTTTTAAATTACAAAGAGACAAATGCATAATTATTCAGCCAGTTGGCAACTCAAGCTGAATATTATGGTGCCAGGGCTAGATTGGCAAGGAAACATATTAGAAAATTGTTTTGCAATCTTTTTCAGAATCACCATTCTTGATTTCAACAAGTATGACATATCACTGTTGAAACACAACACAAATATTGCATACTGATGAAATGTGATATGAAAGTTAATTGTTCTAAGATACATTATATACACATCTTACATTTTCAGATAACTGAAAAATAATTTTTAAAATTTTTCTTAAGTTAAAGTCTATCTGGCTCCTATCTGGTAGGGCTGATTCAAAGCCCAAACATTTTATAATCAACCCAATGGGAAACTAAGAGACCCCAGAAGGGAACTACTTGTTAGTCTGTGAGTTTCCATGAGTAGGAGTTCCGTACCATTTTTCCATTCCTCCTAGTCCAGATCACAATGTGCAGGCAGTAAATAGGTCAAAACAAAGTTGTTATGTGCCTTGTAGCTGTACCAGAGGCATCTCTTCCTCCTCCTCTCACTTATACCTAGAGGCATGAACGTTATGAAAAGAGTATAATGAAAATACTTTTTCTGTATTCAGTTGATGATACATATTAAAATTATCTTAATAGGCCGGCGCCATGGCTCAACAGGCTAATCCTCCGCCTTGCGGCGCCGGCACACCGGGTTCTAGTCCCGGTCGGGGCGCCGGATTCTGTCCCGGTTGCCCCTCTTCCAGGCCAGCCCTCTGCTGTGGCCCAGGAGTGCAGTGGAGGATGGCCCAGGTGCTTGGGCCCTGCACCCCATGGGAGACTAGGAAAAGCACCTGGCACCTGGCTCCTGCCATCGGACGAGCGCGGTGCGCCCGCCGCAGCGCGCCGTCCGCGGCGGCCATTGGAGGGTGAACCAACGGCAAAAGGAAGACCTTTCTCTCTGTCTCTCTCTCTCACTGTCCACTCTGCCTGTAAAAAAAAAAATTATCTTAATAATCTACATATCGATTTAAAAACTTTGATATGGCATCTGCAGACACACAAAAGTAAAAACAATGATATCGGATGTCATATATTCATCATTAGCCTCACCCATCATTATTTGGCTATTCTGTTTCACCACAAACTAACATTTAACAAAAAGAGGCATGATGTTTTAAGGTAAACACAAGACAGTGTGCTATTACATCTGTAACTGTTTCAGCAAGAATTTCAACTAAACACTTTTTCATGGGCCTGGCCTTATGGAATAATGAGTTAAGCAACTGCCCACAATGGCCATATCCCATATGGGCATCAGTTTGAGTTCTAACTGCTCCACCTCCGATCCAGCTAATGTGCCTGGGAAGGCAGTGGAAGATGGTCTGTATCCTTTGACTCCTGCACGTGAGAATTGCAGATAAAGCTCCTGGTTTCACCTTGGCCTAGCCCTGACTGCTGTGGCCACTTAGGGCAGATTCTGTGTGTGTGTGTGTGTGTGTGTGTGTGTGTGTGTTGTCTTCTTCTCTCTCTGTAATTCTGCCTTTCAAATGAATATATTATGTTTTAAAGATTTTTTCATAAACATAAAGCATAAATAATTGCTTTTAATATATGAATCCCCAAGGTAAGAATGAGTTTACATTTCTTTATTTGCACATATATGGCATTCTTTACACACACACACACACACATACACAAACACACATCCCTCTGGTATTCGTGAGCACCTGACTAAATGTCTAAAGGGTTCACAGTTTAGGCCAAGCTAGCAATTAATACATCATTGCCAGTTAGAAAAGGGTTGCTCCTAGGGAAAATGTTCCCCTCTACTTCATCAGCTGAAAAGATATCTAAATATATTTCGTGGGCTTGGATTCTTTTAGAATTTCTGTGGAATTGAGGGATTTCCTTGGATCCATGTCTCTCCTTGGGTACCACCTGATTGGAGTTTCATGTCTATTTCAAAGTCGGCAAAATTTTTCTATATGGAGCCTGATAGTGAATATTTGTGGTCTTGCCTAAAGGATTTCTGTTATTGCTCAAATCTGAGATTGCTACATCAAAGCAGACACTGACTATATGTAAACAAATGAGCATGCCTGTGTTCCAATAAAACAATACACACACACACACACACACAAAGGAAGAGGGCTGGAATCTGAGCCCTGGTCTACTTGGTTATGTTTACATATTCTGGCCTACTTGGACAAGTTTGTCTTCATGGATACCACTAGAACCCAGACTATGGACCAGATGCCTACATCAAAATCTGGTGTTAAAAACACTCAATCTCTGTGTTCTCATTTCTCTCATCTGTAAAATGGAGATTTTATAAATAATTACTTCATAGGGTATTAATATGAATTAAATTTACTAAACACACATGAGGTGCTTAGAACAGCATTCAATAAGCATCAGTCATTATTCTGATGATTATGATCCCAGGGAATATCAGCACTCTTATCCTCTTGACTCAACCTCTTGTTAATTCTCACTAGGCTGCAGATTCTTGAGTTTTTGTTAGGTGCTTTATTTAGAAACTAGCCTATTGGTGGAAACCCAGTCTCCACAGGAGTACATAGAGCACATGGCACAACATTGGATCTCAGCTTATCTGAAGACTCGGAGAACTAACAAAGCCTCCCTCTCTATCAACACACTGCAGGGAAACTTTGAGTAGATGGTGTCCAGCCCATGCTGGGTAGCCATCTGCAGAGCATCCTTGAAGGTATAGCCCTTCGTTATATAAAGCCACTCCTATCCCAAGGGGTCACTTTATATGAGAAAATGGAATCTACATTTCCCTCACTCTCTCTGAATCACCTCCTCAAAAACATTCAGAAGCTGAAGTAAAGACAGATTTTCTTTAACTTCTAATACACAATATCCTTAAAGTTTTCCTTGCTACTCTAATTCGACAGGGCATTCTGTCCACACCAAGAATTCCTCTGTGATATTGCTATATCTAAAGGAAAGAGAAAAGAATTTCAGCAACAGAATTTAAAGGACACAAGCAGAGATTCAGAGTAGCCAGGTTTATCAGGCTTTACAAAAGTTAATACAAACGTGAGATTTTCTCTTTATATTTCTTATTAATAGATCATAATCTCAGACTGAAGTAACAAGGGTAGATAGGAGTAAAAAACTGGGAAGTTGAGCAAAACTGTAAGTACTTAATGTATTATAACTGTAAATGAACTTATATGCTCATTAGATTTTAAAAACTGTTAATATAGTTACAAGCATTTCATCAACCAATAAAAATGAGTATCAACATCCAAATGCCTTCCTTTAAGATAATTTAGAAATAGATCTGGTAGCTACAGCTTACCAAGTAAGCATCAAACCATTGCTAGAATTTGGATATGGTTTGAGTGGATCTCTCAAAGGTTCCTGTGCCAGAAGCTTGGTCCCAACTGTAATGGTACTGAGGTACTGGTACTAGGTAACGGGTACCAATGATGCACGTTTAGAGTGTAGAAGATAGCATGACAGTGACAATCCCTAAATTCTATTGGTGAAATTTGTTTATGACTCTTCTCTAATTTACTCAGAGCTTAATAAGACCTCTTATAAAAACCTACTCTTGATGTGTAAAAAACAGGCTTCTCTGAGTTCACATAGGTAGAGATTTTAACACTAAGCTCATTGTTCATTCTCCTACAATTTATCTGCCACTCTTAAATGAAGTTTATAGTCGGCAACCAACCAATTCTATTATAGCACAGTCGTCAATCTTTATTCTTTTCCACAGAGTACCATCTACATTTTTAAGTGAAACCAGTCACATTGATTTCCGTTTTAGAAATTCAACTGTTGACAATCAACATATTAGTTTGACTCTCAAGCTTAGAAATTATTAGTCATAATCTTAGTGAAACAAAATAGACCAAAGTCTCCTGTATTTAAAGAGTTTAAGATTTAGCATTAGTCATTAACAGGTTGAACATAGCAACACTTTTTTTTTTAACACTAGCCAGTGGATAGCATATGAATCCCATGTTGAAATTCCATCATCCAAACTTCATTTCTGGCTCCTTGGCTTATTTGCATAGTAATTTAAATTCATTAGCTATTTATATATGTATCCTTTATTTTTTTAAATAAATCATGGCTATGAACTTATCATGTTCATAAACTGTCAAAAGAAGGGAAGACATAGAACCATTGTTAGTATTGATTTGTCTGTAGCTGTTAATCTCAAATATTTACAGTCCCCAAGTCTGTAAAACATCAGAATTTTGATGAATTCAGACATTCCAAGTGTGGACATCACAGCAATATAAGTAGGTAGGAAAATATAACAATGCTAACTGCTGCCCAGATGGTGACAGTGCCATGTCTCAAAAATGTTTTGGTAAAAGTAGACAGGTACAAAACCATGCTCACATTTCCTTGGACAAGGCCAGACAACACCAAGACTAGGCTGACTAAGACTGAAATTTTTGGCCCAATGTCTGATCACTGACATTCTGGCTGTTGTCCTTACTTTGCCCTATGGCTTCCATACTCTTTGCTTCTCTTTATACCATGAGTCTTCCATGCTCTCATTCATTTTGTCTCTAAAAGCAGAAAAAGTTGTCCAATTCCAGATGGTTATGAGGCGGAATTTCCAGTCTATCCCCCAGATGATGTGACTAGTCCTCTGGACTGTGTAAGACAGTATCTTCCAAGGCTACCCTCAAATACCACAGGACAGCTAGCAAGAGAATATCCATAAAAGCCTCTAGGCCTATATATCAGCTTGAAGAAGATGCAGAAATTGAGATCTTCATACATCCACATAAGATTATGGGTTCCTTCTCTTGAGGGAGGAAGGTTAATGCAAGTAGGCAGATGTTAGCATATATATGTAAGAAGGGCTGAAGAAAATGGGAACTTTTAAAGAAAATAAATGTATGTGCAATGAATGAGAAAAGAAGTCCTGAAAGCAGGACTCAGATTCTTGTCTATCTCCCTAGCCCAACATGCCCTTGCCTGTCCTTTATCAAAAAGATTTCATTGACTTGCAGGAGTGACGCAGTAGCCCAACTAGGTTCTAATCCCTGAGAGGGAAGGCATCATTTGCTTCTCCAATAGATGAGAACCTTGATGTCCAGTAGCATCTGGAGGGATTTGTTTAGGGGAATTCCATATCCAGAAATCCGACACCCGCACTTTGCCAGATGAGGGAGGAGGGAAGAAGAAATGAGGGACCTACACTCTTGTCCATAAAAAGCCTATATTGTGGATTCAGACTCAGCTAACAGTTCCTATTAAGACCTCCCCCACACCCCTGCCCCGGGCTTTCAAGTATAGGAGTTTCTGTCTCTTTAATTCTTAAATAAAATTTTGATAAAATCACACACAAAAAAAGAATTATGGAAACTTCAATTTCAGGAAAAATATATGGTAGAACAGAAACCTAGGGCTTAGCAGGCATAAAATTCTGATGTCGTTTTTTTAAACTGGCACAATTTGCATCATCTTTATAAATGGCAACAGAGAGATTATTTCTTCAAGAATGACACAGGATGTATCATATGCACGTCTGTTTAACACTCAAGCCTGCAAAAACACATACATACTCCATCAATATT
Organism: Sylvilagus floridanus; assembly: GCA_949820135.1. Taxonomy (NCBI): domain Eukaryota; kingdom Metazoa; phylum Chordata; class Mammalia; order Lagomorpha; family Leporidae; genus Sylvilagus; species Sylvilagus floridanus. The sequence goes on from OX463235.1 coordinate 12,835,213, forward strand.
ATATATCTCCATAAGAATTATCTAACATTTCCTAGTAACCTTAGAAATGGCAGGCTCAATATCTTTCACATATTAAAACACTTTATTCACCTTGGATTAATTCAAATTGAATTTTATTTAAGTTTTAAATAAATTGGCCATTTTGAAGAAGGTTTGAGATATAAGCTGAGTTTAGCAGGGAGGGAAGTTTTCAAAGGGTGGTTTCCAATTGAGCAGACTAAGGCTAAAATTAAATTATGATACAGAAAAATTAAATTATGTTCAGAGCCTTGGTGTCATTTCTATTTTTGGATGAATTCTTTGGAACAAGGGAGAGCATAGGAGTGGTGTTAAGACATGGGCTAGTAGAATGACCCAGTTACTCCGCTTGTGGGAAGATATCTGAAGGAAATGAAATCAGCATATTAAACAAATACTTGCATTGCCTTGTTTAGTGCAGCACTACTATTAGTAGCCAAGATAAAGAGCAACCAAGATATTCCCTAACAGCTGAAGAGATGTGAAAATGTGGTATATATACATAATGGAATATTATGCAGCTCCAAAGAAAAATGAAATCCTGTCATCTGCAACCAAAGTGGACAGAACTGTAGGACATTGTGTTAAGTGAAATAAACCAGATGCAGAAAGACAAATACTGCATATTCTCCCTGATATGTGGGAGGGGAGAGATGTTGATCTGAACATAAGATAGCAATTACTGGAGGCTGGGAAGGGTGGAGGGGAAAGATAGATGGAGAAAGGCTGGATAAAGGGCACTAAGATACAGTTAAACGAAAATAATGAGTTTGAGTTTTTCTATGTCTCTGTGGGGTGAATACAGTTCAAAATAACATGTTGATATTTTATGAAGACATAGAAGAGAGGAGCTCAAAGTCACCAAAAATAAAGAAACACTAAGGAAACACAAATGCTAATTACCCTGATTTGATCAGCACATGCTACATGCATATGTTTAACTATCACAATGTACCCCATAAATATGTAGAATGATTATATATTAATATTTTTAAATGCCAAGTCCATGGAAGCAAAATTAAACTGGCCTATCCATCAGAGGATGACAAGGAGAGCAGAAGCAGAGATACAGAAAGAAAAGAAACAAGTTTGCCAAACTATGCCTGATGAAGATAAGGCTAAAGGAGGCCCAGAGAAAGTCCAGAAGTAGAACACTTGTCCTATAATTTCTCAATGTGCTTCCAGGACAGGCATATGCAATCCTGACAAATTAAGTGGCTGATGCAGATACAGATCAAGTATTCTATCACACTGATCTAGAAAGAGTGGTCCAAATTTCTCTCTAACATTTCATCAAACGGAAGGAGAAAGTCTGATCATGCAATTGCAATGTTCATAGGAAATGTAATGTCTCGAAGAAATCTTACAGTTCTTAGACTAATGGAAGATACCTCTGTAAAGATCACCGAAGAATGGTCCTGTAAACACAATTATGTGGCGGCACCAATTGAACTCAGGCACTCACTCCAGGCTTGCTCTAGAGGTGAGGTTTAGAATCATGGCCTTTTAGCAATTTTTTTTCTAAATACTGCTGATATCAAATAAGCTTTTTGATAAATATCAGCAGTACTGATGTCATTCTTGCAGTGTCTGCCAAATGTTTGGGTTGCCAGCTAAATACAGATCTTTGTGACTCAAAAAAATTCAGCTCTGTGTGAGACAAACTAGGATAGAGGCTGAAGAGCCCAGCTTGTGCTGAAAAGATTGTCAGGGGGAACCAAGCGAGCATTCACAGGGGCCAAAGTCTCACATACGTATTGTATTATACTGTTCTATTTTAAACAGACTTGTTCATTTGAGATGATTGTCCACTGACAAGCAGTTTATAAAATAATGCAGTGAGCTCATATAGCTCTACCCAGTTTCCCTTGATGGTAACATTTTGCAAAACGATAGCACAAAGTCACAGCCAGGATACTGACATTAACACCTTCATGTTGTAGAACCTCCCATCACCACACCCATGGTGCCCCCATCCTCAACCATTCCTTAAGCACTGGAAATCACACACTTTTCATGTCTATATTTTGGTCACTCCAAAAATACGACAAAAGATATCATGAAGTACTTAACTTTGTGGGATTGGCTTTTTTAGGTTCAATAATATTCCCTCTACATATATCCAAGTTGTTGGACATATCAATTGTTCATTTATTCCACTGTATAGATATAGCACAGTGTGTTTATTTAACTGTTGATAGACAGATACATTGTTCTGAACATAGTTGGTATGAACAATCACACAGAAAAATAGATTTTCATTTTTTGTAGGGTAAATGCCCAATAATGCAACTGAATACATATAGAATGTGCACATGAAACTGGGAAACTCTTCCAGTCACTGTACCATTTTATATTCCCTCCAGCAATGTTTCTGGGATGCAAGTTCTCTGCATCCTATTAACATTTCATGTTGGCTCTACTCACTTTTCCTGTTCCCTTTTTTAATGGCCACTTTAATAGATGTACAGTAAAAGCTAATTGTAGTTTTAATTTTAATTCCCCTAATGGGTTAATAAATTTGAACACTTTCACATGCTATTCCCCCTCTATTTACCCTATTTGGTAATTCTCTCTATATCTGTAGTCCATTTTTTAGTGAATGTTTAACTGCTGAGTTTTCAGATTTCTTTGCATGCATGGAATCTTCAATAAGAGTTCATGGGAAATGGTTTCTCTTACAAAAATCTATACAAAATTTTGCCATGAGCTTATCTTTAATTCTATTTTTCTAAAAAACTTTTGAAGTAGATTCATGATTTACATATTGATTATTGATCAGTCATGTGTTTGCAAATATTTTCCTCCAATCTGTACTTCATCTTTTATCCCTTCAATAGGATTTAATTAGAGAAAACATATTCAACTTTTATAAAGTCAAATTTACCATATTTTCCCTTTAAATATTATATTTTGGCATCAAGATTGGTAATATTTTTTCTATAAACTAGACTCCCAAATTTTTCTTTTATTTTTTTTACTAAAAGTATAACAGTTTTACATTTCCATTATATTACATTTTAGTCTTATAGTTTAAGCCCATAATGCATTGAGTTATTTCTGTGTTTTCATTTGGTTTTGGTTTTTATTTTTATTTATTTGTTTTGCTTATGAATGTCTGTTGCTCCAAGACTATCTGTTGAAATATATCCTTCATCCACTTAATTGTTTTTGCACATTCATCAAAAATAGTTTAGGCAAGTTCATGTGTGCCTATTTCTAGGTTTTATACTCTGTTTCACTGATCTGTGTCTGTCAATTTATCTTGATTATTGTAGCACTATAAAAAGTCTTAATATAAGGGACTGTGTTGTGGTGTAGCAGATTAAGCTGTCAGCTGTGATGCTAGCATCCTATATGGGCACCAGTTCACATCCTTGCTGTTCTACTTTTGAACCAGCTCCCTCCTAATGGCCTGGGAGAAGCAGCAGAAGATGGCCCAAGTATCTGGGCCCCTGCCACCCATTGGTAGATCTACACGAAACTCCTAGTTTCTGGCTTCTGTCTGGCCCAGCCCTGGCCATTGCATCCATCTGGGGAGTGAACCAATAGAGAGAAGACCCCTCTCTGTCTCTCCCTGTCACTCTATCACTCTTTCAAAATCAATAAATGAATCTTTTCTTTAAAAAGCCTTAAAATTTAATAGGATAATTCCTCCCATTTCATTATTATTATTTTTTAAGATAATTTTAACTACTGTAATATCTTCCTATATAAATTTTAGAACAAGTTTATCTATGAAAATCTCATTAATAAGATTTTTGTAGGAATGGATATCAATTTAAGGAGAATTAACACTTTGCTGTAAGACCTCCAATACCATAAACACCATATTTCTCTCCGTTTATTTAAGTCTTCTTTGATTTATTTCCTTGGTATTTAGTAATTCTCAGCACAGTGTGCATTGTAAAGTTTGTACCTAATGACTTCATTTCCTTCAGAGTAGTTATGACTGCTACTGAATTTTTACTTTTGTTTCCCTGTTCATTGTTAGTACAGTTGTCTTCAGTATCCATGGGAGAGTGATCCCAGGATACCATGCATACATGACAATCTGAGCATGCTCCTGTCCTTTATGGAAGAAGGCATAGTACTGTAAATAACCTACATGCATCTTCCCATGTGAATTAACTGAGCTCTAGATTATTCATCATACTTCATACAATGTAAGTGCTACGTGAGTGGTTGCTGTAATGCACTGTTTAACAGACAATGGCGGGGGGCGGAGCCAAGATGGCGGAATAGTGAGGACGCGCACTAGCAGTCCGCAAAAAGATAGTTTAATAAAAACAGAGTTACTGTAGCCTCAGGAAAAATCTCACGGAAAAAAATGCAGTGGAAATTCTTCCGGACCCAGTGAATGAGACGCAGAGGACCTAGGGGAAAGTAAGTTTGCGAACGGCAAATCGTGCCTTAGTGGCACGGGAGCTGCCGGGAGGGACGGGAACCGCACGGAACACAGTCGCCATTAGAATCGAGCGCTTAAACGGGAGCCGATACAGGGATCCCGAGACACTGGCGGGGGGAAGCAGACGCCACGGGGGAAACAGCACAGTTGAGGCGAGCCCACACGGACACTAGCCTCTTTCGTTGCCCACCCTGCTCACTCGAGCTAGACTGAACACAGTGGGACGGCGAGCGCCCGCCGGCTGAACCGGAACCCGGGCGGAACACAGTCGCCATTGGAACTGAGCGCTTGAACGGGGGCCGATACAGGGATCCCGAGACACTGGCGGGGGGAAGCAGACGCCACGGGGGAAGCAGCACAATTGAGGCGAGCCTGCACGGACACTAGCCTCTCTCGTCACCCACCCTGCTAATTCGAGCTAGATTAAACGCAGTGGGACAAGGCGCGCCTGCCCGCCCGCCCGCCCGCCAATCACTGAGGCAGACGGAACCAAAAACCCGAGGCTGTAGAAACCTGAAGGGGATCCAAAAACTGGGAACACACCGCGCACACAAACTCCGTTACCTTGACAACCCAGAGAAAGAGTGAGGGGAAAAAAAAATGCCAAATAAAAACAGATTCCGAGGGAGCAAGATCAAGGAAGACGCTATGATGACCCCAAACGGAAAAGACACCCCAAGTCAGGATTATGAAGATAAGGAGATAGAAGAAATGCAAGAAGCAGATCTCAAAGAATTGATAAGAACATTAAGAAGTTCTCAAAAACAAATTCTTGAACTACAGAAATCCTTAATGGATAAGATAGAAAATCTCTCTCGCGAGAATGAAGCACTACGCAGAAATCAAAATGAAATGAAACAACTGGTAGAACAAGAAGCTACGAGAGTGACAAAAAATCTTAATGAATTGAAGAATTCAATAGATCAAGTGACAAGCAATCTTGAGGGCCTTAAAACCAGAATGGGTGAAGCAGAAGAGAGAATATCGGACCTAGAAGACAGAGAACAGGAGAGGAAACAGTCAAACCAAAGACAAGAAGAGGAAATTAGAAAACTAAAAGATATCGTCGGGAATTTACAGGATACTATTAAAAAACCCAACATTCGGGTTCTAGGTGTTCCTGAAGGTATGGAGAGGGAGAAAGGATTAGAAGGCCTTTTTAGGGAGATACTAGCAGAAAACTTTCCAGGCTTGGAGAAAGACAGAGAAATCCTAATCCAGGAAGCTCATAGAACCCCTAATAAACATGACCAAAAGAGATCCTCTGCACGACATATTGTAATTAAACTCACCACAGTGAAGCAAAAAGAAAAGATCCTAAAATGTGCAAGAGAGAAACGGCAGATTACTCTCAGAGGATCTCCAATTAGACTTACAGCTGACTTCTCAACTGAAACCCTACAAGCTAGAAGGGAATGGCGAGACATAGCCCAGGTGCTTAGAGAGAAAAACTGCCAGCCCAGAATATTATACCCTGCAAAGCTCTCATTTGTTAATGAAGGTGAAATAAAGACCTTTCATAACAAACAAAAATTGAAAGAATTTGTTGCCACTCGTCCAGCCCTGCAAAAGATACTTAAAGACGTGTTACACACAGAAACACAGAAACACGACCATCAACATGAAAGAAGGTAAACGAAGGGAACCTCACGGCAAAAGATCACAGGGAATTCAAAGCATACATTAGAAAATATCTGGCAAATGGCAGGGCAAACTTACCACTTATCAATAGTCACATTGAACGTTAAAGGTCTAAACTGTCCTGTTAAAAGACAGAGATTGGCTGATTGGGTTAAGGAACAAAAACCATCTATTTGCTGCCTACAAGAAACACATCTTTCCAACGAAGATCCATACAGACTGAAAATAAAAGGATGGAACAAGATATACCACGCCAACAGAAATGAAAAAAGAGCGGGTGTAACCATCTTAATATCGGACTACATAAACTTTAACACAAAAACTGTTAAGAGAGACAAAGAGGGGCACTATATAATGATTAAGGGATCAATACTACAGGAAGATATAACAATTCTCAATGTATATGCACCTAATTACAGGCCACAGGTTTATTTACAAAATTTGTTAAGAAACTTAAAGGGAGACTTAGACCCCAACACAATAGTACTGGGGGACTTCAATACTTCACTCACAGATATTGACAGATCGACAGGACAGAAGATCAACAAGGAGACAGTAGATTTAAACAACACTATAGCCCAAATGGATCTAACAGATATCTACAGAACTTTTCATCCTACACAGAAAGCATTCACATTCTTCTCAGCAGCACATGGAACCTACTCTAGGATTGATCACATATTAGGCCATAAAGCAAGTCTCAGCAAATTCAAAAGAATTAGAATCATACCATGCAACTTCTCAGACCATGAGGGAGTGAAGTTGGAAATTAGCAACTCAGGAATCTCTAGAGCATATGCAAACACATGGAGATTGAACAACATGCTCCTGAATGAACAATGGGTCACTGAAGAAATCAAAAGAGAAATCAAAAATTTTCTGGAAGTAAATGAGGATAACAGCACAACATACCAAAACTTATGGGATACAGCAAAAGCAGTGTTAAGAGGAAAGTTTATATCAATAGGTGCCTACATCAAGAAACTGGAAAGGCACCAAATAGATGAGCTTTCAATGCATCTCAAGGATCTAGAAAATTTGCAGCAAACTAGACCCAAATCTAGTAGAAAAAGAGAAATAATCAAAATCAGAGAAGAAATCAACAGGATTGAATCCAAAAAAACATTACAAAAAATCAGCCAAACGAGGAGCTGGTTTTTTGAAAAAATAAACAAGATTGACACCCCATTGGCCCAACTAACTAAAAAAAGAAGAGAAAAGACCCAAATCAGTAAAATCAGAGATGAAAAAGGAAATATAACAACAGACACCACAGAAATCAAAAGAATCATCAGAAATTACTACAAGGACTTGTATGCCAGCAAACAGGGAAACCTATCAGAAATGGATAGATTCCTGGACACATGCAACCTACCTAAATTGAACCAGGAAGACATAGAAAACCTAAACAGACCCATAAGTGAGTCAGAAATTGAATCAGTAATAAAGGCCCTCCCAACAAAGAAAAGCCCAGGACCAGATGGATTCACTGCTGAATTCTACCAGACATTTAAAGAAGAACTAACCCCAATTCTTCTCAAACTATTCAGAACAATCGAAAAAGAGGGAATTCTCCCAAATTCCTTCTATGAAGCCAGCATCACCTTAATTCCTAAGCCAGAAAAAGATGCAGCATTGAAAGAGAATTACAGACCAATATCCCTCATGAACATAGATGCAAAAATCCTCAACAAAATTCTGGCCAATAGACTGCAACAACACATCAGAAAGATCATCCACCCAGACCAAGTGGGATTCATCCCTGGTATGCAGGGATGGTTCAATATTCGCAAAACAATCAACGTGATACACCACATTAACAGACTACAGAAGAAAAACCATATGATTATCTCACTAGACGCAGAGAAAGCATTCGATAAAATTCAACACCCTTTCATGATGAAAACCCTAAGCAAACTGGGAATAGAAGGCACATTCCTCAATACAATCAAAGCAATTTATGAAAAACCCACGGCCAATATCCTATTGAATGGGGAAAAGTTGGAAGCATTTCCACTGAGATCTGGTACCAGACAGGGATGCCCACTCTCACCACTGCTATTCAATATAGTGCTGGAAGTCTTAGCCAGAGCTATTAGGCAAGAAAAAGAAATTAAAGGGATACAAGTTGGGAAGGAAGAACTCAAACTATCCCTCTTTGCAGACGACATGATTCTTTATTTAGGGGACCCAAAGAACTCTACTAAGAGATTATTGGAACTCATAGAAGAGTTTGGCAAAGTAGCAGGATATAAAATCAATGCACAAAAATCAACAGCCTTTGTATACACAGACAATGCCACGGCTGAGGAAGAACTGCTAAGATCAATCCCATTCACAATAGCTACAAAAACAATCAAATACCTTGGAATAAATTTAACTAAGGACATTAAAGATCTCTACAATGAAAATTACAAAACCTTAAAGAAAGAAATAGAAGAGGATACCAAAAAATGGAGAAATCTTCCATGCTCATGGATTGGAAGAATCAATATCATCAAAATGTCCATTCTCCCAAAAGCAATTTACAGATTCAACGCAATACCAATCAAGATACCGAGGACATTCTTCTCAGATCTGGAAAAAATGATGCTGAAATTCATATGGAGACACAGGAGACCTCGAATAGCTAAAGCAATCTTGTACAACAAAAACAAAACCGGAGGCATCACAATACCAGATTTCAGGACATACTACAGGGCAGTTGTTATCAAAACAGCATGGTACTGGTACAGAAACAGATGGATAGACCAATGGAACAGAATAGAAACTCCAGAAATCAATCCAAACACCTACAGCCAACTTATATTTGATCAACGATCCAAAACCAGTCCCTGGAGTAAGGTCAGTCTGTTTAATAAATGGTGCTGGGAAAACTGGATTTCCACGTGCAGAACCATGAAGCAAGACCCCTACCTTTCACCTTACACAAAAATCCATTCAACATGGATTAAAAATTTAAACCTACGACCCGACACCATCAAATTACTAGAGAGCATAGGAGAAACCCTGCAAGACATAGGTACTGGCAAAGACTTCTTGGAAAAGACCCCAGAAGCACAGGCACTGAAAACCAAAATTAACTACTGGGATTGCATCAAATTGAAAAGTTTCTGTACTGCAAAAGAAACAGTCAGGAAAGTGAATAGGAAACCGACAGAATGGGAAAATATATTTGCAAACTATGCAACAGATAAAGGGTTGATAACCAGAATCTACACAGAAATTAAGAAACTCCACAACATCAAAACAAACAACCCACTTAAGAGATGGGCCAAGGACCTCAATAGACATTTTTCAAAAGAGGAAATCCAAATGGCCAACAGACACATGAAAAAATGTTCAAGATCCCTAGCAATCAGGGAAATGCAAATCAAAACCACAATGAGGTTTCACCTCACCCCGGTGAGAATGGCTCACATTCAGAAATCCACCAACAATAGATGCTGGAGAGGATGTGGGGAAAAAGGGACACTAATCCACTGTTGGTGGGAATGCAAACTGATGAAGCCACTATGGAAGTCAGTCTGGAGATTCCTCAGAAACCTGAATATAACCCTACCATTCAACCCAGCCATCCCACTCCTTGGAATTTACCCAAAGGAAATTAAATTGGCAAACAAAAAAGCCGTCTGCACAGCAATGTTTATTGCGGCTCAATTCACAATAGCTAAGACTTGGAACCAACCCAAATGCCCATCAACAGTAGACTGGATTAGGAAATTATGGGACATGTACTCTACAGAATACTATACAGCAGTCAAAAACAATGAAATCCGGTCACTTGCAACAAAATGGAGGAATCTGGAAAACATCATGCTGAGTGAATTAAGTCAGTCCCAAAGAGACAAATATCATTTGTTTCCCTTGATTGGCGATGACTAACTGAGCACCAAAGGGGAAACCTGTTGAAGTGAAATGGACACTATGAGAAACAGTGACTCGATCAGATCTTGTGCTGACTGTTGTTGTACAATGTAATACTTTATCCATGGTAGTATTTTTTTTTTCTTTATCCTAGTACTAGAGGTTGAACTCTGTAATTAACACAGAATTATTCTTAGGTGTTTAAATTTTAACTGAAAAGTGATCTCTGTGAAATATAAGAGTGGGAATAAGAGAGGGAGGAGATGTAAAACTTGGGACAGGCTCAATCGGAACGGCCCCAAATGATGGAGTTAGAATTGTGCCAGGGGTTTCCAATACAACCCCATCAAGGTGGCATGTACCAAGGCCATCTCATTAGTCCAAGTGATCAATTTCAGCTCACAATTGATCACACTGATAGGTCTAAGAGCCAAAGGGATCACACAAACAAGACTAGTGTCTGCTAATACTAACTGATAGAATGAAAAAGGGAGAGAATGATCCAACATGGGAAGCAGGATACACAGCAGACTCATAGAATGGCAGATGTCCTAAATAGCACTCTGGCCTCAGAATCAGCCCTTAAGGCATTCGGATCTGGCTCAAGAGCCCATGAGAATATTTTAGGCATGGAAAGCTAAGACACTCTGGAAAAAACAGAAGACCTAAATGAAAGATCTCTGCGAGTGAGATCCCAGTGGAAAGAACGGGGCCATCAAAGAAGGAGGTACCTTTCTCTGAAGGGAGGAGAGAACTTCCACTTTGACTATGGCCCTGTGGGAATAAGATCGAAGTCGGCTAACCCTAAAGGCTTCCATAGCCTCGGCAACTCATGACCAGAGCCTAGGGAGATTACTGACGCCATAAACAAGAGTGTCAAATTGTTAAATCAACATCAGGAGTCACTGTGTACTTGCGTCTCATGGGGGATCTGTCCTTAGTGTGTTATCCAATGTGAAGTGATGCTATTACTAGTACTGAAACAGTATTTTTACACTTTGTGTTTCTGTGTGGGTGCAAACTGATGAAATCCTTACATAGTATATATTGAATCGATCTTCTTTATATAAAGATAATTGCAAATGAAAAAAAAAATCTTGGTGTTAAACTGGAAATTGCATAGACAATTAATCAATTTTTAAAAAAAAAAAATCATGTAGGATCTCTGTCCTTAATGTGCTGTACATTGTGAATTAATACTATAACTAGTACTCCAACAGTATTATCATTTTGTGTCTCTATGCGAGGGCAAACCGTTGAAATCTTTACGTAATACGTACTAAATTGATCTCCTGTGTATAAAAAGAATTGAAAATGAATCTTGATGTGAATGGAAGGGGAGAGGGAGCGGGAAAAGGGGAGGGTGGGGGGAGGGAGGGAAGTTGTGTGTGGGGGGAGCCATTGTGGTCCATGAGCTGTTCTTTGGAAATTTATATTCTTTAAATAAAAGCTTTATAAAAAAAAATAATAAAAAAAAAATAAAAATGCAAAAAAACAAAACAAAACAAAAAAAAACAGACAATGGCAAGAGAAAAGCGTGTACATGTTCAATACAGATGCAGCTATTTCTCTGTTTTAAATTGGTTGGTTGAACCTACCAATGTGGAACACACAGACAAGGGGAGCCAATTCCATAGAAAATTGTGATTTGTGTGCGTGTATGTGTGCATGTGTGCATATTATCTTGCAAATTGAAACCTTGCCAAACTTATTTGTTCTAGATTCACTTAATTTTTTTCTCAGCTATTCCAATCCAACTGCAATAGAACTAGCCAGGTAAACATTTATTGTGATTGAAACCATATGTCTATTTATGTTCAAAGGAGAAGAAGCATGGATGTATAAAATACATCTTTAATATTACCTGAAGTTTTATTTTTAAGCATAGCAAGTTCTAATATATCTACCAAAATTTATAAGTTATATGTAAATAATTGTACAATTATCTATACAAAAATGTGACTGGTTGTGGGTATTGTGGGGGATCTTCCACGTGGTTGGCAATGACCCAGTCAATCTGGATCTTCCAAGTGGCAAGGACCCAAGTATTTGAGATATTACCTGTTACTTCCCATGGGGCACCTTAGAAAGTTGAAATCAGATGTATGAGCCCATACTCAGCATCATGGATTCTGATGTGGGATGCAATCATCCCAAGTGAACTCTTAATCATTAGGTCAATGCCCACCATTAATTCACTGTCTTTAAGTAAAAATCACATTAACTTATTCTTTCAATATTAATTCACAATACAAACATTAAGTACATAATATGGACAATACTAAAATATCTTTCATGATTAGAAAAATATGATTTTGTGAACATTTTATGATTGAAATGAAAAAACTGGATCTAAAAACTTGAGCTGCAAAATTTATGTTTACCCGTGAAAAACAAAATTAGACAAAATAATTGTAGAATGACGACTTCAGTGTGCTGAATAACCTTTCATCAGAGTGACCAGAATGTGCTACATCTAAATACTATCCTTTCAGAGATGGTGAGTGAAGATTCGAGGAGAAAGTCAGGATGTGCAAGAGAAAGAAAACCATACAAAGAATAGGAGGAATGTTCGCATGCTAGGGTTTCAGTCCCCTTCTTGGGGAAAAGGAACCTCTGAAGTGCCCCAAGGTTGATGTCACAGCAATAATGCATGTGTCACTGTCAGCAGGAGTGAGGAAAGGTGAGTTTGTAGTCAAGGAGATTAAAAGCAGGGTGGTAACTGAAGCAAATGCACGTTGAGTGATCATTTACTCAACAGATGCCACGCACTTATTTGAAAATGTCAAAATATAGTCAAAATTAGAAAGGCATAAACAGAACTTCCAAAGAAAACAGGGCCACAGGGAATTGGATGATGCTTGCTGTTCTAACAATGCATGGAGGCAGATGCCAAGTGGAGCACTGGTTATTAAAGCCATTATTTCTTTCACAATTACTAAATGAACTTTCCATTTTGCAAATGTGCATGTATACATTAGCTGGGGAATCATTATTTTGAGAACTCTGGTTAAAAATATATCAGAATAAAATGTTTTTCATTTAATTTTCCACACAGCTATGAGAAAGATGAAAACCCATAAAAGTATAAGTCTTACAAAACATCATGACAAAAAATTCAAAATCTGGGGAAAATGAGTATTATTTTCAGACATAAAAGATAGCATTGAACTCAGCCTGTCTTGTTGTAATTATCAGTAAACTAAATCTTGTGTTCCATCTCAAGAAAAGAAATTTGAATGCGAGAAATACATATTATTATAGGATAAGAGTAAAACAGCTCTGTTATTATTATTTTTTTCTTTAATGTAGATACTGGAACTTAACTTTTGGTTTGTATAATGAATATTCTACCTGAGGTGCAATTAGTTTGCTCTTTTCCCAAACAGATCACAAGATATTTAGTAAGCCATTGACTCTTTGTGATGTCTCTGCAGCTGGAGGAGGATGGAGAAGGTGTTTGGGGGGAAAGGGTGGAGGGAAGAGGGAGAAGGCTGATTACTTCTCTTTTCATCTCATCTGCCCTGATACACTGGTCTTTAGAGCAGACGAGTGAAGTGGAGAAAGTGAAGTAGTCAAAGGCTAAAGGCCAGGTGTATGAACTGATACACACAGTTGGACAGAGCCACTGAGCCACTGTCCTCAGCACCTTAGACCATACAGAAGCTGAGGGTCACAGACACCAGCATGGATCCAGAAAGGACAATGGCTCCTGCAAATAAACCATCAAGGATGATAGAGACAGTGCTTGTTGTAAGGAAGCAGGCGTATGTGAATCACTTCTCAGGGTACAAAGACATGCATGGGTCCAGCAGTCATTACAATGATCCTTCAATGCTAATATAACCAAATGTGAATTTGTAGGCTGGTCAGTTTTGTTAAACAAGAATGTGATAAGTTACTGCTGACTCATCCCACAATTGTGTATTTCACAATATAGTGTGAGCGGAGACAAACCAACACACACAGATGTTGTCATTCATCAGGGGGAGTCTCTAACATCTGAACAGAGTAGGTACAAAGCAGGTAACATCTGAAAAGAGGAGGTACGGCTGCAAACTGAGGAGTCGGCGTCATTGTCCCCGGGGCAGCCACATCTCACTGGAATGTGGGTTTGGGAGAATTTCTTCTGTTTGCTTTTGTATCCATACTACTTGGAACAGTGCCTGGAATCTGGTAGGTACCAGTACAAGCTGATAGACTGAATATTGCACAGCAAGGCTTCCTGGCCTATGTTCAGGCTACCTCTTCCTTCCTGCTCAGCTGTCACTCTGAGACCCCCAGTGGAAGCCCCTCAGCCTACAGAGCCTAACAAAGATAGTGTTTCTTCCACTCTAAGCTGTGGCACCTTACCACTGTTCAGCAGAATAACACCAGGTAAATTGCTTCGCCTTCAAACCCTCAGTCTTCTCCATGTGTAACAGCTATTTGGGAGAGTTGTAGGTATTAAGAGACCAGCATTGCACATCAGCCTCTCAAGATGTAGGAGCAGAAGTCTTTATTCTAGACAGTGAATCTATAGATAATTTCTTTGAATGGAGCTGGGCTCCTTGATGAAGATAATGAGAAAAATGCAGAGCCCCCAAAAGGAATTATCTCAATTTTGCTAGTAGGCATGTGGCAATGAACGAAAGCCCACAGAGTTGCCCCTGTTATGGAGATCAGAAGAGTCACTTTGTCTTGTAATAACTTAGAAATTCAATTCTGTGGCCCCTCATCTTCCCAGTTCACTAATAGTAACTTGGTGAACATAAGCTGCTCTCTTCCTCCAAAGTCTTGACTGCTGCTTGAGTGGGAGTCATCACCATTTCAGAAGGCAGCTCCATGTCCTTGCTCTTCAAGGGCTGCTAGAAGAAGAAGACTTCCTACATCCTTTCTAGAGCAAAGGGATGGCCTCATCCAAACAAGCAAAAGTTGGGAACAGGAGTTCAGTCACAATCCACTTTCTGGGAGAAGAAAGATAACCTCCAAGGGGTTTCTTCACATGCAGCTAAAATATCAATTTAAATTCAAATGGGTTTTCAACATCACGAACTTCCTGCCTACTGGCAAGCACCAATTAGAAAAGCAAAATGCATACATTACAGACATAGAGAACAATTCCTAGAAACTAAAAGGAAAATAGACCTGTTTTTGAGTGAGGGTTCCATGAAACATAAACAATGAACCTACAGAACATCCTAAGGTGCAGTGGCAAGAGAATAATGAAAAAGAAACAAAAAAAAAAGAGTAAAAAAAGAGAAAATTGCCCAATTGTGAATCTTACATTATCAATTAAATCTATATCTAGAAAGCAGATTTAGAAAAACTAGAGAAGAGAAATATAAGCAGATAAAAAATAGAGAGGGATGCTAAAGAAATCATAGAAGAAATACATTTTTTTTTCTCTGTAGAAAAGCTGACCTTTCCATAGAACAGATTAAATAGAAAATGAGTTCACCTGAATGCCCAGCCTGGTAATCCCGATTGCCTAATAAGAAGGCTTCCACCCTTCCGGGCACACAGAGAGAAATGCAGTCCCTTCTAGGCCACAGGGACGGCACCAGAACCTCTGCTATCTATTCTTGTACCTGCGTGAAACACGCCTTCCCACCGCTTTTGATGTAGAAACATAACCTGCTATGAATTTAAATCTATGACAGCCCACGTTTCTGCTTGATTAAACTAAGTTGTTTACGGTGTCTGCAGCATGAATTCAAAGCAGGGACAATTAAACTATCCATCTCTGGAGCAAGAGCTGTGCTGGCATTGGCACCTGACCATTCATCACTCGCCATGCCCCTTTTCATTGTCATCTCTGCAGCTCCTGGATACGCAGGCATCACCTCCCATTTCAGAAGTGGGTTCATTCGTCACCACCATCGGACGGCACAGAGTGAGTGCCGGTTGATTCAAGGTTCTGAGTTTGCATTCCGTGTTGGAACAATTTCAGTGAAAGTCCAGACTAGAAATGGCCATGGTGCATTTTCCCTTCTCTCTCACTCACTCTAGTTCTCTTTCCCTCGTTCTCTCTCCACTCAGTTTTCCTCCTTAGAGAACTAGAATTCACTGAAATGTCAAATCTCTGCCCAAGCTTCCTTTATGCACTCACTCAAGAAACTTTTCCTGAGTGACTCCATAAAATTTATCATGCTCTGGGCTGTCAAAAATTCAAAGTTGAAACAATGACAGCCTTAGGCATGAAGGATCTTACAATTTTGTGACTTGAGACAGAGATGCACAGAGCTGACACCTGTGCCATGGCAGCTCAGCAGAATTCCATGACATGGTCAGAGGCTGAGCATCATGGCACCTTCCAGTTCCACAACATGGGAAACCCCCAAGCATCAGTGCATTTAGTATAGTGACAGCGGATACTATTGTGTCTCCATTGTTGAAAATGTGCTATTGTACCTTTTTCCTTTGTTGAATGCTGCATACCGCAGAAACTGAGCTAGAGATTTTTTGCTCCCACATCTTTGGGAGCTGACTGGCTATATTTAGGTTGAGCTATTTTTGGCAAAAATAGAGGTTGTATCTGAAAACTTAAATTGCTGAGTTATAATAGCTATTCTCAGATGAAATCTTGACTTTGTGTACTGCCAGGAAGCATCACATGTTAATATGATCATTAATTTTCTAAAAAAAAAAGTACCATGAATTCAAGCTGCTCAATTACGTTTGTGCAAAGAAATATGTGAAGCTGTCGATATAACCCTGCATGAAAATGTGGAACAAACAAATCCACCAGAGGCTAACGCAAAAAATCAACTCCCAGAGGGACTTAACTGCATTCCAGAACTAGGCACACAAATGACATAGTCTCTACCATAGGCATCCCACTTTCTTCTTTGTGTTTCATTAGAAGTATTTCCACTTAGTGGTATTTCACTGCATTGTGACCAAGAGGACAGAAGAACTCATGGCTACAAAGTATGTGATAAGGCCCAAGGGCTGTGTAGGAGCTGTTCGGTTCTGTCAGAGCAAGAAGCTTGTGTGAGCATTTGGAAAATAAAGAGAGTCAACATTAAGGCGGTGTAAGGCATTGGCTCAAGGCAATACAGCTGGTCAATATCAAAGCCAGGATCTGACCCCAACAACGATGTGCTCTCTGCAATACAAGTGGTTCCACACTTAAGGGAGCAGCAGAGTCACCAGGGAAGTGTTTACAATCTCTAATACTGGATCCAATGGTTAGAATCAGAAACCGCCTGCCATGCTGACAGAGAGGTATCTCAGGGGTCTGTGCACAGCTGCTCCACAGACTGTCATTTGGGTGGCCCCATGCCCATCTGACCTTACACCTTGTTCCTAACACAGAGGGCAAATACCTCTGCCACTCACGTGAATGGGTTCATCTAATCACTACCGTAACAGAACACATGCCTCTTTCTTCTCCATGTTTCAAATGAGGAAACTGAGCTAGAGTCATGAAGCTACTCATATTAGGCCACATCGCTGCTGAATATTGGGAATGGGGCAGGCAGCCTGGCTCTGCAACATCCTTTTAACTGCTGTGTTGCACAACATTTCAGGCTGCCACCCTGCATCCTACATGGCTCTCTGGCCCCAGGTGAACCACCACTAGTAGATCTACACTCTTGTGCAGGAAATGACTTTCCTAAACAAAAATTTATAACTCTTAGAGGCTCCCAACAGCATCAGGGCAGGGCCAACTATAACTTCCAGATTTTGTAACTTTATGTACCATGAAGTGGTAAATGTTTCAAAATTTGAATATTATGGGTACTGGCATATTAAGCTTGTGAATATAAAAGTGCATTCAAATTATGTCTTTGCAAAAACTGATGAGGAGAGGGGAGGGAAAGAGGGGTTTTGGAGGAGGAGGGAAAGGGAAGGAAGTGTGGTTGTCATCTTCTAACTATATCTATGGGATGTATGAAATCTGCTCTCTTTATATATTAATAAAAATGTCTTAAAAGAGAATTTCTTACAAGTATCCAGTCATCTGCTGACATGAATACACTCCTGAAAATGATGACTGGAGCAACACACAACCCTATTCCAGGGCATTTTCATGAAAGGGTGCAATTACAATCCCCACTGCCTAGCCTCCCTCACTAATCTTTCCACTTGGCCCCTGTAGATATCTGAGTTTCAGACCCATAGCACAGACTGGGAACACAGGACTGGGGATAATGGAGAAAACAGAAAAAGCCAACAGGATTCCTGTAAACCATAACAGGAGGCAATCAAATAATGTGACCATAGGAAGACCCAGGTCTGCTGTCAAACCTCTCTCCATAAATACTTTCTATAGAGAGCAGGACCATGAATCACAAGGGCAAGGGAAAAAGCAATGTGTGGCTTTCATGAGATGACAGCTGCCAGGATGTGCCCTCTACTACCTCCTGATTCTCCCATCTGGTCATACCAACAAGAGCACCTCCTTCCTCCCGCTTTCTTCCTGTAAGATGGAATCCACAGGCCCTTGCAGGACCCAATTCCAGGATTCCATCAAGCATCCCTTGCTGAGTTATACAGTTGTGGTAGCAACAGCCCTTGGAGTCAGCTCCACCCTACACCATAGTATACCATCCTCTCAAACCAGGTCAACTCACCTGTGCCCCAGAGTGCTTCTGTTATTTCTGCATAGCCAATGCATCCTGTCTAGAAGCCCATATCCTCTCAGAATTATACTTCTCTTAAGCACAACAAGGAACCCTGATATCTTAGTCAATTCCTTACAATTTTCTCCTTAGGGCTAAATCCTGCTTTTCCTCTTGCATACCACTCAGTGATCACATTGTCTTACGTCAAATCAAGATCTGGACACATGACTGGGCATCTCACTGCTGTACTGCATTCCAGATGAAAACTACCTCATGCACCTACACTAGGGTAATGCACGTGGTTAAAAAAAATGAGCCTCTGTCCAACCTTGAACTTGGTAAGAATTGCAGATATATCCAACTTTTCCAGTACAGAAAAGCATCAACTGAAAGCCCAATTGCTTTCCATGGTTTACTCTCTCAAAGTTTTCCTGTAAGAGCCATTTTTGATATAGGAGAAAAGAGAATGGAACAGAAGATTTATTTACTCAGGTTGCAATTATATGACAGTACTAGTTGTTTTTCATATTTCATATTTCTGGATCCAAATGTCTTTGCTTCCCCAACAAGCAGGCTGCAGTCTTCTGTCGGTGGCATTGCCTGACAGCCCATGGATCAATTGCTACTGGAGCATTGTTAAAGTTTCAACTTCCCTTCAGCTAACTTCCCTTGTCTGGTGCAAAGGTGTAATTAGATTCCTCCAGGCCAATCTAACGATCAGTAACTGCCTTATTGTGGGCTTTATTCATAGCAGAAATATGCAGGACCAGTGAGCAAAAACCTACATCATTTTGTGTAGTCCAAAGACAGATGAAAGATCTCAACAAGAGAAAGAAACACTGGATTTCCAAATCAGTATGTCCAAAATACCTACCATCACACTTAAGGATACAGGACCATGTCGAGGTGATGAAAGTTTTCAGTGTAGTGTGTTTGGTCATCTTCCAAAGCACTTCTTTAGCTTTGCAGAAACCAAGTAGAGAAGGTAATCTTTTGATATCTGACACTGACTATTGCAATGTGTAATGAATAAACATTTAGGACAAAGTCTCCAGAGTGAAGGGAGGAATGTGATTTTCCCAAAGACAAGACTGCATCACACTGTTAAAAGGCTTTCTCAATGGCATCATTTAAAAGACCTTGTCATTTGATGTGATGAACCAATGGGAATTCAACTAGTAAAATGATCTGCAGTTCTTGCCCTACTTAATATCATTCTATGAGCCACTCAGTATTGGCAATCACTTTATCACTTCCATTAACATACATTCAGAAAATAATGATTCCTTTCTCAGCTTTTCCCTTTGTAAAGATAAAGGGAAGAGAGATCTGAGATCTCCCTCCCACCTCTCCTTCCCTTACTTCTTTCTCCCAGTGTTAATTAGATACCTATCTCAGCATTTAATCAGAATGACTCCCAATGCCCGCTTGAAGCTCCTGACACAACTGCCACTATATCACCTGGAGACTTCTCTCCTCTGAGTTACTTCAATCTCATTGACCTCTCATTTACTTTAAGAAGTAGATTCAATAGCAAAGTATATGTTCTCTACATTTTGAGAACTTTTCCAAGGAAAGGCCATTACTTATTGCAGTATGCTGAGGATAGAAGTGATTTTACTGTCTCTCAGGATAACTAACTCCGATTGATCTAGTTAAGCTGTAAAACATGTTGCCAGGGTTAATTATCATTCATCAATCACACTAACACATGGCATTTACTGATGGAGACAGCCTCACATATTTGTTTGAGGTGCACAAAACAACACCGTGAGAAAACAGTTTTAATAATCTTTTTGCTGCGTGTTCATTCATTGTCAGGAAAATGTGATTTAAGGAAAATCATTTACCCATCCCCAAATGCATTAATGCAAAACAACTTTAGGTTTTCTATTCTTTATAAAGGAAGCCAACTTAGCCAACTGAAATCAGTTGACAAGCATAAAAGGTTTTCAGTCAGTTTAATCTCTATGAAGTGTTTATTGATGTTGTGTGAAGGCAAAACATTATTTATATAAATGCATTTATTGTCTATGTAGATTTTGGAAAATGAATATGATGGGTTTCCTTATGGTTTCTTGCTAGGTAAACTTAGATATAATCTTGCAAACAAGTCAGAAGTAGTGCTAGTATGATGCTCTTTCTCAGCAGGTATGGATACTGATGGGAACTTTAGAAAGCTGGACTCAAAATGACAGTAGTCTTCCAAGGCCAGAAGATATTTCCCCTAGCACAGTTTAGGACAAATGACCAGCATGTGCACTGCTGTCTACAAAGCTTTATTTGCTAATGACATCTTCAGAAAGAAAAATCCATTCACTCATTCATTGTGCAATGACTACTCATGGGACTGAGCATTGAAGGGGGTTCTAACAGGTCAACAATAAATAAGCCAGATACTCAGATGCTCCACTATCCATACAGCTAAGGGACTCCTGAGGAAGACAAGTGTTTAAATAAGAGGCTTTCATAAAGGATGGTCTTTTCCATAGCATGGGAAGCACAAGGCACTCTGCAAGGAGACTGAAGCAGACCCCCAACTAATCTGGAAGACAAGCGGGATGCCCCAGAAGAAGTCCCTTTGAGATGAGCACTAAGGAAAACTCAGAAGTTGCCAATGCAATGAGAAAAGAGGGTAGCTACAAGCAGAGACAGTCAGGGCTGCTTATATGTTTTAGTAATAAGGACCTTTAACCAAATCGCAAGGCTACATGTAAACTACAGAGCAATGTATTCAGTCAGGGACAACAAGCTGTCAGAAAAGACAAACAGGGTCAGAACCAAGAGCTGACTACCAATCTCTTCCAGTCCCCAAAAGACCTGTTTATGATTTCAGAGAGTTCCAGCACTTGTTCTCAAGCCAATCGGTTAACCAAAACAGCATAAAATTGTTCATTTGCTCTGCTTATGTCAATTCTGTTCGATGGGCCTCTAGGACAGAAAGCTTTTTGCTCAGAGAGGCACGTTTAAGCACGGTAACAGAGAATAAAGAGTCAACTTCGGATCAAGACCTAGTTCCTAGATATCACTGAGACCCAAAATAACCTTTTTCTACCTAAAGCTGCAATATTTTATCCAGCACCACCCACAGAAGAAGCAGAAGAGAATTCCTCAACAAGATATGCAGGTCTTCAGTGACTCGAGAGTACACTGCACTTTCTTCCAGTCTCAAATTGTGTGATTTTTATAATGCCACACAGTCAAACAAAGAGGATACACGTTTGGTACTATAGTTGAAATGCTGCTTGGAACAAGCGCATATCATAATGGAGGGAGTGGTTTGAGTTCCAGTGTTGCTTCTGACACCAGCTACCTGCTAATGCACACATTGGGAGGCAGCAGGTGATGGTTCCAATGGTTGGTTACCTGATACCCATATGGAATCCAGACTATGTTCCTGGATTCTGGCCTTCAGCTGGTCCCACGCCCACCCATTGTTGGCCTTTAGGGAGTACAACAGTAGGTGGAAGATCTTTCTCTGCCTCTGTATTGTTTTTCAAATTAAAAAAAAAAAAGTAAAAGTAAAAAGAAATCACGAATGGTTTCCAAAAAGTATAGTCCATCACTTGAAATGGTTCACTTCCTTGGAGATTTAGACAATCTTAGTATAAATCCCATTTGTAAATGCAGTATTAGAGCTCCCCAAAACCTTCATAAAATGTCCTGTTCATCACTATGTTCAGCTATGTGTGGGACCATAATTTCAGCTCCACCTGCTTTAATTCCTAACTCACAGTAGTATTTGAAGTTTACTGAAGACTTGAACAATTAAGGCAAGAAATCACTTTGGTAACAATAAGGCTGTCATCCTATTGGCTCCTTCCAAGTCCTTCAAAGACTGCAGAGGGTAGACTAGTTCACCTCTCCCCATGCTTCTCTCAAAGGACTTGTCTCAAATTGGAATTCTGGTGAAAAAAAAATGTGTTCTTATTACTATGGCTGAACTCCAGCTAAAGCATAAAAACTGCCTATTTAAAGACTGAACTTTGAGCATCTTTAGATAGAATACTGAGAACTTCCTGCTAGTTCATAGAAACATCAATACATGATATAATCAGGCCATTTTGGAACAATAGAATGCAATGTCCTACAACTGGGGCTTGAGACCAAGAGGATGATGGGATTGAAACATGCTGGGAAGAAAGCCAAGAAAGGGAGCTTTAGTGACTACTAGAAATAGACTTTTACCACACTGTCTAGTGAGGATATGATTATTTTGATCTATCCCCCAAAGAAGAGATTTTTTTATCTGTGTATTTTTTTTACTTTTATATTTTACATTTTAAACATTTTGCTATATTCATTTCGAATATAAATATTATATGCATATACCCTATATTATGTATTCTTGAAAACAGAGATACTAATATCAAAGAATGAGGGATTCTTGCCAGTGATCATAATGTGAGGAAAGGAAAGATACTTAATGATCATTTGCAGCTAATATACATTTGAATTTCTTAATTATCTTCAGTAAAATTAGCATGATTCAAATCACAGGGTAATTTTATGATTTTCCAGGTTATGATTCTTACTCTGGAAGAGAACTCTCTGAACTATGTGGCCTTATCTTATACCTGCAATCATCAAGGTACTCTGTTTCACTGAGGTACATAATTAGGAAACTTTCATAAAGTGATATTTTCCTGTTAAAGAGTATGCATTTTTCATTTATGTTCTAAAAGTACATTCAGTAATCAGTAAAATGTCTTTCTTGTCGAAAGGTTTCAAAAGATACAACAAACAATAAAAAACTTTTATAATGAGAATGTCAATGACAAATTTCAAAGAAGGCCGGCACCGTGGCTCAACAGGCTAATCCTCCACCTTGCAGCGCCGGCACACCGGGTTCTAGTCCCGGTCGGGGCGCCGGATTCTGTCCCGGTTGCCCCTCTTCCAGGCCAGCTTTCTGCTGTGGCCCGGGAGGGCAGTGGAGGATGGCCCAAGTGCTTGGGCCCTGCACCCCATGGGAGACCAGGAGAAGCACCTGGCTCCTGCCATCGGATCAGCACGGTGCGCCGGCCACAGCACACTGGCCACGGCAGCCATTGGAGGGTGAACCAATGGCAAAGGAAGAGCTTTCTCTCTGTCTCTCTCTCACTGTCCACTCTGCCTGTCAAAAAAAAAATTCAAAGAAGTCAAATGGGCAAAAAATTATAAAACAAATATCTAGGGACCAATGTTGTAGTGCAGAAGGTTAAACAGCCACTGGCAAACCCCTTGTCCCATACTGAGTGCCAGTGTTAGTACCTGATGATCTGTTTCTGATGCAACTCCCTGCTAATGCACCCAGGAAGATAGCAGAAGATAGCCCAAGTACTCAGGCCCTTCCATCCATATGGGAGACCTGGAGAGAGTTCCAGGCTTCTGGTTAAAGACTGGCCCAATCTGAGCCATTGCAGCCACTTAGGGAGTGAACCAGTGGATGGGAAGATTGCTCTATCTCCTTCTCTCTATCACTCTGTCTTGCAAATAAATAATCTTTCTGACAAAATCTAATACCTGCTACAGGGCATCTGGAACTTAAATAATCTTAAAAGTATGGTGACATCTTCACCAATGACAGTATTAATTATTTAAATTATTATAAGATTCTTTTTATAATTCTAATTATGTGTAAGACATCTCAGGGAATTAAAAATAATAATAGCAGCTCAAAATTTAGCCTAAGCTCAGGAAGAAAATGTACTATCATCTTTCACTGACATGCTGTAAGAGTTTGATAATAATATTTTGGGGCCATACACATACAAGTCCAATTTTATAAAATCAATTAAATGTGTTACTTGCTAGGCATTGCAGACATAGAGATGAGTATGTCATCATTTCTCCCTTTAATGATCCCATGGAATAATAACTGGCTCTCATCCACCAAACTCACTCAGAAAATTATATTGTACAAGTTATATATCATTATCTATGGAGTCAGAATAAATAATATGGCATTTGATTTTATTCATGGGTTACCTCTTTTGAACTCTTTATTCTAAAAGAATCTTAAAATATTGGTCTGCAATATTCAGTATAATCCTGTATAACATCTCTTTGTGAAAATACAAAGAAAGTCATTTCTAAAGGTCTGTTGAGTTATTTTGTGCCTTACTGAAAGAAGGGCTTTATTAAAATGTCAGCCAATTATATAAGGAGAACTACGGAAACACAAAGATTTATTTCCCTTTAGTGCTTGGAGTAATTTTTCATGAGCTAGATTTCTAATTGAGAATGTAAAGTATGTTTTAGAATCAGTTTATTCAAATTTTGTAGAGTGGTATTACATTTAAATTAAATGCAAAACATACTAATATTTTAAAAGAATGTTGTCATTCTTAAACAGGTGTTTGTGCTGTATTTACTTGTTTATATTACTGCCTTGAGCTAATGCGTTATTTAGGAGTTGGAGTCAATTACCTATTTATGTCTGTTATGCTCAAATAATATTTTGCCATGATATGTATTTTGGAAAATGAATTTCAGATTAATAAAACGAACTTACTGTCACTAAATAGTCCATCTTACTGAAAACTGGTTTTGGTGCACAGCGTGCATAAACACACTTAGCTTTTAGAAGACAATTGAGTTTTCACATTTGCAAAATATCTGCATATTAAAGCCACATATGAATGCCGCATATCAGCAGATCATTTTCTCTTTTGGGTCATATGCGACAAAATCCTCTGCTGTACTCACCTATCATCTAGCAGATGGTAGTTTAGGTATTTCTGTATGTGTATGTGTATATGTATGCTTCATTTCTTCTGAGTTTTTACTTTCTGACATATAATAATTATACATAATTATGGGGTACAGTAAGGTATTTCCTGAATTTTGATAATGGAGACATTTTAATAGTTCAGACATATTGAGATGAGATATGAATTAGATAAAGTGAAGGTTTTCCAATTGAAGTCATTAAACGATTTTAAAGAGATTGAAGCACAAATATTCCAGAATCATCATGACACTCTAGTGGAGCGCGAGAAAATACTCCACAAAGTGGATGGGACTGCAGTGCTGGAGAGCTGGGCTCAGGAAGCAGCAGCAGAGTCAAGTTAAATGAAAAGTGTGACGTGTGGTGTTAGGCGTGTTGGTTTTCTAGAGCTCCCACCCTTTCTAGTTGGGTGCTCTGGGCAGGAGGTTTACTGCTCCATCTTGTCTGACCAAGTGAGATAATATCGGTAAAATGCAGAAGAGGATTGATGAGACAATCAAATAAGCTTATGAAATACCACTTTTACCTCCCAAACAATGACAAACATAAAATAAACCCATGTAAAAATAATTTAAAATTTCAAATATTTTTACTAATTATTAGTTAGACTTGATTTTTTTTATTAATAGTGCCAAGCTATTTATACTAAGGGTATACAATTAGTTAGTACTTCTATAAAAATAGCATGAATGGATTTTTAAAAATTTTATGTTGGTCTCATTTTGGAACCTTTAGTTTTCATATTCATATCTTTTTATCACAAAGGAATCAAACATGACTATATTACAGTCATTTTCATTCATTTTTATTCTCAGATGAAATTCTTAAGACAAAACGTTAAGGAGAAAGTCATCAGTGAAAGCAAACAATAATTCCAAATATAAAAACTAATCCTTTCCATAACCTGGGGATTCAGAATTGGACGACACTTCTGGATTTCGTTTCGGTCCACTCCATCATTCAGCCAATCTTCACTTGCAGCAGCTTCCAGGATCGCAGGAAGAAACTTTCAAGCACTCTGCAACCACACTGTACTACACATTTGTGGGTAACTTGTTAGCATTCTCTTTTCTGTTATTGTTGAGCGATTATTTTATACTCATTGACAGCATTCAGACATGATTTTCTTGAGAGATGGCACAGGGGAGCAAGCTGCCATCTACAGTAGTCCCTGCCTGGGCCAAAGCTGGGAGCTGGAAACTCAACACAGGTCTCTCAGCTGCGTGGCAGGAGCACAATTCCTGGAGCCATCAGTGCTGACTCCCAGGGCCTGCATTAGCAGGAAGCTGGGGTCAGGAGCCACGGCCAGAGCCAGACACCAAATCGAGGCATTCTGACATAGGTGGTTGTCTCATCTGCTAAAGGCCAATGCCTAGAAATGACTTTTTTTTTTTAATTAAAGAAAGATTTCTGAAATAATCTATTTTTTATCTCTACTTTCATCCTCTCTGATATGACGGCCATTGTGGGAGGTGCAGAGCCAGGCCTGGTAAGGCTCTGTTGGTTCGCAAGGAAACTTTATACTTCTGAATACAGACTTACAGTTGAGTTATTTTACCCAATCATTATGTGCATTTGAAGGTTAGTGCTGTTGGTGTAGGTCGAGAACAGTGTTTCCAGATGAGGAAAGGAGAGGAACCCATTCCTCAAACATAGAACGCCTAGTGGCATGTCTGTCCTACTTAGCAATTTTATGAACTGAGTTCCTTCTATGGTCACAGGGCTCGTATTTAAATGCTTTATTTCACCACTATTATGCTTTCAAGGTTCATCCAGTGGGTTTACATGAAAAAATAGTATTTTTGTGCAAGAAATTACATATTATAACACAGTAAGAAAAATGTTTAAAAGGATTTTATATATACTGTATGTTCAATATTTCAAAAGTTCATTCAAAATATTGTTTGATACATTTTCTCCCCTTGAATGAAATTTCAAAGGTCCCATTACAACTCAGTGGTTTATAATTAATGAAATTGAGCAACATGCATTTAAAATTTTTTTAGATATTGTTCCAAAACCTTGAGACTGGAGCAGGTGTTTAGCCTAGCGGCTGAAATGCCACTTAAATTGCCTGCATCCCACATCTAAGATCCCTGCTCAGGCACAAGCTGGGAGGCACCAGCGATGGCTCAGGTAGTTGGATGAATTTTCAGTTCCCACCCTTGGCCCAGCCTAACCAGCCTCTATGGGCATTTGGGGAGTGAACCTGCATGAGTTCTCTCAGTCTCTCTCCATCTTAAATAAACAACTTAAAATTATATATAAAAAAAAACTTTGATATAAATAATTCATTTGGGGAAAATAACATAGCAAGTTTTTGTGATGGAAAGTTGAAAGTCTGAATAAAGTATCCCTGTACTTTTCTGGCAGCAGATTTGCAGAAATCACTCTGACATCTACTTGACTTAAGAGTCTTTAGAGTTTAGAGTGAATACGCTGAGTATAACTAAGTAGCCAAAAGACAACCTGCAGCAGTCAAAATACAGAGGTGGAGATCAACAGGTCAGCATACAGGCCTACCAGTTTAGAACAGTGAAGAATATGACTGATGCCGTAGCTCACTAGGCTAAACCTCCACCTGCGGTGCCAGTACTCTGGGTTCTAGTCCCGGTTGGGGCGCCGGTTCTGTCCCGGTTGCCCCTCTTCCAGTCCAACTCTCTGCTGTG
The DNA here is from genome assembly GCA_949820135.1 of Sylvilagus floridanus. Taxonomy (NCBI): domain Eukaryota; kingdom Metazoa; phylum Chordata; class Mammalia; order Lagomorpha; family Leporidae; genus Sylvilagus; species Sylvilagus floridanus. Next base: position 12,863,077 of record OX463235.1, read on the forward strand.
GCCGGGGAAGGCAGTGGAGGAAGCCCAAGTGCTTGGGCCCTGCACCTGCATTGGAGACCAGGAGGAAGCACCTGGCTCCTGGCTTCGGATCAGTGCGCAGTGCGCCGGCTGCAGCGGCCATTTGGAGAATGAACCAACGGAAGAAAGGCCTTTCTCTCTCCCTCTCTGTCTAACTCTGCCTGTCAAAAAAAATTAAAAAAAAAAAAACAGTGAAGAATAGTGTACCATTATAGAAACAAATGAGAGGGTCTTCAAAAAGTTCATGGAGAGGTTGGCATTGTGTTATAACAGGTTAAACTGCCACTTCTGTTGCACATGGACACCAGTTCAAGTCTGCTGCTCTGCTTCCAATGCAGCTCCTGCTTATGCATCTGGGGAAGCAGCAGAAGATGGCCCAAGTGCTCAGGCCCCTAGTATCCATGAGGGAGACCAGAAGAAGTTCTAGGCTCCTGGCTTCGGCCTGGCCCAAGCTTGGCCATTAAAGTCATTTGGGGAGTGAATCAGTGGATGGAGGATCTCTCTCCATCTCTCTCTCTCTCTCTCTCTCTAACTGTGCTTTTTAATAAATAAAATGTCTTTAAAAAACAGTTCATGGATAACATATATTACTACAAAACCACATCAAAATTTCAAAATATTTCCAAAGACTTACATATTAATTCAATTTTTCCGTAAACTTTTTTGAAGTCCCTTTATATATGGATACAGAAAAAGTAATACAAGAAGGAAAACTGCACATGAGTTGGAAATGTCTACTTGAAATGAAAGGGAATTTCACAGTCTATGAAACAAATTAAAAGACAACCCTAAGGGTAGCATTGCAGCACAGTGGGTTAAGCTGCAGCCTGCAATGTTGGCATTCCATATTGGAGCACTGGCTCAAGTCTTGGCTACTGTGATTCAAATCCAGCTCCTTGTTCATGTGCCTGGGAAGGCAGCAAAAGATGGCCCAAAGGGCTTTTCCCACCCATAGAGGGGACCACATTGGGGCTCCCATCTTGCTGCCTTAAGCTTGGCCAAATCCTGGATGTTGCTGCTATTTGGAGAGTGAACCAGGAGGTACGAGATCGATCTCTCTCTCTCTCTGTCTCTCTCTCTTTCTCCCTCTCTGTCTGAATTTCTAATTAATAAATCAATTCTTAAAAAATACAACCTCAACCCCTGAAAAATGTAAGGAGTAAAAGACAATGAGGAATTGTCAAACTGAAATTTTTGGAATATCCAACCAGTTGATAAATGCAGAGGATTATTCTGTGTTCCTGAACACTTGATCTAACTCACATCCTTAAATAGAAAGGCAATTTGAACGGGAAAACACAGCTTTCTAAAGGAAAACCAAAGTAACCCAAAGACAGCAGAGGCAATTTATCAACAATCCTATGTTAATTTCTTCTCTGGTTCATAAAACACAGCAAAATAAAAACCACACAATACAGGTTTGGGAGAAAGAAAGAATGTGATGGATCAGGGCCATGTTGAAAATTATTGTCAGGAAACAGCCTGATAGAAACATGTTATGAGACACATTGAAAGCCTCCTCAGTGGTTATTGAATTCAGAAAGCAAAGAAATAGAAACAAATAAATTCAGTTTTGTTCTATACTGGGGGAAAGTCTGAATCCAGAAAACAAATAAATCATAGGTGATCCACTCTGTTAACATAAATAACCTCCAAATTTCAATGTTGATGCATAGATGTAAAATGCAATCTCTTTGTCAGTATCATTGTTATAATGTTACAGTAACTTCTTATTGCACCAAATAAAATCCACATTCTTTAGCAGACCTGCAGCATCCTCTATGGTCTGTCCTGGTTTCCCAAGTATCTATGTTTAACACTGCTCCCCAGGTTCTTAGCTCCCATGATTAGGCACTTCTTTCTGTTCTTATGAGTTGATACGCCTGCTTCTCTCCCTGCTTGGATGGCTCTAAACCAATCATTGCACCTAGTTCATCCTTTATTATCATGTGGGTATCAATTCAAATGAGACCAAAGCATTCTCCACAATCCTTAGACAGTCACCTACACCCCAACGCTGGTCACTTCTTTTCATAGAAAATGCCAACATTTAAAATTGTTGAACAGTTTTAGCAAATCATCTGTTGACTTGCTTAGACTCTGATTCCCATCTTCAGAAGATAATTTCCAAAAGACTACTAGGTTTCTATCTTTTATACACTGTGGTAGCCTGAATATCTAGAACATACCTTGGCCCTATGAAGTACCCAAACTACTTGAATGGACAAATGACCATATTTATATGATATCTTGAGGCATTTGATAACATTGTCAGGAAATGAACATGATAACCAAAAATAGTGTTAGAGTTGCAGCAGAGCAGGTCAAGCCACCACCTATGACACCAGCATCCCATATGGGATGAACAGTTCATCTCCCAGTTGCTCCACTTCCAATCCAGCTCCCTGCTAATAGCCTGGGAAAAACAGCAGCAGATGGCACAAGTGTTTGGGGCCCTGCACCTCCATTGGAAACCCAGATGAATCTCCTGACTCTGGGCTTCAGCCTGGTCCAGTCCTGGCTGTTGCAGCCATCTGGGAAGTAAACTAGCAGACAGAAGATTCCCCCTGCTTTCTCTCTCTCTCTCCTCTCTCTCTCTGTAACTCTTTCAAATAAATAAATACATTTTTCAAAAAGATAATCAAGAATAAATAAGATATAATCTATGTTAAATGCTAAAAATGAGTATCTTTAATGTGTCAACACATGCTAACTGGTGGGAGAAAAACAATATATCAGTTTTGCCCATTATACTCTAATCAATTAAAGTCAATTAATTTGTAGCTGTGGTATCATTTATTATTTACCCAAGAGGTCATTTCATCATGTTATATGCTTACAACTAACAATAAGTATAGCAGTAAGAGATAAGAGATGAAGGAGTTTTAATAGCTTTATAGGGATTTTTCTTGATGGCTACGCCATAAAATATTCATAAGAACAACAACCAGTTACTGGGGCACATCCTATACAAAGTCTTTTATACATGTATTTCTTTAATTTCAAAAGCCCTTAGAGGCAGCACCACCATCCCTGTTTCCAAAGCTCAAATAAATTAATTGGCTGTTCAAATTACACACTTAGTAGTTAGTGCAGCTGGGATTTTTGAGTGACAGAGAGGACATGCTCTTTAATGTTGCAATGGTTAGGGCTGGGCCAGGGCTGAAGCTGGGAGTCAGGAATGCAATTCAGGTCCCTCCCACATGAGTGGCAGGATCCCAATTGCACAGGTCATCAACACTGCCTACCAGGAGCTGCATTAGCAGGAGCCCAACCCAGAAATCAAACTGCGATATTCCAATGCGTGACACAGACCATCCTATGGAAAATCATTACTCTCAGGCTCTGTGTCTAACCCTGGAGCTAGGGAGCTAGCATCACTTTTCCCCCTTGCATATGTTCAATCAGGTATTCTCTATGTTGAAGGTCCTTTGTGAATAACTATTATCAAGAATGCTGTGTTTCTCTTGATTCTTGAGGAAGAATTTCCCCTCTCTTTTATGCGGCCCTTTATGCTTCAAAAGCCTGCAGCTACCAGTCCAAACCAGTATATTTCCCTTGGTCTAGACACTGTATTCTCAAATTCATTGAGAAGGGTAAGGATTGTTTTCATTGCCTTGTCTGATTTTCTGCCAGACATTATCATTCTCTAATGTAAAATCTGGGCCTCAACTCAGAATGAGAAAGGGAACATTGGATCATCATCTACATAAAAATCAAACTGATAATTTAGGGCATGCCTATTCACTTGTGCATTTGTCAAAATGCATTGAGCATCCACAGTGTAAAGTACACTGCATGGCTGGGAAAGACAATACTTGAGGCAGAGGCTTCCCTATACTCAACCTGGGTACTTGACAGCCATTGCTCACTGGCCATGACATTATTTCCTATTGAACGCAGTAGAATTGGTCCCAGAATCCTTGTCATTCCCCTAAGTAGCTACTACCAATCAGTAAGTATTGTTACAAAGAATGAAACCAATTTGCTGTACTGTCTTCGAGCAAAGAAAAGTTGACCAGGACTTGAAGAATGAAGTGCATGTGCATTGTGGTAATGAGAGGATATATCCAAAGAAATGAATAACACAGAAGAAAGCACAGAGGCCAAAAAGCAGAGACTTTGTACCATAAATGCTCTGCATGGAGCAGTGATAAAAATTGGTGAATAGCCAAGTTGTCCTCCATCCAAATTCACATTCTGAGCAAGAAAGGGGCCTATTTATAAAGGTTTCTCTAACATTATTAAGGTAGATTTGACTATATGATGAGGTTTGGGGAGGTATGGATGGAGGTAATAGAGACAGTACCAGTTAAACAGCAATGATTAGAGTAAGGTAAATGAGAATGGTATCATTCATTTAATCCCATCCTCAGCAATAATGAAAATGAGACGGGTGTACTCTAAAGCCTAGATTATTAGCACATAAGATATGCTCACTGGAGTGAGGAAAAGGTAATAGGCATAAACATCACACAAGAATAGCTGAAAATGTTCAAGAGTCTGTCGAAAACTGTGACAGGCAAACTTCACTATGTTAACTGATTCAGTCCTCACAAAAATTCTAAGGGATAGATACTTTAATTATCCCCACTTTACAAAATAGTACTCTGAGTCATGGAACTTCTACAGGATTCACACATTAAGCATGTGGCTGAGTCAGAATTTAAGTCTAACGTGATCTGGTTGCAGACTTGTGTATGAAACTGCTGTCTCTCAAAGTGGGATCCTTGCTCCAGCAACATCAGCATCACCTTGGTCTCTATTAGAATGAAATGTGAATTCTTGGGACCCGTCCCCAAACTCCTGAATCAGAAGCTACTTGAGATGGACCAAGCAATGTGTACTTTCATACAGGCTGAGTTAATCACACAGATGATTGAGAAGCGTTGCACTAAACTCTTAGATAAGGCTTACAGCTGATTTAAACTAATAGGAAATGCCTGGATAATGAAGAGGTTTGGAAACATTTAAATAAAATAAATCAGGAATAGTTGTGTGGCTCAGCTTAACATGCTACTTGAGATACCTAAATCCCATATCAGAAAGCTGATTCTAGTCCGGGCTACTCTGCTTCTGATCCAGATTCCTGCTAGTCCACCTGGGAAGGCAGTAGATGATGTCCCAAGTACCTGGGTCCCTATCACCTAATGATGTATGGTTTCAGTTATTTTTGCACCAAAATAAACTACCTTTCAATTCTATTTTCCACAATCTTTTTGCATTCCCTGGATATAGTTATCTCTGAAATGGCTTTGGTTCTCTTCCTTAGAGGTTGTCTTGATTATAGAATTGGCATACAGCCCTCCTAACCCCCTACCTAAAATAAACACTAACATCAGTCCTTACATCCACCAGTCTAGCTTCACATGGTGTCCTAGACAGGAAAGAAAACAACACCACTAAACAGTGCAGGTGTCTAGGGTCTTTAGCTCAGGGATTCTAAACAGAGAGAAGGGGATCTGGGCAGTGTGAGAGCAAACAGCTCCACTACATCTAAACATTTGCTCAATAGGACTAGGACTTACAGTTTTCATAATGCAACCAGAAACCAAAATAGAAAGCTGGACACCATCTATAAAAGGAAGAACAGGTTTTTTTAAAAAAAGAAAAAGAGACCGTGATTTTCAGACATGGTATCTTGGGAAAAAAAGTATTGCAGAATGGAAGGCCATGGGTGGAGACGGGTTTGAGATTTAAGGAACATGGATTTTATCAAGGTGAGAAAAACTGTTCTCGATGTGGTGTAAGAAGACACGGGGACACTTCGGAGCAACCTGTGTGTTCTGAGTTCTGTGCTATTTGCTGTAATCACTGACTTCAGTAAGGTGTGGAACAACTTGAAGCCTCAGGTTCCAGCAGCTGGAAAGGAGATTGCTAATGGTTCCCTTGTAACATAACAATGCTCTTACAAACGCTGCTACAGAGATTAAATGTGAGCGCAGGAAGGAAGTTGCAGAAAGAATTTCTTCAAAGTTGATGCCAAGAGGAAGAGACATTTTAAAAAGAACTAATGTTCACCTAACAGCTCTATCACACCATACCTTTTCTCCAAATTGTGCATTTGCCAAGGAGAACTCTACGCATTTTTTCAGAGCAAAGGACCAACCTTCTACTAAATTTTAAAAAGACTTCTCCACGGGGACTGGTGTTGTGGTGCAGTGAGTCCAGACATAACTTCTGATGTTGGCATCCAATATCAGAATGCCAGTTCATGTCCTGGCTGCTCCAATTCTGATCTAGCTTCCTGATAATGTGCCTGGACAAGCAGAGGAAGATGGCTCAGGTGCCTCACACCCATGTGGTAAACCTGGATGGCGTTCCTGACTCCTGGCTTTGGCCTGGCCCAGCCTGGCTGTTGCAGCCATTTGAGAAGTGGATCAGCAGATGGAATATCTGTCTCTCTCTCTTCCCATCACTCTGCTCTTAAATAAGTTAGTAATAAATAAAATCTCAGGAGACAGATGTCCCTTCAGTTAGTGTTATCTCAATGGACTATCTGCAGGAGCTGTTGCTCATCATAAGTGTAGGGAGAGGATTCGCCTTCAGTCCAGAAAGAATGCAAACCAATCCTACATACCTCTCACTGAGAAAGGCTGAGTAATAGGTTTCCATTAGGAAAAAAATTTAATGACCTCATCCAGTACAGAACTAATTAAATTAAACTAACATGCTAGTGGTAAAGGCCAAAATGCTGGACAAATCATGGTTTATTTCTGAATGGACAAGCACCAGTAATCCTCATTCCATCTGTGGGTTTTCTCAGCTATGAAGAATGTGTCTGCTGAGGCTTAGGAGGCAGCAGCAGCCACAGCACAGCCTGTGTGTAGTGTTTACCTTCCAGGGAGATCCAGTCCACACGGGAGATACCCTAAGGCCTCAAATGCCTGTCCTGGCTGTACTCCTGGCTTCCATACCTTGACATTCTCCAGACTACCACTAGATCTGAAACATGCATGTATGAATTATCTGCGAGGACAGGATGCTTGTTTGTGTTATGTGTACTGGGGGATGAGGGGTACAGTGCTTTTTTGTAGTCAGGAAATTAGCCTCTGCAAGTCTGCTTTACTGCACCCCTGCCCCTGGACTGGATCTCACCAAAAAGACTTGGTATAAGAGAAGGACACAGTTGTGTGTGTGTGCATGTATGTGAGTGTGTGTGTTAATTGGTCTGTAGCAACTGTATGCCACTGGGGGGATTAATTTGGGGTGGGCATTGTGGTACAGAGGATTGAGCCGTTGTTTGGGATGTCCACATTGCATGTTGAAGTGCTGGTTCAATGGGGGCTGCTCCATTTCCAATCCAGCTTTCTGCTTCTAATGCATACGCTGGGAGGCAGCATATGATGCTTAAGTGTTTGGGCCTCTGCCATCCACATGGGAGACTGGGATAGAGTTTTTGTCTCCTGGCTTCGGTCTGGCATAGCTCTGGCTGTTGCAGGCACTTTAGGGGGTAAACAATGGATAGAGGACCTCTTTCACTCGCTCTTTCTCTTCCAACCAAATGAAAATAAATAAACATGTTAAACCAACTTACAATTCTAGAAAGGACCTAAGTGTCAAAGGCCTGCAGCAGCAACCAATCATTTGGCAAACCAAAGGAGTTAGACATAGAATACAGTGTTAACCAGATACTACAGAAGAATCATTCAAAAAACTTTGGAAGAATCCTGATGCCCCAGCCCCAGACATTCTGATTTTATTGTTCTGAGATAGAATGTGGGTATCAGATTTCAACATTCCTGGGGATTCTGGGATAAAAGGACATGTAGTGACTCAGCCTCCATAATTCACAATCAAATGGTTTCACATAACTGCCTTTATGATTGCTGGGAAATGGGACAGTCCCCCTGCCCTGTGCTTCTCTCCAGCCTTGTCAAAACACTGCCTCACTTGAGCTTAGTCTGTGTGCTGACTGCTTGTACAAAGGGCTGATGTCACCTGGCTCTTGGAAGAATTTCCTCTTTTACCTACATCCTCTAGTAGGGTCCCTAGCCCTCACCCAAGATGGGAAAAAATAGTACTGAATCCTAGATTCTCCAAAGTAATCCTGTCTACTTTAAGTCAGGGTACATACTTGAACAGTCTTGTAAAAAGGGCACCTCCAATGATAGGAGTGCAATAGCTCTCCACTGACCAACATTCCATACTTCCATCCTGACTGACAACTTCTCCACATTCGTCCCTCACGGTGTTCAGCACTGCTCAGAACGGGGTCAGTGTGGACCCATGGGACTCCAGGAGCTCCATGTGTCCATTGCTCACACCCATCCTCCAACACTCTGCTCTTCACCTTTCAAAAACCAGCATTGTACTGCAGTGTGTTAAGCCACGTCTTGCATCACTAGCATCCTACATTGGAGCACTGGCTGAAGCTTTGGCTGCTGTGCTTCCAACTCAGCTTCCTGCTAAGGCACCAGGGAAGGCAGAAGAAGATGGTACAAGTACTTGGGCCCCTCTCACTCACTGGGAGACCTGAATGGAATTCCTGGTTCTTGGCTTCAACCTGGCCCAGCCCTGACTGCTGCATCCATTTGGGGAGTGAACCAACAGATAGGAAATTCTCTCTCTCTCTCTCTCTCTCTCTCTCTCTCTCTCTCTGTGTGTGTGTGTGTGTGTGTGTGCTACTCTGCCTTTCAAATACATAAATCTTTAAAGCAAACCTGAATGAGACCATTACTCCAATAGGACTAAAATTAGAACATATCGGATGCCACATCCACTAGATCACCATGGCTAGAAGACTCAACTTCATAATCCCTATATTGGTGTTTTCTTCCATGCTGACAGTGAGCCCATGTTGCCCACGTTAACTCTGCTCATCAGGACTCACATACACACACTATCTTGAATATCCCCTAATGAGTCCCAGGGTCCTGTATCATCTGTTCCTCCCAAACCCTTTGGCACTCGAGTTGTATCTGCAGCAGATTTTTACCTCATACTATTCCCTCCTCCTCCTTTTAAAAAATTATTTTATTTATTTATTTCAGAAATAAAGACAAAGATAATCAGACAGAGCTTTCTTCTACTTGCTCACTTCCCAGATGTCAGCAACAGCTTTGGTTTGGCTGTTTCACGGGGTCTGCATTTGCATGAAGCTGGGATCAGAAGTGGAGCAGGAACTTGAATCCAAATATTTGACCTGAAACATCAGCACCTCAATCAGCAGCTTAACCATGAAGCCAAATGTCTGTGCCACCCTTCCCTTCTTGAAACTGAAAATCAATTGATTACTGGGGAGCTTCTCACTGACCTTCATGTACCAGTAATCTTGGAGTTCAGAGAGCGATACTTCATGTCCTTATTGCCGCTCCTTGAGTATTTTCTTCTTATTCTCCATCACTGAACCCTTGTTCTTTCTGTCATTTACAACACTCTGGTAGCCTCTCCCCATTCATTGATGAGAATGGCATCTGGCATTGATTTTATAAGTATGGTTATCGCCATCATTTCTGGTGACATCAGTACCATGTAGATGACTAAACCATCCTCATGTTTTCTCAGTTTTCTAACCAACCTCTCTGCAATGTTGATTTTACCTTTATTAATCATACTGAAATCCTCATCATTACCAAGGACTATACTACCTCTACAATCACAATCCCAAATATTCCAGTCTAGATATTACATTGTAATGCTCAAGCTCTTTTACTCTCTCAAACCCACACTGCCACTTGTTCCTTGACTTCTTGGAAACACCAATTCATTGATCATATCCCATCTCTACTGCCCATAATTTTCTTTGTGCTCTCAATCTCTTAGCTAAATTTATCATACATTATTACAAAACCTTATATGAATCTATTTCAATATTCCTGCACCTCTGTTCTTCATAAAAATGATTTGTCTTACTTTTTACTTCCAGTCCTCGAGTGAGTTCTCCCTGGCAGCCCCAGTATTTGATGGTTTACTCTCATTCTCAAGGATGAGTTTTACACCTTTTAATTCTCTCCCCACATCTCCAACATCACTATGCATGCAACCTCATTCTCAGCTAATTTACTTGCTAAGAGATCTTCTATTTTGGTTTGAGCAGGATTTGGTTCCCCAAAGTCTAATGCTAACAGTTAAGAGGTAAATATTGATGGTTGATGGCTTCAGGGAGGAGATTTGATCTAATTATGCTGTCTGGGAGTTGGGCCTAATGGGAGATGTTTAGGTCTTTGGAGGTTTGCCCTAGGAAAATACTTCTTGCCAGAAAGTCTGTTTGTGAAGTCCAGTTGAGCCTCGCTTTTTTCTCACCAAGTGATGGTCCCTTCACCATGCTCCAGGCATACCAGATGCCTGAACTACAGGGGCTGCCCAATCTTGCACAGCGAACTTCTCAAGCTGTAAGCTGAAATAAACTTTCTTCGTTCCTAAGAAACTCCCCTTACATATTTCAGTTAATGAGAAGCTGACTAACACATCTTCCTTAACCTGCCACCCTCAATCCCACGAGAGCCCCTTTATCTGTAGCAGAATACTCTACTTCCCAGCTGATCCCATGAACGACAAACAGAAAATTATTTCCAAGACTTATTTGGCTCCTTTCATCACCGACTTTCTCATCTTCATTCCACTCAGGCTTTTATTTTGCAATTCTTGATGCCATTCTTTACATATATCCAATGAGAAAATCTCAATTCTGATTTTAACTGAATTCTCAATATGATATCCTGATTGATCACTCCCTCCTCCTGCAAAGATTGTTCTTCCTTGGCCAACAGGGCATCCCTGCTTCCTAATTTGTCTGCCTGTACACTATTCCTATAGCTGGATTTTCTTCCTTCTCCTGACTTCTAAATTCTAAAGGTGGTTTACCTCAAAGCTCAGTCTCTCCCTTGCTCCTCTCCATATAAACATACTCCTTTGGGAACTCATCTGGCCTCCTGGATTTCATAATATTTCTACTCTGAGGTTCTTTTCTTTTTATCACTAGTATCTACTTCACTGAAATTCCAGACATGATGTTCCAATGCATATAAGCTAACTCTTTATTGGTGCCAGAGGCATATTAAACCATCACATGTGGGAAGACAATTCTCCAAGTTGCTCATGAAAAAAAAAAAATCAATTTTGACTCACTTACTGTTACATCCTTATATACAAATCATCAGAATTCCCAGACTTTAACTTACAACTAGTCCTTGAATACAACCACTACTTCAAAAACAATTACTGTGATATGTCACTTTTATTCAGCAGAAACTTTGGTGTTATGTGTATTTGGCTTGTGGATAATGTTGCTCTTTAAATTCTTGATTGAGATAGATGGCCACATCTTCTCTTGGGAAAAGAAAGGAACAATTATATAAGTTGGCTAATTATCAAAGAAATTTCCACAATTTTAAGTGAATAGGTAAATCCTGGTGAACATGTATAACTGTGTGTGTGTGTGTGTGTGTGTGTGTGTGTAGCATAAGAAGAAAAGATTACAGGTTATACTTGAGTAGTCAGACTAAAATGCTCTGCCAAATGGTATTTTGAACATTTTTACTATATCAGTTCAGCAAAATTAATGCTTATAAATGCTGGGAGAATAACTGAAAGCAAAAACCATTAGCTAAAGGCTATAATCTTAGCCCATTGGAAGAAAATGATTTGGAGGATATAAATGTTCAACACAGAACTTGAGATAAAAGGTTTTAAAATGCCCCTGAACTCATTCAGAGTGCATGGACCTTGGAGATTCAGGGGCAAAACCTGAATCTGGTATATCCTATCCTGCCCTCCCTCAGAGCAATTCAAACATTTGTGATGCTTTGCAGTCCTTTCTCTAACCTGTATCCCCATTTCCTCCTGTTAATTTTTCTCCTCTCAGCCATCCTCATATTTCCTTTTCCCATACCTACACCTGATTTACAGCCACCAACTGTGACTGATGGGGCATGTCCCTGAGCCCATCTTTTCAGAAACCATCTTATGCGCTTCTGCAAAACAAGTCACATTCTGTTGTCACTCTGGTTTTTTATTTGCTATTTTTCTTTATAGAGAAAACACTTAAGGAAGCAAAAGATGGTGCAGAAGCTAACTGGATATTAATGACCTTGGTTGGGTAAGATTCAAATCTTTATTCCTCCATATCTTCAGTTGTAAATCCTCAATTATTAGGGTGTTCAGATTCAGCATTCCAGGTAATAATTAGGTGAATGCCAGCAAAAGTCTGCAACTCCTGGATATACATCTTGAGCAATTTACTTTAACTCTCTGAGCCCCTAATTACATAGACAAAATGGAGATTCAAACACCTTCCTCTTTATGTTCTTGAAACAAAAAAGCAGACCATGGATAGGAAACATGGTCCTAGTAGTAAGTAAAAGCTCTATTAGTATATATGTATGCAAGTATCACATGGTATTCCATAAATATATACAATTGTACTTGTGTGTTAAAAAAATCCAACTCAGCCTCTACAACCCCAAATTTCTTGAAAACAATCAGTGCTAGGTAAGAAGTTCACAGAGGCTGTGTGCAGCTAACCAGAATATTAGCTAATCCTTGCTCAACCCCTAGGGTCCAGCTAAAGCTAAGGTGGTAGTGACTACGTTTTGCACTTAGTAAGATGGAATTAGATTGACCCACATGTGGGAGCTAAGAGGAGACTGTGGAACAAAATGAATATAGTTATAAGTGTGTAAATGACTTAGAACTGAAACTCTGCAGACAACAAATGTCAAAACAATCTCTTTTGCTTGATTTGGCCACTGCTGTTAGGGTGAAGCTAAACATTCCACAGTCCCAAACCAAAGTAGACACTTGGGCACGTAAGGATTTTCTCATTCCTATGACCCATAAACCAATCCTTGTCTACAGCACAGTTTATATTGTCTCCTGCTCCTCTTTTAATAGTCAATGCAAACCTCACTTTTTCTTTAATGACTGTAGGTCTCTCTGCCTACCCACTTGTCAATACTCCATTACTCCAAGAGGACTACACAGAATCACACAACACCTATATATATATATATATATATATATATATACACACACACACACACACACACACACACACACATACTGTTTTACATCAAACTTTAAATGTGTCCTGCACTAGGGTCATAGTTTCCCAATCCTGCTGAGGCTACTTCGTCTATATCTCCTATCTTCCTAAAGCCACTTATTGAAATGGAGAAGACAGAGTGTTATCTCCCAGACACCACTAACTTCCTGTCTAGCCCATATCACAGTGCTTCCATAGTGACCTCAAAACCAGACATCTGACCTGACATATTCTCACTGCAAATGCCATGGCTTGGGAGACAAATGCCAAAATTCTTGGCCTCTTATTCATTCTCTTCATCCAACCTGCCTTTTTCAGGTTGTTTCCCCAAGAACCCACTTGAGGTATAACTACGCTATCTACTTCAGCCTTCCTGAACAGGTGAAAAATTTTGATGCTTCAGCCCTCTGCTCAATACAGTAAACATGTTACATCTCAGAACCCCTTCCTGAGGCTACAGGGAAGGCTTGATTCCACCCTGAATTGATTCCCTAATGCTGTGTTTATATCTCTAGTCACTCCTGGCATTGTAAATATTTTACAGATTTCAGTTGTCCCATTACCATAAATGTTCCACAAAAGCAAGCCAGGACACTGGGTACAAATTCCAAACTCAAAGCTTTTGCCAAACTCCTTACAAGATAATAGGTAGGGTGAATTACTAAGCATGCTGTGTTGCCTGGGAAGTCATCACTCTTCTCTTTTATAACCAAAAGGAACAGTAACAAGTTTATAAAGAAACACTGACTAGGCATCTTTGCAGTGAATGTGTATGCATTTAATGGGGTTAGGGAGAGAAAGTGTGACACTGTAGTGGAGGAAACACCTTGTTACAGCCTGATTCACTTCCACAGAGTGGTCAGTGCTTGCAACTTCCTTATTTTTTTTTATTTTTTTTTTTTGACAGGCAGAGCGGACAGTGAGAGAGAAAGGTCTTCCTTTGCCCTTGGTTCACACTCTAATGGCCGCCGTGGCTGGCGCGCTGCGGCCGGCACACCACGCTAATCCGAAGCCAGGAGCCAGGGGCTTTTCCTGGTCTCCCATGGGGTGCAGGGCTCAAGCACCTGGGCCATCCTCCACCACACTCCCTGGCCACAGCAGAGGGCTGGCCTGGAAGAGGGGCAACCGGGACAGAATCCGGTGTGCCGGTGCCGCAAGGCGGAGGATTAGCCAGCCGCGGTTCTGTGGTCACCTCACCGCCGCCAACCATGACCTCCCAGATCCGTCAGAACTACTCCCCGGAGGCGGAGGCTGCCACAACCACCTGGTCAATCTGCATCTGCGGGCCTCCTACACCTACCTCTCTCTGGGCTTCTATTTCGACCGAGACGATGTGGCTCTGGAGGGCGAGAGCCACTTCTTCCGCGAGTTGGCGGAGGAGAAGCGTGAGGCCGCCGAGCGGCTCCTGAAGATGCAAAACCAGCGCGGAGGCCGCGCCCTCCTCCAGGACGAGCAGAAGCCGTCCCGGGATGAGTGGGGCAAGACCCTCAACGCCATGGAAGCCGCCTTGGCCCTGGAGAAGAACCTGAACCAGGCCCTCCTGGACCTTCACGCCTTGGGCTCCGCCCACACGGACCCTCACCTCTGTGACTCCCTGGAGAACCACTTCCTGGACGAGGAGGTGAAGCTCCTAAAGATGGGCGACCACCTGACCAAATCCGCCGCCTGAGCGGCCCCCAGGCCTCGCTGGGCGAGTACCTCTTGGAGAGGCTCACGCTCCAGCACGACTAGGGGCGCCCGGAGCCAGCGGCGCCGCGCGTCTGCCCGCGCTCTCCTGCCCGCCGCTAGGCAGCTTGTCACAGCCCCGAACCCTCTCCCAAGCCTGGGACCAAACAGAAATAAAGTTTCTTGCTGCAAGAAAAGTTTCTTGCTGCGGTGGGCCAGCCATCTTGCAATTTCCATTCCTTTAGCTATTCAGTCACCATTGTATGATGCACTTTTGTATTTAATTTTCCTTTTTCTGTATTTGTCCATTACTGTTGGCCATAATAATAACCAGGTTATAGTTAGTTAATAAATAAACGTGTAAATGCTCAAATTTTCACAGGGGTCCTGAATTCAGGTTATTCTGTCCAAACTAGGCAACAGGTACTTCTGGGTTTTCTGAGATAGAGTCAACCTGGAATTCTTCCTGTTAATGACTCTTCTCCAAGTACTACTACCTTATTCTAACATTTGACAACTATTCTGACAGCAAATAGTAGTGTGTGGCTCCAAGAACACATAAAAGCCTTCCGATGGATTGATTTTAGCTTGAAATGGAAAGGAAAATGAAGTGATAAACAGACCAGTTGTTCTGCAAAACCTGAATATTCAGATTTTTGCTCGAGAGCAGATGATTCCTTCATCTGTAATTAATGTGTGGTGACTCAAAAGCTCCCTTTTATACAGGATCGCATTAATTCCCTAAGACCCCAGAAATGGTCTGAGTTTTAGAATGATCCTCACCCAGCACCTAAATTTCATCTTCATTTTATAATCAAGCACAATCCTCACAATTCTCATCTTTTATTCCACACCTGCTTTTGTTTCTAACTTCCCCAGTTCCAGGAAAAAGGAACAATTTTTCATCCTCTGGGTGGAATATTGATGGCATCCCGGGTGTGAAAGGTAACCAGTTTTAATCTTTGATATATCACAAAGGAGCTACATGGCCTTCAGAATAACATTTCACACCTTCAATCTTAAAAATTCTCATCTAAAATCTGGACAGTTGATGAATTCTGTCTTGGTTTTTCTGACTATGAAATGAGGAAAGACCAAAATGCAGGCCTAACACACTGCCTGAGTAAAAGCATGCACTCTATAGATTCTTTCCTCAAAGGTAACACTGAGAAACTTTCACACCAATTGGCAAAGCACTTAATATCAAACAAGAACTTCATCATTTGCCTTGCTGCTCCAGGTCTTATTTGCAACAATTTTTATTTAGTCTGTGTACTAAAAGTCTGTGTGATAGATTCACGAATGATGGGTACTTAATTTGTGAATTCCTATTTTTGATTCTGCAACTACATACTTAGCATATTGCATACAGCAATTCAATTTATATGGCATATTTCTCTCAAGCTCTCACAGTAGGATAATAAACTGTAATATGAAAAATAAAATGATCAAATATAAAATATTGAATCCAAATTATGAGTCACATAGAAAACAGAGAATACTTTAAAGTGATAAACCCATAATTGAGCACACCTATTATTACCATCTATGCCCCTTGGAACATACCATTTTCCACCCATGACCAATATAATTGAGATTGTAAATAAGTTAGGTTAGAATCAGTTAGAATCACCTTTTATTAAAAATTTATTTATTTATTTGAAAGGCAAAGCTACTGAGAGGCAGAGGCAGAAAGGGGGTGGGGAAGAAAGGGAAAGAGACAGAGATGTCTTCCACTCACTGGTTCATTCCCCAAACAGCTGGAGCTGAGCTGATCCAAAGCCAAGATCCAGGAGCTTCTTCCAGGTCTCCCATGCAGGTGCAGGGGCCCAAGGACCTGGGTCATCTGCTCCTGCTTTCCCAGGAGCATTGGCTGAGAACTGGATCAGAAGTGGAGCAGGGGCCGGTGATATGGTACAACGGGTTAAAGCTCTGGCCTGAAGCACCAGCATCCCATATGGGCACCAGTTTAAGTCCCAGCTGCTCCACTTCTGATCCAGCTCTCTGAGGCCTGGGAAAGCAGTGGAAGATGGCCCAAGTCCTTGGGCCCCTGCACTCGCGCAGGAGACCTGGAAGAAGCTCCTGGCTCCTGGCTTCAGATCAGCGCAGCTCTGGCCATTGCAGCCATCTAGAGAGTGAACCAGCAGATGGAAGACCTCTCTCTCTGTCTCTACCTCTCTGTAACTCTTTCAAATAAATAAAATACATCTTAAAAAGAAGAAGAAGAAGAAGTGGAGCAGCTGGGACTTGAACTGGCACTCATATGGGATGCCAGCACTGCAGGTGGTAGCTTTCCCTGCTAAGCCACAGTGGTGGCCCCTAGAATCACTTTTAACTGCTGCGTTTTATTTTGGCAAGGCACCTACAGCTCTACCACAGCTAGACAACTATTAAATAGCAAAGTAGCTACAAAGAGAGGTAATTACTAAAGTTTGATATCTATTAAAGGCTGTGTGCTTGGTACTAGCTGGCAAAGGGGGGAATATCTAAAAGCCACTGCAACCTGTTTACAGCAAGGAAGTGATGCAATAAGCAAAAGTGAGGTGAAGGGAGCTAACCATTTGTGTGATGCCATGTAGTTAGCAGTAATAGTTCTGGAATTCCAACGTGAGTTTACCTAACTCCAAATTATTCATTCTATGTTAATACTCTGTTTCACACAGTAATCTGATTTGTTGGGTATACTTCACAGAAATGATTAACATTCTTTTTGACTTTTCCCCTTAGTACTTACAAATGTTTGCTAATCGCTCCTATAAAAATTAAAATTATTTAAAATGTATTCCTTTACTGATTCACTCAATTAACTTGAATTGAAGGCCTTTTATAAAGGCATTACAACCCACTGGGACAACAAGCAGCCTGAATTCATCACAGTTAGATACTTGAAAGAAAGATAAGACATCTTTCTCAATTCTCCTTTTTACCCATCTGCCTTCCCTTTCCTTTCACTGGAAATGTATGAGAGGAGGTGGCTTTCAGATTAAACTGCTCTCTCATTCCCATACATGTTGCCATTCAGAGTATTTTAAAAATCAGAAATGTTCATATACAATCCAGCATTCTAGCTCCTTTGAGAATTTAAGGATGTCGTGCCACTGGGCCCACTGTTAGAGGTAACTTCCACATTACAGAACCGGAGAAGTGGTACAAGAAGTATCCCGGCCATAAGCTTTGTCAACTGCATGTTTTCAACCAAGAAAAATAAAAATTCTATGGACCATGACCACTGGAGTATCTGGCCTCTGCTTTCAGGAAGTCACTTCATAGAGCAGAACAAAGCATGCCTCTCATCAGACATACAATCAATAATGTCCCCTGCTTCTCTTTCTGTGATAATTCAGTTATCAATTTTGCTGGATGTTCTGTCCTTCCTCCTCCATTTCCCAAAGGGCTCCAACCACATTCTCCTACTAGACCATTTCCATCTCTTTTGAGTCCAAAGAATGTCTGTCATTCCGCAGAGATATAAAATAGAAACAGGGCAAGTCAGAAACCCTGGTACACAGTGATACAGAGTATTTGGAAAAGAAATCTGAATTTTATTAGCTTAGTCATCACCAAAGAGCAGAAAGAGGTAGGAAAGCAGCAGAAGCAATAATTAGGATGGGGGGTGGGAGGCAGTGCTGTTGCATAGTATGCTAAGCCTCTGCCCACAGCACTGGCATCCCATATGGGTGCCAGTTCATGTTCCAACTGCTCATCTTCCAATCCAGCTCTCTACTATGGCCTGGGGAAGCAGTGGAAGATGACCCAAGTGCTTGGGCCCCTGCATCCCAATGGGAAACCAGGAAGACACTTCTGGCTCCTGGTTTCAGACTGGCCTAGCTCCAGCCATTGCAGCTGTAGTAAACCAGTGGCTGGAAGACCTTTCTCTGTCTCTCCCTCTTTCTGTCTGTAACTCTAGCTCTCAAATAGATATATAATATCTTTAAAAAAAAGAATGAGACTGAAGATAGATGGAGAAAGAGGGAGCTAGATGGAGGAGAATGCCCCAGTTCATGAAGGGTGATGGGAGCCTAAGAAGAGCTTGAGAATATCCGGCATGACACCTTATAAGGACGGGAAGACACAGAAGAAGATCATTCTGAATTTGCAGAGTATTGTACAACACAGAAAGGATTCAAAATAACAACCTCCTAAAACCTCAAGAAAACTGTTGAGAAACAATGTCAGTTCCCCATTCCCCACCCCCCATGCACAAAGCATTGCATAAAGGTTTTGGAAGTTTCAGAAGTGTCTATGATACATCAGAAACAACAGTACTGATTTGGGGTTAAGAAGGTAGATGTATCTGAATATTCCTAAAACTATAGTAATTATGTGATGATGATGATGACGACGACAACATGGTACAGAGTTAAAATACTTATTTTTAGAAAAATTTTTGGTATACAGAAAAACTGAGAAGAGAGTACAGCTTGTACCTTAGTACGCCACACTCAGTTTCCTCTATTATTTCCTCCATAATGGAAGATGGGATTATATTATATCCTATGAGAATGTGTTAACTGACCACAATTAATGAATGAATAAAAGTTTATGGTACCTCACCTTCCCTTAGTCTGTACCCAAGGCTCTATTTCTGTTCCAGGATCCCATTCACAATGCATATAGTTGTCATGTCTGCTTCAACTCCTCTTGACTGTAATAGTTTCTCAATACAGCTTAAATTGGACAACCTGGACAGTTTAAGGAGACCTGGTAAGGCATTTTTTTCATGCATCTCTACTACTGGAATGCGTCTGATGTTTCCCTATGACTAGACCAGGGTTATAGGTTGAAGAAGAAAGCCCACAGAGGTAAATTGTCATTTTCATCACATTCCTTGAAGGGCATGTAAGATCCAAAACCTTTATGCTTTGTGATTTTTGATTATCTGATTGAGGTTGCTCTTGTAAAGTCTTTCTTCCTTCTTTAGGAAGGCAGACAGGAAGAAAGTTGCCACGTACAGCCCACATTTTCAGAACTGAATAGAATTCTTCTGAATGGACGCTTCGCCTTTATTCCTCATTTATTTGTTTACTCATTTATTTACATAAGTATGGTCTCTTAGATATTTCTTTTATACTTTGGCTTATAATCCAAAACTATTTTGTTGCTCCCATTTTCCTACTTTGGCCATTGGGAATGCTTTTGGTTGGCCCAAAGTTTCCTTCTGTTTTGGTTTGTTTCTAGCACTTCCTTGCTTTCAGGAATACACAATGCTCCAGGTTTGTCTTGCAGATTTCGTGTCCAAACCCTAGAGTATTCCATGTCCTCAAGAACTCTGATTCTTTTTATTGGAGAATATTGCAAACCAAGATGTGAACACTAGATATGCTCATTGTTACTGAGGTCATCAGCTTGGTAGCCGCATAGCATTTCAGAACTGCCAAAGCATAGTTTCCATCCACTGTCACATTCAAACCTGAGGACAGTCCTCAGGAACACTGTGCCCTCCTCGTATCACTCAGAACATTATGACTGAGAAGCTGAGGCACCAAGTACAAGGTATAACATCTAGCTTAGGGTAGAACGAATTAAGAGTTTACCAAACATGTCTCAGACTTCAGGCCCAGTAAAAGATAATGGATTATTATATTAAATCAGCATATCTGGAATTTTCCATTCTTAATCGAACTCCAAGATAGAATTTAAGCCTATAAATCCATGGACAAATATTTAACCTAACAATGGTTTTCCTTTAAGGAAAAAGTACACAATAAAGTGAAAGTAAATGACAGGAGCACTTAACTTCAATGGAGAGGGAAAGAGAGGGAGATTTACGATGGATTGAGAATGTGGTAATTAATCTGAGATCTTGAAACAGTTGAGTAACAGGTAATGAATGGTGACTGGTTTTTAGTGACAGGAAAACATAAATAATGAGTGCAAAGTGTCTTGAATCAGAAAGAAGCCTAGCATGCTCAAAAGGCTAAAATGGGATCACAGAAGTAGAATATAGAGGCATGAATTATTGTATGCACGAAAGGTCACACCAAGGCACAGTGAGGATCACACAAGGGACATGGCCAGGATAAGACTTGATTTTGCCTGATTAGCAGTTGGAATGATACTAACGTATTTTAAAGCAGGGGAATGAAATGATAAAATATACAATACAGACATGATTTTGACTTCGTTATGAAGAATGAATAGGAAAGGGGGAAAGGCTGCCTTAAAAGAGACTAATTAGAAAATTAATAGTTTACATTAACATGAGAGTTGATAAGGACTATGTTATAGTTATCACCATGTATTTGCTGTGACCTTGAGAATCTAATATATTAATAAATTCCTTAAAAAAGAGTTTAATGGGGTAAAAAACATTGGAAGCATTTGGGCTAGCAAGAGAGTATTTGATAATTAAATGGAGCATATTAACAAGTAATGCTGGAGGTCATGTAGTTTAGGTGATGGCAAGTTCCAAGGTGTGATGATAAAACATGCAGTGCGGAAGAACGGAAGAAGCTTGCTAGAGAGGAAGAAAGTAAGAGATCACAATGTTGGATGAAGTGGCTCTGTGCATACTAACATCCATTATGCTAATGGAAGTCATTTCAGGAGCAAAGAAGGCATTGGGCCAGGAGCCAGCCATTAATGAATGAGAAGGAACATCAACGGGTTGGTTGGTGAGGGAAATAAGGAGGAAGAAAGTACATAGCGGGTAGAAATCTCCAAGGAGCAAGGTGGAACAAGAGGCACTGATCTGTACCCACGATGTATTTGGTACTTATTATATTCTCCATCCAAGGAACCTTGAAACTTATAGACAAATCTTAAGGAGGAGTTTTAAATCCCTCCACCCATGCAGTCTACTCTACACCAGCATACTTTGGAAGCAGAAAGAATTGAATCCAAATCCTTGTTTTAATCTTATAAGCATTATTAGCCCTTGTCATGTAAATTTCCTGAACCTATGTACCCATTCATAATATAGAGCCAGAATATACATTTCACAGATGTTTTGATGAGAATGACATAGAAGCATGAAAATACCTATGGCACAGAAATGACTTTTTCCAAGGTTTCTATTTCTCATCCATATATCGAGTTAATAACAGCACCCACTTCACAGATTTTGAGATTGAGAGAGTTGATTAGGTAAAACTTTAGAATAGCACTTGGCACTTGATGATGATTACATAAACACTGGCTACTTTTATTACTAACAGAAACATAAGGCATGTACTCAATTGGGCAATGTTTGTGTTGGTATTATTTGTCCTCATTCATAGATTGAAATAATTTTTTTAATAAAAAGTTCAGTGTTGTGAACTGAACATGGTTGTCCTATCTGAGATCCACGTTGGAGTTGAATTCCCATTGAGGGGTCTCCAGAGGGTAGAAATTTAAACTGACAATAGTCTTTAGAGGCAAGGCTTCTGGAAAGTAATTAGGATTAGATAACATCATCAGGGTGGAAGCTCTCTGGTTTGCATACTGCTAGACTTAAGAAAAGAGAGAGACAAGACAGTTCATAAATACACACATGCACATCCTGTCTCTGGCCAAGAGATCTCCTGTGCCTCCTCAGGACTCTGCCTACAAGAAGTCATCACCAAGCACAGCCCCTCAACCTTGGACCAGTAGTGTGAGCTAAAATAAACTTCCTCTCTTTAAAAGTCTTCCAATCTGCTACTGTGTCATTAGCAAGAGAAAACAGACTAACACAGTGAGTAGTCTTTCCCTCCAGGTAATGTATTATTTGTGTGACATTCTTGGGGTAAGCTTTTGGCCAAGTAGCCAGGACACATCATGGTACCTGCGTATGAGTCCTGGCTTTAGCTCCTGATTGATGCCAATGCAGACCCTAGCAAATGCCAGATGGGTAATTCAGTAACTGGGTTCCTACAACCAAGTGCTAGAACTGGATTGAGTTCCTGGTTCTTAGCTTTGTCCTGGGCCAACAACCAACTGCTGCAGGCACTGGAGCAATGACCCAGCAATGTGAGGTCTGTGTGTGTGTGTGTCCCTGCCACTCAAATAAATATGTTTTAAAATACAAGATAAATAAAGGCTGGTTTGTGATGTAGTGGATTAAACCACCATCTGCAACAGCGGCATCTCATATAAGTGCTGGTTCGAGCCTGGATGCTTCACTTCCAATCCAGCTCCCTGCTAATACACCTGGGAAAGCAGAAGATGGCCTAACCCTGCCAACCATGTGGGAGACCTGGATGAAGCTCCAGGATCCTGACTTCAGCCTAGCCCAACCCCAGGCATTGTGGTCATTTACAGAGTGCACCAGTGGTTGGAAGATCTCTCGCTCAATTTCTGTTTCTTCCCTGTTTCTCTCTGTAACTCTGCCTTTCAAAACAAACAAGGTCAAATAAAATAAAATAAATTGTAATGAAGAAAAAGAACCTTTGGAATCCAAATCTCTACTCTGGTCCCTGAGCTGGTCAAAGGCTATGGTGGACCCTAGTTCTCAGTTCTGTTTTTCTGTCCACAGCATCAGGCAGGCTAGGTTGGGAGGTGCCCTTCAGGGAGGACATGAAAGGCAGTGAGAGACAATGCAGAGGGCAGAGACAGGACCCTCACCACACCCCATTGCTCAGGGGCCATCTTTGGGAATCATTTTCACAGGGTTGGGAGGCTTGGAAACCCTCCTAAGAGAGGCTGTACTGTCAGAAAGAACCCAGGCCCACAGTGACTAGAGTTAACTGGCCTTTATTTAGTGTCAGGGCTGGTCTGATCCGCCTCATTAACCCTGATGGCCACACAGTGCCTATTAATGAAGATCCCAACCTGGCCCAATTTTCGATAGAAACAAAGCCACCTTTGAAAATCTCTAAATCCCACACTGATCAATTTCTACTTAGGAAACAATCAAAGTCTCTGCTGGGGGCAGGTGGCAAGCCCATGGTCAAGAGCAGGGAGCAGCTCACGACCAAAACAGAGGAGGCAGCGCTGAAGCCCAGCTGGTCTGCGAGGAAACTGGACCAAAACCACTGCCTTGTGGGGCCAGGCCTTCAGGGAAGGACTTCTCCAGCTCTGCGGAGCCACTGAGATGAGGAGCTATCTGCAACTTTTCTTAGGATGCAAGTTGTGTGCTAGGGAGAGTCAGAGAAGAGGACAGGGGAGAGTGGGCTCATTCCTCTAACTGGGTAAGCAAGAAGGAAAGCAACAGCTTGGCTGGGCAGAGCAAGTGCAGGAAGGGGTACTGTGTGGACACAGAAACCGAGCCAGCTTTAAATGGACAGTGGAAGGGCAGACTGGAGGATTCTTGCACTTGGGACAGCCATTCAATTCCGTTCCAGGTTTCTGTAGCAATGCAGGTCCAGGGTTGTCAGATCTTCAAATATTTCAAGAGAGGCTGGAAATGTGGATTTGTGATGAACATGGGTATAAAATCTCTCAATTTGTACACATTATTAACTAGTTCTATTTGTTTTGTTCTTTATAACGTGAATGCCAGAACACTGTCAGTCAAATGTGTAAGACAGCAGGTCAAATACGTCCTGCTGGCTGTGTGACACGGGCATCTGAGTGACAGTGGCGGACACTGAGCAATAAATTTGCATGCCTCATTTTCAACACTTTTGCTACAGAATCCATTAAATATGGAGACAAGGGCACTCACTTTGGGCCAGACAACAGCAAGGAGCTATAGAAGTATGATCTGCCTTCAAGTGTCTTGGGCTATAAATGGGAAGTCTGGACAAAGAAATAATTACAGTTGTGTTATATGCACTAGGACAGGAAATTAACAGGGTCCTATTAGATAGTATTAGGTTCAGCCTTGGAGAGTCAGACAAAACTTCCTGGAACCAGTGGCCAAACCAAATGTGGTCTGGATATTTCAGCAAGTTACATTTCTT
The DNA here is from genome assembly GCA_949820135.1 of Sylvilagus floridanus. Lineage (NCBI taxonomy): Eukaryota > Metazoa > Chordata > Mammalia > Lagomorpha > Leporidae > Sylvilagus > Sylvilagus floridanus. Next base: position 12,887,551 of record OX463235.1, read on the forward strand.
ATTTGTACTCTTTCTTCATTCCCAACTCTTTCCCAAGAAAATAAAGGCAACATAATTAAATAAAATGCAAGCAAAGAATATTAAAAAACAAATTTTGTATTAATATATTGATCTACAATGATTAAAGACATTTATTTATTTACTTGAAAGGCAGAGTGACAGAGGGAGAGATGGGGTGGGAGAAGAGATAGAGGAAAGATACAGAGAAAGAGAGAGAAGATATCACTTGATCTCTGTCCTCTGGTTCACTCCCCCAGGTGGCTGAAATGGCGGGGACTGAACCAGACTAAAGCCAGGAGGTTAAAATTCCACCCAGGTGTCCGATGTGGGTGGCAGAGGCCCACATGCCTGGGCCATCTGCCGCTTTTCCAGGCACATCAGCAGGGAGTTGGATCAGAAGCAGAGCAACTGGGACTCAAATTGGTGCTCTGATATGAGATGCTGGTGTCATGGATGGTAGCTTAACCTGCTGCACCACAAACCCAGCCCCAGCCCAATATTTAGTTAATGATCCTTTTAATTCCTAAGTCTTCATTTCCAGAGTTGCCTGATGTACTAAAGGATCCAAAGTCATGAGATGACTCCATCTCAACCACACAGCACTGTGTGGCTCCAGGAGATGACAGCAGTCCCATAAGCTCTGAAGAAGCCCGAGTTGTCTCATTCTGAAAGTCACCTCAGCACATCTTCTTCCCTGTCCCTGGGCCTCATTCATTCCCACAACCACCTTTTGTGATGCAAACAACATTGCCTATAAGGTCCGTATGCTGATAAAAATTAATAAAGTGAAGGGCAGATTATTGGAATGTTGACCTAAGTCACCTGCAATAAAGAAAGAAAGTTGTGGAGGCAAGATGTCGGAATAGCAACAGGGAGGTCTGTTCTAGACTTCAAGAACTTAGCAGAAAATAGAGTGGGGAAGGTACACTCGTAGGGAAAACTGCAGTGGGAGGTCTTGACAAAGCAGTGGAAAGGGCCTGGACCTGAGTGGAAGCACACGAGCGCAACATCAAGCATGGAGCGTGAACACAACAAGGGATCCAGCAGACCGCTCTGGCTAGCAAGGTGAGGTCAGACTTCACACTGGCCCATGCCACTGTTCATACAACTGGAGGGAGAGTCCCCGTAGACTGCACCATGTCCGAGTACAGTCCGGAACCCTCAGGGAAGATGGGTGGCTGCTCACCCAGGGGAGGTGGCAGGGCAAGGCGGGAGAGGAGCAGTGCATCTCGCTCTCCACTTCTTCCCCCTCCACACCAGCACCCTGCGCACTGTGAGAAGGCTGGCGCCATTTTGGATATAAACAGGTAGCAGCTGCTCCTTTTCCAGTCCAGCTCTCTGCTGTAGCCCAGGAAGTCAGTGGAGGATGGCCCAAGTGCTTGGGCCCTGCACCCGCATGGGAGACCAAGAAGAAGCACCTGGCTCCTGGCTTCGCATGGACGCAGCGTGCCAGCCACAGTAGCCATTTGGGTGGTGAACCAACGGAAGGAAGACCTTTCTCTCTGTCTCTCTCTCTCTCTCACTAACTCTGCCTGTCCAAAAAAAAAAAAAAAAATGAATGAAGGTGAAATAAAGATCTTCCACAACAAACAGAAATTGAAAGAATTTGTTGCCACTCATCCAGCCTACACAAACACAGAAAGATAGCCATTATTATGAAAGAACTAGAAGGGAAAATAATCCCGCAGTAGAAGAACAAAAGAAATCCAAAGTAAACAACACGAATATTTATGGGAAAATGGGAGGGCCAAGTCATTACTTATCAATAGTCACCCTGAATGTAAATGGCATCACCTCTACAGTAAAAAGATACAGACTGGATAAACGAATTAAAAAACAGGACCAATCTATTTGCTGCCCACAAGAACCACATCTCACAAACAAAGGTACATGTAGACTAAAAGTGAAAGGATGGAAAAAGATAGTCCATGCTAACAGAAACCACAAAAGAGCTGGTTTTGCCATTTTAATATCAGACAAAGTAGACTTTAACATAAAAACTGTTGAAAGAGACAAAGAAGGGCACTATGTAATGATTAAGGGATCAATTCAACAGGAAGGTGTAACTATAATAAATTTATATGCACCTAATTATAGGGCACCTGGCTATTTAAAAGAAATGTTAATGGATCTAAAGGGAGACATAGACCCCAATACATTAGTCACAGAAGACTTCAATACCACACTTTCAGCAATGGACAGATCAACCGGACAGAAAATCATCAAGGAAACAACAGAGTTAATTGACACTAAAAACCAAATGGACTTAACAGATATCTACAGACGGCAGAATACATAGTGGCAGAATACACATTCTTCTCATCAGTGCATGGAACTTTCTCTAGGATAGATCATATGCTAGGTCATAAAGCAAGTCTCAGAAAACCCAAAAACCTGAAATAATAATATGCATCTTCCCTAACCACAGTGGAATAAAGCTGGAAATCAACAATTCAAGAACCTCCAGATCATATGGAAATGTATGGAGAATGAACAACATGCTCCTCAATGAATAGTGGGTCATAGAAGAAATCAAAAAAGAAATCAGAAAATTTCTAGAAACAAATAAAGACAACAATACATTATATAAAAACTGATGGGATACAGCAAAAGCAATGTTAAGAGGGACGTTTATAGCATTTGGTCCCTACATGAAGAAATTGGAAAGATACCAAATAAATGAACTATCAATGCATCCCAAGGATTTAGAAAAACAACAACAAACCAAACCTAAAATTAGTAGGAGAAAAAAATTAAAGAAATAAACAAAATTAAAACTATATACATAAACTTTATATATATATAAATATACAAATTTATATATAAAATATACATATTTTTATATATGTATATTATTATATGTATTATAATATGTATATTATATATAAATATATATACATGTTAGTATTAATATATATATACATATTATTATTACAATATGGATATATATTTATATATATACATAATATGTATAATAATATGTATATACATATTAATAATATAATAATATATATAATATAAGAATATACATATATAATAATATAATAATATATATAATATATATGTATTATATATTATATATATTATTATATATAATAATATAATAATATAATAATATACATATTATTATACATATTATGTATATATATAAATATATATACATATTGTAATAATAATATGTATATATATTTATATATATATAAATCAGTAAAATGAAGAGCTTGTTTTTTTAAAAATAAACAAAATTGATACACCATTGGCACAACTAACCAAAAAAAGAGGGAGAAGACCAAAATTAATAAAATCAGAGATAGAAACATAACAATGGATACCACAGAAATAAAAAGAATCATCAGGAATTATAACAAAGAGCTGTATACCAACAGAATGGGAAACCTAGAAGAAATGGACAGATTCCTAGGCACATACAATCTACCAAAATTGAGTCATGAAGACACAGAAAACCTAAACAAACCAATAATCAAGACAGAAACTGAATAAAGACCCTCCCAACAAAGAAAAGCTCAGGACTGTATGGCTTCTCTGCTGAATTCTACCAGACATTTAAAGAAGAACTAATTTCAATTCTTCTCAAGCTATTCAAAACAATTGAAAGGGACAGAAACCTACCAAACACCTTCTATGAAGCCTGCATCACCTTAATTCCTAAGCTAGGAAAAGATGCAACAAGAGAAAGAGAACTATCAACCAATATCCCTGATGAATACACACACAAAAATCCTCAATAAAATATTAGCCATTTGAACCCAACAACATATCAGAAAGATCTTTCCCCTGAACAAATGGGACTTATTCCTGGTATACAGGGATCATTCAACATTCAGAAATCAATAAATGTAATACAGCAAATTGATAAACTAAAGAACAAAACCCACATAGATTCTCAATAGATGCACAGAAAGCATTTTATAAAACAAAACATCCTTTCATGATGAAAACCTTAAGCAAACTAGGTATAGATGGTACATTCCTCAATATAATCAAGGCATCTTGGCCTGCATCCTAACGAACGATCTGGAACCAGACATGGATGCCCACTCTCACCATTGCTATTTAATATAGTACTGAAAGTTTTAGCCGGAGCCATTAGACAATAAAAACAAATCAAAGTGATACAAATTGGAAAGGAGGAAATCAAACTATCCCTATTTGCAGATGACATGATCCTTTATATAGGGGATCCAAAAAAACTCCACTAAGAGACTATTGGAACTCATAAAAGAGTTTGGTAAAGTGGCAGGACATACAATCAACATAAAAAAAATCAATAGCCTTTGTATATACAGACAAGGTCATAGCTGAGAAAGAACTTTTAAGATCAGTGCCATCCACAATAGCTCCAAAAAGAATCAAATACCTTGGAATAAATTTAACCAAGGATGTCAAAGAACTCTATAATAAAAATTGCAAAACACTAAAGAAGGAAATAGAAGACATTTAAAAATGGAAAAATCTTTTATGTTCATGGAGTAGAAGAATCAACATCATCAAAGTGTCCATACTACCAAAAGCAATTTACAGATTCAATGTGATCCCAATCAAAATACCAATGACATTCTTTGCAGATCTAGAAAAAATTATGCTAGAATATATATGGAAGTGCAAGAGACCCCGAATAACTAAAGCAGTCTTATACAACCAAAACAAAGCCGGGGGCATCACAATACTCGATTTCAAGACATATGACTTATTTCAAGACAGTAATAATCAAAACAGACTGGTATTGGTAAAAAAGAAAAAGACTAGTAGACCAATAGAACAGAATAGAAACTCCAGAAATCAATCCATGCATCTACAAACAACTTATTTTTGACAAAGGCACTAAAAGCAATCCCTGGAGTAAGGACAGTCTCCTCAACAAATGGTGCTGTGGAAACTGGATCTCCACTTGCAGAGGTATGAAAATAGAGATCCCTACCTAACACTTTACACAAAAATCCATTCAAAATGGATCAAAGACCTAAATCTATGACCCAGTCCCATTAAATCATTAGATAACTTTGGGGAAACTCTGCAAGACATTGGCATAGGCAAAGACTTCTTGGAAAAGACCCCAGAAGCCCAGGCAATCAAAGCCAGTGTTGACAAACAGGATTACATCAGCTGAGAAGCTTCGGCACTGCAAAAGAAAAACTCAGGAAAGTAAAGAGATAACCAACAGAATGGGAGAAAAATATTTGGAAACTACACAACTGATAAAGGGTTAACATCCAAGATCTATAAAGAGCTCAAAAAATTCAACAACAACAAAACAATCCAGTCAAGAAATGGGAAAAGGACTTGAACAGGCATTTTTCAAGAGAGGAAATTCAAATGGCCAACAGGCACTTGAGAAAATGTTCAGGATCACTAGCCATCAGAGAAATGCAAATCAAAATCACAATGAGGTTTCACCTCACTCCAGTTAGAATTACCCACATGCAGAAATCAACAAATGATAAATGCTGACAAAGATGTAGGAAAAATGGTACCCTGGTATGCTCTTGGTGGGAATGCAACCACTGTGGATGACAGTATGGAGATATCTCAGAAATCTGAATTTAGACCTACCATACAATCCAGCCATCCCACTCCTGGGAATTCACCCAAACCAAAAGATATCAGTATATGAAAGAAATATCTACGAAGTTTACTGCAGCACAATTCACAATAGCTAAGATAAGGAATCAACCCAGATGTCCATCAGCTGATGAGTAGATAAAGAAATTATGGTATATATACACTACGGGGTACTACTTTGATGTAAAAAAAAAAGATGAAATACTGTCTTTTGCAACAAGATGGTCGCAACTCGTAATCATTATATTTAGTGAAATAAGCCAGTCCCCCAAAGACAGATATATGTTTTCCCTGATCGGAGGTACCTAAGAGTACCTGAAATATACGTATTGAAGTGAAATAGACATTTTGAGAGGCAATCATTGTTTATAGCCCTTTTGTTGAGGAACAGTGTTTTGTTTTGTTTCCTCTTCACATTATTTGCTGAACTCTTTTGCTCAGGGTAGGGTTAACTACACGATCATTAAGTGTACTGAAAAAAGATCATTATAAAAATTAAGAGTGGGAATCCAAGAGGGAGGAGGAGGAAGGGTTGGAGCATGGGTGGGAGGGAGGGTGGCAGGAAGTGCCACTATGTTCCTAAAACAATATAAATATATGAAACTTGTACAATTTAAATTATACACACACACAAATACACACAAACACGCATAAAATGTGACTAGTCAAAACAAAGAAACAAGGTGTTTTCAGAAAGACCAACAAAGGGCCAGAGCTATGGCATAGCGGGTAAGGCCATCACCTGCAGTGCTAGCATCCCATATGGGCACCGGTTCGAGTCCTGGGTGCTTCACTTCCAATCTATCTCTCTGCTAAGGCCTGAGAAAGACGTAGAAGATGTGCCAGACATTTTGGCTCCTGCACCTACATGGGAGACCTGAAAGAAGCTCCTGGCTCGTGGCTTTGAATTGGCGCAGCTCCTGCTGTAGTGGCCAACTGGGAGTGAACCAGTAGATAGAAGACCTCTCTCTCTCTCTCTCCTCTCTCTCTCTCTCTGCCTCTGCCTTTGCCTCTCTGTAACTCTGCCTTTCAAGTAAGTAAAATAAACCTTAAAAAAAAGAAAGATCAAAGACTGTATGGCAAGATCAATGAATGTATGGCAAACAGAAGTTTTCAATATTCTGCTCGGTGTCCGTAGTAAACACAGGCATGCATCTCGACTCGAGACATGGACTATTCCATGACACCATTCAGAAGGAAGTGTGGGTTGTGTTTTTCCTCTCCAAAATGTCTATTTACAATTGTTTTCTATTTCTGGCAGACAAGTGGGACAGGGTGTGGTTATTATTTGTTTTTTTCTTTTTCATTCAGAAAATGTTTTTCTCCTTCACTCAAATATTCCACATAAGTTTACAACTATGAGCCAAGAACTGTAGTTATTGACAACCTCTGAAGCTCAAAATATGGGGAATGTGCAGAAATGCCCTCCATTCATTGGAAGCAACTGAGGCAGTGGCCTATGCACAGCCTATGCTGCTGGGAAAACACAGCAAGAAAGGATGAGAATTTCAGCTCCATATGAATTCAGTAGCCCTTCACTGAGTCTCTGCCGGCTGGATAAGATGTCTTACGCTGGGAGCTAGAAGGCTACACAAAGGCACAGGCTCCTCCCCAAGGAGCTTATAATCCAAGAGGAAAGATAACAACCTGTACATGAATAACTAAAATAGCAGATAGAAAGACATAGGGGCAGAGAAGTCTAGTAATAAAGACCTTTACTTAATGGCTTCTGAGAGGATAGACTTATGCTTGATTAGAAAGGATTATGAAAGACACCAAGGGACCAGTAGCCTTTGTTCTGGGTCTTATGAATGGCAGGTGGAATCCTAATGGAAATAGAAGGAAAGCACAGTGGGGAAAGGAAACTTCAGTACTGAATATGATACTGAAAGTTATAGATAAGCCTAGAAAATAGACCAGACCAGCGGAGGGCCTTGAACACCAGGATGAGACGCAATAAAATTGTTAGGATACACAAAGGTTGTTCAAGAAGCTCACAGAAATGGCATTAGACGATTTATTTTGCTGCAAAAAATCTGAAATCCATGAATACTAGTGATTTTCAAGAACTTCACAGAAAATGCATATTAAAAAAATATGGATTTCAAAATGTTTCTGCACAAAAATAATCTTACCTTTTTAATTCTGTTTTTCTGCAAACTTTTTGAAGTTACCTTGTATAAAATACAAACATACACATGAAACAGTTTAGCAGCAAACAAAGCTGTGTCATAGGGTAATTTGGCTGCTGTATGCAGAATGTACTGGGAACAAGCAATCCAACAGTAGGGAAACAATATTAAATTATTATCATAATGACTAATATTAAAACAATAATCATTGCAATGCTTGAGTAGCACTTACCATGGGACAGTAATATTTCTTAGATTTGTCAATTTGTTTGAAGGAAAGAGTGACCAAAAAAGGGGGTGGGAGGGAGAAGGAGGGTAGGAGAGAAGAGTCATGAGAGAGAGGGAGAAAGAGAGGGAGAGTATCTTCCTTTTGCTGGTTCACTCCCTAAATGTCAACAGCCAGGGCTGGGCCAGGCTGAAGCCAGGAGCCAGGTTACCAAAATGGCATGCAGGTGTCCCAAGTGGACAGCTTAACTTGCTGCACCACAAGGCCTGCTCCCTGGCCAGGAATTACTTTAATCACATTTACTTATAGTAACATATTAACCCCTCTTATAAACCCCATAAAGTAGATACTACTATCTCCCTAACCTTAACAATGAGAAGGCTAAAATCTACTTTACGTGCTCCTGGTCAGTCAGACTAGAAAGGGAGAGAGGGATTTTGAAGCAGAGTGTCCCATAATCGCTGCTCTCTGCACCTCTCAGAGGAGCCAGCCAGCTCAGCCCCTTGGACAGAAGTGATGAGAGGCTAAAACTGAGGAGTCACAGGGGGATGGATGGAGCAGAGTTCACACAGAAGAGCAGGAAGCAGGAGTAGCAGCCATGAGAAGAGACCACAGAGAAGCTCTCTGAAATGCAGTAGAGGCAACAGATGGCAAGGTAAATAGGACTTCAAAAATCAGAGGATTTGCTCCAAAGAAGTCTAATAGCACTGGAAAGTCACAGCAGATTAAGAAGTACGAAGAAGCTATAGGATTTGGCTACATGAGACCCCTGATGCCTGTCGGGTCAGTAGTTTTAGTGCGTGGGTAAAGGGATCATTTGCAAAGGATTAAAAGAGAATTCAAAGTAAAACAAGGAAGATAAACTATCAGAGATGATTCCACCAAGATTTTCATAGTAAAACAAAGCATAAAATCAGAAAATAAAAGTGAGTGAAACATTGATAGAACAAAATAAACGGTATCTTTACTGTTACCACTACTATAATGATTATTATCATTCTTATTACTATTGCTACTGCCATGTGTCCAAGAAAAAATCATTGTAGGAAAGGGAAAGTTGGTAGAAGGAAAATGAGCAGGTAGCAGTGACAGAAGAGAAAACCCACACTGATTATCAGAACAAGAACCGGGGCAAATCTGAATGGACAGTCTCAAATCTCACTGTATTCCATTGTTAATATCTAAGACTCAGACAACAGAGAGACTAACATTTAGGTTCTGATCTGAAATTTCGAGGAGTTATATGAAGGTTTGGCTTAAGAATAATTAACCCTTAGTATTATTGTTATTATTATTATTAACTTATGGTGAGATAAATTCCCAAATTCAAATGCTTTTCTGGGTGAAGCTGTATTAAGAGCCAGATTTTTGGAAACTCAGGGATCACAAAGCAACTTGAATCCTACAGTGGACTGATTATTTGTGTTCCTCCCAAATCTGTCTGCTGAAAAAAATACATCCCAGTAAGCTGGTATCAGGAGGTGAGGCATTTTGGTGATCATTAGGTAACAAGGGTAACATCCTCATAAATGGGATTTGTGCCCTTATTAAAGGGGGCCTCTCTCCAACATGTGAAGCATTGCAGAGGCAGCAATCTGCAAGCCAGAAGGGGGCGCTCCCATCAACTGGGCAGTGTAAGCACCTTAATCTCAGAAGTCCCGAACTCCAGAACTGGGGGAAGCAAGTTTCCGTTGTTTGTAAGGCACCCAGTCCATGGTACTGGCTGAGACAGACTCAGAGCACACAGACAGCACCTGGCTAGGTGCCACACGCAGGGCAGATGCTAAACAATGTTCACTGAACCGAGCAGACACTAAGAAGCAGATTTTCTGTGGAGAACAATGCCATCAGAAATGTTTTCCCTTCGCTTTTGAGGGCAACATTCAACCAATCCTCAGCCTCTTTTGGATCCCCGCAGCTGGCACTGCAGCTGAAGGGACAACAGCTTTATCATCGTTTCTGACATTTCCTAGTCCGTTCGAGTTTACAACAGGCTTTCCCAGATGCAATTACAGTTCACTACATAGCAGTTCTCCGAGGTAGCCGAGGTAGGGGGTATGATCCTGTATCATAGGCAAGGAAAATGAGGCTGGGGGATGTATTTCCTTGCCCAAGGTCATGCAGTTGGGAGTCACCGCCAGCATTCACATTCAGACTGCTTCTGCAACCCTTGCCCTTAAGGAGAGGAAAAAAAAAAAAAAAAAAAGACCTGATGAATACCATTGCCCTCTGTTTTTCAGTAAAAGCAGTCTCATGATTCAAAGATAATTTTCCTCTTTTTTTCTGCTATAATCATGTTTGACCTCTTGAAGATATTTAACCTCCCTTTTTACTCAGATGTCAATTGTTAAGATTTATCTTCAGCAGTTAATCTTGAAGCATTAGCATATCCCAGTTTTCTTTGGTAACTAGGAAAGCAATAATTATACCATTTGCCAAAAGAGAAGGTGCTCCTGTTATTTTATCTCTGGGACAAAAAGTTTGTGTAGATTTTTCATCCCTCATGTTTTTCTCTTTAGTAAATAGTTGTCCAGCTAAATTATTCATCACAGAATGCTTCTTGCAGAAAATGAATTTGAAAACATGTCAGAACACCCTCAAGAAATGCATGTCAAAGCTTAAACGATTACTAAGGCACAACACCAGGGCATATTGGAAATTTTGCAGTATGTGAGAGTGAAATAGATGGCAATGGTTTACTACCACTGACTTCAGAAAAGAAAGGTGGCCACCAGGCCAAGTTCTTTCCTTTTAAAAATAAACTGATTGGCAGGAGATGACTTCCATATTACAACTGCAGACTGTCAGAATAAGTGGATGCATGTGAAAACTGCAAGGATAAAAGGCCATCAAACTCAAAACTTCACCATCACAAGTTTGAGCTTAGAGTTCTCATTCATATGTCATACTTTCCTTGGGATTAATACTTGAATGCTTCACAATACATATTCAGCCAAAAAAGCAGAAGATTGGGAAAAATCATTGACACGATGATCACTGGTATTTTCACATAATGCTTCTGATTCTGTAAATCTAAATAAACACATTTTAATTTACCATGACAGCAAGGCAAAGCAGTGAATGCTGAAATAAATGGCTGGTCAAAGGAATTTTACAAATAATTTTCAATACTGTCCAGCTTTCACTCATTCGTTATCTTAAAATGAGATTTCCTGCATGTTTAAATTCATGTACTGGTTCTTAGGTTAGAAAGCATCACACAAATAACAGTTTTTATTCATTGACTATTTTTATTATCTAAGTTCCTTTAGATATCTTATCAGCAATTTTTTAAAAAAATATTGAAAGGTATGTACTGTATCCCTCATTGATGGCATGGGAAGCTAAATCTTAGAGCCATAGAATGACCCAACTAATGCCATATAGCTCTTAAGAACAAGATCCACCATCTACCAGCATGTGCGTGGAATTTTTCCTATGTCTGCTCTTTTCACTCCCCACTTAAGTCCTATACACTACAACACACACTAACAGATCCCCACCAAAGCAAAATACATTAAAATTCAGAATATGGAAGAAAATACAACCAAAGAAATTTAGATTCAATATGCACATTAAAGATCACTTGTCCCATTGCCCTTATTGTTCTGATTAGACAATGGCCCTCCAAAGAGATAAGGTGGATTGCTCAAAGCAAGTAGGATGGCTGGGCCCCAGACTCTAAATCAGTGCTCATTTTACTCCCCCATCTTTCCAAACTTGAGATCTCTCTTGAAATCTCTTGCAGTTGATGCCTCAGCCCTCCTAAGTGTATTGAAGAATTTAACAGGTAGATTAAGGTAATAATCTTCTTAAAGAGCTTTGAGATTTTCTGAGCTTTGGATAAAAAAGCCATAATTAGGTTCCATGCCAGTTTAACAGTATGAATGCTATTGTCCATGTCCAAGCTATGAAAAAGTGTTACAGGACAAAAGAATAAATCACAACGGGGTCTCTCTATGCTTTCAGGTACAAAGTCTGCTGATGATAAAAGATCAGGGGATTCTAAGTTCGCTTCATCAGATCTTATTAGGAAACTACTTACATACCTCCTTTCTTATATATTAATCTCTTCCAACTCATTCAGAAAAATAGAGCATCATAATTAACTCTGAAAAGAAAAGTCATCGGCTTACATGGATTTCCCGACAGAACTTTGGTTGAAATTGGAACTTCTATTAAACGCTACCACTGAAATTATCATTCAACCTCCCATAACAATTTTTCTCCTTGGAATTGAAAATGAATCTGAATGGGAATGAAAGGGGAGAGGGAGTGGGTAAGGGGGAAGGGTAGCGGGGGGGAGGGGAGGTATGGGTGGGGAAGTCATTGCAATCCACAAGTTGTACCTTGGAAATTTATATTCTAAATATAAAAAAAAAATAAAAAAAATAAAAAAAAAATTTCTCTCCTTGCCCATATAGTGACACAGCTACTGTACACACAGTAAAAATACATAAACGTTATTCATAATCACAGGTCATTTGTGCCTTTTTTCAAAATCAACAACTTAGAGTAGTAGCCTGAAGTCAAATCTAAACCTTTTATAAAATTAACTATGGGAAAATTAGAATCACTCATCTACTTTAACTTTTACATAATTGTGGCAATCCAGAAGGTAAGATCATTTTTCCTTCAGAATATGAATGCATTACTATGATTTTTTCTGATTTCCAGAGTAACTATTGAAATGTCCAAAGATAAGTTCTTATGATTAGGATGTGATTCCATTTTTCTCTCTATAAAGTCTTAGGATTTTCACTTTAAACCTGGTATTACGAATTTTCATAATATTCTGTCTTCAGTCTGTAATTGTTAAAGATGTGCTGGCAGACTGATATTATAAATTTTCTTCTATTATTTCTTTGATTATGTCTTCTCCATTTTCCCTTTCTCTATTTTCTGTTTTGGAGACATGCACTCAATACATTTGGCTTTACTAAAACACTGCTCCACAGGTGTAGTTTTACTCATTTGATGTCATGTTCTGCCAATTATCAGTATAGCGTTGGAGATCTTTCCCTCATGAAGCAAAATCTGAACAAAGAAACTGTGTGAAGCTTGGCAAAGCCCCTGTACCATAGAGGGTAAATACATTTTGTGGAAGGAAGCACTACATATTTCCTTTCATCAGAGAGCTTTGCTTTGTTTATTTTTTTGCTTGAGGATCAAGCAGGTTTAGCCTGAGGCTAAAGCACAGGCCTTGGTGGGAATTCCTTCACACTTCCTGCTCAAAGGGGTCAGATTACAGGTAGAACCTCAGGTAAGAAGAATCAATGAGGATTTGCTAGGAGCATCCCCTTTCTAGCAAATGAGAATTTGTAAATAAGAATGTAGTGGTCAGATGGTTGGCAAAGGGGACTCCTAGCTGAGATGTGCAGAATCTCAACACAAGAGGGCTCCAGGCTGAGATGCATAGAATCTCATAAACTGGGGTACACATTTATCTCACTTTTTTGTTCTTTTCTCTCTTACTCTTACCCCAACTTTATTCACTTGATCTTCAGGAGAACTCCAAAGTCATCTTTTCCTATACAGGTCATCAACAATTTCTTCAATTTCACATACACAAACCTATCCCAGTTTTCAGCAAACTCTTCAAGTTCTATACCACAGAGAAAGCAGTTGCAGATATAAATGGAAATTTTTCTTGTTATTTTATTTTATACATAACTCATTTTAAAGTTACTGTTTAAAGTTACAAAAGCAGAAGCCCAACATAGTGTCAAATGATCCAGCTCTGCTTTTGTCTGTGGAAATGGTTTTAGCACCTTATACAGTTCCTGGTCTATAGTGTATATTCAATAAATATTTTTGGAATTATGGGTGTCTAACATCCATAGAGTAATTAATAATTTCATCCATAAGTAACATCCATAATTTCACACCACCTCTTGCAAACACCATCAATATTACAAAACTGACAATTTGGTGGTAAGAAAATGCTACATTTTAGAATGGGGTGGGGCGCCATGATGGCAGTACCTGTGAGTTTTCTTAACATATCATCTGTGCTGCATGAACACTAATTTTTCCTATTCCATTGTCAGAAATAGCTTGCAACATTAATTTTGAAAGAATAGTTTTCATGGTCTAAATGGTGCACAGTTTTTTTGCAGATAAAAGCAGTTCTTGGTGGTGGCATAATGGCTAAAGCAGCCGCCTGCAGTGCTGGCATCCCATATAGGCATTGGTTCAAGTTCCGGCTGTTCCACTTCCAATCCAGCACTCTGCTATGGCTTGGGAAAGCAATGGAAGATGGCCCAAAACCTTGGGCCCCTGCACCTCCATGGAAGACCTAGAAGAAGCTCCTGGATCCCAGCTTTGGATAGGCCTAGCTCCAGCCATTGTGGCCTTTTGGGAAGTGAACGAGCAGAGAGAAGACTCTCTCTCTCTCTCTCTCTGCTTCCTGTAATCCATCTTTCAAATAAATAAATAAATCTTTAGAAAGAAAATCAGTTCTCATAGTTAAAACAAAATGCTCTTCTTCCTTCAAATTCCTTCAATGTTATCTGCAAGGCCTGTGCTGTGAATGGCCATGAAAGTAACCTTTCCTTTGTTGGGTCAGCACAATGTGGTGAGAAAACTCTTCAGTTTCATTCAAGGAAATGCAATGCAGAGTCTGTCGTTTTACATAGACAGCGGAGAACTCGAAATGTGCCTCCAAAAGAACAGCCACTCTGTATGGCTTGTGACATACTGCATTCTCCTAAATCACTGGGGTAATTTAACTTCTGTTACTTACCATAATTAGTTTGACACTGATATAATTAGCAACCACCACAAAAGAACAGAGATTACAAGATCAATGTAAATAAAGGCAAGTTATTTTACTTCTCTAAAGAAATATGGGCCTTCACCTTTTGCCATCAGTCATAGGCAAATAATTAAAAACATATTAAGTGCTATACTGCCTAAAGATAAGCACTGTGTTTTCCTTATGGTTAAAGTTCAACTTAGTTGTCCATATGTAAGAATCTGGGGATGGAGGCAGAATAGAGAATAAAGAAAACCCAGGGCCTAACTAGATAAGAACAATACATACCCACTTCGCATGCACACTTTGAGATAAGGGCATTTTACTCATGAGGGCATAGTTTTGAACTATAACTTCGTAAACTTTTCAAACCAAGAAATAACAGAGTTGGAATTCAATGTATGCATCAGACTCCAAGGTATGTAACAGTCTCAATCACAACAAAGAAATTATATTGAGATTTCAAAAACATTATGATAATGCAGAATCCACCCATGAGTTGAATGCAACATTGCCTTTTCACAAGTGTTGGTCCTTACCTCTTAGATTATATCACTTCTGTGATATTTATGGCAAGTACGAAATCTAGCTCAGACAACCATCAGCTCTTTGATCTTCTACCAAAAACTGAAGGAATGTAAACTCCCAAATGTGGAACTTTTTAATAAAAACTCTATACAGCACTTGCCTACAAAAGTTACAAAATTATAAAAGTGAAACACTGTTAACCGGGTTCTTAAAAATTCTTCGGGGCTTCTCTTATGAAGTTAGATGAATATACTTGCCCATGTCACAAGGCTGTAAAATCAGATGATCTCCCCCAAATTACAGGATTTAGCAAATGGAGGAGAAGAAAACTCAAGTAATAAGAATATCATTAGCAATAATAGAAACCTTCTCTAAACACACTTGCATCTGCATTAATAAAAGGAAATCCAATACCATTCACTTTGAATGAAATCCAAATCTATTGAGCTTTCAGACAAAGCAAGCAGCTTATCTACACTGGAGTCATCCAGTCAGCTAAGCACTCACTCATGTCCATCTTTCCCTACTGGATCATCCCCCAAAATAGTGTCAGGTATCTTGGATGACACCCCAGAGACTGATTGAGGAGTCTTTGCCCTAAGAGAAGCAGGGACACATTTCCAAATCTACAGTTTCACTTCAGTTCTAGTTCATGCTTCAAAAACATCAACTTGGCAGTCGTCATTTAGAGGAAAAGAAATCTACAAAAATCATTTAATGCTATGATAAAAACCCTTAAATGTATTCTCTTATCTTTGGGATTGGAGAACAAAAGGCCTATGAATGAATACTTTTGTTTCAAATACCTTTTGTTTCAAATGCATGTAATTTACCAATCCAAGTAAATGATGTTAATCAATAAGAGTTTCATTTTAATTTTAGTTTCTCATTAAACTGACATAATCATGTAAAATTATATTGATAGTGGTATATTAATTGCAAGAACAAAGAAAAGCTTTACTAAAATACTCAATGTAAAATTATATGTCAGCGGGGCTGGTGCTGTGGCACAGTGGGCAAAGCCACCGCCTGAGGTGCAGACATCCCATGTAGGCACTGGTTCGAGTCCCGGCTGCTCCACTTCCGATCCAGCTCTCTGCTATGGCATAGGAAAGCAGTAGAAGATGGCCCAAGTCCTTGGGCCCCTGCACTTATTCGGGAGAGCCAGAAGAAGCTCCTGGCTTCTGACTTTAGATCTGTGCAGCTCTGGCCATTGCGGCCATTTGGGAAGTGAACCAGTGGATGGAAGATCGATCTCTCTCTCTCTCTCTCTCTCTCTCCCTGCCTCTGCCTCTCTGTGACTCTGCCTTTTAAATAAATACATGAATCTTTAAAAAAAAATTTCATGTCAGTTCCACTGAGAACTGTAGGTTAAGGCTGTAAGAACAAAGGAGACAGGCCTTTATATACACATACACCACACACACACACATACATAGTAAAAGCATTTCTGCAAAGATCCAAAACAGATGAAAATATCACTTGCATTCACTAAAAAAAGTTGACTGAATCTCTATTATGAGAAGGGCACTATGACACTAAAAAAAGCTTTCCTTTCTCCAGAAGTAAAAAGAAATTATCTCTACGAGTAAATTTGAAAATATGTTAAATATTTCATTGCTCTTGGCTCATCCTGACCAAGCCATAGAAATTATGTGCATTTAGGGAGTGAACCAGAAAAGAGCAATGTTTCCCTGTCTCTGTCTATCCTCTTTGAGTCTCCCCATTTCTCATCCCACATAAGTGCTGGTTCAAGCTGAAGTTGCTCCACTTCCCACCCAGCTCCCTGCTAATGTACCAAGGAAGCCAGCAGAAGACGGCCCAAGTGCCTGGGCCCCTAACACTCACATGGGAGACCTGGATGGAGTTCTAGACTCCTGGCTATGGCTTGGCCCAGCCCAAGCTGTTAAGGCAGATGGAACAGCCCTCTCTCCTCCTCCTTTCCTTCTCTGTAACTTATTTGAAAGACCAAGTTACAGAGTGAGAGAGGGGGAGAGACAGAGAGAGAAAGAGAGCTCTTACATCTGCAGGTTCACTCCCCCAAATGGCCACAACAGTCAGGCTGAAATCATGAGTCAGGAGCTTCTTTAGATGCAGGGGCCCAAGCACTTGGGCTATCTTCCACTGCTTTCCCGGGTGCATTAGCAGGGAGCTGGATCAGAAGTTGACCAACCTGGAATCAAACTGGCACCCAAATGGGATGCTGGCATTGCAAGGGGCAGCTTAACCCACCATACTATAGTGCCAGCCCCTAAATCTTTTTTTTTTAAAAAAGAGGGGGAGATGGTGGGGTAAAGACAATGGGGAAACGCAAAAAAGAAATTGGGAAGTGAAAGAAAAAACTTTATGGTGCACAAAGTCAGAAGGCAACCAGCAACAGAAAGAACATGAACTCTGAAGGTTAGAAATTCACTCACATACTAAATCCACTTACATCAATGTGACTTTAAACAGCATTCTTTTCTGCAAATTCTTCCCTCACTGCCAAAGTTGGGGTAATAGCTGATATCTCACAGGTGATGATTAAACAAGTAAATACCTAATGTGTTGTACCTTCAATAACGATTATCTTTTCCTCCTACAAAACTTTTGTTTAAACAAATGTTTTCATATATAGCTATTTCATAGAAGTGTTACTATCCTTAGCGATACTTAGGACTTTTTCTGAATTCAAGTTTCTTTTGCTCAAATCTAAACTGAAAATAACACTACAAAAAGAATATTCATAAGTTCTGGAAAAATTCAGGCTTTGTAAAAGCATTTTATAATCCCAATTAAAATCAAAGCCCTTGTTTTTTCTATCACTCCAATGTGTTGCTAAAGTATAGAGTATTAGCTTTAAGATTCCAAATTTTCAAAATCAGTATCTTCATATTTAAGATTACAGAGAATACACTGTGAGATTAATGAGAGTATCTTAAAACATTCCTTACAAGTTGAAGCCTAAACCAATACTATTTTTATGACACCTTGCCATGCACTAAATCTCAAAAGAAAATTCTCCAAGCTCTTTGAAAATTAAAATGCTAAGGAGCAAAGCAACAGAATTTACTTATTTTGTCTCATTACAAGATTTGAGAGAAGCATCCTCTCAAAAGGGACTTATCTGTAGAGTGAAAGTCATGTAAGGACTTCCATTCATTTTTCAAATGATTGGCATATTCACAACCTTCATAGAAAAGATACGTTTCAATGTATAGGTCAGAATTTCTGCCAGTCATGTATAGTCCAAGAGAAATACAGTCTGAGAGAGATAAATCTACCTAAAGTCACTGTTCATTCACTCATTCAAGAGCAATTTATTGAGTCCACTGGGCTGGACATCCATCAGTAAAGCAAACAGACACAGTTACACTCTCATAAATTATAGAAAACACAACAAATATCAAATAAAGAGAGAAATCAGTGATGTTATGATTATAAGTTGTGATAAGAATAAGAAGGAAAAACAGAATTCTGATAAAAGGAAGCACAGAGTATGCATAGAGGTTGCCAATAGTAAATTTTTACCTAACACCTAATGGATATAATGAGTGATCCAGCAATGAGAGGCAGAGAAACAGATAAAAGGGAAAGAATGTGTGAAGGTGCTCAGGCAGGAAAAAGTTTGGTCTTTGAAGTCACTGACTTTAATCCAAGTGGTCTTGAACCTGGTACACTGTGAAAAAGTGCCAAGCTAAGGGACTGAATTCAAGGTGCCATCCATGGGGCCAGTGTTGTGGTGCAGTGGGTTAGGCTGCTGCCTGCATCGCCAAAGACAACCCAAGTCCCAGGGCCCTTGCACCCTTCTGAGAGACACAGATGGAGTTCCAGGCTCCTGGTTTCAGTCCAGCCCAGCCCCAGCTGTAGTGGCCATTTGAGGAGTGAACCAGCGGAAGAAATGTCTCTACCCATCTCTCCTTCTCTGTAATCCTGCCTTTCAAACAAAATAAATAAGTCTTAAAACACCAACCAACCAAAAAACAAATAAGCTAAAAAAAAAAAGCAAGATACCATCCATGAAGGCTCTTACAGACCAAATCATGAGGATCTGATATTATGACATTCGTGGTGGAAATTTGTTAGGAGTTTTTAGAAAGATATTGTCTGGTGTGCTAAAAGTTCCAGGTTTTATATGGAATACATAGAAGGATACCAGAATGAAGGTTTTCCAATCAGCCTGAGGGTTGGGGTGGGGACAGTAGTTTGGGCTAAATAGATGACAGAAAAAACTGAAAATGTCAGCTTAAAAACCTGTTCAACAGAGGCATTTGGCATAGCAGTTAAGAGACTGCTTGGGCATCCGCACCCTACATTGCAGTGCGTAGCTTCCAGTAATGACTCTACACCGGAAGCAAGATTCCCCGCTGGTTTGCATCCTGGGAGGCTACAAGTAGTTTGGTCCCTGCTATGCAGATGGGAGACACAGACTAAATTATAGGCTCCTGGCTTCACCCTGGCTCATTCTGTTGCAGGCATTTGGGAAGCAAATCGGCAGATAGGATCTCTCTCTCTTGGATCTCGATCTCTCTTTCTCTCCCTCTCTCATCCTTTTGAGTAAATACATAAACAATTTTAGACACATATTTCAGAGGCCTTGCTGATGGACTAGATGTGAGAAATAGCAATGACTCAGAATTTTGGTTTCAACATTTTGGTGGATTGGAATGCAATGTATTGTAAAAGGAAAGACTGAAGGAGAGAACAAGGATTCACGGGGAACAGGACATTTAAATAAAATCCTGGCTTTCCCACTGCAAGAGTTTGATGTGCCACAAGGCTTGGAAACAGGGCTGTTTGGAATGGAAGTCACAGGCCCCGGGAACCGAACTGACCTCTGCCGACCATTTGGAGGGAGTCAGGAGCCGGACCAGTTCCTTCCACATGTACTACCTCATGTAATTCCCCACAAAAGTCTTGGGAGGTGGCCATGACTAGCCATATTTGAGTGACAATGAGATCAAAGATAATTTTTTTTTGTATCTTGTTTAAAATTACTAGGTAAATGACAGACTTAAAATTCAAAATTACTATCAAAGTCCACTGCACAAATCCCACCTTCAAATTCTTGATTAGAAACAGCAGCAACATGGAGTAAGTGAAAATGAGGAATGAGCATGCGTGTGTGATGTGTGTTTGTGTGTATCCAGGAGTGGGCCCTGTTGAGCAATGTTTGTCTCTGATCCAGTTCTATCGTCATCGACAGAAAGCAAGGAAGCAAGTCCTCATTAATATAAAGGCAGGATTCAAAAGCATCCATGCATTATAAAATGTTTACCGCATGGAACATGCTGGGCAAGTTTCCGGGTCAGCAAAAGAGACACAGTCTCTGCTATCATGCAGCTCTGAGCCTAGCAATCTGTCACGCTCAAAATACAATTTTCGTTACACAATGCCACACCAGCAGGCCAGATTCACCATGCACACACATGATTCACATACAAGGTCAAAATGCGGAATGCAACGGGAGATAAAGCACCAGGTGAGATACAGCACCATGGGAGATAAAGTGCTATGTGAGGCAAAACACTATGGGTGTTAAAAGCAGTGGGAGATTACTTGCAATAGAAAGGTCACAGAAAGCTTTATTTATCGATTAAGTAAGTGCCTGGAACATAATAGGTTCTGAAGTAGGTGATCCTGGAAGACACAAACAGAATCTAATTTTCTTTCGAATTTATTATTAATATACAAAGGTAATTCAAGAAGTTCAAGGAAAATGGAATTAAAAGATAAGTTTATTTTGATAAAAGGATTGAAATCCATGCATATGAGAGTTTTTCAGAAAGTTTGTGGAAACTGCATTATGGGATAAATAGGCATGAATTTCAAAATGTGGGGCATGCAAATAAGCATGTTGTAACTCCATTTTTGATGATCTTTTTGAAGTATACTCATATAGACAAAGTGGTTCAACTGAAGTTCAGAATAGAGGGGACCACACCCTTGGTTTGGATGTCTGCAAGATTTTTCTGTCAAGTGGCAAACAGTGAATACTTCCTGCTTTGTGGGCAACACAGCCTCAGCACTCTCTAGTCCACATAGCTGTTGCAGCAAGAATGTTGTCAACTGTGATGTGTCAATGAACGACCATCTCGTCTTCCCCTGAAATTTCCATTTACAGAAACACATGGCAGAGCTGGATCTAGCCCACAGGCCATAGTTAGCCAACCCCTGCATAGTCTCATATTGCTCCCCAAATTTAATGGAATTGGCTGTCACTCAAATTGATGGGAAGGTTAGAAAGAGACTGAGTCTAATTAGGATATGTCAGACAAAAACAGTTCTTGGAAGGAATAGATGGAAGGTGAGACTGAAGTGAAATCTTTCTCTTGAGTGTTTCTGCCAAAAGAAGAAATAATAAACAAACCCAATTACAGAATAGCATGGCAGGCAGTTGTGGTAGGGACCACCGCATGGGGTGTTCACACTCACACCGTGGCAGGAGTGCAGTCTTGCGGTTGCCTTGTCTTGTCTCTGTCTCTGTGTCTCTCTCTCTCTCATCTTTCTCTCTCTCTTCATTTTTCTTTCCCTTATTTTAAAGATAATGAATGTCCCATTTTCAATAAAGTTTTGCAACAGACTGAACTTAAATCATGTTTATTTTTATTTATTTAATTATTATTTGGGGGGTACCTAATATGCGCCCACTCCTGAGAGGCTGTGGCAGAACTGGAGATCTGGTAGTATAGGAGTTACTCATACTGTTCTCAGAACTTAATTCCCAGATGAGGATCCCCAAATAAATCACAAACATATAGTCACAGTCATTCTTCAGTATCCATGAATTCTGCATCAGCAGAATCAACAAACTGATAGAAAATATTTTTAAATAAGAAATAAAATTGTATCCATACTGAACATGTTTTTATTCCCCAAACAATGCAGTGTAACAACCCTCTACATAGCATTTTACATATTATTCTAGTCATCTGGAGATAATTTAAATATAGCAGAGACCACTGCATCTGTTATAGGTACTTCTGTACCATTTTATATAAAAAACTAGAGCACAGTGATTTTGGTCTTCATGGGGGTCCCTGGACCAATCTACCACCCATCCCCGGTGAATGCCAAAGGACAAATGTAATTCTCCTTGAGGTCAGCCACTCAGAAGAACATGTACAAGCCTCTGAGATGGATAATACCATGAGGAGGGATTAATTTAGACAAAGAAGACACAAATTTTTTTCTGTGGATACCTTTATTTAATTAAATTTGCTTTAAATCAAGACCAGAAACACTGTTCTAGAAACTGCTAAAAGACCACTGGGCTTGTTGTATAATGAGTCAGGGGAGGAATAAAAATGAAAAATTGGATTGGAGAAATTGTAGAAGAGGCCAGGTCACACCAGGCGGCATTTGGACCTCAGTAAAGTGTTAGCGTTCTATCCCAAATGCAACTGGAAATCCGTGAGGGTAGTTTTGAGCTGGGAGTGATGTGCTTTGTTACAACACGATTCATCAAACTGCTGTAGAGGAACAGTCTGTGCAGGGGGCAGGGCTGTAAGTGTGGAGATGACTGGGGAACCATGTACTACAAGAGTAAAGGGGTAAGATGATGGTGACCTGCTGGTACAAGGCAGTGACCGTGGCAACAGAGAGCAGATGCTGAGCTTGAGGTTCGTGCTGGAAGAAGCGGCAATGAGTTTTGTAGACAGGGTGAGAAATTTGATGTGTGAGTGGATGACGGTGGGACAGGAATAGGAAGGCAATGGAGGAAATAAAGAAACCATCTGGCTCCTGGCTTGACCTCCGGATGGGATGATGGTGCCGCTTATCCTCAAGGGAAGGAATGGGGGAGGTGCAAGAGTGAGGAGGAGAACCAAGAACAAAGGCAAAGTGGAAGTTGGATACATAGCCTGAATATCAGGCAACTTATCAAAAATAGAAGGTATTTTAAGTTGTTAGAATGAATTACATCATAGGAAGGAAGTGTAAAGAAAAGAAGGCCTAGCATAATTTTCTGTATATTATTCTGCTTTGACATCTTGGAAAAGCTTTCTAGCTAGGGAGAGACCGCCTCTTCCTGAGGCTAGCCAATTTTGAGAGAAAGCAAAGGGGCCAATCAGGAGCATATCTTTGATATGAAAATTAACCAAGCCAGACCCAGAGCATTCCAGGTCCCCTCTGTGCGGCTGCAGTATTCCTCTGCCTTAGTCATCCTGGGGCCAGGTAGCTGGGAACTGGAGATCATCACTACAGACCAAGTCCTCTAGGTTAATCACAATAGCCCATCCTGAACGATTCCCTTTGATCTTCACCTTTCTCATGGGAACCCTAACAAAAGGAGAAGCTTACAACTTCCCCCTGGCTCCTGTCTCTCCCTACTGACCATCTGGAGTCTTTACCATGTGGTCCTGTGTGGCACGCCAGGCCTCCTCTATCTAGGACCTGTAAGTAAAACATTCTTGTGTGCCTGAGTCTCTCCTGGGTCTCCTCCTCTTAGAGCCTCACTCTGCTGAACATGTCATGAAAAAATAGAAAAATAAGGTTCTGAGACATCACAACATTTAAAAATACAGAGGAAGATAAAAAAAAAAATGGAAGTATGTGTATTAGTAACTAGGTTGGCAGACTGAGAGAAGACAGAGAAATAGGCCTAGGATGTAAACAGGTGCATCTGGAGAAGACGCAGCTCTACTGCAAGCCAAGGCAGCAGGGAGTAGACAACGTGGATGGCACAAGGGTGTCCCAAGGAAAGGATATAGGAATTCATCACATCTGCTTTTTCCAAGATCACAGAAACTTGGGCATTCATACCCATCATCTATCCTAGGTCTCTAATAGTGAGTCAGCTAATCTTTGTTAAAACAAGGTGGAGTCTGGCAACATAAGACTTGATTTATAGTTTTGTAATATCCTTTTGGCTGTAGCTACCAAGGATCCCTCCCCCATATAGACTGGGGCTTGCTCTGGTATTCTACTTATTATTATATATACTGCTTCCTTTCCCCCGGCCTGGAAGCTTTTAAGAGAACAGATTCTATTTTCCTTTCTGTATCTTACTCAACTGAGCATCTGACACCTTCAGTGACTGTGAGACCCACCACACTAATTTGCAGATGGGTCTTACTGCACATCCCATGGTACAGCTCAGGCAGGAAGACACAGAGGAATCTCAAAGCAGGAACAGCTATAAACTTGTGAGATCAACTTGCTGGGATCCGTTTAGGAAAGGCATTCTTAAAAATACTCTTAATTCAGAAATAATGAATCCAATTTAAGAGGAAATTGAGAGCTTATAAAGAAATAACTTCAATAGAAACACAAAGAATACATTGAATCAACTATGTTCTAAAGGTACACCATGTGCTTACTAATTTTTCCTAATTATTTTCATACACTGAATGATGCTTCTTACAACTCATGTATTTTCTTCTCTTAAAATTTCTATGGATTTTTCATGATGGAATGCAAGGCTATATCATTTGACGTATTCATATTTATTCCTATTGATTTCTTGTAGGAATAAGCAACTTTCTCATTAAAATGTCACAAATAGTATCCTTATTAATATAGTGGATATTTTCAGAATTAGTTAATTTTAATACTTCTTGATGATACTACTTCTTTTCAGTAACTTTGTTCTTATTCTTAGCTGTGTGTGTGCTTTGTTCTTATTCTGTATGTGTGTATGTGCACACAAGTGCTACTATTGATAATCTGAAAATATGATATTTTGCCATTAATTTCCTTTCTTACTACAATGCAATATAATATTTTAATCCTATATTTCTGTAGTGTCTACAGACATTACTTTCTCTGAACATGGATAAAATTTATGCTTCTATTTTTCCCCTAATCTCTCCCCTTATTGCATTATCCAGTTTTAGCTTTTCACTTGATACTAAGTTCTAATATACTCTTTCATGCCTTCGGGTAGTTATGTATATATTAATATATCATCTCTAAGTGGTACTTGCTTTCCCTCAATTATAATAGATGAATAAATCTGTATATATATATCCTATCATTCACCTTCTCTTCCACCTCCTATCCAAAGTTGTATCAAATAAGTTATTTCTACATTATTATCTTTTTTTTAAATTTTATTTATTTGATAAGCAGAGTTACAGACAGTGAGAGGGAGAGACAGAAAGGTCTTCCTTCCATTAGTTCACCCCCCCAAATGGCTGCTATGGCCGGCGCACTGCACTGTTCCGAAGCCAGGAGCCAGGTGCTTCCTCCTGGTCTCCCATGCAGGTGCAGGGTCCAAGCACTTGGGCCATCCTCCACTGCCTTCCCAGGCCACAGCAGAGACCAGGACTGGAAGAGGGGCAACTGGAACTAGAACCCGGGGCCCAAATGGGATCCCAGCACCACAGGTAGAAGGTTTAGCCAAGTAAACCACAGTGCAGGCCCTACACTATTATCTTTTATAACATTTTAAATTTGTTTCCTAACCATGATTCTCTAAAAGGACTTTTTCTCAATAACTACAGTTAAAAAGTATTTGTTTATCAACAGGTCATTTAACATATTTGTCCTATCCGTTTTCATTGGCAGACTCTCTCTAAAGGAATCTGAACAGAACATGTTCATCAGTTGCCTTCCTTTAACCAATACACTGGCTGAGTTTTGGAATGTGGATACGCTTGTCTTTCCCTACAGATATGGCAGGCACTGATCTCCTCCCTGATGCAGAATGCTGCTGAGGAGAATTCTGAGGTCACATTGTAACAGGAATTGATCTCCTTTCTTTTCAAAAAATCTCTTTCGTTTAAAAAATGTCATTTAAAGAATGCAAATTCCATGTATTTCAGATATAAAGATTAAGGAATACAATATTCCCCACACTACCCTCCCTCACACCCATGCTCCCATCCTTCTTCCTCTCCCTTTCCTATTTCCACTCCTACTGATTTGCTTTCACTTTACTTTATACTTGTAAGATTAACCCTACACTAAGAGTTCAATAATTTAACTAAAGTCTAATTACACTAAAGGCTGAAATTCCTTCGGTTATCTCAAAATAATTTTCATAACGAAAATAAGCTGTTTTAAGCTTAACCTGTTGTCTTCTATGTAAAGTCTTAAATGGGTCAAAAATATTCTACATCTATAAACTAATTTTTCCTTAAACTATATCAACTATATTAATTGTGTAAGCAATACTATCCCCAACAGGATTGAAGAAAATGTCTGGGAAAGTGCTGGGATTTAGCCAGTCCACACAGAAAATTAATAACATAGTTCAATGAAAACCCATGTGCTTTCCCATTCAGGTTACCTTTTCTTTGCACTAAAAACATAACTACTCTATTTAGTTATCCGTCCCACCTGGAAATTGATTACAATGGTAGACAAGAGGTACAAAATAATGGCAATTGTGTCAGTGCCTCAGATTCACAAAGAGCCCATTATTTGCATTCGAGTTCAACTCTACAATACACACACTTACATATATACATTTCTAAATACTTTTCCATCTTGTGAATCACTTAGCTACACTACATTGTACTTTGTATCAAAACATTCATATTTCTAAATATTTTTAAAAATTGCACTCAAATTTCAAGCATCTCAGTTTCCTTTAGAACTCTGTGGGATCCTGATTTGCTCTCCTTCCAGAGTTATGTAAGAAGATCCTGTTGGGAATCTCATGTGAATATTCACCTTTGCACCTCTGGGATATCAACTACCACCTGTAGTTATCTTATAAAGCAGGTGATCTCTAGTCTAAATAGTAAATTGGGGGTGAGTATTTGACCTAGTGGTTAGGACACCAGTTAAGGTGCTCACATTCCCTATCAAGAGTATCTAAGGGGGCCGGCGCCATAACTCACTTGGTTAATCCTCCACCTGTGGCAATGGCATCCCATATGGGTGCCAGGCCTGGGAAGGTAGTGGAGGATGGCCCAAGTGCTTGGGCCCTGCACCCACATGGGAGACCAGGAGGAAGCACCTGGCTCCTGACTTCAGATCAATACAGCACCAGCCGTAGCAGCCATTTGGGGAGTGAACCAACGGAAGGAAGACCTTTCTCTCTGTCTCTCTCTCTCACTGTCTATAACTCTACCTGTCAAATAAATTAAAAAAAAAATTTTTTTTAAAGAGTATCTAAATTCAATCTCCAACTCTGGTCCCAATTCCTACTTCCTTCCAACACAGCCACTGGGAGGCCATGGTGATGGCTTAAGTGATTGTGTTCCTGAAACCCAGTGGAGGGAACCAGTGGATGGGCGCTCTGTCTGGTTGTCTCTCTGTCTCCTGAATAATTGTACAAATTAAAGAATCTTTTTAAAGACCTCAAATCAACTGCATAAGTTTAAAAACAATATTAAAATGTTGAGGGTAACATTGAAACTGACCTTCAGATTTGAGGATAACTTCATTAAGCAAAAGCCCTTTAAATTGAAATGGAAGATGTAGGTTACCCCTAACAAAGGGCTTGCAGAGTACAATAAATCAAGGAAAGTAGTACAACACCCCAGAAAGCCAAGAAATTACAGAGAAATGGATAGAGTAAAAAATCCAATAGAGTCTCTTCAAGTAACATTTCCTACAAGGTCATCTGCCAACACCACATTCTTTATATTCAAGATGAGTACTTTCTTTAAGAATCCTTTACTGAATATTCTCCACTTCACCATCCTCTTTCATTTAAAAATCATTCCTAGAATCTGTCAACACCATTTATCAAGAGCTTCTAATCAAAACTATGAAAAAGCAATATTCAGATGGAAACATTAGTGTATCATCTCAAACACAATTCCACATCTCTTCTTTATCATGAGATGAAATTGGATAGAAGGTAAAATAATAATCAAGATGGGAAAGGAAAATCCTTTAAGCTTTTTCCCTCAAAAGGTTTATAAGAACTTCGGTTAGTGCTCACTGTACATCCAATTACTATGGTCTTTTCTGTTTGATTTCAAGAGTTTACTGGCACAGTAATTTTAACATTTATTTCTATACTGGTGAGACACAGACAGCCAGAAAAATGGTAGAATGAATGGCACATCCAGTCATCACCATTTGATCAAAGGTGGCAATTGTGAAACAGGAATACCTAAACTCAGGAAACAAGAGTCAAATTCCAAATCAATAATTAATGCTATAATAATTGCAGAATACAAAGGTGAGTGAGTCTGTTGTCAGGTGCACAGGAAATATTCCTGCAGTGAACAAAGAACAGCCATTACAGAATGATGGTTCTAAATTAAAAGTCATTAACTCAAGATCCGGAATCTGCAAAGAAGGGAAAGTAGTGTAGACGATGGATGGAAGTTCTCCTGCACTTGCTAAGAATCAAAAGCCCTGGGTAGAGATGCAGAGAGTGATTAAGAAGCAGAAAAAGGAAAGTGGCATTCTCATGTCTGAACCATGGGATAAGCAATGGAGGAGCCAGACAGGAAATCATCACGTGTTCCACCAACATCTGGCTCTCAGTGGATTCACAAGGAGACAGGCAATATTTTATAGCACAGATACAGAAAATAAAAGTCAAATTTCCTATCCTGCAAAGAGATGTATCTTCACATATGTCAAAATACAGTTTCTGGAAAATGTGCTTCAAATGTCTGTTTTTTTATTTTTTAAGTAACAGTAATACCTATCAATTATTGAGCACTGAGTGTGCAGGAGCCCAGTCCAGGAAATGCATAGACCAAGGATCCAATAGATGGGATTTGAACATGGATCAAATAACGATGAGGTTTTGGACACACTATATAAGCATTATGAACCTCAATTTCCTACCTATAAATGGAGATAAAATAATATCTCCTTTAATCCACGATTAGTATTAAATAAAAACATGGTTTCAAATCTATAACACACACAATGCTTGCAGTGTGTAAAGGACCCAGCCAATGAATGCCATCCTATTATCTGCTAACATTTAACCTCGTAACAATTGTAGGATGTAACCACAGCTATTTTCATTTTTCAAAAATGAATACATGTGGTTCATATAGGTTTAGTCCTTGCCAATGGTCAGTTATCTGGTAAGGGTGGAAGTAGGATTCTAACTGGAAGCCCAAAAGAACCCTATGAACAGCATTGTAGGATGTGTCTCCTGCCAATGCTTTTCTGCTATTCTGTGCTTCCAACAGGTGGCGTTAGCTCTACCTGCTTTCCTGGGATGCCTTTTAGGACAGCAAGAAGTCTACATATGACCAGATTCCCAGCTTATACAAGTAGTAATTAATCTCAAATAAACTGTTCAACCTCCAGGGAAAACAGGATTCTGGAAAAGTTCATTTATTTCCTCAATCTAGTAAATTTTAAACTTTGCCTTTTGTAATTATTAAAAAATTAATTATATTTGTTTTTTTTAAGATTTATTTTATTTATTTGAAAGAGTTACAGAGAGAGGTAGAGGTAGAGGTAGAGAGAGAGAGAGAGAGAGAGAGAGAGAGGTCTTCCATCTGCTGGTTCACTCCCCAGATGGCCGGCTGATCCAAAGCCATGATCCAGGAGCCAAGAGCTTCTTCCTGGTCTCCCATGCGAGTGCAGGAGCCTGAGGACTTGGGCCATCTTCCACTGCTTTCCCAGGCCATAGCAGAGAACTGGATCAGAAGAGGAGCAGCACGGACTAGAACCGGTGCCCATATGGGATGCCAGTGCTAAAGGTCAGGGCTTTAACCCATTGCACCACAGTGCCGGCCCCAATTAATTGTATTTGAAAGGCAGAGAGACAGCCAGAGATCTCCCATCTGTTTCTCCCCAGTTGCTCCCAACTGGCCACAGGTGGGCTAGGACAAAACCAGGAGCCGGGAACTCAGTCTTTGTCTCCAATGTGTAGAAATCCAACTTCCCAAGCCATTACCTGCTGCCTGTCAGGATGTGCATTAAAAGGAAGCTGCAGTCAAGAGCCAAGCCCAGATGTGAACCCAAAAACCCTGGTATGGAAGGTAGACATTGCAAGTGGCATTTTAAATGTTACATTAAACACCCATCCCTAATTTGTTTAGTTATTAACAGATAGATTATTGTTGTAAAATGTAAGAAAAATAGAATTGGTACTGTACTTGGATACTCACAATCCTATCAAGATCTCAAGTAAGGTAAAAAAAAAAGGAAAATTTTATAGATTTCTCTCTTATAAATGTCTTTAACAATCACTCTCATTTTTTAAAGGTTTATTGTGATTTATTAGAAGTCAGAGTGACAGAGAGAGAAAGAGACAGATTAAGAGATCTTCTATCCACTGGTTCACTCCTCACATGATCTTAACAGTCAGGGCCGGACCAGGCTGAAGCCAGGAGCACAGAACTCTATCCAAGTCTCCCATGTTGCAGAAGCCCAAGTACCTGGGCCATGTTCTACTTGCTTTCCCAGGCATATAAGAAGGAAGCTGGATTAGAAGCAGAGCAGCCTGGACTCAAACCAGTGCTCTGATATGGGATACGGGATGTCAGCACTGCAGGTGGCAGTTTCACCTCCTGCATCATAATGTTGGCCCCAATCACTCTGTATTGAATTGTTTGGATGAAATGTGCTGTGCATGCATGTACCTTGTGTTTTGATGTTGTCCATGTTTTCTTGGCCATGCTGTCATTATGTAAAATGCGCTTACTTAGAAATTAAACTGTTGCACCTGGATTAGATACTTCAAAACTGCATGTAATAGTAAGATTTCAAAGATGAGTTTAGGGCTAGCACCATGGCTCACTACACTAATCAAAAATTTTTGCATCAGGCCGGCGCCGTGGCTCAACAGGCTAATCCTCCGCCTTGCGGCGCCGGCACACCGGGTTCTAGTCCCGGTTGGGGCGCCGGATTCTGTCCCTGTTGCCCCTCTTCCAGGCCAGCCCTCTGCTGTGGCCCGGGAGTGCAGTGGAGGATGGCCCAAGTGCTTGGGCCCTGCACCCCATGGGAGACCAGGAAAAAGCACCTAGCACCTGGCTCCTGCCATCGGATGAGCGCGGTGCGCCGGCCGCAGCGCGCCAACCGCGGCAGCCATTGGAGGGTGAACCAACGGCAAAAGGAAGACCTTTCTCTCTGTCTCTCTCTCTCACTGTCCACTCTGCCTGTCAAAAAAAAAAAAAAAAAAAAAATTTTTGCATCCAAATAAAGTTATCTTTTAATTCTATTTTCCATGAACTTTTTGAAGTACTTTCACTGAGCTATGTTGTCAATCTCTACTTCTTAATGACAGAAAGAAGACAATAATATCTACCATTCAAAATATATGCATGAGGAATAACTCATGCTTCAAATCCATCCTGTTTTTTATCAATGTCTAATTAAGGGAGCTTCTGGTGGTTACAGCAGCAACAGTAGCATATATTTTTATATAAATCATATTTTTTCTTTATAAATTATAGTCAACTGATTTTAGGTTTTGATGTTGTAGTTACAGCTTGTCTTTTTTTTTTTTCTTGCTGCTCTTTTGTCTCCTACTTTCTTTTAGTAGCATATAACATATTCTTCTGACTTGCCGTGTGGTTCTTAGTCATAATCCTACACTTCTGCACTTTTTCTTCTTGCTAGCACACACACTTAAAATGACGCTTCCCTGCTAGTTCATCCTTAACAACACTAAAGATTTTGAAGGCTAGTGCTTATATTTTCAATATTATTTGTTTTTAATAATGGTTTAACACGGAAATAAATAATTTTAGCAATAGTGAAGTGAGTTATATTTGTATCACTCAGTTTTAGAAAGTCTTTCAAATTCATACACTAAAGGTAATACTTACTGGAATATGCTTTGCCATGTGAAAAAAAAATAAGCCCTCTTTCCTATTATTTTTACTGTGTTTATGAAGAATAGCTGTTGGATTTTTATCAGATACTTTCTTGGCATTTGAGATAATTACATAAATTTTAACAATGTTTTTTTTTATGTGTTATGTTAAGGTAATAATTTTCCTGGTGTGATATCAGCTTAGTGTTCTAGGGTTAAGTCCTGTAGGTTTCAGTAAATAAGACTTTTCATATCTTGCATAATATTTTCTAAAATTGTTGTGAATGTTTCTATTTGCTTGCTTATTCAACCAAATAATTATTAAGCAAGCACTTTTCAGAAAGGGGTGTACCGGGATTCTGCAAAAGTAAAAAGTTGAATAAAATAGGCACTATTGTCAAGAAAGTCTTTAGAAGGGCAGACATGAACACAGGTATAATACTAGGCATCCAGTTTTATGCATTAAAAAAGTATTCTTTTACTCATGGAAAAATATATATTCATCTTACCTGTGCTAAACACTGTACTTGGAACACAGGATAAACTGACAAAGCAAATGGTATGGTGCCTTAGGGAACTGCTAATCAAGAGGAAGAAAGCCAATAATCCTGGAACCACACTACTCACACACAGGATAACAAACATATTAGCTGCTATCTAAAATCTAGGCTCCATGTTGAATGCTGAAGATATGACAATAAACACCACAACCTCAACTTTGTCATTTTGGTGGGTTATTCATTTGCAGTTGAACAAATATTTAATTACCCCTACATTGAGGCCAGGGCATGGAACATGTAATGATGCATGTAGCATGTAACAACAGGAAGCCTTGATCTCAGTTGGAAGAGCATCCCTGGAAAGAAGACCCAACAAGCAGTTCTAGAACAAAGCCTGAAAGAGCATCAGCAAAGAGGAGAGCTGAAAACCTGGAGCCCATCGGGTGAGGATGCAAAGACACAGAAGATCCAGCTCAGGGAAATTCAGCCCAAACTGAGAATTTTAACAGCTTTCCTGCAGCACTGCAAACTACTGAAAGATTTATTTTAATGCATGGAGTAAAAATGGATGAGTTAGGTGTTAACAGCATTTCTCCCAGTTCACTAATATCTTCTTTAATTGTTGGTATATTTTCATATCCACAATTGTAATTGGCTTACAGTATCAATTGACTTCTTGTATCAATTCTGTATTTTTTTTTTGGTTCTATAATTGCTAGCTAAATTTTAGTGCTGTACATTTTCATGCATCTCTTTGGATATTCTAAGCACACTTAGTTTAAATTATTAGAATATTCATAAAAATTTTTCAACTGGATAAATTTTATTGACTCTCAGCATTAGATTTCTTTGTGTGTTTTAGAATCAGCCTATGTGCTCATTGTAGATAGGAATTTTTGTGGCTGTGGGTTTGGGTGCTGATCTATTTCATGGGCACATGTGTCATGTTGAGTTCTTCCCACCCCGTTTTCTAGGCACGCAGGGGTGAACCAGTTCTTAAAATGGCTTTGGGGTCTGGTTTTTCAATTATGATATTAACTCTATCAAAAACACTGTCATAGAGCACAGCAGTTAGCCTGATACTGTTTTTTTGGTTGTTAAATGGAATTTTGTATCAACAAAAAGTTAAGGGAATAAAAAGCATTTCAGTAATACTGTAGCATTATAATGCCATATAATATAGTATGTCCTTTTAGATATTATTATCAGTAAAATAGAAAGAGTCAACAAACACATCTGGCTATGGTTTCCATATGATTTGTTTCCCCTGAAACTCACTGAAAGGAACTTTGGTGGGAAAACAAAGCAGTCCCACCGCAGCACAAAGAAAAAACAGATGAAAATTTGTGACTATTAAAACTAAGCCTGGTCATCAGCCTAATGCCAGAATTCTAGAACAGTTTCTATATAAATGAAACAGAAGTTGTAAGGAAAAAGAAAGTTGTCTTGTCTTTCTCTGTATCTCTCACTAGGTGTTCTCCAGTCTGAAAATGATATCATTAGGCCAACAGCCCTTGAGTACTGCTCTGTGGTTGGCTTCTGGTCCTTTTCCCTTGCCTTTTTTATCCTCCTGCTAAATGACTAGCTTTATAATAAGAAGACCATTCCAAAAACTGAGGCAGTGTGTATGTACGTGGTGTGTATAAGTTGGGAAGGGGAGCATTTGTACGGAAATGTATGTGTGTGTGTGTGTGTGTGTGTGTGTGTGTGTTTTGTTTAAGGCTCTGATAATTATTTCCCAGAAAAATATTTTTATACTGATCTACAGCAGAATGCAAAAGAAAATTCCAATATTATTACAATTCTATTGCAACACAGCTTTTGTAACATGGTTTCCATACAACTGAACCAAAAGCAAAATGAAGCTAGTAGGAAACAAAAAAAGCTACACTATAGGGTAGAAAAGGGTTTATGATAGTTAAAAATATTCTAATAGAAAATCATACTAAAAATCCACATAGGAAATACTGAAAAGCAAGATTGAGTCTAAGGGCTGGAAAATCAACATAAGAAGCCTGACTGGACTTTTAATGCAATGAATAAATTAAAATAAGAGAAAAATTGATGCATATTGAAGAAAGAACATGAAGAGCTTACATCTAGTTACTTGTATTCTTAAAGGAGAACTAAAAAATGCAAGAGGTGTCATTAGAAAAGGAGAAGGGAGGGAGGAAAGAAGGGAGAAAGGAAAGTATCATTATATTCTTAGCATTGTATTTATGAAATTCATGAACTCTGTTCTCTATATATTAATAAACAAATGTAATAAAAATGATGTTATTCAGTTTTAGGCATGGCCAGTGAAAAGTAACCACATAACCATTCAAGGACTGATGTAGCTTCTGACATGTCCCTCCCACAGCAGTAATCAGCTGTATAATGAGCCTGGTCCTCAGGCAGGGATCCCTGACCCCTGCCTTTAGAACGGCTGAAGTATGCGTCCTCTCTGGAATGGATACCTAAACCCCTCATCCAACCTGCACTTCATTTTTAAGATGCAGTTTATTCATCTGAGAGGTAAAGTTACACAGAGAGAGAAGGAGAGGCACAGAGAGAAGTCTTTCATTCACTGGTTCATTCCCCAATTGCTACAATGGCCAGAGTTGCACTGATCTGAAGCCAGGAGCCAGGAGCTTCTTCTGAGTTTCCCACATGGGTGCAGGGGCCCAAGGGCTTGGGAAATCCTCTACTGCTTTCCCAAGCCATAGCAGAGAGCTGGATCAGAAGAGCAGCAGCCAGAACTAGAACCAGCACCCATATGGGATGCCGACACTGCAGGCAGAGGCTTAGCTCACTAGGCCACACACCAGCCTCCCCAACCTGCATTTCTTACTTCTGGTATGCAATATGATTTTCCTTCTTTATCACATTGTCCACTCCTAATTTATGTAAGAAATAACGATTTTTTATTATGTACACTAAATTGCAAGTTCTCCATGAAGGAAGCTGTCTGTTTACCACCAACACCTCAGATAATACTGAAATTTGGGCAAAACCTTACAAGAAAGAAATTTTATATTGCTAGGCTAAAAGCAAAATACCCTGAAGTATGACCTGCGACAGCATCTATCTGATGCACAGGTGAGGCCTTCCCATGACAGGACAGACACCTGTAAGGAAGTGACGTCAACAGGGGTAACTTTTACAGAAAAAAGGAGGTGCAGTTGCACATCAAGCAGCTGAGGGCAGAAGACAGCAGGGTGTGGTGGAGCACACTGAGGGCCTGGGAACAGAAAATCACTGATGGGACTCATGAGTGTGAGGGTCTTTTCTGTTAGACAATGGATTTCCGTGTCTCTTTTTATCTAATACCAAAGCAGCAAGGGGACTTGAGAAGCACCAGTGACAACTGTGGGCAATTCAACCAAACAGCTGGACTCCTTGGAGGCATTATTATTATTTTTTTGACAGGCAGAGTTAAACAGTGAGAGAGAGAGTTAGAAAGGTCTTCCTTTTCCGTTGGTTCAACCCCCCAAATGGCCACTATGGCGGGCGCGCAGCGCTGATCCAAAGCCAGGAGCCAGGTGTT
The DNA here is from genome assembly GCA_949820135.1 of Sylvilagus floridanus. NCBI lineage: Eukaryota > Metazoa > Chordata > Mammalia > Lagomorpha > Leporidae > Sylvilagus > Sylvilagus floridanus. Next base: position 12,923,421 of record OX463235.1, read on the forward strand.
TCCTCCTGGTCTCTCATGCGGGTGCAGGGCCCAAGGACCTGGGCCATCCTCCACTGCCCTCCTGGGCCACAGCAGAGAGCTGGCCTGGAAGAGGAACAACTGGGACAGAATCCGGCGCCCCGACCGGGACCAGAACCTGGGATGCAGGTGCAGCAGGTGGAGAATTAGCCTAGTGAGCCTTGGCGCCGGCCCTCCTTAGAAGTATTATTAACATCATGAATGGAATGGGAGAGGGAGCGGAGATGGGAGGGTTGTGGGTGGGAGGGAAGTTATGGGGGGGAAAAGCCATAGTAATCCATAAACTGTACTTGGGAAATTTATATCTACTAAATAAAAGTTTAAAAAAAAAGAAAAAAAGTATTATTAACATCAGCACACATTCACTTGTTTATTTCCAGTGTCTTTTGTACCTGTTACATTCTTTTGGTTTTTATATGAACTTCTTTGTCTTTAACCCTGCTGTTGGTTAGGTTTGCTTTTTTCTTCTGCTTTGATGAGTGCAATGCAACTAATCCCCCGAGTCCTATCCTTGCATGTAAAACTTAGGAAACAGGCCCTGACAGGTTTTGTACAGTTGTAATTGGTGTGGCCAGAAGGGCTGGTGGAAGAGGTCTGGAAGCTGAGATCAGGAAGCTGCATCTTAGGGGGACTGCAAAGCTGTCCATGGAAGATGCTGTCTGCAAGATGTTGAAAGGCACAGGAGAAGAAAGCAAAGTCAGAAAGAATATATAAAACAAAACAGAATGGCTGCTCTTCACTTTTATACTTTGTGACCTATCTTTTCTTCCTCAGTCTTGACAATTTACGGAAAGGTGGCTAAAAGTGGAATTCAAATTAAAACATGTGTCCAAAAAGTGCAGTTCTGAATCAACCCTACTCCACAGTCCAGGGCTTTGTCCACAGTCCAGGGCTTTGTTTTATCAGTGTAAAGGCAATGGGAAGTTGAAATGTATTCCTGTGGTTCTCCTGCAGACTTTATCCCCAGCTTAGCTTGTAGGACACAAGATAACGCAGAAGTATCAGAACTAAATTTTACTTAGGGCTTTTCTCTATGTTAAGTTTATGTATATTTCTTACTAAATGTATAAAAACTAAATGGGTTGAATGTGAAAAATTATAATTTTAAGGTAATAATAAAATTCAAAATAAAATTTCAGAAACAAATATGGTTGTATGGCATACAGAAAACATGTGGTATTGAGATACAAGTGTGGTATTTGGGAGTTTTTAAAAATATTTATTTTAGGGGCTAGCGCTGTGACACAGCAGGTAAAGCTGCCACCTGCAGTACTGGCATCCCATATGGGTGTCGATTTGAGTCCCGGCTGCTCCACTTCCAATCCAGCTCTCTGCTATGGCTTGGGAAAGCAGTAAGGGATGCCCCAAGCCCTTGGGCCCCAATAAACAGATTAAATATCATGCATGAAGACTACAGGGATGGCTGGGAAAATCTAGAAGGCTTTCTAGTAGGGAAATGAGCATAAGCAAAAACACTGCAGAAGAACGACACACGGAAACACCCTGAAAACCACACGCAAAGCACAAGGCTCAGGTAGAGAAACAGTGAGAGACAAATTCAGTTATTGGAAGTGATAAATTATGATGGCAAGAGAGAGCTCTGGAAACAAACAAACAAACAAAAAATGCAATCTGGTCATTTGCAACAAAATGGATGAATCTGGAAAACACCATACTTACTGTGTGCAAATAGGAATGCCTCATTAAGTAGGGAGTGCTGTGTGCTGTTGATGCTACATTCTGCACAATGTGCAGTCCAGAGTGTTCTCCTAACTATACAGCACCAGAGCCCCACACTTAGATGCCAATGCATCTAGTAAGATATTATGTTGCTCACTAAACAACAACAACATCTTAAACATCAGCTCCATGTTCAGCCTTGGACTGAATCTTTGTGAAGGATTTCCATTCAGTGGGAAAAAGAATGAATCAGAAATATATTTATAGAGAAAAGATTCATTCTACAATTTTACACTGTTAAGTTGTATGAAGCACAATATGAACTCATATAAAATGATATTATTTCATTATTAATGACTGCATTGAATTTAGCATCCTATTTGTATGACAAAGAAAGGTGGTATCTCACTTGCAGAATAAACACAGAATCCATTCATTCATATTCATTGATTTTAGCAGATCAATCTTTCCAAAGGTTTATTTTCTTGAGGCATTTGAGACTATACATAATTAGTATGTTGCAGAAAATATTCATATCAAAAAGAAAATGAGGGGACAGAAATTATGAATTTCTACCTAAATATAGAAAGTAATTTACAAAGTAAAGTAAGACGTCTGTTTTAAGGAACACATAACCAAGAAAGAGGTTATCAAATGAAATTGTTTCTTACATCACTTTTAGGTGGTGTATCAAGTTGTGTATCTGCAACCTTTTTTCAGCAATGATTGAAGGAAAGTGGGCTTGGAATGGCAGAGGCTGGTTTCCCAAAGTGCTCAGAGAAGGAGCAAGCAGAGCCCAGCCTGTTCCTGCAGAACCTCCATGTATTTATCGTACTCACTTTAGGTCAGGCACATTTGCAGAAATGATATTACAAGATTAGAAAAATCACAACACCCTATGACATAATATAATTATAATTCAGGTTTTACATCCTGTAAAAGTTAGGCACTTAAAAATTAAGCAAATTTGCTCACATTAGGGCTAGAACCATGGTTCTTGGGCTTTAGGCAGTATCAAACAGATCAGACTCTTAGGCACATTGAACAGAGATTCTGGGTCCCATGCCCCAGAGTGTCTGACTTAGTAGGTCTGGGGTGAAACTAGAGAATTTGGGAGTTCTCAGGTGGTCCTGATAGTGCAGGGATGGGGATCACACATTGGCACAGCTGAGCTAAGAACTGGCTAAGAGCAGGTGAGCCCAGGCAGTCAGGATGCAGAATCCAGGCTCTGGACCATCAGGGATGTGGCTCCCAGACACATGTGGCAAACATAATCACCTCTGGACCTCACCAAATTCTATTCACACAGCGTGAAAGCTGTTGTTTCCTACTTTCACTTTTGTTCTATCCTAGATCTTCATGGCACACACGCAGTTTCAGAGGCAGAACAAAGTAACTTTCCATGGAGAAACCTATGCTCATCAACCTTTTTTTTTTTTTTTTGAATTGTGAAAAGATTATTTTGATTCAAGATAAGAGAGTTTGTCTCAATTTCTTTAGAGTAAGTGGCCTATAGAAACATGAAATAAAAACTTTTTGCACCAAATGATGTACTGGACAAAGACTGGAAAATCTAATTGCTGTACTGATTTTCACACTAACTTTCTAATGAAAAAAATAAAAGAGCATGTTACTCCTTATACTTGTAATCACTAACCTGAAACATAACTTGCGATTCAACAAAAACAATGGCAGTGAAACATCTTTGAAGGTAGTTTAAAAGATTATTACTTTTACTCTAGCTAAAAACAGACACAAGATTATATAACCATGAGGTAGATGAAAATGTAAGAGTTATAGCAAACAAATTGATTACAAATAAGAAAATCTCTCTTAGAATAAGAATATGATCCAGAATTGATGATAAAATTGTAAGATAACAGCTTTTTTAACTTTTATTTAATAAATATAAATTTCCAAAGTACAGCTTATGGATTACAATGGCTCCCCCCCATAACTTCTCTCCCACCCACAACCCTCCCCTCTTCCACTCCCTCTCCCATTCTGTTCACATCAAGATTCATTTTCAATTATCTTTATATACAGTTTAGCATATATTAAGTGAAGATCTCAACAATTTGCATCCACACAGAAACACAAAGTGTAAAATACTGTTTGAGTACTAGTTATAGCATTTTGAACAATTTGATAAAGACTTCTTTTGTTTCAAACAACAGCCATCTAGCTAGTACAACAAACATAAAATATATAAAAATATCATGGATTTTCCTTATAAACCACACACACACACACACACACACACACACAGTGTTTGTAGTAAGGAATTAGTACATTTTCAATAAGAAATTAAATGATATAAAGTGAAAAATGTAATTATCAAATTTCTTAACCCTTCAAAGATAGGCTGCCTAAAATATTAGCTTCCTGGGATATTTCAAATAGCATTTTCTGAAATGTGTAACAGAGTTTCAAAGTCTCATCTGAAAGTCAAAGGCTGTTGCATCAGAAGCGTATCTGTCTGGTACAAGGTGGGATGAGTAACATTGAAAGGCAAATGCCTCCTTCAGACTGAATGCCATAACTTATTCAGAACACCCCAGCTTGTCATAGTAATGGCTTGAAAAAAATAGCAACAGAAGATGATTCTGCAGAAAATTGCCTTAAAACTCATGTGCATATAGACATGTACCACTCCTATTAATCAGAGTTGTACCACTGATCATTACTGATGAAAAATAAATAGCTTTTTAAAACAGGTATAAATAGTTGTTGGAGGAAAGACTTCTAGCATATGAAATCTCAGAGGAAGCTAAAAGAAAAGCAAGAAAAATGAAACTAAAAAAAATGAAGTCTGCATATTTCAAATGACCTAAGATAAAAATATTACCTATAATCCATATCATCCCATTGATGTCAACTGAGAAATCATGCAGTTTTAATTTATAGTCATTTTTGCTCATCTAGCTTGTTATTCAATGCATCTCTCTCCGAAACACAGCAAATTATTTCTCGTAATTCTTCACATGTCTTATTATAAGAGGTAAAAGCTTTTTCTTAATGAAATTTCACTGGACTTGAAAAAATTAATTTCTACTCACTGTGATAAGTGTCAGAAACTACATGTTCTTAATTAACTTAACGCTAATAAGGGGCTTCCCTAGATATAAGTGTTTAACTGATATTTGCCATGGTGTGTGTGCAGAGGGAGGAGGATGAGTAAGAATCCACAAAATCTGGTACTAGTGAAAAGAGATTCGCATGCTGTTGTTGGAGAGAATATGGAGTCTCGGCTCCTAGTTTTTGGCATACCATCTGAACAAATGTTTGAGTAAGTCAACGTGAATTGAAAGACTCAAAAAAATTTTTAAAATAGCATACAAAAGGTGTGATGGAATAGAATCAGACACTTTACCCCTATGCTTTACCCCTATATTAGTGGTCCAGCCCTGTAAGACAGACGGAGGATGTCCAGTCCAGACAACTCTAAGGCATGCACAGGCTAGTGAGGCAGCACTCAACAGCCAGAGCTGTCTTCCCCCTTGATTATAAGACCCTTTATATTTCAGAGGGAACCTGGCTTCTCCTCTAACCCTAAGACATGGACCTCAGTTAAGCGAAAGAACTCTAACCAGCAGCATTGTCCTGGATAGGTGAAAGAATGGGGTGTGGCCTCATACTATGCACAGAACCCAAGGAGAAGGCAGTTATGGTGAATTAGTTCCTTCCTTCCTTCTCGCTCTCTCTCCCTTCCTCCTTCCTTCCTTCCTCAAAATAGCATGTAGGAACACAGTGTTTCTTTTTCTTTGCCTGTGGTCATTATCATCTTCACAGTTGCCTCACACTGTGGCAGAAGCTCGGGAACGAAGTCGTAGGTCCAGTCAGTGAGAAAGAACCCGCCAGCTCAGAATGGCTCAGTGGGAAGAAGGAAAGAAGGAAAGTCATTTCCAACAACAGTGAGCAGTAAATTCACCAACTCTGGAGCTGATCAACGTCCAGACGGACATTATTTGAAATGAAAATAAAAACTGTCTGAAAACATCTTTTGCTGAGTATTCTGTTTCTGGCAATAGCCTAAGTGACACAGTAAGGTAATGTGTTCTTTCATTAATGTTGCTGTTAATTTTTTTCACCAAACCCATACTGTGTGCCTACAGTATCCTAGATGCTGGGAGAGTCAATGAAAATATACATACTGATACTTACACTTTAGAGTATATTATAGATAAAAAGGGCCTTGGGGGCACTGTGGCATAGTGGGTAAAGCTGCTGCCTGCAGTGCTGGCATCCCATAAGGGCATTGGTTTGAGTCCCAGCTGCTCCACTTTGAACCAAGCACTCCACTATGGCCTGAGAAAGCAGTAGAAGATGGCCTAAGTCCTTGGGCCCCTGCACACATGTGGGAAATCTGAAAGAAGCTCCTGGCTCCAGATCGCCTTGGCTCCAGCCATTAGGGAAGAGAACCAGCAGATAGAAGAACTCTCTCTCTCTCTTTCTCTCCTTCTCTGTGTAACTCTGACTTACAAAAAAATAAATCTTAAAGGGGGTGGGGTGGGGCTTAAGTGCAATCTTTCTATTCTACCACTAATATAATCCAGGCTGAGAAAACTGAGATTAAAGGAGATTAAATGTCTTACAAGAGAGGTGACAGTGTTGTGTACTGAAACTCTGGATTCCAGGCAAGTCTCTCTTTACAAGCCTACCTGCATTCTCCCTTATGAGCTGTGTGTTCATGTTCTACCATAACCAAGTTCAGAAGTTGCTCTGACCTGATCACAAAACCCACTGTTCTGTTTTTTTTTCCCCTGCCCTCAGAACCAGCTACAGGGCCTGCAACAATGGAGTCCCTAGGAATCCAACAGTCTACTGTCAATGGGATATCACTAATTGGCAGCTGTAGCTATGCAATTCTTTGTGCTCCAAGGAGAAATTAACACTTGAAATATATTTATTTTTAGATCTTTTAAATGTTACTTATGTATGTTTTCTAATGTACAAAATAGGTTACTTCTGTCATGCACAGGTAATTTATAAGTTAAGAGAATTCCACATATATTGATGTTTCATAAATTATCTGAACAGGGACATGTGATCCATGTATTTGAATACCACTAATCTAATTGTTTCTGACAGACTACAAAGTGACAAACTTCTACATTCAGCTTGTTTTCCAGGCCAAAAATTTAACTAACTCAGGGACATCACTGTTGAACAATGACCATATACGAAAGCATTTCAAAAAGTTTGTGGGGAAATGGAATTGAAAGAAACGTTTACTTTGGCATAGTAAAATTTTGAAATCCATGCATACTTTTTCCATGGTGTGCATACTCCATGAATATTTTGAAGACCCCTCATACTATATTCAGTAATGTGGGATATCCCACAACCTGTCTGGATAGTCCAGCCCATTGACCTTCTACTTCCTTATGATGGCCTTGTTGTAAAGCTCAAATAATTAACTTGAAAGCACTTTCAAGTGCTTCTCTATAAAGGGTTACGTTCAATTAGTGGTTGAAACTGACATGCTTAGAACTGTGATGGGAGGAACCTACTTTTGTTGAGGGCTGCTATTTGCCTTTCAGATCTTAGCTCCTTGGGTTTCTGCAAATAATCAGTAGATGGAACTCTAGCAGGAAGACAGGCGAGTGTTTATTCACAGTGACTTTTTCCTCTGAACTTCCCAAAGAGTCTCAGGAGGACTTAGTAGTTGGAGCCATGTAAAACTGTTGTTTTAATAGGTTAGTCAAATATCAGCAATTTCACATGGTTCAAACTGATAGTAAAATGACCATTTTACATATGAGGAAAAGGAAGCCAAGCAAAGTGAACTGACAAACCCAAAGTGAAAGAGCCAATTCATGAGGGTGGGTGGGTATTTGGCCTAGGACTTAAGAAGATCCCAAATAGGCAGCGCCCCGGGTTCCATTTTCTGTTTCCTGGTAATGTAGCCCCTAGGAGGCTCAGGTAATAAAGTTTCTAACATCCACATGGGAGAATTTTTTTTTTTTTGCCATCATTGCAGCATTTGAAGTGAACCGACAGATGGAAGATGTTTCTTGCTCTCTCATTCTCTCTCTTCTTGAATAAATAAAATTAAAAGAATTTTTTAAATGTGCATTTATTTATTTAAAAAGGAGAAAGAAAAGAGGGTGGGGAGAGGGGGAGAGGGGGTAGAGAGAGAGAGATTGAGATTGAGATTTTCACTCCCCAAATGCTGCAACAAACCAGGAGCTAGGAACTCCATCCAGGTCTCCCACATGGGGTCCAGGGGCCCAAGCACTTGGGCCATCATCTGCTGCTTTCCCAGGTGTATCATCAGGGAGCTGAACCACAGCAAGCAGCTGGGACTCAAATCTACATGGCAGGTGGCTGCTGAACCTGCTGCACCACAATGCCAGCCCCAAAATCAGCTTACAAAGAACTAGTGTATTGAGGGCCAAAACCAGAACAGTATCTTCTGTCTCTAGAGCTCCTCAACTCCACAGTGACCCCTAAAGTCTAATAACCCAGCATTCTTTGTCGCCTGATGATAAGCCTTCCCGAGATGTGGGTAGGTCCCTGGTGAGAAGGCACAGTGCACTGTACTTCAAAGGTAAGGGCGTGGTGCAGTATCCCCAAAATATACCCCACGCAGCAGCCTGCTGTCCTGTCTCCAAAGTCTATGTCAAGTGAGACAAGTGCAATAGTGGACACTCAACTGAATTTTACTTTGGATTGCTCCTGGCCCCCAGGACTTCATTAATGATTGTTTTCGGCCACTCCTGAGAAACAGTGTCTCATCAGCACCACACAGGTAGTTCAAAACACTACAGAAAAGCCGGGTCTTTGTCAGCAGATGATTCTTAGAAAACCAGCTCTGTCCCAGGAGACTGCCTTGGCAGCCTGGGGAGCCCTGTGCACGCCTATTCAGCCTCTGGTAGAACTGCATTTCTCTGCCAAAGACTCCTTTCTACTCCTTGAAACTGCATCTGTCTGTTCCCTAGAAAACAAAACAAACAAAAGGAGGCAAGAGGAGAAAGACTTCACCTGAAATATCTCCGTTCTCTTAACTTCATGCATTTACCTAAGAAGCTGTTTGCTCTCCTTAAGCAAGTTTTCAGAGGAAAGAAAACATAGACTGAAAATTCCAGACTGGAAATTCCTGTAGTTTAAAGCTTCCTTAATGGCTTAAAAGAGAGTCAGCGGCTTTTAAAGCATACTAATAATTTATTGTAAGCACTAAAGAAAAGGATCAAATGAACATATATTAGGATGCCTAAGGTTCTATCTTAGATGTACTCTTACTTTGATTTCATCTACCAAAGGAAATGGGAAGACAAAAAAACCATCTGGATTTTTCAAATCCAATAAATATTAACATTTATCAAGTTCCATATTTATGGCAGCTCTGTTAATTAGCTCAAAAGGTCATTTCTCGCACCCGTAGGATTCTATAAGTCTAAATGATAGATCTGTTATACTACACCAAGATGCACAGCTTGTTTTTAACAAATTCTCATGAAACACAAACACTCGTTTCCTTACTGAAAGTCTTTGCATGAATATAAAGGATATATTTTGAAAATAATTAGGTAATATTTACCTTTTATTGCTCACACATTAGAATGTGTATAAATATGCCCAATTTTAAGCTTTAAGTCTTGTTCCTCCCATGCGATAATACTCATAACCTTCAACAGATTGACCATTTGATATGATGCTGATTTAGGAGGCTTGTTCCTCTTTCATTTAACTTCCTTTTGATTTTTGGTCTCGTCACCTAGCTTTCGGCACAGTGAGAAAGCAATTTTCTGCAGAGTCAAAATTAGTCCTGCATCATGAATTATTCAGCCAAACACACGGTTGCTTCTAGCACCCTGTGCAGTTCCAGTCGCAAAGTCTGAAGCCTTCCCTTCCACACATTCCAATCTCCATTCAACCCCCTGCCCTCCACTCCTCCCTCCTCCCTCTTCCCAATACGGCACTCCACCAGGCTGGCACCCTGGCACCTGATGGAATTCACTTTATATTTAAATTTCAAGTCACACAGCCACCTTCTAGTTGGGCAGCTTCACAGTGAGATCACACGAGGCAGGCTGTTTCCACATAACACAACTTGAAATAATTTCTTGGCGATAGAAGCCAGCCTTTAACAACAATACCTTAAAATAAACCCATTGAGATGAGTCTGGCCTAGACCCAAATGTCTAAATAAATATAAACTGTATTTGTAAAATTATCCTGTTGGCCAGCTTAATATTTTCCCATACATTTCTCTACGCAAAGCCCCTCATCTTGATATACTTCAGCTTTCTTCTTGTTACTTCTGCTTTTATTTATTTTCTCAGGAAAATATTCTCTATACACATTTCCTAATCACACTCCTCCATGCATTAACATACATTTTAATTGAAAGGATTACAAACTTATTTTAGCTGTAGAGCTAAATACACATCCTTGCTTTCTTGTACCAATTCAATTAAAGTACTTACAAAATTGTCAAAAAGCCTCACACTTCAAGTGACCCAGTATTGACGCTGCATGGGGAGAGGGGTTGGACCTGAGTTATTAGACTTGTGGTATCATATGGAACTGAAAAGATTTTAGGAAAAATTCCAACAGAAGAAATGCATAAAATTGATCAAATAAAATCTCCTTGAAATTTTCTCCAAACTAAAAACAAAATATTCACAAGCAAACTATTTATAAAATATGTTCCCATTTAAACAGTATTCCAGAATGCAGGGTACATATCTATCATTTTATTGCTCCAACTAAGAGCAAGGCCTTACCCTGCACTGTTATGGTCACTCAAAACTTAGTGGTCACATTTCAATGTGGAAGAGCTTTCTGAACACCAGTTGCTGGGAGCAGGGGTGATTAGCAAATAAAAATATCTTTAAAGTACATAATTCTCCTTATGCATAAATGATCATTGGCAGGGGTTGTTAACTATGAAATTTCCTACTCAAATTGATTTAATAGGGATGAGACATGCCTCTTTACATTAGAAAATATGTCACATTCCATTTGAGAGAGATGGTTTAATATGTATGTAAACTTCAGAGATTAAAACAGCAAAAATGTGTTCAAAGGAACCTTGATTTTAGTAAATAGCTGGTATTAAGACTCCTTTATGTTGACCAGTGCTCACTACATGCTGCATTTTAGTGCTATTGCTGAAATGATTAATTGGAGCTGTGTGCCAAGAATCGAAACTTCTATTCTGAACATTTCTACTGCTACAATGTTCAACTTGTATCTTAGCAGATTCCTTGAAAATGTTAACTTTGTGATTCCTAATTTATGCTTCAAAATGTGATTTTACAGTTTTAGTAATCAATGTTTCCTTTCCTACTGTTCTTTCTTTCTCCCAATTTTCTATCTTTCCTCTCAATGTCATGTAGTTGCACGAAGAGAGATTCTGGTGCAATCCCCTGGGGTTATCTGATGAGCTCAGACCATATGTTCCTGACTTTCTTTAGAGATTACTGTGTGTGTTACATTGACAAACCAACTCCCCAAAACAATTCTGGATGACTTTATATTACACAAACAGCTTGCTAATGAGCCATGGTGGCAGTTACCATATTTTAGTGATATTTATTAAATTGTTATGAGGCATAAAACTGGTTTTCTTTATCTCTGTGATGAATTAGTTAAAAGCCAGAAGGTTTTATTTTTTAAAATAATCACTTGTAATATTTTTAAATTTTTAAAATTTATTTGCATTCATTTCTTGCAACTTTAGGAACACAGTAGTATTCATATGTAATTAATGCACCTGTAAATCCCATCCCCACTCCCATGACTCATGTGTTTTAACTGTTTTGCCTTCCTATTTTGTCCTTTAGAAAGACCAATGAATGAAGAGCTTCAAACATGATTTTTTTCCATGAATTTTTTTAAAGATTTATTTTATTTATTTGAAAGAATTACACAGTGTCTTCCTTCTGCTGGTTCACTCCCCAACTGGCCACAGAGGTCAGAGTTGAGCTGATCTGAAGCCAGGAGCTTATTCCAGGTCTCCCTACATGGGTGTAGGAGGCAAAGGACTTGGGCCATCCTCCTGTGCTTTCCCAGGCCATAGCAGAGAGCTGGATCGGAAGTAGAGCAGCTGGGACTCAAACCAGCGCCCAATTCGGATGCTTTAGCCCGCTGCACCACAGTGCTGGCCTCTTTACATGCATTTTTAAAGGATGATCTATGCTTCTTTGCTTATTCTTTTACAAGATGAAGAGTGAAATAGTCAAGAATTCCGTGAAGGGTGTGGCACGGTCCCCATGGACTCCAGCCTCTGCAGAGAGGTTTAACTGAAAAAGTGAAAGTGAAAGCACATCACAGTAAACACTCAAAGCAAAGATCTATTTCATTATGATAATCCTGCTGGTCACTCCAGAGGCTAATCAGTGCACATCAGACCAGTCAAAATGTCACACTGTATCCCATCAATGTGTTCAATTATTGTTAGTCAAAAAAATAATAATAATAAAACTAATTAATTTAAGGAAAGAAACAAAATGAAATAACCAGAAAAAAAAGGAGAAAATTAATTTGAAATGCCTGATTACAGTAAAAACAGAATCCAGGTGTAAGTTTGAAATATCATTCCCAATTGCATTTAAAAGGCTCCCAATTTTGTTTAATCACTGTTTAATCTAAAACTGAGACCATAAAGGCTTATCATATTAGTTAAACTTATTGCCTCTCCTTAGACAAACCTGCTTAAATCTTTCCCATATAATTTTTATCAATGAGACTTCTGTGAAATAACACCAGTATGCTTCAGCTTCTCCATTCAATGATAATGATTGTTACTACTTGATAAATTATGTTAAATGAAATAGTGCATATAAAGAATTTTGCAAATAATAAGTAATCACAATTTACTAGCAGCTTTAAACTATGTCTGTTGATACTAATTTTTTTTCTTTAATTTTTGACAGGCAGAGTGGACACTGAGAGAGAGAGAGAGAGAGAAAGGTCTTCCTTCACCGTTGGTTCACCCTCCAATGGCCACTGCAGCCGGTGCACCACGCTGATCTGAAGGCAGGAGCCAGGTGCTTCTCCTGGTCTCCCATGGGGTGCAGGGCCCAAGCACTTGGGCCATCCTCCACTGCACTCCTGGGCCACAGCAGAGAGCTGGCCTGGAAGAGTGGCAACCGGGACAGAATCCGGTGCCTCGACCGGGACTAGAACCCGGTGTGCTGGCGCCGCAAAGGGAAGGATTAGCCTATTGAGCCATGGTGCCGGCCCATTCTGTTGATACTATTCTTAAAATTGACAATTTCTTTGTACAGTTTTACTATTTTTTAATAAAAAGCAACAGCAACTACTGTTTCTTGAGAACTTACTATGTGTGAGACACCAATTTTTTTTTTTTTTTGGACAGGCAGAGTTAGACAATGAGAGAGCGAGCGAGACAGAGAGAAAGATCTTCCTTCCATTGGTTCACCCGCCAAATGGCCGCTAAGGCCAGCGTGCCGCGCCGATCCAAAGCCAGGAGCCAGGTGCTTCTCCTGGGTTCCCATGCGGGTGCAGGGCCCAAGCACTTGAGCCATTCTCCACTGCCTTCCCGGGCCACAGCAGAGAGCTGGAATGGAAGAGGAACAACCAGGACAGAACCAGTGCCCCAACTGGGACTAGAACCTGGAGTACTAGCGCCGCAGGCAGAGGATTAGCTTAGTGAGCCACAGCGCCAGCCCAAGACACCATTTTAATTAAGTACTTCATGTATATACAATTAATTTAACCTCAAAAAAAGCACTTTGAGTAGACATGTTATACTCTGCAAAAGAGCAGATAAAGCATAGAAAGATAAGTTGCCCAAAGTCAACCACTACTAAGTGGACCATGTTCTTTAATAATGAGCCCTAAGGGCAAATAAAGCATGTTTTTTTTATTAAGTATTTGAGATTTTTTACCTAATCAACAAAAAAGGGGAGGCATCTGAAAATAATTGACTTTCTCAGCTGCTCTCATTCAGCTTGAAAGACTACCTTAACTGCCCAATACTCCAGCTCTACAACACAAGAAAACCAGATATATCTACATTAGAATAAACCTTTCAGGTCACTAAGATGTGACCTCATTTGTAAAGTCCAGTTCTTCTCCAGGATGTTCCTGTTTCCTTTTGTCCAAAGCAACTAAAAAGCAGAAGTGTGCAGTGAGGGACTCAGCCCCAACTGAGAACAGGATGTGCAAGACACAGAAACCAACCAGGCAAGGGCATGAGCCCCTTGTAGTCTCAGTTACCTTATTTGTAAAATGGAAGTAATAACATAACAGTACTTCAACCAGTTCATGGAAAACTGAATTAAAATGTAAATTTATTTTTTTTTTGACAGGCAGAGTGGTGAGGCAAAGAACTTTTGAGATACACGAATAGGTTTTTTTCCACAATATGTATTTTCCATTAACTTATTGAAGACACCTAACATGAGGATTAAATGACAATAAGCATGAGAATATATCTTGCAAAATGTGCTATATAGCTTTTTTTATTTGACAAATAGAGTTAGACAGTAAGAGAGTGAGACAAAGAGAAAGGTCTTCCTTCTGTTGGTTCACCCCCCAATTGGCTGATATGGCTGGAGCTACACGGATTCGAAGCCAGGAACTAGGTGCTTCCTCTTGGTCTCCCACATGGGTGCAGGCGCCCAAGCACTTGGGCCATCCTACACTACCCTCCCGGCCACAGCAGAGAGCTGGACTGGAGAGGAGCAGCCAGGATAAGAACCCAGTGCCCATATGGGATGCTGGCACCGCAGGCAGAGGATCAGCCAAGTGAGCCATGGCACCAGCCTTATAATTAGTTTTTATAATGTGCTATTTCTACTATTTTAGAATAAAAATGAAAAGGAATTTCCAAATGATGAAGACATTTTTAGATGATGAAGAAGTATAGATACTTTAAGCTTAAAAACATTTTATTATATAGCTTGGTATAAAGGTCACTGAGCTAGCTACAACTATCAAATATAGGTAGGTGCATTGTCCATAGCTATACCACCCTGAACATGCCTGATCTCACATATAGGCGCATATTCAAAGAGCGCTGACATGGGAAAGCCAACAATTTTTTCAGCCACCCCAAACAGACAGACAAATGAGAAGCAGCAAATAGTGTTAAGGATGGTTCAGTTTGTACATAAACATGATATCAGTATTGGAAAAATGACAAGAGATATGGAAATCTATTTCAAATGATAAGACTACCATTCCTTCAACATGCTAGTTTTCAGACACACTGCCTGTGGATCTGTATGACTTTCCTGCCATTGTCTAACACTAGCGATAAGTTCTGCCTGTGATGGTCTAGTTCTGCTGTTGGTTAATAATTCCAGTAAAAGGGTCAGCTATGGAAAATGAAAAGAACTGGTTATTAAAATCAATGAGAATGGTTATTTGTTCAGCAAAATTGTCAGGCTCTGATGGGGAGAGGCCAAAAGTATTGTTTAGAGAAGGTCATGGAGATTTTAATGATCTATTCTAAACATGCTCTTAATTCCTGAGTAAAAGGAGTGAGTAATAATTGGAGGCTGAATACTTGAACATGCAAATAAAGCCATGAAATACAGGTTGGGGTTTGGAGAAGAGTACAAGGCATTCTATTGCCTAGCAAGGAGAAGTTTCACTTTCTCAGGCCTACAAAGGAGTCAAAGAAGCAAAGAGATCTTAGATAAAAGAAAAAAAAAGCAACATGGATCATCATTGAACTGCAGTATATAGTGAATGAAAGCTTAATGAGCTAGAGATCTAGAATGGAATATTGCTCTTAGAATAGAGAATCAACAGGAAGTGAAGTATTGCTGAATAATAATTGGGACCCAACTGTGACTGAAGAGCACAAATCAGGTGGGACCTACACATAAAGCAGAGGAAGTATTTTACGGAATTGAAAAAGTTGATGAGGAGGCCATGAAAGTGAGATATGTGGGGGAAATCGCAAGCAGATTGATGAGGGAGGTGAGGTTGGAAAGAGAGGGTGAAGACCATGGAAATGCCTGCCCTCTTTGCACTTGGAGTCCTGCATCTTCAAAGTGGCTGAGCAGTTATCAGTGACTGGACCCCTGGACCAATATCAGTGAAGATCGCAGGCACGCATGTCCACATCTGCTCATACTTTCCTGAATTTCACACTGTCGATCATGCTTTCCTTCCCAACTTCCCTTCCTAAACTGTCGCTGATGATATTTTGCTAATTCCTGTATCTCTTCCTAAGTCTTCTGTATCTACCTTGATGGTTTCCTGCTTCCATGTTTCTGAAAATAACTTGAGTCTGTTTCTGTCTATCCTTCCTCCACACAGGATCTCTTCAACAGTTGTCTTTACAAATGTGCCTCACCTTTCACATGGGAACAGGCTTCTTTTTGTTAAAGAAAAGGAGGAGGTGGAGCCCAGATGAACCATAGAATAGAAACCTGCAGGATTGGTTCTGAGTACCCAAACAGAGGAAGAGACAGACCAAGATGAATGTCCCTGAAGTCTAAGCCAGTGAGTGGAGAATAGGGATGCTGCCTACAGTTGGACATAAATCTTTTTGAGAAATGGGGTGATGCTTTTAGAAGCGAGGATGGATTTGAGTTTGCTGTAACGTTTAAGTACCCTCTAATATTTTCATATGTCTTTAATATCTTCCTTCCTTTTGAGCTAATGTCTACATTTCCTCCCTACTGCACATCTCCCCTGTGACACAGATAATACTGAATGCTCACCAAATCCCATTATTTCCCCACATTCCTGAATCCATGAGAAGACTCCATTTTAGTCATATATTTAATCTTCTGCCCATTTCTGTGGAAAAGGAATACCCTTTATAAAGAATATTCACTAGAATTAACTCTAGTGTTTGCTTTTCACCATCAATAACTTAATCTGAAATCTTGATATAATTTCTTGAACTTCTGCAGTAGCCTCCTGACTTGCAATCTCTGTATTCTCTCTTCTCTTATAATCCATCCTACACATGACTCACAGATGGGCCTTCTGAAGCATAGCTGCAATTATTATTTTCTCTGCATAAAATCATTACATTATTCCCAGTTAACACAACTTCTTTATCCTGACATCCATGTCCTCCCCAATATGCCTCCAAGCTAATGGGACACATTCCTTCTACGTGTATCACACATCAATCAAAGCGAACAGCATTTTGTCGACAGTGTGCTTTGGGCTAAAGGACATTTAGGAATGGGTTTTTATATCATCTAATAACATTCAGTAATTTTCCTGACACATGTTTTTCTAGTTAGATCTATCCATGTTCATCCTCTTTCAGGAAAATGCCCTCTTGATCTATCCAGGGAAACTGAGTACAGATCTCGACATGTAAGCCAATGATCCTGATTCAATGCGTAAGACATGTGGATTCAATCAGGGCATCTAACCATAACAGCAAGTTAGCTCTATCTATAAACACAGAGGCAAGATGATTTCCAGGTAGTAATATTGATAATGTGAGTTATAAAATATAATGAATGTGAGTTCACTCAGTAGAAGCTGTCATTGCCTGAAGAAGGTAATGAGATACATATATATATAGAATTGTCCTTTCAAAAGGAATAAAAAGGGATGCGTTGTGTTACAGTAGGTTATGTCTGTGCCTGCAACCCTGCATCCTATATGGGCGACTGTTTAAGTACCACCTGTTTGAGTCCAGAACTCCCCACTTCCAACCCATCTCTCTGCTAATGTGCCTGGGAAAGCAGCAGAAGATGACCCAAGTGCATGGGACCCTGCACTCAGGGGGCAACCCAGAAGGAGTTCTGGGATCCTGGCTTCAGCCCAGCCCAGCCATGGCCATTGTGGCCATTTAGGGAGCAAACCAGAAGATGGAAGATTCTGATCTCTCCCTCTCTCTCTCTCCTCCTTTCTCTGTAACTCTTTCAAGAAAAGAAAAAGTAGATTTGAAAAAAAGCAATTAAGGAAACTTCTGCTAATTTTGAGCTATAACTTATTTATTACTTCAGGAGAAAATTAATGACCCATATAACTCACTGTTTGCATCTCAACTCAATAAGCTGGCAGTATGGATGACCATGCTCTAAATTCTATTTGTCACAACTCTATGTCCATTGTATATACAAAACGTTACCCCTTCCTAAAAGATTTGAAATCTCAGATGAAATCTGCAAATCTCTGTCTTGCAGGAGTATATTTCAAGAAGTTCAAGAAAAAATGTAATTAAAAGTTAAATTGATTTTGGTGTAAAATAATTATGAAATAATTATTTTCATCATTATTATTTTCATTATTACATTATATTTATATTATATTTATGTTATAATTATATTTCATAATTCTAAAATAATTATGAAACTGTATACAGTTCTTCCTAATACATATTTTTTCACAAATCTTAAGACCCTTCATATGAATGGATTTAAAAAAAAGGCCACTAAAATAAACATTTTTGAGGTCAATTTTCCATGACTTTTTGAGTACTCATGTGTGAGTCAGTTGTCTTGGTGGACACTTCATTGGCACAAAAATGAAACAGAAATGAATTCGAGTCTTACCTCAAATTAAGAATTTCAGGCAAGTTAAATCTGTTTTAAAATGAAAACACCAATAGCAATGAAATCACCAGGTACTTGGTGAGTCTTCAAGAAATATTTGGGGTTTTTTCCACCTTCCTTTCTTTTAATTATTGCTATATCGGTGAGTGTCTGTTATTTACCTTCCTCCTTAGAATTTGTATTCCTATGGAGCATAGCCCATATCACACTCCTCTCTAAATCCCTAGCAATTCTGAACATAATTTCTTATATATCAGACACAGGATGATTAATTAATAATTCATATTTATGTGAAGGGAAATGCACTTTACATTCCTTTAAGGAAAATTGTTAGTAAAATTTATTTTAAAAATCTATTGAAAGCAGTTCTAAGATTTCTCTTTCATTATAGTTTTTAATTTTTTAAAAAAAGATTTATTTTATTTATTTGAAAGAGAGTTATAGAAAGAGGCAGAGACAGAGAGAGGTCTTCCATCTGCTGGTTTACTCCCCAGATGGCCGCAACAGCTGGAGCTACGCCTATCTGAAGACAGGATCCAGGAGCTTCCTCTGAGTCTCCCACATGGGTGCAGGGGCCCAAGGATTTGGGCCATCTTCCACTGTTTACTCAGGCCATAGCAGAAAGCTGGATTGGAAGTGGAGCAGCCAGGACTAGAACCGGCACCCACATGGGATGCCAGCACTTCAGGCCAGGGCTTTAACCCGCTGTGCCACAGCGCTGGCCCCCATTATAGTTACCTTTCAAAGGTACTCAACTAAGACTACTTTTATGATGGCTGCTAAGTAACATTCTTTCTTCTAAGGAATCCTCTATTCAATCCTCTACTGAAAAATGCAATCTTTTTTGGTCCTAATTGAAAGTTGCCCTCTCAATTACCAATGCAAAATGGTCACTATTTTTTAAGAAGTGATTTTTGTCTCCATTAGAAGATTTCACTAAGATTTGTCTTTTTTAATCTTAAGACCTGGAAAACCTGCAGATTGACAGAGTTCACTAAAGTACCACAAGGGAGAGACTGGTGCTGTGGCGTAGCAGGTTAAGCTGGTGCCTACAGCACCAGCATCCCATATGGGCACTGGTTCTATCTCCAATTGCTCCACTTCAGATCCAGATCCCTATTAATGTGCCTGAGAAGACAGCGGAAGATGGCCCAAGTGTTTAGGTCCCTGCCACTCAAGTGGGAGACCAGAGGAAGCTGGTCCAGCTCTGGCCATCATGGCCACTTGGGTAGTAAACCAGTAGATGGGAGATCTCTAATTTTTTTCCCATTCTCTGTAATTCTGCCTTTCAAATAAAGTATATAAATCTTAAAAAAAAAAAACACAAGGAAAGATGAACATTTTGAGACAGAAATTATTTCAAACAACTCGCTATTTAACCCATTATGAGACATCAAAATCATTCTAAAGCAATGCTGAAATATTGAGAAATTTTGGCCTACAGGATATCTACATCCTGATATGTTCAGTGGCATCCCTCTGACCATGTAGTCTAGGTCTTCCAGGAAACCACACTGGCTCCAGAGATTCCAACTGTAATTATGTCTAGGTGCTTCCAAGCTCCATCTGTCTACTCTGGATCACGGCCCTGCAGTTCAGCCTCTA
The DNA here is from genome assembly GCA_949820135.1 of Sylvilagus floridanus. Taxonomy (NCBI): domain Eukaryota; kingdom Metazoa; phylum Chordata; class Mammalia; order Lagomorpha; family Leporidae; genus Sylvilagus; species Sylvilagus floridanus. The sequence goes on from OX463235.1 coordinate 12,943,184, forward strand.
GATGCTTAATTGAAACTGAACTTGGCTTAGTTGAGCATGAAATTGATGTCCCTTTTTTCTTCTCCAGTGGCAGCAGGATATGGATATTATAAGCCTTTTCCCTAAATTCTCCTAGTTTACTATCCAAAGGAGCTGTGGGCTTTTACTTCATGGGCTAAAGAAGGAGAAAGACCAATGGAGGCCAAAAGGCCAGTTCCTTTCTTAAACCCATCACTACACTTGCAATGTGAGTTTGAGCAAGTCCCTAGTTTTTCTCTTCTCATTTTCCTTCCATAGGATTGTTCTGAAGATAGAACTATATCACAGAAGAGATTTGCATGGTATTGTTAGAGATCTGTCCCGTCCTCTCCTCCCCCGTATCCGCTCATTTCTTCTGAGAAATACGCAGGAGAGTTTGGTGGTTTCATTACATGGTCCTCACATGAGTCTGCGTTTTGCCTGTTTCTTCCACTTGTTCATTTAAAAAGTATCTACACACACATAGTCAATGTTTCCATGAAACGTGAATCTCTTCTCAGTGCTGGATATTGGGTACACATAGGTTACTGGACGTAAATATCAGTATTTCAGGAAAGCTCAAATCTGGTATAAGAATCGGTAAGTTTGGGATGGCGCTGTGGCTCAGTATGTTAATCCTCCACCTGTGGTGCCGAAATCCGATATGGGTGCCAGTTCTAGTTCCAGCTGCTCCTCTTCCAAACCAGCTCTCTGCTATGGCCTGGGAAAGTGTGCAAGGTGGTCCAGATGCTTGGGTCCTGCTCCTGTGTGGGAGACCCGGAAGAAGCTCCTGGCTTCGGATTGGCACAGCTCTGGTCATTCTGGTCATTTGGGGAGTGAACCAGCCGATGGAAGACCTTTCTGTCTGTCTCTCCCTTTCACTGTCTGTAACTCTATATCTCAAATAAATAAATAAAATCTTTAAAAACAAGAATTGGTAAGTTATTACTGAATGCTATTGTTGCTGCTACTGCGACTACTACCAAGCCCCAACACCACAACATCCCTGACTGCATTCACTGAAGATGAATTATATTATCACAACAGAAGTATGTACAATATTCTCTTTTGTTCACTGTCGTATTTCTAATACCCAGAACTTTGCCTGCTATGATTTGCACATGGCCTGACCCACAAGAATCAGATATTCAAGGTTTGGTCCCCAGTGTGGCGACATTAAATGGTCAACGTAGTGCAAGGTCCTTAGGACAGGGAGGGAAGGGATTAAGGTAATTCTCATGGGGTCTTGAGTTAGTGCTTGTGAGAGAAAAGTTGTTATGATAGCAAGTCTGACCCCTGAATTGCTCTTTGGCTTCTAGTCTTGTGATATAATCTCCCCCCTCACAAACGATCCTACCATAATGCCATAAACTATGAGGTCCTTACCGGAACCAAGCAAATGCAGGCCCTATACACCTTAGCTTTCAGAACTGTGAGCTAAATGAACATATTTTAATAAAGCTAACTTCATTACAGCAATGGAAAACTGGCAATATGGTACCTGACATTAAGGAGATGCTCAATAAATATTTTTCCAAAGAGAATGAATTCAACCTTCCTGGACAGCAAGACCAAATCCAAGTGCAAAGCTGGACTGCACAGTATATGCATATGGAGACATAAACAAGGGCTCTAAGACTGTAGCTTTCAATCCAGCTCTATGGAGCTCAGACTATCCTTCTTGCCTGAGTTCTGGAATGGTTCCTGCCATGGGTGCTTCTCTTTCAACCATGTGGATCAGGCCAGCATCCATCCCCAAAATAGGAATCACTATCTTGACCCCATCTGTGTGTAAGAAGGGCTCTTAAATTTATAAGGATTTTTGGGATGGGTTGGGAAGGCCTCCTGAAAGGCAATTAAAATTAGCTTTGAAAAAGAATTGTATATTGGCCAAAGAATAGAGAGACGGAAGTTTTAGAAGGAGAACAGAGCATCTGAAAAGGATTTGATGCCTGACAGTAGATGGAGCATTTGGGGAGAATGAGATTGCTAAGTACGAGAGATCCATCTGCATCTTCCTCAGCCTCTCTGCATACAATGTCTTTTGCTAGGTGCTTTCTAGAGAAAATGCCCATAAACTTTGTCGATGTCTAAGTCAGATAGCAGCATCATTATACATATTAGTCAGGGTCCAAGTGAGATGTGACCTCCTCTGTCAAATTTTGGTAGGCTGGTTCCTCCCACAGCAGCTGTTTCTCTCCGCAAAGGCCGCTGTCTGACTCATGTAGTGAGCTGTGTACGATGTGTCTCTATCCTCCAGATCACGAACTCCTGGGAGGCAGCAACAGTCCTCCCACTGCCACATGGACTGACCTTGCTGAATTGGTGCCTACACTCTCGCCTTCCCTCCCACCACAAGCGAAGACAAGCCTCTGCTCCTGTCTGAGGCAGCCTCTTCAATTACACTCTTGATGCCACATCTCATCTACTCAAGGACATGGTTCCCATAGTAATTTGCTTTCCACCCTGTAGCACCCATTCCTCATTCTTCACCCTTATCTACATATAAAATTAATTATCCAACAGTCTTTCTTTGACCAAAGTGCCCCTTCACCTACAGCTGAGCTTCCTGCTCTTTATCATGGCACTCTCCAAAATGTATCTCTGCAAGCTAGCTCTGGTTCCTCACTGTGCATTTTATATTCACCCATAATTATCAATTCACATATTCTAGATGTTCCACTAAAACTGTTATGACAAGCTCAATGGCAGGCTCCACATCATAAAATTCATCTTTGCATTCTTCTTCTGCTCTCAGCAACACTTCTCATATTCTTGATGCACATTTTTGTGGGTACAGTGATTCCCCAGGTCTCCCCCAATCTCACTGGCAGCCCCTTCTTGATGCTTTTTTTTTTTGTGACAGGCAGAGTGGACAGTGAGAGAGAGAGACAGAGAGAAAGGTCTTCCTTTGCCGTTGGTTCACCCTCCAATGGCTGCCGCGGACGGCGCACTGCGGCCGGCGCACCGCGCTCATCTGATGGCAGGAGTCAGGTGCTAGGTGCTTTTCCCTGGTCTCCCATGCGGGTGCAGGGCCCAAGCACTTGGGCCATCCTCCACTGCACTCCCGGGCCACAGCAGAGGGCTGGCCTGGAAGAGGGGCAACCGGGACAGAATCCGGGGCCCCAACCGGGACAGAATCCGGCACCCCCACCGGGACTAGAACCTGGTGTGCCGGCGCCGCAAGGCGGAGGATTAGCCTGTTGAGCCACGGCGCCGGCCTTCTTGATGCTTTTTTGCTGGCTCTTCCTCATCATGAGACAGCTCACTCTTGCAACAAATCTGAGCTCAATCCCGAGACTTCTTCTGTCTTCTCTATCTTATGTTTATCTCCCACTGGTCTACAAGTAATTGTATCTCAATGCTGTTGAGTGTTGTATTAATACCTATACCAAAAAACTACTGTCTTCAGGGCATGTATCCAACTATCTATCTGGATGGCTAATGGCATTTCAAAGAGAGTGAGAATTTTTATTTCTTCTAACATTGCTCCCTTTTTTCAGACATCCAAAACTTGGTGTGATCTAAGCCAAAATCCCTAAGTTATTTGGGATTTCAGTGTTGGCTCACTGTTGCCATCAACTCATAAGCAGGCAACAGCAAATCTGCCTCCCAAATGTTCTTTGAATCATCCTACTTCCCATCCCCACCAGAACCAATCTAGGTCCAGCCACCAGCAACTCCTACTAGCACTCTCACAATTGCCCAGCTATCTGGTTTCCTTGCATTCTCACTTTTCTACAGTCTATTTTTTAATATGGCAGCCAGAATGGAGTCTTTAATATTTAAATCATTATGTTGGTTTGTGCCATTATCTTGCACAAACCAAACCCTTTACTAGTTTTCCTTTGCACTTACGATAAACATTAAACTCTTTATTATGATCTATAACAGTCCAAATCTACATGTCCCCCATGGACCTCTTCTAGTATTTCTCACTGATTCATTTTCGCTCTCTTTCCATCTCTCTCTTTCTTCCCAGCCCCTGTAAAGACAGTAAATGGGTCCCTAAGTTTATTCCACCATAGGGCCCCTTCAGATGTTACAAACTCTTTTGAACCACATGCCTCATCATTACCATCTGAAGTCAAATGCCATGTCTGGAAAAGATCTCTCTGACCACCAATCAAAAGTATTATAGGACAATGGTTTTCTTTCCAGCACAAATCACCATACTTTTCTTACCTCTTGATTGGCTTCTTTTTGATCTCTGCTTTTCTACCCTAGACTCAAAGCTTCATATCTCTCTTGCTCACTAAATACCTTCTGAATAATACTTAGCAAATAGTCAGTGCCTAACAAGTGCTTATGAAATGAATGAATACATATATTATGCTAGATAGACAAAAATAGATACCATGGGGTTATACAAGTCAAGAAGGAGGAATGGCAAAAATTATGTCTAAGGAACTTCAGGACATCTTTAACCTGGAGTTTGTAGCAAACAGGTCCAGAAGTCAGTCAATTTGGGGCTGCTGGGTGGGCATTTGGTTTCTTTAGGTAATCCCAGCCACGAATGAGTCCCAAGAGCCCCATCTCAAGAGCTGTACCCTGTGCCCTCTCTTGCCAATTACTCCACTTCAGTTCTGAGCATGGTAATTACACCTGTTACTAATTAAAGGACAAAATAAATGTGAAGTGCCACCGAAATACTGCACAGGAGTAAAGCAGCAATTATATTTATTGTATAATTTCCATTTGGCAATTATATTGATTGTACAATTGAACATACTGCATAATGGTGATAATTACAATTGTTAACATTTTTTTGCTGGGAAGAATCCAAGTGGGTAAACAGGTTGTTCCGAGTTACTGAAAATCAGAAGGGGAGGTCTGGAGTTTCCCTTTAATTCTTACATATATTGATCGGAGATTTTTCCTTAGGAAATACTAAAGTTTGAAAAACAGACCTTTCATGCTTTGAGAAGGAAAATCAATTTGAACTTTTCAGTATTTTTCATTGAGAGAAGTGGATAAATGTAAAGGGAAATCAAACTCAGAGAATAAAGGGGAAGTGTTCATATGTTGGAACTTCATTGGCATCCAGCCTTGACTGCAGGCCCAGAGGCAGCGAGGAAGAAAATCCCAGGGCGTAAGAAAATGAGCACTGACAGAGGCCTGAGGACAAATCAATCCTTCTTCACGGATCATATTTGCATAAAAGACCTCACCCCAGCGTGGCCAGAACACAGGAAGAGAAGAGCAGGAAGAGAGCATGCATGCTAAACAAGAAGCCCTTAGAGTTCACCCTGTATGCACAAAGGAAAAGGCAACACACGGGAGTTTTAACACAAAGAATGAAGTTGCCTTTTGTGAGTAAACTTCATAAAATCCATCATGACAGTATATATACCTGACAATGTATTTTGCTGTACGGCCTTTTTAAAAATGCTAATTGATTCCTACTTTTTACTTGAAAGGCAGAAAGACTCAGAGGTCTTCCATCTGCTGGTTCACTCCCCTAGTGCCCACAACAGTTGGGGCTGGGCCAGGAAGAAGCCAGGGGCCCAGAACCTAATCTGGTTCTCCCAAGTGCATGAGAGGGACACAAGTATCTGAACCCACCTGCTGCCTCCAAGAAGATGCATAAGCATGAAGCTGGATTGGCACAGAGGCAGAACTGGAACCAAACACTCTGATATGGGATGTGAGCACTCCATGCAGTGTCTTATACAATGAGCCAAACCTTTGCCCCTGTTCCCTACCTTCTTAATGGCTCTTGGCAGACTTAAGGAAGAAAGACGGTTAGAAGGTATGCAATTTTTGCCTTTTACCATGAGATGAACTTGGCATGGGATGGGTGTAACTGGCTATGTAAGAGCCATGGCAAGCAGTGAATGATGAATGCAGTAAGCACAAGCAGAACAGTGGGAAAGCCGGGGAAGAAGAGAGTAGGGTCGGGCTCAGACACGATTGGCTAAGGAGCCTCCAATTCATCACTGCTAACACTATTTCACTTACTTAAAAAACAGTCACTTAGATAGAGGTGACATCTGCCCATTTTAAAGACTGAGGAAATGAAGGCTTTGGCAGATACTGTACATTGTTACACAAGTCCCCGAAGTCCTGAACAAAAATTTTGCCCAAATAGCCAACCTAGAGGGACAAGACCACCTCCAACTCAAGGTAAATCCTGATTAGTCTAAGAAATTAAGGATCTAACTCTGCTTTAAGTAATTAGAACAATCCCACAATTTTTGCCAGGGATTGGGGTGATTTTGTGATACAGTTTTTATTATTATTATTATTAATTTTGGTGTGTGGTGATACAGTTTTTACCAAAGGCATGCTATGAAGATCCCAGGGGTGGAGCAGAAGGGCAGGGCTCCTCTGTCTTATAAAGAATACAGAAACAGAAACACACACACACACACACCACTCCATAATCATTGTCCCTTCTGCTGCAGTTTATTTTATCTGTGGGTAACGCCTGGTCCTGCAGGACCAATACATGTACAGGACGGGGAAACAGGGAAATAAAACTGAGATACCGAGGACAGCTGAGAGACAGCTGGGCAGAAAACCCAGATCTTAGATGTTCTCACTGAGTCCTTGAATTAGCCAGCCCAGAAGACGCTCTTCCTCAGGGGTGCTCCTGTTGAAGGCACTTTCAGGAGGTTTTCCACGGCCGGCAACTGAAAGCGCCCTCACTGACTCCGAGGCACGGAGGTCTAAACTCATTTGCTCAAGGTTACAAAGCAAGAAGGGAAGCTTGTTCCACGAATATGGACATCTCAAAAAGAAGTAGAAGATGGCATAATTGGTTGGGCCATGCCATCCATGTGGGAGACCAGGATGGAGTTCCTGACTCCTGGCTTCCATCTGGCCCAGCTCTGACCACTGCAGCCATTTGGGGAGTGAACCAGCAAATGGAATATTTATCCTCTCCCCTCCCCTCTCCTCCTGCTCGCTCGGTCTCTCTCTCTCTCTCTCTCTCTCTCTCTCTCTCTCTCTCTGTCACTCCTTTTCCCTCTGTAACTCAACCTTTCAAATAATTAGTTTTTTAAAAATTCCTGAAAGTATACATTCAGAAATGCCATCTGAGTAAGACTGTCAGTGACAGAGTACAATGCTTTCAGTAAATTTCAGTACAGTTTGATCTTCTGTAATCCAAATATCAAAAATCCAACATGTTCAAAATCTGAAACTTTTCATCACCATCGTAACGCCACAAGTGGAAAATCTCACACCAAGAAACTTTGCTTCATGCATAGAATTACTAAGAATACCGCACATAATTACACTCAAGCTGTGTAAGCTGTCCATGAGATAAATGAACTCAGTGTTGAAAACTGGGTTCCATCTCTAAGATATGAAAGATATATTATTATGTATGTGAACAAACTCCAGAATCCAAAATAATTCCTGTCCCAAGCATTTCAGATTAAGGATATTCCAACTGTGTAGGTCATAGTTAACACATCAGTCAAATCACTCTTCACAAGGAGTTTTGCTATTCTCACTTTAAATCAAATTTCAATTCCTCAAGGACAAATACTGAAAACGTTTAATACTGATATAGTTTCAGGATGATCAACTGCAAAGAAAAATTTTTGCAAGTATCTCTAAATATGTTTAAAATAACTGCTATAGTGGAGTATGGCCCAAGTGCTTGGGCCCTGCACCCCATGGGAGACCAGGAGAAGCACCTGGCTCCTGCCATCGGATCAGCGCAGTGCGCCCGCCACAGCGCGCCGGCCATGGCGGCCATTGGAGGGTGAACCAAAGGCAAAAGGAAGACCTTTCTCTCTGTCTCTCTCTCACTGTCCACTCTGCCTGTCAAAAAAAAAATAACTGCTATAAATTAATAACTATAATAATAGTTTTCATAGCATAATATAAATATCTAAGGTTAGGATGATGTTAATGGCATAAAAGAAGCCACCTAAGACTATCTTACCTCACAAAGCCAAGAAATAAGAACCATACAAGAGTGAGGCCAAAGTTTTGTACATTTTGTCATTTTTGTTGACAGCCTTAGGAATATACCACTGTATACGTGTTTTGTAGCTTCAATATATGAATACTAAGGAAAGCTCAAGATCTGATGTCTAAAAAGAAACAAATCTTGGGATGGCTGTGTAGCCTAGTGGTCAGTACACTGCTAGGACAGCTGTGCCCTACTATGCAGTGCTTGGGTTCGAGTCCCAGGTCCACCTCCTGATGCACATCCCAGCTAATACAGACGTCGAAAGGCAGTGACCATGGTTCTAATGACTTGGTCCCTGGCCAACCACCTGGGAGACAGGAATGGAGTTCCTTCCACTCAGCTTTGACCCAACGCAGTCCTGTGGCTGTGGGCATTTGGGAAGTAAACCAGCAGATGAGAGTGCTGCATTTCAAAATAAGATGAAATACATTCTGGGGTGGGCACTGTGGTATCTTTGGGTTAAGTTGCTACTCTGCTTGAAATGTCTCTATCTCTTATCAAAGTGCGGTTGAAGTCCCACCTACTCTGCTTCTGATCCAGCTTCCTGCTAATTTGTCTAAGAAGGCAGCAGATAATGGCCCATGTACTTGAATTCCTGCCACCCTGGGAGACCTGGGTGAAGTTCCTGCCTTCAGCCTGGCCTAGCCACAACTCTTGTGGCCATTTGGGGAGGTAACCAGCAGATAGATAGAAGATATTCATCCATTCATTCTCTCTCTCTTTCTCTCTCTGTTTCAAATAAATGAATAAATAAAATCTAAAAAGAAACACTTGAATATTTTATTATATTCATTCATTTATATCTTGCAGTGACATAAACTAAGCAAATTAAACTAAATGCCTTCCAAAAGATCTCGCCCAGGTAAGGTATTCATGATGCCCACAAGGTAAGAGAACACCAAGATGTGGCAATGTGATAACCATTTTGCCCAAGTGTCCTCACAATTATGATGCCCTGTGTTACGACTGACTCTGCCATGTCCAGAGAAACAACAATTTCACCAAGCCAGAAATCCAGTGTCTCAAAGCCTCAGAATTTTCTGCAAAGGCAGCATGCATGTCCAGAATCCCCTGTGTGTGTTGTGTGTGTGTGTGTGTGTGTGTGCGCGTGATGCAAAGTCTGTAGATGTTTGTGCAGATAGGGATTACTTCTGTGCTTTCTGATTAAGTAGCCCATTGATCATTAATAATAAAAGAGAAATGGCTTACCTATGACCACAACCAATCATTTGCAAAAAGAGGGAATGAGTTTCGGTTGTCACCAAGGTCCATTCTGCTCCTGTATTTTGTTTGGAATATACTGCAAACATGTGCCCATGTACCATGTGTTGGATTGAGGTCAAAAACCCTGAGACCCTGATGAAAGGGGACATCAAGGATCACAGCCTGAGTACCCCTCATGCCACTGACAAGGATGGGAGCTGTCATGCCAAGGTGCTCATGGCTGCTGAGCTCCTGTGGGCAGGAGCTTTCTGGTTCCAGACACTGAACATAACTAGAGGAAAGGGCAACTGTCTATCACTTCAGCCAGGACAATAAAGTTGCTTTCCTTAAGACTGCCCTGGTTTGCTCTTCCCTGGTGAGGATTTAAGTAGGTGTGCGGGGACACATGTGGAAATAAAATGAGATGCTATCACCTCTTTAGTAATTCTCTTGAGTTATGATTTCTTAGGGCTTCTGCCTGCTTCCGCTGAAGAAGTTATCTTGTTTTTAAGCAATGAACTTCTCAGCCAGTTATTCACTAACAATTTCTTGCCCACATAGTTTGGACATGAAATGATGAGATTTTTTAATGACACCTAGTGACAAGGAATAGAGATATGCAAAGTAGTTGACATGACTGTGAGTGAGCCCATCTTTTCAAAGAATGTTTTAGAAATAAAGATGCATAGTGCCAGTTAGATAATGCTAGATGATAAACCATGTGAAACCCTGTGGATTGGGTGATAAATCTGCACTTGACATTATTTTTTTGTTTTTAAAAAGGAAAACCAATTATAAGAGGTAAAGATGTGATCATGCAGCCCTTATGCATTTTCTGAAAGGAGTATGAAAGATCCTGAGCCAGTGCTGACAGTCAGAAATGAGATAACCAGTTTGCCTGACCCACTGTTCTCTGCTTCTGTATGAAAGGGGAGAGACACAGCCCATTAGTATCTTCTCCAGTACAAACAAGTGATGTTGCTAGTACATCATCCAGGTTCTGTATGAATAGACACTTATTCCTACATTATTTCTTTCCATTCCAACAGACTGAAGTACACAATTAGGAAAATAATGCATTTTATTTAAAAGACGATTTCAATTTGGAGTCCTTTTCAAAGTCCTATTAACACAAAACTGTATGAGACTAACCGGACACTAAAGATTCATCCCCAGCATAAGCTTTGATGAGGTTCAAAGATGGAAAGACAGGATAAGAGACCCAGCTGATTTAAAGGATAGGAGATACAAGCACATGGAGCAACAACTAACTCAAAAACAAGACTATTCCTTTAAAAAAATCAAAAACACAAAGACTGGCCACAGACTCTACTGTCTTAATGTTTTATCTGCAATTTCCTAGCACATGGCTGAATATGTTTTAAATTCATATTCTCTCTCTCTCTGCTTTCATTACTCTTTCTCAGGAAAAGTTCTAATAAGAAAGCCTGAAGAAAAGGGTAGGCATTTAACCTACTGGTAAGACACCTGTGTCCCATATCAGAGTGCCTGGGTCTGATGCCTCTGGCTCCTGATTGCAGATTCATGCTGATGTAGAACCTGAGAAGCAAGCGCAAGTGATTGGTGTCCAGGCACTCCCATAAGACACAAGGATGGAGATTCTGGCTCCTGGTGTTAGCCCAGTTCTGGCTATTGTAGCCATTTCGGGAGTAAGCCAGCAGATGGAATAGATAGATAGATAGGTCAATCAATCAATAGATAGATAGAAATAGAATATTATATTTATATATTTATACACACACATACACACACACACATATAACCTGCCTCCTCTGTCTCTGTGTCTCTTAAATAAGTAAGTTTAAAGAAACAATGAAAGCCTGCAGGGGGCCTGGGTCAGGGCTGGTCCCAAGCTGGGCTCTCTCCAAGGCTGGCCTCTTGTTTTCTCTTCACAAACTCTGTTTCCAGTCTCTAAATCATTATTTACTGATCTCTCCCAAAGGGTCACAGGTAATGGGCTCAAGATGCTGCTGCCTTTTACTTGCTCTGTTTAAAGCACTCAGAGATGTCCTGTCAATTAATTAGCAACTTAATTGGAATGAAATTATGTAATTAAGCATCTCATTTCAAATTAGCAATAACTGTTTACCAGCTCACAGGGATGAGACTTCAAGGAGCTCTCATCCAGACTTGGCTGCTTTTGACAGTAAGTCAATGTCTTCCATTCCTTTTCTTGTTAGAAATGCAGGATTTAATGAAACTTAAACACAAGTTCCATAAGCCAGTCAAATATCAGTGTATTTATATTCAGTAAAAGCTGATGACTTCTACTAAAAGAGCACCTATTTTTCCTCTGGGTGAATCTATCTAACATGCTAACAAGAAATGAATTTGCCTCCAGAAAGTAAATGGAAAACAATCCTTTATAAACCCCATGTTTACAAAATGTAACAAGAATTGTGGCTGCTGTTCAAATATATTGGAAATTGGTTGCTCTTATATACAAAGAGAAATTTTAAGTTGCTCTATGATTAAAGACCTCTAGCGTCTTCAATCATCTTTTTTTTTTTTAAAGATTTGTTTATTTGAAAGTCAGTTACACAGAGAGAGAAGAGGCAGAGAGAGGTCTTCCATCCAATGGTTCACTCCCCAATTGGCCGCAACAGCCGGAGCTGCGCCGATCCAAAGCCAGGAGCCAGGAGCCAGGAGCTTCTTCCAGGTCTCCCACGCAGGTGCAGGAGCCCAAGCACTTGGGCCATCTTCTATTGCTTTCCCAGGCCATAGCAGAGAGCTGGATCAGAAATGGAGCAGCTGGGATTCGAACTGGCGCCCATATGGGATGCCAGCACTACAGGAGGTGGCTTTATCTGCTATCCCACAGCGCAGTCCCCTGTACTAATATTCAATATATTCTTAAATACCATGTTTCGTTGGGGAAAAATATTTCATTTTTGCTGTGATATGCTCTTGATGTGGCATTAGAAACTATTAACTTTATTAAATCACAACTCTTGCAGACACAAGTTTTTATTCTGTGTAATGAGATGGGAAGTATACACAATCACTTCTGTTTCACAAGAAGGATGGTCAGTGTCTTAAAAACATTTGTGTGAGTTGCAAGCTCAACTAGGGGATTTTTTGGGGGACAGCATTTTCACTTGATGGAATGATTGATGGATAGGATATGGTTTTGAAACGTGGGTATTTGAAAGATATTTTCTCAACAAAGACTAATGGGACATGTCAGATCAAGAAAAATAACAGGGCAAGCATTTGAAATAGCAGTTAAGATACCACTTGTAACATCCACATACCCTACAGAGTATACGGTTTCCTCTTTGGATCTAGTTACCTGGTAATGTGCACCTAGGAGGCAGCAGGTGATGGCTTACGTCCTTGAGTCCCTGTCACTCAGGTGAGAGGCTCATAGTGAGTTATGGGCTCCTGACATTGGTCAGGCCAGAGCCACCTATCGCAGACTTTTGTGATGTGAACCAGGAAACAGAATATCTCTGTCTCTCTGTTTCTGTGTCTCTATATTTCATCTAAAATGAAGAGAAATAAATGTAAAAACAACCAACAGTAAATGTTACTATGACAAAATAAACAACCAAGTGAAAATGAGAATTTTCAGAAAATTGTATTTATTACGATAAATTTGGGAGCTGATGATATTTGTGACATGATTGGGTCACATCAATGTAAAATTTTCTTGAATATTACATTATAATGAATCAACATTTGGAGGATTTGTACAACTCTGTGAAACAATATTTTCCAAGTGACTGATACAAGATACTATGAAATGATACATGGGTAAAAGACTCATTCAATGTGGAGGATTCATTGATTAGTAGAGTTAAAATCATAAAGTACGAAAAGTTCATTCAATTTCAAATTTTACATTTCTACTAATGTTTATGAAACTATCACTGAGTTTTGATATAAATATACATATTATATATTTATATGCATGTCTTATATATATATAGTATCTTAAAAAGTTTATGAAAATGCATATACTGAAAAAAACTATGTATGGATTTCAAAAACATTTCACCAAAATAAGTATATCTTTTAATTTCATTTTCCAAGAACTTTTTGAGGTGACTTCATGTGTATGTGAATCCTCACATATCCACAATTTTCTGAACTGGCTAGGAAAATGCTCCTTCCTTTCCAATCACATACTTATACAAGGTTAATTTTCTCATATATTCCCACAAAACAACCTAAGTCAAGGAATTAAATACAGGAACAGATAGGGAAATCTAATTGTTTTCTTCTAAGGCAAGCATGAAAGAGATGTGAATAGCAAAGCAATGCCATATCAGATTAGTAAAATGGCAGAGTAGGAATTTAAAGAGAGACAGATTGAAAAACAACACTGGATTAATTCGTTTTGTTAGATATACAGAAACTAATCGAGAGATTCCTGCACCCCAAGTCAATAGGAAACCAGCCACATAAAAACACAGTAGGAAAATGTCTTGACATAGCATCTCCTCACAGCACAGTACAGAGAGACAGGCAGAGAGGGAGTGAGAATTCCTATCCACTGATTCACTTCCCAAATTCCTTCAACAGGGCTACACTGGCCCAAATCTGGGAGCTGGGTCCACACCCAGATCTCCCATAAAAGGGACAGGACATGCAGTCACACCTAGATTTTTTTCTGGAGAAGGAAACAGATGACCAACTGTTTGTTCCACTTTCTGACTCTCAGAGGCTGCTGCCCAATGGACCTGTCTAGGCAGCCTGAGCTTGGTCAGGACGTGGGATCCTGTACAGATGCCTTGGGAGCCACTGAGTACAAAAATGAGCTGACGGAAACATGTGCACCAGAGACAGTGAAAGATTCCAAGCTCCTGAAAAGAAGAAAGTGGCAACTCCCTCTGTTTAGGAATCTGTAGAAAAGTCCACAGAGGACACATCCATAGAAAAGGTCTGGAGACAACCACACTCTACTTGGGCTGTTGGGTGATGATCTTTCCCTGTAGGAAGCCAGTTCATACAGACAGGGAGAGGTGGTTAGTCTTTCTTTAATGTGTGGAGATGAACACAAAATAACAGGAAGCAAGAGAAAATTACGCAATACAGGAAGAAATTCACATTCAATGAAGCATTCTTCATTATAGCTAAGAAATATAAACAACATGAATGTGCTTTAACAAGTGAACGAGTAAAGAGAATTGTGTGTGGGTGTATATGTACACATGGAATACCATTTATTCACGAAAAAGAGGAAATTGTATCATATACTACAACATGGATAAACTTCTAGGATGTTATGCTAAATCAAATCAGTGACAAGTGTTTCCAGCATGATTTAACTTATCTGAAAAATTTAACTAGTCAAACTCACCACACAGGAATGGCTGTTGCAAAGCAGAAAACAGATTTTCTAAGTGGCCAGGGAAATGAGGAACTGAGTTTTAATGAGAATAAAGTTTCAGTGAAACAAGATGAAAAATGTAGAGATCTGTTGTATATTACATTTACAGTTAATAAGACTGTACTTCACACTTAAAATTTGTGTGGGTTTTTTTTTTTTTTTTTTGACAGGCAGAGTGGACAGTGAGAGAGAGAGAGAGAGAGAGACAGAGAGAAAGGTCTTCCTTTGGCATTGGTTCACCCTCCAATGGCTGCTGTGGCCGGCGCACTGCGCTGATCCCAAGCCAGGAGCCAGGTGCTTCTCCTGGTCTCCCATGGGGTGCAGGGCCCAAGCACTTGGGCCATCCTCCACTGCACTCCGGGGCCACAGCAAAGAGCTGGCCTGGAAGAGGGGCAACCGGGACAGAATCCGGCGCCCCAACTGGGACTAGAACCTGGTGTGCCGGCGCCGCAGGCGGAGGATTAGCCTATTGAGCCACGGCGCTGGCCCACACTTAAAATTTGTTAAAGTGGTAGATTTCCTATTGAATTTTTTAAAAATTATTTTGAATTAATTTACTTGAGGAGAGAGGATGAGGGGGAGAGAAGGTCAGAGAAAGAGAGAAAGAGAAAGAGAGAGAGAGAGAGATGCAGAGAGACAAAGAGAGATCCTATCAGCCAGTTCACTTCTCAAATGCCTACAACAGGGCTAAGCTGGGCATATACATTCCAGCTTTATTACTTTTTTTTGAGTTTTTGAAAAACAACTTACTGTCATTAAAATTTTTATATTAGAATTCAGCATTTTATTTTCTAAGCTAATCAATAAAACCTTTTTATTTTTCTCATTTTAATTTTTAATGTCAAAAATGCTGATGGAAATGACCCATATAAACATAAGATTTCTGAAATCTTTAAGAATTTCTGTGATCCCTAAGTCCTCCTGAGTAAAGCTGGCTTAGTCAGATGATTATCTAAACAATATATACATAAAGAACATGTTTACAACCTCATTCCTTTCCCTCACAAATGCAAACTTATAACCTGAGTGTTCATGGTTTTATCTCAAATTCAGTTTCTTTACCTACAGAGAGTGCTTTTTGATTCCTTTAGAAGTAATTAAAATGTTGTAGATAACTTGTCACCGATAACCTTTTCTTATGTTTATAGTTAATTTCCCTAGATAATTGCAAACTCTTTGTAGAAATATAAATTATTCTTTTATTTTCCCTATGCTGTGATGTTTACTAATCCCTCCTAGACGGCAAGCAGCAGAGCTAGACTTTGAGTTCTGAAGTCAGAACTGGAACTGAGACACCTCTTCCACTCCAGAGATGGGGTGTGTGTTTGTGTATGTGTGTGTGTATGTTTGTGTGTGCTGTGAAATACATGCACCTCTTGAGCTGCTATGTCGTTTGAGCTAAGAGCAGATCCAGATCAGTGGCAGTGACACCAACGTTAAAACATATCATGGGAAGCAAGAATCACTAAACCCAGGAAACTGCCAGGAGGCTCCGGGAACGCCACGTTGCTGTGCTTGGCTGGAAGCACAAATAAATAATCTGTCTTGTAGGTGCAGAAAGTACAAGAAGCATCTATCATGCACACTAGCCTAAATACACCAGGAAAGGGAGACCAGAGAGGGTCGGTGACACCCCAGTGGCAGGTCAAAAAGCTCCATCCTAGCATTTCCTTCTCTTCAGTGTGTTTTGCAACAAGGGCACCCTACGTGCCTGGGCATGGACAGAAACGCACAGGGAGCAGGAAGCATGCACTTCTGACTCTTTTCTCTTTGCTGATGGCTAGAGAGGCACACAGTAGGCAGTAGAATCTTCTCTGAGAATCACAGAATGCGCAGTCAGGGACACAGGTATTGTCTTAAAAGAGACCTGGGGAAGGGCAGTGCTCTCCCAAACACCAGTAACAGCAGACGTTATCTTAAGACAGCATTTGAAAATAACGTGTGCATTTCCCAAGCCATACGCTGCATGAGGAACTCCTTGTGAAATGGGTTCTGAGGACAGATCTGGGAAATGCCGTGTGGTGGTCAAATGTCGAGATTCACATTACTGTACAAAAAACTCTGAGTACTACTAATACGAAGAAACTTGTTTGTTGGTTTAGACCAGAGTCCTCCAGATTGTATGCTGAAGAAATGCTCTACAAAAACATTTTCAACTCTGCTGATGTGAAAGAGTATGGCACACACTGTACCAAAGGAAGTAACAAGGAGAAGTAAAGTATTTTTAATATGTGGAATATTATTCACCTCTCCAAAAGAAGTGCTGTAACTTGTGGCAATGTGAATGGAATGGGAGAACACCATATTAAATGAAATGAACTAGGCACACCAAGATAAATACTGTATGAACTTATGATATGTAGAAGCTAAAAACCTTGACCTCACAGAAGAGAGCTCAGCAGTGAATACAAGAGGCTAGGAATGGTAGGAGGGAGCGGGAAAAGAATGAAATTAGATAACAGGTACCAAAACAAGAGGAATTAGTTCTGATTTTCTATCATACAGTGGATGGTTTATAGTTTACAACAGTGTATAATATATTCCAAAATAGAAGAATCTGAGATTTCCTAATGCATATAAATGATAAATGTCAAGGATATAGAAATGCTAATTACTCTGATAGGACTATCATACATCTCATGCATGCATCAGGTTATTGCATTCCATAAGTACATACAAATATTACGTGTCCATTAAAATTAATTTTTTTAAAAAGTAAACAGATAATTTTTTAAAAGTAAATATATCCACTTAATTTCTCAGGATGGAAGATTTCTCTCTGGGACAATGGGCATATGGTAACTACAACACAGAATTTTTGTAGAAGCCAGTATATATCAAAATAACATTTATTTTTATTAGGTATACAATAAATTGTATTCTTTTGCCCAAACAAGTCTATGGTGCACGACAGTTATGAAGGCAATGATTATAAAGAACAACTGCCTTTATTGACCACTCTACTGAGTGCCTGGCATTGTACTGAAGAGACGATGATGAATAAGACAGACGGTCCTGTAAGCCCTCACAGCTCAATTAGGGAAAAGACATGTGAATACCTAACCACCGGATGAATGCTCTCCTGGAAGCTTGTACAAAATGTTATGGAACGTTTAATTTTCCCAGGACAAGTGTGGAAGCCTTCACGACTGATGTCTTGGAGGACATATCGTAGGTCCCTGGTTGGAACAGTAATAGTGAACATTTTGGAAAGGAAGCTCACAAGCCTATGAACAGAGACGTGGTGTGTTTTCAGTATTTAGGAGAATGTAGAGCATTTGGATCAGAATAGAGGGGAAGGAATAGCCCAAGGTAGGTCAAGGCCACATTGCAAAAGACTGCCTGATAAAGGGGTTCACACTTTACCCCAGGGCACTCTTGAGATTTTGAGGAATTTTTTTTTACAATTTTTAAAAATGTATATAAGATGAACGAATGTCATGTTATTTCACATATATAGATTTACGAGCATAATGTTACTTCCCACCCTACCCTACTCCGTCTTTTCTTTCTTCTTCTTTGACTTTAGGGATGACAATCAGATTTGTCTTTCAGAACGAGGATTCTGATAGCAAAATGGAGGTTGAACAGAAAAAGTGAAAGTGGAAGCATGGGAGGATCTAGATGTCAATCATCTCTGCTTGCTGACCTCCTGCTGGTGAGGGCAGGAGCCAGTGCTGTGTATTCAAAGGCACAAGGTTTGGCAGGAGGTCCTGGGTAGGAAGGCAAGATAGAAAGTCTTTTTGTGATCCTGCCCGAAATGTTGTAGAAGGAGAAGAGACAGGAAGATAAAAACTAATGTCTGACTTGGATGACTAGGTGTGTGGTTGGTCAATTAACCATAAATGAAAAAAAAAAAAATGAAGCGAGAATAGGTTCAGGGCAAGATAATAGAGAGGAACTGTCCACTTTTGAGTTTGCACCTCAGCATTAATGATCCATGGGGCTTAAGGTGGCCTCAAACATTAAAATACTGGAAGCATACATCTGGGGTTTGAAATCCTACTTGGGATGCAACATGGAGCCTTGGAGACACCAACCGAGCAGCAGGGAGGAGACTCTGGAGAGTCTCTCTGTTTCCCCTACCAGAGCAGGCAAAGCAGTAGGAAAGCCGGAAAACAACAGTCAGCAGAGTTGGGAGATGCATGAAAAAGATGCAAATGAAGTGGATGTCTTCTTCAGAAAGATCCTAATTCAGGCAGAGAGACAAAGTTCACATGTTGTAAAGGACTGAAAAGAAAACTAACTACTGAATTCTGTGCTATAGAGTACTGCTCCAAGAGGGTCACAATACTAATCCAGCCTTGAAATGGAAATGAGACCTGGGGGGCACAAGTGAGTTTTCTAACCTGAAAGGAAACAAAATAAATGGAGTTTCATTGTTGGGACAAAGGACCAGCAGCTGTTCATATTAGTGTTGTTAGAATGAGAAGGGGCTGGGGTCACTATGGGCAAGACTATGGACACAGGGAAAGCGTGCATCAAGAGGTTGAAAGAGGTATCGATGAAGAGAAGAACAAAGGGATAGAAGGTAAGTAGAAAGGGGAAAGATTAATTTCCACCTTGAAATTACTTGGTTGAAAATAGTGATTTGGAACTGATGCTACTACAATAATAAGAATGCATGTTTTGGGGCCAGCGGTGTGGCACAGCAAGTTAAAGCCCTGGCCTGAAGCGCTGGCATCTCATATGGGTGCCAGCTCTAGTCCCAGCTGCTCCTCTTCCAATCCAGCTCTCTGCTGTGGCCTGAGAAAGCAGTAGAGATGGCCCAAGTCCTTGGGCCCCTGCACCCATGTGGAAGACCTGGAAGAAGCTCCTGGCTCCTGGCTTCGAATTGGTGCAGCTCTGGCCATTGCAACCATCTGGGGAGTGAACCAGCAGATGGAAGACCTCTCTCTCTTTGTCTCTACCTCTCTCTGTAACTCTGATTGTCAAATAAATAAAATAAATCTTTAAAAAAACAATGCATGTTTTTCAACATTTGTCATACAGACGGGGATCAGTAGATCTCATGTTACTCTGGTTTTGGAAGTAGTTCTTCTACCCAGTCATGGTGAACCACAGATGGTAATTCTGAATGACTTAGAAGGGGCAGTATGGACTCCATATAAGTAAGAAAGGTGGCTGCTATAACATTCCAGAGGATACATGAGAAAGTGAGTCGAGGTAATTGAAATTTAAGAGAATGAAAAGAATTAGATTCCAAAAGGTCCATCTGTAGTGGATAAAGGAGAAGGAAGTTGTATTGAACAGACTGGGCATGAAGAAATAGCTTTGCAGGCCTTAGTGCACAAGAATGTAGTTAACCAGATGTAAGGACTCTGGCTAAGCACATGTGAGTGAGGTCCTGTATTCCTCAGCAGATGCTGCACATAGGGGCGTGTATATTCAGATGCATACCTATGTATTAAGCTTTATTCACTGGCTTTGTCCATGGCTATCTCTGTACATGCTTTTTTCACTGTGTGATTGTGTATATGTGTGTGTGCGCGTGTGTGTGCATACACGTGGTATCGCAATGTGTTTATGAAAGTGTCTCCAGGTCTGTTGGCTCCTATACGCATAAGTCTTCATCTTGCTTGTGTGTGCCTCTACGTTTGTCAACCCTGGCTGTATCAGTGTTTGATCTGACCACTGACGTAGTATCTGTGTGCAAAGTTGTGTTACAGGACTGTGCTTGCATGCATAATAGGTACCTGCATATGTGACAAGTGTGTTTTTGTTCCCATGTATATGAGTCTATACTTATCCTGTCTATATTTATGTTGCACACGAGTATTTGTGTGTGTTTCCATATACGCACACCTTTGGCAAGCTTGACAACAACATCCCAGTCAGTGCTTTCCACAGCTAATGTAAAACTATCAAACAATCCTGAATGACAAATGGGAAATGCCCCCACAGCATCCTGCTACACTGGCCTTTTTACTTTTAATAGAAAATTGATCCTATCTTTTACAGTCTATTTCACTACATATCAATGTGCAGATGCAAATATTTCCATGCCACTAACATAAAGCCTGTATCAACCCGATGTGATCCTTTGTGCAAACTGAATCTGAAATTATTTTCTTTGCTTTATATTGATGGAAAATACCAAGCAAAACATTTCTTGAGCCATAAAATTTAATTTAACTCAAAAGTCACCCCAGCTTATGGATTTTCCTGTATAGGCTTTCATATTAGGGGCCTGTGGTGAAGACTCCCTGCTGATTTTTGTAAATTCTAGATGCACTAGAAAGAGAAGTAATCTGAAATCCTTACCCAGTGATTGGTAAAAGAACAGAGATGAATCACTGTTCTTGGGACTGAGGCAAAAGAAAGGAGGACAAGAGAACCCCGTTCAAGGCCAGAGGCGTGTCAACAGACCCTCTGATGGCACAGAGGTGAAGGGCCACATGGATATTTGCATTCAAATCTTAAAGGAAGCTAGAATTCAGAGACCACTGCAGAAGGTCATCAACACAGGCATAGTGACAAGAAAGGTGACAGCCTGGCAGGTGCTTTGGCTGATAAGATTAAAGGTGACCCCAATTATCAGATACAATCACTCTGAATCTCTCCCAAATTTAGCAGCAGCTCCCCACCATCGCCACTTGGGATCTTGGAATCTTGCAGTTGAGATTCAATCCTAGATATTTTTTTTTCATCCTCCAGATTATGGAGTTGCTTCCCATATATTATATATAAATATAAGAGCTTCTCCAAATTATCTTCTTCACGTTTGAAGTCCATTGCCCATATTAAAAATAAATCAAACAGACACCAACTTTGAATATAAAATTTCAAATAAAAGCAGATATAATTCACCTTTAAGAAAGATTTTTTAAGGTCAACATGGTTAGCAACATGAGTACAGGTGGATTTTAAACTCTTTTTGTTTAAAGGCTCAAATTAAAAAAAAAAAAAGGAGCAGGCAGTAGAAGAGTGTTTGGAGTATTGGAAGTCTGTTGCTTATCTATAATTCAAATGGAGTTCAGACGAGAACAACAGACCCGAATTTCACTTCCCAAGAAGAAATCCCATGCAGGTGTACAGAGCACACTTGTTATCTCCATCATCGCCTGCCACTGAGGTGAGAAGGGGTGCTTGTTTTAGCAGGTGCATCACAGAGCATGCATTAGTTTCCAATTCCAATTCCTCTTTATTTTGTTATAAGTTCTGACATTTTGGCTGTGCACACTGCTGAGACCTTAAAGTGCCATTCTTCATCTTTCCTTCCAACCAGATACAGCCACAAAGATCTTATAGGGTAGAGAAGATACAGGTGATATAAGGAGGTATAGGAAGAAGTGTTGAAGTGATACTTCTTCTTAGGGTTCCCTTAAAAGGAAGGAGCATCCTATGCTTCCTTCTTCATTCATTCTACTGCGAGGAAAATACACGAAATGGCTGAAGTAACAATAGCTATGTTGAATCATGAAGCAGTTCAAGAAATGTAAGCTAAAAACCAAGGGCAAACATTTTTGCATTTCTGGAACCATTAAGCAACACAAGCTTTGAATTGCTTTATCTCTAAAGTACTCTTGCATGGAAGAAATCTATGCTTCAGCCACTATATTTTGAATTGTATTGCTCAAAGTTGAGCTTGATTAATTCTAATGAATCAAACATCTTAGCCCAGTAGGTAATGGTTGAAAGATACTTGCTTCCCCTTCCATTATCCTCTCAGAGAGCAAAGAAGCAAAGAGCTCTACAGGTAGATTTTCTTTGATGCTAGAGGAGTAGAGGCAGTGCTTTGTGTCTTGGGAAATGTAGTTCCCAAGGAGCATTGTGGTGGGAAGTAAAGGACAACTGTGGAGCAAAAAGAGAAAACTTGATAGTGAAGAATACTCTTCATCTTTCAGAATATAATTGAACCAGGTAATTTGAGATGAGAGAATGGTTCATTATTTGATGGCATGCTACATGCATCCTGCATTACTTTAACTTACACAAAAAATGAAACTAAAATACTTGATATCCAAATCACTGACTGAATTTTACCAGGAGACTATGTCATGATGAAACATGGCCAAAAATATTAGACAAAGTAGGAAATAATGGTATTAATAAAACTATTGAATGTACTGTCATAACCAGTATCAATATGTCTACTTTTGTCACATAAAAGCAAATAAACTCAGAATGCACACACAAAAAATCAAAAGTGCACATAAATGAAATTAAAATAGGAATGTTAACATTCAAGGGATTTTGGACTGGAAAAAAGTTAATTTACATTGTAATTTATCTCACATTCTGAATATTCATTGAGGATGAGAAGAATATGAAAACTCAGAGCACTATCAGAAATGAAAGCTGGCAATATAGTGGGAAACTTGGAAAAGTTGATTCTATAAGTAGCGATGCTTATTCGATATATGCATTAAATCACAAATTTCACAGGCATTATCTCATTCAATTATCATCATTACTCTCATTTTAAAAATAACAGAATTTATTTTGGTGAGCTTTCTCAAGGCCAAATGACTAAGAAACAAAACAAAAAAAAGCTGAAAATAAAAAAAATCAGGTGTCTCATTGCAAACCATATGGATTTTCATGTAGGAAATAAATACTCAGGGTTGGCCAGGGAGCATATTAAGCTTGATGCAATACAGAGATAGCACTGAGACATGCTGAGCTGTGCTTTTAATTTCACTTACTTACTGTTCACTGCCCTAGAAGTCAGGGATTGCCTATATGAAGATCTGGCCACACATTCTCTGTGTTTGGACAGTTCTCTGTGAGCTCAACAGTACACTGCACCCTTCCCCACTCTCGTCATTCTTCTGCACAGAAAGAAAGGTAGTAAATTTCAGAAACAATAGGCCAGAAGCAGATGGGATTGCACTGGGATGCCTGTTTTGCTGAAGTCTCTCTGGAAATGTGCTGAGTGAAGGATTAGATATTTGTTCGTGCCCTGCAGCTGTTCATAGAATTAGAAGACAAAGCAGTGGAGGCAGAAAGGAGTCTAATTTTTGTAGACCAGAGATCCATCAGAAAAATAACTGGAAACATTAGCTTCTCAGCTCAGATTTTAAGCTTAATCTTCTATACACAATAGGCAGTGAGGAGAACCAACATTGACCAGAGCCCTGCTTCTGTAAAAGGGAGTAAAGAATAAAAAAATAGACATTGTACAGCAAAATAAAGATTAAAAAGATAAAAATAAAGAAAAAACAGTAACTAGACTCAGAAGAAAAATATAATTATATAAAAAGCGTCTAGTAAAGGATCAGGAGAATTGTATAGAATACTTAATATAGGAAAATAAATGATTTTTAACAAAACAGAAGACTGAAAGTTGTCCTCGTCCAGTCTAAAACAAAAGTCATAAAAACAAGAAATAAAAGGATAAAGCACTTTACATGTAAATTAACTACACCCCAGAATGAGACTGGAAGAACTTGGATGAAGAAAACTACCCATCATCCACTAAGCAAAGTTCACAATGTCTGACATCCAATAAAAATGCTAATGGGTAGGTAAAAGATAGAAAAATATGATTCAAGATGAAGAGGACTCTTAAATGAAATGGCAGTCATATTTGAAATAAAGAACAAGAGGGAAAAACTTTTCCAAGGATTATCATCGTTCTTTATTTTTTTTTAATCTGTGATGAGAACATCCAAAAAAGTCAGGAGAAAAAAAACAACAGCAGATTCCTCATCAAAATGATGCAAATAAGAAGACACATCAGCTACATCTCTAAAATACTGTGGAAGGGAAACAAAAGAATGAATGAGTGAATAAAAAGTAATAAACCTACCAAGCAAAAATATTTTCAACAGTGAAAGCGAAATAATAACTCTACATATACAATTTGAATGACGTCATCGTCAGATGAATACTATTTGAAATGTTAAAGCAAATTCTTAAAGCTGAGTAAAAACAATACAAGAAAATATTAGTCTAAAAAAGGAATAAACAGCACAAAAAATGGAAAATAAATTGGTAAATATGTAAACTTTTTTCTTACTAGTTAAATAAATTTAAAAGATTCTTGGTTATTTAAACAAAACTAACAGCAAAACAATATGGCCTTGATAATATATGCAAAACTAAAATAAAATGTATGTCAAAAATAGCACAAACACCATGAGGCGAGAAATAGAAGCTATTACTGTAGAGTTCTTCGTTACAGGTGAAGAGGTATAATATCACAAAGAGAGATTTGCTTGAAAATACGTATTATAAACTCCAAAGTACCTCCCAAATTAGGAAGCTCAATTTTTTTTTCCAATACCAATAAGTCTTGATTTATTCATTGTATTTCCCCAGGGAAAGGAGAAGGGATGGGGAGAGTCAGCATATGTGTTACAAAGCAATTAGAAAATGGGAAAGGAGGAACCCAGTACAGCAAAAATCAACCTTCAAATACACACTCCCCAGTGATGGGGTCACCAAACCCAAAGGAGCTTATTCTCTTGCAGTTCAGGAATGGGGGGGGGGGTGTCAGCCAAAGAACAGACGCAAGCTTTCCTACCCTCCCTCCCTCCTGCCCATAAATTCAAGATTTCACACAAAGCTTTGGTTTCTAGCAGTAAACATGGAGTTACATTCGTCTGTCTCCTATCAAACAATCTTATGGCCACTTTGACATAAGTTTCTTGCGCCTGCATAAAAGTTCCTGAGTGACTTGGATGTACATTCATAGTCCCCTTCTTGGTCTCCAAACCCCTTTTCTACACAGAAGGTGCCCAATAGCTTCTCTTCTTTCGGATAAATTGAGGTCTGACCCATCCAAATGCATCAGTGCCTTAAGTCTTTGGCATGAGTCCCATCAGGAAATGGTCTTGACTCAGGAGGCTGGGAACAAGGGGCGGAGAGGAAGCTCAAATTTATAACTGATAAGCAAACAAAAGAGATGACATAGGATCAAACACAATATATATTTCATTATTCCAAAAGAAGGCAGAAAAAGAAATACAGTAAGGTAATATAATTCTAAAATTTTGATTGGGTATAGTTAGGTTTACATAGTTATTTACTCAAAGACATCTGTAATAATGAAAACATTTGATTTGCAAAAGCTAATCTCTACTTTTCAAGGGTTATTTGCATTTAGATTATCCCGAGATAGGCTAATTTAGCAATGGAAACACTAGCCTGTTCTGTGTACTCCTTCCATGCCCCTACCCTCCTTACAAAAGGAAGAAAGTCATGAATTCAGCTAAGAGGTAAACAATAAGCTAGCAAGAAAAAAGGAAGAAAGTGGGCAACAAGTGGAGTGAATGCTTAGAAAAGAACAAAAAATGTCTAATGTCTAACAAAAGTATGAAAACTGATAATGTTCCATAATTTTATAAATATAAATCAAAATAAGCAATCTTGCCCACCATATTGACATTATTATAATTTGCACTATTTGATTATGCCACAGCAAAGGGAAAAAAGTCACCTTTGTATAATACTAATAAGACTGTAATGTGTCAGTAAATAGATAATTACTGGTATCCATTATTAGGCATCAGATAAGAAGTGCAAAGTATTTTTTAATCAAAATTCTTAAAATTATTCATGCATTCTCTACTAATATTTCTTCCTTCTGGAATGTATCCTACAGGAAAAAAAATGTGAATATGAGTAAAAGATTAATTGATGAGCTACTATAATTTAAATTTAACAAAATAAAACAAACAACATAATTGCCTAAGTCCAGAGAATTGGTTAGCAAATGGTAACAGCCATACAATGGAATACAATATTTAGCCTGTCCCTAAAAGTATGCAGTAGAAAAATAGTTTTAAAAATCTTCTATACTTTGCTTGTCAAGAGAACAATTTAGAAATAATAAAATACTTGAATGGAAAAGATAAAATTGTAGCTTGTGTGGCAACACTGAATTCTCATCTGCTAAACTCCATTCCATTGTACAAGTAGTTGGAAAATCAATACTATGTGCAAATATTACATTTTGTCTGCACACATATATACTAACATTGTTTTTAAATAAATTATGCAGATTATAAACAGGTATAGAGTATGAGATTTTTCTAAAAACAGTAAAACATGATTAGAAGGCTAAATTCTATGGTGAATCCTATCACTTTGACTTCTTCTCATATATCTACTTCTAATACAATTGTTTCTATATCTTGAATTCCAACTTTTCCCGTGAACTACAGGCAAACTACACTCCAATTAAAATTAACACATCCAAAAATAGAACTCTTTATTTCCATTTATCTGTCTTCCTTTCCTAAACTGGCCTCTCCTCTAGTTTGCACAATATAAGCAAGTAGAAGCATCAATTTTTAACTGTTTTCTTATCTCTCATTACCAGAAATATGCTAAGTTCTGCCATCTCTGTCTCCATCTCCCCCACTTGACTAATCTCTTACACTCTAAAATCCATTCTCCATAGAGCATCCAGATTTACTATAATTCCATAGATCTGACATCTGGGTCCCATGCTTGAAAGTCACTAATGGCTTCCTAGCACTTAAAATGCAAACTCCTTACCAGAGCATCATGAATCTACATGATCAGGCCTTTGCCTATATTAGCAATCACACACCTTGTCCATGGTCCTGAAGGTTCTAGCTTCAACCAGAACAAGCACATTTCCATTTAGAAACATCACCTGCAATGCTACTTCTCATCATTCACAGATGCCTTCTCTAATCATTTCTAAAGCAACATTCTCTCCCCAGCCTTCATTAACCCTGCACACTGATATATCATGGACTGGTCATGATTTTTGGCCTTAGCTGATGTCATAATTCTCATTTGCCTTCTGATTTACTGAACAGTTGTGATGTTTAGTCTAAAATCTACATCCTCAACAACTGTATCATTTAAATAGTAACAATATCATAGCTATGTACAGATGATGATTTTTATTTTACTCCTGGAGTTTCTCTGCATTTTCTAAATTTTAAATAAATTATAATTATTATTTTAAAAGCACAAATGGGCCGGCGCCATGGCTCAACAGGCTAATCCTCCACCTTGCGGCGCCGGCACACCGGGTTCTAGTCCCGGTCGGGACGCCGGATTCTGTCCCGGTTGCCCCTCTTCCAGGCCAGCCCTCTGCTATGGCCCAGGAGTGCAGTGGAGGATGGCCCAAGTGCTTGGGCCCTGCACCCCATGGGAGACCAGGAAAAAGCACCTAGCACCTGGCTCCTGCCATCAGATGAGCGCGGTGCGCCGGCCGCAGCGCGCCGACTGCGGCAGCCATTGGAGGGTGAACCAACGGCAACGGAAGACCTTTCTCTCTGTCTCTCTCTCTCACTGTCCACTCTGCCTGTTAAAAAAAAAAAAAGCACAAATGAAAAAGTTTAAATAGGCATAAAATACAGTGGAAGGGACCAACACCGTGGTGCAGTGGGTTAAATTTCCACTTACAATGCATCATCCCATTTAAGAATGCTGGTCACAGATGCTCCACTTCCAATCCAGGCTCTGTTAAAGCAGTAAATAATGGTTAAGTCATGAACAGAGGATTTTGGTATGTCTAAAGGAGCTGAGTTCATGTGCTAGACAGAAGGAGTTTCTGGCTTGCTGATTTCTCTGGGAAGCAATATATCGCATGGTTACCAGTCTACCTTATCATTGTGGTTTTACTTACTGGCTTCTCTGCCAGTAACAAGAATGATAGACTGAGCAAAAATGGAAGCTAGCTCACTCAATTCCACAGTGCATTCTCCTGGGTTTAGTAAGAAAGGGAAACAAATAACCTAATTCCTCCTTCTTGTCCTTGCCTTTAAGAAATATTTATTATACTGAAAAAGGAGTAAGTAGTAGGAAGAGATGATGGCAAGTTTCAAAGTCAATCATTGACTTTTACAAGTGAACAGTTTCTCTGACACATAGGACAGCTGACAAAATGATGGTACCTCTTCAGGAAAAGCAAGGCACCTGGTACACCTCTTCAGACATCAAAAAAAGGGCAAAAGTCGGTGACATTCTGAAATGCTTTAACCTTTTCACTGTAAAGTTTTAGTCTATAAGTGATAAGTATTATAGCTGTTTAACCCTCCATTGGCTACAAAGTTTGAGTTCCCAAAACTGTCCCAGAAACCAATATTCACTTGAGCTAAGCTTAATTTCAACAAATAATTGAAGAAATCATGAGGAATAAAAATTGATCTTTGAAAACCAAGTCTACCATCTTTTGCTCTAAGAACAAAATCTATTCTACTTAAACAAATTTCCTTGTTCACTACACTCGTGTTTTTCCTCTCTAGGTTTCCTGCAGTCCATTTGGAAGTTAGGATTACTAATGTGAAGAATGATCAGCAGTGACAGACTAGGAGCCAGAGTCATGGCATAGCATGTTAAAGCTGCCACCAGTGACACTGGCATCTTATATGGGTGCTGGTTCACGTCCTGGTTGCTCCTCTTCCAATCCAGTTCCCTCATAATGGTCTGGGAAAAGTGGAAGAAGATGGCCCAAGTGGTTGGGGCCCTGCCACCCACATGAGAAGCCCAGATGAAGCTCCTGGCTTCTGTCTGGTTCAGCATGGCCATTACAACTACCTGGGGAGTGAACTTGAAGATGGAAGACCTCTCTCTCTGTATCTCTCGCTCTGTAATTCTGATTTTCAAATGCTCTTTAACTCTGATTTTCAAATAAATAATTTTTTTTAAAAAGTGAAGTGCTTCCTTGTCATATGAAACCATCCTATGTTTTACGTAAGGATTGATACATTGCAGTAGACTTTATGAAGTCATACAGCGGATCAGCTTCCCTTGGCTGACATGCCTCTGGTCCAGCTTGATTGTTTCACTTAAAGTCAGAATGATCCAGGATCTCCATCCATCCAATAGGACTAATTGCAGCTGATGTTTTTCTTTCCTAGAGGGTTGCTGGGATCGTTATTCAGGTAATGTGAGTCAAGAAGCTAAGGACTAAGTGACAACAGGGCTGTTACTGAAAGGTATTTAAAGGTAGTCGAAAAGTGAACAGGCTTTCAATGAGACATAGCAGGCCTTGAAATTCAGCAACTCCATTTACCAGACAGTAGCTATATAAAATTCACTTATCTTCTCAGAGCCTTCAGTTTCTTATCAGTAAAATTCTGAAAAATTACCTACCTAGGAAGGTGAAACTGAAGGCTGCAGCCAAGGTATGCACAGTGCTGGCCACCAGAATAGGAAGAGATTGCTGATCTATTTTGCAAACCACTCGCCCTGTCATAAGTGTTTCTCAGTTGAAAATGAGACTGTATTCCCTTAAAGTTAAGACCATGGCTTGTGTTATTCTATCCACACAAATTCTGAGAACAGTACATTCCAAATAACATATGATTAATCCTTAGTTGTAAAAATTAGTGATGGATAACTGAAGTCCCAGGACGTCACATACTACCTCTAAGCTGGTGATGCTACATCTTCCAGCACTGACATCTTCCTGGAACTCCAGATCCATATATCCAATGGCCTATTTGACATGGGACCTGAATTCCTGACAATTTTTATGATGTCCCAAACAGAAGTCCTAGTTCCCTAATACTTTACTGTGCTTTGTATCTTTTCATGTTTCCATGTTTCAGGAAATAGATTGCCAACCCATTCTGTACTCAAGAAAGACTTGAACACTGGGCTCTTAGTTCTTTCCTGAAATACTTGCCTGATCTCTTGGGTGTATTTTTCTTCATTAAATTTGGCTGGCATGAGTACTGCTAAGAAAAAAAAAAAAACACAGACTTGAGGGGCTGAGTGGGCAGAGGTGTTGGAGGGGAGATGGGAGAAGATGTATGGTTAACAGGTATGGAGTGTGGATGAAGAGGTAGAATAATGTTCTATAAAACAGTAGAGTAACTATAATTGACAATATAATTGACAATAGTTAGTTGTACATTTGAAAAGAGTTAACAGGCTTTTCAAAGTTTCAGACACAAAGAAATGATAAATGTATGAGGTGACAGGTATGCCAATTATACTGACCTGACCATTATGCATTACATAAATGTATTGAAATACTTTTCTATACCACATAAATATGTATAATTATTATCTTTCAATTAAAGAAATACAAAAATACATATTTTGGGAAAAAAGAAACAAAGGTTTTGCCAACGTCTAACCTCACTAACAATATATTAGAGCATAATGTTTCCATAACCCTCAGACTCCAAGTATTGAACACAGATCTTTTTTAAGTTTGCCAATATATTTTTATTCAAGTTTCTCATTAGCCATTTATGAATCACCCAGCACATTCATGTGCCAGTGCTTAGATCAAATGCTAAACTCATTTTTGTACAACAGGCACTGACCAAGGGTAATTGGATTTCAGTCTTTATACTTAAAAATATTCTCTTCAGTACAATATCCCATACTTTAGAGAAACCTTGCATCCGGAGCCAAAAGCCTTGCTATTTTCTGCATTATTCAAAGTGATAATAGTGTTTTTCTCACTTAGAGACCTGTTCCTTGTTGTTGCTTTGGTTAAAGACAAACAACAGAAAATCATATTTAAAAACTCCTTACAGAACCTGATATTATGGTACATTCTGTTGAGAGATATTTTTAGGTCTTGGAAGTCAGTAAAATCATTCATTACAGTTTTATCCAGGAATCATCACAATTTCAAATCTGGCTACTAGTCATATTGTTTTGTGGTTTCCTTTTTTCTTTTTTTTAATTCCCCCTAAAACTTGTAACCTTCTCATTCAAAGCACAAGTATACTGGGGAGACAAAGACTTGCTAGGGAACACGGCTTCAGAATTAGGCACCTTATCTTCTTTCAGGTAATTGCTGGGAACATAATGTTTAGGTGAGTCTATGGTATTTAGGTGGTTGAAATATGGCTCTTTTTCCTCTATTTGAAAAGGCCAGTTAAATTTACACTTGTCAATCTATTTAATATATGAAAGGCAGAGTTACAGAGAGAGGAGAAACAGAGAGAAAGAAAACTCTTTCTGCTGGTTTACACCATCTTCCACTACTTTCCCTGGTGCATTAACAGGGAGCTAGATGGAAAGTTGAACAACCAGAACTTAAACCCGTGCCCACATGGGATGCTGGTACTGTAGGCTGTGGCTTTAATTCACTTTGTCACAGTGCCAGCCCCAGTTTAGATTCTTACAGGCTCTGTGAGCTCAATAGACATCCACTCAAGGAAAACAGAAACAAACAATAAACTTGTAACTTGGAGGCTCAGCTCAAATGCTTCTTTGTTCATGAAGCTTTTCCACCATCTCTCAGAGAAATGAAATCTGGGTTTCTCTCTCCTCTTAATCTCTAGGACTCTTTCCAGATGACCTTCTGATGGCAACCACACCTGGTTATATATTTGAATTAATTGTGTGTGTTTTCCTCTTTCAATTCTTTAGAACGCAAGCTGGTTTTCGTTGCTACTCTGTAGCCCCCTCTCCAGAATGGGTAGTTTGAGTTGTCCCCCCAGGGTTTATATGTTAGCTCTTGGTCTTCAGTGTGGTCCTTAGGATGTGGAGCCCAGGAAACAGCTTTTGTGTGCTGCCCTCACAAGGGTTAAGGGCATTCTTGTGGGATGTGGTCTTAGTTCACACAAGAAGGTTACTATTAAAGAGCAAGCCTGACTCTACCCAGTTCTCTTTGGCTTTCTTACTGGTAAAATAATCTCTTTCCCTAGCATAGGTTCTTATCATCATAGGACCACACACCAGGTAAGCTAGTTGCCAGCACCATGCCCTTGAATCATCAGAAACGTGATTAAATACACCTCTTTTCCTTATACTGTTGCTCAGGATCCAGTATTTCATTACAGCAACAGAAAACAAACTAATACACTGGGGAATGCAGCTCAGAGCTTTGAAAATGTGGAACAATTTCATTTCTCACCTTCCTCTACTATGCATGCCATCACGCAACTTATATCTGATCAAAATTTATTGAGTACCAGCTATGTGCTAGGGATGGTTCCAGTTTCTATACAGGTAAAAACTAAACGATGCTTGGCTTCAATTTCTTAGATTCTTTTGATGAAATCAAAGAAGCAGATGTGCAAAGCTTATATAATATAAAAGACTTTTTTCAAAGAATGATGACTGGAGGTAACCCAGGGTACTATGGAGAGCAGCAGGGACCATGCACCAAGGTAACCCAGGGCACTATGGAGAGCAGCAGGGACCATGCACCAAGGTAACCCAGGGTACTATGGAGAGCAGCAGAGACCATGCACCAAGGTAACCCAGGGTACTATGCAGAGCAGCAGGGACCATGCACCAGGGTAACCCAGGGTACTATGGAGAGCAGCAGGGACCATGCACCAAGGTAACCCAGGGTACTATGGAGAGCAGCAGGGACCATGCACCAAGGTAACCCAGGGTACTATGGAGAGCAGCAGAGACCATGCACCAAGGTAACCAGAGGCAGACAGTGGTGCTGAAACAGAACCTTGTTTCTATGTGGGTGCAAACTGTTGAAATCTTTACTTAATATGTACTAAACTGATCTTCTGTATATAAGAGAAATGAAAATGAAAATGAATCTTGATGTGAATGGAAGGGGAGAGGGAGCAGGAAAGGGGAGGGTTGCGGGGGGGAGGGAAGTTATGGGAGGGGGGAAGCCATTGTAATCCATAACTATTTTTAATCAAAAAAGATTGGTTCTCAATGGTACAAGTTCCATAAAAATTGCCATATTTCATAGAATTCCAAAAGTAAGAATTCATGGCA
The DNA here is from genome assembly GCA_949820135.1 of Sylvilagus floridanus. Classification (NCBI taxonomy): domain Eukaryota; kingdom Metazoa; phylum Chordata; class Mammalia; order Lagomorpha; family Leporidae; genus Sylvilagus; species Sylvilagus floridanus. The sequence continues at coordinate 12,976,264 of OX463235.1, forward strand.
TTTTATTTACATGTGAAAAAAAAGTACATAAAGTCCAAAGGAAGGATCTCAAAACAATTTTGGAGCTGATTTGACATTAAGTTTGCAAAGTCCCCATTTACAAAAGCATCAGCTGTAGCTTCATTAAACCCAACAGTTGAAACATTCAGAGAAAATATATGTCCAATTTATCCAAGCAGATGTACTTTATGAAGAGACTTGAGACCTTAACACCATGAATACTTATTTTAAAGGACCTATTTTTTCAGACTTTTAAGTACAACAAAGGAAGATACAGACACATACCCATAAATGTGATCACACAGACACAAGCACCAGCTGGAAGGCCAAACTTACAGACTCTCTAGTGGACGTCCTAGACTTGTTTACAGGAAAATAATAAAAACAAAGGCCGATATGTGTATTCAAACACTTAGGGGAAAATTAATTTTAGAGCCATTTTTGAGAAAATATAAATTCTTTTTTTTACTTTATTTATATAAAGGGAAAAAAGTTATCATATATTTCATGCATACAGTTTTAATAGCATATGATGCTTTCTACCCTCCTCAATCCCTCCATCCCACCCTTCCTGCTCCTTATTTTTCTTTCAATTTTTACAGTGACATAATTTCAATTTACTTTATAATCAGAGGCTTAAATAAAGAATTCAACATGTAGTAAGTAGAAAAACCACTGTTCCTCAAGAGTATCAACAAGCACTATAAATAATAATCAAATCTCAAAATGTCAATTTCATTCATCTACCTTACATTTTTTGTACCCTGCATATTAGTCACCACTGCAGAAGGTGACTGGCTTATTTCACTAAGCATAATGGTTTCCAGTTGCATCCATTTTGTTGCAAAAGCTGGACTTCAGTCTTTTTTATGGCTGAGTAGTATACACATTCCATTGTGTATGTAAGCACAATTTCTTTATCCAGTCATCAATTGATGCAGAAAATATAAACTAAACTCTTACGTTAACTGGAAATTGGTATTTTACAATGGACAAATACTATATTAAAACACTTTCCTTTATTGAAAAACATGAGGATAAAATATTGGCCCCTCTGTACAACTGGAATCAATTTTAAATTCATTTTAGCATATTTTCCTTACCATGGTTCAGGCATCATCCCAGTTAGATTAAATAGTCCCTTCCTAGTAAAAGCAAATCATGTTTCCTAAACTGCCTAAATATAACTAGGTTTCTTCTTTTTTCCCAAGAAACAATCTTAAAGGAGCACAAAGAAAGATTGCGGACATAGTTAACCCCTCAGGGCTGCTGATCCCTCAGTAACAGGGCATGACTTCTTCCTATGCTCCAAACAGCACTCTATAACGCTTGGGTTGTACTCTTAAAACACTTGACATGCCCTATAAAACAGGAAGATCTATAGACCAGCTATTCTATTTTCTTGAAGATAAACCCCTGGTAAAATTTCATAGCTGGCAAGCAATTCTCTACATTAGCTTTATACTTATATGCAACTTTCTCCTTGGTCACACAACATACTCCTGCCAATGTATTCATTTCTGCCATTTTATCTAACTAGCTTATCTGCCTCACTTCTGTTTAGAATCTCCCTATCCTTCCCAGCTAATATTCCGTATCTCCTTCATTCTTCCATACAGACTTTCCTGATGTGTCCAAATTGGCACTCAAAAAATGTGCTGAATTGATGCCATAATATTTTAAGTGACTTTCGGGTTAATTTATGGATAGCTGTAGTTTGCAAAATAGATTTGCCAAGACCGAAACATCTAACCTGCCATCAGTGTGACCTAGACAGGAGGTAAGGGGTTCATAGAGAAAAAATTCTATGATAATGCTTGTTTTCTCTAAGAAGTCAGCAACCCGTGGCTTCAGCTCATTTTGTATTACAGATTGAACAGTGTTTCTAAGATATGATTTGTAGCCGCTAAATAGCTTTTTATACTTTTAAATGACTGTTTGGTTAAATGGAAAAGCAATATACTTTCTTCAAGTACAAAGCAGCCATTAGTCAGCTCACTCTTGAGTTACATTTGGCCTTAAATTTTGACTTGCAATATTCACTATTATTACTGCATGATAAATTGCAATCAGAAAACACCCATCTTTTCCCCATAAACTCAGTCTCTTTTAAATGGATTTAGTAGTGCTTAATCGTATGTCCAAAGATACCAAAGTCAACATTCCTTGAAGCAAACCACGACAATGCTGGACAATTTCATAATGAGCAATAAGTTACTATTGTTACAACAGGAATTCATGCCAATACAAAGTAGTTTTTCAACGATTAAGAAATCAATTAAAACTATACGCTCCTATGTTGCCATGGCAACCCTATATAAGCATCCTAGTTTCTTCTTGGAGGATATTAAAGAGAAGTGATGCTTTCACCAAAGATTCCTGATATTGGTCTTCATTATGATGATCATTTCTATATAATCAGCAGCCACTAAATATGTAACAAACCAAGGGCAGGCATTTGGTCTAGCAATTCAGGTGTCAATTATGCCAAACGTATCAGAGTGCCTGGGTTCTAGTCTTGGTCTGATCCTCACTCCAGCCTTCTGCTAATAGGCACCCAGGGAGGCAGCAGCTGATGGCTCAAGTAGTTTGGTCCCTGCAATCCACATGGGAGACTTAGACTGGGACCATCTGGATGAGCAAACCAATGGATAGGAGTGCTTGCGATTCTCTCTCTCTCTCACTCACTAGAACTCACTTGATGCAGACACCATACTCTCAAACTTTAGAACTGTGAGATAAATAAGCCCCTTTTCTTCATATGTTACCTCAGGTATTTTATTATAATAATGCGATATTGGGGCAAGTGCTGTGGCATAGCAGGTAAAGCCGCCGCCTGCAGTACCAGCATCCCATATAGATGCCGGTTCGCGTCTCGGCAGTGTTTTAACTACCTCACCAAATATCTGCCCTATTATTTTTATAATGAGAAGAAATATAAATATTAAAAACTTTGAATCATGTACTTATACATATGTTACATAAGGTGAGGCGGTCTGGAATCACCAGGATATATTGTTTTAATTGAATGGCCAAATAATCCTGAAATAAACGTATAGCCTGCCCTGGTCAGCAAAGTATAGACTACTGCTCTCCTGAATACTCTTTCCCACTGCCTTTGATTACATGCCTCATTCTTCAAACATAAATAAGATATCATATTAGCATTCAGCATTCTCTCCTTATTGCAATATGTTTGCCATTAGCATTTGTACACAGCCATATGAGAGCCTGTGAAGCCAGAGGCCCAGTGGGTAGTGTTATGGCATTTCCTTATGTTTCTCTCATAATTATATTAATTCAGGGTGCAGTAAAGAGGAGGTTAGTAATATTCCATTTATACAATAACCATCCTCCAAAAAGCAGACTCACTTCTCTGCAATGTATGAATAGAAAAGCCATTTTTAAAAGGCAAATGAAAAAGGGTAGTTATCATAATGAAATCTGACATGAGGACTATAATTACTGCAATGTAACCTTGTGTGGTCCTTAAGCTTCCATCTTCTAACATCACACTGGAAGTAATTTAAGTAGTATTGGTAAAATTATGCTCTGATTGGAAATCAAGCTGGTGGCCATCAATTAGAAAATTTTTATAGTGCTAGGTTTTATTCGAAGTTGTTATATTAAAGATCCCTTTATGCTTTCTAATGTTATTTACCAACTTATCATTCTAAGCAGGAAAGAGATTAAAGAAGTGTCAAAAGATTTAGAGACAATAAAAAGCATCAAAATAGGAGATGAAGAAGTGAAGCTGAATGTGTTTGCTGATGACATATTCTTATATATATTCAGAAAAGTCTAAATCTACCAAAAAAGTTAGAATTGATAAACTCAATAAAGCTATAGGTTGCAAAATTAATACACAAAATCACTAGTGTATCTATAAGCTAACAACAAACTATCAAAAAGAAAATTTAAAAATATCTCCATTATAATAGATACAAAAATACTGAGCAGTAAATCCAACCAAGGAGATGAAAGAATTACACATGTAAACCTATAAAACACTGGTGAAAGAAACTGAAGAGGACACAAATAAATGGAAATATATTCCATGTTCATGAATTGGAAGAATTAACATTGCTAAAATATTCATAGAGCTCAAAGTGATATACAGATTCAACACAATCCTTATCAGAATTATAGTGTTATTTTTCACAGAAATAGAGAAACAATCTTATAGTCTGTATAGAACCACAAAGGTCCCCAAATATCCAAAGCGATCTTGAAAAAAAAAAAATAGAGCAAAGTCAGATGTGTCACACTGCCTGATTTCAAAATATACGAGAAACCATAGTCATCAATATAGCATGGTGCCAGCATAAAAACAGATTCATTGACCAATGAACAGGATACAAGGTCCAGAAACCAATTCACACACTTCACCTGATTTTCAACAAGGGTTCTAAGAATAGACAGTGGGGAAAGGACAGTCTCTTTAAAATATGGTGTTGGTGGGTGAGCATTGTGACACAGCAGGTTAAACCACAACTTGGGATGTCCACATTCCATATCATAGGGCTTGCCAATGAGTCCCAATTCCACTTCTACTCCAGCTCCCTGCTAATGTGCAACCTGGGAGACAGCATATAATTGATCTACTACTTGGGTCCCTGCCACTCACATGGGAAACCCAGATAGAGTTTCTGGCTCCTAGCTTCCACCTGGCATAGCTCCAGCTTTTGTGGGCATTGGGAAAGTGAACCAACAGGTAGAAGATGGATTCCTTCCCACTCTCTCTGCCCTTTAAGTAAATAAAAATAAATAAATAGTATTAGGAAAATTAGATATATAAATGCAGAACAACAAAATTAGACCCTTTTCTCACACTACAAACAAAAGTCAACTGAAATTGATTAAAGACAAATATAAAACTTACAAAAACTTCGTGGAAAAACTGTGCAGGGATTTCAAATCTTTTTTGCATCAAAATAAACACATCTATCAACTCCATTTTCACAAACTGAAGTATCTTGTACAATGGTTATTTATCAGTTATATGAATAGTCAATAATGAAAAAGACTTTAAAATGCTTTTCCATGTTTGGTATTTTTTGACCTCACAGTGTAAAGTGACAGGAATTATCATCTACTTGACAAGCTAAGGTCCAAATGGTGAGTGGCTTATCTGAGGTCACCCATTTCTAGAACCACAATTTGAGATCGGATATGCTGATATTACAGAGCTACCTCTCTAATGCATGTATTTCAGGACAAAAGGAGTCCGAAAGTGCAAGCTCAAGCCTTGAGCTCTGGCCTCAGGCCCAACATCCACATGTGTAACTTTTGGGCAAACCTATTTAACCTCTCTGGTCTTCAGTTTCCTTTACTTCTAACAAGCAAACAAAATATGTTACAAACTGTCAGGCAAATTATATGCTTATGTTAACACAGTGATTTTCAGCAAAGCAGATCCTGATTTATGGAGAAAAGAGGGTCTTGTATTTGTTTCTTAGCCTTTTTACTTGTTTGTTTATTTATTTTATTAAGAGGCAGAGACAGAACCAGACATCTAATGGTTCACACTCCCAAAATGCCTACAATGGACAGAAACAAGCTGGACTGGGTGGAAGCCAGGGATCTGGAAGTCCACCTAGGTCTCCCACATGGATGGCAGGCACCCAATTATTTTAGCTATCACTGCTGCATCTCAGGATCTGCATTAGCAGGAGGCAGGAATCAGGACCTGGAGCCAGAACCCAATGTGAGCTGCAGACATCCTATTTTGCATCTTGATTGCTAGGCTAAATACCCACACTTGTGTTGTGTTGAGTATTTTGAAAGTATATTCTACAATAGGATTAGCAAATTAACGTGTGTGGACCAAGCTGACTTACTGTCTACTTTTGTAAAGAAAAGTCTTACTCGGACACACCTGCACTCATTTACATATACGTGTGGATATTTCCTCCTACCATGACAAAACTGAGTTGGTGAGAGGAGGCCTTATAATTGAAAAAAAACATTTATTTTCTTGCTTTTTACAGAAAAAAAATTACCGATGCCTTGTCTGCAGCTTAGCTGAGTATTCTCCAGATCCCAAGCATTCAAGCTACCCTATTCTTAAATACTATCTAGTTAATCTTTTTAATGAACTGCAAAAACAAGAACCATTATAACTCCCCTTCTAGAAACTCATGTATTTATCCAACCTTCCTCAGCTAATAAAGTAAGATCAGAACCCTGGTCCTTTGGACAAAGCCAATTTGCTGGACCGCAACACTAACACCTTTCTGTCACAGGACAGCGATCCGTACAATGAAGACTTTACAGAACTCACTCCATCACTTTGGGGGTAGTAAGACAAGAGGAAAACATCAAGGCTTAGCACCTCCACTTCATCCATTAAGATAAGATACAACTATATTAAAGTCGACAAATAATTTAAATGCCACTTACAGATTACAGGCAACTAAATGAAAAGAGACTTCCAACTAAGATGATATCAACGGGAAAGCAAGATGAAAATGGAGACAGATGAGCAATGGATAGACAGGGATACAATACCAGAAAAGGAGAAGAGACCAGAGATTCTGCTTCAAACGAAAAACCTTGATCTCTGCCTCCCACCTCATCTTCCTCCCTTCTGTGTCCCTGCTAGACCTTCCGCTGTTATACAGAGTTCCGATGATGAGAAGGTAGGCATTCTTTAATTATTAGGAAAAAAGTAAAACATGTCCAATCATTCCACAGGGAAAGCCTTTAAAAGTGACACTTGGTCACATGTTACTTCAGTTCCAATCTGCAGGGACTTCCATGTTTGAGGCCCTCAGTCTGGTACTGCAGAAGGCTGGGCAAGTCCCAGTCTGTGCAAAAATCCAGCTCCCTGATCCTCTAATCCCAGTCACTACTCTGCGCTTTTACCTGTCGCTCTGCCTTAGCTCTTCTGCAGAACTGGGTTTGTGCATTTGTTTTCAAGCACTTCCCATTTTTGATCCTCAGCATACATTTTTGCTGGGTTTTGCACGAGAAGAATGAAAATTCTATTCAGGCTTTCGGTAAATGATTGCTTTGTCATTTTCCTTGTTTTCCTAACAAGTCTCAGGTTTTGTCAAGCTTTCCTTTTCTAAAATAGAACTACTTCAGAACACAAGGAGTTGGGTTGCCCCTCCTTTTCCTATCTGTATCATTTTGATGTATAAAATGTTAAAGAAATACAGCAAAGGTCCTGGGCTTAGGGAAAAAAAAAACTACTTTGTGAAATGTAGCATGCAGTAGGCTGGTGCTTCTGCTCACTAGGCTAATCCTCCACCTGTGGCGTTGGCACTCCAGGTTCTAGTCCCAGTTGGGGTGCCGGATTCTGTCCCAGTTGCCCCTCTTCCAGTCCAGCTCTCTGCTGTGGCCCAGGAGTGCAGTGGAGGATGGCCCAGGTCCTTGAGCCCTGCACCCGCATGGGAGACCAGGAGAAGCACCTGGCTCCTGATTTCAGATCAGCGCGGTGCGCCAGCCACAGCGTGCCAGCCACAGTGGCCATTGGGGGGGTGAACCAACGGAAAAAGGAAGACCTTTCTCTCTCTCTCTCTCACTATCCACTCTGCCTGTCAAAAAAAATGTAGCATGTAGTTGTTAAAGTCTGAAAATCCTGGCATGCATTGCCCAGCCAGTGGGAGAAGCAGGGAAAGACAGGTACTTACAGTTTGTTTTAACCATCCAAGAGTGTGGGTACCCTCTGCCCTGGAGTCTGATTTCTCCAGCTTACCACAGTCACATTCAAGCATTTAACAGGCTTATTTTGTTGCTGGTTTTTTTTTCTTTCCTATTTTGTTCCCTCTTTATTTTACACTGAGGTTTTTTGTTGTTGTTGTTGTTGTTCTCTTGATTGTTTTTTTAAAATTTTTTTCTTAACCAGCAAATTTTTAAAAATCTGGAGGTGTCAACTTAAACAACAGGCAGTCTCAACTTTGGGAGTGGGGCTCTTCAGAGATGAGTGATTTTGACACTCCAGTCAGTCCACAGGGGGGTGCACCTCCAGGCAGCACGGTCCCCCTCCAGGTATACACACTCATGTGAACCACCTCCTGGCCCTTGGACACTTTCCAGTGTCTACCCCCTGCAGCGCTGTGGCATCTAGAAATATCTGCCAGTCACCCTGCAGCGGTCCTGCAGCTGAGCCACGGTGGCACAGACCTGCTGCAGAGGGGTCCTGAGAGATGGTGGAAACAGCCTGTGTTAGCCCTGTAGTTACTGGTCTGCCGGTGCTCTAGCATTCTCACGGGCAGGACTAGGCTGGCGGGCAGCAGGGAACACAGAGAAGTGCACTCCCACTGAAAATTCAGTCTTGCCTACAGAGTAGCAGAGTCATTTCTTGCCTGGACTTCCAGAATAGCAGACCAAGAATGGTTGTGCCTCATTTAAGGACCACAGTTAAAGATCTGCTCATTTAATTCCATTCTGCCTCCCCCCAAGGACAATGGAAAACAGAATGAAAACGAAAGCCAGAACTGAACTGTGGACATGAGTTTTCCCATATCTACACCAAGACAGGGTGGAAAACATGTCATAAACACCCTGTGGAGACATGTACCCCATTTATTAAGCTGACAATCCACTAAGCAGTATTAGAGAAAAAAATGCGACTTCAATAAATGTCCAACATCCACTACAAGCCTGTTAATATCTTATTCAGAGAGCATTCAGGCTTAGTTCTCAAGCTGCACATTTCTATGGGGGGGGGGGGACTTTCTGGGAAAACAAAGACAAAAGCCTGGGTAGGTTTCAAAACTATTTGTTTCATTTTAATTGATTTTTCTACATCTAAGAAAAATGAAAAGCTCAGATTACAAATACATAGAAACTGCTCATGGGTAATAAAGCACATGATGAAATGTCCAAGACCAACATCTGGAAACATTACACAGCAATTAAATTTTAAATAATGGCAAAAACATAGCTGGGGCAGCCCAGCTAATCAATTATATTAACTTTTTAATTCTTACTTATTTCATGACTCTATCAATATAATCAAGCTTATTGGGTAGCTTCATAATTACAAAATTGTTTATAATGCTTTAAGTGTTATTTTTAGAATCAGTTTCACATAACAAACAAATAACTGGATAATAATTAATACTCTGACTTACACATCGCTTTCACATCTCAAGCTATATTTTAATTTTCTACCTTAAGACTCGAAACCATTCTTTGATGAAGACAAATTCAGCTGGGAAACAAGTTTTACTAGGTAGGCCTTATTTTTCCCCAATTTTATTTATTTATTTTATTCATTTGTTGGGGTTGGGGAGTAGAGGAGAGGGAGAGAGAGAAGGGGAGAGGGAGAGGGAGGGAAAGAGGGGGAGAGAGGGAAAGAGAGGGAGAGAGAGGGAGAGAGAGAGAGAGAGAAACTGTTTCACTTCCCCAAATACACTGCACAACTCAGCTGAAGCCAGGAGCTGAGAATTCAATCAGGATTTCCCATTGTGCTTGTCAGGGTTCAACTACTTGAACCATCACTTGCTACTCTCAGGTGCTCATTAGCAGGAAGCTGGAATCAAGACCAGAGCCAGGAGATTTGACGCTTTTAAAAATTGACTTGTGAGTTAGTGGGTGGGGCCTGTGTTCCTCAGTTGTGTCTTAGTGGACAAGTCTCTGCTATCTTATCTACCCAGAAAAAATTACCCCCACCTTTGAAGGTATCTCTCATTTGTAAATTGGTTTGGTCCCTGGTGCTCCAAGGAAGCCTAGGCAACCAGGAGGACACAAAGAGGGTAGATGTGAGCTAACCATAGACTCAAAGGATATATAAGAACTGGGATTGATCAGCCAGCAGATAAATAAGCAACCTCTTAAGATTTTAATGGGTTTTTACTCTCAAAGTGTGAATGGGCCTCATCAGTATGACCCAGAAATGTGTTAGAAATTTAAAGTGTCAGGCCTATCCTGAAACCTACTGAACCAGAGATTCTCCCATGGGGTACACTAATTTGTATTTTACCTTGCAGTTGGAGATTCATTGTTCCCGATGCAAAGAAAACCCACAAAGACAAATATCTAAAAAAGAGGGAGCTGACATGGTGGCGCAGCAGGTTAAGCCAAAGCCTGCAATGCCTGAATTCCCTATCAGTGTGCCAGTTTGAGTCCTGGCTGCTTTGCTGCAGATCCAGCTTCCTGCTAATGCACCTGGGAAGGCAGCAAAAGGTGACCCAAGTAGTTGGCCACTGCCAACCACGTGGGAGACCTGGGTGGAATTCCTGGCTCTGGGTTTCAATCTTGCCCAGCACCAATTGTCATGGCATTTTGGGAAATGAATTAACAGACTCTCTCTCAGTCACTTTGCCTTACAAATAGATAAAATAAATCATATATATATATATATATGAGAGAGAGAATGTGTAGTGTGTGCATTTATATATATATACACACATATATACATGTAGTGTATATGTATATATATTTATGTGTATATATACATATTTTATATTTATAGATATTTATATAAGATAGCTCTGCTTATAGTAAGAACTTTGATCAAATCTTTAGTGATCCCAAATTAAATGACAAGTGTACCAGGAAGAGGAGTGAACTCCCTGACAATTAATGTTTCACCTAGACACCAGAAAGGATTCTGAAGTCAGTGATACTTTTAATTGGATGAACTCAAAGAACTTTCTGACCAGATGAGGCAACAATTCTAGGACCCTAAATTGTCAAAGATTTGAGTTCCCATCAGAGGAAAAAGTACGATCACAACAGCACTGCCAGCTCCCATACCGATGGGTCTGCATCAGTGGGTTCTACCAATCCTGGCTAAAAACTAATCTTTAAAAATGTTCTTATAATTGTATCTACAAATCACATTGAATCTTTTAAAAACTAACTAAAATTAAAGTGAAATTGTTTAAAAAGCATTTGTATTGAACACGTGCAAACTTCTTTCCCTACCATTATTCCCCAAACAATAGAGTATAATAACTATTTAAGAAGCATTTACATTGCATTAGGTAGTGTAAGTAATCTAGAAACAATGAATGTCCAGGAGAGGACCAGAAGAGAGGCAATGGTTACCTGCAAATGCTATGCCATTTTATAGGAGATTTGAGAGCATGTGCAGATTGTGGTATCTGTCATGGAGGGGTGGGTCCTGAAACCAGTTCCGTGAATACCAAGGGATGACTGTACAAGGCTTCACGCCTTAGAACTGTTAGCCATAAAAACTGTAACGAACTGAACAAAAGTGAATGCACTGGGAGAATATCTAACAGGGCTGCTAACAACCTGTTAACTCCAAAGCCACAGGAAACTGCTTTTAACAGCATTTTCCCTTTCTCATAAATTGTCAGAAGACCCAGAAAAAAAAATTGTAAGTATAGGCAAAGACTATTTGGGTCAAAGAGAGATAAAACTGGGGATATATCAACATTGAATGATTCTGAAGGTTGAACTAATGAAGCCTGCAGCCATCATCTTACAGAGCCATTTGGAGGGAATGGCAGCATTTATAGAGACAAATTGGTCAATGCTCTAAACAGTTGAGAACTTTGCATATGCATGATTAGTGATAAATGCCAAGAATTAAAAAGCCGGCATCCCTATTCACAAGGACTGGAGGAAAGGGACTCACTGAGCCTAGCTGGCTCGGGTACAGAAACCCAGTCCAGGCTGCACGGGGGCTCCTCAGTTCATGAGTTTTCATAAAAGGAATCTAATGATTGTCTGATTGTCATCACCATGACTTTTTTTTTTTTTGACAGGCAGAGTTAGACAGTGAGAGAGAGACAGAAAGAAAGGTCTTCCTTTTTCTGTTGGTTCACCCCCTAAATGGCTGCCATGGCCGGCGCACAACGCCGATCCGAAGCCAGGAGCTTCCTCCTGGCCTCCCATGCAGCTGCAGGGCCCAAGGACCTGAGCCATCCTCCACTGCACTCCTGGACCATAGCAGAGAGCTGTCCCGGAAGAAGAGCAACCGGGACAGAATCCGGCACCCCAACCAGGACTAGAACCCAGGGTGCTTGCGCTGCAGGCGGAGGATTAGCCTAGTGAGCCATGGCACCGGCCAACCATGACTTTTTTTTATTATAAATCATTCATATTAATATTAACCAGGTAGTACACTGATGTTTTCATTAAAGGGATGTAATTCAGTATCAGTATTCTCAATTGATCTACAATTATCTCCTTAAGATGCTGAACCAAGGAATTCCACTGAAAGTTTTACAAGGAGAAAATCTGACTATGTATCCCTGACTTGCCTCTTATGATCAACGGTCTGGTGCCCAGAGAGGAATCTAAGGTAAACCAACTGGTAATTAGCCTCCTACTACTTTTATTTCCCTTTATTTACTATAGGTTATAGAGACAAATTCAAATGTAAACTGGATCCCAGGGATCACAGGGGCAACCAAAGGTGAGATAAAATCCAATCTATACCACCTATACCTATTGTCTCAGAAAAGCAGATTTTACATCTATATAAAAGGGATACTCCTAATAGTGATTTCACATGATCGATGTGACACAATGAGAGTTTTGCCAGTACCCAGTAGATGTTAGCTATTTTCAAAAAGTTTTTGAAGTCTGCTAATCCCAATTTGATCTAATACAAACACTAGTGACTTTCTATTTGCAAACTTGACTTGCCCAGTCCGTAAAGAATTCTGAAAGTTTGGAAATCCATCAGAAGCTAGCAGATATGACCTGGTATCATCCCAGGTGAATGTTCTGGTACTGGAACTCCCACTAAGCTGTAATTGTTATTCTTTTCTTTCCTTCTATAGCTGACTAGGCTTAGACAGTCTCCCTACTACTGTCAGCTCCTGCCATCAGGTCTCCCTCTCCACTGGAGAAACCTATACTTTCTCGGTCAACTTTCTATTTACACATCTGTGATAGGAACGAAAAACAATTATCTTTGTAAGCATCTCTGGAGTTACTCAACAGTCAGGTCACAACTGGCTTAGCTGACAGGTTATGAGTTAATCTCTCCCCTTTCCCTATTTCTCTCCTCCTCCCATGTCCCCAAACGAAAGCAACTCCTGTAAGCGTGTTTGCATGCATTAACAAGGCATCTGGTCAACACTGCTACTGGAGATCACTATTAGCTACTGTGAAATCCCAAGAACAGAGATACATAAAGCACATCCTCCATTCTTCCAGAAAGCATGAGGGTGCATGCTATGAAGAACTGTCTGGAAAATGACTGCTCATAGAGCTTTCAGCAAGAAACGTGCCTATTTAATTCTTGGCCCAAATGGTACATGAAGTCTGAATTTCAACAGTTCACATTTCTTGAATGACCATACCCTGCAAAATCCCTACATTCTTCAATGACCACACCCTGCAAAACTACTACAATGTTTACTGGCTTGCTTATAACATAAGATAAATCAGAATTCAGGAGCCCAAATAACACAGATACCACTTGCAATGTATTTCCAGGACCAAATCCCAGACAACTCATATACATCTGGAGTAAGATAAATACTAAAATATTGAAGTATACAATTCATTATTAACAGTCGAAGCCTTTTAAGCTGGATTTCAGTAGAATCTGCTTTACAATCTTGGTGCCTGCATTGTCTTTCAGAAAAACAGACCAGGCTTCAAATATTTGCATTGGATGGCTAAAATTGAGGGGAAAAAAAGTACCAAAAATAGCTTGATGCAAGCCTTCTGTCAAGATCTGAGGAGTTTAAATCACTCTCAAAATATTGTCTGTCAGCCAACCCAAGAGAATATGACTTTAACATATGTTCCCTTCAATGACCAGGCAGTGGCTTAGCTGTACTTGAGTTCTGTATGGTTCCTTGACTTTCAAGGCAACATAACTCTTGACCTTTGTTATTATTTATCTGTTTCAATTGCCTGTGGAGAGGAGCGAACAATAAAGAATAGGAAAAAGCCAACTGTAGATGTTTACCCAGAAGCGTGATGTACTGGGATGGTTCAATTTTGCTGTAGACATTTCCATTTTATCCACGGAAGGCTTACTCTCTAAGCCGAACAGTACCGCATATGCCAAACTATCTCAGTTGGAGCTGGCTCTTGTCCTGGAGAAGTATTAACAAGTGATTAACACAGAGCCCACATCAAATTAACCATACATTTCCTTTTCAAGAGAAAAGTAAACTGGCTGTCAAAGAGAAACATTCCAATGTGATAAGAGATTAACTGTATCAATAATGAAATCATGAACGGTTTTTACCTAATACTGAAGTCATCACACAAGCATCCATGGCTCTGTCTCAGGTACACCATACATTTGCTTTTCACGAAAGTCATGTGAAATCCTATCAACTTCCATGTTCCCATTTTATAGCCTACTACTCTGAGGCTCCTCAGACTTAAAGAAAAAGTCCAATACATGTGTATGTAAACCTACACTGGGATTCCCATCTTGTTGCTATTTTCCACTTGGAACAGACAAGATTATATGAGAATATTTCATATTTCCATGATTTATGTAAGCAAGTAGAATCTTCTATTCAGAGCAGGCAGAGATGGTGCTTCACTTTACCAAATCTTGTGGACTGATTGCCATACCCAGTTCAAGTGTATGCACAGAGCCAGCCCCAACAAGGAGAATGAACCAGCTCTAGTAATGAACAATGACACCAGTGCCCAGCACTGCCGGAATGATTCAAACACTGCAGACAGTGGCATCCTTTTTGAAGCTATATTGCTTCAGGAACTGTTGGGTAGTTGTCCCATATGTACGACAGAAACAGTTTTTATTTTTTTAAAGATGAGAATTATGGAAATGTTACTTCCATTAAAGACAGGAACTCAATTCTCAAAAGGCAGCCAGAAGGAGAATTGGACTAAAATTTATCAAATGCCAGCTTTGTCTCAGTCACATAACAACTGCTGTCCAATTCAGTCCTTCCAACAAACCAGTTAGAAGCTTGATGCAGCCCTATTTACACATAAGTAAACAGAAGAAACTGTTTTGCCTAATGTCACACAAATCGCTGGTGGTAGAAGCAGGAGTGACACAGATTATCTGAATCCTGGCTATAAAATGTGTGTCTATTCCGGAAGGGCTGCACATTGTTCTCTTGGTTTCTCTTTTCTCAAAAACACTGATAGAGATGTGACTTGTTTCTGTGGAATTTTATTACTCATCTTCTTTTTCTTCTTTAGCCCATGAGATTATTCTCCTATAACTAAAGATTATCCCAGAATAGCTGCTAATTGCTACAAATGTGAGACTATTTTTTCCACAAGAGGAGGCTGGGAATGAGAGATGGCCACATGTCCTGGGTGGTGTGTTGCCCATTACCACACAGAGGTCACAAATCCCAGGACGTGTGAGTACAGGAGACAGAAGGAGCAGGTGCGTTGCTCTCCCCTCCCAAGGGAACAATTCCCATTAGAGCTGCTTCAGAGATCACTTAATATAAGACAGAAGTGGCCCAGGGTAGGAACCATGTGGAATAGATGAACACTTGTTTTACATACCTTAAATCAACAATGTAGTGGCTGACAAGATAATTAAATAAAAGCCCCATGTGAATAGGAACGCAAAAAGAAATTATAAAATCAAGTTTCATGAAGACAGAGGATAAAAAGAGAGGGCAATTAATATTTATGGACTACCAGCAGTGTTTCTAAGTCTAGTGCATATGCTGTTTCATTAACCCTTATGAGACACATAAAATCATCACATGTACACAGACAATGCACTAAGGGGGGCAAATGAAGTCCCCAGGAATCCCCTAACAATATTTCACATTGTCCCTCTAAATCATGCTGATCATTTGGAAAGCGGATGACCAATCGGTGATACAAACATACACACCTACTTACAACAAACACCACATAAGCAGTAAGTGACAAGCAAGAAATAGGCTAGACATTTTCAATATAGGCACACCCTTGCTTAACTATACCAACCACTGAATTATGCTTGCTTAACTATACCAACCACAGCACTTTATGTAACTGCAACCAATAAAAGGCAGTGCAATTATTCATGTTCAAAAAAGCTAACAACTTTGCCTGTTTTGAAGTATTGAAACCGACCCATTAGATCCATTTCAAATAATCCACATTAATAAGCAATGGATGGCAGGCACTGCAGCTCACTTGGCTAATCCTCCGCTTGCAGCACTGGCACCCTGGGGTTCTAGTCCTGGTTGGGGCACCGGATTCTCCAGTTCCCGGTTGCTCCTCTTCCAGTCTGGCTCTCTGCTGTGGCCCGGGAAGGCTGTGGAGGATGGCCCAAGTGCTTGGGCCCTGCACCCGCATGGGAGACCAGGAGAAGCACCTGGCTCCTGGCTTTGGATCAGTGCAGTGCGCTGGCCGTAGTGGCCATTTGAGGGGTGAACCAATGGAAGGAAGACCTTTCTCTCTGTCTCTCTCTCTCACTAACTCTGTCCAAAAAAAAAAAAAAAAAATAGCAATGGATGACACACTGAATTTGCTGTAACTGCCCTGTCTCATCCTTATTCCTCTCATGAGGGTTTAGTGTCTTCTCCCTGCTTCCTACATGCATCGCTTCGTGCCTCGACTCCAGACGCTTTTGCTTCTACAACCACTGGAGTAGTAGGTTACTGAACTGATGATGCCTTGTATTCTGTTCCTGTCATGCATTACTTTTCTGTTTGGGGAGCCACCCTGGTCTTTGTGGACTTCAAAAGAGGAATCTCACATTTTATTCCTTATATTTGAAACCTCTTGCACTAGGTCAGTCCCTGATTCTTCCTTGAGAAATAGATTACTGCTAAAAAATTCTTTGCTGTAACTGTCTTTTCTTACCATCTCTAATGCATTACCATGTTCACTGGCCCTTCTCTGAACTTAGCTGAACACAACTAAGAAATGCCCAATACGACTCTGCTCTGGAACCACACCTTAAACCCTGTGGATTCATAAATGAAAGGGGGTAGCAGTCAGAAACATGTTTTCCCACTGTTCCTTCTCTATACCTGTGCCTTACCCTCTTCTCTCTCTGGTTCCACAACCATATTCTAAACCCCAAGATGCAAGAGGACCATGTGAGCCTCCCCAGGGAACCTGGGCACCATCCACGCTGATTGCCTGATATGTAAAACAGTACTCAGCACCAATGCTGTGGCCTAGCAGGTAAGACCACTGCCTGCCGTGCCAGCATCCCATACTGGCACCATTTTGAGTCCCAGCTGCTCCACTTCTGATCCAGCTCCCTGCTAATGTGCCTGGGGAAACAGCAGCAGATGGTCCAAGTGCTTGAGCCCCTGTACCAGAGGCTCCTGGCTTTGGCCTGGTCTAACTCTAGCAGCTGCAGCCATTGGGGGAATGAACTAGGAGATGGAAGATTTCTCTCTCTCCTTCATTCTTGCTTTCGCTCTGCAATGCTGACTTTTAATAAATAAATAAAATTTTTGAAAAAGACATTTCTCCCTTTTTGTTTGTTTGCTTGCTCAAGAGTCAAATGTGAGCTAAGAGATGGGCACCACTATATCCTAAAGCATCAATTAATGCAATATTTATACACAAACAGCTTCATTCAAGGAATACAAAGCTATGAAATAATAGGTTAATCCTGCAGTGAATTTTTGTTTCAATATCCCTCACCAGAATATTCTTGGATGAATTAGGTAAGAGCTACCTGGAAAGCTTGATAAAATGCATATTCCTTGGCCTTATAACAAGTGATTCTACGTATGTGTTGATGGAGTGTGACAGTGTGCTTTTAAAAAATGATTCACTAATCCTCCGCCTTGCGGCACCAGCACACCGGGTTCTAGTCCCGGTTGGGGAGCCGGATCCTGTCCCGGTTGCCCCTCTTCCAGGCCAGCTCTCTGCCGTGGCCCGGGAGTGCAGTGGAGGATGGCCCAAGTGCTTGGGCCCTGCACCCCATGGGAGACCAGGAAAAGCAGCTGGCACCTGGCTCCTGCCATCAGATGCCCATTGCATTGGCACCTTAAAGTGTTCACACATACCAAAGAGTGTCTTGTCTCAAAGACAAAAATACTTCTCCAGAAGATCTGTTATTTGCCTAATTATGCCTTTTTGTTTCAGCAGTAATTTGCAATAAAAGTGGCTTGAAAAAATACTAGCATTTTATGATGATTTGGTAGAATTATACAACTTACAAAACCTAGAATCCCTGAGTGATTTCTTCTCAATTTTAGGAAAAATTGGGGGTAGATACTACAAAGCTACTTAGTAGAAATCAAAAGTTCTGTAATAGACCAACATTGTGATTCACCAGCATTGAATCAAAAAGTGAGACCAGAACCTAGGCAGGCTTTTTGCCATATGATGTTTTCCTTCTTTTTTTCCAAGTGCACAAGCTGCAGGTACAAAAAGGCACACATCTCTATCGCTCTGCCTCATACAGTCTACAAGTCTAAGGACAGACACAACTTCTCCAGCTCCGCCCAGAGTGACACCCCACAGACCTGGAATGTGTTCAGGTTCAACGAGTCATGAATCAAGCACATTTACAATGGGAGAAATGTGGGGTGGTCAGTCTCTCCCGAATCACTGAAAGAACAGGGTGGGCTGTGAATTATAAAGTCACTCGATTATGCACCCACAGAACCCAAGATAACAACACACTAACATCTACAGACAGGAACCTCAAACCTCTTCATTCCAGTAAATGCCACTTTTCAGGAAGACATTTTTGTCTTCTTAGAAATGGAGAGACATCCTTTGACTTGTTCCTCATAGTATCATACAAAAATATGAAGGTTTCCTGAAAAATTCATGGAAAATGTAGATTGTGAAAAAAATATTGCATGAGTTTTAAAAATCATTGCACTAAACTTTCCTTTAATCCCATTTCCATGAATTTCTTGAAGTACCACCATGTATGCATCTATATTTTATTTAAATATTAAATATATGTGTATTTACTGAGAAGAAAAAAAATTGGAGGATATATCACCACGCAATTGTGAACAATTAAGCAAGGCTGATAAAATACACAGTGTTCCATATTTTTAGTTATTTTGAAAACTTCCTTACAGAAACATTACCAGTGCACAACAGTGCCCATCTAATGTTAGAGTGAAGTCTGAAGGTGAGAGATAGATCGGCACTGTTTTATGTCAGCTGAAGACAGAAAAACTCAAATTATTTCTGTTTTAATTTTTTGAAGGCAGCATAAAATGAATAAAAACCACTGACAAGCAAAATTACATCAGGTGAATATAAAGACAATTTGTCCAAATTTCATGCATATAATTATTTTGCTTCATGCATATAATTATTCAGTCCTCTGCTCCAGAAGTGTTTAGAAGATTTCCTAAGTGGCTAAGAAAAATAAACAATAATTTTTAAATCAGGTAAAAAGTGAAAATTATCTTGAGATTTGAAGTGAGGAGGAAAACAAGGAAATCAGGTGTGACTGGAGGAATACAGTTAACCATGGAGATGAATCTTCACAGAAAAAAAACAGAATTCATAAGAGTCAAAATATACAATGGCAATACTCAACAACTCTGCCACAAGCACTCCTCATGTCTTACCCTGATGAATCTGTTTCTTACCAAAAATGTTTCATTATTGCCCCAAAATTTCTATTTTTGAGTCAGCTGCTCAGTCATATTTGTATAAGAACTGAAAATCTTATTAAAACACAAATATGGTAGCAAAAATATTACTGCATATGGAAAATATTCATAGATTAACTCATGAATACAGTGATTCGTCTAAACATATATTTGAAATATTATTCTGGCAGTTGCACACTAAAAAATCCTTCATATTTGAAGGATGAATCTAAGGTCGAAGCAAGTTTTTAATTCTTCTATAACTCATTTTGAAAACGGTACTTTCCCTGTATTCTCCTGAATGGAATCTTGAGGGGAAAGAATAGATGATCCTGATGGCGCAGCACTTCTCAGTTTTATACAGAGTTAGTCCTTTGGAGGATGTTATTTCAGAATATTATTAGTGTATTTATTCTCTCCTTAAAGACTTAACAGTAGTGTTACTGTCATAATATTTAGAAAGCTTGACGCTTCCCAAAGAAAAAAAAATAATAATGTAGTTTACAGGCAGGACAATGAGGAGGTAGCAGTAAGCATTATTAATAAGCTACTTGTAACTAGTCAGTTCACTACAATTAAAGCAACAAATACCACCACAATCCTACCATTCTAATATAACTAGTTACATCAAGTACAAGGAAATTAGAATCTTTCATGTGGTATAATGTCATTAAGCACAAATATATTGAGGCATGATCATGTCATCTATAAAGTTAATGCTCTACGTGTTCCATGTTCGCTCAGTAAATTAATGACTTTGGTGCAGCTTAAATGCAAATTAATAACCAGAAACAAAAAGGTACTGCTGAAACTGCAGTTATGCATGCAATGGCCATTTTGCTCAATGAGAAACCATATTTCAGGAGCTTGCTAATTAGAGGCAGTATCTGCAATACAGTGTTGCTGCTTTCCAAGCAGAAAATACCCAGAGTTACCAGAAAAATATATTTCCACATGACCTTGGATTTTCCTGATACAAACTGCATTTGAATTTAGAACTATACTTCAGATCTATAATAAAGTACATTGTCTGCAGCATCATTCTAACAATAGTGTGAATAGAGAAGAAGAAGGCAACAGAAATTGGCACTCACTATGATTTCAATAGAATATGACTCCTGACCTCATGCAAATGTTTAATCCCCAAAATCATGAGTTAATAGTACTAACAGGGTGGAAACTTAATCCCATCACAGTGTTGAGGAGGAGGGCCTCATGGGAGAATCTAAGGTCACTGGGTGAATGACCTTGGAAGATGGTCCTCAAACGAGCGGTTACAGAAGACGGTGTCAGGCCCAGGAGCTCTCCCTGTTTCCTGGCTCTCCATGTGAACCCTCCTCTGCAGGTGTTCTACCATTGCTAACTACTGTCCTCGCAACAGACACCCAACCAAAGGTCCACCAACCTTGGACTGCGAGCCTCCAAAACTGTGAACGAAAACAGACCTCTGTAAGTAGCCTGTCTTGTGTATTTCATTGCAGTAATGAAAAGTTTAATGATGCCTAAAAATGCAGAGGCAGCTTTGGGATTGTAGAGAGTGTCTAGGCAGTGAAGACCAGAATGCTGATAAGAGTGTGAACAATAAAGGCCACGCAGATGAGGTTTCAGTTGGAAATTAGGATTATATTGGGAACTGGACACCCTGGTTACACTGTAGCAAAGTGCTTCTTCTCTACATCATGCCCCTGTTTTGAGACATTTGGTGGGGCTAATTCAAGGACAGTGGACTAGATTATTAAGCAGTGGAGATTTTCAAACAGCAAGGCCTTCTAGTTGTAACACAGGTATTACTGGCTGCTTTTAGTCACATTTACAATGATAATCAGAAGCAAACAGAGAAAAACAATTTGGAAAATTTGCAGACTGGCTAAAGAAGCAGCAAAGAGGAAGCAGGTTTGGGACATAAGAGATGCGTGGAAAAACCACTTGTTAAAGAAAATAGCACAGATAAAAGAAAGTCATGTACCTGCAAGGCAGAAGGAGTAATGCAAGAGGTTGTTTGGTTCCTACCACTCACCTTGCAGAATCAGGTGGAGTTCTTAGCTCCTGGCTTTAACCTGGTTCAGCCTCATCTGTTGAAGGCACTTGAGTAATGAACTTGTAGATGGGAGATCTCTGTCTCTATCTCCCTACCTTTCAAATAAATATTTTTTAAATATTTTTTTTTTACTGGGGCTGGCGTTGTGGCATAGTGGGTAAAGCTGCTGCCTGAAGCGCCGGCACCCCATATGGGTGCCTGTTCGTGTCCCTGCTGCTCCTCTTCCAATCCAGCTCTCTGCTATGGCCTGGGAAAGCAGTAGAAGATGGCCCAAGTGCTTGGGCCCCTGCACCCACATGGGAGACCTGGAAGAAGCTCTTAGCTCCTGGCTCCTTGCTTTGGATCAGCACAGCTCTGGCCGTTGCAGTCAACTGGGGTGTGAACCAGCGGATGGAAAAATCTCTCTCTCTCCTCTCTCTTTGCCTTTCAAATAAAATAAATATTTTTAAAAAAAAAGATTTTTCCTCCGGAAAAGTCTTTTAAAAGAAATCTGGTAGGTGAGTGAAGTTTTTTTTTTTTTTAAAGCAAAGCAAAACAACACAACCACATATACACACACTTTTGTTTATTTTTTAATAAAGATTTACTTGTTGAAGGAAATTTCTAGGTAATTGGGCTATGCAACACTCTACAAAATGCAATCTGCAGCTACAGAGGCAAGTAAAAAATAAACTTTGAAGGACAGAAGACAGGAAGTGATTATTCTCTTTGTAGCAAGTCTACATGCATTTTCAAATGATTAGATAATATCAGTAGTGGAATTTAAAAATCTGGGGAGTAAACAGCAGATGAAAGATCTCCCTCTCTGTCTCTCCTTTCTCTGTAACTCTTTTGAATAAATAAAAAATATATTTTTAAAAAGCCCTTTGATTACATTCATTCAAGTTAAGAGCAGGGATCATCCTGAGTAGGATGGAGAAATCACTAGGGGCAAGTTGGCAGTCAGCTGTGGAATGAAATAGACTCCAATGTACTTAACTAAAACCCTCTGGGTCAGGTGTAGGCTGTGACTGTGGATGGCTGCATCTAATAGTGTTCAGCTGAGCCTCAGGCACACAGTGGATGCATAATAAATGTTTACTGCACCAAACTTTTGGATTCTGTAACCCGGGTTCCGTCATTTTGGCTCAACAGTCCTAAAACAGGACATGAGTTTTTATTTCTCTATCACTAATGGCCATTTTCTCAGTTCAATTAGTTCTCTGGAGCAATAATCAACTGTTTATGAATACACCTAAATAATTTATCAGACAAGCTACCAAAGAGTTATTCCTGCCTCAAAAGCAGCTGTGAAACTTAACCAGTTCCTGTACAATCTTAGGTTTCCTCTGAGAGTTGCTTAAGTGCAGGAAATGTGCTACCCGGAGTTGAGTTTGCATTTATGTTTAAGATCAGTTAAAGGAATCTAATGCGGGAAGGAGATTACATTTCATGTCTTTGCTTAATATCCAAGCACTAGGCGCTTAGTGTGAATCCAAATATCATAGTTCTATCTTCTTATCACATAAAGGCTCAGAGCGGGGAGTTGGCTTTCAAAGTTCAATCATGACTGGGAATGGGAATCTCAAATGTCTTTGAAACCATTCCCTTTCTTCTACACATCTTGACTTACAGATGTGCAATGACCTTGAGGATTGGAATTTCAAATCTATAAAGGAAACCGGGAATCAGGATGATGGAGGTTCTGAGACAAACTTTCAACTAACCATACCTAGATGATAAATAATCAAATATGTCACTGGAAACTGAAGGCACATTCTGCCTACTGAAATGCTGAGTTCTGGTTTGCTTTTAAAGTACTGAAATCTCAAGCAAATTAAGATGGCAGCATATGTCCGGTGTGCTTTTATCATCGACATGGTTGTTATTGGATAGAATGTACCAGTTCCTAATTGTAAACTCAAGATGGAAAGGCTAATCTGTTTATTCAGTTTCCTTGTACAAGTGCAGTGAAGATATTGGAAATTTAAATAAGCTCTTAAAAATGTGTCTGGTTTGAGTTCTGAGTATATGCTTTGGAGGCACAGAAAACATTTTTAATCAACAAACCATAACTCAAAGTTTATCAGAATGCTGGGCATAAGAAATTTCAAGAAAAGGAATATTTAATGTTCTCTATAAATTTGTTCAATGCATAATTGAAGACATAAATCCTTCATTCATTCTATAACAAATGCAAAAAGCATTTCCTTATCATGATTTAGCCCCAAGATGTTTCTAGAGGACAGGAGGCACTAACTGGGGATGACCATAGAAAGAGAGAGTTTTAATGCAAAGAATTCATATGGCATTTTTCAACAACTTCTGAGAAGCAACTACTCCTTATTCATGTCTCAAAAACAGATTTCAGGATGAAACCTCTAAAACAGGCATTGCTATTTATGATAAAGTCCTTAGAAAAAATGAAATAGCACTGAAATATTAATAATGATCAATAAAGAAAATAATGCAATGCCATTATGCACATGCCCTTAATGATGGTGAATTATTAATAAAGATCACCGTCTGGAACTGGATATATCCCAGTACACATTTTATCTTCCATCAGGACCACGTTATATAGAAGGAAGGCCACTGACTCGCAAGTAGACCTAAGCACTAGTCTAGCTCTGTCATTAATTAACACTGTGACCTTGGCCAAGAGACTTTGATGTCATGGGCTTCAATTTCTCTGATTGTAAACTTCCAGTATCTACAAATGCAGTAGTCAAATTGACCATGATGAAGTAAACAGAGCAACTGCCCTTTGTTCTCTGGATTGGGCATTTAACCACCAAAAAGAATGAGAGAGAAAGGCAAGGAGGAGATGCCTGGCTGTGCCTCTAATGTGTTTGCATTCTGAGTTGTTACAATCAGCAGCTGAGCTGAGTGTATGGACCAGGGAGTTCAGGGACAGGCTGGGGTGGCTGGGATAAGCAGCCGCCATATATGCTGGCACAACTAGTGAGAGGAACAGGTGGCTCCACCTCTTCTATTCCACTGTACTGAACACATTTACAAGCAAACTACCTAGATCGCTGCGTCTAAAGTATCAAATGATATTTGACATCACCTTTCTGGCCAGGACATGAGTGTTAGAAGAGTCTGTACATTTGGGGAGGGTATCATAACAGAGAGTAAGGGTTGAAGACTGTACTTAGTACAGGGAAGCAGTTCTATATTACAGAGTAAGTCTCATTTCTACTTGTTTCCATATTTCAAATGCATAAAATTATCATCATGGTAGAGAAGAAAGACAATAACAAAGCAATGAGAAAACTCTCCTGAACTACTCCACTGCTGACTGCACATATCCAGGTCTATTCCTATCTAGGTTCCAACAGCCAAACACACCTGGGATCAATGCGTCTGATGGCTACAACACTGGAATAATTATTCATAAGTACCCCTTTCATTCTCAAATGCCCTTATGTAGAAAATGAATTTTGTGGTTACAACTACTTGTCTTTCTATACACCTTTGAAGAAAAATAATCTTGTGACCCCACAGATTCATTTCTAAAGAAATAATAATATTTTACTTCTTCAGATACTACAGAGTAATGCTGATTTCGAGGGAGATCAGTTAGTGGCTTGACCTGAAATAGCATCAATGAAGATAAAGAAAGATACAAGGATCTGGATAATGTTGAGAATTTACAATTTCATTTACAATTTCATTCAAAGATGAAAGCCAAATGCTTTAATGATCAAGGCATAGAGGGCGCTGGAATGGGAGCAGAATTCCAGAAACACCAATGGGTCAGTGTCATGAAGAAAGGATATACTCAGATGGACACATGGGCCTGAAACTTGTAGACAAAGTCTAGACTAAATTTACACATTTGCAATCAGCAGCACACCAATGTCCTTTGAAATCGTGTAACTGAGTAAATGGTTATAAGGAGTTTACACCAAGAAAATAAGAGGAAACGGACCTATACTTAAATAATCTCGTCTTATTTACATATACTTTTGTGATTTTTAAAGCTATAATTATACAAATTCATGGAATCCATTGTATGGTTAAATACATTTCCATCATGTAATAGTAAACACAAGGTAATGAATATATCACCTCACATATTTATTATTTCTTTGTGTTAAGATATTTACAATCCTCTCCTAGGTATTCTGAAACATAAATTATTATTAAATGTAACCACCCTACTATGCCTTTTCCTCTTATCTAACCGTAACTGTACCCTGAAGAGATGTTCATCAACGCAGGAATTGATAGAGAAATGTGTTGCACATATGTAAAGGAGCACTGTTCAGCCATAATAGATAAAATCCTGTTATTTGCATCAGCATAGATGAACCTGATGCACATGATGTTAAGCGAAACAATCCAGACACAGAGACACAGATACTGCATGATCTCATGCAAATGTGGAGCCTAAAAGACTTAATTTCACAAAGATAGAGAGTACAATAGTGGCTGCCTAGCTCTCCGGAGAGAAGAGCGGAGGCAGAGAAATCGGACTCCAGGTAGTAATCGCCTTCTGTGAATGCTGGAAGAGAAACCAGCACAGGAAATTAGCAAGAAATGATAAAAGAGGTAGGAGGGAGAACAGAAAAACATCAAAGATACCAAAGGAAGAAACAGTGAAGGATCTTTTGATCAAGATATGAAGTCAAATAAAATGAGGCAATCTAAACAAACACACATAGTAAAAAGTCAACAATTCTACACGCAATGTGGTAACGTGTATTGGATCCTAAAACAGATGTTTCAAAAAGGACATTAGTGCAAAAGCTTGTGGAAGCTAATAATAGAGGAAAAGTGTTATTTATGTTATCTATCTACTTATGTATTTGCTTGAAAGGGGTTGGTGGGGAGAGAAAGAGACAAAAACAGTGATCTTCCACTTACTAGTTCATTCTAAAAATGCCCAGAGCAGCCAGGGCTGGGCCAGACCAAGATAGGAGCCTGGAAATTCATCTGGGTCTCACAAATGGGTGGTAGGGACTCAAGTACTTGAACTATCACCTGCTATCTCCCAGGGTGAACAACAGCAAGAAGCTGGATCAGAAGTGGAGACTCAAACTCCAGCACTCCAGGATGGAATACCAGCATCCCAAGCAACGACTTAACTGCTCTGCCTCAATACCCACCCTCAAAGTTATTTTTTAGTTGATGAATGGGGTACGGTTCTGCAAGTTGTTAACATTAAGGGAAGCAGAGTACACCAGAAATCCCTGTATTATCTTGCAAATCTTCTCTAAATTTAAAATTCTTTAAAAATTTTAAAGTTTAAAATAGAAGGGGAAAGATGATTTTATTAGTGGATTTAAATATCAGAAGACCTCTGATTTTGAGGTGCTGCAGTGGAGTTTTTTATTTTAAGCTAAATGTTAAAAGGAAAAAGCCTAGAATTCACTAATTATCTGAAAATGGAATTTTATGGATATTCAGGCAGAGGAAGTCTGTCAGAGACAATTATTCTGAAAAGACTGGCTTGGGGAATGAAAGAAAGGATAGAACAGCTACTGAGGGAGACTCTGGGGACCAGAAAGGGCATCAGTTACTTATTTTTACTGGGGAGGTCAACCATCCAGGTGGGAGTAGAAGCAATATTTCCAAGAAACTAAGAATAATGAAGATCAATAACTTGGTGGAATAAAATGAAGAAGAAATAAGAAAGGTGTGGGGGAAACATGCTATCTTTGCTAGAAAATGTAGAAAAGGCGGTAGGAATGGGTGCAGCTGACGGTGTTTTAGAGCTGAGACAGTGGGGGCTACTGAGGAAGCACCTGCCTGGGAGCGTCTTCAAAATATATCTTTAAGAACAAGAAAGGTCACACTTAATAATCACTTTTAAAAGGACCTTAATATACAGAAGCAATGCTAAGTGTAAAGCCATGATTTGCATGGTTAAATTATATCTCCTTAAAATTGGGTTAGATTTTATTTCAGGCTTACATATTCTTTGATTAAATATAAAATCCTTGGAATATAATTAACAGCAGAGTTTGGCAAAGATCACTTAATCTCAGAGCCACACACATGGTCTATCCAGGAAAGTAATTTTGAGAGCACACACACACCCACACCCACACACACCTGTATAACAAAACATGCAGACATAGCTTCAATTCACGGCAAGAGGGATGCTTCTGTCAACTAAATGAAAATGATGACAGCAAAGGACATTTCAATTGTCACGTTATACCATGGTAATGCTTCCTTCATCTGTCAGATGATTAAATAAATAAAACAGGGTGAACTGACAGCAATAGGGCGAGACCAAGCAAAAAGGTAATGAACATTGAGAATACGTGGGAGTCATAAGCGTGGCACAGTTCAACCTGACAAGGAAAATGTTGCATTTCGAGTAAAATGTGCTTGTCACATGGGGATAATGATTGGTCTATTGAGAAGCTGAAAATTGGGCCATTAGTGGGTGATCGGATGTTTTGCTGTGTCAAGTAAATAGTCTGTGATGAATGACACAAGACTGAAAGGAAGCAGATTACACCAGGCTCTTTTTTCTTTATAAAACATTTTTAGTAACATTGTTGAACATTTTTATCAATACTAATTGGAATTGGAAATATATAGTTTTGAGAGATTTCACATAATCCAGGCAATGATTATGTGTGCATTTCCACAAAATACATATATTCTAATGTAATCATGACAACAAGCCCCCACTGATCCCATTTTACAGCTGTGGCTATAGACACCCAAAGAACTTAAGTCACTTGCTCAAGGTGCCGGATTCCAAACCTAGGACTCATTAATTCAAAAGACAGTTCTCTGCTGTCTCACCCTCTCCAGTGTCCCAATCACAAAACCTTTTCAAAATGACATACTTAGGATTTTAATCTACTAAGATAGATGCATGAAATAAATGCCTGTGATAAAAAACAGATCATTGAGATGAGTCAAGGAATGGACAGATGCATACCTGACATATCACATAAACAGAGTGAGTGAAGGCCTTGGGGAAAGGACAGCATATTTGCTTTACATTATTACACCAATATGAAGGACTGAACGTGGGTAGATGGTCCTGAGTGCAAGCTGTCAAATGGTATTTATTTCCCTTGTGAATACAGATAATATGGGGGTCAAAACGAAGAACTGGATTTACTTGGGGATGTAGTTTTCAAAGGGAGGAGCAGGGACATTCTCTAGGAATAGTGCTCTCCAAAGAGTCTGCAACAAGGAGAGATCAATTCCTACTGTTTCCCTCCCAACCCTCACTGGCTGTTAGCATTGGGTGGGCGTATCCTCTGCTACCATCAGAGAATTATACATTGACTCTTATAGATTTGGTATTACAGATTAAAGTTTCTTGGGCCATTACAGGGCTGATTTCATTTGACTATCTCATAAACTTCCCTAAAAGAAATATATTTTACTTCTCTGTATCATCTGCAGATTCCTTATGCAATCAGCACTTGGCAAAGGTTTGTGGAGTAGAATTCTATCTTCAGGGTAGTGGAGCATGGCAGGTTAAATGTAGCCTCTGGAAACAAGGTGCCAGGACTGTCATCCTAGAACCCTCTCTTCCTAGCAGCAGGACCTGGGCTCAGTCATTCACTTCCCAGTACTTCAGTTTCTTCATCTTCAAGGGTGGGTTCACAACAGCACTGCCTCCTCTGTTGTTGTGCGGATTAAAGAGTTGACACACATTTAGAATACTGCATGGCATGCAGCAAACGCTCTACCATCACAATTATTTTTAACAGTAACTGGTTATTATTATGAACTCCCAATCCTTTGTGGTTTCAAATACCAATCTCCTTGCACAGGCAGGACACAGATCTCCATCATAGCCGTCAGAAACCTCCATCTCTGTGGCCAATTGAGCTTTCTCCTGGTGGCATTTGGAGTTTGCTTCTGGCACAGTCTTTGCTTTGTTTGCTTTTTCTGGGCAGAGCCGCGTGAGTTAGCGTGACTCAAGGGCCCATTTGCTGGGGTGTTTTTGCTCATTAGTTTTGTTTCGCAGACGCTTGGTCAAACTTGGGTTTTGTGCGGCTTCATGCTCACTTTGTTTCCTTTATATTCCTTTTCTCTCAGTAATGAGGGTTGAGTTTCTAACCTTTCTCTCTCCTACCGTCGGTTCTCAGGTGACAGTGCACAAGGGCAAATGCAGCTCGTGGCTTGTCCAGCCAATTACAAGGTTGTTATTCCTGGACACTGTCCTCCCTGAATACCTGTCACGTTTCTGGTCCATGTATTCTGACCTGCATGAGAAAAAGGAAGCGTGACAGCCACCGCTCTGTAAGATCATTTTACTAAAAGGAAGCTGGCATGCGGGATGGGTGCCACATCCTACACTGCCATGAGTTCTTAACTTTCTCATCAAGTTCCTAACAACTAAAATTTTAAACTACACACCCAACTTGTTTCCACTGTCCCAAGCTCACTGCCATTATAATCTCTTCCTTTTTCT
Source organism: Sylvilagus floridanus (assembly GCA_949820135.1). NCBI lineage: Eukaryota > Metazoa > Chordata > Mammalia > Lagomorpha > Leporidae > Sylvilagus > Sylvilagus floridanus. The sequence continues at coordinate 13,006,109 of OX463235.1, forward strand.
TCCTTCCTCAATCCCTCCCTCCTTCCTATCCCTCCCCGATCTGTATCCCAAATCTGCTCTGTGTTTCCGGCTCTAGATCTTAGAATACAAAAAGAAAAAACCAAAGACTGCCTTGATAACCTAAGAACTCAAAGTAGAAAACTGATAAAATGGATTACATGGAATTTTATTCAAATCTCAGCACCATAGTTTATATCCTGGCTAGTAATGAGCTTTGGTCTCATCCTATGTGAAGTTATTTGGGGACTGAAAGAAAAATAACAACACAGGGTACCCAGCATGTTACCTGTAAACTCAGCTCAATACATAAAAAGCATATTATTAAAAGTTTTTGGAAATTATTTTAATACTCAAAATACAAACAATAATAATATTGTTTCTCTTCCTCGAACTCTAAAGGTACTCATTTCACCTCCAAAATTAATGCCTCATTCCTTTTACACATTTTGGGGTCTGTTTCTTGCTGCTGCAGAGATTAACCACCAGTTTTGAGCTTTGTGGATTTAGATTGAGCTGTAGAAAGGCTATGGAGCACCTCGCACCCCTCTGCTTCCTCTCTTTATTTTGCCTGCTTTTAAAGTACCTGTTAATTGTTTGGTAAACCAGACTCCACCCTTCAGCCTCTGACTGAGTACCCTGTTAACAACAGACACTGGCACCCTCTTCCAATATCTCCTTCTGTGTTCTGAAAAGGTAGGTAAGTCTGAAAGTGGATTTAAGATTTTTCAATTAATTCTTTATTTTATAAATTTTTATTTTTATTTTATTTGAAAGGCAGAGAGAGAGAGAGAGAGAGAGAGGCACACATACATAGAGAGAAAGAGAGAAAGAGAGAGAGAGAGAAAGTACTCTTCCTTCCACTGGTTCACTCCCCCAGATACCCACAATAGCTGGTGCTGAGTCAGGCCAAAGCCAGAATGGGTCTCCCATGCGGAAAGCAGGGACCCAAGTACCTGAGCTATCATCTGCTGCCTCCCATGTTGCACATTAGCTGGAAGTAGATTTCAAGTTGAGTGGCTGAGACTGGAACCAGCATCTGATATGGATATAGGAGAAATGTAACTGCTGTGCCAATGTCTGTCCCGGATTTAAGATTGTAACGATTTGAACATTTTGTTCATCCTTCAGCTAGTCCTACTTTTTACAAAACACTCGTTAAATATTACTATTGATTTTAAAGAACTTGAAATTTCTGAAGAAATTCAGAAATTTAGAACAAATCCAGAAAAAGAAACCATTTCCATGGGTCTCCTGTCGTTACCAGGCTGAGTCATTCCTTCCCACCACTGCCTGTACAGTTGAAGAGGACCTGGGTGTATATTTAGCAATTTTACTGGGTCACTTTCTGGAAGAAGAAATGGCTCGGACTTTCTGAGGAAGAGCTGTTCCATATATATCACTGCCTTTTGGAGAGGCTGGTTAATTTTAGGCAAAAGTTTCTTTTTCCTGAATTTTCCAAAAGAACCATCATAATCCACCTTTCTGTAAAATAATACTTTCATTTACATGAAAAGCCTCATTTAATTTAGCAAGTATGTCATAATTCCTTATAATGTTCTTCTTGTATCTTAGGGTGAAACAGCAGAGGTGGAGTCCTTGACCAATGTCACACGGTTCTTTCTCTATCACCGTCAATCTGCAACCACATCATTTCTATTCTGAACTACAGAAAGGAGTCAGAAAAGTCATCCAGAGTTTTGGAAACTCTGTTAACACACAAAACATCATTTTCATCAAGTGTTAGCACGGCACCACTTGATCAATATGACAAGAAAGTCGGTGACAACAAGCAAACAGGTAAAGAACACCCCCAGTGTAAGTGCACGAATGGATTTATCCATTTTCAAGTGGTTGTTTCCCTGGCAGCAATTATCATTTGGGGGGGGGGGGGAGCAGTAAGTTGTGAGCAATCAGCAACAACTGCTGTCCAGGGCCAAGGAGAGAACCAGCTCTCATCCTCACTTCAACATTGTTTGGCCATGAAATTGGGTAACTTACGATTTATATTTCTTCTATATGTTTCTTTATTTGTAGAATAAGCTTAATGATACCTATCTAATATAATTGTTTTGAAAATTGAATGAGAAAGTTGGAGAAAAACTTTCTATCCTTTCTATAACTTGTGTATAAATTCTGCAGAAGACCAATAAAAAATTTGTTAGGCTGCTAGCTAGATTGATTGATGTAAAGATAAATGGATATGCAGACAGATACATAAATATAGAGATCAAAGATCAAACTCAATCTCAGTTGAATTGGAGGAATGCTTCATTTAAAGATCTATTGCATACTGTGGGGAATGCAATTAATAATAGTGTATTGATAATTTAAAAATTGCTGAGAATAAATTTAAGATTTGCTTATTTATTGAAAGTCAGGGCTATGCAGACAGAGGGAAAGATCATCTATGTACTAGTTTACTCCCTGGATGCCTACAACAGCCATGGCTGGGCCAGGATTCAGCTAGGGAACCAGGAGCTCCTTCCAAGCACTTGGGCCATCCTCCGCTGCTTTTCCCAGGACATTAGCAGGGAACTGGAGAGGAGGAGGAGCAGCGGGGATATGAACCTGTGTCCTTACGGGACACCTGCATTGCAGGTGGTGGTTTTACAAGTTATGCCCCAACCCCAGGCCCATTCTGAGAATAAATTTCAAATGCTCTCTCACAAGAAATAAGTATGAAGCAAAGTGTATGTTAATTATCTTATTCATTTTTCTACATTGTATCACAAATCATAATATCACTATGTCCCCCACAGACATATGCGAAGGTAAATAATCAGCTTATAATAACAACTTTAATGAAGGCCAACTCACAAGTTGCCTTTAAGAAAAAAGTAAGTAGAGAACTTTGCCTAGGGGCTAGGCTATAACTGTGGGTGTGGTGTGGTGCTTTGTTCTAAAATCCAACATAGTGCAACTGTGGATCTGCCCATGATCACTCTGCAGGGTGCCTAAAGTAGAGAGAGGATGCTCATTAGGAGTCATTCACCTCTTTATAATCTCTAACACATTTGCATAGGCTACAATATTCTTTCTAAAAAGTTTTCATGCCTACTTCAAAGAAAAAAATCACTGGCTCTGTTCAGCATTAAAAATACATATGATCTTCCTCAAAAAGGCACAGGGAGAACAAGAAAGAAAGAGAGAGAGAGAATTCAAAGAAACAAGGTCCAGCAGTCTCTCACATTCTTTCACATCTTAAAGATAAATGTTCAGGTCTGGGAAGAGACTGGTTTTCTCCTTTTCTCAACAAGGCTAAAGAAAAAAACAAGTTTAAATAGTTCCATTTCAAACCTATGGCCACATTTTTTCACACGATTAAAAAAAGAAAAAAAAAAAAAGGATTCACAGTCATTTTCAGCCCAAGCCTTATCCTAAATAAAGCTTTTCATCTTTTCTTGACTCTGCTTCCTAATTTAACACGCTCTCACCTCTTACTTATCCAAAAATCCTTTTTCTGGTAACTTCGATGATTCTTAACAGTGGCACGAATCAAAAGGGAAAAATATAAAATAAAATAAGGCCCCTGGATGGCTCAGGCACAGCCTAAAAATAATGTGTACCAAAGCTCATATAGATATTTTAGTTTTTCAAAAAAAAAAAAAAGAGTTCTTACTAAAACCCTAATCACTCTGACTGACTTTGCACAGTCAATTGCACTGATCTGGTTTTACAGCAACAGACAGTAAAAACTACACCAGTGGTAGTGAGTCAGGAACTGAGGGCTGGGGGCTGGCAGTCTTTGTTAACAGTGAGTGACAAGCATCAGGCTGTGCTGGTATGACCAGTCCTCTCTTCAACTCTGTCTGTGCACCAACACATTGAGTCTTTACAACCCCATTTTTGGCAGTGGGAAAACCGACCAAATTATCAAATACTAGAGCTGAAATGTGAGCACAGACAGCGTGGCTTCAGAATGACCCTGAAAGAAAATGCAGACATGCGGACATACAGAAAAAGAGCCAAACCCCAAGCTGTGGAGGTTGGCCTAGGACATAGAGGAAATTTGGCGTGGACTTCAAAATGTCATAAGGTGCGATAGTTCCCGCTAGGTCCAGGCTGTGATGCCAATGTTTCCCTGAGCTCCTGCTCAAGGTCTTCTGGGCAATGCCTCACGGTAAATCCTGCCAGCCGGAACAGGAGGGGTCACTTATAAGCAGAGAGCTTCCTCTCCCTCGGCAGGAGAATACAAGAGCCCTGCAAAAAGTTCAGGATGTAAGGGAAATGGGTTAGGAACAGAGAGGAGACAGGACACAAACTCACAGCCAAAATGGATTTATTCAGAGGAAAATTAATTCTCAGAGGTGGCCAACCGGTGGTGGCATGCACACAGACCAGACACAGGGCAGAGAGCACCGCCTTCCATCTGGCTGGGTCTTACATACCTTGGGGTGGCCTGAGGTTCCAGAGGGGAGGACAGTGGGAGGAGCTGAGCTAGCTTGTACAGGTTTTTCCACAGGTTTCAAGTTTGAAAAACACACAAGAGTGTGGGGTCGGAGAAGAATACAGGGCATGGAGCTGAACCGGTCTCTTGAAAGAAGGCATGGATAAAGAGGAAAGCGGATTTTATCTGCTTTTAGGCAAGGAGCAAAAATGGCTGAAGCTTATGTCCTTGTTTCATCACATGGGAAATGAAATCAAAAAATAAACTTGTGTGGTGCATTTTTCTTTTTTGAAATGCATGCACACAAGGGATCTTCCAAAAGTTCTTGAAAAATAGACACTGTTTATATCCCTTATTTATACTCCTGGGAACAGTGGTCCTTCTACTTTCTACCTGTTGAATTCTTTACTCAGTGGAAGATTAAGCTTGTGATTATAAAGAACGTTTTAAGTATGTTATCGCAAAAATTAGAAGGAAAAAAAGAAAGGAAGGGAGAGGGTGGGAAGTACCATTATGTGCTTAAAATTGCACACACGAAATATATGAAATCTGCGCTCTTTATATAAAGAAAAGAAAAACTAGGCACGGTTTTGAAAAAAATCTCTGCACTAAAATTAACTTGTCTTTTAATTCCATTTTTCCATGAGATTTTGAAGTACTCATATAGTGACAATATGTGGCTTGGCCCCCACAGACTCCCAAAAACTTACCTCATCATTTAAGATTGCAATAATTTGGGAAAAGTTAAAAAAAAGATTTTGACAGTAGAAGCCAGTTGCAAAGGGCCTGAATGTCAGTGAGTATTCTAGACTTAGAATGCACTCTTTATCCACCGGTTACTTTATCTCCAGGAGTCAGGCACCACCCAGGGGGTGACTGGGAGAATGAGAGCAGACAGACGTACTCAGGTTATGGCACAAATGTGGCCAAGGGCTCAGAGAAAATTCATAGGAAACACTGAGGGTACAGTATGGCAAGTAATTATTTCTTCTTAGAGCATAAGAAAGTTCCCTAGAGGAAATTATTCTTAAACATGGCCTACCAAAAACAGGGCCACTAACTGCCCCTCCACTAAAAGGAAGACCCAAGGGAACAGAATCTCAGATACCGGCATGGGTGGGAAGGCGTTCAAGGGTGTGCAATTGCAGGACATGGAGAAAGACCAGTCCCCAACTCCAGGAGGGGGACCTCAGAAAGGGAGGGGGCTGGAGCTTTCTAACCATGACAGCCTGGGCTAGATGACAGCAAACTCCCAGGCTGTCGGGTTTCTGGAAGGGTAAGAATACTGGAAAAATCTCAGGGCACTTGGTTGAGAGTGGATATACAACGCACAGAAGGTCAAATCCCTCAACTCTCTTCTCTGAGTGAGGAAGGTGAGTGAAAGTAGTGGACCGGAGAAAAACTGCCATTCTCTCCAAATTCGACTTCCTCATACACCAAGATTCAGGTGGGCATCATGCCACGGTCATTAAGAAGAGTTATATGCATACTCCACACTTCTGCTTACAAAGGGAGATGACTGTACAGTTACATTTCAGGAAGATTTACTTCAGAAATACTTGAAAAAGGAAACATGTTCTCTTAAATGGTCAGGCTTCGTGATGTGAAAATGCACTTGTATGAGATCTTCCTCTCATTATGCCAACAGAAGGAAACGTCACTAAAACAGCCCTCACCCCGAGGAAAGACATTTAAAGTGGCATATCTGAAAGCATTCCTAGTTTCTAAATTAAATGTTGAAACATAGCATTTCCTATCCCGGTAAGTCTAAAAAGGGTATTTGAGAGCTAAATAGTGTTTTGTTAGCTACTCGGGAAACTGGAGAGCTGTTTAAGAATTCATATCTCAGTCACCTTTAATTTTAAATTTGGCTACTATTAAAGATGCACTCCTCTCCCTCATTTTGAGGGTTCCTCTTGTGGCCAGCAAATCAAAGACATCAAAGTGTAAGGGACAGAATCAGGCTATGAGAACCAGCTGGATCTAACCATTTAAAAAGGTTGTAGGATGGTGTAGCCATTCTTGCTTCATTGCTGGATGCCTTCATGTTAAACAGTGATGGATTATAAAAATGTTCACCTGTATGAAATTTACAAAAATCCATAATTGTAGCAGTGAAGATGCATGGTGGTAAAATGTCCTATTGACTGAGGCAAAAATCAGAGTTTCCTAGAAGTTGCAGTTTTGGGGAATCCACAGGTTTCCTCTGAATGAACAAAGACAGCGAGTATGTACATCCACCTAGGAGACTCAGCAGTACATATTTGAGGAAGAACACCAACTAAGCCCTTTCATTTATCTGCCCATACAGGATTTACTGAGTTCACCCAATAGCTGGAGTGCACTAGACTAGAGAGAGCACTAAGGAATGGTAGACAAGGAACCCCTATATAATAGGACTAAACACCTGATTTCCACTCTTGACACTGGTATACACGTTCAGTTTCCTTTCCAATGCTTCATTTCCTCTTTCTGGGTTTCATGATCTGCGAGGACCCCCATGGTTCTATGATGCCCTCAGTTTGTGTCACTGTACACCAAATGTACAACCACACTGCTGGCAACTTGAGAGAAAGAAGAGGACCCAAGTCTTTGGTGCCAGGGGAACTGGAGTGACTGCAGGGAGGGATGTTTCTCCTCACATGGAATCCAGAAAACAGTCCTCTGCAGATCAGCCACATTAATCATAGAGCAAGGAGCAGATGCTTCGCCTCCTTGTTAAAACGCATCCACCCCACATTTCAATACCTAGTTTCCATTCCTGGCTCCAACTCCTGACTCCAAATTCTTGCTACTGCAGACCCTGGTAGATAGCAGTGATGTCTCAAGGAATTGAGTTCCTGCCACCCACAAGGAGGACAGATTGAATACAGAGCTCCTCCCTTTGCTCTCTCTCTCCCCATCCCTCCATATCTTCTCCCCCTAAGTCGCCCCCCCCTTCCCTTAGTCTCTCTTCCCCTTCCTTTGTCTACCTCTCAAATAATTTTTTTTTTAAATTTAAAGTGAAAATAGCATACAGGTCAGACTCAGAATTATTGGACTTCAGGAGGCATCGTTGTGACACACTGGATTAAACCACAACCTAAAATGCCACCATCCCCTACAAATGCAGGTTCTAGAACTGGCTGTTCCACTTCCAACCCAGGTCTCTGCTAATGAATTTGGAAAAGAATTTATGGGATTTCTTGGGCTTCTTGGTTCAACAGCCAATCAGCCTTGGTGTCTTTATTTGACTACATGACTCAATTCTGTTTCAAACCAAAATGCCACATGGTTGAGAAGCAGTGATTCTATCTGGAAGGGCCTCTTAAAATTTCTTTGTATTTATGCAATAGGAAGAGGCCTAGAAGCTCTGGGTAAAACTGGAAGGAAACATTCGCTCAGCCCACCAGGTGAATGTACAGTGTCCCCAGGAAACCCTAGGGAGCAGGTTGCAGAAGAGATGCAAAAAGAGCAAACCAGGGGGCTGCTCTGTGCCTCCACTGCCTCTAGTGTACAGCAAGTGATAAGTTTCAATGATTACCCTTGACTCACCTTTGCTATTAAAGGCAGAGCTGAGAGAGTAGATGGTTAATAGATTTCTATAATCTGTCTTTTTCCTGAAGAACATGGAGCAGTTGTGAAGATATACATGTCCTCCAAAGAAAGTGCTATTTGTCAGTGATCTCAATACATGTCCATTTAGCACACACACTGAACACCTGCACTGCATGCAAAAGAGAGGAGACTTGGCATAGCCTTTCAGCAGCCCGCCCTCCTCATCATAGTCAATACTCTGACAAATTCATCACAGAAAAAAAAGTTTCCAGGGAAATCTGATTTTTAGGGAAAGCCAGAAGTAATTTTGAGTTAGCTGTGCCACATATCAAAAGCAAAACTGTTAGAAATAGTCCATTTTTTTCTAGCGTGGCTCATAAGCTTTAGTCAGGAGAGACTTCTAAAGAGGAGTTGTCCAATTTTCTGAGCAATTGCAATATCAAGAGAAGGTTTATGCTTCCTTCTCTGGAAATCTCCTTTGAAGCAGACACTTCTGACTCTGCTTATGCAACTATGTGTGTATGTGTGTGTGTTTAAAGCCCTTTTTTTGTAAGCACAGTTTATCTATAAAGGATGTTCATAAACAGACACACAGAAGCAGTGAGCACTGAAAATAATTTGAATTTCTTAGCATGTTATGATACTTTCATTCCTTCTAACAGACTTCCCTCAGAGGTCTTGTTAGAAATAACTGAGCTAAAATCGAGAGAAATGAAAACAGTTACCCATATATAAACCAGTACACTAATGTTTTTGGAAGCATTAACTTACAAGAGTCAAAAGGTGGAAACAACACAAATGTCTATCGATGGATAGATGGACAAACACAACCGGTTATATTCATATAATGGAATATTATTATCAGTAGATGGATAAACCTCGAAAATACTATGCTGAGTGGATGAACTAAGTCACAAAAGACAACATGTCATATGATTCAATTCTGGCAAAATGTCCTGAACAGGAAAAGCTAAATATACAAAAAGGAGATGAGTAGCAGCCCAGGACTGGGGAGTAGAAAAAAGGCTGAGGGGTAACAGAATGATCACCAGTGCACTTACACTGCTTTCGGAGGATGATTAAAATGGTCTAAAATTGATTGCAGGTTACTGAATTAAGCAAATAAATATGCTCAATACAACCACTGCTAAACAATAGGTCTAACCTGCTATTGGAGGGCAAGAGGAAGAAACTAATGTTTCTAAAATTACACAAGGAAGATTTTTAAGTACACCTTAAAATACAAATATCCATGCAAAATACTAATATTCATGTAAAAGTATACATGAAATAGCCAGTTTTAAATTTTAAACAAAAAATTTGTAATAATTCCACATGTAAAGTTGAAAATAGACCGCAGTGCACTCTCACCCTACTTTGCTTCCCTTAATTGTTAATGTTGTTCACAGTACAATTATCAAAACCAAGAAATTTACATGGATGCAAAACCATGAGCTACAGACCGCATTCAGATGTCACCAGTATTTTCACCAGTGCCCTTTATCTAATCCAGAATTCAATCCGAGTTTTTATGCTGCAGTCAGTCAGCCTGTCTCTTCAACTGATGTCATCTTCTTTCTGTTTTTTTATAATCAAAATAGCTCATTTTAATGTAAAACTAGTTGGGTATCAGCAGGATCATATGGTTCAATGTTGCTAAAAGCTGTCTCTGTGAAGCCACAGTCAACATTCCATCCTGGCTCCCATTAGTACGGGGCCACATGGCAACAGAGTTGGTGGTCATGGCACAGGCTCTGCAGTCAAATGGCCAGACTCACAGCTCAATTTCATCACTCGCTGAACAGCTTCACTATGTTAGACAATTTGTTTAACAACTCTGTCCTTAATTGTTGTGTCTCTAAAATAGTTCCCACCTCCATAGGGTGGTTGTAAGGCTTCAATGGGATAATACATGGGAAGTACTTAGCACATTACCTGGGACAAGTAAGTAATTGTTGCTGCTATTTCTTTTCCTTGCTGCCCTATATTCCCTCCACAGATTCTCCTTGACCTACGATGAGATCATGTCCATCACAAGTTGAAAATACCACACGTAGAAAGTGTACTGAGGGGCTGGCGCCGTGGCTCACTTGGTTAATCCTCTGCCTGTGGCACCTGCATCTCATATGGGCACCGGGTTCTATTCCCGGTTGCTCCTCTTCCAGTCCAGCTCTCTGCTGTGGCCTGGGAAGGCAGTGGAGGACGGCCCAAGTGCTTGGGCCCTGCAGCTGCATGAGAGATCAGGAAGAAGCACCTGGCTCCTGGCTTTGGATTGGCGCAGCGCGCCAGCCGTAGCGGCCATTTGGGGGGTGAACCAACAGAAGGAAGACCTTTCTCTCTGTCTTTCTCTCTCTCACTGTCTAACTCTGCCTGACAAATTAAAAAAAAAAAAAAAAAAAGGCTTGCCCAAGCAATACCCCTCCACCCCCTCTGTAAGGAGGCTGTGAAATCTCTGGAAGACCCATGTACTGCTAGTGGAGCACCGGTCACAATCTGGCAAGTATCAGATCACCATGCTTACAGCAGATGACACTGGCATTATCGCAACATGGTCACTTGAAATTTTGAAGCATTAGGTGACTTTCAGAATGTCATCTAAATTTGTAAGCACCATCAATAACAGAAGTGTCATAATTCATTAGCAGTTTGTAGCAAGCTCCAGTCCTCACTAATGAAAAAGCCCACAGCTTAGTGAAGGAATGTGCAAATTATCAACTATTTAAGAAAACACTTGATAAACATCTTCACCAAATTACATTTAATTTTGCCATTTAAACTACCTCATGTGGAGTTTAACTACACCATCAAAAACAGCTACTGCCTATAAAATCTGAAACAAAGGCAATAACATTTTTCTGCTCGATTCTTCCAAGTCTGTTCCTCATCTCCTATAAAGTGAATGAGCCAAAGTCTGTGCCTCTCTGGAGGCTTTGCTCCTATGTTAGGTCTAAACTGTCCTCATTAAAAATCAGTAATAAATGAAATTAGGAACAGTGGACAAGGCATTCTTATATTTGAATAATGTTGATGTGTAACCTTACATTGGTTGGACTGTAAAAGAGGACTGTTAAATAGATGATTTGTGATTAGTCAGTGACAAAATCGATGGATCACTATAAGCCAGTATGAGTTCATTACAAAGGAGTCAGACAACAGTCTGTCAGCTGACTGTCAACAGTCAGTCAACAACAAGGCAGCTCCTTAATTTGAAGCAAATACTAGACTGGTAGATTGAGGAATATTTTAGTTAGATATTGTTTTAATTTCATCAAGAAATGTAACAGAATGCCTCATTATATATTTGATAATACAATGAATAAACATGGGCTCTAATGTAGTCCTGGTAGGCAAATTCATAGCTGAAAAAAAGCAAAGACTGCCCTGGATGGGAACAAAGGGCTACCCTTGACCTTGCCCAGTGAACTAGAAGACAACAGAATGTGAGAACTTCAGATAATGGTGTACAGGGTGCACTAACAAGACTGATAGATAGCATGCCACTGAAAGACCAAGACAATGCACTAACTGTGTTGGTATCAAATATAGTGAGAATATTTATGAAGAATAATGAGTGATCTACCATTGGAGCTTTTGAAAAGTAAATCCGTTTTCAAAAAACACAACGAAGACCTGGTTTAAGAAGATATATGCAGGTCGGAGCCGCAGCTCACTCGGCTAATCCTCTGTCTGTGGCGGCGGCACCCCGGGTTCTAGTTCCGATTGGGGCACCAGATTCTGTCCCGGTTGCTCCTCTTCCAGTCCAGCTCTCTGCTGTGGCCCGGGAAGGCAGTGCAGGATGGCCCAAGTGCTTGGGCCCTGCACCCGCATGGGAGACCAAGAGGATGCACCTGGCTCCTGGCCACGTGGCTCCTCTTACTACTTGTTGAATTCTTTATTTAATGGATGTTAAGCTTGTGATTATCAAATAAACTGAAAGTATTTCATCGTAGAAATTAAAAGAAAAATAAGAAAGGAAGAGGGAGGGAGGATGAGTGGGAGGGTAGGATGAGAAATATCATTATGCTCTTAAAACTATATTTATACACATATATACACAATATATGAAAATTGTTCTACTTAAGTAATTTTTTAAAAATTTTAAAAAGAATGGAAAAGCACTGATTGAAGAAAACATCAATTACATTTTTTAAATTTTGTATGTAAATTTTCAAATACAGAATTTAAATTTTTTTAAAAATTTAAAAAATATATACAGGGAACTTTAAAAGTGTGCAGAAAATGATTACTTTTTACTTTTTTTAACTTTTAATTAACAAATATAAATTTCCAAAGTGCAGCTTATGAATTACAATGGCTTCCCCCCATAACTTCCTTCCCGCCCGCAGCCCTCCCATCTCACGCTCCCTCTCCCATTCCATTCACATCAAGATTCATTTTCAATTCTCTTTATATACAGAAGATCAATTTAGTATAAATTAAGTAAAGATTTCAACAGTTTGCACCCACACAGAAACACAAAGTGTAAAATACTGTTTCAGTACTAGTTATGGCATTAATTCACATTGTACAACACATTAAGGACAGAGATCCTACATGAGGAGTAAGTGCACAGTGACTCCTGTTGTTGACTTAGCAAACTGACACTCTTGTTTATAGCATCAGTAATCACCCTAGGCTCTTGTCATGAGTTGCCAAGGCTATGGAAGCCTTTGGAGTTCGCCATCTCTGATCCTATTTAGACAAGGTCATAGTCAAAGTGGAAGTTCTCTCCTCCCTTCAGAGAAAGGTACCTCCTTCTTTGAAGGCCCATTCTTTCCACTGGGATCTCACTCACAGAGATATTTCATTTAGGTTTTTGTTTTTGTTTTTGTTTTGCCAGAGTGTCTTGGCTTTCCATGCCTAAAATACTCTCATGGGCTCCTCAGCCAGATCCAAATGCCTTAAGGGCTAATTCTGAGGCCAGAGTGCTGTTTAGGACATCTGCCATTCTATGAGTCTGCTGTGTATCCTGCTTCCCATGTTGGATCATTCTCTCCCTTTTTAATTCTATCAGATAGTATTAGCAGACACTAGTCTTGTTTATGTGATCTCTTTGACTCTTAGACCTATCAGTGTGATCAATTGTGAACTGAAATTGATCCCTTGGACTAGTAAGATGGCATTGGTACATGCCACCTTGATGGGATTGAATTGGAATACCCTGGCACGTTTCTAACTCTACCATTTGGGGCAAGTCTGATTGAACATGTCCAGAATTGTGCATCTCCTCCCTCTCTTATTCCCACTCTTATATTTATCAGAGATCACTTTTCAGTTAAATTTAAACACCTCTGTGTTAATTACAGAGTTCAACCAATAGTATTAGGTAGGACAAAAAAAAAAAACTAAAAGGGATAAAGTATTACATTGTGCATCAACAGTCAGGACAAGGGCTGATCAAGTCACTGTTTCTCATAGTGTTCTTTCACTTCAACAGGTTTCCTTTTTGGTGTTCAGTTAGTTGTCACTGATCAGGGAGAACATATGATATTTGTCCCTTTGGGACTGGCTTATTTCACTCAGCATGATGTGTTCCAGATTCCTCCATTTTGTTGTAAATGACCGGATTTCATTGATTTTTACTACTGTATAGCATTCTATAGAGTACATGTCCCAAAGTTTCTTTCTCCAGTCTACTGTTGATGGGCATTTAGGTTGATTACAGGTCTTAGCTATTGTGAACTGAGCTGCAATAAACATTGAGGTGCAGATATTAATAGATCAATTTATTTTGGTGCAAAGAAATTTTGAAATGTATACATATTTGTTTCATAATACACATTTCTCATAAACTTTTAGAAGAATCTATTTTCCATTCTGACAATGATTTGCGTTTCCTGTGGTCGTCAATCACCCACCATGGTCCTCTAGTTCAAGCCTACTCTTCGAGAGTCCTGTGTCCCAAACTTCTCTGGAGCTTCAGGCTCCTGGATTCAGCATTGCGTAGGCCTCAAGGTTACAGGCACTTTGGGTTTTAACCAGCAGATTCTCTCTCTCAACTTTCCCCTTTCCACCCCTCCCCCCACCACTGCATATAGCTTTCATGTGAGAAGGATTAACAATGCCATAAGTTTGCCATGCCAAGGCTTGCTACTAAATCAGGGAATTTATATTTCAGGAATGGAGGAATTAACTGTGAATAAACAGATTTAAACAGTGAACACACTGGTTAACTATAAATGTACCATACCAAGTCTGTAAACACACAGTATTATTCTGTTCCAGGTTCCATTAATCATGAAGCAACTCTTCTGTATGAAACAACAGAATACTCATCCCTTGCCCAATAATCAGGCCTAGATACTGGCTAACAACATTATGGCTACGAATTACTTCTACCACTTTAACTATAATTATCTCCATTATTAATTCAATCAATTATTTATCTAATTTTTCCATTATGATATTGACATTGGCATTGCAATCTAAATCCTCCTTGTCTGTGACAGGTCTTAAAATCTTGAGCACACCATCAATACAAATACTCAAGTTATCAACTATAGGAAGGTCAATTTCATTAGCCAAGTTTCATGGTTAAGGAAAAAGGAAATGAAGGGTAGTAGACAGACAGGGATCCATGCATCACGGTGACATTTCAATTTATCTCCACTAACTTAGTGTTCACTTGTTCAATCTGTGACACTAGGGGTCTTGGAAAAGCACTATTAATCAATTCTCCATGCAACAATCAACCAGAAGAGCATATACAGGAAAACTGTTGACATATTAGCAAGTGTGTCAGTAAGAGCTTGCAAAATACCTTATGTCCCTGAAATACCAGTAGATAAGGATTAATATTAACATTATGGATTAGTCTAAATCATCTAAAATAGTGAGAAATTATCTTAGTGTTCATTGATATTATAAACACCTCTGATTATTTCAATATTCTTTAGCTGGCCAGATAAAATGGGATGGTGTCATGTTTAAGAGTCAAGGCCATGTGGAATAGCAAGTGTAAACACAACTGCTAAAAGCTACCTGACAAAGTAAAGTTCACAATTGTTGGGGTCCACTGTGGGATCACATAAGCTAGCTGTTCCTCTAATTTATAAGTATCTCTGACATTTGTATTTTTCAACTTTTTAAAATCACCTTCCTAATTCAGAAATTTCCATAGTTTGTGGGAGAGTAAGCAAACTATATCATCTCCATTGTTCATTCTGATTTTTGGCCACATATGCTTTTCTATTTGATTGTCTCCCATGATTGTCATATTCATTCATTCTACAAAGGAAGAAAAATGAAAGTAGAGAAAGAAAGATATTTACTGAGTGCCCACTAAATGGAAGCACTGCACAGAAGAGCATAAGAACTCAGTTATTTGCTGTAGGTAACTAAAAAGTTTTATGAAACTTTCTCAAACTCTGCACGTGAATCCCCATTCTGTCATGTCATTGAAACTATGGTAAAGTTCATTTCTTCATGGCTTTTCTACTTGTAAATTTATTTTTAAAAGAAAACAAATTCTATATGTAGAACATCTTGAAATTTGTATACAATACATATTAACTAAATGATGTGATTTTTGTAAAAATCTCTTCTTTCAATATTTCACAGTTATCAATAATGTCTTCAATTCATGGTCTTTTCAAATAATTTCTAATAGTATCTATTTTGAGTTTCCTATGACATTTTCATGTTTCTGTTCATCCTGACAGTGTTTTTTCATGTGGCTTTGAATCACAATTCCATAGCTAGCTTTTCTCAGTATTTCCCACAGTATACTATACATTGCTTAGCACACAGGGATTCTTCTGAATGAGTAAGGAAATAAATTACTACAGCAAATGGGGCTGCATTGAATTCTAAATGTGTAACATTTTTATAAGGTTATTTTCCTTCTTTTTGCAAGATTTGCAAGATCTTTTAACACCAAGGGACATCTCAGAAATATTTTGGTAGAACCCTAAATGCAAATGTCTCCTCATAGGAATTCTCAGAGTGAAACAACTTAGAAACTAGTCCAACCTTAAGTGATCAGGAATCTAACAGCAATCTCGGGCTTGCTAACCTAGAGACTACAGCTACTGGGGAGACTACAGCTCGTTGAGATAGACTGCAGGCCTCGTGAGCAAGCCCACTGGGTCTGACACTCAGCAGTCATACTCTTCATTTAGCGCTCCTGGCTGTGAACCTGTTCTCATAGCTGCCTTTCCATATCCAGGTATGAGCCTAACTCCTTCCAAAGCTCACTTGCCTTAATGTTCAGTACTCAGCCTCTGACTGACATTATTATAACCAAATGGCACCAAGGCCAGGGCCCAGTGCTCATCACTTGGATACCTTTGATAAACCTTACTAATTAAGCTGGAGTGCTGATCAATGTGAGCGACAGATTCAGCTGGTCTGAAACCATCAATCTGAGGTCAGGGGAAAGCAATGGATATAGATGTCCTTACAAAATAAGATGCCCAAATATGAAGACCGCAAAACAGATCTTTAAAATAAATATCCCTCCTGTCACGGCTGCATGGAATCAGTCATCATTATAAAATTGAAAAGCCATTAAATATGACCAAAGGCTTTGCATACTAGAGAGTGTATCTTAGATTTTGTGGTATCTGCAATACTGGATGTTTCTATTCCTTCATGAATGCCAATGTTGTTGAATTCCATCCTCCCTATAATCACATTGGTCTTGATAGTTAACATTTACTTATGTCTACTTTCATACTGGCATATAATTTAATGATGGTGTTCAAATTATTTGTAAGAGGATATGGTACAGCAAGAAAGAGACAAGAAACAGATATATGTATGCATTAATTATAGAAGGCTCAAATCCCTCACAGGATATGTAGGACATAAACAAATGAACACATGTCAAACAAAGGATATTTCAAAAAGTTCATGGGAAATGAGTATCAAGAATAAAACTGTGAATGGATTTCAAAACATTTTTGCACCAAAATAGACTTATCCTTAATTCTCTTTTATCATGAACTTTTTGAGACACAGTTATATAACCCAATATAATTTATACATTAGCAGATAAGTATCTACTTTTTTTAATTTGGATTCAACATATTCCAGACACCCTATTAATCCAGCAATGCGAAACATAAACTGGATTGGAAGATCCAGAAAGGATAGCCTGTCTTCACTTCACACTATCCAAACACAAATTAGAGAGAAAGGTATTACATGTAATGTCAGCGGAAAAAAAAAAAATCAATTAGTAAGCTAAGGCATTCTGCTTGGTCTTCAGGAAGCAAAGAGGTAATGAGGTACCCAGGTAAACTATGGGAAACTTTGTGCCCAAACTGGGCTGTGCTGAACCTACCAATTTTATAATGAAAAATGAAGGATCCATCACAACCTATAATGAATGTTCATAGAATATCGCCACTCTTTCTAATGACAAAAAAGTACTTCTAATCAATTCAGGTTTTTCCTGTTGCATTATTATCTAAAATATCACAGAGAAAAATGCTTTACATACTTACAAATTCCATTATTACCTTATAATCAGAAGCTCTTTTTCCATCTGAAAACTGTCCTAACTATAGGTTAAGCATAAGATTTAAATGCAAATGTGTCCTTGAAAAAACAATACATAAAAGTCACCAATTCAAATATAAACACATGGTTAATGGTTTGTTATTAAAGTCTTACTTTATTATAAAAACAATACATTCTAGCTAACATTTATGTGTAGCATGCATGAATGAGGATGCATGTAAACATGCTTATAATCATATGCAAGTGTGTACATTAACTAATGGACTGAGGCAAATAATGTGTAAAACTGCAATCGTACAACACATGCAAACTTTAACTTAAAAAGCCAAGACTTATGTTATTTACATTTGTCTTTGTAACCATAATAAGCTGAGTTTTTCCATATTTCCCTATGTAGAAGTCTTCAGTGTTCACATAGCAGGCTTTATTTCTACAGCATTTCAGAGTTCTTCTGTTTGCCCTTTTTTACGAGCAAAGTTTTTCTCAAAAGGGATAATGCCAAAATTCCCCCTGATTTTTTAAAATAAATTAAATATCTGCTCCCCAAATGCTAGTTTGGCAAAATATATACTATTTTACATCCCATTTTCCTGCTTTTCCTATTTTTAGTAAAAACATGTTGAAATAGAAAAGTATAAGTGCTAGCTCAGTTTTTGCCCTATTAAGTGGCTAGCATCTCATCCTGGATAGCTAGCACTTTCTATAATTTATAAGTTTAATATCCTAACCTGGACTTCAACATGCTATAAGCCTACTATTGCCAATCTCTTTCACTGATTACAACTAAAATCTCTGGACAGACATACAAAAAGCAAATTACTTTTCAAAGGTAAACACTGGCAGGCAGATCAGAGATAACAATCAAAAAGTAGAACTAGCAGTGCAGAGGAGAGCTTATTGCTTTTTATATTACCTTCCTGTGACCCTCCTAGCCTTGACATTAGGGTGGGTAGAATTTCAACTCTGTGCAGCTGGTACAGACAGCAAAAGAAATAACAGAAAATCAGCTTCCAATGAGCTTACTAGAAACAGTGGTGGGGCCTTTGCTGTGGCGCAGCAGGTTAAAGCAATGGCCTGCAGCACCAGCATCCCATATGCGCGCAGGTTCAAGTCTGGGCTGCTCCACTTCTGATCCCAGTCTCTGCTATGGCCTGGGAAAGTAGTAGAAGATGGCCCAAGTCCTTGGGCCCCTGCACCCATGTGGAAGACCTGGAAGAATCTCCTGGCTCCTGGCTTTGGATCACCTCAGCTCTGGCCGTTGCAGCCATTAGAGGAGTGAACCAGCCGACAGAAGACTGACCTCTCTCTCTCTTTAGCTCTACATCTCTCTGTAACTCCATCTTTCAAATAAATAAATCTTAAAAAAAAAAAAAAGACAAGACGGTGGCTGGAAACCAGAACATCAGGAATCTTTATTTATTTATTTATCATTTTTTCAATTTCAACGTTTTTATTTATCACTTTTTCCTCTTTTCCTTCCTGGTTTAACCCAATGGCAAAGAGAAGGCAGGGCAGGGGACATGGCTATTGCGTGGTAGTTACAGCTCTAAAAGCACCTAACAGCCAACAGGAAAATTCATCTCATTGGACTCATAGCTAGGAGGGGCCCTTGAGATTTGTACTGTTTGAGGTGAATCCTGGAGAGCAGAGACAGAGACAGGAATCTGTTAATTCTGGGTGTACACTAACAAAACATTTGGGTTCATTATAAATGAAACAGACCCAAGAAACATATTAAAGGCTAAAAACAGAAGTATGATATAAAACACCCCCTTAGTTTCAGAATAACAGAGAATTGTATTTGAAGGCAGAGAGAAATACAAATAAGATTTGTTTTTTATGGAGCTGTCACTAGATTCATTGCACACAGAAGGTAAGATAAAACTCACAACCTGAACCTACCTAACTTGACTTCCCACCTTAAAAAATAAAAAAATCCCTCAAAAGTCTTCATATGGCCTATAATGTCATGATGTAATATTTCAAAATGTTCAGGACATAATCTACAATTACTTGAGGTGCAAAGATCCACCCTAACCAACTTAATGAAAACCACAGATGAAGTGAAAACTTTGTAGGCAGCTACAGAAAAATGGCACATTTGACATATGGTAGAGAAAATAATGGCTATGGGTTTGCATCAGAAATAATAGATGTCGCTCCTTCGGCCGCAGAAGGAACGACGCTGCTCGCAGTTAATCGGTCTTCAGTAGACTTTTACGTAGAAGGAGTAGGAAAAAGAGTGGGGGACCAGAAGAAGAGGGAGAGATGGCGCGCACGTTCCTTAAGGGGGAAACTGGCGTGCGCGTTCCTTCTCCCGTGGTCCACTTATATACAGAATTCAACCAATCACAGTCCATGCACAGAGCTCTCCAATCCGGCACTTGATCATGCTCAGCTGTGGAATCACGCAGCAGGCAGGGCATCAGCGCCATCTTGTTGTTTACCACAATCCTCAGCTAGATGGAAAGTTCAATCAGCTGCTACATCCGCATTACTGCTATAAGCCAAGCCCAGCATGGGGGGTCCCATGGCAAGCCTATCCATGGGTCCCCACAATGGAGACAAGAAAATTTCATTTTCTTCGAAGTGCTTAAAGAAAAGTAAAACCAGTAGAATCTTTCAAGAGCAAATCTATTCTGAAATAAACATTAAAG
Organism: Sylvilagus floridanus; assembly: GCA_949820135.1. Lineage (NCBI taxonomy): Eukaryota > Metazoa > Chordata > Mammalia > Lagomorpha > Leporidae > Sylvilagus > Sylvilagus floridanus. Next base: position 13,026,155 of record OX463235.1, read on the forward strand.
GAGATACTTCAGACTGAACAAAAATGGTATCAGAGCAAAGCATGAAACTTCTATAATGAACAAAGAACAAGAGTCTGTAAATATTATAATAAACACATTAGTTTGCTTTTTTCTGATTTTAAGTGTGTATTAGCATTTAAAGTACAAATGTAAATATATAATATAAATGGAAATATATGATAAGTATATATAGGTATTTTGCCCAGCAGAGAAGATTCAGGTTGACACTTGTGCCCTACATCAGAGCACCTGGATTTCCATTCCCAGCTCTGATTCTTGAGTCTAGCTTCTTACTAATGAAACCCATGGAAGGCAGTGGCTGTATTTCAGTAATTCTTCCAACCACCCATATGGGAGACCAGGATTGAGTTCCCAGCTCCCAGTTTCAGTCTCTGCCTAGCCCTGGCTATTGTGAGCATTTGAGAGTGAACCAGTGAATGGAAGTGCTGTCTCTATCAGTCTCTCTGTCTTCCGGTCTTGACAGTTCCACTAGAAAATTTTAATAGTTTAAAGAACAGATAGAAATTGTACATTTTCTCTTCCAAAATTTTTCTCAATTTTATGATCCTAGAAAAATGCTTACTGCATTATGTAGACATGTAGATTATCAACACATTTATTCCAGAATTTTGATGGAAAGTCTACGTGGTCAAGTGATTCTTCCTGCACAGGAAATATAACACATTGGAACAATCAATTATTGGAAAGTGAATCCTGGCCACACTTTACACCAAAACTTAAAACTTATCATAGATCTCAATGAAAATTCATCATTATGAAACTTTAGAAGAAAACAGCAGAGAATCTTTATAATCTAGGATCAAAGAGATTTTTTTAGATATACCACCAAAAACATGATACATGAAAGGAATAATAAATCAGTTCATAAAAACTAAAAACATTGCTCTGTCAAAGATTCTGGCTAAATAAATAAAAATTAAAATGTACCACAGATGAGAAGAAATATTTATAAATCACATTGGAGAGTACTTCAGCATGTCCATGTAATGGAATTAAAGGTTAAGTATATTTGGGTGCAAGATTCAAAAAAAAATGCACCAAAATAAACCTGTCTTTTAGTTCCATTTTCCACAAGTTTTTTGGAGTGTGCTCATATCTGGCAGAGAATTTCATAGGGAATGTATAGTAATTGCAAGACCATTCTTGAGCATCTTCACATTTCTGCACAGTCTGGGCTTCTTGAGCAAGGCTCATGCTTTAACAACAAAGCTGGTACAATGTAGAGCTAGCCTTAGCACTATCACTCTATGAAGATTTAGACTCATTAGCCAGGAACCATCTGATCACTTCCCAGGGTAATTAATCTGGGGAACTTCCTCTTCCCTCCCCAGAGAGGATTTGTTTAAATTTCAGAGTAAAGATATCTCACTCTTGTTCTTGTTCTTTTTCTTGCTTTCACTTTTTCTTGGGCTTGTTGACAGTAGCACTTATGCACTTATATAAGGTCTGAGTCACAATTTTGAGGTTCCTCTCCTGTGATGCACTCAACAATACACATTATATGGATACCGAACTGTGCATTGCTGAGCCAGAAAACTTCCTGTCTCTTGTCAGAATTACAGACTCTAAGCAAACTAACTGGTTACACGTAAGGTATAACTTTAGATCATTCACAGTTTTTGACTTAACAAAAATCTTTTAAATCAAATTAATAAGCAAACAGATGACCCATGTTTTTAAACAGGCAAAAATAAAAGTTGAACATCAATTTTACCAAAGAAGATATTCTGATGGCAAACACACACAAGAAAATATGTTCAACATTATCATTCACTAATTAAAACTGCAAGATACATTGGCATACCTATTAAGATGGCTAAAATGGAACAAACAAAATCATCTGATCATATCAAATGCTGTCAAGGAAGTGGTGCAACAGCAACTTTTAGTCACTGCTGATGGGAATACAAAATAGAACAGCCACTCTGCAAGGTTTGGTAGTTTCTGACCAAGCTAACCACGTTTGTCCCACATGACCTAGCAATCCCACTTTCAGGTATTTATCCAAGACAAATAAAAATGTATATTCACACAAAAGCCTCCATGGTAAAATAAAAGAGTGGGGTGTGTGTGTGTGTGTGTGTGTGTATGTATGCAAAATAATTTGGAAATGGAAATCAATGTCTTCAACTGTGGAAATAATAAACAAGTGATTAAATCAGCATGTAAATGAATACTATCCAGCAATAAAAATTTCAAAATATGATAAATGTAGCATGTTTCTCAAATGCATTCTGGTAAATAAGTCAACGAATCCAAACTCAAAACATAGTTTTTGATATATTTTCGTTCCGATAATATTCTGAGAAAATCAAAACCAGAGAGACAAACTTTCCAGAGATTGAAGAAGAAACTAGGACAGCAAGTGACTCAAAAGGGGTAGCATGAAAGGAATGTGGGGGTGAAGACCTTGTTCTATATTTTTGCTTTCAGTCTTTTGCCTTCTCCTTTGCTGTGACTACAAATGTCTATGTTAATAAGTCAGTACTCAATCATACTCGCTCTGTTTGCTAGTGAATTTTACTAAATTTGTTTTGAGATTATGCTGTCTTGGTTCTTTGCATTTTTTGCTTGAGCTATTCCTTCTCTTTTTTCATCCCTTTCTATTAAGTTGTCTTTTTGATGAGTGAGAAGATCTCGTGTTCAATGCATGCATACATACTGCTTCAGTAAAAAGCCTCAAGAACTTCCCTCTGTCTTGGGCTAAATTTCCTTTCCGATTCCATGCAATGTTTCAGCAATGTTTTCCCTGCCTACCCACCCACTGGCCCAAATTATGATTGCAGCTTCCCATTCTGTCTTTCATCTTGCCAATAGTGCTCAGATTTTTTGTTTTATGACACGCAGGCTCATTGGTGTGTGTCTCACTTATTTGTGTATCAGGCTCATTTGTTTTTCCCATCCAGTATTTTTGAGGACTGAACGTGTCTTTATTTATTTATTTATTTATTTATTGACAGGCAGAGTTAGATAGTGAGAGAAAGAGACAGAGAGAAAGGTCTTCCTTCCATTGGTTCACTCCCCAAATGGCCAATCCAAAGCCAGGAGCCAGGTGCTTCCTCCTGGTCTCCCATGCGGGTGCAGGGTCCAAGCACTTGGGTCATCCTCCACTGCCCTCCCAGGCCATAGCAGAGAGCTGGACTGCAAGAGGAACAACCGGGACTAGAACCCAGTGCCCATATGGGATGCAGGCACCGCAGGCAGAGGATTAACCAAGTGAGCCACGGCGCCGGCCCCCTGAACATGTCTTGAGCAGAGTCTTTGTTGTAGTGCTCACTCTGGAGTAACTACACTCATGGCTAGAACACCTCCGCTCTGCTGCTTTTAGAAAGGGCATTGAATGCTCTGTGCTGGATTCACTCTGCCTAGTACTGAGAGGCAGTCCATTCCCACAAAGGAAAGAGCAGCTCAGCACCAGCCCCCAGATTCCTGTTAGCCCTGGGTGTGGGGGGTGTTGCTTTTCACAGAGAAATACCCTCTGGTTCTTTGTTCTCATTTCACTACTCTTTGCATAGTCATTTGTTTAAGCCAGACTGGGACTCCACTTGGTTCCCTTGGCTTCTAATTCGGGAATACTGGGTAGACGCTCAGGCTTTAGTGAATAGGAAGCACGTAAGGCTCGGAGTGATGCCACAATCTTCTGTGTGTGGCTCTGACCCCAATTTTTGAAATTTATAAACTTGTTTGTGCCTCTTCCTTTTCACTTAGTTGAAGCTGGTGGTATTTAAATAGATATTTCTCTCTCTTGTTTATGCTAGCAATTAGGAGAAGAGGATATTGTGATCTGGCTTCCCTTCACCATCTTTACAAATACAGTTTTTCTTAAAAACATCAGTTGAAAGAAAGTACAACATAAAGCCATCATAGACATAGAAATCTCATAAAAGACAATATTCTTCTAATTCCATGATTTTACTTTGCAGACATATTTAATCAAATGACATCTCCTTAATATCCATTGATGGCTCTCAAAATCTACTTCAATATGAACAAAAACACCCTAGTAAAATGTTCCATTGTCAATAAATTTGAGTAACAACATTACATTTGTGCTGCAATTTACATGGAGTTTATAAAGCAGAAGGTTAATGTTTATTTGTTAACCATGGGGAGGCTTTAAATGCTAAGTCATATTTGGCTTTTATGGAATTTCAAAGGCATTGAAGCAATTTTCACAATGTTTCAAACCAAAGTCAGTCATATGGAGAGGTCAGAGCTCATCAGCAACAGGTGCCAGGAAATGCTGGTTCTCTATCTCCCAGTATCACCCATAAATGTCCTCTCACTTAGGCTCTGCACCTGAAGGTTCATATTTGAGCATCTAGATCTGGGTTCAAATATTCCGTTGAAATGTAAAGCCTAGCGAGAAAAACTCCCTAGAGCAGAGGTGGACCACTCACTTAGAAATACAGCTCTTAGGGAGTCTAACACCTGCATTATCTGATACAAGCAGTGGGCTGGTGTAATTTTCAAGCGAGAATCAATTGCATATGGATGCTGCCTTGAAATCTATTTCTTTACTCTAAGAGTCACTCTTGGGGCTGGCACTGTGGCATAGTAAGCCAAGCCTCCGCCTGTGGTGCCAGCATCCCATATGGACACTGCTTCATGTCCTGGCTGTTCCTCTTCTCATCCAGCTCTCTGCTTATGGACTGGGAAAGCAGTAGAAGATGGTCCAAGTGCTTGGGCCCCTGCACCCATGAGGGAGATCTGGAAGAAGTTCCTAGCTCCTGACTTCGGATCACCCCAGCTCCAGCCGTTGTGGCCATTTAGGGAGTGAACTAGCAGATGAAAGACCTTTATCTTTGCCTCTGTCTGTCTATAACTCTACCTCTCAAATAAATACATTCTTAAAAAAAAATTTAAAAAGAGCCTCTCATGATGCTCATACAGATAGACAGACATATACATACAGATTTACTTACTTGGATAAGAATAAGCTAAAACTACTGAGTTAATTACTTTCTGCTTTAACTATAATTTCTAAATTAAATGTATTGGCACCTGAAATGAAATATTCACAATGGTAGAAGGTTACAAGATGTTTGTGCATATAAAAGCTAAACAAATGATATGGTTTGTTCAAATTATCAGATATAATATACCAATATGTTGCAGGGTCTGCATTTTACCCAGGAGGAGCACTTTGCGTCAGTTAGCTTTGTGAGTTGATTGTCTAAGCTTTACACTCTCATCTGAGTAATGAGGATAATAACAGTAAATATTCAGAATGCATCAATGCAATAATATCTGTAAAGTAAGCTGCCTAGCGTGCATGGAAAGCAATTAGTAAACACAAGACCCTGACATGAACGGTAAATTCTAAGATTTTATCTCACTTGCAAGTGAACACGTTAGACTGCCACAGTCTGGGGTATTGCAGAAGATCCAAGGCTGCTGGAACTTTCTTACACACATGTTAGAGCAAGTAGCATGAGCTTAATTTTGCACCAGTTCCTCTCCCCAGCTGTGGGATGGGGCCAACAATAAGCAGCCTGGTGAGTGCTACACAGCAGAGTAGGTTGTGTCAAAGCTGAAGAACTCCAGTCTTGGAGAAACTGAGTCTTTTAAACGGGGCTGCAAACTGCCTGATATTTTCTCCGAATGGAGATGGTAAACAACCCTGCCCTCTGCTCTGAAGGGAAACATTTGCTCTCCTTTCTAAGGTTATCTGTTCCATAAACATCTTCAAAATATAGCCAACAAAAGTGCATCAGTGCTCTGCATAAGGAATTAACTCACAGAAGTCCTGATGAAGATGTTATTAGTGCAAATCAGGTTAGAAAATCTTCTCCAAAGCAAATTGTGAATGAGGTGGAATCTTGGTGGAGGGAGGAGGCATTGTTTTCCAGGATGGATCTGATGCTTGAGTGCTGAGGGGTGTGTATGTGTATGTCTTCAGCTGGGGATGGGGAGGATGGATTATTCACATATATTGACAGCCTACTAGGTAACTGGTCCTGTATTAGGTAATTTGGTATGCAGTTATCAACAAACAGCTTTGAAGTCTGGCAAACCCAATGACATCAGATCTCTTACATTATAAGCTGTATAAAATAAGGCAAGGTACTTAGTGACCTTGAAAATCCTTCTTTTAAGTGGACACAGAGATAATAATGAAGCCACCTTAATAATTCACCTTCATGGTGTGGGATCATATATGTTTGAGCACACCTATAGCCTGGCACAGAGTAAGTACCAAAAGAAATATTAACTATTGTAATAATTCACTTTTCTTCACTAACTCATCTGATGATCCTAATTAATGCCACTTTCCATCCTTGAAAACTGTATACCACTTCACACCATTTCTCCAAAGAAGATAATTGCATGGCTAATGGTGCATGAGGAGATGCTCCACATCATTGGTTACTGGGGAAATGCAAATCAAATTACTCTTTTACGTCGGTGAACTCAAAAGGCTTCCATAGCCTTGGCAACTCATGACAAGAGCCTAGGGTGATTACTGATGCCATAAACAAGAGTGTCAATGTGTTAAGTCAACAACAGGAGTCACTGTGCTCTTACTCCTCATGTAGGATCTCTGTCCTTAATGTGCTGTACACTGTGATTTAATGCTATAACTAGTACTCAAACAGTATTTTTCACTTTGTGTTGCTATGTGAGGGCAAACTGTTGAAATCTTTACTTAATATATTAAATTGATCTTCTGTATATAAAGAGAATTGAAAATGAATCTTGATGTGAATGGAAGGGGAGAGGGAGCGGGAAAGGGGAGGGTTGTGGGTGGGAGGGAAATTATGGGGGGGGAAGCCATTGTAATCCATAAGCTGTACTTTGGAAATTTATATTCATTAAATAAAAGTTAAAAAAAAGAAACAATGAAAAAAATTACTCTTTTACATCTATTAAGATGGCTACTACCTCAAAAAACTCAGAAAATAACAAGTATGGGTGAGGATGTGGAGAGATTGGAATCCTTGTACACTGCTCATAGGAGAATACAGTGGTGCACCAGTTATGAAACAATATGGTTGTTGCTTAAAAATTTGAAACTCGAATTACTGTATGACTCCGCAATTCCGCTTCCATGCATATATACAAAAGAAATGAAAACAGGGATTCAAGGAAACATTTGTATACCCATATGTGGGGCAGCGTTATTGCCAACAGCCAAGGGGAACAGGCAAACATTCAGTAGATGAATGGGTGAACAAAATGCTCTCTATGCATACACTGGAATATGATTCAGCCTTAAAAAGGAATGGAACTTTGATAAATACTACAATGTGGATGGACCTTGAAAAAGAATATTCAGTAAATAAACTAAGGGACAGCTATTATACGATGATACTTATATGTGGTACTAAGACTAGGCAAATTCATAGAGATAGAAAATACAACAGAGGTTATCAGTGGCTGGAGTGTGGGAAAGGGAGAAGAGTGGGTTATTGTACACTGGGTGCACAGTTCTTGTCTGCAGTGATGAAAATGCTTTGGGTATAGATAGTGGTGATGGTTAAACAACATTGTGAATGTACTAATGCCACTGATGAATGATTAACCCATATTTATGAGTGATTAAAATGATAAACATGCATATTTTGCCACAATAAAAAGAATTTAAAAAGAAAACAACTGCCTTATCAAACATCAGAAACTAGCCTTAGATTACACTGCTATAAATGTCAAATCTCAGATTATCCCCAGGTATGACAGCAAAACCCTTTGTTCTCAGGCTCTCTGCACTGCACCACTGCACACCTCTGTTAAAAAGCAGGCAAATGTCTTTGCCACTCAAAACATTATTTTTCTTGTCTTTTCTAATGCAACATGCAATGTAAGTAAATAAATACATAAAATTCATGAATGCATGAACAAAAACCTTAGATACACTCTAGAATGTTTTTAATCCCAAACCAAATGTTATTTCTGCCACATTATCGGATTCACATTTCAGGTATACAGAGTTCAGATGGTAATGAGCCTTGTTTTGACCCAATTTAACATGACTGGATATTCAGCTCAGCTCTGGTTTATGCAGCAATCTGCTCTTGACATGGTTTAAAATCCCTTTCAGGCTGGCTGTTGGTCCCCACCCTATCAAACTATGACAGCATCATGCTGTAAATACTTTCCCAGCACACTGATTCTAATCCCAACAGAAATGACTGGCGCTTCTCTACAAACAACAGAATTCACCTTATTTTCACTTTCAGCTTTTGGCATTTCTGTTTCCCTCATATTTTTTGCCACTCTTCTCAAATCTGGAGAAATTAAAAAAATGTATTACTCATCAACATATCTGCATCTAAATCATTTAAATAAAATGCAGCAAATGATGACACAGAGTAGGGATCATGATGATATGATTGTCCTCACCAGGCAATGACCTGGCAGCTATCAATACTATAGTGCAGTCTAATTCTCTATACTGTCTCTGGTTACTATCCCAGTCCCATTGAACTATACAATCTTTTTATGTCTGACACACTATCCATTGTACAAGGGAACTTCAAAGCATGCATGGAGAAATGGAATTAAAAGAGAAAGTGTATTTTCCACAGACTTGTAAAAGAACCACAAAATGATTGCCCATATCCATTCCTACTGTGAAAGAACTTCTTGTAAAAGAAAGATTGGAATATTCAAATCCACACGTTTTGGTTTGCCTACCTTTTTCCAAAGGCGGTATCAATAAGGCATGGAATCTATGTGCAGCTTGATCATCTCAAAGAAAATCAGATACCAAAAACAAGGAAACAAAAACTTAACAAACATCCAGTTGGTTTGTTAGAGAACTAGAAAGGGTCATTGGATTGAAAGTTGCCATGGTAACAGGCAGTCAAAATGGAACAGAGGTTTTTTTGGCCATCACAGGATCTAAGAGCTGTGACCTAGGCACCCTCCACCGGCAGCCTGCCTTCTCCTCTATGGATTCCAGTCCATGCATCCCAGATTTTAATACCCAACTCTGTATCTTGTAAACTAGTAAGATCTTCTGTTATACAGAACGTAAGAGCAGGTTGATTTATACAAACTATGCTAATCACAGAGATACTAAATCAAGCAGCCACTATGTTATAAAGCACAAAGGAGTGAGTGAGCTCTAATATAAAATATAAGAAGGTCGCCTATTTTAACAGAAATTATATCTATTATTTCGCTGCTTATAAACCAGTCTTCTCAATAACACAATGTGTTACTATAAAGATCTTTTGCTAACAATAATTTTTAAGATTTCTAAAACATGAATTTTGGACTCACATTTGCAATGGACACAGTTCCTAGAAATAAACAGAGGATCCCAAATCTGAATCAGTTAATATCTACCACCTGACATTTTTCATACTTGTTTATCCTTTACAAAAATATTATCTTCTGACTTTTAACTTGGGCACCCACTAGGAAAGGGTCCTAATGAGCTATAACTGGTTGATTATGTTAAAGGTAGGAAGATTTTAAGAACTTATTACAAAGCAACATTTCAACTCTTTGATATAGATATTTCTAGCCAAAAAGTAATTTTAATTACTAAAAGTGAAATAAATCAGGCAGCACAGCACACCATGGCACTTTAAAAAGTGTGTGGAAATGTAGAATTAAAATTTTATGTTCTATATTTAAAAAAAAACACTCTGAAATCCACCAACAGCTTTTTCATAGTATACATTTTCTGTGAACTTTCTGAAGCTTCACTTATGCATGGATATTCAAAATAAAATAAACAACTTTTAATCCCACCTTCCACAAACTTTCTCAAGTATTCTGTGCAATGGTAATGAGGAGGAAAAGTTAAGTGGAGGCAGTCACCACTTCCTAATTCATGTCTTCAATTTCTGTTAAACACCACACTGAGGGAGATAAAGTTTCTAACATTCAAATAGTCACAAGGGAGAAAATATATTCTACTCCAGTCTGATTTTCATCTCCTCTGCTTATTGACACAGTCTGTGCATTCAAAATCAACAGGAACTCTTTGTACTTGAAAAGAAATGGCAAATTACTTACATAAACAGAGCACTCAAGTTATGCATGAAGGATTTTCAATTCTCACAACATAGACAAATGTATCTCTACAAATCTGGACACCATTTAGAAAAACAGACGATACTGTGCTTATATCAATAGCTTTCCATTGGGTTGTGGACACATTAATTTGTCAAGATATCAATACATGAATAAAGTACAATTGTGTTACTGAACCAAAGAAAAACAAGATAAATTTAAGTGGGGTATTACTCAGTACTCTTTCAGTGACAAGTGACAGAAACCCCAGTCTCAACAGGCTTACAGAAAGATGGAAGGAAAGAAAGGAGGGAGGGAGGGAAAAAGAAAAAAGGGAAAGAATGGGGTAGGCATTTGGTACAGCTGGTTAAGATGGTTAAGATGGTCACATCTCCTATCAGAACTCCTGGGTTTGAGTCCTGCTCTGCTTTTAATTCTAGCTAATGCACACTGTGGGAGGCAAAAATGGTATCTCAAGAACTTGGGTCCCTGCCACCCCTGTGGGAGACCTGGATGGAGTTCTAGACTACTAGCCTCAGGCTAGCTGAAAAAAAGAAGGAGTGTTGACTCGTGTATCTTGGGAGTAGGGAGTTATACATGGCTTTGAAAGCCAACACTAAAGGCAGGTGCCAAGCAATTATCATAAATCAACTTCACTGCTTCTTCTGTTTTCATCACAGACATGTGGAAGACCAGGGCAATGGTAGGCTCTCCAGACATTACCTATTCCGAGGATTTAAATCCAGCTAGGAAATTTGAGTTTCTTCTCAGAAATCCCAATAAAAATTACATCGCTTCTCATTGTTCCTACAACCAGTTCTCAGCTCATTCATATAGCCAGAGAAATAGTATGTAAAAATTGGCTGAGACTTAGGGTAGTGGGAAGAAAGTGAGAATGGCCCAAGTTATAGATGAGCCCTGAGAGGTAAGGAAGTTAGAGATACTTCCCTAATTGTAGATATTATATATCTCCTGTCATATCTCATGATTTCCCTGGGAGTATTAAATTAGTCTTCAAAATTCAGCTGTAATGTGTCAAACACTACAATGAGTACTTCAGAATACTATGGGTGAAGGGCAGTGTGGTGGTTTAAGATAAACATAACATTTTGAATAACTGGGGTGGGGGCAGGGTGAAACACACAAGGTACTGAGTCGACTAGGTACTGTGAGTGGACTAGGACAACTGGAAATTGAGTTTACAAAAACCACGGGAGTCCAGGAGAGCAGGAGTTTATACAGCATGTACATAGGACTTAGAGTATGATCCCAAAATAAATGCTCTGTTAGTTTATAGATTAGAGAGAATGAGAAACTGGAAGATACCAGGGTGATCTAGGAACCCTTCACACAAGAGGCAGTATTTTGCAGGGTAGGCAGTTTTCTAACCTGAAAAAAAGGAGGTAGGGGGTAATGGGGTGAGGGAGAGATAAGACTAAGAATAAAACCGAAATAGAATCTCTGGGAACCAACTACAAAACTTGAATTTAAGTCTTTTACCCATAATGTCTTATCAAGACTGTCAAATGGATGCATTACTTTCTCATAAAACCATCGAGCTGAAGCAGCTATTTGGTACAGGGATTCAGACACCACTTGAGATGCCTACATCTCATATGAGACTTTGAGTCCTGGCCCTGCTTTCAACTCCAGCTGCCTACTAAAGTGCAGCCCGAGAGGCAGCAGGTGACGGCCTCAAGTAGGTGGGTCCTTGACAACCACACAGGATACCCAGACTGAGCTCCCAACTTCCAGGAGCTGGGGGACGTGAACTAGAAGACAGGAGCTGTTGTCTGTCCCTCAGCCTCCCAGATAAATTTTATATATGTACACACACACATACACACACACGTGAATATATGTTTGTGTATGTGGATAGATATTACAATATTTTAAAAACCCACCAACCTACTCTTGTACCCTACAGAAGGGATTAAGAATATCAATTAAAACTTCCATTTATAAAGCCATGGTGATTACTGCCTAGGCAGCTTTTTTGCTCTGATGAGTCCTGCATATCCATGATAGGATAAGGCATACCTACCTTGCAAATTTCACCTTTGCTTACAGACAAAGGACTTAAATGGATAGCCTTGCCTTTCTGTGTGTAAGGTTTTTTCACCTGTGCTAAACTTTATCCATCCTTCCAGAGTATTCAGCCTTCATTTCATACCACCCACCTCAACACTGATAGAGTATTTGAGAATAAGGGTCTGGAAGGCAATACAAACACCACAGACTCTCAGATGGAATAGTGATTTGACCACTCCTGAATATCTCACTCTAATTTCATACAATGATGACAAAATCTAGCTCTTTTTTTCTTCCCAGGATCCAATGCATAATTCAGAGAACCAGGAAGCCAAAGCAAAGTGCAGAAATGTGTTAAGCCCACATGGTTTCTTCTCTATCTTTAGAACCACCATGAAGATGGTTCTTTCAATGATGTTAATCAGGGATTATACTAGTTCAAGACCCAGATCAATACAAAGTGCATCTGATTTCAACAATACTGACAACTAGGTTGGGCTAAAAAAACCGAGAGAAAACAAAAATCAATTTTTGTTTCCCGGCTTTGCGTGGTCTTTGGCAGAAGGGAAGAATAGTTTTTTTTTTTTTTTAAATATAAAAAAGGGGTTGCAATCTGATTTTCATCATTGCAGACAGTGAATATGGCCAGATCTGATCTTAAGAAATTTGATCATTTTTTCTCCTTTGAGCTAAAATCTTTGAGGTTTGGTGGAAAATATTGATACCTTATTTTCAATGTCTAACAGATGTGGTTCAAAAAGAAAAGCTCAAAGTACCGACAGATGAACTCATTTTAGAGATTCTTTCTACTTCGACTCCAATTCCGTTACTATCACACTTTTTCAATATTATGACCAACTTACTCTAAGACTCTTTCAAGTATAGATTACTTTTGTGATTTTTCTCCTTGGTCTCAGTGTGTTTTTATATATGAAAACAATGTGCAGTTTCCTTGCCTCATCTGTTTGGCCAGCTCTCTCTCCAGGTCACTCACTCACACAGGAAAATTCCAATTTGTACTATCACGTGCCCAAACATACCTAGTGTGGGCACATTGTGTTTTTGGTAGAGCATGCATATTCCAAAGGATGGAGATTCCACCTCCAAAGGTTTGAAGAAGTAATACTGTCTCACGAGAGGGTAGAGAGGATAGAGGAACTATGCTCAAGGTAAAGGTGTGCCCAGGAGGGTCACCATGGTAGCAGTCACATGACACAAATCAACTTAAACGTTGATTCTTTGTAGCAATCATTTCCTGGTGATAGCATTTGTGCAACACACCTAGATAGGATGAGGAGCCCGTGTGGTGATGTGAGGACCACCTGACAGACTTCGCAGAAGTCTCATCCACTGTGCAGAGAGGAGTGGAAGCCTGCAGCGCTGGGCAAGGACTCTCACTGATCTACACGAGTGCAGGTGACATCCTTGCAGAGACGCCACTCACTCAGAGAGGAAAGAGAAAAAGGGAAACAATCTTGAACATATGGGTGTGGCATTTGATGAACTGACACTGGCATCTAAGGGATACACCAACCCAGAATTGCAAAATATTCAGGGATATAGAGAAAATGACCATGAGAACAATGTATCCTTCCACTTCTCAAGTAAGGCATTTCACACCAAGAAAACAGTACCACAGAAGTAAGATGGATAAAGATAGAAGCTTGATTCATGCAGAGTTAACTATAACAGCAAAAGAAAAAACATAGCTCATATGTATCCAAATTAGGAGAGTATCTAAATTGTAGTCTCAAAGCCCACAAGATTATTATAAAGCCACTGAAACTACAATTACGTTGTTAATAGAAACAAACTTTTATGATGTCATTTTTGAAGTCTAAAAAGCACAATATGAAATAGTATGCTGAAGATTGCACATGGGGGCTGGTGCTGTGGCACAGTAGGTTAATCCTCCACCTGCGGTGCCAGTATCCCATTTGGGTGCTGGTTCGAGTCCTGGCTGCTTCTCTTCCAATCCAGCTCTCTGCTATGACCTGAGAAAGCAGTAGAAGACGGCCCAAGTCCTCGGGCACCTGAACTGGAGTGGGAGACTGGAGAAAGCTCCTGGCTCCCTCCTTCTGATCAGCTCAGTTCTGGCCATTGCAGCCATTTGGGGAGTAAACCAGCGGACGGAAGACCTTTCTCTCTGTCTCTCCTTCCCACTGTCTGTAACTCTAACTTTCAAATAAATAAATAAAATCTTAAAATATATTGCACATGAAGAACAATCTTGAAAAAGGTGTTTTTAACACTAAATTATACAAATGGTGTAAAGGAAAGATCATAAAAGACAAAACAACCTTGCTGAAGATCATATCCTTCAAACAAACACTAAAACTATGTTTGTCCAGTACTTCGACAAATGGAAGCCTTCAGTTTACGGAAGGAAAGGCTCAATGCCCTCCCCAGGTATGAAGAACCATCTGCAAGGAAGGATGTAAGCTCATGCAGGCACCCACTCAGGTTAGAGACAAGCAAACATACCGTCCCTAAATTAGCTCTAGCATTCCCTTCTTGTAATGTACATAATTTATAACATAGCAGTTTAATATATTATTTATAAATATACAAATATATATATCATAAATAAGCACTCCAAAACATTGTACCAGTAGGTATACAGGGGGCAGTGCTGAAAAATCTTGCAAGTCTGGATGCAAGGCTAAATGCAGCACAACTGTAAATTGCCAAATAGGTGCACAGGTCACCTGTGCAAGCCTTTTATAAGAATGTCATGGGCCAGTGCTGTGGCTTAGTGGGTAAAGCCACTGCCTGCAGTGCTGGCATCCCATATGGGCAACTGTTCGAGTCCCAGCTGCTCCACTTCCGATCCAGCTCTCTGCTCTGGCCTGGGAAAGCAGTAGAAGATGGCCCAAATCCTTGGGACCCTGCACTCTCATGGGAGACCCAGAGGAAGCTCCTGGCTCCTGGCTTCGGATTGGTGCAGCTCCGGCCATTGTGGTCAACTGGAGAGTGAAACAGCAGATGTAAGATTCTCTCTCTGCTTCTCCTTCTCTCTCTGTATAACTCTTTCAAATAAATAAATAAATCTTTAAAAAAATAAAAATGTCATAATCAAAAAAGAGTGATCAAGACTAACACCTTTTATAAATGTATTCATGATGGAGCATTTTAATAATTTCTGCAATAAAAAGAGAAATGCATGGAAGAAGGGAGTAATACCTTTCAAAGACACGGGTGCGTCAGAGATCTAAATCCCCTAACTAGAGGGACTCCTTGAGGATCCCTCATTCAGGCCCCATTCATTTAGGACTCTCCAAACTGTTCAGAAAAGCATGAACCACTGATGTGTTTTTAAGACTTTTGCAGACATGTCTACATTCCAGACTTGTCTTTATATTTCACGTCATGCCCATGTTTCATATAAATTACTCCAACCCAACTCTGCAGTCTTGGTTGTGTTTTGTTCCCAATTAACACTCGTAACTTCAAGTGCTAACTCCCTATTACCCTCACTTACAGACCTCCTGGGAATTTTTCAGATCCACTTCCTTTCCCAGTCTCTCTCCATCACAAAATGATAGACCTTAACTCTCCCTTAATTCACTAGCTGAGTAACTGTCTATACCTCAGAGGGTTCTAATTTACTCATATGTTAAAGAAAGGGTTTAGGGGCCAGCACCATGGCTTAGTAGGTTAAGTCTCCACCTACAGCGCCAGCATCTCTTATGGGCATTGGTTCACACCCCAGCTGCTCCACTTCTGATCCAGCTCTTTGCATATGGCCTGGGAAAGCAGTAGAAGATGGCCTAAGTGCTTGGGTCCCTGTACCCAGGTAGGAGACCCGGAAGAAGCTCCTGGCTTTGGATCAGCCCAGCTCCAGCTGTTGCAGCCATTTGGGGAGTAAACCAGAGGATAGAAGACCTCTCTCTCTGACTCTCCCTCTCTCTGTAACTCTGCCTCTCAAATAAATAAATCTTTTTTTTAAAAAAAGGTTTAAACCAGAAGCTCTTGCTGATATTAGAAATCAGATTATAGTGCAAAAAGGACATGGGACTCAGTATTTTAGTGAGGAGTTATGCTCATTTTTAAAAAGCTTGAGATGTCTTAAATTCCTTAATTGCGCAGCACTGTAATTGAGACTAGTGGAATATTTTGATTTCAACAACAAAGAGGGATGCAATTCAAGCAGTTCTCATTTCTCTTCAGTAGTGAAGCAAATTTTCTGCTAAGCATTTTAAAGGCAGGATAGAAGCTTAAGTTTAAATGAAACATGAAACATTTGAATTAAAAAAGAAGATGCTTGTGAGTTATACCTCAGAAACAAAGTCTAAATGGAATTTTTTTGTTGCTGTTGCAATTTTAACAAGCAAACTCAGCCAGCTTAAGGCAGTAAGATTGGCTCTTGAGTGAATGATGTAAATGAGACTGCATGCAACCCCATGCTGAGAACACTTCCAGAGAGGGCTGCACTGCCTGATCCAGCATCTCCAAGGCAGCGCCACACTTGGTTTGGGTTAGGAAAAGCCTATCTGAGAGTTCTTGTAGAAGGCAAGGGGTTTCCTTCAGGAAAACTGCACAGGCTGAGTGCACTGATGAGTGACTGAGAGTGAGTCTAAGTGCACCCAGTTAAGAAAGAGTCAGGGCTGGCGTCGCGGCTCAATAGGCTAATCCTCTGCCTGCGGCGCCGGTACCCCGGTTCTAGTCCCGGTCGAGGCGCTGGATTCTGTCCCGGTTGCCCCTCTTCCAGGCCAACCCTCTGCTGTGGCCCAGGAGTGCAGTGGAGGATGGCCCAAGTGCTTGGGCCCTGCACCCCATGGGAGACAAGGAGAAGCACCTGGCTCCTGGCTTCAGATCACCGTGGTGCACAGGCCGCAGCGCACCGGCCTCGGCGGCCATTGGAGGATGAACCAATGACAAAAGGAAGACCTTTCTCTCTGTCTCTCTCTCTCACTGTCCACTCTGCCTGTCAGAAAAGAAAAGAAAAGAAAAGAAAAGAAAAGAAAAGAAAAGAAAAGAAAAGAAAAGAAAAGAAAAGAAAAGAAAAGAAAAGAAAAGAAAAGAAAAGAAAAGAAAAGAAAAGAAAAGAAAAGAAAAGAAAGGAAAGGAAAGGAAAGGAAAGGAAAGGAAAGAAGGGAGGGGAGGGGAGGGGAGGGGAGGGGAGGGGAGGGGAGGGGAGGGGAGGGGAGGGGAGGGGAGGGGAGGGGAGGAGAGGAGAGGAGAGGAGAGGAGAGGAGAGGAGAGGAGAGGAGAGGAGAGGAGAGAGAAAAAAGAAAAGAAAAGAAAGAGTCAGGATCGCAGTTCAGCATGCATTGGGGGCAGGGTGTGGGGAAGCACATCAGCCAGTGCAGAACAGGTCAAGGGGACTAGTAATGCTAGTGCTTGGTTATGTGACCTATGACCTGACTGAATGTGTTTGACAACAAAGTGAAGAAACTGAGGTGACTGGAGACGTGACTACTTCAAACAGAGTTTAGCTGGCACTGAGGACCACATCCCTGTCCACTCAATGAGTCCTAATCAAAGACAGAGGTTATCTGGGTCAGGGATGAAAGGAGGAAGGAGAGGAAAAGCAATTGTTTAATGGGTACAGATATTTTCTGGAGATGATGGAAAGTTTTGGTATACAGTGGTGATGGCTGTACAACTCTGCAAATGGATCAATCTAATACCACTGATGAATGATTACAATAAACTTGTGAGTAATTAGATACTAAATTTGATGTATATTTTATTACGAAAAAAGACTAAAATAAGATTTTTAAAAGAAAGGAAACAGTAGTTCAGCACCATTCAAAAACTAGTCTTCTTCATGCACCATACTTAAATACACAGATGCTTCTCAACTCACAATGAGGTTACTTCCAATAAACCCACTAGACATTGAAAATACACAGGTCAAAAATGCACTTAATACATCTAACCTACTATTCATCCTAGCTCGGCCACACAGCAAAGAGCACCAACCGTTTCCCTGCATGACTGCATGGCAAAAACCAGGAGATGCACTGTGACTGCCAGGATTAGACCACACAGCACTAGCTCCAACAAAGATCCAAATTCAAATGTTGAGGTATGATTCTACTGAATGAACATTGCTTTCTCATCATCATACAGTTGAAAAATCTTAGGACAAACTACTGTAACTCAGAGACCATCTGTAATAGCTTTCTTTGAAATGTACTCAGCTCAGGGCAAAACATTTCCAAAGAGATGGGATAGGCACCACGCAGGTTGTTGCTTTCTTTCTTTATAGCAGCTTTAGTCATTACTGCCAATGCTTGGAAGCAACCAAGATACCCTTCAGTAGGTGATCAGATAAAGGGTGGTGTAAGAGCACTTCAAAATGTTCCTGGAACACGCAGTTAAAAATAGGCTTATTCTGGTGCAAACATTTGGAAACCTATGCATAGTTTTTTCATAATATGCATTTTCCATGAACTTTTTACAGACATCTTGTACAGATCCAGCCAAACATCAGGAAAGCAGGGATTAATAGGAAGAACACAGAGACTTTTCAGGGCGATGAATATATACTGTAAAACGATGGGTGCATGTCATTCTACATTTGCCAAAATGCATGAAACATGCATAGCCAAGACTTAACCCTACAGTAAATTATAGAATCTGGGTGATAATGAATCAATCCTATAAGCTTATTGACTGCAACCAATTTACCACTGTGGAGGGGGATGATGATCATGGGAGAGGCTGTGCATATGTAGGGGCCAAGGTTATTATGGGGGAATTTCCGTATCTTCTTTTCAATTTTGCTGTGAACATAAAACTTCTATAAAGATAAAATCTATTAAAATAATTATAAATTAATGTAACACTTTACAGCAAAACACATACATCAGCAATGAAAATTTGGTCAGTGGTTGGACTTTTTCAAACTCTGGGCAACTCAAAGTCATCAGGCAAAGCCTTTGCTAGCCGCCCTGTCCCCTGCCAGGTTAATGACATGTCTATGGCTGGTACAGAAAATGTCTGGAATGCTCTGTGCAACTTAATTCCTGGAAAGTACACACCTACCATGAGAGAGCATTGGTTTCCTATTATCAAATGCTTTCACTTGAGTTTAACATTTAAAGATGTATTATGCCTGCAAGGGAAACAACTGCCATGGTTTTAGTGACAGACCTTCATTTCTTTCTCATCGTTGGTGGCATTAAATAAGGCTTAGAGCTCGCCCCTGGAGAGCCACCGCTTAGCATTCACCTTTACCCCTTCTTATTTTTCATTTTCAGTAGATAAATAGTCTTTCCAGCTCCGAGGAAAACTGGAAAACCACCCGCTGTCTTTCAGAGCACCTAGGTCTTCCATAGAATACTCTCTTCAGATACCATAAATCATGTCTCAACTCCCTTACA